>CM044561.2:13577664-15977664 GCA_024416835.2 Perccottus glenii | reverse complement strand
GAAAACTTTTGCAATCTAAAATATAAGTGAGAAAATTATAAATATTGTTCTCATGCTGCCTTTAAATTCTGATAAATCGCTTTGTAACTATGCAAGCTTTTCTTGTTAATTTTCATATTTTGGTTGTCAATGAGGGGTCTGTTTTGATGTCTGTAGACAACCCTCAACAGTCAGAGGACATACTGCCAGCCTCCTCTGGTCTTAACGAAAGTTGAATCAAATAACAAAAAGCTGAAGCGTGTCATAATTTACTTGACAATGCAGGTCCTATGATGTGGCACATATTGACAAGGCTCTGTGCAGCCTTCCCAGCTTCCCTGCCACCATGCTGGCTAATGTCCTCTTGACTTGCAGTCAGACAGAGCCACAGACTGATGACGGACTGACAGACTGACAGTGAGATTCTTTGGAGAAGAAACTGAATTAATTGGTCCTTTCTCCTGTGGCTAAGTCCAGAAGGCTGTGTGTATGTGGCAGTAATGGTTGGTTGCACTGACAGGAAGGTTATTTAATAAATCCTGGAATGTGTAAAGCTGCGACAAAAAGGAAGGACATGTGCACAAAACAGAGAAAATGATACCTGTTCTTGCTTTCTATCTCGTCTGCCATTGCCCACAGTATCTGCTCTGATTTTCTGTCTGCGGCAGACACTTAAACCTGCTCACACCTAATCATGCTCCCACATAAATACACTTAATCGCTGACACACTCACGCATGGCAAGAGTCGTACTGCAGACACATCCAAGCATGCACAAGTAGGCTATAAAAGTACACACAGAAACATGCACAAGATCTTGCTCAATCAGTCTGATTTGTTTGTTTCCTCCTAAGCATTTGAGGATTCCTCGAGGAGGGTAAAAAACTTTGTATAATCAAGTCAATTATGTCATTCAATCAAGTCGAAAATCATCTCAAGCCCTTTCTCAGATCCATTGATTGCAAAGTCGTTCTGAATATTTTCGTGCTGTGTTCTATTGTGCAAATAAGCCATCTTTAAAATGGGAACAGCCAACCGGGCCAATGGTAAGGTTCTCAGTGCCACTTGTACTGGAAAATAGCAAAACAAAGCCTCCTTCACCTTGCTGGCTTCCAGGGAAGACAATGACACAGGGTTTGTTACATATTGTCTTCGGTGCTCACTGCCTCTAAAAAAAACACTTTCTATTAATTTATAACAGCTCTTTTGTCTCCTTCAGGACATGGTACATCATGTCCCTATGAAAACCCATCTGAAGTGAAATTGTTTAAACTCAAGGTCAAGTGCTGATGCTGGAGGACTGTATCAGCTAAAGGTGACCTTGACTGATGTGCAATATGACATGAGGGAAATGGATCTCGGCTCGGCGTGGGCAAATTATCTGTGAAACGCTGCCACTCTATTAAGTCTTGTTTGTGTGTGCACATGCTCATAAGCGTGCAAAAGGGTGTCAGCGGGTGTGTATGTCGGAAGCATGTCCTTGTAGGAAAGAGGTAGAGGGTGGGGGGTGCATTTATGCCTCTCTCAGCTGGGGGTAACGTTCATGAGAACAGCGTGAAGAAGCTGCTGCGGCCCATAAGAACAAATAATGTAAAAAGAATGGCTCCATCTGATCGGGTAATGCTCTTTTACACATCGCCTGAACTCAAGACCTTGTCACATTAAGCTGTAGAAATAAATCTTGCGTTAGGCGTGAATAAATACTATGCATATTGTTAAGCAGACAACTGTCATGTGTTATGATCAATTCTCACAATAGACATTTTCCTTGCCTTAAACGGTCTAGAATGGACCGAGAAACACCACAGCCTCCATTTCAGTTTAGCTTGGGGCTATTTTCCCCACTGCCAATTTCCAGGTGTGATATCATATGCACCCTGCGACTATACGAGTCGACGGATGAAAATGTCACTTGTGCACCTGCCAGCTCACGAACCATGACAAATTATGAACCATGATCTGTCAATGCAGCTTGTCAATGACCTGTGTTTCTAAATAACAACTATAACATCTGTATAGGACACAACACAACATGTACTCAGCCAGAGCTTATATCTGTAGTCAAGCAGTAAGGGCAATTGTGATGAAAACACTGGGCTAAATCAAATTCTTTTGATTGGTTAAAAAAATAAAATAAATAAATAAATAACAATGTAACAAAATATCCATATTACAAAATGGAAATTGAAAGCTAATGCTAATGCTGTTGCTAGCACCCAGAGCAGCTCAAATGATAGCTGTGTTGACTGCTAAATGCTAATGCTAAAGACACTTGTAGTCACCAGTAAACTATTCTAGACCTAATCTATAGAAACTGAGAGGGTTAAAGCTGCTTTATTTTTTAGAGTACAAGGGTCGTGCACAGTGCTGCTGCTTTGTTTTTGTTGTTTTGTGTTGGCCCTAAGCATAAAAAGAAAAATAATATTTTATTAATAAATATTTATTGCCTCAAGTCAAAAACACTAAGCTGGTTGTTGTTAAAATTTTCACACAACGTACCAGATCAGAAAAAAAGCATTAGTAGTATTATTCCAATATAAAATAATTGTAACTATAGTAAAATGAATAGGTGTTTAATCTTAAAGAAACGTCAGTTAGGCTATTTTTGTGTACCGCTAAATAGGGACCTTTTCGTACTGGAGACAATGGGTCTAACAGACATGAACATGTAACTATCAAAAAAGATGCAGCTTCTAGTAATCATAATGTCAGCAAATATTGATAATTTCTGGGAATTTCTGAGTAGAAAATCAGGCGAAAGGTTGTCTCTGGTCACGCTTCAAGATAAAATCTTTTTCTTATCATTTAAATAGTCTTATTTTTAGCTGCTCAAACAAGTTTTCCTGCAGCATATGCCCACATCTTCACAAAAAACCTAACCTAAGGCTTTCAGCCTCTTGTGTGACTCAGCTTCTCTCATTTTTCACTGACCTTGTGATGTCACCAAGCAACTCCTGCCTCACACATCCACATCTGCTCACTGCTCACTTTTTGGCAGTTTGCAAATTCATGCCGTGGCTAGATCTGCTTGAGCTCGTATTTGAAGTGAAGCTACATGACTGCTAGCCATGAAGTCTTAACCCAAGAGCTAGTGGAAATGACAGCTTGTACACTAACTGGGGAAATGTATATCTCACAGAAGAATCCAGCCAAATATGAGCAAACAGCAAAATAACCAGAAGAAAAGCCTTACCTTTCCAAACTGTTCAAAATACTGCTTCACATCTTCCACTACTGTATTCGCTGACAAACCACCCACAAATATTTTCTTTGTTCTTGTGACCATCTGCAAAGACAAAAGGTTGACAGCAGAGAATTAGTGACAGAGCATTAAATGTATTGCACACTTTTATTTGTACAGTTACATGGAAGAATAACGGAGTGAGCTGCTGCTAGACACTGTCTGACACCACACGCACTAAGTTTCCAAACCACTTCAGTGTTTAGTGTTAGTGACAAACAAGGTCAAATACTGTGGGCTTTGGCAGTAGGAAAAAAAAATCACAGCTACAAAAAAGCAGCGCTGTGAATTTCCCTCGCAATGACATTTCAAATGGAAACACTAATGAAAACAGACTGTGGCAGAATTTAAGACCTCCATTTCATTCTTTAAAGTTTCTGTTTATCTTCTTGCCAAACTCAAAAAACAACAACAGGAATAATTTATGGACTCTCAAAAAACAATTAATGAGAGCTGGAAGATGGAATCAGAGTGCATTAAAGCCTCATTTAGTTTCAAACAGCTAGAATATTAAGGATTATTACCCACGACATCAAAAAGGGCACAACATCTGCTGCAGTGAGTAGATGCTAAATTTAGGAGGACGTTTTCTCTGAGAAATATGGTGACACCCTCAGATGAACACAAACTATTTCTTGTGTAAGATTACACATGTTCAAACCAGTAAATCACGAGAATCATGTGACAAATCCAGTTCTATTCCCAGACTAGAGCTTTGTATGCTCTGTCTAGTGGTAAAGGACATCCAAGTTTAGCTGTGTCTGATCCTGCTCTAAGGTCAGACTTCAAATGGCCACCATTTTGTGGCCTATTACCAGAACGCAGCCAAAGTGACCTTCATGGTTACTGCAATAATTTTACACAATGTTGTTTTTATGTCTAATATTTAAGTACTATGTATAGCTTTCAATTGCCAAGAATGCAACCCAATCGAAGTGGTTAAGTTTAGTTCTGTTTTGCTAACATATATGAATATTGCTATAAAACACAAAACATTTATGAATCACCAGACTTTGAACACCACTGAGTTATCTATTATTTTAGTTCAGAAACATGTACATATTCCAGAATACAACCCTACAATGCCCTATAGTGTATCAAATGTATTATTTCTACTCCCATAATGTGGTAAACAGATTTCTCAGGCACCACTCTGTGATCATTTTCCAAAGACAAAATGAAGGTGTAGCAAAGACACGTCTGGTCTCCCACAGAATCAAACTAATTACGGGGGGCAGGATAAACATAGTGTGAAGATGCACAAAGCAAACAATCAGGAGGAGTCTACCTTGATCAAAATGCTGACCCAGACACTTTCCGTCTCTGAAAGAGGTTATGCTGAGAAAAAAGTAGAAACATTCAGCCCAAGCTGAAGGAACCATCTGTCAAGAGCTTTCCAGGTGCACACAGTCTCCAAGGCTCGCAGACGCACATATGCACACAGCTTCCCACACATGGGTCTCGCTTTGGATGTTTAGAATCGGTCTTTTTTATGTGTATTTTTAGTGGTTTTGCAGCAGGATTAATTCATGAAGTCTACTAAAATACAGATACAACTAAAAAATGGATAAGAACATGTGTGAATTGGCTAAACAGTAGTAACAGTCAGCATAAACAGTTCTCAGATGTACTTTCTGTGTAGAGTTTGGAAGTTTTCCCCATGCTCAAGTGGGTTTACTCTGGGTACTCCGGTTTCACCAGAACATGCTATAGTCTCTGAGTCTTAGTAACATGACTGGGTTACTGGTGGCTGCAGAAAATACATTTCACCACAAGGATAATAAAGGGATAATAAAATCTGAAAAATTGCAGGCTGTAATATATTAGTAGTTAGACCAGACGGACTCATCAGCCTTTTTTGAAAAACAATAAAAGCTTTTCCTTTAATATATTTATTATTTTCTCTTAAAGCATTCTTTTTTTTAAATATGCTAATGCAAACTTATTTTATTAATTTTGTCTATATCAACATATTTTTTTTAATAGATTATTGTTAATATATGTGTAAAATAGTGGAACATATGAACAGGCTGGTTTAAGGCTCTACCATGTGGAAGGCCAGCAGCTGCTTCCGCTCCTCTACCTCCTCCTCCTCTAGCTCTTCCTCATCCCTAAATCATGCTGCTGGCCTCAGGGGTTATCAGGCTTGGATGCAGCCGGCAGCAACCCCAAGCCAGACAGCTGCTGATAAACTGGCAGTGTGGTATTTATCAAAATCACTCACTTTTATCATCAACAATCTAGGTACAAAAAATAAAAATAAAATTTCAAAATAAACAAGTCAACGTTTTGCTTGTCCTAGCTTCTCTTCTGGGGCCGGCCGTTCCCAAGCCATTTTTGGCCTTGTTTCATCAAGCTGCAACCAGTCAAGTTCTCAGTCTTGTCTTTATACTTTGACATGTCTGCCCAATGGCTGATGGGATTTCTTGAGTCCTGGTACAACACAATTACTTTCTCTATTTTTCTCTCCATCCTGACAACAAGACATTAAGCCTCATAGCTCCATACTGTGTTTCCCTAAGGCTATATACTGCTCACTGTTGTTTGAGATACAAGAAAGGAGCTAAAGATTGTCTCATCCATCCCAGTGTTCGATGCGTTTTGGACAAACAACTGATCGATAATGCCTTACTGATAATTATTATAACCCAGGAAATGTTAGCATGCTACAAGTGCATTTCCATCAAGTGGACTGGCTGGAATAATTCAGTGCATTTAATTTGACACAGATCATCATTTTACATTTTAATGAATGCATATTATTGTTAACCAAATCATACACTACTGTGATGATAACCACCAGGGAACATAAAACTCCCCACACCACATTTAGAGCTACATTAGTTCTGATCATTTGGATAACTCTGCTGTGTTTTCACTAACATTTCAATTCTGACAGTTTTTAAAAATGAACCAGTCTTCAACCCAGTTTTCCTTTAACCCAATTTTGTGAGCATTTGGTTATTTTTGCACACCCCTAAGAGACAGTAAATGTATGTGTGTGCTCAAAAATGAATGTTTCTAATTTCTTGACTGTGACTGAGGCTACAACAATTACTGCTCAAGTGCATTAGCATGGTAATAGAAGGCATGCTGGAGATATTACACAACACCAAAAAATGTAAAAAGCTTTACCCGTTAGCGCCTTTTAACAATGACAGACGGAGGAAAATGACAAAGCATCTCGCTCTGTAAAAGTCGAAAACAGCCATTTCATGACGCCTGTCACTTAAATAATGTAATATAGCTCTTAAGCATTTGGTCTTGTGAAATAAGAAGAGACTGGAGCCATTGTGTAACTCGGGAATGTTGGCCATAATGACACTCCATTATCCAGGATCTTGGCATTTTACCACTCATAGTGCACATAATGGATTTGTTGGCAAAATTAAAACTGGGTTAGGCAATACATGTAGTATATGTATAAGAAGTCACTTTGTAAAAAATGTCTTTATAGTCTTTGGAAATAGATTATGTGGTGGACAACTTTAGCTAATCAGGAGTCATTAACAAAGACACTGTATTGCCCTAGAGTTTATTTTTGTATTCTGCCTAGTGTACCTTTAAGCTAAAAAGTACAATACAAAGAGAGCACAGTAAAAAGTAGCTTAAAACACACGTAATATTTATATCCATCTGGAGTTTGACAGTGTTTGACAAAGACCTGATTAGTATGACACCCAGGCAAATATGCATGACATATAGCCTTATTAATATGCAAGGTTGGGGTATTGACAGTCAAGTGCCTACATTTTATGACATGTTTTTGTGATGTGCCATATCAAACTGTGCATTCGCTTTAAAAGATCTATTTATCATGCCACTGTACTTGTCCGTGTAAACATGACTAAATTTGCATCTTTAAACCTTAAAGGGACGGTTCAATATTTGGCATAACATTTTTGAAAACACATTTTGACTTTGCACCCACTCAGAAGTTGAAATGAAAAAATACACGTGGGACACTGGACAATCAAATTGACAACTTTACAAACACAAAAGGTCTGTTTGGCTGTCTGAGCAATCACTCGTAACTCCAGAGAATCTGGATCAAAATAGGAATAAAATACTAATACTTTTTAACTGCAGAAAACTGGCTTACTGGCTTAGTTCAAGATGTATGAAAATATTATTTATTTACATTATGTTTTGTTTATTGTTTTATTTGTCCTGTCTGTATATATGTATGACTGTACAGTATGTAAAACGTCTATGTATCCCCTAAAAAGCACTAAATAAATAATAATAATAATAATTATTATTATTATTATTATTATTATTATTATTTTAAGGCCGCCTTTTTCTTGTAACAGACTGATATTATTTCAAGTTGGAATTTCGTTTAAACTTTTTTACCATCTCATGCACCACACAACTTAGACCCACATTCAGACTTTGCATTTCAATTTGTCTTGTCTCTCTTGTGGCCACTTTGACTCATATTTAGCCTGCATGTATCCTCCTGCACCATGCACAAACTTAACCAGCTTCTAACTAGTTAAAACAGAGCTTGACATCTACCACCTTATATCATATTGAGAGAGGGAGTTAAATCTGCCATGCATAAGTTGAGACTATTAAATGATGCATATAGTACTATTATGATGCCCATTACCTCCTGTTGTGTCATTTACATTCACACCTCCACAGGTGTGTGTATAAATGTGCTTGTGTGATAGCCAGGCCACCTCCAAATGCGTCATCAAATCCAATCTCTTAGGACGCATTTATGACATTCATTGAGGCTGGCCACATCAGACCCAATCACTGAGCCAGATGTTAGAACCAGGTCTGAAGTGGACTGTCATTGTTACCCTTGCCGGCTTCTCTAATCAGGATCTGCACTGAGAATTATAGCAGGTAACACTTTAACTATCAATATGTACCACATGCAACCCACTTAAGATAAACTCTTTAGTTATTTCAAACTGACTACTATGGGCTCAGTGGGTAGAGTGGTTGTCTTTCAACCGGAAGGAAGGCGGTTCGATTCCCACTCTCCCCACAGTTCATACTGTCGTTGTGTCCTTGGGCAAGACACTTAACCCACCTTGCCTCCAGTGACTGTAACACTGGTAATTACATTAGAACAATGTAAGTCGCTTTGGATAAAAGCGTCAGCTAAATGAATAAATATAAATATAAATATACTATCTAACAAACAAACCATATCTGTGCAAATCCCATTCAGAAGTGCTTAAGGCAAGCACATTCTTTTAGTCATGTCACATTCACAATAATCAAAGTTACTAAACTGCAGGCTGTTTCACTTTGATGAACTTCTAACTGCATTTACCTCTTTAGAATAAATATTAACCTTCTCTTACCTTTGTGGTAGTAAACATTCTTGTGATTGTTGTAATGTTTGTGTAGGTGCTGTTGTTATCCTTACATGCCACCAATTCCACCTGAGAGCTAAATAAATACAGACTGACTGATTCATTGATGAGTGACTGTCTGATGTGTGCTATTCCATGAGGAATACAGACAACAATGCAACATGGTCATTTTGAGACAGCCTTAGACGATAAAAATGATAAAAATGGCTACTAGTGGGAAAGATACAGTACATAAGCCTTATATCACATCACACGCATCAATCCGTTCTTCTAAGTTATCAGACTTTCTTATGATTGTATGAATGCTGCTTATGCTTTTACCACTGACAGAGACGAGTCATAAATGTAAAAATATTTTAATTTACAGTAGAGGACACCAGAGCAAACATTCAGTGTCAAACAGAGTGTCACGTTCCTTAATAAACTTTTATTCATAAGTCGCCCCGCAGTCTAGGAGACAGTTATGTGCAGGTCGTTCTGATCACACATCCAGCTATGATTACAAGGTGTAAGCCTTTATCATTGGCCCTCACCTCTTACACATAGAGGCTCACAAACAGTTGTAAACACAGAGCTCAGACAGGGCGGAAACAAACAGGGGATTTCGTTGTCATTTCTCATCGCTAAAAATAATGGGACAGATAGAAAAAAGCCATCACACTTTGTTGTATAAGCCACAATTGTTATCATTCTAGCAAGGGGATATAATTACTGGCATTCAGATCCCGTCTGTGGCCTCGTTCATAAGCAACCAGAAAGCACCAGAGAGCATCTGTCAATGCAATGTAGCATGATCAAAGGCCTAGACGCAGCACAGGCAGACAGGACGTGAGCACACGCCTGCGCACATACAGACACCCAACACACAAATGGAAAACACGGCCAGTCCAGGTAAAGACTGCCTCTCCTCATTTGCATCACTAGAGCTGACTCACAAAGAGAAAAGCCAGCCAATGAGCAACAAACAACAGTGCAATCACTTTTGCTTTGCAGGGCTTTCTGCACGAGATGGAAAACAGAAGGGATGCATGGTGATGGTAAATCGGGATTAGATCATCAGTGTGAGAAAGGGAGAAAGCGGAGGTACCCAGCTACAAGTTGTAGCATGGTCCACTTCCACTCCCCTCTACGCCCTTTTCAAAAGTGGTCCAATCTCAGCTCTAGTGCGCATAAATAGATCTATAATTGCTTATTACAATACAATTAGGGCAAAGGAGATGAAGGAAGGAAAAGATGCTTAGTGCAAATGTGGAGTGACAGGCCCAAGCGCCCAAACCCGGGATTACAGTAGCCATTTGCACACGGATGCAAAATGAGAGCAATAAGACAGAGACAAAAACGCAGAGGGTGGGGAAAAGTAGGGGAAGGGGAGGGTTGTCAAGCACAGGGCAGAAGCTAATGACAACTTGGCTTCAACTTGCACAGACGTCTTTGAAGGCCGGCTCTGATGCGAGCTGTGATTGCCACCCCTGCAGGGCCACTACTCCTATATTAACCTACGCTAACAGCTATTCAGTGAAAGTCACAGGCCCCTTTTTCAAACCCTGACTTGTGCTCAAGCTAGCCATCTGTGGAATGGCCCGGCGAGACAGCGAGATGTGAGTAAGGCACACACATGTACTGGACGCTGTTTGCATATGGCCTCACTATAATAGTGACAGTCAAGCTGAACACGGCGCTGGTTAGAGCTGATTAGCTGCACTTCCCTCCTCAACCCACTACAGTTATGAAGATTGATAGAAGCAGCTTACAGCTGATTATAGGACCCTGGAGATGCATGGGCCCATACCCAAACAACACATTCACACTGCATTCACAATGAGCACAGCATGCGATCAGTAGGCACAGGCCGAGCATTAAGCAAACGTTACAGCAATAAGAGGCAAATAAGAGAAATGGACAATGCCAGAAGTGCTCTTAAGAGCTTCTCGGGAATATGAATATTATGCTAATTAGATACTTGCTTGTGGCCAAATGTGGGACATTTGAGGAAGCACGTTATGAACATTTAACAAATTTCCTAGAGAAAAGATTGGGAATATGATGGGATTTTCAAAGTGACTTTAGGGTTATGGGACGCGGCATGTTTTGGTGCTGCAGTTAAGAATGCAGTATCTTTAAGACAGACATGTTTTGAAACACAAAAATCTCTCATGTTCATCCAGTACATAAATCAAGAAGATAATAAGAAGGTACATTGCTCAAATTTTATAATTCCAGTCCCCTGATAATCACAATAATAAAAACTGGCATGTCATTTTTGCAAAACACTACATCTGATTAGTAATTATTGTTAACCGCCATCATTTCCTCAATCAGGTGTGTAATTAGGTGGAATTACCACAGTGACCACAGTAACCTGACCTGGGCTGACCTGGGCTGACCTCTTAACCCCGCTGCGAAGGCTAAGCACTTCTCAAGCAACTGTCGGCCGGCAGCGTCTCATCTTCTTAGCTCCGCTCCTGTGTCATGTAGAGGAGACAGTCCTGCAGGGTTTTTTAACTCACAGATTTGGGACGGGACACAGAGCCTATCTACTTTGGGCCTCTGCTGCCCCCTCCCTGTCTCTGAACTTGAGATTTTATTTGAACAAGTCAAGAAAAGCAAAGTTCATTTCTCGAGTGTTAGAAGACACGTTTGCGGAAAAGTAAATGCTCAGGGGATTAGAGACACAAAGGCAAGGTCCAAAAGCCAATTTCCCCTTTCTTCGCTTACTGGTAAATGTTGTTGCTAATAGATTCATAATATATTGGGGCTGTAACAATTAATACATTATTAGTGAAAAGAGAGACCAAGAATTAACCATTTTAGAAGCACAAAAACAAAACGTGGTCACAGTCTGGGGAGACGTTGAAAAATAGTATTTTTAATCAAGAGTGCCATATTGGCTGATTAAAAAGGTCATTAAAAGATTACTTAATGCTTCAACACATTTGTTCAGTTATTGAATACTATGGTTCTGTGCAACTGTTAAAACATTTTATTTTTGTAATAAATAAAGGCCAGTAATTGAAATCATTTATGGTCCTTCATTATTCTCATTTACCGTTAGCACCCATGATGAAAATGAGTTTGACATCAGTGGATTAGAAGAAGTTAAAGTCATTGAATGAAATGGGTTTAAAGCAAATATAGGTAAGGATTAAGGCCAGTCAGGACACATATTTACAAATGATCCTTTAACAGAACAATGAGATATTGAGCTTGATGAAGATTTACTGCTTCGATACAGAGACACATTTATGTAAATTTTAGTTGGCTCAGAGTTCTGAAAAAATGTATGCTTTTATCAAATTTTCATTTTCTGAGCAGCTATGTCTACATAAATCATTCTACAACAATAGCAGGCTATTTGAAACTTTTATTTTCATAAAGCAGCGTTTGACACTTGACACCAGTGCGCAAGAGAAAGGATTACAAATGAAACAGCGAGTGCGTGCAGCGGCAACATTTTCTCAATAGTAAATAACCTCCTCTGCTAAAGCTGTATGACTGGCAGCCTTTTCAATAAGTTGACTTACATGACCATTGACACTGATACCAAATGTTAATTTTTGAAACAAGACCCCTGTCTTGCCAGTGACAGTAAGCACTAGAGGGGGAAACAAATGGGATTTTAACTTCCAATTACAATAATGGATTTTTGTGACAGGTCTTCCAACGACACACCTCACCCCTCCCGTTGCTTTCTTTCAAACAAACACACACACACACACACACACACACACACACACACACACACACACACACACACACACACACACACACACATGCATTGTAGGGAAACAATGTGGCTAATCAGCCTCTGAAAATGTGGCCATGTGGGTGACATGATGACAAAAGGAGGAGGAGATAAACAGGGGAAGGTACGGACAGATAAAAGTAGGCTTGTCTCTGTTTTTCTTACTTTTAGGAGACAATACATTTACTAAACAATGTGATCCCAGTATCTCATTGTTCTGCTTAAGGGTCATTTGTAAATATGTCATCATTTGGTTATTAATCAATACTGTACTGTCACATCAGTATTGGTATTATACTTAATTAATCTCGCCCCAATAACATTAGCAGCATTGTTGATGTAAATATAGCCGCACATGACCAACTAAATGAAACCTTGTTAATCATTTCAAAGTACAACAAACTGCAGGCAGCTGCCAACATGATGGAAACACAGTTTATTGTACTACAAAGTTAATTATGTGGATCATTGTGCTCCAAAAATAAACTAGGTGTGCTTGATTGTGCATGGGAACAAAGGTCAGCATGCATTCAATATCTTCAGTAGTGACGAAACTTTGTCGCTAGTGGTGACTCCTGCGCTACACGTTTTAAGGAGAAGCTGTTTACACTACAATGGTTTAGCAATATTTTAAACCTGGAAATAAATAATAATAAAAAAACATGCCTGAGAAATAACATTATTTGGAATCATGATCAAATACTCAGAGAAGACCAAAGCATGTAAGCATGTTTTTAAATGTACAAAAATACACCACCAAAATGTCTCAAGTTACCTAAATCTAAATGTTGTATATGTGGATGCTACACAAAAATGCAGCTAACTATTTATGGTAAAATTTCTCAGATTAACCTTTTTTAAAAGAGTAACAAAATATTTCAACATTTAAATAAACACTTGCCAGTTAGATACTGAAAAACACAACTGCCCTTTGTACCTTGTGGCCCTCTTTAAATAGAGTTTTGACAGTGTTTCGAGCCACCCCAAACAATGACTGTGGTCCATTTAATTGATGTAATTAACGTTGGTCGTGGTGAGTGTTTGCTGAATGACTTCTAAACCATGGCCTCTTGGCTCCTCTCAGGAGGGGAATTGGGAAGGCATGAAGCACTCGAGTTTTTTTGTCATGCTTCACAGGAACCTAGAAATGAGTGGAATAATTCTCAGCTCTTAAGCATGCTCAGAAGAGCTGAGCAGCGGGGCTCAGCTAAGTCATTCTCCATGGCGCGGAATAGCTCTGAGGCAATCCTGACCAGCAGCCAGTCCAATACTGGGGAACACACTCATCCACTCAGCCCACAGTATGGGACGGTCTAGTCTAGCTGTGGGTGACGCATGGCGGAGCACTCACAATGATCCTGACTAGGTGTCATGTAAAGGGGACTGTTTACACTGTGTTTGTGTGCTCGGCTGCAGCGCTTTGTCCTGTCCTTGATGCACCCAGGTAAAGCTGTCTCGAGGTGACTGGAGTAGTGCTGAAGAGGGGGAGATATAGAAAAAGCCGGAAGGGGGGCGAGGAGGAGGAGGGAGTAAAATTGTACTTTTTTCCAAAAGAAGATATTTTGTTCTCTCATCTCTGAAATTATATAAACTGCTTGTGGCTAGTGCAGGCCTCAGATGCGGTGAAAATGGGCTTCAACTGCCTCGCTCCCTAACAATCTACTCCACATCTTCAAATCCTCCATCTCTGCCCCTGAGCGGTGGCAGAAACAAACAAAAACCTCCTGCTCTCCACTCTTAGTCTGTCTTTCATTTCCTCTGAGGAAGATGGGACTCTTAAAATATTCAGCTGCTTTTAAAGTGGCACGTCACACTGACCGGGCTATTTTCTTTAATGAACTATAGTCCTGGTACTTCAATACCTCTATCTGTCAAGTAAGGTACCCTACAGGATTGTTATTGGTTGAGAAATGGGTGAAAATGGGGAATTGCAGGTTTTCAAGCTCATATCAGCTGTTAAAATGGAGCTGTGTGACATTATGGTCAAATGGATTTGTGCAAACCCTTAACATGCTGCTGGGCCGCAATCTCAGCCCCCGGTCTGGACTCGGCCCACCCGCCCCACCTGCAGCGTAATTCACTCTCCGGCTAAAGCTGGGTAGTAGTCCTGACCCCCACAGCTCTGGCCGTCAGTTACTGCTGACCTCCAGCGAGGTGCCAATGAAACATGTCCATTGAGTGGTGAGCAGAACAAACTGCCTCACCTGACTCCTGCTGACAGCTCAGCGTTTTAAAGAGCCGCCACGGATCAACACAGGTTCAGAGGCTCGCAGTTGGACCAGATTGCCTCCGGCCTTTAGCCACGTACGGCAGCAACGGCCTGCGCTGAGAGGAGCGAGGGGGTCAAATTGGCACCTAGAGGGTCATAACGCTCATTATTTGAGCAATGCTGTCATGAGGAAATGACAGCAATATGTAAGAAATGTAAGATATTTAACTCACTAACCACCTTTGAATAATGAGCTTATTCAAAAGGCCAGCTTGAAAGTGCATTAAAGTGATATAAGTAATTAAATGTAGTGTAGAAAATACTGTTAGGCCTAGCTCAGTAAACTCAGAAACAGATCTGAGCTGTAATTCTGCAGGTGTCCAGAACTGGGGGGACTCAAGGACTCGGCCCATAGTATGGGACGGTCTAGTCCAGCTGTGGGTGACGCATGGCGGAGCATCCTGACAGTCCTGTAAAAGGGACTGTTTACACTGTGTTTGTGTGTGTGCTGTGCAGCGCTTTGTCCTGTCCTTGATGCTCCCAGGTAGAGCTGTCTCTAGCAGTCGATGGCTGGAGTAGAGCTGAAGAAGAGGAGGAAGGGGGGCGAGGAGGAGGAGGAGGAGTAAAATCCTACTTTTCTTGCACAAGATATTTTGTTCTCTCATCTCTGAAATTACAGCGGAACTGCTTGTGGCAAGAGCAGGCCTCAAAATTGTTAATTGCTTATTGTGGATCTATGCCGTATTGACAGGAATAATTTGTAGTATATAGTTTAGTGTGGTTATATCTTTAATGTTTTCTTACACAGCATTTGAATATACAGTTTTTAGCCTGATAGGACTCATACTCTCTCACACATAACATATAAGGTAACTGAAGTTAATGCATTTGCCTTTTAACACAAGCACACAAAGAGACAGAAATAGCAAAGTGCACATTTGTGAACGGTCAACTGTTGCATTTGCTTTGTGTTTCAAAATGATAACTGACATTTTGTTCTTAGAGAAATGCGGCAATACAATTTAAACAAATGAGAATAGAGCCCATATTTTACGTGGTCATAAAAGCTTATTAGTGCTTGAGCGCAGCATCCCAGTGATCTTTTGCTCTCTGTACCTTCACTTCTCCAATTTAGTTAAGAAATTAGTCTTTTTTTAACGCTGGAAATATTTTGACCTTTATAAAAATGAAGCCATGGTAATTCTCACAAAGTACTGTAGCTGTAGTAGCTACTTTTTGTCCTTGGGTGCTCTCTGTGTGGTTTTAAACATAAACACACATGACTGAAGCTGTCAGGCAGATGGAGCTTCCGGTTTAGAATGACAGTCCGGACTCTGACTTCTCTGGCTCATAAACGACAAAACAGTAACACCCACAACACAGCCAGTCAACAATTGGGAAGCATGAGAAATGGTACGTGTGAAGCGTATGTGTCAGATAAGCGTGCGTTGCATGAGTCTCACGATCGCTGCGGGAGAATTGGCCTTGAGCCACGTTTTGGGGAAGTTCCAGGTGTTACGTTGCGTGGTTATCCAACAAACCTTATCAATGTTGCTTCATGACTCAGGATCCTGCTCTTGCTTCCCTACAGTGACTAAAATACATCCAAACATATAATTAATGCAGATAAAACAGTTTCAAAGACTGATGAGATAATATTTAGCTGCCCAGCAGGTGGACAGCTGACACAATTTAAGTACTCCTATACTTTTAATAAACCCTTATGTAATTTTCAGATTAGTGTGTACGAGACAAAATTGAGTATTGCTGAGTAAACACAGGTTGTCAGTGTAAAATGTGCGTCTTCTACATCTTCCGACCAGCTCATATACTGCATATGCTTTCCGAAGGGGTCTTTTTTAATGGATTTCATTTCCTTGTGCATAGGAAATGTGATAATTAAATGTGAAATCCATTACTATCCATTATTACAGTGCTGTCAGGTGACGCTGGCAGGAGATGTATGGCTTGGTTAACACCAGCCCAGAAGGTGAAATTCTTTTGGACTTTTGTTCTTTTGGATGATAATAATAGTGTTCAGTAATATTATACAGCAGAGACTGGAATCACAGAGTAACACGCAATTTGATTCACTTCCAAACATAAAACATAATCCCAAGGTATATATTCTCCAAACATATCATGAGGTCTGCGTTAAAATGTTCCCTTTACTCTCTTTACTGAAATATTACTACAACTACTTTACTCTTATTCTGTCCTTTTAATTAATTATGTGTTGCTTGTTGAAGCAAAAACACACCACACAATTTCACTTTCTGTCAAGCATTTAGCAAAACATTATCTATGAAGAATGAGAGTAAATATTTAGTCTTTAGTAAAAAAATAAAAAATAAAAAAAAAGGCTAATATTATTAAGTGGTTTCATCGGCTTTGTTCAGATTCCGTGTCAATCAGAAGCCATTAACTTGTCACACTCATATTTGTGACTCATTGAAACGTGTGCAGCGCTGTGCCGTCAGGACCTGTTATTCCTTCACGAGATATAAAATCAGCTACAGACTATCACACGCAGGTGGTTCCATATGGCAGTTTAAGTAGATCGACAAGAAACAGGGTGAGAGAGAGAGGAATGACATTGGGCAAATTACCCAAGCGGGAATCAAACCCGGGGCTCCCAAGTATATGGTGTATATTAATCTGTCAGCGTTTGACTCAAGAGTGAGTTTAACACAATTTACCAGAAATCTAAAAGGAAATTATTCTGCTTGAACAAACTGCTGCTTGTCTGTGGAACTCCTACCCCAACCTTTAAGCATTTAAATAAATATTTCAGCATCACGATAATGTGTCACAATATGAACTCAAAATTAAGATGTATTGTACCACACATTGTATACTGGATTTTCAAACTGGAACTGGCTAAACTAGGCTGCATTTTCACAGGTTTAGGATCAGTTCTACTTGTATTTGGAGAAACTAAATCTGCAGTGGTAGGCCCAGAGCTATCAATAACTGCCAATCACTTCACACTAAACTAGACTTTGCCTCGGTGTGTGTCCAATATCCTGCGAGGTTAAATCATCCTGCAGGCTAGAGGCAGTTTTGCCCTGAGCTGACATGAACGTTATAGTGTGAAAATAAGATCCTGAGTGCGATGTAAAGCACTGGATCTATCATGTCAGCAGCGTGCACCCTAGCCATAACGCACTGTACAAATCTATTTCTACTCACACCTTGCATGAGCCCACAATGTTTCGAGTCTTGAGATTGGTACATAATAATTACAGTCGCAGTTAAAAGCACTATAAATTTGAGGTAGCGTAGGTGAAAGAGCTGGGAACCGTCCAATAAATCCCCTCGACACGGGGGCATGTGCCAGCTCATCATGCACTAATACAAGACATCATGCGTATGTTTTAGACACAAAACAGTCCCACACAACAGTCATTTCCTTGTCTGGGTGCACATAGCCAACCGTAGGCAGCGCCGATCTGCAGAAAACAGGCTTAGACACACAGTTCTACATGAAAACCCTTCTTTTCCATGAGCTGATCCTTCTTTGTTCTGCATAAATGCCAATTACATAATTCTCTCTGGCATGCAAATCAGATTAGATGAGGCCATGGCAGATCACCTATACAGCACTGTAGCGCTACCTTCAAATCCACAAGAACAGGCCGTTTCGGGGACATCTCATTAACCAGTTTATCAGTTTTGTATTTAAGATGCACACACTAAATAGCATTGTTAATTATGCCATTATTTAAAGCAGACATGTCCAGAGACCAACATTGGTGCCAAATGTGGCCCATGGTTTGATTTTATACCACCACAGCAAAGTGTCTTTAAATGTCATGTTAATCATCATTCAGAAATAGTATTATGTTGAAAATCCATTTCACCAACAAATACAGACATTTTTCTATTGAACATTGTGGTCACTAGCAACATATTTTATTATACAGAATAAACAAGTGATAATGTTTGAGTTTGAGGTTGTACTTAAGGTATATCTTCAATAACATGTTCAATTGTTTATATAATAAAATAAAATCATTTGTTGAGTGTTATCAAATGCTGCAGATGTCCAAGAGTCCACATGACAAACTGTATCGGGGGGAATTTGTATGCAAAGCAGACGGAGTGACATTCAGCTCGTGGGCACTGATACCCAGAATCACACTGGGAAAGGGAACCAATGCAAATTAGCAAATCGAAGAAAAGTGACACTTTGCTGTTGGCTGTAGGAAGTCATCAGTAAAATGTTGCAGCAGCGCACAGTGGCTAGAGACGTACAAAAGGGCACCGGCTATGCCTTTGTGTGAATGCTTTATATAGTATTGCGGATACATTGTTCTATATTTGGAAGGACGTTTCAACTTTGTCCTCAAAACTTAAGTGGTGTTTTTTTGGTGGATGCACTTTTTATGTTTAGTTTAGGTTTTAAGTTTTGACACGATTATGTCATTAAGCATTCTCACAACTATAGCAAGACTATTCATGCATGGGTAAAGAGTGCATGTGGGTACTGTTACAGCCCTGGGAAGTAAAGAGCAGAACAAACGAGAAGTTGCCTGACAGCACAAGGCCCTACCCAGGGTGAAATTTGAGGATGAGGGGAAGCTGGTGGAGGAGAAGAAAAAAGAGACAAAAATGGGAAGCAGGGGGAAAAAAGATGTTGCAAAGCATTAGTCATGATTTTGAATAGCTAGTGTTAGAAATAAATTCCAAGAAGAAAGACGGCTAGAAGTAACATCATGATCTGCCTTTGAATTTTTACGTCGTATTGACATGTTTCCACCTGTTTAAAAATCCAATATGTTCACACGCTTTTACACTTTTCCCAGAGAATATCCAAACGACACGTGCAAAGACATCCGGCCGAGGAGTAATACATGTGTGCTACACTTTGCATTAATAGATGCGTTTCTGCTGCCACATTCCTTGGGGCACTGTGTTGCTAATGGTATTATGAAGCACACAAGACCAGTGACATTAAGATGGGATTCAGGCTCCATCTTAGAAGACACAATGCAGTTTATAGTGAAATATTGTCCTATAAAAGTCATTTCTATAGGTAGACATCATTCGCTGTTTGTGTAAAATAAAGCACAACAATGGTTCTGTGGAAAGCTATCACACTGACTGATGTCTTCTTGCTGTAGGCCTTTCCTCTGGGTCCAGTGGACAGATATAAAAAGATTCCATCTATAATGCGTGCTATCTCAGTCTACTTGATGCAGATCTAGCAGGTAAGATCAACATGACAGGCATCAGCCACATGTGACAAGATTTATCAGCGTGTCCCGGCCTTTTGGCTCCAAGGAAAAACACAGAACGTGATGTCAGTGCTCACACAGCTCATTTATACTGCATTGCTTTGTTTAACAGTAAATACAACCACAGAGCTTTGAGGAAGGAGGAGCTAGTGACAGCAAAGAGACAGTACATATTAGGGTGGAAAAATCCTGCCTGAATAGCTAAACCCCAACGATGTGAATTTAAAAATGTCTGCAGCTTGGAATATCCCCGCAGATCAGCGATGCAAAAATGTGTTAAAAATTTGCCAGGAACATCTGAAACACAGATGTCTAGCGGATGTTTCCCATAACACTTCCTCCTCCTCCTGCGCTGACATGTTGAGCTGTCTCTCGTCTATTCATATGCTAATGCTCAATCAGGCTGCCCAATACGGAAGCATTTCCAACCACCATTTTTCCAAGCAATCAATTTACCTTGGAGAGAGATAAAAGCTTAAAGAGTCACATAAGAGGCGAGCTGGAGCAAATGGTGATATGAACTGAAAAAAATAAAAAATTTAAAAAACTAGCAAGACAGAAAAGAGGCAGTTGGGGAATAGCTGGATAATGTAGGTATAAACACACAAGTCTGTGCCCAGGAAGGCTCGACTGAAGCTCATTCTCATCTAAGCTGAGTTTCCCCCACTGCAGGAGGGACTTCCAACACCTTCAGCTGCAATATAAATGTTAATAGAGTTCAGGGAAAGAAAACGAGGCGTAAACAAACAAATGTGGTATTCCATGCTTTGGGGCAGCAGGAGGGCCCTGCCATTGAGCACTATGTCTGTGTGTGTATGTGTTTGCATGTGCTAAGGGAATGGATAGGCAAAGGGGGAATGAAGAAGGGAGCTTCTAGCTAGAGTCTAGTAGACATCCAGCCGTTGTGCGCCCCCAAACGCTTTCCGCAAATTCCCAGTGAGACTCTGCCATAAGACAACTGGATCATTTTCCACATTTGAAAAAGCTTTGAGGGTGCAAGAGCCGCTCCGAATGGAAATCCACTGTCACTTCAGCCACTAGAAAGCAAGCATCTAAAACAAGGGAAAAATCTAAAATGAGTGCTCTTTGATACAAAACACAGGCTTTTTGATACATTTTGAAGCCACTTTTTCATGGTCAGCTGTGATGCTACAGTACGCAGACACACACAGTAAAAAAAAAAAAAAAAAAAAAGGGGGTGGTTGTCTGGGTGGTAAACACTCACATCCTTATTCCGAGCACACAGGCAGCCACAACTCTCCGTCCTGACTTGTTCAAAGGGTTGGCAACCTTCAGACCAATTAGACATCACAGCGCAGCCTGCACAGCACCCAGCTTTCATATAAACGGCTCTCCATGAATTTTTAATCAGCTATAATTTAAGGATTTAAATAAAGATCAAATTCTTCCGGCTCCACCGTGAAGAGGTGTCTGAGTGAGTGTTCGTGCCTGTTAGTGTCTGAATTTTTCGGTGCAATCAGATGGAAGCATGAATGTGTTCATCTCTCCCTCGCTGTCTCCCCTCGTCCTTAATGTCTCAGTCTCTCGCTCCCTCAGTTTTCTCTTCTCCTGGTCCCACCTGCCAGTGTTGTGAGCAGAAGCCCGGCAGGTTGTCTAACCCGGAGCAGAAAATTTCCTGACTGACTGGTTGACTGGTTGGCTGGCTGAGTGGCAGCATGTGAAGTGCAGGAGACAGATCTGCAGGGAATCACTGACAGATGTAATTAATGAGGTCATACTTGGAGTTGGCAGTCCCCTTCATATCCAATTCCTGACGATCACAACTGAACACACCTGCAGTTCCATCGACTGGAAAAAAGGCTATGCTCTTTTCGCCCACCCAAGTAAAAGATGGATTAAACATTTCTCTGAGAAATCTCACAACCAAAACACAATTTGTTTAGGCCGTCATATTTAAAGTCCAGACCAGGGGTAAATCATTTTGCCTCAGCTGGTACTTTATAATGTACAACTTTATAACACCATTAGAATATAAGAATAAAACTGCACTTCAAAATCTCCTTACAATTACTTAATACTTGATCAAGTTCTTGGATAGCCCAAAGGAAACCAAGGGAAAGACTGAAATGGAATGATCACAAACATACTAAGAATAAGATCTGGGAAAATAACTGTATAATTATTAAAAATCTGTTTATGTTTGCTAAGCTCAAAAGATCAAATTACTCCAGTGCTATAGACACTGGAGTAAAGGTGGGTTAAGAGTCTTGCCCAAGGACACAACAACTGGGGAAACCGGTAATTGACCCACTAACCTTTCAGTTATAGGACCGCTCTACCATCTGAGCTACTGCACCCCTGAGGATGCTTATGTACATTAATGAGCAACCACAAATAGTTTTGAGTGTTTTGTAAAAATCTTTGAAATAGCTTTGAGCATGACAATAACTGTCCTTGGACAAAAAAGGCTGTAATCAGACAGAAAAACAACTCCACAAAAGGCACTTAAATGAGGATCCTAGTGAATACCAGCAGCACTGTGGCAGTACACACACACACACACACACACACACACACACACACACACACACACACACACACACACACACACACACACACACACACACATCTCAACATTAGCAGTACAGATAATTGAGCTGAATGTCAATGAGTATTCCAGCATTTCCACATGGGCCGCGTTATATCATCTCGCGGCCTGGATTCCAAGTTCATGGTGGATAGTATTTATTACCTGTAAACAAGCAGCAAAACAGGCCTTGTCACGATTCACTGGGGCTCCCTCACTCATCCCTAATATGTGAAAATATGTATTCAGGTCAAAGATTTTAGGCTTTCCCAAGAGAGCCAGCCAGTCTCTGTAAGTCCTTAGTGCAAACATTCAGACAAATACTAAAGGGCAAAAGCTTCCTAACACATAAAGAGCAATGGATAGATATATAGAACACCAGACACAGGTGTGGTTTTTGTTTGCATGTGTGTGTGTGTGTGTGTGTTTTCATGCACATGGGGCTGACCAGTCTCGACACTTATTTACCCTGAAAACAAAAAAGAGCCTTGGCAATTCTCTTGTTATCCATCACCTCTTCAGTCTTGCATAAATAACTCTTAATAAATAGCATCATCATGTCAGAGAGCTTTCAGCTGCTTGGCCTCCCCTGCAGCTCCAACCTATTTTTTTCTTTGCCTCTCCACTTTCATCCCCACTTGTTTTGCATTTTTGCCTGGAATAGCACTAAGAGATATCAGGTGTTGAAAAGCCACTGTTGTGAAGACTTTGAGAAGATGTTAGATGCAATTTCCTGGAATTGTTTAGGTACTTGTGGCTCCTTACTGGGAATGACAAGGTGTATTGGATACAAAACCATTTCAACTGATTACCTTTACAATATGGTGAGGTATTAGCGACCAGATTGGAGTGGTCCATTAAAGGTAATGACAGCCTCATCTACAAGGCAATCACTAAATGGTTTTGATGATGAAAACAGTGTCAACATTACAGCATGATGGCTTCAGTCACCATATGAAATCTGAATGCAGGCTTGGACATTTTCTCATCAGTTACTGAATAAAATGTACCCCACTTCCAATTAACCTAAACTAAGGTTATTGTATTTAATCACACAATGATCGTCTTTAATTATGATTAGAAAGAGTTTCAGCTAAATGCCTGCTGTTTTAAACCTTAACTGAGTGCATTTGGCGCTAATCATGAGCACAAGGATAAAATACAAATCAGGTCATACATTTGGTTCAATATGTTAGGGCCATTTAGTCTGCTTTTAAAAATACTACAGCTTTGTTTCAGCATCCCTAGGCCTTTTCAAATGTATTTGATGTCATCGTAATGCTTAGAATAACAAAAGAAGTCTCTACAATGATGTAAAAAGTGGCATGGGTCACTATTGTGTAGGGCCCTTTACAACAGCACTACTGTTTAAAATGTCTGTGAAGGTTTTCAGTCATCCAGGACATCTTGAAGAAAAAGTTAAAGCAATCTTATCCCAAGAGACTGTTTCAATTCTGAGTTCAACAGGTAGGACAGCTGACCTTTATCTCTAGAGGAAGGGGTTTAACCTGAAACTAACTGATTGGACCAGGCTGTTCTGGTCTTATAGTCGTTAGTTATGAAAGGACAGCGTGACTCCTGATGTGAGAGTCGTTAGGCTCAGGGGAGTCGTTAGTGTCACTGTTCCATTCAGGTGTTGTTGTTGTTGTTGTTGTTCTAAAGAAACTGTTTTGATTTAGGTTTCAGAATACTGTTGTAAATACTAGGCAACATAAATCTGAGGCCACCTCTCTGTTCAGACTGGGCTTTTCAATATGAACAAAAATGGCTTCCTTCACACCTCTCTCAAACTATCTGGCCTCTCTGGCCAAAATTCAGATATTGCTGTCCTCAAAGGAATGCCCTTTCTCTTTGAGGTGGAGGTGGACTGCAGACTCAGGTCCTCCAGGATTGTCTCTTCTGTGCTGATACATCTTCTTGTGAAGCTGTTGTTTTGTTTCACCGACATAACTGTCACTGCACTCTTCACTGAACTGCATAAACCACATTACTCTGTTTTACCAGTTGATCTCAGAATTAAAAAAGTCTCTTGGAATTATTGGAATTAGAGACGAAACGTCTTCACCTGGAAAACCTAGTCCAGATGCTTTTGCTTTAACCTTTTCTTCACCGCTGAAAATAGTTTTTCTCTTTTTTTTCTCTTTTTATGGTTCTTGATTTCTAAAGAACAAAAATCCTTTGGATGCTACGTTTTTACAACAATGCTTTTTGACACAGTGTTTTCAAAAAAAACAAACAGGCTTGGAGGCCATTCAACATCAATATAACAGTGCTGAGACCTGACATTCCCTGTGAGCTAAGGAGGAGGGTATGGGAGTGCTGTTCATGGGCCAGATTGTCCATAACAATGTGGAGGGACTCACCGTACTTATCACAGATGTACAAAGTACTGAGGGTTGGGTCATACGGATAAAAAAATTATCCAAGCGGGGTGCAACAGGAGCTCAGTTGGTAGAGCACAAAGGCCCAAACAAATATTACAGCAATTATTAGCCTTCACAGAGTTTACAGTGTAGTGGTTTGACAAAACTGTGTCTGTGAATTTTGATCTTATGATATAGCAATTTTTTTTTCTTTGTTCAAATTTGAATTAAATTTATTTCCCAGCTATAAAAAAACTAATCAGAAAGATGTGCCAAGATGTGTTAACATGCTAAACCCAGAAATAAATTAGTAGTATTGATTTATTTCTATACTTATACTTTTGCATATTCAGAGACATACAATCTAATGATAATGATGAAAAGATTATGTGTATGTGAATAATTACATGAGGTACTCTCAATAGAAAATACTGTAGAGCATTTCATGACTCCTTGTGTTGTCTTCTCTGTTGTCTTTTTGATGATGAAACACTCGGCAGGCACAAAAACACATTTCAAGCGTTATCATTGTTTTACCAAAGCTTTTGCCTGGCATTCATGTTCCCTGCCTTTTTACTTCCCCCTTTTTCACAGTGCACCTCAAAGAGCAGTGTCATGCTTTATCTGACCATCTCACACTGCGCCCAGAGAGCCTATCTCCTTTTATCTGACCACCTCTGTGTCCCTCTCTATTTCTCTGTCACAAGCAAACACACAAACACACACACAGGTCTTATTAGGCAGTGGGAAAGAACTTATGCAGTCTCTTTTATTTTAAATAAGTCAATGGTTAATATGACCTTCTAGAGAAGCTGGGGTTGTTGAGATGTCATAGCTTTGCGAGAAGGCAAAAATCAATCAAGGTAGATGAGATTGAATGACGTTGAAAATTAAATTGTAAGAATAAGCTCAGCATCACCTTCTCGTGCTCTGGGTTCACTCCCCACACCCTGAGCTATTTCTTTAACTGCAAAAGACACTGCTAAAGTCCTCCTGACTATACCCAAGATAATGATAGACGCACAGGTTGTACAACTGAAAAGTGTTGTTTTAAAGAGAGCAAAGGCTTTTTAACTTAATGTGGCAGACCAACTCAACGCAACAACAGAACATAATGTGCACTTGTACCCCAAGTTCAACAGCTCTCTTAATGTTGCAAAGTAGATACTAAAGTATATAAAGTGCTAAACAATAGTGTTCCTAAAGTGTGCAGAGTCAACTAGATTTAGAGGCTGTTAAAGATTTTGGCTATTGGTCTGTGATGAATGACGAGGCACCCGACGTTCTTTAGCAATAAGCTTATAGCTCCATTAGCCTGTAACTACAGAAAAAGGGTCAGAGAAAACGGTGAACTCCCTGGCAACATACAGAGAATGGGCTGGCTGCAGTGTCCAGAAAGATTCATTAATCTAAGCTGATGAGTCCTGGTAGGTGTAATTAGGCCTCCTGACACAAAGAACCTCACTAGAGTTGTTTATAAGCCCTTTACAGCAAATACAATCTAGCCTCGTGTGTGGCCGGCGGTTACTTTTGAAATAAATCCAGCAATAAAGCTGTGATATCATTGTTTACAAGCAGGTCTCTAGATTTTCTTTCCTGATTTTCCTTAGGCGCTGCACTGGGTCTGTGGGAGTTAATCATTCATTGGGAGCGGGTGGCTTTAAGACACAAATGCAACTCTTGCTGGCACTAGAGCTACCATCATCACCCACACTTTCTATATATAACTCTTTTTCCATGGCTGGGCCATTTGTGGAGCAGAGTTCACAAGGGCGCTTGCCTGAGGAGCTGTTCTGCTCTAACATTGTTCAGACCAGCTGGACCAGAGAACACATTCTGGTTTACACTCTCTTTCACCAAAATATTAGATAGCAACAACAAAAAGGTTTGCCTTAAATTCATTAGTAATATACATTCAAATACAACAAGAATATTTTGCATTTTA
Source organism: Perccottus glenii (assembly GCA_024416835.2). Classification (NCBI taxonomy): domain Eukaryota; kingdom Metazoa; phylum Chordata; class Actinopteri; order Gobiiformes; family Odontobutidae; genus Perccottus; species Perccottus glenii. The sequence goes on along the minus strand of CM044561.2, from coordinate 15,951,059 downwards.
ATCTAACTTTTCTACATTCAAAAAGGAAGTATGGAAAAAAGCAGCTTTAAATTTTACGGAGATTTTTTTAAATGAAATTTGTTTTTTGATGCATTATGAATAAAAATTGCTTATTTTCTTTTGACCAACATATGGAAGGAAAAACAAATGTATGTATTTCCTTCCATTGTTGTGAATCATTATAACAGATAAAAAAAAATGTGTGACCTAAATGTGACTAAGTTGTATTGACGAGCACATGTTTACACACAAGAATAATCACGCTGTATGCTCGAAAAATACCGTATTAATTTGAAAACATCAACAAATATAGACCCTAGTGTGACACATAAGTAATAGGTGCACTCACAGGCTTTTTAATAAGCGCTGCCAGTTGCACCCTGGGCAGCCGCACACCAACCGCACCAGTTCGAGACCCATTCCTTAAAGAACAATTAACAGAGCCATTAAAAAAAATCATCCAGCCCACACACTCAATTACCGCAACCCACTTTTGCACTTTCCTCTCTATTGTGTCCGAGAATAGTCCAGTTAAATTGCAACGCTGTGGTGAGGACGGTAGGTTCCGGTACAGTTCCCTTACAGTTCTCTTTGCCTGTAGCTTTGAAGATAAGAAAGATAGCATCTAAAATATATGGGATTCAGCTGTCTAAATGATATGTATTGTTGTAAGATAAAGTGAACTGTAAGCATGTGCTTTACAAAAGACTGAGCAACTCTCGTCTACATAGGCACTGGAAGTAAGGACAAAAGAAGATGCTGAGTAGCTTAAATTGCCATTGATGCAAGTTGTTTTCAGAAATCGAGTTCACACTCATCAGAAAATCATCTAAATGTTTCACGCTGACAAACACAATGTTAGCTGTCTTATGTGTCATTAAACAACACAAGTGAATGGGAACCGCTTTGATGTACAGTGAATTTCTGAGCAAAATGGCTCGCCCCAGCATTCTGTAAAATGCAAACACAATAACCTAAAAATAACTCTTATCTTGCAGTAGTCATTATCATTGGGAACACATCAGAAAACAGCAGCCCCAGTTGTGCGTAAATAAACAGTGAAGAGCGGAGGAAGAGCAAAAAGATAACATACAGCGGGAATTCTATCAGAAGGCAGGGTGGGATGACTCATGAAAATAAGTGTCTTTGAGTTTATGTGTGCGAAGGACAATAAGTCTCTTTGAAGCTGGGAGATTACAAAGAGGTAGCTGATGGAGCAAACTGGGGGAAGGCAGTGTGGTGCGGGAATCAATGTAGCACGTCCTGCGCAAGGGCTTCAGTATTCACTCTTGTGGAAACACATGTAGGGCAAAGCTTCATCAACCCCCCAGAGGCTTGCAGCCATTACGTTAACACAGCTCACCTAGCGGGCACAGGGACATGCCTGTGTCTTTGTTGCCGGGTAAGTTCACCCTGGTCCCAAGCCAGTACTTCATCCATTAGCCATTTATCAACATCCAGACATAGAGGCATATGTTCGTCGTCAGATTACATAATCACAGCACAACGAGAACTACTGCAAATTTCAAAACTATGAAGCTAAATATGCTCTGTAAATTTAAACGACACGCATGTTCTTGCTTTCTACGTGTTCTTAAAGCCACATTGTGTAATAATTGTGCCCGAACACACTGCACACTGAGGCCGGGCCTAACATTCAGCAAAACCACCAAAGAGCAAAGACAAAGCGCATGTGGACTGACACAATATAGTAATTCTACTTTTTGATGCCGATAGGTTGCTACTAGTGTCCAGCCTTTTAGTCTATTCTTTAGTCTTACTTTGCATGTGTAGTCTTTGTAGAAGGTTTCTCAGAATAAAAAAACATTTGTGACTAATAACAGTAGCTCACTTTAGAATGGGAAGAACATAAATGTTTTTTAAAAGTAATAATGCTCACATGGAGAAGAAAGACTTAAACAAAAATTGTTTACCTCAACTTACAGCTAAACACTACAAGACACGTACATTCATGCTCAAAAGAACTGCGATCTAAAAGGCTATCAGTGTGTAAAAGACAAATCTTTTCACACAAGGTTATATTCCGTTCAGAACCAAGTGGGAAAGCGTGATGTTTTACTAACTACTATGCATTAGCTGTTTGTAGCAGGAGAGGACCTTGGTTCATTTGCAGAACATGAAATTACGTAAGTGCACAAGCTAAGTGAGTGTGGCTGATGGTTTGAGCGGTGTGCAGTACTGTGGTAGTCAGGGTCAGCAGTGAGTGCTGTCATGAGAAGGGCACAGGGGGAACTTTAGACCACGGGTTCAAATAACAGACTCACACCGCAGGTGGCGTTCAGCTGCACTGCCCCCCTCGGCTCTGTGCAGCCCGCACGGGGGAGATCTGTCGTGGAAATGGATAAACTGATGAAATGAAGGGAGACTGTGCAACCAGATTGAGATAGCAGCTTGAGACAGGTTCTATTAGAAAGTGAGCTTGTACAGTTGGATATTGAGTTCTAAAGTGCCCTATGAATGTTACAGCTCCACAGAGACATCCAATTTTCAAGTGTTCAGTCACAATGTTATTATCACTTCGCTGATGTCGTATGTCAATAAAATAAAAGCACAGAGCAGCGATGCAAGCAGGAAACCATACAATCAGTGCTTGTTGCAGTATCACTCTGACATTTGACATATTTTATTTGTAGATGGATAGACAGAAAGGCCTGTGTTTTGAGACAAACTCTATTAGTCCTTTGATAAACGCATTGATGTTACCTGAAGGAGGAAGTGGATGGATCAATGTAACAGCTCATTAATAATACTGAAAGAAATGGTTGTTTGAAAAATGTCAAATCAGACAAGACTGAGATGACAACTGATGTGGTATTACAAGCTGGGAATTAGACGGACTGAACATCTTCATAACATTTATCCTAGCTAATAGAGAGAGAGGAGAACTACAACTTCAAACCGCGCAATTTTATTACCCCCTTAGGGAGATTGCGCCGAGCATGTGTGATAAAAACAGGACAGTGGAGTTAATACAATAAAAGAGAAATTTACACTGGCCCTCACTTGCACTTAAATGTCACCCGAACACTTATCACTACAAGCCCAGAGCATAGATTATGACACGGACCCAGACGACACTATGCTTTTTACTTCCATCCATGGGCTTTGAAATATATTTAAATTGTGATAGGGTTACATGAGGCTCGGTGGTATTGAGTGTCAGCAGACATCAGAGTTTTGAGTGATTGGATTTGGAGAGAAACATCGTGAAAACGGCCTTTTAAACATGGCGGCTCCATCTATTCCGCTTCCAAATGAGAGCATTAAACAGCAATGGGGACAAAAAAATCAATAGAGTGTTATATTACAAAGCTTAAAAATGTCCTCTTTCTCAGTATTATCAATACTCGACTGTCAAATATCAATATTTCTATTAAAGTAAGAGCACTAAAGAGTGGATTCCTAACACCAGGCTTGTGCGTTTTCACCTCAGCCCTTAACAGTATATGGTGCTTGTGGTGACTGCCAGACAACGCTCAATTTTAACACCTTCTTTGGCTTTTTAATTGCACAAAACTGTCTGGCAGAGTTGGGGTAAACATATCAGACTTGACTTGAGTGGATTCTTTTAAACAAAAATAAGTCTGGTTGTGCCAAACTGATTAAAGTTTGAAGATCAGACTAAGGATTTGCTGGCTAAGCAGACAGGATGGTCAGTGCCAGAAGACGCCGCTGCTTATCTCCTCGTCTTTTGCCTTTCAAATTAAGCTGCACACCAATCTCCAACTCTGGAAAATTTTACCATTATCTACGGCTCATCTTGGGTTTGCATACAAAAGGACACCAGAAAAATCATCTAAATTCTGTCCCATGGTTACGGAAGGCTTTTCATTTCCATGGTCTATTAAATCTAATAAACCACAAAATAAATAATAAATAAATAAAATAGCAATTTCCTGGAGAAACAGCGGTGGATATATATTAAAAGCAAACTGATACAATCTTGACAGGCAAATTTCCTCTCCAATAAGTCAAGCGCATTCAAAGGGTAGCGTCACCATACAAAAACAAGTTGCAAAATTATTCACGACTTTCAATCCTAACTCAGCCATTTCCTCGAGAGGAGCCAACTGACAAAAACTCTATCAAATATGAGACGACTCTCAATTTATTTGTGGTTTTATGAGTGTATAAAAAGATCAATAATGACAGAAAGATAATAATTCTAAGATGTCTATTGGCACTTTTGTTCTTGGTAAATGCTCCTTCGGAACCACAGGAATGTCGATTAGTATTGACTATAAACACAGAGAAAAGGAGCCACTACATACAATGACTCACGGTGATTACTATCATCGTCCATTGTCTCTTCTTGATTGTCCATACTGTATTGTTCACTAAACTCCAGGTCGCCCTATATGAGGTGGTAATGTAACTGAGCGCAAACCCTCTGAGTGAGCTAATAATTTTGCTCCTGTTTATATTCAAACAATGTGAAGAGCTGCAGCCAGACAGACCGGCTCAGTAAACAAAGACAACAGCACATTTTCTCATTACCACGATGTGTGAGGGAGGCCAAAGCACCGGAATTAGCGAGCAAAACTGCAAGGAAAGCAAACCAACCAGGTCATCTGCAGAGTTTGGCACCCACTGACTTTAATTTCAATATACCCTGCAAACAACGAGAGAAGAGTGGATTAGACAACAAAACACACACTCCAACCTAAAAACTGGTCAAGCAAAGCCGGCAAACTTACCATTCAAAATAAACTTCTATGTAAAAGCACAGTGTTGGAAGTGCTGATTATAGTACCCGAGCCTTTAAGATGGGAATGAAGAGTCAAAAGAAAACATTGAAAGACAAACAACGTCCTCAGAGCAACACCTTTTGTATCCTCACATCCCTGCAGTGAAAGCCACAGACCAATGGAAGATTTTGTCAGAGTTACTGTATATTCAAAAGCACCCTTTCAATTTCCCTTTTTCACAGACACACTAATGCATCGCAGATTGTTATTGTTTTAGCTTTGTGTACTATCAAGACAATACATATTGAATAGTTTTATTCAATTTCTGAAAATCTTGATATAAACAGGCATTACTTTGTCTTATACACATATTTTTTAGCTATAGGCAAAGAATGTCTTATGGGGTCACAGTGACCTTAGGCCTAAATGTGAATACAGTAAACAAGTAATGGCAGGAATGTCTCTAGGTTTAAACATAAATTAACAAATTAGCCAGATGAAATGTTTTGGAACATGAATAACTGTATTTTCCAAACACATTGTTAGAAAAAAATAACTTGTGGAGTTTAAGTTTTGTTACTAACCATATCATACAACTAATTTTTTTTTATTTTGTCATGGTGCCATTAGAAGTCTTGCTTTGCACACATGTCAAGGTGTTTGAGAGCAGCCAGTTTAAAGTCATATCAGATCTTCTTAGATAAGCCAAGCTGACATTTATCCCCATCACACATCACACTATAAACTACAGCTGAGTGAAAGTGCAGTGTGCAGAGCACAGTGCTATTACACCGGCAGACACCCACCGCATCATTTATCCTGCACATAAATCAGCCCTGTGCTCTACCGCACTACCTGCTCCTCTTGTCCCAGTAGATCTCACTGACGTATCATTATATCTCATATACCTCCACTAAAATAACCTCCACTGAGCCTAAGAGCTTGGGATGTGTAAAAAGGGAACTCCAGCCTCTCTCTGTCTGCCGCTCGCATCATGCTTTGCATTAGAGCCCAATTAGGCCTGTGATCTACGCCTGTTGTTTTACTGCCTAGTATTTTGTCCCTGTCTCCTGGTTAGAATGAGTAATGTTTGAGCTTGAATAAGCTACTATCTCTTCATAGCAAGTCTAATCTTGCGTCTGTGATATATAACTGCAGGTGAGAGTGTGTGCAAAACCAGGACATACTGTAATAATGAGGATAATTGAAGGGCTGCGCAGACACTGGGTTCTACATCAACCTCCACATTGTTTCAGCTGCTTAACGTATGTGGCTCTGCTCTACGAGTGGGACTCTCCAGCACCAACCCACTTCTGCTGCTCTCACATTTACAGACAGACATCTTCTTCCTTTACGCTTACCTTCCAATCTATATCTTTAGATTTAGATTAACTTTATTGTCCCCAAAGGGAAATTTGTAATGAGCTTACAGTGCTGTCAAACAGCTGCATTTACAAATAGCAGAGACAACATTCAAGAACAGTCCACACTGATGTGCATTGTCTACACACTGGAGAATGTGGCATGCTTCATAGCAGTATTGTATAGCCTCAGTCCTTACAGTATGAATGAATAAGAATTAGTGACTGGAAGATGGTTACTGCACTCAATCAAAAAAGATACAACAATGAAAATATATATATATATATATATTAGGGCTGGGCAAGTTAACGCGTTTTTATCGCGTTAACGCATTAATGAATTAACGCCGACAATTATTTTATCGCTGCGTTAACGCCGGGCCGATTAGTATGGGGAAAGACGAATGACTGCACGTATGAGCCGCCTCATCCAGTTCTTTAAGTGGGCCGATGCACCTGTACTCAGTACCGCCACTTCTCCGTGCGCCCAGAACGTGCTTTTAGCGTACTGGTACGCTCATTTGGACATCTGTTTTAATAGAGGTTTTAATCCTTTGCCTGCTCTGCCGCTTTCCAGAGCTCTGCCGCTTCCTAATTCGTCCCACTAAGAGCAGAGACTACATTACCCATACACCCTTGAGTTTGGCAAGTGAAAGGGAGAGGGTGTGTGAAACGCGCGTAAACTGCATTCACATGCTCTGACTGTAATGAAAACACAAGAGAGACGTTTATATTGTTTATATTGTTATAATGTTACGATTGAAGCTCTGGACATAACTTGTTTTTTCTGTAACAAACTAAACAAAATATTAATGCCCTGTCAGTGGCAAATATTTTTGGTTTTAATATTTAATTTGATTACATTAATGTTTAAGTTCAGATTTACAAGAAATGTTTTAACTGCTGTAAAAAGCACATTTGTTTAAAGTGTTGTTTAAAGTGCAAACCAAATGTTATTGCACTTTTGTTCATATAGCAGTTCTTTAAAAATGTATGCAGTACACTAATTTTGAATTCATTATTACATTTTGTGTATAATGCGATTAATCGCGATTAATCACAGAACATTGTGCGATTATTCACGATTAAACATTTTAATCGTTGCCCAGCCCTAATTTAAATATTGATGATAACAAGCTTGGGGGAAAACACAATTAATTGCAATTAATTACAGAAAATGTGCAATTAATTAGTTAATTTTTTTTAATCGATTCCCAGCCCTAATATATATATATATATATATATATATATATATATATATATATATATATATATATATATATATATATATATATATATATATATATCTTTAACTATCTCTAACATTTGAGAGCAGATAATGGTTAAAGGGCCTTAACAAGTGAGCCATGACTGTCCTGTAAAATATTGTTAAATGCTTTGTTTTCATTTTGTATGTTAATTGGACTGGAGGACTGGATTGTTATGGGGATACAATGTACACCCACCACCACACACTTCCTACTGATTAATGTTTACAGAGCAATAAACTATACAATTCAGGCAAATGGAAGCATTTTCCCACCACCATTTTCTGATATTATTTGGAGACAAAAACCGGAGGTGTTAATACCAAAAATGGTTAGTTGATATTATGTTCATTAACTATATATTTATTTTAGTACAGCCCACAAGTAATAATGGTGAATATATTCTTGTTTCTGACACTATAAAGTACAGAACCTGAAAGAGTGCCATGTGATATACAACTGGACTTTTAAAAATATCCAAGAACGAGGCTGAATAAGAAGGCAGTGATGAGGAGGTGGGAAGGGTTAATATGGTGAGGGATTAGAGCTGGTGCTCATCAGGGAGAGGGGGTTGAGCGAAGCCTGGGTCCCTATCAGCAGGAGCCGAATCAAGGCTCTGTGGAGAAAGGCAGCAAAAGCAGTGCAGCAGCACTCAGGCCTGTCTGGAGCAGACACGCTGTGTAGCCCTTCACTTAGCCAGCACTCAACTTCTGATTCAAGTGACAATGCCACAGAGAGACACAGACAGAGACACAGAAATGTGATGAACAAGTGGAGGAGGTAAGAGGCTGTCAGCACTAGACTGAAAAAGAGAGAAAACAGACATTTTTAGTGAAGGTGAGGAATAAAAAACACAAGGACCAATTTATTCTCTAAACGGTGAAAGCTTAAATGAAGAAAATACACAGCTAACAGCTACAAATATGAGGGGAGTAGTTGGAGAAAAGTCTTAACATTTAAGTTGGCCATCTTTCTACAGTAAACTGCCTTCCACATTCTCTTCTCTTCCCTTGACTGGCCATGCCTCCCCCATTATTCCTGTACTTGCTGTAGCTTCCTGTCTCCAGTTTGAAGAGCGGCGGTGTGTTTGTTCGAGAGCCTCTTGCATCACACCTGTTTGTTTAAGCTACAAATGACGCTAGAGACAAAGCGTGCCTGTCTCTATAGACCGCCCAGATATAGACGCCGGTTGCCAACAACACAGGACTCTTTGCAACCTCTCGGCCTTTACTTCATTCGCACTCGTTCCTCCCGTCTTCCACTCTCGCGCGCTCTCTAACAAGGGAAATACAGAAGAATGAGCCTCGTAATAATTCCTACAAGCACAGCAGAGCACTAAATACTCCCAGTGCACCTCGGCTTAGTCCCAGGGATCAGATGAGGCAAAACATTAAGGGCACATGAACCCTGGCATGCTGAACTTCAACTTAGCACCCCAATAAAACCAGACGCAAAAAAAGCAAAGAAATCCAGGCAGTGTATTATCATCTATAAATAAAGTATAGCCTCAAATCTGAATCACAGTGCGTGGCTATAATCCAGTGTGGAAATCTTTACCTACAGCAATTTTCCAGTGACCTGCACTAAAGTCTTAGCCAGCACCCTGAGATCTATACATACATACAATATGATAAGCAACAAAGAAGTGGAATTTATTCACCGCAGCATTATCGAAAGAAAAAGCCCAGCACTTGTGATTTTACACTCACAATAGGTTACGGATCAAAGCCCCGCTATCAGCACTCAACGTTATTCTCTCCAATAGACCTGAGAGGAATCACTCCGTAACCTCTGCTGTGTTTGGGCTTTTTCTTCAACTGAATAACACCTAAGCAAAATCCTAACCAAGTGTAGAAAAAACACAGACACACAGGATCACACGCAGCGCAGGGACTGTGCTGTTTTTCCTTGCACATGAAAAACAAATGCTTTTTCTAAAAATCTGAAATATGTAAATCTTTGAGAATACACCTAAAAAACAATATTAGTCCCTGAAAACAACCATAAAAGGTTACGGTTAAAGCTGGCCTGTTTTATATGCTGAATAGACAGTATGCCTTTCAAAATAAGAGTCTGTTCACTCTCCGATGATATTTCCTTTGTATGTCTCCTTATATTTCAAATGTTTTAAGTCTGGTTACAGTACATGCCCCTCAGCCACAGGTCTACCTGACAGGAGTGGAACTGAATGATGTGTACCCCTGGGGGTCTCTATTTCTTCTTTTCTCAGGTGAAATTTCCCCTAAATATTTTGTCAGTTGCCTTCAGTAGGCAACAGTATTTCCTTTTTGCTTTAGTGTAGCAGCCCCGTCCCCTTCCTTCACCTAAAAAAAACTTTAGTTATTTTTAACTTTTGGTCCCCACTTTTAGAGCCTGAGAGCTCTGATGGCAAATAACCTATTTGCTCTGTTCATATTAATATTCACCTACAATATTTGCTCCTGGAGTGTAGGCCTAGTGTAAATAAACTATTTATAGCTTAAACATTGTGCAACTGTCCCATGCTGTGTGACATTTAGTGACTAGCCCGGTCGATACATTAAAAAGGCACATTATGAGATTTCTTAGACGCAGACACAGACAGGAATGACTTAAATATCAAAAGTACATTCCTGCGTATTATGTAAACGATTTCAGAGTTTTGAATTTTTAAGCTGTGTATGAGCTATTCAAATTACCAAAAATCAATGTCACTGCAATATTATTTGTAACACACTTAGATGCCCTGACTGAAGCAGCTCAGGAGCGATTATCTGCCCAGACTCTGTAGTGTGAGCGGTCAAAGATTCTGTTTTAGCCTTTCCGATTTGATCGTAACAAATCATGCATGACAAGACACGGTTACAGAGACCCGACGAGACACTCCAATCCCTCCAAAGCCAAAAAGAAGAATATTTCTGTGCAATAGAGATGACTACTTGTTTAGATTCTTGTGAGATGCCAACTTATGTCAAGATCAAGTAAGATTTTCAACTCCCATAGTGTGAGCAAGGCCTTAATGTGGCCCTTTTATGTGACTTATTTATAGTGCTGCTGATATGTCCAAAAACCAAGAAGGTAGTAGGTAGTACAAAGAAACAGGTGTGTATAGCCACTAATTTGCTGCCACGTTTTCACATGTGGCTTCATAAATCTATTAGCAGTTATTGACTTGACCCCCCACTCTCTTCCCTGAATCTGACTTTAATACTTCTGTTCATGTTATTTCTTTCCTAAAACTTCCAGATGTGCAGAAGAACATTCATTATTAAAAGTTTGAGACAACAAAAGTGCCATTTACATTTTATTGATGAGAGGATTTTAAAATGGCAGCATCTTATCTACATTACCAAATCTAGTTATTACAAAAAATGACACTGATGGATTCAATCCCCGGAACGCTAAGTGCTTTAAAGCAGGAAGAAAGGTCCTCTGGGGAGGGTGTTGTACGTGGTTTCGATTGCTGCAGTCTTGTTATCACTTCAGGCGCAGGATGGAGAGGCAGACAGCAACCGCTCTGACCGGTACCTGGCGTCTTCTTTTCCTCTCGGCATCTTGGCATGTGTCAGCCCGAGGGAGAGGATACCTGCGACCGCGGGCCTGTAACATGGCAACCGAGTCAAAAGGCCTCCATGCCTGTTGCACGGCAGGGTGCTGGCATTTACTTCGCCCCCTTAAATCCTCCCTGAGCTCCATCCTCGAGGCCCCTTAACCCCACCCAGGAGGCCAAAAGAAATCCACTGTCATTGCTTTTTCAGCTGCCTCCCTCTTCCCTAAAAATACTCAACAAAAAAGAAAAAGAAAAACTTCCTGTCCTTTGTTCACTGCACAGGTCAAAGGACATGTTTATTGCACTCCACTGCGGGATTCCTGCTTTTATACACATTGATTCTTTTTGATGGAGACAGAATTAAATCTGTGCATATGTAAGGTATTCATTTAGATTTACAGTTGCTAATACACATCCAGATCACAAATCCAGCATTCTTTTCATCACAAAAACAAACTGAAACACTATGTATATTTATACTCTCTGTGTATTTTCATCACGGTCCAAGCACAATGCACTGTGTCAGAGCAAGTGTTCAACCAGCTTGTTGCTTCACACTACGGGCCAGGTTGTGCTCCGAGCTCCTAAATGGGCCACATTCTAAAAAGGCTACAATGGGAAAAAAAATGATAATTGTGTTCATTTTGTTCAATTGGTAAATAGTGATTCAATTTCAGAAAAATAAGTTGTTGCACAGTTCTTTCAGAGTTACAAAGTAGTAGTAGTTTGCTTTCTACTTGGGATACAGAAACATTAGACTTAGTGGAAAGTGCAAACCTTACACTGTATAGTTATATCTGTCTCTTACATATACTGTAAATCAATGTCTGTGTCATATCCCTGAGACCATTCACAGCCTGACCCTCTACTAGAAATCAGGCAAAGTGACAACACATACTCTCAGTTTATTTTGTCAGTTGTCATTGCCAAATTGCTCAATACAGCTATGCACTCACCACCTCCACCCCAGCTCCTCGTGATTTTAAAAGACATTATTTCATTTTTATTTGTTCTAATACCTATGCTAGTTTTGGGCACATTTCCTGGACATTCCCCAAAAGTGGTCAATTATCAATTATTTATTCATGTATTAATTGTTTTTGCTTCAATTTAAATTTGCATCTGAGTTGGCCTAGTGCTGGCCATCAGTGAGAATTGTTTGGACACCAAGGGTCTACATCGTACTGCTCACTTTGTTTACGGTGTACTCTATGACTCAAGATATTTTCTGCATAATAAAATAGACTCTGTGTGTATTATTATGACTGTGCAAAGCTCATTAGATCTTTATATTGCTTTAGGATGCTGCATTTGCCACTAAGTCTGCTGCTACACACTAGTGCCTGAGAAATAGCCCTTGTTTCAACAAAGCAAATCCTGGTGTAAAAGTACATTAGACCAAAATGAAATATTAGCTTGATGACTTACTTAAATATTGTATAACCATAGCTCTATATCTATAGAGGTTATAATTAAATGCATGCAAGATTAACATATTAGCTGTATTCCTAAATAGACCACATTTTACACACCTTGCATATTAATACAACACTGTGTACACATTTAACAAATTTCTCACATTAATGACTCACACTTTTCCTACTGGGGATTCCTCCGCTGCACACTATATCAGAAAGAAAGCAAGGAGGAATTTTGGGTGCTTATAATGTCGCTTAAGGAGGTGCTTACCTCACCATCTTGTGGAGTTCTCAGTGACTGAGGGAGAGGGACTCGCCCAGAGTGAAGGAGCTAGTGGCAAGCTCATCGATCAAAGACTGGGAAATGTCAAGACGCCAAGTACAAGGCGGGAGTTTTTTTATGGGGCCCTCATGACAACTAAAGCTACACGGTACAACTCTGAATAAGAATGCACTGATTAAACAGACGTTAAAAATCAAAACAGGCCACAATCAGACCCCAGGAGTGTTGCTTACAGACTATTTCATAAACATTTATACTGATTATGAACCCTTCAAAATGACTTGGGCTATTTTTATCTTTAAGAGTCCGGAAGTATAAACGGCTGTAAGCTTAGGATTGGACTATATTTTACTGTAATCAGCAGGAAGACTTTTCAAAGTCACCTGGCGACCGTGCTTTGTGCTCAAGCATCCTCACAGCACTACCTTCTCGGACGGCAACTGTTTAAAAATACAATCCAGGGGCAAGCAGATAAGCAGATAATTGCACTATGAATCAGGATGACAAACTAATAATTATCTATGTCAGAGAAATATGGGAGACACAACTTAAAACTCATAAGATGGAAATACACCACTCATTGTATTCTCTGCACTGAAAAAAATTAAAACAATTGACTTGCTCACTTTGTTGAATTGTTTGAATTGTTAACAAGCAATTCAATGATATGATGTCCACACTGAGATAAGTACTGCCTCTAAATTATGAAATCATCAGATTTTAAGGGAGACGAAAAAATGTAGTTATGTGGAGAATTTGAGTTAACTCTCCCAACAGTGTTAGAACAAACCTCAAGGTTATTTCATTATAATAATTAGCAGCTCCAAGTGGACAAAATGATTTTATATTTCAAATCAGACATTGTGTGAAAGCAAAAACGGAGAAAGCTATTTCAAATGAGTTTTCATTTTAAGTTGCACTTGATCATAGCCCAAATACACTTATCACAGTGTACAGGAAAGAGGATAAAGAAGGTGTATTACTGGCAAGGAAAAGATAAGAAAGTCATAAAAGCAGCATAATAAAAAGAGAAACGCAGAAAAAAGCTGAAAAAAAGAGACAAATAATCTAGCTCCTCTGTCTAAGCCTTTACAGACTTCGGCAACATTGCAGCGAGGAATGCATGTATTGTTCACAAAATCAATCCATCAATAAACTATATGGAATACAGCGGGGAAAATGCACTCTAATTACACACTATTTCTGTCCATACAAGCGCGTTACTAAGTAGGCTAATACATCTAGAGGAAGGCACATTCATCATCAGTGCATCGGAGCTACAGCATTCAGCATGTGGAAAGTGCAGTATTAGTATGTATAAATAAAGTATGAAGCCTACAACTAGGAGCATATGTGAATTTGCTCTGCCGCATTTATTACAAATTCTTCCCATGTTCCTCTGCTCCTATTTCCTGTCTGTGTCTGTACACCTTCAGAGAATAGCAGCCCTGGAGATAAACTAAAATGAAACTTCCAACAGTGAGCCCCTAATCATGTCCTGTTATCTCTTTTTATATTCAAGCACACAGAAATACTTCATTTAGAGTCAGCCAAACTTACTGGCATCTAGATTTTTCTTTTTAGCGTAAATTGGAATGACTGCTTTGGACAATCTCAACCAAACAAATCAAATGGGCCTATTGTATTTGCTCATGTAAAAAAGAGACAATGTTTTTTTCTTGGAAAAACTTTACAATACTTTACTTTACTTCACATTTTATTGACACTCACTTGTATTCGATGATTTTATTTGAATACTTACCAAGCAAATAAGCCAAGATCCCATGTGAGCAAGGAAGGACCACTTGTTACTGCTAGAGGTGAAGAGAGAACTACTCATTTCAGATCAGATGAGAGAAAAAAAGCATTTGATTGTAAATATCCTAGATGAGCTGGGGTTGTAAGGTGTGCCTGGAATATTATGAGCTTGACCCACAACAGTGAGTGCTACACAGCAATCAAACAAGGTTAGGAATAAGAAAGAATTTGGGAAAGAGGGGAGTGTAGGCTAGACTCAAAAGCACACTTGTGGCTGTAATTTAGATGCAAAGGTTTTGTATTAGAAATTCAACAAACCCCTAATTTTATAAAGCCCAGCCCCACTGAGCAGAATGATAAAGGGCCTGATGAGAAATATCACTGTCAGTTAAATGTGGTTCTCCGAAAGGATGTGGCCACTGATATTTAATTGCACGACTGAAAGAAATTACGGCTTCCTGAGAGAGACATTAAATAGAGATTTCCTAAGTGATGACCTCACATTTTGAAACTGATAAATAAAAGATAATAAACAGGGATTACAGAGGCCATTTTGTCTGTGGTCCTTTTCTCTTTCTAGCCCCGGTGACTTTGAGAAATACGTCTCTAAATTTAGCATCAGATTTATCAAACCGGGCCTATCCAAGGGAAAAAGAGACTTGGGAATAGAGTGAGCAAAAGAAAGGGACGGGGTTGAAAGGTATCTAAAAGACAGGTGCGACAGACAAAGAATGGAGGCTAGCCCGGGGGGAGGGGCCGCGCCGGTGGGGGCCATTGTCTGTGAGATCCTGTCCATCACTTGCCACTTTTAGAATGAAAATACATCTCCACTAATATCCGCCCGCCGCACGCATTGAGCTGCACGCGCACAAAACCGGCGAGACACACAAGGAGAAAAGAGATGTGAATTTCAATTAAGCAGGTGAGGAAATTAAACTACTGTTACAGTTATAAAGTCAACCAAGTAGATAAAGACTCCAATACTGCAAGGAGGAGGAAGAGGGCCGACTGATAATGCAGACACATCGACTGATTCCCACACAAACACGGACAGGGAGAGGCTGAAGGTCGGCAGGGGTCACGTGTAAAGTGTTCCACTGTCCACTAAATGGAGATCTCATTATGTGGTGCTCAAATAATAAGCGCTACTGGTAATGAATTCTTTGCAACTTAATGCAATTATGGTTGCAAGTGTTTTTAATCACCGACTATTGGTCCTGTCCATGGAAAGAAGTCCATACGGATCTAGCTAAGTTTCATACCTGTGTTATTATTAACAAACATTCTGGGCGTGTAGCGGTGCTTTCCACATTTCAAAATAAAATACACAGCTTTTTTACTGCTGTCTTTATTTGCACTGAATGGACTCTCACAGCTCAAGTTTATCCAGTATGAATAAATTCCACACTTCACGCACTTCCTCTCATGTCAAATATTCTTACTTCTCTTTGCCGTGTCAACCGACCGCAGGCGAGGGTTAAATTGGGCTTGTTTGTATGGATTTACATGGGATGCAAATGTGTAAAAAAAAAAAAAAAGCCTTGACTTCAAGCCAGACAGTCACAAAACAAAATGTTCAAAGAAGTCCGTGTAAGGATGGCTGCACGTATTTCCAAATGACTTAGTGGATGAAGTCCAAATGAATTCTAAGCACCTTGTCGATTGGAATTCAACTGTGGTTGCTGTTTATTCATTTACCAATATACACATCTGCTTGATATTACATGGGAGATTAACTAGTTCCATACGAAGGATTTATCCAAGTAGAGAGTCATCACGCACCTGTATTCCCTAATGACGTATGTAAGGGCTTTTCCTCTTTAGTCAATTAGTCAACTAAGTGCTTGTTACAACCTCATTCCGCTGAGACATTTGAATTTATGTTTGTTTGTTTTTTTCCTTTTGCTGAGCGACTGCCTTTCAAAGAAGAGCCAGCTCTTGTTTCAAGGGTCAAAACTAACCAGTCGTATTCATTCAACAGATTGCTTAATTGTGAGGTAATACATCAAAAAGATATTGCAACAAAGCCATTCATTCAGGTGAGTTGTACTATATTTCACACGGCGCATGTATGGATTAATATGTGGTAAACGCCTGCATTCATTTGACAAAAGTTAATGAGCAAAAGAGGTGAAAATAATTTGAAGCAATATAAATGCAAAGCGAACAGAAGGTCAAAGTTGGACTAATTAAAAGTGCTATAAAATTGTCTCGTGCTGTAAAATTGCTGTGTGTAGCTATCAATTAGAAATCTCAAAATGGTGCGCAGCGGTAGGGGCAAGGAAATGAATCTGTCAACACTTTTCATTATTGTACGATAACACGGTGGAAAATGAAGTCACAAAATAACTGTTACACGCCGGACTTGACCTGCTTCTGCTTATACCTCTGTTTGATTATTGAACTGTTTTGCAGCAGCGAAAAAAGGGAGGGCTTTTTCCTTTTCTCTTTAGGGGTTTGTTTTTGCATTTTCCGAGAGTGTGTCATAAGAGGTCTTATTTTAATGAATCAAGGTGAAAGCACAGGCAGCGGGGCAAATTCACAGCGCTACCACATGTAGAGTACATCACTGCGAAAACACATTTTTGGTAATTTTGTGACCAAAGATGCTGGCACAGCAGTGGCACACCTGCAGCGCTGTTGCAAAAAAAGTGCTTGGATTAGACAGAATAAATTACCTGTGGATGTGGTCGGGGGCTGGTGTCAATCACGGTCAATTAAATTAGGTGTTCTCATTCCCTTTAAAAGCTATGAGCTCCCCGCCATGTGGATAAGGCAGTTTTACCATGAATGAGTCCACGCTGGCTGCCCTCTAAAACCAGTTGTAAATGTTAACTCTAAGGCATTGGTAATAAGCTGCCGAGATGTGATACCCAATTTACACTTGAATTCATTTGCCTGGAAATATTGAAATCTCACAATTGGCACAATAAATCAAATCTATGAACAGGCAAGGTTGATATTTCCCCGGATTATTTTCTAGGAATGGGTAATGTGGAGTGATTACTTGTGCTGGCTTCAATTAAAGAGCGAATGTAAGAGTGCTACCTAAAACAGTACTTAACATTTCCCACCATAGCACAATGGCTGTTGCTGTTTATGATCAGTGAAGTGGGTGGTGCAGTTAGACCACAGCTCGTGCGGCAAGGGCACAAAGTGGAAATGACACAAGGTTGTGTCAGCAATCCAGGCGAGTGCCAAGGTCATGAGTTATGTTGTTGCTTGGGATTTGCCAGAGATAATTAGCACCCTGGTTTCTTGCTATTGTTGGGAATAAAATGTACAAAGGCGTGTTAATATATTAATTTTAAACATCAATTATACATGCTCTTTTGAAAGTAGCTCTGTGTGGATTCATTTTTACATTAGGCACTGCTTTTGTTCCAAGGTCCATTTAGTTTTTATTTCTGGGAAAGCACTCAAACACACAGCACTGAAGAGCACATAAGAGAGCCTTGTATTTAAAAGAGTCAAAACATATACAATAAAGACCTTTAATTCAATTACAAACAAAAAATTATAATGAAAAGGATTTATTTCTATTATGTGCCCTGCATTGTAAATGTATTGCAGTCCTCTCGGGTTATTGTGAGAAACAGATGTCTCCAGAGCTTCATTTCTGTCCAGAATGATGTTTTAATTATAACATCTTATTTATTCAACCAAATCCATAAACCATTTAGCGACCCTATGTATCCTTCTATAGTGCTGCCAGAATGTGTTTACATCTGAATTCTATTTCAATCTAATCTCTTGGCCACACATAAACACACAAATACAAATTATGGAAAGCCCACATGAAAATGCAACACAAATTTATCCAGATGATAAAATATGATGTGGCTGACACCGGCTCCAATGAAAAATTATTGGCATGAGCCAAGATGTCAGCGGTATAATGGTGAATGATGTGTGGAAGAGAAAGGTCACAGCTGAGGACCGAGGCATTATGTAGAGGAACAGCTAAGCTCTTTAGCGCTCCGACTCAGATCCACTAATACACTATGGTCCACTGACTATCCTATACATATGTATTTTTTATACAGCGCTGTAAAAGACTTTAACAAATGCAATGTGTCATCCGCATCAAAAAAAAATGTTTTAAAGCTGCAAATTCCATCTGCCTCCTGCATTGATCTGGAAAAGTCTAATAAAAACAAATGGTAAAGTGTGCGTATATGCCCGCTGAGTAAAACATGTGAAGGTCTCAAGTAAATGTGTGCCTGACTTTTGGGCTGCGTTCACACTGCAGGAGAAAATGGGTTTTATTTCACAATTTTATTTCTTTTTTGTCTGTTTGTTCACATAAAACATTCAAATTCTGTTATACTGTGGACTGGGCCTGAAGTATTATCTGTAAACAATGACAATGATACAAGTAAGCTTGTTAACAATGAAGTGAGCATGTGTATTTTTATATTAAATCCTATGGATTCTGATTGGTCTGTTCACAACTTGGAACAACTCAGATCTGAATATGATTTGATGTGTTTAGGCCTGTTTACACTGACATTAACAGATCATACCTGACCACATCGGATCTTAACACTTAGTCCTAATCATCCTGCCTCTTTTCTGTTTTTAGTCCTCTTTCACATTCAGTCCTGTTCTTCCTTTAATCCACAGTGCAATGCACATTTCAGTCACCAGGGTCATTTGGGAGCATATCAAAGCAGTGCATAGACACAGCAAAAGCAACACAGCCGCTGCACCTTCATCAGCTCCCACGTGAAATGGAATTTACAGAAAAACACCATGAAGGGGTGCGTTTTAATCAACCTGATGCTTATCGCTGCTATTGTGCCCTCTTACATTCTTTCATCTCTTTTCCTACCATTTTTTTTTTTTTTTTTTATCTTTGATGATCTGTTGAAAAGCTCATGGTTATAGTTCAGCTCATATTTTAATTAAAGAGCAAACTGTTTTAGCTAATTACTTAATGTTTATGCATCAAAGTGACAGCACACACTACAGTCACAATCAAGTAACAGAAAAGAAACAACACACAGCTGTTAAGACTGACAAGTAAAATAACAGAGCAAGTTTGCAAATATGTAATTACTGCGCGGAATATATTTCTGTTAAGTTCCATCTTTTTCTGTTGCTGTTTAACAAAGTGCTGCTCTATTGACAGTGGAAACATCAAAACAGAAACGCATTAGAAAAAACAGATATAACATCATGATAAATAAAAATCATGACTTCAACACAACAAAGTGGCCATATGATTAATACTGGGCTAAATATGCTTGTTCATGTTTGATTTAAAATCTGTAAATCCAAAGCAATAAAATCTTGTCTCAAGCAAGCAGTTCATCCAGAAAAGAACAACAAAAGCTACTGGCCATCACAATTAATCACAGCTCAACAATGGCTCAGCTAATAACCTGACAAGCTTGTCTTACTGAAAGAGAAGATCATTCTTAATCTGAAAGGCTGGTGCCCCAGACAAAAAAATAAAAAAATAGGCCAGCACATACAAACTACAGAGCATGAACTGTCACACGACGTCAAAGTAAGAAAGAGCAATCTGGCCTGTGAGATACCAATATCTTACTTCACAATGACAACTGGATCCAATCATGGCAGAACACTCCAGTGAGCCGCGCGCAATCCTCCAATCAGACAGACACGTCCAAATCAAAATGATCAGACCAACATCAGCTTTACTGCACAAAATGACATGATGCAATAGGATTAAAAGCAGAGGGCAGTGCTATTACGGCTAAACTCTGTGATGGAAGCCACAGAGGGGAGAAGAAGACAAATAACAGCGACATGACACATTTGTTATTTTTTTTTATGTATTGTATTCCAAAGTGTTCTTACATATATGCAGCTGTAGTAGCACTCATCACGACAGTACGTGGGAGCAAAACAAAACAGGCACTGCGGCCAGAATCTGTATAATAGTCACTAAAATTAAGTTACTGTTGACAATTGATTTATTTTATGTAACATTTAATTCATGAGGACGAGTATGTTTCCTGATTTCATGTCAACTATTGTTTTAGAGCGACACAGGTGAAACGCAGCATAGAAAGGTCAAAATCATTAACCTCAGCTTCACCGTGATCTAAGATGACGCCATCCTAATATGGCTGACTCTAACAATAGCGAGTGCTTGGCCTTCCTCTTGTCTCTTCCTTTCAGACTGTGGGCAGTGCTAAATATTGTTGAATGAAGGAGACATATAGAACTTTACTGTCGACTGCATTACAGAACATTAATCCTTGAATTGGACACTTTATATGTTTCCTCTTGACTGTATACTTTATCATCATTTGAAGGAGGTGGAGGAGGAAGTTATTGTGGACACATGACAAGGTGATGTGGCTGACACAATGGAAGCGTCATGATTAGGCTGACTATGCCTTTTTAATTGTTTCCAGTATTTGAGCCAAAGGCTATTTCTAAAAAGGTCACTGTAAAACAATGTGAATTGCGTCGAGCATCTGTCTCTCTCGCTGCCAAAGCTGAGAATTCAAGTGTGACTTTGAAAGTACAAAGTCCATTTGAAACTTTTTCACTTTAACAAGGTAAGTATTTGTGCCACATTTAAAATAGGTTTACAACGGGATGACAAGTTTCCTCGTGCAACACTAAAGATATATAGTGCAGAAAAATTGTCAAGAGGCATCCCAATGGCTGACAACTGTTTACAACAAAAGCAATGCAAAGTGATTTTAATACAAAGTAAATGTATTTTAGGAAAAAAATGAGAACAGCATTTTATTATGAATGACAGGCGTTGCATATTGTCTTCAGTTCCTCCTGACTTCCTAAAGAGCATGCTCATTTCCTCGGTGACTGCACACAGAGTCCCAAAGAGCTGCTGCTATTACCCACTGCACTGTATTTGAAAGGATCACAATTTATTTTTTAGTTGGGATAGCTTCTCTAATTCTTTATATGACAAAAGCCAAAGAGGACTGACAACAAAGCTGAGCAGTGCGTTGGTTGTTGGTCGACCTGCTGCAGATTAAACTGGTGTGTAGTGGCTGCGCCTACACTTGTCTGCGTATGTATGGAGGCTTTGATAAGAGGTCTTGAGAGGTATAGTGAAGCAGCGTGCCCTCCTCTTCTCTGCTTCTCCTCTTCCGCTCTATCCTGGCTAGCAGGCTGTCCTCATTACTGTCAGTCAGCATCAGGTTTAGCAGTGCCAGGCTCCTCCACAGCCCTCTGTCCTCCCTGGCCTGCCAGAACTAGCCTGCCTGACTGCTGCCATTGGTACGCATTGTAGGAACCCCTCAATCCTCAGGAAAACCTAATTACTCTCCATCGACAACCAAGGAGACCAGGGCAGACAGAGGGAGGCCAGGGGAAGGAAGGTTCACACACATGTTCACCCCATTTAGAAGCACTGCAGCAATTACATAAACAAAAGAAACGCACATTCATATTATAACTGCAATAAAAAAAATAATTACACTAGCATTCGCGTTCACACAGCATTTATCTCCCCATTGAAATTATAATAATGGACAAAAGCAAGAAAGGATAAACACAAGATACATTTAGAATGTGTAAAAAAAAACGTCAAACTGAGTGGTGCTTTGACTAGCCGTTAACTGGGTCACTCAGTTGGTGATTGTGTCGGACCACCAAACAAACAGTCATTCATATGTCGTTGCTCTGGCCCCATTTTCATCTGGAGCAGTTCCACTGAGGCCACACTGAAAGCAAAGGAGCTGAAGGGTCAGAGATTTAAGCCCATCTCTAGCCTGGGGTGCAGCAGCCATTACCACAAGAGGGAAAAAAACAAGTCCTGTGTCATTCTCCATCTAAAGAATGCTTTACTTGTGTTGCCCACACATCTGGCGTTTTTATTTTTTTTCTTTCAGGGCTGAGAGGAGAGTGACAGTGAAGAATTCCCATCAACTCGCTTGTCACTTTACTGTCGTCTTGGTCAAAGTTTTCTTCGCTCACAATCAGGCGCTCTCTTGGTTTTCAGTGAAACTTCATGGCGTTTAGTGTCAGCTGTAGAACCCTTTTCAAGTATTTTGAAAAACACAGCAAAATCTGTTCAATTGGACTTTGTTGAACAGATGTTTTACAAGTAACTGAAAAGCACTGTCTAGGTTTTCACATTCAGCCCATTTAATAACTTTGCCTCTACCATCTGCATGATAAAATGCCATTCTAAATATTTGGGAGGTCTCGTTGTCATAATCTGTGAGACTGAACAAAGATACTGATATGACATTGTGTTCGCCAGTGAAGATTTTTGTCCTTGAATATTCTTTCTGACTCGTGCAGCTGTGTCGATCTGAATTGGAACGGGGGGAAGCTGGTGCTTTTAATAAACTCACAGGGACATTCAAAGGGGCTGGCAGCTATGGGGGTTTCATTTTCCCAGCAGTGAGCTGTGTCATTTAAAATAAGGATCATTTTGAGAAGGGGAATATCATAATGCTAAATCTAGATCAAATAACTGAGCAAGGTATAAGAGTGGATTTACATAGTTGTGTAATCCTGAAACAAGGAAAGGCTGGAAAGTGAATTGAGTTCATGTTTGTTTTGAACCTGCACCTCTGTAATCAGGTACGTTGTGTTTTTATATGCATGCAAGTGCTGTATTGGGGAAGGGATGGGTCTAGAGGATATGTTTGCAATATCATTAGACTGAATTAACATGTGGCATTCATAAACAGTAGAAAATAATAGACCAGCGGACTCTCCCATAGCTTTAAATGTTAGCATAGACAGTTTATGGAGCCAGAACCACCTTACAAGGTCAGAGTTTGGGAAGCACAAAGCATAATGGTGAGAATATCTGCTGTAGCAATGCCTTTGTAAAGTATAAATGCTAAAAAACAAAGCTTTGAAAATACATCTTTGAGGCTAAAGTCAGGCAGAAAGTGAGTTGCCATGTCATGTCAGTAAATCATCTCCCAAGTAATGTCATGTGACAGGAGAAGGTTCGGTCTAAGTCTTGCTTAAGGAAGCATCCAAAAAGACATGAGACCGGAATAATAACTGCAAAAAACACTGACTTTGTATTTTATGCCATTATTGTAATTGTCGATAAGACCCAGAATTCGGAGCCAGCCTTCAGGTTCACCGTGTCAGCAGCTAGTCCATTCATTCTATTGTCTCCGGTCACAGTACACCTGAGTCTGCAAATATGAGTGCCCTGTATGTGGGAAAGTATGGGAGATGTGGGGAAACAGGTTAATCTCCAATTCGCAGTAAGTGTGTGACAGGAAAAAAAAAAAAAAAAAAAAAACACCAGACGAAAAGAGTGACATACACAAAGAGAAAATGAGACAACGACAGTAGCAAAGTGAAAGTGAGAGCTGGAGGCGTGTGCAGCTGCCAGAGATAGACCAGCACTAAGAGTAGGCCACGAACAGGAAAGCCACACTCACAGCTGTCACATGCTCGAGTAAAATTTGGGACAGTGCTTTTGATGGTATTTCTGACTGATAGCCCAGAATTACCTTAACCAAGGTAGCACACTTAACTTTTCGTCCTTCTTCCGCTGACATTAATCCAAGCAGTAGAAGACAACTGTTTCAGAGAAGGGAACTGTCATCAGAAAACAAAACAAACAGCGGTGTCAAAGCCGTCTCTGTTCACTTGCCTCTGTTTATGCGTGCATAGACTGTGAGTGCCACGAACACTGCCACAGACCAACCTGCTCTGGATGGCTTCTGCAAATCCCTTTATGAGGTGCAAGGAAAGAGTTACGCCCATTGCTCTGTGAATGGATGCTGCTCCTTCCTTTCATTTCCATAACAAGCCATCAGAACTCATCTCTCACTGAAGTGGCCACAGTCCCACTGGCAATTAAAATCATGCTGGGACATGCCATGCTTGTGTGTGACTCCACTGTGGGAAACAAAAGCAGCGGCTGCAGCAGTAATGACGCCAACAGTCGAGTGGTAAATCGCGAGCAATGTCGACTGAAACTGAAGCTTTGATTTCTCCAGGAAACAACGAAGCAAGCCTAGTTTACACTGTTTAGTGAGAGCCATGCTGCAATGTATCAAACAAGGAGATGGCAAGAGAAAACATCATTTTATGTCCAACCTCTCTAAGACTTTCTTCAAAAACACACAATGTGAAGTGGGTGTTTAAAAAAAGTCTACCGTAATAAAATGTACTTAAAATGATGATTGGTGACCTAAAACATTCTTTAGTCATTCTTGGCTGATTGCATTTATATATTCAACAGTGTAAAAAAATGTTTTGTGTAAAAGTTAAAACAGGATGTACATAAAACAGTGTGCACATCATCATTTAATTTGCCAGACTTCTAAATGTGCATCCTTATCCCTCTATTTGATTAGACTGGCCTCGAACGAGAGCGACCCACAGCTGTGTTTCTAATACTAAATGTTCTTTTAAGGTGAGCCTTTAGGTGGGCGCCATTACTCTTTGTAATGTGTGTGCCGGGCTGCATTTCCTTCGTGTGTTTCCTTTGATCGTCGGCGCGTCTGGTTATCTCCCCTCTGTGCCCTTTACCATTATTCCGGTGCAGATGGTCACAAAAAAGGTAGATTAGTCAAATCAAACCGACACATGCTTTTCTAAAGACGGCACCAAAGCAAAAGCAAGCGGCACATGGTAATCGTTTTACAAGAAGCTAAACTGTTCCCAGCCCCAATGTTTGATGTTTAGTCTTATTTTAGTGCCATAGACTCTGTACAATGTGAAATAAAAATCTCTTTAGTTTATATCAAAATGTCAGTAGTGCACAGCTGTGGCGGATAAACCTTTATTACTTTGGAGCTTTGATGTTATTAATATTTACTTACAAAGTAAAAACATTTGGGTACTTCACACACTATAACCACAGGTTATTTACATAAATAGTCTCACCCTTACTGTTCTTCTTAATTATTTTACTTAAGTTATTCTGCTATATGCCGTAATGCTAAAAATATATATATATAATCAGTCTTGGCGGTATGGCACAGATGTCATTGTGTTGCGTTACAAAGATATCAACCAAAGACTCACAGTCCTGGGAGGCGAGTGATATCACTTTCATATTTGGTTTTGGTAAATGGAAACTGTCCAAACTGCATGTATCCACTTCTGAGAACCAAATAAAGACAATTATTAAATAGACACAAAACTGGGTTCAGACAGGATAAAACCTCAAGTGCAACTCCAAATTAAAACAACCCTCTGTTGTTTACCACTATACATCAATGTTCTCTTTCGGCCTCCTGTGCATTTTAATTTTGTTACTGGGGGCAGAGGAGCTAAAGCCTCCCTGGTTTAAATACCTACAATATGCAAATCCTCTAAACAACTGTCTAATAGTCACATTTAAGGAAAACATCCACAAGGTTATCTACTCAAGTATAAGCTAATGAATATATGTTGCCAAGCTGCTGTCTCTTTACAGTACGGTTGTCTGTGTTTTGGGGCAGTGTCAGTTATGACTGCTGATACAAGTTGTTTTTCCTGTGATCCTGTCATCGTGCAGCAAACACCTTCAGTTGTTTACAGTGAAATGTCCTCTGTGTTCACCTTCACTTCCTGTCTGTTTCCGACATTACTCTACGTGCTGTACATACTGTATAGTTATAACATACTGCAGCATTCAGCCATGAGAGGTCACTGACAGGGTCACTTCAGAGGTCAGTTACTCGTGAGAAAATGAGCGCTGATTAGCCATGTCACCATTCACTTCCTGAAGCCCGTGCCATTGCGGCACCTGCCAAGGCGCGCTTCTTTAAAGAAGAATGGAGTCTATTCAACAGCTGCAAAAGTGGCCAGGCAGCAGACAGTGGGGGGACAAAAGACGGTAAATGCAAAAATGAGAGGAATTTCTAAATAGGAATCTCAAAATGGTAATTCTTCTAAAGGTCTTAAATCAATTGAACATAAAGTACAAACCCATGCAATGTTAATCTATCTGGCTTAATCCCATTGCTTTAAGATCCTTTATAATCCAGGTTCAATGCAGCCATTTTTCTTCACTAACAAGCTTTCCCTATAGCCATTTTATAAATCATTGAAAGACTGTTGCTGTGCCACATATTCTGCACTGGTGTCATTATAACACAGAATAATAAATCACACAAGGAAGGATGTCAAACAGTATAGGAACAGCTCCAAATATTGTGTTTCCTTTTAAGAGGCTCACAGTACAACACAGTTTAAAACAACATGAGGAATGGCAAGAGGAAGGAGTTTTGTTCACTTCAAAAAAATTGACAGTATCATAAGGTGTTTTATTTTACCTTGGTTGAGAACAGGCCCATGGTAAAGTGATCTTCCTGCAGTGGGAAGAAATGTGGAGAAGAACTGGCCAATTTCCTTAAGTCGCCATGTGCCCAGGCTTTGAAAGCCTGCACTGCCAATTCCTCATTTGAAACCTGAACAACTCTTTAACAATGCCTTTCCCCTGATCCAGTGGGAAGGAGAAAATCTATTATTGATTTCCACCTGGTTTAAGTTGGAAAAAGCACTGATAACAGCGCTGAATAGCACTGCACTGTACTGTGCTCCAGGCTGCACATGCACATTAACTGCTGGGGGATGATGTGAGAGGGCATGTCAACAAAGCCCACAACGATATGTGCGCACTCAGAATATTTACTTGTCAATACACTGAAGCCCAGTAATCAAGGCAGGGAGATGCATTGAGAAGATAAGAGGACAATACAACATGATTTGATTTTTCTTTCTTATCATAATTATCCATTGTTTTGGTTGCTGATTGTGACCATTTTTACAAACATGCACTACAATTAAAGATGTTTAAAATCACTTCCTGCATATAATCCAGGCCCTAACACTAGCAAACAACTTAATAGAGTCAGAAGATTTCAGTTTTACAGCAATCACGCCTTAGCCAGGCTGATACACTTTTTAGTTTACCACAATGTCCTTTAACAATTGCACAGTCTTTGTGAACAGGAGATACAGCTGGACGCAGATTTTCAACTCAACTTTCTATGAATCTTGTTTTACCATATTTGCTCAGTATTGCAGTTCATTTTATAGTGACTGATTAGTTGGTATGTTTATTGCAAAAAAAAAAAAAGTGCCATATGCATCACAAGATTGTATAATCAAAATCATAATCAAACCTTTTTATATATCCCCAATCACAAATAACTCTTATGAGAAATTAAATAACAGCCACAATCCTTGCTAATTTTGCCTTGTTAGGCAAGCAGACCAGACAGAAAACCTCTGCCTATTTGTATCTGCAGCATGAGCACACAAAATTAAGTAGGCCAGTGACATGAGACATCATAATTTCCTCTGGGCAGGGTTAGCGACCAATTTATTCTTACCTTAGGCTGGGCGCGGCGGGGGAAGGCAACCTTAGGATCAATCTGTGAATGAGAAGAGAATAAGAAGACTGTGGTTAAAAGACAGACTGGGTGAATAGCTACGAATAGACATTATCAACATTTCTAAAAGCCAAGGTACACAAAGAGCCAACAATGCAGCTTGATAATTCAGCAATAGTGACAGACACAGGTTGCTGTTGTATTTACCACATTATGTAAAAAACAAGGCTGCATTGAGGTGGTGAAAGAATAATTGTAATTACAATAGCAGTGCACATAAATGACCCAACACAGTGGCAAGGTAAACTTAGCAAGGAGTAATTTAATTGCAAAATGGATCTGCTGCATCGGACTTGTGTGCAATCTAACATCTATCTTCTTTTGTAGTTCTTCTAAGGCCAGACTGAAGGCTTGCTCGTGGTTTGGGCTATTTCAAAACTAATTTAAATACACACATACCCTTTTGAAAAATGCACAACTAAAAAGTCTGGGTGCAAATTTAACAGTACAAAGACAGTTTTAGTTTTGCCTTTCTATCCTACTGTAAAAAAATCTCAGGGGAAAAGGAGCATTAACCAATTATGAGCCCTGCATAGAGTACCACTTTTATCTGGCTCAAAAAGGTTTTTTGTTTATAAAAGGTTTATAAAATAGACAGTATATGTTTAAAGATGTTCTGAATTTAAAAATAATAATAATAATAATAATTGTGCCGTGTAACTTTCTACAAACAATAAATAGTGGTCATCTTGAAAGAGGCCTCCTTCCTTCATAGTTATTGAGGGCTTCTTTAAAAGGTAATGAACACTCAGTGAGTCCTATTTTGTGCTCATTATCCTCTAATGAAAATCTAATGCAGCCTATATCCCATTTATCTAAATATATCCCTATAAACTGAAGACACTGCATCTTTAAATTGATTATAATAAAAAGTTATAAACAAGCAGGCCATTATTAATTATTCTGGCACAGAGATTTTTGAATTTCAGTTAAACACTGTGAAATACTGCTGTTATTAGATTGGCACTGTCTAATATAACTAAACTAAATTACTTACAGGGGAAAATTATCGCCAACTGATGGAGTTCAGAGACATAACACTCAAAGCACTGGACGGTGTCCTTCAATAAACAGGATATTAATTAGCACTAATTACTATGTGGTGATTAGACTTCAGGCCTAATATTAGTGTCACTAAATTGTCTGCTGGTGTGACCTGTATATCTGAAAAGAGAATGCCACTTTCGAGTAATAAGTTGGTGTAGCGACCAGACAGAGCATGTGGCGGGCACAGCCGAGGTGGAGTCACTTTTATTTTAGGCAGGGCCGGCTGATTGAATATGACAGGGAGAAAATGAGAGTCTGAGGCTGGTGACGTCTCTAGATATTGCCAAATAACCAGGAGGATGGGTCACATCAGCCTGTTTCTCCCTCTTATGCTTGTTATCTCATTATCTCCATTTCCCCTCCTTAATTTCACTGACATGAAGGTATGTGGCAGGGGTTCTCATCAACCTTGCACTTAACAATGAGGATTTCAGAAACCATTGTCATCCCATAATCTCTATCCTTTGACAGAGAAGGGGATTTTCAATTGATTTTGTCCAAAGACACCATCAAAAGCAAATAATGGCTTTGTTTAGAATGGTTTGCTTTTTTGTAACTGCATATATTTCATGTGTATTGGATGTATTGGGTACACTGAGAATGTTATTATCAAGTAATATTCATCATATCTGTCATATAACATAATAGGAGTCCTAAAGTCAATAAAGCCCACTCCCAGATCCAGGTTTCATTGTTTATCCATATTATAATATAACATAATAATAAATAGACGAGAACAACTAAATGTTCTATCAATCTTATTATTTTGGAAATGTCACTCATTTGCGAGTGAAAAATGCATTATATCTAGTACCTGATGAACACAATGAGAAGAAAATGAACCAGGAAAAAAATATAGCAACACCATCTGCACAGATCAATTAAGCCGATGAGAGCGACAATGTTCAAATGCGTTTGAAGGGAACCCATGATGTGCAATGTCATTGTCATGTTTTGTGGCAGTCTCACTTATTACTGTTATCTTTCTAAATCAGATCAAAATGAGAAATGAATTCAATAACACCTGGGTATGGCAACTCTGCCTGTAATGAATTTCATTTAAAGATCTGTTTTAGCACTTAGCCCAAGGCATAACCAATCCAAACTCAATTATTTTGTGCAACCTATTTGAGCAGAGACAACACATTAGGCTTTGAATACCAAAGCCCTGAGCTTGGTAACATATCTCACTCTTTATCCCGGTTAAAATAATGTCTCAATCACATTCACTGACAATTCGATTCAATATAAGCAAAAAATCCTGCTTGGTTCAAAATGTTAGGATTATCAAGAACAGACTAATTTATACACAGAATGGTGTTAAATTGGGGCAATAAAACCACGGATTGTATAAATCACACTCACAGCAAAGCATCCAAATTAGGCAATGAGGACTTAGTAACCAATCCTTCTGAGAAATGCTGTAGCAGCACCTTTTTAGGTCACAACTTTATGATGAATGACTCCTTTGAGACATTTTGAAAAAAAAAAACGAGGGGAGAGGTTGCAATTGTTCCCCCTCTGTTTACATATTCATGCTCATGTGATTCTGGTGTGTTCAAAGTACCTTAGCGCACTTGACGCAAAGAGCTAAAGTAGGCTTTCCACTTGATGAATGTACCTTGGAACACCAGATTATGTCCTCTCAGTTTCACCTGATACTTCCTTCCTGAAACAATTTTCTTATGTAACGCACATACCATCAGGTCTGGGATCAGTCAAGCGAACCTCACGGTGGAAGGGTTCTTGCAGTGAGTTGACATGCAGCCAATTTCAGTCTACTTTTATTCCTGCCTCTAAAACTATGAATTGGTTGCTAGAAAATTAATACTGTAAATTGTTTGATAATAAACAGTTGTAAATGTTTATTTTAAGTGAGACAAAATGAACTTCTAAAAAGTAGAATTTAAAAAGATACATCAATTCAAATTTTTCCTCTATAAACAGGTCATAACACTTTTGCACGACCTCTGAAATTAAAGAAAACGGTATTTTTAAAATGGCAAGTTTGGTGACTAAATTGTAAAAAGACCATAAATCCCACCCAACTATAATCAAAAGTGCTTTATGAATGTCCTTAAGGAGTTTTCCTTTATTAAGAAAACATCATAAACAGTGCACACAAAAGCCGAAAACTTGATGTGAATAAATCATCTGTAAGCAACAAACCCTTCTTTGAACCTTATGTTTTGTGTAACTCTAGATTAATTGTTAAATGGGGGGGAAGCACCACTAATACACAAACACTGGAATTTCTGTTTCAACTTGTGTTTTTAAAGTATGAAGATTATTAGGTCAGTCCTACGGGGGACAAAAAAAAACAGAGGAGTCTTTTAAGTAATGTAAATGTCTTTGTTTAAGAAGAATTTCAACATGTGTTTTTAAAATAGTCACAATGGGACTCCAGCCCTTTGTTGGATGATTTTGCCACCATCTGTTATCTACAACAGTCTGTAGGATGTACAAGGTCCTTTCTACCATCAATTTGATTTCTGTGCTTGTCTTATTGTGTCAGCAGCTTTTATGTACATTTGACTGACAGTTGCTAATGCACTGTTATTTGCAAAGAGCTCCACAGCTACAAAAAAATTAAAACAATTACCTGTTAAAATGTGGGTGTCTCTATACAAATCTTACTTGACTCAAAAAAAAGTTTAGACAATTCACTTTATGAGCAGGACAAAAGCTTGAATTGTGCCATGTGAAAGAAACTGGTGAGGTATATGAAAAGCTGTTTCCTCATCCCCATAGAAATCTCTATTCTTTATTTGCTCACCTTATAGCCTCTTTGCATCACCCTAACAAGACTTCACCAATCAGTGGCCCTGGTTATTAAACGATTAGTTTCAATGCACCTTTGTTGTATGACGCAACATAATCCTGCACAGAATAAAAGTAGATATCCTTAAGACATCATACAACCTGCGATGTCAGAGTAATAAATGAGAACAGACCGAAGAGGAATCCCCCAACCCCACCCCGCCATCTTTTATCTTTCACAGCCTTTTACTAAAAGGTCTCAGAGGGCTGCTTCTGCATGCGACTGTGGGAGATCAGGGCAGAGAAACAGCATATATCTCTTCTTACAAAAGGATTTCATATATTAATGCGACTCCTGGGTAAACTCTCTTACTCTTGTCTCACTTAGGACATATCTACACTACCATGATGATGATGTGTTGTTTAAGCGAAAAGTGGTAAAAAAAAAAAGCCTTATCAAAGATCTTCAGCGCATGCCAGTTTAGTTGGAGGTCCACAGGTGTGCACCGGTGATACCATTGGAATAAGCCTGAAATTAAAACATAAATGTTTCATATCTGTGCTGTCAATCGTTACCAGTGTTTGTCCTGGAATAGAATATCTAAACACCAGTTTGGTACGCTCTTCAAATCAGTAATGAAAATTTTAACAATGTCATGCATGACACTCTTTCTTATTATAAATGTCCAAAATGCTATTTAAAGCATAATCTAGATTCTTTGCTCATCAACAAGATGCTATAACTGCCATAGCAAACATCTGATGTGCTGTATGTAGGAAAACGAGACAGATACAGCACGAACCAATAACGCCGTCAGCCATAATTAACTGAGGAAGATGAAGCACCTGCTATATTTAAAAAAGGGCAAGTCAGAGTTAATCTGATACAAAAGGTTTAGATGTGTCTCCTACAGCTGCTCATGATTTCTTTTTACTTGTTTCCTGTCTTACCTAAAACATCAAAACAGGTCTGTCTAATATTACATTCAGCTCACAATTAAGTGTCATAGCAATATTGCCAAAAGAACAGCCCATTTCTCTACAAAGTAAAAGGAACCAAAGAGGTGCCCTGTTGTACACCTCTTCCACTAAATCTTCAGTGTTTTCTAATAGCTAACACTAATGAATCTGATCTAAATTAGATGAATCTACAAATACACATATTATTCCAACTAATATAAATAAAAATGCAGTTCTAGTTCCTAAATTAGCCAGCCAAAAACCCAACAGAAGAGGAATCTAATATGATGAATACAATTGGATATGTTTGGAAATTGTGGTGAAATATAAGCACTAACAAGGTTTTTTTTTTTTTTTACCTTTATTTAACCAAGATAGTCCCACTGAGATTACAAATCTCTTTTGCAGGGGAGTCCTGGCCCCATGTGTGTGTGTGGGGGACTATTGTACATGTCTTTAGTGGTAGGGGAAACCGGAGTACCCGGAGGAAACCTACGCAGACACAGGGAGAACATGCAAACTCCACACAGAAAGGCCCTGCCCTTGATGGGAATCAAACCCAGGACCTTCTTGCTGTGAGGCAGGAGTTCTAACCACTTTTGCCGCCAATGTGAGGTTGAATTCTTGTATATATCCACCTTGCATGAAAGTGACTTTTTTCCTATGATGCTGTAACTTTGCATAAAACTGAATGAATCAGTCAATTGCCTTGTAAACATATCAAGTGTTCCTTTACAAATGCTAAATCATGTACAATAATCTCCTTCTCATATCGGCCTACTTTGAAGTCTCTCAAGGAACAGATGCTACGAGTCGCATATTTCATAAAACTGAACAAAGCATCGGGAAAAATGGTAAATATGTTCTGAATTACCAGCATGTGTGTTTTGAAGCCCCAGGCTGTGCTTCCCCATATGCCTCATTCACATTCATCCCCATCAGTGTTTTCATAACCGGACAGAGAGAGAAGTACAAAGTGAAATATATGACAGAGAGAAAACAACCACTAAAACCGGCATCACAAAACATAAAAGATTATCAGAACCAATTGTGAGGCTTTATTGTGAAAGCAAGTAATACAACGTTCACTTTTGTTTAAGCAATATTGTTCTACTTTCCTATACAATCAAGTGATGCTGGCTTGTCACAATCCTAAACTATTTCTAAAACAACACAAATGATAAACTTAGTGTGATTATATATGTTCTTTTCAAAACTGCAGACGTAACTTCTATTCATTTTCAGCTGGTCCTTTCAAGGTTACTAAGAACAGCAACACGGCTAAGGCTTCCTTCAAACATGCAGCACAAGTACCAAGCTTTATCATCCCAACATCTGCTAATACATCCATATTTCTAAGCCCGGCTTATTCTTTCCATAACTGCCAAGCAACTTTGTAATAAATATGAGAGATCCTAACTCAATCTTGATGGTGTGAACACTAAGATATACACCAGCACAGTAGACAGGGCCTGGTGACTAATGGCGAGAATGACGACGCAGACAGCTGCTGTAGGTTTATACTTTTTTTCTCTGCATGCTGATAGAAAAACAGCAGCACATTAACAGCTGGTATATAACCATTTGTAAATGTATTTGAGCCGTAACACTTTTATTTTTAGCTTTTTTACGTCTACTACCACACCAAAAACTGACAACAAAGATGTCCAGCAGGAACTATCACTCCTCATCATTTATATAATTAGAATATTTATCAAACATGAAATCAGGGACAAAGTAAAAAAAACTAGACCCCAGAAAGAGAAAGCATACAATTGCACTTGTCTCTTGTGACAACTGTATATATGCTCAAGACATATACTTATACATATACCAAGGCAAGAATTTATGATGAAATATTGTCAATGTAAATCCTCAAAACGTAACCATTCAGCCCCTGAAAACATTTTTTTATTAAATGACAAACATATAAGCCAGCTGCAACAATAAGCAAAAGTAGCTTTGGAGGTGAATACATATGAGCAGAAGGTCGTCGGGTTAAATCCTCAGAAGGGCTTAATAGAGTAATAAGAAAATGCATCAGGGGTTTAACTCTTTCCGCTATTTTCAAAGTGCCCTCCGGCAAGACAGTGAACTAACACCTACTCCACTTATCAGGCATCAGTAGGAGACAGAGACTGCACAGACCCGCTGTGCTTTATATGCTCATCTACCTCACACATATCCCCCTCGACCTTTGCTGTAAATATATATATGGAGTGTTGTCAGAACTGTCAAGGATATTCATTCAAAATGTCAGCTTCAAGTTTTCAAACTGCTCCACATTTGGCGTCAAAGTTTATTTGTATTGCCACATTTTCAAACAGTACCTTAACCTCCTTCTAGATACTGCCCTCCAAAGATTTCTATGGGTTTTGCAATGCCATCAATCTTTTTTGTCAGCGTTCACACACATACTTCTTGCAAAAATAACAGAATAGAATATAATGGATAAAATATCATGAGGCCAAAAAGGAATTATGAACCAATTAAAAAACTTTTAGGCAAATAAATAGCCAGAAATTAGTTAAATAGGCCTTGTGTAGTGTCTGTCCTCTTAGTGATGCCAGAGGAACACCTTAAAGTGACAAATAACTCCTCTTTGTACCTTCATTTAGAGTTATGAATGATCATTTTAAAGCTAATTGTATCATTAGAATAGTTTATACCTCAATTTGGAACAGTATTATATTGTAGTCATAAATACAAAAACCCATAGCCCTAGCCACTTTGGAGAAATAAAACCCATCATTGAACTGTTCTGAAAAGTAGCCAGAAGAACCCAGAGGCCCCTAATAAAACTGTGTTTCAAGCAAGCACATTACTAACAACTTTACACAAGCAGACTGAAAGCACTAGATGGACTAAAAAGGTGTGCTGCCACACAAAGATCAAGTATTCAGAGTGCTGTGCCAATCACACTCCACAATGTGAAAGAAGAACAAAAAATTACTCAACCTTTACATATATTCACATTGTATTTATGCAAAGCTAAAAAAGTGGTACATGTTTTATCATACTCACTATTCCCTATCCAAGACTATTAGGGCATAACTGAATATATTTCCACTTGACATCGAAAAATCTCAGACAAATATAATTTCAGCTGAACTCTATCTAATCCATCACAACAGACATCTCTCGCAAAAAGTACTTGCATGTTTAATTTTTTCCACAAAGTTTTTCCACAAATGGGTATAGTCAGGATATGCGTGTGAGAATAAATGGAGAACAAGTTACTTCAAGAAAACACCTTTGTCAAAAATTGGTCTGGTTTGGTTTGTTACTTTTTTAGATGAAGATAATTAAACAGTAAAGATTGGTTTGGGCTTACTTGCAAACACAAAATTTATTTTTAGATAAAAATGATTTCTTGCTAAATATTGTCCAGATTGCATACAGCGCAAAATTGACAAGAGCGAAGCAGGAGAGTCCTAAGAGAGCACGCCCTTCAGTGGAACATGAGATATGTGCACAGTGAACATGTGGCCACAGCAGAAGAAAGGGGGCGTGTCAGCCTCATTCATCCCAAGAAGTGAAAGTCAACGCTTATTATATTCACCCTGGAGTTGTGTTTTTACGACTAAGCCTAGTGTTGAAAGCTCCGTCATACGTTAGTTGTTATGCGTGACCTTGATCCAAACAGCCTCTTAACCTTAGACGTGTTTCCCTACATGGCCTTTAGCACAAAAGAGCGACATGGTTATGACACAGGGCACACAAAGACACATAAAACAAACATAACAAAAGCAAATAAACTCACCGTCTTTGAGTCTAATTCGTGGTGTTGTTGAGCTAAGACTTTATCTACACTGGCAGCATCTGTAAACGTAACAAACCCAAATCCTCTGCAAAGACAAAGAAAAAAAATGTTAGTAAGCATTCCACCACATATTGCAGAAAGTGTCACAGTGTATAACAAAATGACTTATAAATGTATAATATTGTTGCAATGTATATTCTATCAATTTAAAAACACATATTATGGAAAATGGCACAGTTTTGACGTCTGGATAATGTCAGCAATGAAGTATGTGCTTTTTGAATTTGTGACAATATTGCAGTAGAAACTGAGAAAAGGTCACTCAGTTCAGACAAACAGTAAAATGTTACATGCCACTTCAAACTGCACACCAGCAGGTAAAACACTGCTGTGACCTTATTAATGTTATATTGTTACTTTACACATTTCATTCTAATCCAGATTATGGGAGTCCTGAGGCAGATTTGAAAGTAAACCATACGACAGTGCTGAACATTATTCGGCACGTTAGAATATGAGACGACACTAGACCAACATTGTGGTGCAGTCACAAAGTCAATGTCAAATTGCATTGGGCCGCAGCTTTACAGCAGTGAGCATTTAAGCTTATCTGGCTCGCAGAGAAACCACACGCAGGCGCGCACACATGCAGGGACACACTCGCTGTCACACGCACGGGCACACGCGGGCACAGAAACGCACACACGCCGGATTAATGCAAGACAAAGTAAGCGATATGGCTGCATGCACTGTCAAGGAAAAGTAATGGGTTTACCTTGAGCGTTTTGTCGTGGGGTCTCTCATCACCATACATTCTCTTATTTCTCCGAATTTACTAAAATAGTCTCTAAGGCTGTCTGTGAATAGAGAAAACATGTCGGGTCATTTGACAGAAACATATGGGCACGCTGTTGTCACTGTATTTCAAAAACTGCCCGCGATGCGCATAGGGGTCGAATAGAGGACTTCAGATGGACGGAGATCAAAAATAACAACGCGCGCACACACACTACTGAGATATCCCATACAGTACACTACTGCACATTCGCACATTCACCGCCAGCAGCTACAACGAGCACCCAGTTACACAGCGACGAAACAACAAGAAATACTGTGTACGCTGTAAAAGAGAATAACAGTCTCACCTGGTGAGGTTTGCCAGCTGAGGCCACCGATAAACATTTTACTGTAAGGAGAAAACACAACAGAAGTGAGTCCAGATGTCAGTTCGGCCATTTTGACGACTAACTACTTCTAAAAGCGACCTTAAAGGATAAAGGAAGACTATGAAAACACATTCGCGCTAAGTAATTCTGCTCTATCTACATAAAAGGGGGAGGCTACTCTCGCTACAGAGCTGAGGTCTTTCAAACTGCAGCCGAAACAGACCCATGCACGGTATAAGTGCGTACTGTGGGGACGAATCCAGCACGGCAGTCGAAGTCCTCTCCAAGATGTTGTAACATGAAAAAAAATCCTACCTTAAGCTTACATTTAGAAAGATTCTTACCCCGGGTCATGTTGTGAATCGTTTAGGCTTCCGGATGTGGCTTGACTCCCGTCTCCTTCCATATCTATTCCAAACTATAGGCTGGGACTACAGTAACAGTGACAGACACACACAGATACGGCAGGAGATATGCAAAGCCCCGCTATGAGAATATTACTGAGCCGGGAATGAAAGCGTCACACGTGGGATCAGCTCAGCCCCCTGCTCCCTCCTCCCTCTCGCAGCACGCTCTACCTTGGCCCGGAGGGGGCGGAGCCTGGCTCTGTCACCTAACCAATCCAATTGACGTCAATTCAGGCAATCTGCAAAGCAATCCTCCGATTTGTCATTTAATTAAGCAATAAGCCACTAGAGTTAAACGTGGCTTACTGCCCTTTTTAACCGTTAGAAACACATAATAAAATAACATATAAATACATAACTTCATAGATGGCCGTGTCTAAGTGTATTACACACATAGGACTGGACTATAGATAAAAGTTAGAGCTAATTAATTTTCCTCCGCGGTAAAATGTAGTCCCTCAGACATCAGCAGGAAGTGGGGCACTTTGTGGTGGCTGTTAATTACGTAATTAAGTCGATAACTATTGCTCACAGGTGTTTCTATTTAAGAAATAAACAGTTTACAAATCAGTTTAGCTGTTTGTTTAATTTTACCAGACTCTTTCTTACTTTTAGGAGTTATTACATAGGTTATTGTTGTGTTGAAATAAGCACATTATGGGCTTTTTATTTTAACTGTTTTAATCCTTATTATTATACAAATCACCATTATAACATATTTATAAATATAAAAACTGTTTTATGCAATATAATTTCAATAACAATATTATTGTGTATGTATAATACAGTACGATTTAAATGTCTGACCTCAAACTGTAATATTTATTTAAAGGTTTATGAGATGAATGTTTCTTTGAGGATCAATACAGTAAGATATCCATACATGCAGCAATTACAGCTTTCTGTCTGTGTGTGGCTGACCTGTATTAGCTGCTAGCCCTGCCTTCTGCATAACAAGCTGAGATAAGCTGTATCTGCCCTCTTGTGACCCCGCAGAAGCAGGTCAGAAAACGATGAAAATGGCCATGAATGGCATATGTGGTGTGAAAAAAATCAACATTAATAGCACATTATCATAACAACATGCATGAAAAAAATCTCACATGTAGTTTGCACCTACCAGCGTTTAACCAACATCTTGTGTATGGATGGAGTTTTTCATTCCATCTTACATGGAATACACAATCTTCATGAGACTGAGTCAAGTTTTGAAAGGCCTGCTTGTGCTGAGTGTTCAGGGCAATACTAGAGGGAATTTCTTATCTACTATGCAGCATGTTTCTGAAACAATGCCTTAGATAAAGCCCAAATAACACTTTTGACAGCTTTGACAGTAACAACTAAGACAATGTCATTAGTTGAGGGACACTCTACATTGCAGGGGGAACTCTGAGGCTGTAGTAGCAATTTGTGGCTGCTCCCCAAAAGGGAGATGCATATTTGAATAGATAAATTCCCTTTTTGAGTGAGTAGTGGTCATGCGTGTGTGTTGATTTGTATAAAATGACTGTAAATGCATCCATCTCAGCTGTGCCCAAAGGTAAATAAGATAGAGATCAGTGAAGGGTTATAAACTGATGAAGAAGCCCAGAGGAACGACACACTTTAAAGGCAATCACAAGGTGTGCTGCTAGAAATCACAGTGGATTTAACACATGAGGAGCGAGCCCTGTTTACGCTCAAATAAAAAAGTCCACAGTTCCACGCTGTAGCTTTGAATTATTCTTTTTCTTCTGAACATTGTTATCATGGGCTTCTCCATTCATCAGTGTTATATCATTGAGAGAGAGCAAAGTCAAGTGTGACATTTTACAATATGTGATCAAGGGTTGCAAACCAGAATTGCACCCCAAACAAACCAGACACACCCTTGCTTATTTTGCTTATTTCTTTCCTGTACTATCTTTAGAAAGCACACCTGTAAGTAAGACAGAAACATATAGATTTTTAAATTGAGCGCCGTTCGCCCTTAATCTGTGCAGCCACCACTCTCAGATAAAAGTGTCGAAAAAGGTTTATCCCTTTAGGTAACTTAAAGTTCACTGACATGTGTTTCTTCTTACTGAATGAAGAGGAATAACATTACCAAATACTGTATGCATGCACAAACTTCCACAACAATGAAAGAAGCCGAGAGATTTCTAAAGGCATTTGCTCGTTTCAATGCAACTTCGCAATGTATTCACTGTCAAAAAAAAAAAAATGAACAGCCCCTCAATAGAAAGTAAACTCGGCGTGTAGAAAAGAGCTTGTAACTAACCGAGGCCTTTGCATGAAAACTGGAGGATTTAGGGAGGGATTGAGCGAGAAATAAATAAAATTGATAGCGTGTGAAAGAGCTGAAGGGGTTGAAAAAAGAAAGTGAGAGAAGGCTCGGCTGACAGCGTTATGAGATGCTGGTGTTTTGAGACGTAAAAGAAGCATCCTGTTTCCTGTTGCAGTAATCATTTTACACCCTCTGAATCTTCACTTGACCTTGGAGAAATTGTTCTTGGATCGCACATAACCCCCTTTTCTCCTTGCCACACAATTTCCTACATATTATCTCTGCAAGAAGCACAAAAGTCTATAGGCCATTGCTCAGTGTTTTAACTCTTCCAGTGCTGAATTGAACCAAACATTCACTTTTCATTCAGTCTTGAGATTTGATAGGCAATAAAGACAGGCTGGCTTATGTCTCTGATGGATATTACTGTAAAATTCCAAAATCCTCGGAGAAGCCTGAAGATATGAACAAATTGTCTCCCTCTAGTGCCCTCATTCTCCTCTGCTACATCTTTACTAGTGATAAAGCAGACTGCAGGGAAAGAACCGGGCCAAAAACATGCATAATTGACAGTCCTATTTCAGGAATTAGCCGAGGCCCCAAAACTGCACCTGCTGCTCTTTTCACGTCTCCCCTGCAGTTTCCTTTATATCAATACAACATTATCGTAAAGGTGACGGGATGATTTTAATAAATAAAATGCTTGTTCTCTCATGTATATTTCCCCGGAGTGCTCATGTTAAAAGCTTGTTGACTGATTATAATAAGTGCAAGAGAGGGGAATGTGGGCCTTTGTTACTGAGTATAGTGTTTGAAGTCACATCAGTGGGAAAGATGTTCAGGTGATGAGTGATTTCTCTCCTATTATGCCTTCTGTAACGACGCAGATGAGTTAATTAAGCTGAGCCAGAGGCAACGCACTAACATTAGCAGGTGGAAAGGCCGTTCTCATATTCAAACATCCACGCTGTTAAAATCTAAAATCTGACTTTTTGGATTGCAGGATTTCACTTCTTCGAGGCAAACCTGGTTCATGCTTTTAACCAAAACTGTTAAAGTCCATTTGCATGCAGGTCTTCCTAGATCCAATAGGCCTCTGACAAAAGTATATGACGACATCATTTACCTGCTCCACTGGGCTGGGAGATAAGCTCGTGCCCCTGCTGCTCCCTGGAATGTTCTGGCTGCTGTTTTTGTCGCACTCCGGAGAGACAGGCCGAAAGAGCCGGGTGTTTCAGAGCGGCATGAAAGCATCGTCCTGTCACCTGCCCCGTAACCAGTCACAAGAAAGATATTCACATAAGTGCTGTGACATTTTTTCCTTCTTTCTTGAACATTGAGAAGATCAAGCACATGGCTAAAAGCTTTTAATTTGTCAAAACTCATACAGTTTGTGGTTTGTTTCCTTATGAAAATGTCCATTATACACACATGATTTACCGCCCTTGAGGCACAAACACTAAGGCCGGTATGGATCACTAGCGTAAAGATCCCTCACAACACATTCTTGTTGTTTTGATTGAGTCTTTCAGAGGCTAGGAATCGTAAGCAGGCCTCTCTGGACGCACCAGCTAAGTGGTGCTTCTAGTCTTCCGGCACATTCTTTGTTTTTTCCAATCTTCTCCTCTTTCTCTTCCGTTTCTTACTCTATTTTTCCCTAACTGGCTGCCACAATGCATTCTCTCAGTTGCCAAGCGCTTCCTGTGCCCTTAACATTGACCTTGCCTTGTCTTGTGCCATTGAGACAAGAGCGAGAGATAGCGCATCCCTGGCTTCCCCCCGCTCCGCTGCAGGGATGAATTTTGCCTGTCTCATCAGTCTTCGGGCTGCTTTCGCTGTATATGCCTTGTTATTTTTTTAACACATTCACTTTTCGGTTGATCAGTGGCCACATTGCTCTTGGCACAAACAGACATCAAGCTTTAGCGCAAAGACCCAAGCTGTCAATGCAGATTAGGTTTATCAGATAAACTTTATCTGCAACATTTGAGCGTCTATCCATTTGTTGGTTGGATACCAGTCCAAATCTGACTCACATTTGATAATGTGCAGGTTTAAAGTAGCCATTTTTAGAAGTAGCCGCTGTAGATGCCCTGCAACCATTAATGTGCATCTCATCTGTATGCACATGGTTCTGACGACTAATGCCGTCATAATTGAAGATGATCATGTAAGGACAGATTTTCCTTGTGTGCCACACTGTGTTCATCCATTCTCTCACGATGTGGCGTGTTTTTGATGATGTAGT
This sequence comes from Perccottus glenii, assembly GCA_024416835.2. NCBI lineage: Eukaryota > Metazoa > Chordata > Actinopteri > Gobiiformes > Odontobutidae > Perccottus > Perccottus glenii. The sequence continues at coordinate 15,908,791 of CM044561.2, read as the reverse complement.
AGTTTTGTCAGAGTCCAGAGGCTAGTGCATGTCTAAGCATTCAGTGTGGGCTCTTAATGATCAGTGTTCTTGCCAGATCTTTTCGTGCAATCATGCAAACTGTGGCCAATGGGAGCAAAATGATTTTAAAAAGTGAAATTTTAATAGTATTCTTTCCTTCCCCTCGGAGATTAACAAAGTTTTTTGAAATCAGATGGAATTTTAAACTGAATACTCCATCCATCTACTTCTGCTTATCCAGGGAGGGGTCACAGGAGTCTAAGCAGAGACACCCAGACCTCCCCCCTCCCCAGACACTTCCTCCAGCTCTTTCAGGGCTGGAGGAATATTCTGAATACACATACATTTACAATAACAGGAGGCTTGAGATTCCTAACAACAATGGGTTATCGTTCAAAACAGGTAGACAACTAACATCACATGCACTTGCTGAAAACATCAAGTTAAAGTAACACTATAAAAAGATTTGCACTTTCTATACTATTGTAATAACGTCGCTTATAAGTCTTAAATAGGAAAGTGGAGAGTGCTACTGTTCTGGTGAGATAAATGTTCTCACAAGATGGTAATGTCCCCCAACATTTAAAATTACATAGTGCAGTGTCTGATGAGCTGCAAGCATTGTGTTTGTGAAAGAGCAGTTATTCTTCCTTTTATCAGAGAGACATCAAAAGGACTATAGGAGACTATACATTATAGTAATTTTAAAGCTTTGTATTGTAAAGTAAAAAAGTTACATAGTGGTTACAAAGTAGCACTAAAGTAGTATTGAATCTTACACGTAGATTTTTAATTATGTATGTCATGATCTTTTGTTAGCTCAGTTCCAGTCCTTAGAGGCAGTCTCTCTTTTCTAATTGTCTTTGTTTGATAATATTTCACCAATCTTCATTTTGACTCCTGTAAAACTTATGTATTGATTTCAAAAGCCTTCCAGCACAGTCTTTCATTTTCTAGACAATGCAGTTTGATCTGAAACTCTCTCACATGCACGTACGGATCAGAATTGTGCATTATAGAGAATAGATTAGATTACAGCAGTGAAATTTATTTCGGCATACTTTTCTCCTTTTTCTGATTAAAGGGTTGGAATTGTTCCAGTCCTCTCTTCAAAAAGATAGAGAGGATATAGATAGAAGTCTGGTTTGTCTGGCTTCACCTGCTGCTACTTTACAAAGACCATGACCTTTTTATTTAATTTAAAACCCATTACTGGTAAATAACTCTCTTTCCTGAGGACTTCAGTGCATTTGTTCTATTTCATTTTTTGCTTCAGGGGTCAGTTTTGCCATAGCCAAGAGGGCACTTAAAGCACATGTAATACAAGGGACTGCAACAACTACAATGTGTATATCTGTGTTATTTTAAAGAATAAAGCCGGTGGCCTGAAGGATTGGTGTGAGGCTACTTTGGCTGCTACACTTTGGTCTGTGGTAATGAAAGAAAAGACCACACAAGCTCCCCAAGGTTCCGTAAGGGCAATGGCTAATATGCCAGGCTGTTATCTCTGTATACAGTCTCAGAAAAAAGGACCCCATTTCAAAGCACCTCCTAGAACCCATTATAGTGTGGTGAAAGCAGCTTTCTTCAAAAAAAAATAAATAAAAAAAAAAAAGGAGAAAATTGACTTTTTTCAACATCATGTAGATCTAGGCATAAAGATTTAGAAAGCTGCAAACATAAACGGATGGTGATTTAGACGGTAATATCAGTGAGTGTCAACACAATACACCTCCTTCTGAAAATGATAAGGGAAAAAAATAGAACATAGAGGACAGAGAGGTCAGTGGGTACAAAGAAGTGCACTAAGGGCGAGTAAAAAAGGCAGCTGACTCCAAACAAGCCTGAGAGGAGAAATGAAGAGTGGAAACATGGCAGCAGTAAATGATGCTAGCCTTCTACACCTTGTCAGTTATTAGGGAGCCTGAACAGATATCTGACATTACTTTGTGTTCTCCACAAAGAAAATAATTGGCTTACAGTCCAACACACTGGCACCTATACAGCACTCACAGAAGACGTTTCAAAGTTATCAAACTAAAGAGAAGAGGCAAGAGAAGAACAGTGTAATCTAATGTGCTTTAGAACAAGACCCACTTCGAGGAGCATAAACTCTAAAAGAGTGCTGAATGATTCACACTCTGATATCAGCGTTAAAAATACATCTAAGACAAACCAGTATGGTGCAACAATAGCATTGGTAATGTGTCACACAGCTAATGTCAGCAAAATGCTCATGTATAAATATGTATATGGCGGAGAAATAGAAGGCACGTGACAGCGACGTAGAAGCTGTGAGCATTAAAAATAACTACAACACTAACCACCGAGGCCTTTTTGTTTTGACCTTTCTTTCTATGCTATAAATAAACCAAATGTAATTTTGTCCCCCCTAGCTTTTCAATTTCGAACAAACGAAGGACACTGGTGCAACCGAAGTTAGCAGTATCACATTTAGCTTGATACCACCAATTATCTCTAGCTGCTAACTTAATGTTTTGTTGTATGCTAATGCAAATGCTAAAGTCATGTGTTGTCAAAGTACAACTGTTAAAGCTGTAACCTTCAATTACCTACTGCAGTTAAAGAAAAAGTTAACAAAAGAAATATCCAGTTACATGCGTGGATAATAAATATGCTACAAAAACACACTTGAATGAGAGGTTTTATACTTTTATTAACTTCAGAAATGTCTGTTCAGAGGAAACCAGCTGGATACACTAACTTCAGTTTTGTATAGCACATAAATTGTGGCTTGATGTGGCTTTTCATTACCCCTCTTGGTATAAGACGCAAGAAACCACTTTGGTAGAAATGTGTGTGTGCTGGTGCAGCAGTTTACGCTCAACGACATCAACATTAGAATATTTTAACCTTTCATATAAATAGGCCTGGAGAGTGTGCTTTAATGTCATGTGGTATAATGGTAGGTTAGCATTCCTGGAACGTTCCATCACCATGCAGATAATTTCCTCTAGCGTCGCTGAATCATGAAGGACACTTTAGCAGAGATGTGATCCAAATGCTCAAGCAGCAAGTTTTCTGAAGACAGTGATGCAACTTTAGCCATGTATTTTTACCAACACTGTTTTTTTTATTTTTTGGATACATAAAGACCATCATGCTGTTTTATCAAAATTCAATGTCAAGTCAATGGCAAAAAGTGTCAGAAATAACTTAAGCTAGCAAAGTCCATTTACATTCAGATGCTAATTTTTAAAGCCATCTGTGCTTTACATTCATATTTAGTTGTGAAGTATCTTGGTATTAGGCACTCCCTGAAATAATGTGAACTTTCAACATTTGGTGAAGAGTACAAAATCTCCATAAACAAGGTTTGTTTGCAAAACTCCATGCCACTAACTAGCTAGCATTAGCGCTACATGCCTCATTAAACAGCTGTAGTGATCATTGCAAATGGCATTTAGCTGCATGTTCTGTCAAATATTATATTAAGCAGGGTCGGCAATAATAAAGTCACTTCACTTATTTTGTGCTTTTGAGTGTGGTTGAGGTTGGGCATGGAAGTAGTGTTTGTTTCTGAGCTCAGTCGCCATTCACACTAAGTACCGCTATTCTTTTTCCGTTAGCATTTGAAAGGAGGCTCAGAAATTGTAGTGTTAAAAAGTTGCAGCAGTCAAAATGTAGACAGACATACAAAAGTTTCATGAAAGCCTGGAAAAGAGGCAAGCTAAGAACAAGTATGTATTTTTTTGTAAAAAACTCCTCATGCATGTGCTCTTCTCTATTTATATGTCCTTGTAGAGTCATTACACAAGCATCATTTTGTTCTTTCAAAGTCCTTGTTGCACAATGAGTGACAGCAGCCCCAGGAGCGGGGAGCAAATAGCCAGTGCTGAGCTTGTGTTGCTGATTCCGCCAGTGATGGACTGATTCTGCCTTCTCACACTTCTGGTGCGTAGCGTGGTTGTTTTCTTTGCGTGGGTGGACTGGCTTTCTGTTGTGAAGTATGTGTTTGGGGCCAATGTCACATCAGCCCCATCAGGGATGAAGCTTGTATCAGAAATCAAAGAAGTCTCTGATGTTTCGGACAGAAAATCTGAATCAGTTTGAACCTCGAGATCCGTGGCTAAGTTGTTCTCTATAGTCTGATGTGTCCATTTGTTATTGGTAGATAAAGTTGGAATATGGACAGGTGACATTGTAATGGGGAGGTACTGAGTGGTCAAGCTGTCCTTAGTGGTGTATGACATAAAGTCTGATAGATACCACTGCACTGTCAAAGGGGCACCAGGAGTCATGGAACGGTGGTCCTCAGCACTAGCAACAAGAGGCGTTAAATCATAGGAGGCAAAGTGCCACCCTCCGGTCCTTCCAGAGCGCACACCACCACAGACAGATTGGGTATGGCAAGGGCAGCCAACAATACGAGCCGAGGTCTGTTGAGTCCAGGACACAATGTAGGAGATGTCATCTGAGATGTGGCAAGCCCAAGGGTTGCTCCCCAAAGTGATAATTCTGAGGGAAGTCAAATTGTCCAACACTCCAAAGGGCAAAGTGGTAAAGCGGTTTGCATGCAGGTAAAAGTGAGTTAGTCTTGGCAGTCTGTCCATTGAGCCGGGTAACACCTTCACGAGCAAGTTATGGGATAAGTCAATAGTGTCTAAATGCGCCGGCATGTTGGTGGGCAAGGTCCAAAAGTGGTTATGGCTTAAGTTGAGTGTGCGCAAATTGATCAGGGTATTGTTTATAAAGACTGCACGTTCCAGCTTGTTGTAGGACAGATCAAGGACCTGCAGATTCCACTGGAAAACTGTGTCATTCTTGTCCAGAACCTGAACACGGTTGTAGGAGGCATAGAGCTGCCACAACGACCGTGGAAGCTCCACAGGCATGTGAGTCAATCGGTTGTACGACAAATCGAGGACTCGAAGATGTGTGTATGGTGCAAGATGGATGTCCATGTTGTGAAAGCGGTTGTGGGACAAGTTGAGGGTGCGGAGGTTGTACTGCAAAGCATCGGGTAGTAGTCTCAGACCTCTCCAGGAGCAGTCTACTTCCCTGTGACTACGGCTGCAAGTGCACATAGAGGGACAAACGGCAAGGACGCGCAAGCCCAGCAACAACAGCAGCAGCAATTCCAGAAGGGCCTCATTAGGGGAGAGCTTCAACAGCACATTCCTGGCGAAAGAAAGACAAGAATATTAGGGTTTGTCATAAACAAACAGATATCTTCTTCACCGGCAAAGTGCACTGTGGAAACAGGAGTCACCCCTGCTTCAATAGCAAAAAGTAGAACAAATATTTACTCTCTGTAGAAGATGGTAGTGTCTGCAGAGGCATTGCTGACTGAGATCAATGACATCTGGGCTTTTTTTTATAACTTCCTTGCAAACTCTCAATCTTTTTATCTCAGAGTCACACCCCAACAGTGACCATACACATTGACATTAAGTGCCCAATTTAATTTTAGAATGATTAAGTTACGCATCAGTGCAAAGGGAACATACTGATATAGATCTAGCTTCATTTGTTGGAAAGAATTCTTTGGTCTGTTCAAAAAAATTAATCTCACAGAATGAGAAATCCCTGTAGTGATTTTCCCTAACATCAGTTTGCGTGTTCAATCGTCAGTGGTTGTCAGTACACTTAGTCCCGTGCCCTCAGAGGAGGAGAACTAGCTCAATAGATGGGTTTTATTAATGACTCCACAGAGAACTAATGCATCAGCTGCTTTAAAGGCAGAGCAAAGAAACACAGCCAGGAGCTCCACACTGCTGAGACTGCAGTACAGTTCTGTAAATGGAGCCAGGGTGTGGTATACTAAGGATAAGTGGGTTTTTTATATATTTATAAAGAAAGCATTTTAAATTCCAACTCACCTTTTCATCTTATCATTCCAGTCACTTTTCTCTGCTCCTTTTTGCTTTCCGGCCCTTTTCTCCAAAACCAGCTGCTGCTTTGCTGAAGGTGGATCTTCCCTATATATAGAATCTGACCCCAGTTCAGGTGCAGGCTTTATGGAGTCCTTCCTGCTTGGTTTGCTCCTTTTCGAGAGTGGCTAAGAGCTGATAGTGTCTCTTATATGTGGATGTTTTTAGGCTGGTGTGATGAGACACTGCAGGATGTGAATTTACTCTACTGTGCAGTGCAAGTGCAAGCAGGGATGGGTGGGGTGAGGGGGGAAAGTATAAGGAGGGGGAAATGTAACAGAGGGGTCCCTTGGCTACAAAGAGCTGCAAAGGATACCTCTGCATTCTAAGTAATCAAGCATTTTGATTAGAATTAAGTGACTGGCTGATTGTATTCTGATTAACTTAAAGAGTAGGCAATTAACACCAAAACAGAAAGTCTCTCTTTCCAAAATACTAACGCACCAATCTTTTTGTGGGTTTTGGCTTTATTCTCTTTGCAAATTTGGATGCTACCCCTAAAGCTTCAGGATTTATTACCTGGGGCTCTCCTCCACTGCAGCTTCCTGCCTGTCATCATTAATACAAGCAACGCTCAGCTCTGCACTGCATTGCTGTACTTCTCCTTCACATGATTAACTTCAGCTATACAGGACAGCCCACTGCTAAAACAGATTGCCTTCATTGATAAAGCTTGACGATGCCACAGAACAGAACTGTGCATTCACTGGAGAGTTTTTGTGAAGTATTATCATGGAAATAGTCACAGTAGCTACTTGGCAATGATTTTGTTAATTCCCTGTTTGTTCCCTTCTGTCATTTGCACTCACTCCCTTATCTCACCAAGATTGACATGAGAAATCAAGATCATATATTGCATCACTGCAAACATGAGTCAAGAGTTTGCATACTGGGACTGTGTCCCTGCTGTTGGGCTATAGAGACAGTAATGTTGTTTCATGTTGTATGACATCCTCACATATGCTGCATCTTGTCTTGGATTAGCAATAGACCTCCCCCAAAAAATCGAACTGGCACAAACATGTCCTGGAACAACACCTGAACTCCCTGTTGCATTCCAAAAGAACAAAAGTTATAGCCCTTACCTTTATGATCTAGCGCTGCTCTGGCCTTGGTGGACTAATCACGGACATTTTTTTTGTTTCCCTTGGAATGTGCTGGGATGTGTTTGTTTGTTAATTTGTTCTCTGTGCCAAAAAAAATGCAAAAAATCTATGAGAAAAAAAAGAAAGAATTATAATAGTCTGTTAAGACTTTAGCATCTGGGGTTAGTTAAGTTAGCCACATCCACAAAGCAGGATGCCATTGATGCCAGTAGCACTTGCAACTCATCCACCTCACCGAGGCCCCCTCCGCCCTGTGCTCCTCACTCTTTTAAAATGTCAGGTGTGTTGATAAACAACTAATTTTCTGTGTCCATGGTCCAGATTGGTACGCTGTTTTTTATTTTATTTGTTATTTTATGTGGGTGTAAAAGATTGTACACCCACTTCAATGTGCTGGTCTACATATTACCCAGAAAACTTAAAGACTTCATGTATCAGCCACATTTTATACTGCCCTTGCTTCTTGACTCAGGCAGCATTATGTTCCAAATGATACTAAAAGGTACACATCCATTGTGACGTCTGCACAAGGAGGCGGAAACAACTCCATACTAGTGTTATAAAAAGGGTTTTGTGTCCATTTGAAAGAGAATGCTCTTTCAGAATCGAGTGGCTATCCCCTGAAGCGCCACACTTCCTGGTTGCTAATCAGCATCTATTCATCTAACACAACAAGTCACACACAGAAAAGGCTGAGAGGAAGGAATCTGTTGAAATTTATGAAATGAAATTTATTTCTGGTCTTTATTTATGTGGAACAAAATATGTACACTAACAGTCTACACATTTTCCAATATATTACAATGTAATCTTTTGTTACAACCTGAAAAAAATGCAATCCAAAAATATTTGTCAGTTCAAATAGTTTAGCAATTTGGGCAAACAAAAGCAAAAGCTATAAATTTAATGAAAGTCCTTTTTCTTGTTGCTGTAAAGCTATGGAAATGGTAAAACTGCTCAGAAAACTCTTTGCACACACAAGCAATCATCAAACTAAGAGGCTGCCACTTTTATCACTATGTAAAAAAATATATATATATATATATGTGATCTTCTCTGATTAGTTGGTTGGACAGTTCTGTTGTGATGGGTCAACTCATACAACAGCTAACTCATCCCTATTTGTGACCCATTCCTAATTTTGTCATAAGAGGTTTATTATTATACTCACGAATACTTTCATCTCTACATTGTTTTGGAGGGCTATGGTATGAAATAAAAGGGATTTCTATGCCTTTATGCCCCATGATTCATACTATATTTGTTTGGGATATGGTTCTTTCTTTAATAACTTGCTGCAACTCTGCATCTTTTGATTCTTTCTTGTCCTCGGCGGATGACGCTTCTTTAGGCTTCGTGGTTTGCTGCAGGTGTCTCCTTTGTTTCCTCGTTGCTGGCACAGTTTTCCTTCTGCTCAACTCCATTTTCACTAACCGTTTCTTTCTCTTCCTTCCTGTTTTCTGTATCTGGTTCATTGCCATCATCTCCAGTCTCGTCACGTGTCTGATTCAAGTCGGCCATTAACACAGTGGTCTCCTTGGCATCTGTCTTGGACTTGTTTTTCTTTATCTCGCTGCTTTCTTTCCAGTATTTAGTAGTGCTCATCAAGTCCGAATGGCCACTCAGCATCCTGATTCTTCTGCTCAGTTGGCACACTTTAAACGCCAGCAGCAAAGTGGACATCAGCAGAATAATGCAGACTAAGATGAGTCCCCCTGCCACCATTACCACAGTATTATAACTCATCTTGAAAGATTTGGCCTCAGGAGTTGTAGTCGGCAGAAGTGTGGAACATGGAGGTGAAAGTGGGTCCGAAAGTTTGGGAAAGATTTTGAGTCGGACGAGAAAGTAGCACTGGTGTGGTTTGTGTTTCAGAGGTATTTGAGGGGAACTGGAGGTCTGCATCCTTCCTCGAAGTGTCGGCCCCAGCTTTACACAAGCCTTCTCCCAGGAAGTGTAAGCAGAAGAAGAGCACAATGTTGGCGCGGATCATCGTTTCTGAAAGCACAAAAATATATCAACAACAGCTGAACAATCACACATTTTTTTTACATTAATTTAGCATTAGTTAAAGCAAAATATGTAAATTTGCACCCAGTTATGGACGTTGAGTGCCACTACAATAATATATATTCATAAAGGGCTGCCAGTTATGTCTTCAGATGTATCTGTGTCAGGTTAAAGTAGAGTTATTTTTCCATTTTCATGTCAGGGAACCATCCAATTTGGGGGGGTAGAAAGTTAATTAGCAAGAGTTTAACAATGATATTTTAGAAACAGTGTCACATATTTCTGTTTTTTTTTTTTTTTTTTTTTTTTATTAATTTATTTCTGTTATCTTATGGCATTCAAACATGAGGATTGTCAAGTTCATTTTGATTCATTTTCTCTAAATCACTTCTCATGTTTCCACAAAAAGGGTTAATTTGCCAAAACGAACAACTCCACCAAATAACATTTCCATAAACATCTGACATTAAAGTCTAAATAAAAGATTGCCTGCTTACTTTTGTGGTTCCACGCTGTGACCTGCAGCTTGAAGAGGAGAGATGAATGATGTGTGACTGATCTGGGAGTCAATGACTAATTCCACATCAACGTCGTACACTTATCTGGGCACGTTGCTCTTACTTCTCTATTTGGACTATAATAGCAAAAAGGAAGTGTGATGTAAATGACGCCACTGGTGGGCTCTCAACCATCTGGTTAGTGGGGTTTTAAATAGCTACACGCTTACAGTAAATATTTTTGACATAAATGGAAAAAGTCAGGTTTAGACAATGTTCAACATATATTTAATGTCCTCCGAAATATAGAGCTATAAAAAGTAGAATAAATACACAAACTAACGTATTAGAAGCTAAGATACTATTATATGAGCTCTAACATGAGCGTTTTGTTTCTGTTTTATTTGTGTGTACAATTACATGCATGTAATACCCTACACTAGTGGCTAATTTAATCTGTATTGTTTTGTTCATGTGTCTCTTGTGACTGACAAAGGTTGTTTGCTTTTTTTCCCTCAAAAGGTCTCGCACTGCCTCATCTAAGACAAAGCAAGGTCCTATTTATCTTTGTGTCACTAGTGTCAAATATTTTACAATTCTATTTAACATTTAGAACCTTTTTAAGTTCATGTCCCCCTAGACAATGCTGACATTTTATTGATGCAATTAGATATTTGTTGTTTGCAATGTAATGTCCTCTATGACTCCAAACTAATTTCATTGGTCATGTGTCTGCCTGCTGATCCTAACCTCTGCTGTGAAGTCATACGTTTGGGCAACAGAGAGTCATTTTTTTATTGTCATTTCCTATTGGACTTGGGTTCCCAGTGCTCAGGCATACTTTGTTATATCAGTTTGTAACCGGACGTCAGGGTGAAAAGAGAAGACTTGTAGGCTCTTAGTGGCTGTACTAAAGTATGCAACTGTACATTAAACGTGCATATAGAAAGTTTTTTTATTCTTTTACTAAAATAGAAAATGAGTAATAGGTTTATTTGAAAAAGGGAAGAACGAACAAGGTACTTTATCTGAAAAGTCCCACACCTTCTCAAGAGTGACGCACCTGGCAGTCAGGGACAGTTTTAATGCTGCAGGAAACCACAATGCAACCTTCTGTGTCCAACGACAAATGTTTTGTTTTTTTTGTCTCTGGTGATTTTACATCCTTCTGCTTTTCTTAAATGCATTGATGAGCATTCAGTGTGTGTAGCCTCTCAGTCTCCAGACCTACTTCTTTAATCACCGCCTCGAAAGGCAGCAACCGTTCAACTGTAAAGGTAAAATGTCATCTGTCCCAATAATATCATTATAACTGTAATAATCCTCACAAACTTAATCAAAACCACAAACGTAAATACAATTTCTTACTCCAAACAAAATAACTACATTTCTCACAAACATAATAGCTAAAACATTTGCTGGAGTTTTTTACGTTTTGGGTACAGTCATGATGCACTGCAAATGTAAAATGACAATTGTTAGTTCAAGAGTGCCCCGTCAACAGCATTCTAACAGTGTATGAGTAGCCTACTGTAATAAACTCCTGCAAATATAATAGCTATTACGTTTGTGGGAAATTATTATGTTTGTGGTTTTATTATGTTTGTGGAGATTATTACAGGTGGTCTTATGTGCAAAGTTTCAAATTGTGCGGATATTGTGCACATTCTCCTAAACTGACTGTGACAGAGACAGGAGGGAGATGTGTGTTTCATCCTGAGGACCATCATAAACTGTCCCAAACACAATTTGTACTGTCCCCGGGACGACAGGATGGTGTTCGACTCGAGCCCTGCTCTCAGTTGACCTAAATGTGGTCATGTGATGCAGTACCAGTCCGAGTCAAAGAGTGCCACACCAGCCAAGAGACAGGCTCCTTTTTTCTCTGCTGGATCCAAACCAGGATGCAGAAACCCAATTCATTATGAATACAATACTGATATAGGAGGTAAAACAAATAAAATAAAAGATTTAAAATTATGCTGACAAGACATTTTGAAATTCTACCAATTAAGATCCCTTTTTTGGCAGTTATAACAGTATGACTTTTGTTATTTCTCAAAGATTTGTATTTACTTGCTTAATTTAACAAATTTGTCAGATTTGTACTTATGAAAAGGAAGAATTTATATTTAAATTTGATAAATCAGGAAAGGTTTAGAGAATCAATGGCAGTGATTGTGGTCCATTTGGTGTTTGTGCCACCTAGAGGCAAACTTATGGAACAGATCTAGAGATGAGATTCAACTGTTCGAAACTAATAGTGGAGTATCTTTTAGACCCGTGTTTCCTCAACATTGGGTGGGGTTGACCCAAAAGTGGGTCACAGAAGATTTTATTTGGGTTGGCAAAAAATTCTAACTCAGTATTTAAAAAAGAATTATGAAAATATTCATGAAAGTTAAGGGGCATTTAATGTAAATAAGGGTGCTTTGGAAAATTGGTAATGGGCAGGAATGACAATATGCTAATAATAATTTACACAAAATAAAAATGGCACTAGGAAGTAAGAAAACTAAGAGAAACAAATATTAAAATGGGAAAAAAAAGATTTGCCAAATGACAATGATGCTAAAAAAGACCGGGGAATTGGGTCACAAATAATCTGTGCTTTGGGGAAAAAAAAAAAAAAACTTAATTTTTACATGACCAGCCTCATTTTATTGTCCTCCGTGGATGAAAACAGAAACCATATACAGAGTGGTAATCACATGCAATACAAAAATATGATTTTTTACATAACATAAAAAACATGTATTGACCCATTCAAAAAAAAAAAAAAGAAAAAAAAATGTACAGTCTATATACAGATTTTTTACATAGAAAAAAAAAATATATATATATATATACACACATCTTTAATAGCCATAGCAGTACCTATTCAAAATGTCATCGATGTATATATATTACATATAAAAGATTTGTACAAATATTACAAGAATCACGTTCTTTTCGTGTACATAAACAATGTATTTACACTTTACTGCAAACATAAAAAAACTAAAACCGTCATCATCCAACAATTACAGTCACACATGCACTCAGACGCACAACACAAACACATACAAGCGTGCCCCGAATGAAGCAGGCGATCACAAAGTCGACACAAGCACGCACTTAGAGGTAACGTCTAAGGAAGATATGGGACACGTTTGCACCACGTTTCTGATTGGGTCTTTTTCTGCACAGATAAAATCTCCAAAGGACTTGTATTCTCATAAAGTGCACTTTACACTTCCACGTACTTTAAGTGTTTCAACAGCCAGCTTTTTTTTTTACGTTCAAGATAATTGCAACAACTGACTTTCTGTCGGTTCACATTATACATTGTTAACGTGTGTGCACTTGTTCCATACATCCAATCCACTTACTGTGTGAATTTACCAGATTCTACTTAAAAAGACACGTGACAGCATATTACACTGTCAACAACCTTCCAAAAGACAATGGTCAAAAGAAAAACACTACAAATATGACAATTTAAAAACCATACTAACAAAACAATGAGAATTATTCCTGTTGACAAAGTGCATATTGTGTCAAACACAGAGCCAACATAAATGGTGGTCCATTTAATACTCAGGTCCATTTTATGTTCCCCGCAGAGTGTTAACTGTTGTGTTGGACCTAGATGAGAATTACCAGTGAAAGCAGCAGAGCGAGAAGGTGAGTGGCAGTCAGCAGGCACAAACTAACGGCGCACCAGTCACAAGTCAGTTAGTCTCACCAGATAAACCGAGCCTCGCATAACTTTACAGAAAAAAAAAGGCAGAAGGGAAGAAACATCCGCTGGCGAGAAACTCAACAGTTAAGATGTGGAAGATCAGACTCAGTGGGTTAGTGGAAGCAGTGTCTGTTTCAGGCAGAGGCAATGCTTTGATCGATCCCGCAAGAGTTAAGGATTCAGGAGCATGCAAGGCAGACCCAGGCTTTGTTTTGCATTGCTTAGTTTTTTTGTTTTTTGTTTTTGCAGAGGCTACAACCTGCATGAGGAGGAAGATAAGCAGAAGAAAGCAGAAATGTTAGGTGATTAGTGTGAGGAGAAAGTTACAAAAAAGCGTTTTAAGGGCGCACAGAATTAAATGCAATAAAGACATTCACTTATCACTCGCTTATTAGGTTAAAACACAATTTTGGATTATTCTTGTCTGATCAAAAGTAGTATTAGTCTTTTTCACTGATTCTCACCACTGAAAACAAGCAGACATGACAGGTGTGCATGCAAATATAAAGACCTATGAACATGAGTTATGCTAAAAAATATAGCCATTATCCTAAAATAGTATTGTCTGCATATGAATATCTTGCTTCAGTGTAAACCTACCCTAGAGGAATGTTTAGAAATCCATCCTTAAATTATGTCAATACTAGCCTTGTTACTAGTAGATGAATTCAAAGTTAAATAATCAAAACAAAACATAAATTCTATAAAATGGACTGTCATGGCCACTGTAATAAAATTCACATTTAAACAAAGTTCACATTTCATTAGTGAGAGCTGGGACGTGACAGTGCCTTCTCAAATCAATTCATAAATTTCCTCAAATGAATGTATTAATAAGTCAATATCACATATATAAAGGATAAAATGTGTCCCTGGCTTAAAGCACAATAACTTATACTTCACAGTGTCGATAAAATTCAAAGGCTAGTGACTAAAATATGGAAATAAATGTACCACGGACTGAAAAGAATGCCTTCATGTTTTGTCTAGTAACACTGGATACCTACTCTGCAGACTTCCAGAAGTGTCCGGGGTGGGACAATCTGCGGTTAAGTTTGGGCAGCTTCTCCAACATGTCGGCCAACTGTGTGAAGGTCGGTCTCTCCCTCAGGTCATAAGCCCAGCAGGCAGAAAGGATCTCCTGTGTTGTGATAAAGTGATGTATAGAGTTTAAAAGCCAATCAATACATCAACATTTCTCCTTGTAAGGTTTAACGTACACTTACAGTAACTTCTTTGCCAAGGCTAATCTCTGCCAAGACCTTCTTTATGCCCTCGCCACTGCCCACCTGCCAAATGGTGGCTTCTACCGGCTGGTTGGTGATTGGCCAGTCCCTTGCTTGGAGCTCATACCATATAGTGCTTAAAAGAAGGAGTACAGCAGTGTGAAGACTCACCCTATTTATCAATATGAGCTAAAGTATGTCTTACCCAAAGGCGTAAACGTCGGCAGAACAGGAGAAAGGAAGGCGGTCCTCGTTGTTACCTGGGCTCATCCTGCGCACGATCTCAGGTGCAAGGTAACAAATCCAACCATGTGGAAGTTTAAGTTTGTTCTCACGCCTGGGGAAGAAAGAAAGACAAATGTAATGATGTGGAAACTGGTTCGTTTAATACAGGCCACCTTCAGTTACAGTGCTTTCTTACCTGCCCTCCTGAACAACTCCAGAGATGCCAAACAGCCCAAAGTCTGTGATCACCACTTTGTTGGTGTCGTGAAAAACATTTTTGATTTTAGGTCTTTGTGAACGATGCCTTTAGCGTGGAGATAGCCCATTCCCTGGAATGAAGAACACTATATGAACACTGCAAAAGCCAAGGTCATACATTATGAAAAAAAAGCCTTGTTTACTTCCGACAATAACACATTATTTGTTTGAATGAATTGCCACCTCCAGTTTGAACACCTCAAGTAATTGAGTGTTCACTTTTTTAGGGTTTCATATGGTCCTGGTTGTTGGACCTTTCTGCACTTTTAATGTTTTAACAGTTAAATGTCCTACAGATAAATTAAGCTAATGGGTACTATAGTGGACTTGGTGAACATGACATGAGTCTTTGTATTTTAAGTCCTTTTCAGAAATTACCTTTACAATCTCCTGAGCGATTTGTCTTGTTTTATTGAGATCAAGATTGTTTTTTGTGTCTCGCACGACTGAATACAGTGTTCTCCCTTTACAGAAACTGTTGGGTAAAGAAGACAAAAACATTTAAAGAATAAAACCCATTCGGACGAATAATATAATAATGATGAAATTCTTCTAGTTATACCTTGTGATGATGGCCAGGTGGGGTGGAGCCATGCAGGCCCCCATGAAGAGGACCACGTTCTCATGCCTCGTCTGCCTGTAGTTCATCACCTCCTTCTTAAAGAGTTTCAGGTGGTCTTGGTTGTTCCCATCAATCTCCAGAAGTCGGATGGCCACTTCGCCGTGCCACCGACCTTTGTGCACTCTCCCCCAGCGACCCTGATGCAAACGTGGAACATTTATTCCAACAGGAGCATGTAAGCAGTGTTTTAACAAAGAGGCAACCCTTGACCTGGCTTGTGTGAGAGCACTGGAAGGTTAGAAAGTGAAGTAATTCTGGATAAAGAAGGAGGCATGTATTCATGCTCATTCAAGGGGCTTTGCCAATCCTCAATAACTTTAAAAGTATGTTGAGATACCTTCTTAACCTTTCACTGACAAAAAAAAAAGGCTGACATACTGAGCATGCACAATACAGACAGACTGCAAACAGTTACATACCTTCCCTATGAGTTCACCCAGGTCCAGCTGCTCATACGGGATGTCCCACTCCTGCAGGTACACGCTGGTCTGGCTGGCTTTGCGGGAGATGGGTCCCTTCCACTGGTTTCCTTGAGAACTCGGCAAATCCTCCAACTCGTCGCCGTCGCACTCGCCGTCCGAGTCCACGCTCATCATCAGGTCTTCTCCGTCGTCCTCTTCCTCCCCTTCATGCTCCTCCTCTTCATTGTTTTCCTGTTCAGCATCAGGGTCTTCATCTTCAACCTCGAGTTCCTCTTCAGCTTCCTGCAAAATTAGAGATGGCGATATGGAAAGTACACTATATGAAATTTTTAATACTTACAGTACAAATAGCAAATGGTGCATGCATGTGTCTGTCTTAAGGAAAAGGCCTAATTACAGACCAACCCAGTATCTAACAGCTTGTGGGGTGTATTAGTGTTGCTTCCCATCTACTCACTGACTTTCTAATTGTTTTGGCTTTGGTTCTAGCTTTCTAATCTGTGAAGTGGTGATATTTTGGTAACAGCAAAAGCCTTCTGGTTAGATTCATAACGCTACACCGACAACTGGTCTGCCCAGTTTTATAAAACAAATGTCAGTTAAGCATTTGTTTTTGGTTTATGCCAGACATAACAGCTGGAATTATTTACATCATTCCTGCCATCTGGTTATTGTAAAAGCCTGAAAACAGCACAAACATGAAGCCATTCACTGATGGATTTTAAACAGCGATCATCTCTTTACTGATTCATATTGTGCATGTGTTGACAGTTATATCTATATTTCTTAGTTTTTTGTAATTCAGTCAAACTATACAAATGTATTATTTAATTGTATGTGTTCTGTTTTATTGTAAACCATGCCTGTATAACGCTTTGAACCGTATCATCATTCAAGAATACATACCTCTTCATCTTCATCTTCAACCAACTCAGAATGTATGTCTTCTGCTGATTGCTCATTTCTGTTACACATAGATTGTGTAGAGGAATAACAGGTCACATCTAAAATCCTTGAATGATGAATTCAGATTTCTTCTGGATTAAGCAGACAGATAAATGAATACTCACACAGTGTCTTGGAGGATGTCAGAGTGCAAAGCAGAAGGACTTGAGACGTCTGTAGAGATAAAGCTGAAGTTAAAAATGCTTCCTCCTTATCACACGTGGCTCAACACCAAAGACTTAACAGTACATGCAGTTCCCACTAACACCAGCAGATGGAACCATTTGTCTAAGAACACGACTAGTACACAGTGTTGGCGCTATGGCGTAACAACATGCAGTGGATGGATGGATCTATTTCTACAATTTTGTTTGGACAGCGGCATGATGGGATGAATCTTACAGTAGTACTTTTGGTTCTTCAACTCACCAGGGAAGATAAATTGTTGTCTATGCTGAAAGTAACAGGCCGCTTTTTGAAAAAGATGGGGAAAGAACGAAAAAGGGTGTCAGGCAGAGATGGTTAGTTAGAGAGGCTTTGAATTAACAGACTTCGTCAAAGGCACATTCACATTATTGTTGTTTGTTACTGGGATTTACAAAGGAGAAAGGAATAGTATTTATTGGCCTGTTAAAGAGAAAAATGCATTTAGAAATCATGCATCTCTTATTCAGCACATTGTGTGAATGTGAGGGATACCTGGGAAGTGGAAGCGGTTGTCCCGGTGGCCTTTGGGAGAGGGGTTCGGTGGCGGGGTGGCGCTGGGGGGGTTACTCTGTTGGAATGGTGCAGGGGATGAGGGAGTGGACGATGTGGTGGAGGACGGGTTACTGCTGGAATCCAGCTGGTTCAGCACTGGTGGATGGTCCTAGAAAGACAGGAAGAAAAGTATTGGATGTTTTATTAAGAATCAAATTTTTATTTATTTTGTGTGTGTGCCATTTACTTTTTTGGTGATGGCCTTTGGTAGCGTCCCAAACTGCGGCACTTCTGCCGGCCGATCTACTGGGTTATTTATATCTGAAGGAACCGACTCTGTCCTCCGAATTTTGGCGACTAGAAGAGAAATGGCTAATGTCATTCCATGCTGTAAATGTACAACAATATTATGTCTGTCATATGTGGAGTTATGATGCAAAAAAACTTACTTGGTAGAAACGAGATTCTACAAGACGGTGCTTCCTTTGTGCATTTGTTGTGGCACTTTAATCTAAAAATAAACCCAGTAACAGTCAGCTCATGGTACCCAGATTCAAATATATACAGTATTTTTAGTGTCAGCAGTCAGCTAATAACACGTTGCCGAGGGATTTTCAAGTCAGTAGTTATAAAAGTTGATTATTAATGAGATCCTTTTCGACAAAGCTGCAGTGAGATAACACTATATGACTGTACTCACCGACAATGTTTACATTTGACGCCAAACATCATGTTCTTCTGACACACCTGACATGTCTGGGACAACCAGGACTTGGTGGAAAATCTACAAAGAATAGAACATGCACACTATATTATGGCAAGTTATTGACTGTTATTGAATGCTATTTCTATTTCAATTAATACTAATAACATGCAAGTTTTAAGTCTGTGTACCTGTGAGTGACGGCGAGGCCAATGTCTCTCCTCACTGCTTGTGGGGAACTGCGATGCATTGTTACGTTATCTTTGAAGGAGGGAGATGATAAAATAAACTACTATAGGACAGGATTCAATGTGTACAGCACAAACTGAGGAATATCCCGTCAAAAGAATACTTACTCTTGAGGATGCTGTGCTCTTCCAGAAGTGTGGGCGTGCCAGAAGGTGTATAAGGTGCTGTGTTTGTTGCTGGGGTCGCCCCAGGGGTCCGCGCAGATGTAGCCGGGTAGCGAGAAGGGGAGTCCTCGCACCCATTCCCGTTCACTTGCATATTCAGAAACAACTTATTCTTTTTTACACACCTGTAGAGACACAGGGTGAAAAGACTCTTCAGGAAAGAACACTACTAAATGAAGACAGATCACTTGTATACTTCAGTGGGAACCTGGTTATGCAACAGCCAAAAGGAGCCGAAGCTTAAATAGTGTTGGCATAGGACAGTGAAGGTGACGGTCTTAACACTAATTACCAAGTAGTGCAAGGTTCTGGAGTTAATACCACATGCGCATATGCACGTGCCTTCTGCTGGCTCCTGTAACATTTCATTTGTACTAAAAGCAGCATAATATAGTGAATCTGTGTCAGTCATGTTTACAGTCTTTTTGCCAGTAAAGCTCTTCAGATGCAGACAGGATATTCTAGATAAAGTGTAAGTGTGTGTGTGTGTGTGCGTGTGTTATACGAGTGTATAATCACAATAGCCAGAGGGAGAGAGAGAGAGCACATGCTTCTTACCACCCCTGAGTATTAGTTGTAGGAAATACTTCCTGTTTTGACATGAGCCATAATCTCTGGGAATCTGTGTGAGGATTAGCCCCAATCATAATTTCAGACTAAAGGAGCAACCGGCAGGAAGTGGGAGCATGTGAAAGAAGGAGAGAGACAACCACAGACACGACTGTCGGCTCAGCTCTGCTCCTGTCCCGAACAATTAGACAATGGACATCATTTTGACAAACTTCACTTGCAACAAGAAAATAGGTCTGTGAGAGGAAACATGATTCAGCACAAGTATACCACTAGGCTACAGCGCCCTCTACTGTCAATTTGTGGTAACCGTACTGTAAAGAAAAAAAGGTTTGTATTATTTATAGCCTTGCGCTGCTTTAGAAATGGAATAATAAAGCTCAAGTGACTAAAGCAACATTTCCATTTAGCAGTACTCAAGGAAGTGGTTACAGTAAAGCTGCATAGTGGTAGACAAGGATAATTTGTCTTTGTCTTAGAAAGAAATATGGCAATGATCACTACTCCCTGAAGCAGTAAGCTGAACAAATATTCAAACTTGTCTTTTATAAACAAATATACCTTTGTCTGTAGTTTGCAGTTATTTGTTAGGATGACTGAAAAATACTATTAATAGGGGTTGTTCATAACTCAGTAGCAAACTGGGTAATACATGTGCCATTGTGTTTTGTTATCTCTTCATGACATTATTGACTACATTACCAATGAGCACATTGCACTGGCATTAAATTCAAAATATCAAAACATACTACAATCCTTGCAGTATATCTTGATCTTGAAGAGCACTCACTTATTGGCCGCTGTGTCCTCGATGCGGTTGCCCAGTTGTGACTCGTGGCTCTTGCTCCGCGTCAGGGTGATGTTGGGAAGCAGATGCATCACTCTGCGGGACGGAGGCGGGGGTGTGCAGGGGGGCTTCAGGCGGTGGCGCCTTTTAGATGGAGGGGTTATGGGGGGAGTAGAGGTGCGGCCATGGAGTCTAGCAGCGTGAGCCAAAGACATGGGGAACGGGTCCGTGAGCGGACTGTCACCACGCAGATGTGGGGTGTGGGTGTCCGGCGTGGGAGCGGTCGACACTGAGCTGGAGCGTGGATGAGGGAAGGTGGCACAGGGCGTGGATGGTGTGGAGTGGATAGCGGAGGGCCGCGCTAGAGGAGACGGGCTGTGAGACCTCAGGGGAGTCCCTATGTTGGCCAGCTGTTCTGCAGTCAGCAGAGAGCCACTGTCCCTCCTGGTTGGCTCCGACAACCAGGGACCACCATCTTCCCTCAACTCACCCCCTGATCAAGAAACATAAAAAGAATCCCTTTACAGAAATCTAGATAAAGACAAGGTAATGATTATGACAAACAGAGGGAACACAAACCTGATTCAGTGGCGCTTTTCAGGCAGGAGAGGGCAGCAATGAGTCTCGCACATTCCTCTGAACTGAAATCTAGTCTCTGCATGGTGTCCCTCACCTGAACCCCAGTCATCTGCAGCAAAGCATCCAGGGACAACTCTGCTTTTATAGCCTACAAATAGAAAACCAAGAACTTACTAACGCACAAAAAATTATTAATTAATTTGACTTACCCATACACCAGACATGACAAAACAGAAGATATAACATGACTAGCTTAATCACGATAAATGTTGCCAAGTAAAGACAACACACTGTGAGCTGTGTTATTATGTAAAACTGACCCATAACAGATGGATTATGCAACTGTTTGCTTTCATTGGCACCAAAGCTGGGACTTGCTAATCCAATGCAGCGTTTTAAGATGTTAAGTGTTTAAGATGTGTGAGATGCATCGTTACCATTTGAGGCAGTGATTAGCACGTGTTTTGCAATAAGTTAGACATGGAGAAAGCTGAGGTCACAGAGGTACACTGTGTACCATTTGTTTTTAAAATGCCATGACATTTGCGAATAACAGAATGCTGTCGCTAAATTCCTCACTACACACATTTCATAAGATAGTTTTAATTAAACACAATCATTTGTTCAAAAATTCCGCCCATTTTGCTGGTTCTCTAATATACAGTCTGGAATAATCACAGTACAGCAAAGCCAAATGTGAAGGACAGCCTGACCAGAAGCAAAAGTTAAACTGTCACCAGAAGCATAACCTATTGATCAGGACAGTATTTTACACAGAGGGAAATGGGAGACAGTCCAAGGGCAGGAAATGTTTAGGATGTTTGGTTTGTTGAAATATGCAGTTACTTATCAGTCAGGTTCAAAACTTGCTCGACAATGCAAACATCGATGTACATGGCTCAAACACAGACAAACAAGAGCATTCATTCACAACATAGTTTAAATTTTAACATAAAAAAACAAATCTAAAATCGGTAAAAACTAAAATACTGTAGCAATTGTATTTATTGAGTTTAGGCCACCATAACAAAACAAGACTAACCACATGAATAACAAATATACAAATTGCATAAGAGGAATTTGCATGAAATTCACATGTCCAGATGTTATAAAAGAATTTTAACTAACTTTGTGTAGGTTTTATTTATGTCCCCTAGATTGATTGGTACAAAGCTCGGGTGTATTAAAAATACTTTTGACAGAAAACCGAAAAGACAACAATAACGCAACAAAGATTTGTACATAGAAATAACACCCAAATGCTTTGCTTTTACTGTGAAAACAACACTGTTTTGAAATCTTTATAGAAGCCCGTCAAGTCATCAACATGTCCCTTGTTTGTCAAAGGTCTTGCTCAGGGACACCGCAGCAACATAAACAGTACACAAACACAGATGAACTCATGTAAGTGCATTTCTCCATTTATTCATTTATCAATCGGCACTACACTACAGAAATAGTGAACAAGTTCCAAGTTAGAGAAACTAATTCTAGACAAATTTATCTCTGCCTTTATTTGGGTTGGAGAAAAAGATATGTAAAATTGACTCACAAATCTACAGAGAATATATCTTAATGGGACATGTCCATGTAAAAAGGATAAAGATGACATACCTCGATAAGCTCTGGTCGCAGGTTGATGGTGCGTAGCCAATCACGTAAGTGTGGGTAGCTGTCCAGGGCCTCTGGCCTCTCCGTCTCTGGCACTTTCAACTTACACTGCAGCTGTTTACAGATGTATTTCATCAGCTTAACCTGCAGAGAGCAATAGAGAATACAGACTTGAGCAGTGGGCCACATCAGCGCTCAAGCTAAACTGAGCTGTAAAAACATTCACATCACATTGGAGTTTAAGGTGATAGATGATACTGCCTTTATAAACTAGGATACAATTTGATATTTGTGTCTTTGAACAAGAATATCTATTCAATTACAGGCTTGTAAATTGCTGGAATAAAACATTGAGGTGGAAGATGAAAGCTTGTTTATCTGCTCACTATTGAGATGTCAACTCACTCCTAAAGTCAAAAGAAGCCTTGACAGGTGATATCTGAAGCGCTGAGATGCTTTCTGAGCTAATGTCAAGTGCAGGGGTCCTGTGAGTAACTATCACAATGAACACCGTGGTATTGGTTTGCAGCAGGCCACATTGTGGAGCCCGGTGCTGCAGTATAGTATGTCTCCTTATCTCTCGGACCATCTTTAAGAGTCCATTACAGCCACTGAAGAGCGCTGAGCAGGCAACGACACTTAAAGACGAGCTACGGAACACCAGCAAGCTCTCGACCCGCCACACACCTCGAGTGCCGCAGCAACATTCAAGTGCAAGCGTCTTTCTCTGCTCAGTCTGTGTAATGCATTGACTCACTGAAAGAAAAATCACTCAGTTAAGCTGTGACAAGTGTGGCCTTGGGATGTAAAAAGGCTGCTTCATAGCTGTTAACAAAGGCCTCTCAACTGTAGGCCAGAGATGAAACAGGAGAGAAAGTGGATGGAGAGCAGGGTAATGACAGCTGTTAGTAAGATCTTCGCAAGCTGCATCATTGGGACCTGTAAAAAAATGGTTTAATTGTTCAATGTGAAAAGATTTTAAAATTCAATAAAAAATCCTGACCAACAAAGCGAAGATGTGCAAGAAAGAGAACTTCTGATTGTTTTATAGAGGCGAGAAAATCTAACAAAATGGTATATCAGGTGTTGATCCTGGAGCTGGCAACAGGGAATAATAAAATAAGAAGAGAGACTGTCCAGCCCACAGGCAAAAGTCAAAAATGTTAAAAGGCAGTCAAATTCTAGGGAACTCTCAGACTCATAATGTCATGATAAAGGATACTTTATTTTTCACAGTAAGTAAGTAAGCTAGGCAATATTCCTCCTTATTGAACATTTAGTGCTTAAAAATCAATATGCAAGCTTTCCTCAAGAAGTAAAAAGTTGAAAAAGGTTTTTCTTCCTGCTCTTGTCTCTCACTGGAAGGATGTATGCATGTACATTTTCATACAAGAGCATTCAAACACATGCATAGGCTTGCATGTACAATAAAAACACAAACTGTTCACAAAGTAGTATAAAGTACTCTATTTTCCTCCACTTTCTCCTCACTTTAGACACTTCAGATGTATGAGACTGTGGAGCTAGAGAGCAGCATGGTTATGAAATGCAGGTAATGAGCTAGTCTCCTGATTTACCTCCATTGTCAGTATTGTTCAAAATAATAGCAGTACAATGTACAATACCAGTAGGTGCAGTAGATTCTCAGAAAACAAACAAGACCCAGCATTTATGATATGCACGCTATGCATGGGCAATTAGTTGAAAGGGGTGTTGTGTCTGGTGTTGATTGTACAAACTCAAATATATTTTGTACAAACGTTTTAGTTTCTAGGATTTAGGAATCTTGTGAATCAATAAACTAATATTTAGTTGAATGACCACAGTTTTTAAAACTGCTTCACATCTGTGTGGCACCAACTTGAGGCACCTCTCAGCTGTTATTCCACTCCATGATTATTTAACAACATTACATAATTCATTTACATTTCTTGGTTTTGCTTCAGAAACTGCTTCTAATTGGATTAAGGTCCGGGGATTGGGCTGGCCACTCCTTAACATAAATTTTGTTGGTTTGGAACCAAGACTTTGCTTGTTTACTAGTGTGTTTGGGGTCATTGTCTTTTTGAAACTAACATTTCAATGGCATGTCCTCTTCAACATAAGGCAACATGACCTCTTCAAGTATTTTGACAAATTCAAACTGATCCATGATCCCTGGTATGCAATAAATAAGCCCAACACCATAGTAGGAGAAACATGCCCATATGCTCATGATGCTTGCTTCACTGTGTATTGTGGCTTGAATTCAGAGTTTGTGGGTTGTCTCACAAACTGTCTGTGGCCCTTGGACCCAAAAAGAACAATTTTACTCTCATCAGTCACAAAATGTTCCTCCATTTCTCTTTAGGCCAGTTGATGTGTTCTTTGGCAACTGTGGCCTTAAGAGCGTGCATATCATAAATGCTGGGTCTTGTTTGTTTTCTGAGAATCTACTGCACCTACTGATAACTGGTTTGCCACTTAGCAATAAAAAATATACTAAAAACTTGGATTATTCTGGTTAGTCACATTGTACTGCTATTATTTTGAACAATAACCCACTAGTGCACTAGTCCTGCATGTGTGACGTCAGGTTACCTAGCAACCTCTCTTCTGAGTCGTCAGCAACATTTCAGTGGGATTTTCCCCATACATGTGAAACACACAGAGCTCTGACCCAATCCATTTTCTTTATACAGTTGAAATCTACAAACAGCGCAAGCATTTTGAGCTCCACTATTAGTTTAAATAAATTCAGCAGTTACACAAGCACTAGGGTCTGAAAAAGCCTCAAAGATATTGCTAATGTATGTGTTTATGTGGCCAGGGCAGGCACATCGGCTGTGAAGTGTTGATAACACGGCCCTTGCATATTATTTTTGGTGCAGAGTGGAGAAAGCAGCATTTGACGTGTTGTGGAGCCTGGAGGTGGGAGGAGGGGGAGGAGAGATGGCGTCAGAGCCCACCTGTCAGCAGAGTTAACCAACACCATGGCAACGGCCTAATGCTGCGACAGGGTGACTGACAGCCTGTGTGTGTGTGTCATGCACTGGAGTGCAGGAGAAAGAAGTCCCAGCAGCCGACCTGACTGACACAGCAGACTCAGGGAGAGAGCATGCATCCCACTGATCCAATTGTTTCCTTATGACTCGTGCTGACACAGCCACTTGGCTGCACCTGCCGAGGATAGTGTCATCTATCTGAGAACTGAGCTTGGAAAATGATATTTGTACCGGAAGGTCACATTATTTGATTCAAGTCAAGAAAAAGCTGACAGAAAATTTATATTTGATATATAACCATTGCTACAGATTGAATAAGCTACATTTAGGTCCACATTATAAAGAAATGATGGTCCCTTCTGTGTTAAACATTTTTATGTCATGTTCTCAATAAAACACATGCTTGTACAAGGTTGATCAATGAAGACATTGTTTTCATCTCCTAAATCATTGTGACACCAGTGCACTTTGACCCCCTTACACTGGGGTGGGAGTGGGAGTATTTGAGTATTTATGCATACGTTATGAATAAGCAAAGAAATCAATTTTTTTAAACATGATTAGACCTAGAGTCAGTCTAGATTACAATAAACCACACTGTTGACAACCCGACACTGTGATACCACACTTTGAACTAGAGCAAATACCTTCTGTTTTCTACATTGCAGAATTACAGCATGCAATGCTACTCAGACAAAAAATGGGTCATGGCCTCACTACATCACAATTTTTACATCTTGTATAGACAGTTCTTATTGGTCACAGCAGAGCTTTTGAAAAAGGGGAAATGCAGACAGGGTCAGTATTGCTACAATCTCTTGAGTCGTGTTTCCTCTGTGGCCTCATGTGAGCCACATTCCCATTGTCTTCATGCAGGCCTCTGACAGACACACAAACAGAGTGGTTGTCATGTCATAAGAAGCAGCCCCGCCGATTGGCTTTGATTCTCTCCTCCCCTTTCCTCCCTGCTCGCCCCTCTTGCACAGGCTCTTTGCGCGTCATTTGATTTTCTTATTTAACAACCAACCCTGAAAATGCGTAGGAAGAAAGATGTCTAAATATAGATGCAGCCACAACAGCTCACAAGCGCACAGCAAACTCTCTTCAACACCGCAAGAAGACAAAACAGAGTGACGTGTTACTCTTTCCTGATCTCTATGTGGAACTGTGATTAAAAAAGAAAACAAACAATCATTAAATAGCTCTCCCCATTGGCCACATTTAGGATTATTTAAGATGCATATATGATATATAATCAGCCAGGTACATAAATACATGAGTATGTATGAATGTACATACATGAGTCAGGAAAATATGAAAAGCTACTTTTGAAGTAACACAGAGGCAGCATGAGTGGCACAAAGAGAGACTGGACTAAATGGGATTAACATGTGAAAAGTGAAGTACTAGTTACCACTCCATCTGAGAGGCTGGTATCATTATGCTCTCACTGGCAAGGCAGAAAAACACACAGTTCAAGTGGAATAATAAAGCTCTCACAATGAGTGTATAAAGTGAATTCAAGCCTCTCTTGATTGCACTCCAGTGCAATATGGGAGTGATAGCCCTTTACACCAGAAGTGTGACAGGCACTGTGACCTCGCACAGTTTGTGGGAATTCATCACAGATATTCCAGTGGCTTCTCATATCTGCAGTCTGAGAGCTTGTGGTGCTTTCCAAGAAGTGGTCATCACAAGGATCATTCCACGTCAGTGATTAAGTCCCTAAATGTGCTGACTATCTGAAGTGAAATCTCAAGAAAGAAGTGAAAGTGCACAACGGCAAAGGGGGATTTCTTAATAATATGGCAGTAAAGACATAGGAAGTTAACAGTGCTGGTAAAAACAACCCCCCTTTGTTCTGCCGAGGCAGATGTCAGTGATACACAAAAGACACGTTGCAAAAGTCTTAAAACAAGCATGACATTTTGGTTTGGGAGGTGCAGAGGATGATTATAACCACTGAACAGTGCTCTTTTGTTTAGAGTGGCTGGAGATGAGACTCTATCTGTAGATTCTGAGTTAAATGTTTACCAGCACATAGTCCTAGGGTGCGCAGTATAATGCATATCTGCTGTCATGTCAACATTTGCAATATCCTTGCCTGACTACGTCAATCAAAACTGACCCAACTTTCTATTCTGTGGTGTTAGCTGCAGTTTGAATCAACAGTAGCTTATATTCCATGAGTATTTGACAGTTGAAAAAAAAAAAGCATGGTCCTAACAGAATATTACCATGCTGTATGCCCACCTGCCATCTAACTCCTGCTGAGGCCTCTGGGCACGGGACCAGAAGCAAGAACAGGAAAAAAGACCTCACAGCAGTCTTCAAGCAAAATGTGAGACCAGTCCTGCCTGCCTATTGTCAAGACGAACAATACCAAAGCAAATTCCAACTAGAAGACAGTGTACAGCAGGAAGTACTCCTCCAGATCACTTCCTGTGATGCACGACAACGGCTGGAGCGTTCTTAAAGCAGACATGAACTGTACTCTCAATGTCATACGTAGACTCCCAAAATCATTTCGGTCACTATCTAACAGTCTATGGACAACATATCTGCATCTTAGTGGCTACATATTGTTACCATCTCTGTGGGCCTTAGTGGCCAGGCTCTAGACCGGACTGAAGGTCAAAAACCAATTCAGACCATTGTGTCTGCATGCTACTGGAATCAAATCTGCACAGCCTTCTGGAACAACAGCGTTCAGGGCCAAGAGAAGAATTGCACCCAGGGTATTTGGTTTGACGGAAATAAAGCACACATGGATAATTAATAACCTGAGGCCAATCAAGGGTGAATATTCTTTTTATGAGAGCTACAGAGGTCTAAATAAAGCATGAGCCAAAGAATCGTTTACCATCAGTCAAAACTTGAGTGTTAAAAGTAAAGTATCAACAATCAACAGGTGTTTGTAATAAAGTTTTAGCAGCAATAATCTACTTTCCACAACAGTCCCCCCCACCCCCAAGTCTTTCTGAAAAGCCCAAATGTGTCTTTATTTTCTTTACAACAGGGGGGTCCTTTCCATGACACAATCCCGTCATCTCGAGGGTAAGGTTTTACAAAAACTGGACAGTAATAGGGAGAAGACTTAAGTGCTAAACTAAATAAAAATAGTGTTATCAATACTACTTGATTATACTTTTTAATTACATTGGGTGGAGTATTTAGATGTACTGCCATTACAATAAAGCCTCTATTTTCTATGGCTTCACTTGCATGTTAATACTGTAAAGCCACAAGACACTGCAGAGAGTCCGACCAAAACATCCACTGAGCTGAATCTGCATCTAAAGGCGCTAGACACTTTATGCTGGGCAGCTGACAACATGGAACACATGGTCAAGTCTGGTTGGAGTATTTGTGTTACAAGAAGACAATGGAATCCTGTACAAACACAAGATGATGTCCAGATAATACAAAACAAAGTGGTTTTCGGATTATTGACTGTATTGCCATTAGGGTAGGAGGAATTCAGATGCACAGCACAGTGTGTCCGGCCTATCCATGGGGCTCCTCCTGACACATATTACCA
This sequence comes from Perccottus glenii, assembly GCA_024416835.2. NCBI lineage: Eukaryota > Metazoa > Chordata > Actinopteri > Gobiiformes > Odontobutidae > Perccottus > Perccottus glenii. Next base: position 15,879,975 of record CM044561.2, on the reverse strand, counting down.
TCTGAAGAAAAAGGCCGGACAAATAAAAAGATCAAAGCATCACAGAAACAGTGCCACAATTTAGGGATAATCCAGATCCCCAATTCCCAGACTTCAGAGTGCAAGTGTTTATATTTAAACCTATTCATCACAATCTAAATTGTCTCAAAGAATATATAGGCCAGCTAATAATATAATAACTTTTTTTTTGTTCGGTTGCCTTAGTGTCATTTAAAATGTAGGCCTAATAAAACAAATCTGTGAAATGTAAATTACCTATTCTATAGCTTATATCTTCTACGATGTAACCTGTGCATCGCAAGCGTCAAAATATGCTTAGCTCACTGACTCCCAGTCTCACTGATACGGTGCTTTGCTCGCCCATACTCAGCCTGCTGAAGGCGGACATAGCGTAAGGGCTTCATGACTCCGCAATTTGACTTCCCATGACAGGACGAGGATGTGTATCGTGCATCCAAAATCTTATTACCTCTAAAGTGCGTATTTCCTGCTGTGTGAGGTCGTTGGACGCGGCGCATTTGGTCCGTAGTCCCTGTAAACTGGAGATGGAGATATCAATCATATTCTGGATGAGTTCGCATTGATGTAGTGCGGCCATCGCTGCGCCACCACCGCTACCCCTCTCCGGCGGTTGCTCATCACTCTCGACCATCTTCCCTCCTTTAGCACACACACTATCCATTCCTCAGCATTGGGCACGGCTTGAAGGGCTAGAGTCAAACACTTGGGCTCAAATAAAACATGCAGCAGCAGCAGCCTAGCGTCGCAGCGACCTACTGTGGAAGTTAGCTGACAGCAATTTGTCCCCAGCCCTCAATAAAGGAAAGTGACGGTGCAGGGTGACTGTATTGTGTCCAAAAAGGATGCACGTCGGCAGCCCGGTTTGTAAAGCAGTCCCCAAAAAAAAAAAGAAAAGAAAAGAAAAAGGCTAACAATCTTCGAGTGCTCTATCAGTCCGTGGACCACCGACGAGAGGCTCCTCTTTTCCTCCAGCTCTGGCAAAGGCTTTCACCGTCTGTCAGCTGTTGGCAACATCATGGGGCGCGGTGCAAAGTGGGAAATGAAGTCATGCAAAGCCAGCGCTCCACGGCATATCCTCTCAACCTCCCCCACACACGTGCAGCTTGGTATAGCCTACTGTGGTACTTTCAAGGTAATGACATGTGATCAGTGCAAATGCTACACAACAAAAGACAAACTCATAAACGTAATTTTTTTTAAATAGATCAAATCAATCATGGCTGTATAGTAGCTCACAGGCATACAAGGTAGCAAAAATATTTAGTAATACAGCAGATAAAGTAGGCTAGGGTGACCATATGTCCCCATATAATGGGGTCTGTGTCACTTTCGCCCACTCTGTGTCAGGTCCCAACAAATATCTGTAAAAACACAAAAAATGTCCCAGTTTTGAACAGACCATGTCCCTCTTGTCCCTATTTTAACAAACACGAATCACTACAGCAAAACTTCAAAACAATTATTTTGTCATTATCATTTCAAGGCGCCATGGTTGTTTGGAGCTTTATTAGTTCTTTAGTAAGTTCGATGTAACAATTCAATTACCATTGTTTTAAACCGAGAACTGATTTTGCGACATAATTTTTTTAATTTGCCTGTAGTGAAGAGTAGTGAACACAAACAGGTCACAAAACTGTATGGAGGTGTGGATTCCTTTCATTAGTTCTCTTTAAAGCTATAGACATTAAAACCTAATTTCCAGTTGTTGTAGAAGTGGAAAGGTATTGACATATATTTTAATTGCTATGTAATACTGTATGCTTTATAATAATTTAATTTGAAATAGGCAAATTAATATGCAGAGTCAAACATTATTGTAGAGGACCATAGGTGTGGAAGTGCTGCTTACTGCTTTCACACTGGCTGCATTTTCAGCCTTAAAATTAAAAATGATACTGAAGATATTTATTATACAGTACATTAAATTCATAGGTAAGGCTGTACCATTAAGCTGTACACATGGAGCATTGGTGAAATGAGGGTGTGATGTTCCCTCCTTTAATATACCCTGATTATACAATACAATGTGAGTCACATTTTATGAAGCCTTGCTGTTCCTGAGCTCCATCTGTTATCATTCTCATCTTTTTGGTTACAGAATATACTCTCTTGTACCAAAAAGACTTCCAGTACACCAGCCCAGGAAAATTGACTTTATGTATGCAGAAGTGTAAAGATAATTCAAGGAAATTAAAAATAATATGTACTTTGGTGTATCACGGCATAGAGGTGTAATCTACGAGAGTTCGGCTAAAACTACACATCGTCCTGTGAATAGTCACCTGACCCGATCCAACAACAAATGTACTTACAACATTGTGCAACACTGCAACAACACAAACACTCTTGTCATGAGTCGTAAGCTTTGTGCAACACTTTTCTTTTGTTTGCCTGTTCTGTACTGGTTGTCAAAATCAGCTCTGCTATATTAACAGCACAGATTTGCGGGGGACATGCCAGGAGAACACAACCAAGCCAGCTAGTTTTTTTCTCTGCGTCAAAAGAAAGTTTCTGTGAACATACAACAAGGGGACCAAAGTGGTGGAAGCTTATAAAGAGTATTTATTTTCCAGTATGTTGACTTTTTCAAGAACCTATAGGTCAATAAACTCATGAGGGTCACAGTGGAACAGAAAAACAACCACACAATAGACCATAAAATGTGTTTTAGAAAATGAGTGTGTTACCAATCTTGACCAAAGTCAGAAAATGTATGATCAGTAGATTAATTGTCTAATGTATAACTGCTTCTCAAAATCGCAGCAGTGTCTACAGACCAATCTGAATTCAGCAGAAGTGAACAAAGCAATTGAACTGTTGTCATTTTACCTCAAGTATTGTCCTCAGCTCTCTTCTCTTGCTTTCTGTTGGCCTTTCTTGATCAAACTTTTACCAGGTATTTCAGTGTCTTTCAAGTAACCCATTCATTTTTAACACCTGTTCAGTTATCTAACAGTTAGCATCAAATCAAAAAGTAGGCTATAGCATAATGACAATGCTCAGACAGACACTTGTCAGCTTACACACACACACACACACACACACACACACGACTGACTGAGCTGGGGATAGCATGATCCTCTCCCTGGCCAACACTCTCCTAAGCCTTTAAAACTGTTGTACTATTGGATGGCTAAGACTGACACAAGTAGAGTTTACAGCCCCAGATTAAATTAGACTGTGGACAATCTGATTCTGTCCTCTTTGGTGACAAGGATTTCCTCAAGGCAGCTCTTTAGTCTGTAGAAGATGAACCCCGACAGACACAGCCTTGACTCACTAAGACTAGGGCTGCAATTAAAAAAAAAAACTTTCATCAAAAAAAATATTTCAGTACAAATGTTAAATGCGTCCTTCCAATTAGGCAGGTTTTTGCAACATTTTAACTACAATTCCTTGTCTTAATAAAATGTTGAAATTCACTGTTGATTTCTGTAATTGAATTACCCCTGCCTCCCCCCACCCAAAAAAATAAAGAAAACTACTGTGTAAGCCTGCTAAAATCCATATTCAAAAATTAACAGGTAAAAACATAGCCACTGTCATTTTAGGCTTTACCACTTATACAAACTATGTACAGTATATAATGTTCACAAAGTATACAGCAGTGCCATCTGCTGGACAAACTCCAAAGTTGCAAAAAAAAAAGTAGGGTTTATACGGTTTTATCAGCCAAATGGATTCTGTTCAGTTACAGTTTTGTTATCTGAAGTCATACCTCAGAAAGTTTGTGACAGATGGGAGTGAAGTAACTGAAAATATTCATTGTACATTTAAATACCACATAAACACATTTGATAGTTTTCTTTTATTTAGACAACCCAAATAAAAAAGGCACATAACATTGCGCATGTTTATGTAATAATTTGACAAACGTACATTTAAAAAAATGTAGGAATGTTTGACCTTTCTGCTAATCAGAAAGCCTAGCCTCTTGTATATACAAAATTACTGTTGTTAATGTTCTAATACAAAAGATTTATAAAAAAAAAATGGTTATTTTATCTTTCACATCTATGTAACTACTGTATCCTTAAAACTAAAATAGTTTTGTACAAAGATATACATTCAACTGCTTTCACAAGGGTCCTGGAATTTGCAATCCTTTTTTCTTGAAAATAAAGAGATGTTGGGATTCCTTAAGTGTTTTATCACATCATTGTTGTGTAAATTTTGGCAAACAGGTTCCAATAGTGTATCTACATAAATGCCTAAGAACATAAAAAGCTACACTAACATTATTTGTTTAAAATAAATCTTGAGAAAAATGACATACATGCATTTTGCATTTTTCAGTATAAAATTCAACTCAAAGAGCTGCAACACTGTCAAAATAACATGGCATTCATAAAAACATTGTTGGTTCAACAGCTACAGGGTTTGGGCTCATGCAACCTCAATCTCATCCCATTACTTTAATGGACAAACTAGCATTTTAGCCATAATTCATTCAGACCTCAGTCATAAAACAATGCCATCTGAGACAGTAAAGAAATGTAAAATGTGCAGAATGTCTGCCATTAATACAGTAGATTAAAATTTAAATGGACGGCTGTGCCAGTACTTTTGGACATCTACTCCCTGAAGGGCAAATTTGGAAAAATCAGAATACCATAGGATCAAGAAAAAGTAAAACACAGGTCCGAACTCAAATACATATAAATTCATAATCAATGGGCTTTTCTGAGAGGTTCCTGAGTGAAGGGTCCATCGTATTTCTTGGGCCTATCACAGATCCATGATTCAAAAATAACAGTGTACTGAAAAGTCAAACAAAAACCGATTGGTCTTCTTGACAGTAACAGACAGAAAAAAGCCTTACTACAAGGCCAGGCCTTTCAAAACCAGCCACTAGAGGGCCCTCAAGTGTCAGCTGTCTTGCCAAAACACTTTAAGACTCTGATTTGATCTTGACAATACTGCCTTTCACCTCATGTAGGATATGCTTTCAGTGCAAGACTCCATTATGACCATGAAAATCAACACTAGTAGTAGGCAAATAAAACAAACCGCTGTGGGTCAGTAGAAGAAAGTACAAATGTTTCATAATCAAGGGGACCATGATATCCACTTGAATGACTAAAGCAAAAAAGCAAAACGCCATCTTTAAAAATACATTAATATGTCAACTGTACAAGTTAGTCACTGTACCTCAAGAGCATACCTACTATCTGAGAAAAACAGAAAAGCTATAGCACTGTGAAAAAATATTCTTCCATGTAAGTGGAAGCTGCCGTCCCTTTTTCTAGACTCGTTTGCTCTAACATTAAATAGTGATTAGCAGGCTACAGTTAAAAAAACATACACATAGTAACACCTAAAGGCTTTGATAGAGAGAGGCAGAGAAAATGTAAAACATCCAAACAGCAATTTTGAGTTATTGCTCCAGTCCATTCCTCTGCTCTCATTTACAAAAGCACAAGGGTGTATTTTTCTAGGAAGTACTCAAGGATGCTTGAGGCTTCATCTCCTCTCATTCATCAGGATACAAATCACAGTTTAACCATTCTAAAGGACTACTCTAAAGTCTGTTTTTGGATTTCAAGATAAATCCTACTTGAATTCTACTCAAGTGTTCTGCATCTCACGCCAGTCACTTAACATTAGCAAGGATGCAGCTGGAACAGAGGAAGCTCCTACCGGCTGCACGGTTGTAGACAGTCACTTCGGGGTTTGATGAAGTAAACATGTTTTTCAGAGAAAAAGAGCTGGGCTCGAGGTGCAAATATTATTGACACATCTCTTGTTTTACTTCATTTTCTCTTTCTGTGTGGTCAGTTCATTTCTCTCTTCACTCTTTACCAGGGCGGGGAAGAAGGCAAGACTTGGGACAGAAAAGACATGCTGTCCACAGGCCTCATGGCAATGTTAAGAGGGCCGGTTATATTCATCGGCATGGGGGTGGTTATTGCGACTGGGTGAGCGATATTCATGGACGCCGTGGCAGGGATGTTGACAGAAGTGATGTTAACTGGCCCGGTGATGGTGACAGGGTGCTGAAGGCTGACCGGAGCGGTGATGTTCACTGTGTTGGTGTTAATGTTCATTTGTGCCGCTATGGTGACGGCGTTGTTGTTGTGGGAGTTGCCCCGGTTCATTGCTGTGGTGATGGGGGCAGATACGGTCACTGGAGTCGCTGGGGCAGAGTTGCAGACTTCATGGCCGTCTGGAGAGACACAAGAAATTACATTTTACAGCCAATACAATAAAAAAAACATATCTAGGACACAGACTTTTTTTTTTATTCAAAACATCTATGTGTATTACCAATATACCAATGGTGCAATGTAATTCAACGTATACATGTAAATTTTCAAAAACTAAAGTAAAGAAAGTACAATGGGATGGTGTAAAGTGGGAATTTTGAAAGACCTGTAACTGATATTCATGTTCACAGGTATGTGATGCTTTTACCTTTATTACAAGAGTTAAAGTTGCTCTGTCCGTGGGTCTTCAGATGGCTGGTGATGTACGCAGCGCTGAGCATCTTTCCACAGATGCTACAAGTCACTTTGCCTTCGTGTCTAATCATGTGGGATCGAAGTCGGTCTTTGGTGGCGAACGCAGAGGTACAGGCCTGCAGTCAAACAAAAGACAAGAGTCATCATCAGTTACAACTTTTGGAATCACAATACCGTGCGCAGAGCTGCAGACCAATAGGAATGACTTACTGTTACTTGACATTTGAATGGCCTTTCTGAGGAATGCACATGCTTCACATGGCAGCTCAAGTGGTCTGGCCTAGAAAACAAACACACACGTCTTAATTCTCTGACAATGCTTAACAGTATGTAACTTGCTTTATTCATTTTCACAGATGAATTAAAGTAGAAGAAGTAGAGTTTTTTTTTTTATTTACATGTATCTCTTTATACAGTTTACATACAAATGTGATGGTTAAAAGGTTTATTATTTGCAGGTGCAGAGTCTGAGTTAGCAAACAGATGTGCTTTGTTTGCTTCTGTAATGACTGGCTGGTCAGAAAAACATCCCTTAAATCTCAGTCAATGGTGGTTAATTCTCCATGATCAATCGTGCGTGAATTAGTTTGACCTAGTTTCAAAAAAAGGCGCACCAGACTGAGATGGCACACCACACTTAAACTTGGTTTGTGCTCAGTAAATTGACTGTTGAAGCATAACACTAGTTTATTTTTGCGTCACGGATCCTTGACACCGTTTATAAAAGTAAATAGGAAGGAATGATAAGAATCTTTTGCTTGTTTACTACCAAGTCTTGGGATTAACGGAGTATGTAGGTTACACAGTTTTTTAATTCACCCTAATTAACATCCTGAAGGAAGCTGAATCTCAACGGCTAGCAACTGCATTTTCAAATTATAATAAACAAATGAGAAATATTAGAAGGGATATGCCAAAATTTGCCAGCAGTAATATTTTTTAACTTTAGGCATTTTGAAAAAATGCTGTAGAGAGTTTTAAAAAGCAGTGATCACACCACATTTTGTGTTTATCTGCTGTATAGTTTGCTTCGCTGCATATCAGTGGCTGCAAGAAAACTGCCATTCTACCCCTTGACCTTTACAGTTAAACTCCAGCATTCGCAATTTTACTTGGCCCTGATCCTCCCCCGTCAGCTTGTTAGTTCGACTGAAGCTGTGAGCTGAATCATATTGGTGGTGCTTTATTGGAGTGACTAAGGACAATGGCAGCTGCTCTCAAAGCGGTAAGTTTCACACAGTTTTTTTTCTCGGTCCAAGTGAGAAGAGCCAAAGTGGAATCTTATCAGTAGGGCTGTGAACCGTATTCTTACTTGTCCCTTCTTTTCTTTTCCTTTCTTTTTTTTTTTAAAGTCTCAACGGAACAGGGCACACTCCAAACAGTGGCAACTGACTGAGTGGCTGTGAGTCAGTGCCCTGTTATTCAGTCTCCATTTTTACTTTCCAGGATGCTGATGAATCCCTGCCCCACGTCACCGTGTTGGAGCCGTGCCCAAAACTGCCAAACGCAGCACAGTGCTACAGATACAGCTCATCATAGGTAACGCTAGCACTTAAGATATGCTACAGGACAAACGTCTTCTATTGTTGGGAATTTACACAGATAGTTGAAAGATTCGGAAGAAGACGTTCCAATGTAAAATATTTGTTCTGTTCACAGTAAATGTGACCTGAGCATTAGCGCACAGTTCAGTGAATTCCCTGGGGAAAGAGACGCTGTGATGCGCTGGCGGGAAGCACAAAGTGACAAGTGACGCCTCCCCCTCCCTTGGTAGTCCGTCACTGGTGCTCTCTCATGTGCGACTTAAAACATGTGGCCAAAATGGCGTGGGGGTCAGTTTAAGGATGAATCTCAAGTGCTAAGTGTTTACAATATCCACTTGTTGACTGGAGAATTATGAAACTATGTAGCTGTAGAAACTGACAAAAAAAAAATTCTGTTTTTTTCCACACTGCACTCTTCGGCTGGGGGCACAAATATTCACATTCCAAGGCCCTTTTTCCAAAGACGTATTATTTATAATGAACCAGAGGAGGTGATATCCAGCCCTGTTTTAATCTGTAGACATGTTTATTACTGTCCCAGGCTGCTCTGTGGCCAGAGTAAACCTAATTAAAACTCTTTGTTTTACTAATCTAGCTACATGAACTAATTTTCACCAAAACAATAACTATAGAATGTAACAGCCATAGATAGTTGGATAGATGTGAATATTAATCTGACCACTACAGAAACAGTGTATTTTGAATTGTATAATCTTGTGTGCTGTACCAGAAAGTATCAAGCTCACCTGGAAAAGCCTTTCCCACACACAGAGCACACGTAGGGCTTGTGGACACCCCCATCGTGCGAGCGCACATGGTACGTCATGCGGTCTTTTCTTTTGAAGCGTTGCTGGCAGATGTGGCACTCAAATGGCTTCTCGTCTGAATGGGACAACTTGTGGCGGTTTAGGTGGTACACGTCACGAAAGGCCTTGCCACACATCTCACAGCCATGGTTCTTCTTAACAGGCTTGGCAGGTTTCTTGACCACATTTTGCTGCGACATGTTGCCCATAGCGGAAGGCGTCATAATGCTTGTACCTGATGAAACTGAGGTGGTTGCCGTGGACAAGATGCCTGCTACTGTGGAGATGTACGAGGGATTGCCGTTGTTCTCGCGTGGCATGCTGGAGATCATAGGTACCATCGTGGGCGCTGTCTGGGTCGTCTTCTTCGGCCGTGACACCATCTTGATGCCTGTGTGACTGGACTCATGGCGCCGCAGGTGGTAGCTGTCACGGAAGGCCTTGTTGCAGTAGCTACACACAAAAGGGGTCTTGCCTTTATGTTCCTTCTTTATAACAGGCACTGGAGGCCGTGCACCCCCGCCACTGGCCACATTGTCTTTAAGTAAGTCTGCTGCACTGGTGGGAGGCTTGTGCTCTATTTGGATAGGAAGGATAGGCTTCTGGTCAATATGTTCAGTCCCTGCATTGAGAAGTGGCAGCAGGCTGTTCTGGGCCACCTGGTGCTGGTGGTGGAGGGCTTCATTAGCCTGCTAAAAAAATAAAGCACAAGTTCATATGCAACACTATACACATATTGGGTTTGATGTTAAGTCTCAAAATAGATCCTTCAATAAACACTGCAGAAAGGGGAGTACAACTAGTACAAGACTGCAAATGACAGCTGTACCATCACACACGCCTCATGTCTGTACTCAGTTTGACAGGTCCTTGAAAACCACCATTAGTAAGATGTAACAAAATACAACATGGGAAGTAGCTCTTTCATTAGCAAAGAACTAGACACACACGCTACCCAGCACGAAAGAATTCAAATATGCTTGATGAAAACTGATCCCATCATGACGCTGCTGATTCATCATGTGACTGCCAAGCCAGCATACCAAATAAGAAGCACAGTAGAGTGGTATCTAATAACCCCTGAGGAGGAGCACAGTGAACGTAGAGAGACTGTAAAATCTAACTGTACAATACGCAGAGTGCAAAGTTTATGACCTACCACACTATGGTCTGGGGGTTTTGTGGATGCACACAAGTACACACAGATTAGCAACAAATGGTCCCAGTCGCCAGATGTGCAGCAACAGGAGCTGCATTGTCACAGAGGATTGTTGCAACAACAGTAAGGCAAGGGGGAAAGTCTAGAAAATGACAATCTCTGTCAAAGGAAAAGTGTTTTCAAACATACGAGTAAAAAAGTTAGTTCTGATTTCTAGATTGGACACAGTCAAAACAACTATATAAAACACCAGCAAAAAAAGGGCAAGGAGATATGCTTGACCTTTCTCTTTGAGGTTCAATCATCCATCGAAGAAGGCCAGACTAAAGACGAGGCAAGGGACAGAAAAGAAAAATGAATCACACAATGTCCTCCTTATGTCATCCAGTCTATTGTGAAGGACACAAATCTGAGCAGTGATGCACTCGGGCCTCAGCAGGGGATCTTTGTATGCTCATCTTCATTGATTTGGCTCATCTATTCATTAGACAGGGCCATTGTTTATCCACACACCAAACAGCTAAACTAGTTGTCATACCCTCAGAGGCAAAAAGACCTGGGAACTCACTGAGCATGCCACCAACTCCAGCATCCATTTGTCTCCGCACCTGCTCGCACTTGCCACCTTTAAGGATTAGTCATCATGATGCCAGTGTTAGACCGTCCGCTGGCACACCAGGGGTGGGTGGGCGGGGGCTTATGTTTGGGTGGGGGATACCAGCCGGGAAGCCTGTTTGTGAAGCCTGTGAACAGCAGACGTAGCTGCTGCAGACAGCCCGGCCCCTTTACAGAGGTGCGCAGTCTGTAAGCTGCTGTGCCTTCATGCAGCTTCAAGCATTTTGACACAAATACACTCTGACAACTGAGGCTGCTCCTTCATAAATAACATCAAAATGGAGGGAGTGTCCCGACGGCTGCACTTGGGCCACTGTAAATTTAAACTCGGCCCACTGTCATATTATCTTTAGTTTTTGAGGGATGTACAAAATCATTAAAGAAATATATATTAAGCTAACATTGGGGTAAATATTTAAAAACTAGCCAGGGTAGTTTGATGTATGCTTTTTTGAAAAATATTAATCAACAAAGTTCTAAAGGTCTAGGTTTTAAAAACATGAAGACAAGTTTTGCTTTAATGTAGATGGCGTGAGATAGAGTTAGATTTTCCACATAATGTGCCTTTATAAAACAAATATATATTTATATTGCAGTATCTTGCCCAAAACTTCACATTCACTTCTCCATCCAGAGCATCTAATCCAAGACTATGTTAGTAAATGTTGTCACATAAATTAAAGATAGTATACGGCACATTTTTTAATCACCTATTGGTAGTGACAAACATTCTAACATTTGAGCTGAGAATAACCATGACTTCAAAACAGACGCAATAATCCATTCACACAGTAAGTCCATACTGCCTCTTGTTATGTAAATGTATATTTGTTATTCAGCTGCATGTTTAATTTATTCTAAAAACATAAGAGCTGCTTATTTCCTTCCCTCTAAATATCTTTTGACAGACAACACCAGATTGTGAAACAGCAATAATAAGAAAAAACATATGACACAAATTTTAAATTATACTGTAGTTTAATCTGTAATCAAATGTGATCTGGAAGCTGCGTGTAATAAAAAGAGTATTTTTTAATACAGTTAGTGAAACCTCAAAACCAGAACACGTTTCTAATAATAACGAGCATTAAAAGAGCTTAAACTTTTCTATGTGGCTAACAAAGTAACAGTGTGAGGTACACAATACATGCAGGGCGTCTGGCTCAGTGCCAGCTGCTACACAACAAACCACTGTCCATCTGCCTTTTTTATTGGAAACACACTGCTGAAGAGATGAAAGAAAAACACTGATACACATACAACAAGGCACTGAATTCACTTAACACCAAAATAGTTACTACAGGGGATGCTGTATGTATGTATGTATGTATAATAAATAATAATAAAAAGAATAATGCAGAGGTACAGTACACTACTTGTATTCTTGCCAAGCAAAACTAAAATGGGACATGAAGCCTGACCGTACTACCAACACTACCATGGCAACTTTTTTTATTATTATTTTTGACACATTCAATAGTGAATGTGAAAAAGAGTCACGTCATATTTATATTATTAAGCTCATGGCGTAGTTATACAAAGTAAACCTCTTAGAACTAACATCAGTCTGACCACTGATGCATTGCTACTGTGCCTAGACAGTCCTATTGGTACAAAAAGGGCAGATGCAAGCAATTTAGCATGGTCACATCAGGATTAAATTCCTTTTGGATATGAAAATTAAACACGTCGTGCAACTTGCACATAACAACATCAATACCCCTCATTGGTGAGCCAATAAACGGTGGCAGATATCCATTTCAGCAGCCACCCTCACTTTGTGCACTAAAATGAATTGCGTAATGTCGCTGCTAATTTCAAATGCTCAGTCTTTGCTAGTATTAGCTGGTGTTGTGTGCATAGTTGGAATTCCTTTCCACCGCGGTCACTTGGATAAACGACTTGTTAATACAGTTGCAGTGCTGGTTTCAATATTATTTTATCTTTGCAATCTCAAAATTAGAGCCTAGCACAAATTAAATCAAATTAGCTGATAGGATGCCCAAACCTCGTTAGCTCACTTGGCTACAACCGGCTGAGGCAAGCGGAAAGTTCACCCGCTGTTGGAATATCAGCAGCTGAGATTTACTTATGCTTAAATGTTTGTACTGCTACTAGTGGTAGCATTAACTCAGCAGTATTAACTCTGAAACTATTAGAGTTACAGTGATGATACCCCCAGGCGTTATGAGGCTCATCAACCCACAACGAGTAACCAAAGCCTTCACTCAAAAGGAAAAAACAGGTCTGTCTCGATTGTAACGGTGCAGTCAGTGCACCGTCTCAAGCCTCACTTCAAATGGTCCCGCACGTTTTGCTGGCATAGACTTGGCAAACAAACTTCATAAAGGAGAAACGACGAGGGCTTATGGAGCGAGAGTAGCTTAATAATCGTATAACAAAAACACATTTTAAGGAGGTCTTTGAAAGGAATATAATTTTTTGTCCTAGCGTCATTCCCAAGCCTCACAGCTGGAAGCCTGGATTCATATACCATTGTTTTGCTTGGTTACTCGTTCTTTACACTTACTAGCGAAGAAAACTAATTTTACCGCGAATGTACAACTCCTGCAGTTGTTTACGGTTGGTTTACGAATTATTCTAGTCTCCCTTTAGCGCAATCAACTTACTTGAAAAAGAAACGTACTCCAGCTCGGCTCCATTTCCACACTTACTAATTCTGTAGGAAGCCTACAACAAAGCAACCAAACATGGCAGCTGAAACAACTTCCGGTAACCTCTCGGGTTGAACTACTTTACACACATTGTAGGGGTATCTCAAAAGCCTTATTATGCAAAAAAAATATGTTTGTTCTTCCTTAAGTATTTCCGATGCATTACAGTATTTTATGACAACAGAGAACGCGTTATATAATACATTTAAGTATATCTAGAAAATAATATTTTGATTATTAAGCTTCTACATGTTTAAGTCTTTTTAAACACCCCTGTTGATTTTTTTTATTTTGCTAAATCTGCAATAGGGATTTGTTCGAGTCTATTGCTGTCGCATGTGCCTGGGAAAGCAATAGCTAGTGGTTCAGGTGTCTTTCGTAAAGGTTGTCTATTGCTCTTGTGCTCGAAATGCAGGTCACGATATGTTTTAGCATTCGTGCAATTTTATAAAATATTAAGCAAAGTGAATACATTCAGGGGCGACTTGTTTCTTTCATTGGACACGAATGAATGAAACCCTCCAAAAAATAATACAAGCCATGTTCATCAAAATAACACCAAACTCCCCATTCACGACTGAAAGATATAAATATATTTTTTGTCTTTAAAGTTTATGAGGGTTAGCCTTAGGGTTATCCTTGCACAAGTAGGCCTGTTCTTAGAAAATACCAACTTTGAGCGCAGAAACGTACATGTGGTAAAATGAAAGTTTAAAAATTGACACCTTTTGAAATAGCTGGTCAAAAATAATGTTCAAAAACTGTGATTATGTTAAACGATTGTACTATTTTGTTAAAACTGCATAAATCTACATTATGATGTGTTTAAAAAGAAATACAATGGCAATACAAAATACTTTGAGAGTCTGGTGGCCGCTGACAGGTGTTAACGGTATTCAAAGTGTTATAATTAAAAAAAAAAAAAAAGGAAAATGCACAAGGCAAGGGTCAGTCCATGACCTCAGGCTTGACCATCTTGGATTTGCTTTAAACTTATCAGTGCAATCATTGTCCATATGACCAATAGTATAAATGAAAGATTTGGGATCAGTATCTTTTATATATATATATATATATATATATATATATATATATATATATATATATATATATATATATATATAGTTTGTGAGATATTTAAGTTTAAAAGTTGGCCAAAATCTAGGCTTCTGCAAAATCACACAAGCAATAACTTTGAAATGATTTGACAAAGGCATATCTTAGACAAATAGTTGTAATGTGTAAAAAGTAAAAACAAAGTCTACAGTTTACCTGCACCTGACTTTCCTTGTTTAGTAAAACACCAGGAGAGGTCACTGCTGTCCAGTTTACACAGATGCTGCCTTCAAATACTGGAGGAAAATAACCATATTTCATTCCAATACTCACGTTTATGCGTAAAACAATATTTATGCATTGTTGCCCAACATAGTCTGTTGCTTTTTGTATGTAAAACTGTAGAGATACATTTACTATCCAAACAGTGGCTGTTAATGTTTTCACATAAGTAGTGGATATTTTTAAAGTTTGGAATTTACGACAAACATATAAACGCACCACAAGTACTTTTCACACACCTCCTGTCTGCCCCATAGACGAAAATGATGAAAACTTCAAAGACGCCGCCTTTTGCGCCCAGGTGCAGGTAGGCCACTGTCTAATCTACTTTTACCCCTTATTTTATTCAACGTTAACGTAGCTATAGTATGAACTAACTGAAGCCCCGGGGAGGAAAAATGAGGGCAAAGCAGATTAACGTGAGAGCATTACACACAAGCTGTGGACTGTAGTTGCAACGACAACCATACCACATTATGTGTACAGTAAGTTCATTCAAGCTAAATGCTATCAAAGCCCGCGAAAATTACCACGACATCTTATTCAGAACAGTTGTAAGTTTATTATGTACTTTATTTCCCCCAGGCCAAAGGCTCCAATTTATGTGATGAAGTGTGAATTAGAATCGAATTTACAGTTTATTGAGTCAGGAATCAAAACAATGTTGGGTACTCAGATTTGGTTAAACTAATAGTTGATGCTTCAAATGTTAGGCATCACTTTGATGGTGATGCTAATTTTAGACACAGAGAAAATGATGAAGGGAGAGGTATGCTCTAAAAACTGTGTGCTCTACTGTAAATAGGGCAGTTTGTCCAAAAGTGACTGTAACTTAATAATAACTGGATAATAAAATAGTTCTGAACAGTCTGGGAGTCATGTTAGTATACAGTATTGTTGACAGCCTCTGAGCAGTTCTACATTTAGCTGTATAATTTTGAATTGTGTAAAGGCTGACTAAATGTATTTTCAGGAGTGAAATATTGATAAATTGTGTTGACTGTGTCCATTTATATTTGTGAATGTATATTTTTTCCCTAAACTAAATGCGCTGTGGCATGTAACAAGCCATATGTAAGAATAAACCATGCAGGTGTTACTTCCTATAATTAGCAAATTAGGTAAAAAACAGATAAAAGATAGCAATTGTAGTGTGAATTAAAAAATCATAGGCCTACAAAAATCGTTCTGATGGCGTTGTATGTTAACATTAAATAATCAAATACCACATTTATCACTTCATTTAACCAAATAACAAACATCTCTCAACTTTGATTGTTTTTCTTACAGATAACATGGGGAGTCATCTGGAGCACACCGAGCGGCCATTTTACAAAATAAATCATTTCACCCAAACACAAAAAAATCTGTTGCATTCTCAACAGCTGAGCGTATCTGTGTGAACGCAGACCAGGGTTTGCATTTTGTTGTTGTGTAAACGGCCCTCAAATGTGTGGAAAAGACAAGCTTCTCTGTTGCTGGATCACCAATAAATTTAACCATGTTTAATCTAATGAAAAAAGACAAAGAGAAGGAGAAAGAAAAAGACTTGGGAAAAAAGGAAAAGAAAGACAAAAAAGAACGTATGTCTCAAGCTGAGTTAAAAAGCCTAGAGGAGATGAGCATACGTCGGGGTTTCTTTAACCTCAATCGTGGAAGTTCTAAGAGGGACTCTAGGAGCAGGTTGGAGATTTCTAGCCCTATTCCAATTAAAGTTGCAAGCAATGCTGAACTTAGCCTTACAGACCTTGTGACCAGCAGCAACCAGGGACAGGACACAGGGAAAGTGAGTATCTCTGAGGATACAAAGGTCAGAGACCAGGAACATCCTGGAAACATAATTAAAGAGAGAGCTGCTAAATTTGGGGAACTGGCAAAGGCAAACTCTGGCCAGAGGCATGTCTCATTTCCAAAGCTTCGTAAAGTCCTCATTCCTGAGATAGTGGAAAAGACCTTCCCTGGTGTGGAGCTACAGCTTCCAAATCTTGTCTCTCCACCTGTACCTGACCCAAGGGAACTGGAGCTACAACGGCGAACCACTGGGGACTTTGGGTTTTCATTACGCCGGTCCACCATGTTGGACAGACAGCCTGATGGTGCGGTGTGTCGGCGCGTGGTGCACTTCGCGGAGCCTGGGGCTGGGACCAAGGAGCGAGCCCCTGGCCTGGTTCCTGGGGAGAGGTTGGTGGAGATCAACGGGATCAACGTGGAGAACAAGAGCCGAGATGAGATCGTGGAGATGATCCGCCAGTCTGAAGAGACAGTCCGGCTCAAGGTGCAGCCAATTTTGGAGCTGAGTGAGCTGAACCGTTGCTGGCTGAGGACCACTCAGGGCCTGCACAAAGAAGGCTTTGATGTAAGTAGAGTTGAATTAAACAAATTACACTGGAAGAATAGGGTTTAAGACACATCCATGAACCTTGCATTGTGATTGCTTGGAAATCTAAAAATACTTATTTTTCCTTTTAGTCTTTCTTAAATTTCCTTTTTGGATATATTTCTATATATCAGTTCTTCAGCTATGCGTAAATGCTGCAAGACATGTCTGGATCATTTCTGGAACTACTGATACTGATAATGTGCCTTGTGTTTAGGGGAGTGTGAGTGGTTTGAAAGACTGAGACCGAGAAGAGAATGTGTTGTGGTGTATATATACTCCCCCCTCCCCTCTCTCTGGTCCTTTGACACCAAACAATAGAATGCTGGAGGAGACAACAGCCCAAACACCGCCACAGTCCAGGGCCATATGGTCTTAAGACTTGGCTGGCAGCCCATTGATTTTCTTTCGCTTGGATTATCATGTGCAACAAGTAGGGGAGCATCAGGACAACTGCTTTATTAGCTGCCCCTGTAAGCGTCTAACTGTTTGGTTGAGTGAAAAACAATCAGTGCAAATACAGCACACATGTTAAACAAGCTATGTGCATAGTTTGAAAACAGAGGCGATGATATGAGCATAGTATATTAACATCAGTGTCACTTCCTTAGTGTAAATTGAATTCTTGTTGTGACACGACTAGAGGACTGCTCCTCTTCCTTTGCCCTACTTTGCACCAATCAAAATAATCGTCATTTGACAGGCTGTTTAAGAAAAAAGAAAAAAAAAACGTCAGGAGAGTGTTCATGTGAGTCTGACCTAGAACCAACAGCACTATTTATAGCTGGTTATAAAAAGATCTGGGTTGTAGATTGAGAGCTTTTCAATACAGAAAAGCATTATTGCGGGCTCAATTAGAATAATATGGTTTACTACAGGTCTTTGTCCTCTGTGTTTACAGCTCGGGGAACTGTATATAAGCAGTTGAATAATATGTAGGTGTTAATCTACTGCTGTGTTTGCTTTTGTCAGCCAAAAATGAGGGGTGAAGCTCCAGGCTGATTTTCCAGATGGTTGAGGTAAATCAATTGGTCGGGAGCATTACAAAGGCCAGAACTTTCTAGGGCACGCTCAACAATTCATTCACCCCAAAAGGCCACAGCTATAGGTCTTGAAAACTGCTCTATGTAATGTCGCTCTATTGTCTATTGTCGCACTTCTTTCAAGCCAATTTTCTTGCTAAGTGTACATGTTTGACACTTTGAACCTGAACACAGGGATAAAACACTGCATGCCTAATAATATGTCCCTAATAGACTTATCTCTATCTCCTGTAAAATATATTCTATTCTTGTACACCAGACATATTTTTTTTCTCATTAGGAAATTAGCACATGGTTTAATCTCCTGCCCATTAAAATAACATCATCCCCATTTCCAGTAGGAGACAGAGATATTAGAGGAGGGCATTAGCAAAGGTCTGGATTAGAAAAGGGCAGGGCTTTTACAGATAAAGCTGTTTGGTTTTTGATAGTGACACCACTTAACATATCAAATCCTTTCTATACAGACTACATACATAAACTCAATATGGTGTCCTCTTTAGACTTGCATCGTTAACGTGTAGATAAACATGGCTGACAGTTTTGGGGGAAATACTTTTGTATCTTGACAACCCAATCCTTGTCTGTCATATGCAAGAGTTTATTAACTGGAGCATAATTTAAGTTGCTTTTTTTGGAGATCCTGTCATCACTGTATTTAGTTTAATGTTTTTTTTTTTTTTTATAGATGGAATGTGAAAGCTCCAGAGGCAATTAACATACATCATTCACATAAGAGAGATCGTACCTTTAATTTTGCTTGTCCTAAATCATGTTTTTGTAGCCTACTTTTAGAAAGAAGTTATTATTAACCTATAATATATGGGTCACTTTTAGACTGCCAAATTGATAATGAGAAGAATGTGGAAAAAAGTCTGATGTGTACTACTTATTTTGGCCATCAACATTTTGATCTATATAATAATAATAATTAATAATAATAATAATAATACTTTCTATAGAACCGTTTCTGAGATCAGAGATTGTTGTACATAATGTGTGAATTGGGTCAGAAAGAGGCAGTGTTTATGTCATATAGAGCCCTTAATCTTCGCTCTGCAGCAACAACAACCAACACGATGCTGTGCCCCAGTAACTGACTCTGAGGATTAACAAACACCAGCGACATGGTGAGTTTGGCTGGTGCAACGCTGAGTGCTAATATGTGCATTCAAGCATACACCATGAGAATTTGTTTTTCAAATACTTACGTTTTAGCACCAAACACGCCAAACCAAAAGACATCGACCATTAGCACTTTTGCTTTGCTGTACCTTTCTTTTTAGTTTATTTGCACAATAATGATGCACGTAAACTATATTTGCATTACTTGTATGTTATACTAAAGGTCAGGAGTGTGCAGAAAACAGTCCTGTGTGAGAGATTAAAATAAAACATTGGTTTGTAGCACCCTCTTGTGGGCCTAAGGTATACTAACATGTGCCCCAAATCAGTGCAGCAATGTAAGTTATGTAGGTAATGATACAGAGATGCTTTTAGTGGCAGACTAAGTGTTTTAAGATGATTTTACCAGATGAGATTTATGTCATCTGAGGAAAACACTGTCCGGGTGGGGAACGTTGCAGTGATAATTGGTGTGCTTGTGCAAATTCTATTTTTAGGCCTTGTGTATTTCAGCAGCTGTCCCTCTTCTATCACATTACTCCCCTCCACTGCCCAGTGCTTTAACATGCTCACCATGACCCCGCCCTAGAGGTTACCCACCCACTCACTCAGGACTGGTGTCTGCGAGCCTTTCCGTAGACTCGTGTCTCGGTGCGCCTCGGCCCTTGACTGGAGCTGCTCAGGGCCGGAGTGGCGATTGTGAGGTTAACCAGGCCTAGAGAGAAGGTAATGGGCTCAGGTCTCTCGTGGACTCTCCCATATGTGTGTGTGTGTGTGTGTGTGTGTGTGTGTGTGTGTAGAGTGTGTGATCCGCTCTGAGTCTACATGCTCTGCTTTGCTGTTCCATTTGGGCTCTGAAAGCGACACAGAATGGCCGCCTTTGCTGCTGAAACTATTTATAGGAGTGGACTGATGAAAGCCAAGCCGGGCAGAGTGAAACATGTTGATGCACTTTTCACTTTTGTTTTGGCGACTCTAATATATATTTACATTGCTGCAGCAACTGTACGACTGGTGGCATGGAGAAAATGATTGTTGTTGTTTTTGACTTATCACAATATTGACACTATTGTACATCACACAAACTTAGGAATGCTATCACACATTATTTGCAAGCGTGCTGGTTTTCTTTGCTGAACTTATGGCAGAGCATGGCTTCATTCTGCATTGTTTCATCGCACGGATCATTTTTTGTCTGTCTTCGGTGCTGCATGCCTTCCAACCTGTTGTGTTCAGGAAAAAAGACATGAACAGTACATTATCGTTCATCTCTACAGTATATTCCATTCATCGGCGCTCCATATTAAAGTACATCTTCCTCTTGTTTTTCTCCCACCATCACCCCACCCCACTGTGTTACTATGTTCTACGCCACACAGCTTGTTCCATGACTTTTGGCCTGTCACCATGGCGTACAAATCACGCTTTTCATTCTGGGAGCAAAAGGAAAGTCGAGTGTTTCTGTGATTTTTGGCCTTTTTCACTGCATGTTGTTTCTATTAATCTTCCTGAACATTTTTCTTCTATGTCTGTGTATAAAAAAGGCTTGTGTTGCATTCTGTCAGTTTGATCTTTTGTGTTGCCTCCCTTTGTGTAGGTTAAAGTTGAGAATAAGTCAGATGTAAGTGCTGTTTGTCCATCATGCTTTCCATTTTTAATTTGCATGGTGTTGTGGTTTTTAATTTGACAACAGCAAAACTAATTAGGTTTGGTATATCATCATCTCCAATAATTACAAATACATGACCTCCCCCAGTCAACCTAATGACATTTGATTGTGCATTGAGACATTATTAGGTTCCGATTGATCTCTCTTGTATTTACCATGGGGAATATCATAATTAGGGAGATGATGTGCTACTGGTTTCTAGAGAATTCTTCTCAAAATGTTGACCATATGAGGGACTGCTTTGTGTTCCCTCCACATTGTAGTTCATGAAATATAATCTTAGTACAATAAAAAAATATGCTATCAACTGGAAGTTTAACATATCAAACTAATTATAAGAACATTTGAGAAAATAATCATATGAGGCTTTGAGTTTCTTAGTGTTGTCATGATACTGGAATTTCTAACTTCAATACGATACCTTCAAAAATATTGATATTCGATACCATTTTCGATACCAAAGGGAAAACAACTGTCACAATATTATTATTTTTTAATTTTTTATTTAAAGATAAATATAAAATCAGCCAAGGTCCACTTGGACCTTAGTTAACTTTCCTCATCGTGAACGGTCTGAAAATTTTTAATAAAATATGTGTTTGAATATAATTCTTTAAAGTAAAGTCTCATTTATTCCACACCTACAGCCTCTTAAACAATATTTCCCCGTGTGGGGTGACATTTTAATTAAAATGCTTATGATTAGTTCTGTAACAGGATTTAGGATTCACACAGAAACTGACACAACTTAAGGAAGACTTAACCTGTGTCACTTATCTCCAAACCCTCCTTTCACACCTTTTCTCTTTTTAATCACCCAAATCAACATATAATGGGTTCAAATGAACGCAAATTACGTGAGCTAATTACTCACGTTGTTTGTAAATGAGGTCAAATATGCGACAAATGAGTCAATACTTAACCTACAACAGAATAAAGAAGTTGACAGACAAATGTACAACTCACCACATTAGAAGTCGTCACTTTCCTCCGAGCTAGAGTCTTTTTAATCCTGACATGAAAACTGTCCAGTCCTGGTTCAGTTCTGAATTCATTCTCTGATTATCAAAGCAGCCGGGACTAGAGAATAAAGGGCTGTTGTTCAGCTTTGACACTGACACGGAGCTGAGGAGCTGTATTTTCTGATTAAAATAAACGTTCCCTCTCCGTCGATATCGATACTCGATATCGATACTTGGTATCGAAACGTCGGGAAATGAGTATCGTATCGTTTGAGATATTTCAGTATCGATATTTATTGAAATATTGATATTTTTGACAACACTAGTGTGTATTATTATTTTCTCTGGGGGTCTGTAGAATGTATTTTGTTAAGTGTTTCGTGATCAATTTTCTGTCAAATGCTGTCTCACTAATTGCTAACCACCCGCTCTGTTTGTATCTAGTCTGATGTGGATAATAGTCAGCCTCAGGCAGTTTCTAAACCTGGGCTAGAGGCAGAAAAATCTCCACAGTCAACTGCACCACCTCCTGAACAGTCCAACTCTGACACGGCCATGGGCGGTCCAGACGCCCCGGGGGAGGAGCAGGGTAAAAAGGTGGTCAGGGTTGTGAGGAGAGTTGTTAGGCGTGTGGTTCCTGCTGCGATGGAAGAGAACAAACAAGCTGAAGTGCCTGATGGTGCTGGACCAGCCACCACTGCAGACAAGGACGACATCTCCATGGGACTGACCAGTCTGATGGGCAGGGGTCGAACCAAGGAGCACCGGCTCCGAACTCGCACCCAAGACCGCAAAGAGGAGGGGAAGCAGGAGGAGCAGAAGGAAGAAGAGGCGGCCTCCACTTCCAATGTTGCACCATCCAACCTTGTAGCCAATCCTCTCACTCCTCCTCCTGGGTTTATTCCCGCTCCTAAACCTGACCCGTTAGCCCCTCCGCCAGGGTTTATACCTGCTCCCAAGCCCAAAGCTTTAACACCTCCTAAACCTGACCCCCTATCCACTCCAGTGGGGTTCATCCCAGCTCCTAAACCTGACCCCCTTTCCCCTCCAGCTGGTTTCATCCCGGCTCCCAAACCAGACCCTCTTGCTCCTCCAGCTGGCTTCATCCCAGCTCCTAAGCAAAACCCGAAACAGAACCCCTTGGCACGACCTCATGGATTTATCCCTCTACCTAAGGCTGACCCTCTGAGTCCTCCTTCAGGGTTCATCCCACGCCCCAAGACTCAGGCTGTCTCTGTGAAGAAAACCGAGGTACACCCTCATGCACGTTTGCTTCTTAACCACTGGGTGGCACATGCTGCTTGCAAATATAACCAATATTAGCATAGAGAGTCTACAGTATCCTCAACTCGGTTTTATGAAATCTTTTATTACATTCCTTTGACTCTGGACATTAAATTGTGTGGATTTAATGAACTGACCCAGGGTGCATGTACCAGCTCATGATCAGACTTCATCAGTGGACATCGGGTGTGCTCATGACCTGCTGTCTGGCAGGCTGCTCGGTCCGAGGTGTTGTGTGAGCACTGAGCTGTGACTCATTACTGTCACTTTCTGCTGCCTTAGTACTAACTTATAAACTATCTGCCGTAGGGGAAATAATATTAGCATAGTGCAGTGTAAAAGCAGCACATACAATACTTTCACAGGATATAGTTAAACTGGAACTATTTGTGCTGCAAAGTAAGAGACAAGCATGTCAGGTTTATTCATTGATGTAACACAAAAGTGACAGGTGACTATTACCCCTTGTTAATGCTTTTACATGTGTGTGTGTGTTTGTCATATTGTGTATTTGTACATGCGTGTTTAATTAAAAGATAAAAGAGGCTTCCTCCAATTGTAAGCCATCACAAGGTACACTCTCCCAGAATCTGAATGAACAGGGGCAGTCTGTCCAAAAGGTACATCTAACACCGCTCACGTCCTGTGCACTTTCAGATCGTGTCAAAGCTATACTTCCACTTTATATACATCTTTTGTGGGTAACTTTCATCCAGGCTCCAGAGCTGATTCCCACAGAGGAAGACCACAAACGTGTAATGAGGATCTTTTCTGTCAACAACAATGTAACTCCTTTCTGACATCATTTGCTTGGTTTGTACTTTGTCATGCATTACCAGTGTTACTCTCTGGTCGGCCTGCTTCCAAAATCTCTCTCAAAGGGTTCCAATTATACAAGGGATGTTCGTCAACTACATTTGTGTAAAACTCAAGTTCAGTGTTTGTATTCTTACCATTTTGTAACCTCTTTAAATTGGACCTATAAATCTTAATTGCTTGTTTTGTCAGCATATGTTCTTCTATTTTTGGACCCATGAGTTTAACAGTGTTGTTCTTGCTCTTGTCTATTTTCTGCTGCCTATTTTTTTATTTTAAATGATAGAATTAATTGCATTGTTATCAGGTCAACGAGAGCAGCTACCATGTTTGTTTTCCTTATGGCACAGTTTATTTTACCGCTACAGTCTTGCTTTTAGTTCTTTTTGTTCTCTCTGCTCGGATTTTCCCGCCTCAAACTGTGTCCCCATGTGTCTCCTTTGACTTCTCTGTGGGTCACTGGGTCCTGACTTGCTGCTGCCCTCTTTGTTCTTTGCATGGCTAGCGTGCCAGAGGCCGCAAATCCTCTCAGGTACAACGCGGCCGACAGTAGACTTAACTTCCTCGCCTTCAGAGTGCTGCACTTTAAAGTGTGTTTTCCCGTCACTGACCTCTGCATGACTGTTTTGTCTCTGCCCATTTATTGTCGGCAGCTGTCCCCATGTGGCCCCATGCATGTTTTTGATTTTGGTGGGGGAAACCAGAGTACCCGGAGGAAACTTACCGAAGCCTCATATATCATGAGTTGCAGCAACACTATTATAAACCACATGCAATAACTTACAACTGTACTTTGATGCACCTTGACATTCCTTCACATTAATCTATCAATACCACTTTGTTCTGCTGAATATAACTCACTTCCATGTGCATGATATTTGAATGCATTGTAGTACTAGCAGGAGTTTACTTTGTGTTTGGATTTTTTTTTTGTTATTGCTTGTATCTCTGTCTCTCAGATAAACCCAATCATAGATTTTTTTTTATCTTTTTCCAGTCCAAGCCAGCTGAGGACCCTGTTGCGATCCTTCAGGCAGCACACTCTGCAGCTAAGGTTTGGCCATAGCTGCATGTGACTGTAGTTGTGGCGTCTCTCAGTGGTTCATAGTGATGTGTTTCTTTGTGAATCCAGTTCAGCATACTTCCACTGGGTCACATTTTGACCTTACGTGGCAACTGTATAAAAGAGGGGGTTATATCCCTTACATTCTGTAAAGCAGCACTATCTGACTAAGGAACACGGAGTAAAGGTTGGAGTTCAGATATGCCTTCCACAAACATGACCTTAATAGTGTGAGTCGCTCTTTCAGGCTTCATGTGAATGTTAATCTTTGATGCCATTTATGGGAGAGTGCTGAAAGTCTATTAACATGTATCTGACTCAATAATTAATCACTCATCTGTCACCATTCATTATTCCCCTATACATTTTTAATGAAAAATAATTACTGATACAAGTCTTTTCCATTCTGATCATTCACCCATTGTAACAGGGCAAGACTGAGGAGCAGCTTACAGCTGAGAAGGCCTGGTATAACACAAATAAAGTATGGCTTGTCCACAAGGATGGCTTTTCAATGGGTAAGTATGATCACCAAAAATGTTTGACTTAGTCTGAACACTTTTTAAAGGTGTACCTGCCCATCCCAATGACCAAGCATGTTTTCAGTGTTGAATGCTTTTCAGATTTAATGAAGCTCAGACATTAATAAAAGAGATTCAACTACGAGACATTAGCAGATATGAAAGATCTGATGAAGCTTTTGCACTCGGGTCAAGATCACGTCATGATAAATTATCTCTTTCTGGTAATACAGCAACTCTCCTGAAGACAGAAGCAGGCAGTCTGCCAGAAGGGAAGGTGAAAATCCGCCTGGAGAGTGATGGATCTTTATTGGATGTGGACGAAGATGATGTAGAGAAGGTACTTAATCATCAAATCAACTGTGAACCTCATCAATTACGGATGACGCTGTGCAAGTGAGTGACCTTTCTGACTTTGAACTGTAGGCAAACCCTCCGCTGTTTGACCGTGTGGAGGACCTGGCCTCTTTGCAGTATCTGAATGAGTCGAGTGTGATGCATTCTCTCCGCCAGCGCTACGGTGGTAACCTGGTGCACACCCTCGCTGGGCCCAGCATGGTGGTCATTAACCCCATTAGTGCCCCCTCAATGTACTCTGAGAAGGTAGGCCACAGTGTATGTACATAATGGCACTGCACAAGAGTGTAATTTTAATAAATATTAAATATGACTTGACTATTGAACCTGACTGTTCCTTATTATAGGTAATGCAAATGTTTAAGGGCTGCAGAAGAGAGGACACTTCTCCTCATATTTACAGCATGGCCCAGTCTGCCTATAGAAACCTCCTCACAACCCGACAAGATCAGTCCATTGTCTTGTTAGGAAAGAGTGGCAGCGGCAAGACCACCAACTGCCAGCACATTATCCAATACCTGGTGACTATTGCTGGTTGCACCAACAAAAGCTTCTCAAGTAGGTTGCAAATAATGTGAATGCAGAAAGAATCCTTTTGGCACCCAGTCCCTGATACAATCTTACCTGTAGCAGAGAAATGGCAAGCGGTCTACACGGTTTTGGAGGCGTTTGGCAATGCTTCTACCAGTCTGAATGGAAATGCAAGTCGCTTCTCACATATTGTTTCTTTGGACTTTGATCAGTCTGGTCAGGTGACCTCTGCCTCTATTCAGGTGCAACCTTTGACACACCTTTTTAAAAAGCTCATTCTAATGCATTGACTACTAATGCTTAACAGCTTATTTTGGGGCTTCCTTTCAGACCATGCTTCTGGAGAAAGCAAGGGTGACAAGAAGACCGGAGGGAGAGTCGACTTTTAATGTCTTTTATTACATGATGGCTGGAGTAGAAAGTTCTCTTAGGTCAGAATGGACATGTAGCTACACCATAATTATATGGAAATAGTGCAATAGTTTATTTCTGCCTCCTAGAGGGTGACATAAGAAAATGTGAGCGATTGCTATTGTTTATTTCTCTTCTTTTGTGTGGTGTTTTTCCCACTAGAACTGAGCTGCATCTCAACCACATTTCTGAACACAATGCATTTGGAATAACGCCTCAGACAAAGGTAAGTTCTCTCTCATTTTAATGGAAAATTCACTGTGTCTGATTTGGCACATTGGCAATCATTATCAGTTACATATGAATTTAAATATGCGCTCTGTGGCAGGCTGAAGACAAGCAGCGCGCCTCTCAGCAGTTCTCCAAGCTTCAAGCAGCCATGAAGGTTTTGGGCATTAGTGCAGATGAACAGAGGGCCTTCTGGCTTGTCCTCGGTGCCATCTACCATCTTGGAGCTGGAGGGGCCACTAAAGGTAAGAAATATTAGTGTGTCATTTATCTTTTGTTGTCCTTTCACAGTAATATTAATATTAACCATGTGTCAATGACAAAGACACCATATTTTACATGCTTTTGAAAAAAATATTAATAAATCTATAGAGTACATAATAAAAAGTGAAAGGACTTTCATCAGATCATTTGAAGGTAGGTAGTAACATTGTTAAAAGAGTCTTTTATGCTTCATTCATTACTTTAGGTTAGATGACATGACATGTGATGCAAGACAGCTGTAATCCACATCACTGAATTATGCATTGGCACAGTTTAAAGATGTTGTCAGACTTTGCAACAGCAACAATCTATAGTTTACAACACTGGAGCTACACTTATATGTACAGCTTTATGTTTTACGTTTGCACATGTTTGTCTCTGTGGGGCTAACTTCACTACAAAAACAGACAAGTTAATGGCGAAACTGGGATTTGGAAAACTACAAACCTTGAACTAAATACATGTGTATTTTAGCAAAACCTGTCTTAAAACTAATGGAACAAGATTAATTTTAATTTGAGGACTTGTTTGTGCCTTGTCACTTGTATGATGCAACCAGCTGTAATGACAGTAAGTTTGATTGTTGCTCTGAAGTACCATTTGAGAGATCTAAGATGTAAAAGTATTCTTTTCAGTGTGAAGTTGAAACCTTCAAAGCTGTGTGAATAGTCTTATTATGTACCATTTTAAAATAATTCTCTGCACCTCCTGGCTTTTTTTGTTTGTTGTGACACCAGTCCATCACCGGGGACAGCTTTGGAAAAATAAAATCGACATTGCATCTGCTACTGGGAATGCTAGACAGTTGTAGAAAATAAACAAAGCTATAACCACAAATCTACACACTGCACTTAAATTAACTTTGCTTGTCTGAGAGAAGATTGAATTTATAAGTAGATACTCTACAACAGTGCAGCTTCATGGTGTAACAGAAGAGGGCAGCAGTCATCTCTGTTAAAGCACAACCAAGTCCACTGACCACTTGTTCCCTGTGTCTTTTCTGTGCTGGACACTTGACCCTTAGGTTTTACTGGTACAAAGATATTATACACTAGATGGATGATTCTAGGTGTGTAAGAGTCATTTTAACAGTTATTTTTTCTGTTATGACCTTCCCTATGCCATGGTCTGATGTCTGTTATTCAAATGAACTAGCATTGGAGCCTATCTATCAAAGTATTATTATATTTGAATGTCTTTGTGTTTGTCATTGCAGTGCTTTTGCTTATCGTAATAACAATATAAAAGACTGTGCTGATGAAACACAGTTTAAAGTTCTCTGTTCAGCCCGAAAAATGTCTACCCCAGCCAATATCTGTATTTTTTTTTATCATCTCCTTTGTCTCTTTATCAGACAAAAAACCCAAAATATTTTAATGCAATGTGTCCCTATATTTCTTTTAGATATAAACATGACTTTTTCAGGTGTGAAGTATTTGCTGTGTACGTATAGTACAAAGATTTCAGCCAGAACTGTTGGAGAATGCTTTTAGTGCATGTTCTTTCCAGCTGCGTGAGTGTCAGCTTGACCACAGACATAATCCTACCCTGTCAGATAGTGGATTGTCAGAAAGCTTCCAGGCCTGGGGTGCTTGGCAGAAGGACTAATGGAGGTTTTCATGCACGTGTCTCAGCTGGCAGGAAACAATTTGCACGTCATGAGTGGGCCCAGAAGGCGGCCTACCTGCTGGGCTGTACCCTGGAGGAACTCTCCTCTTCCATCTTCAAGCACCAGGCCAAGGGCACCCTGCCCAGAGCCAGCACCGTCCGCCAGGCAGCTGATGAAAATGGCACGGCAGATGCAGGTAAACCACACACATGCTTACCTCAGTCACTCACCCACGTCCCTCGCACTGTTTGCCACTTCATTTCAACATACACAAGGGTCTGCTCATCTCTGCAGGGAAAATGCATGCTCTGTGCAAAGTAAAGCTTATCTAAGTAATGAATGCCACAGAGTTACAATGGCTATTGGCATAAAGAAAGACACATGCTATGTAAGACCAAGCCATTTTGGATGCACTCATCTTTCATTGTCCTTGTAATCATAATTGCCTCACATTGATTTTTCACATAAGGTGCACTGACTGCACTGCTCACTTTGAAGGGCATACAGGATACAGTTCAAAACCTCACACAGCAGTAATGAACAGCACTGACCTCTACTTTACATTTAGTGTCTTTATGCCACAACATAAAATCACAGACATCACTGTGGACCAGCTAGCTTGCGAGATAGTAGGATTAGAATTAGCTTAACAGGTGGCTGTTTCCTGGAGGCACAGCCAGAGCGGTGCTGAGCAAATTCAGAAGCACCTGAGTCAAAATGACACCACTTTACCAAGTCAATTTTAGACTCAGTTTGGGTATTTTATGACTTCAGGGAAAATGTGCTACGCCACTGTACAAGTTGGATTCTAATGACCATAATTGTAGGCTTGCTTTTACCACCATGGCCATTTTCTTCTTTTAATGTGGCTGGCTATAATGTGGATGTAATGTTGGGCTTTCTATCGTAAACTAGCTCCATATGAGTTTGTCTTTGTCTGGCTGCTTCTCATCAGGATCAAAGGCTACAGCCATGGAGTGTTTGGAGGCCATGGCGTCTGGGTTGTACTCCGAACTCTTCACCATCCTCATTTCAATGATAAACCGGTTAGTATGCATGGCCCTTTTCTTTATCAAGATGTATTTTAATGTTGGAAATAAAAATGCTATTTTGTGTGGAGTATTAAGGTCAGTCCTAAAAGTGAATGAATAAATGTATCACTGTACTACTGATTTTGCATGTGTGTTTGTTTTTTGTGCTTTAGGGCCTTAAAATCCAGCCAACACTCGCTGTGCTCTCTGCTCATTGTGGACACGCCGGGCTCTCAGAACCCCCGGCTGGCTAAACCGGAGTGCGGGGCAACTTTTGAGGACCTATGTCATAACTACACCCAAGAACGACTCCAAGGTCTTTTCTACCAGCGGACATTTGTGCAAGAGCTGGAGCGATACAAGGAGGCAAGTGCATATGGAGGGTTTTCCGCTGTGTACACCACTTCATTCTCATTTTCTCTCGCTCCCTTTGTTGCTTGCTTTCTCTGAAACATATCAAATCCAATATTGTTTGTGATCACACATCAGATGCACAATCCCTCCCACCTGTCGCAAGATGTGACAAGCCAAAGTGCTTCATGTGTTAGGCCTCCTCATTAGTAATGCCAGCCCGAGCCTCTTCTGCCGAGATCAAAGTGAAAAACCGCTCTCAACTGCCTTTGGGAGACACGCCCAGCTGCACAGCGCCGGTGTTGTTCCCTGATGAAGGAACCATTCTTCCTCTGCCCTTCCATGATTTTTTCCTAGCTCCGCCGAACTTTCATAGCTCCGCATAGCTGTCCTTGAGAATCTAAGATAAAGCAAAAAGATTAGCTTCATCCTCCCATCGTGGCTGGATTTATTTTAAATGTATCCCTCTACGCCCCATCTCTAATCCTTAAATAGTCTGTGCTTTTTTAAAACTCAGCTGACACGACGCTAAAGTTAACCAAAAAGTCTTGATCATATTACTTTCATTGCTCCAAATTCAAGATCCAGGGATTTCCCACCCACATTTTCCACCCACACCCTCCTCGCGGAAGGAAGAGAGAGAATTGGAGTGAGATGAAGTATTGCATAAATGTGAAGAGTGTCATTTTCTCTTGTCAGTGAAAATACCTAAAAAATACAAGAAACCGTGAAACTGTCATTGGAAACTGGGTCAAACTCATTTAAAACTGCGCCAATATCAACAATAGCAGTGACAGGCAGGTTAAATTGTGATCCACACAACAGGCATATATTTTTGTATTTAACTGTGTTGTGCTACAGCCTTGTGACAAAAGAACAGCTGTGTATCTTTTCTAGATGTTCTGGCTCAACGGCTGAGTCGGGAAATCATTTAGGCTACTTCACATGCACAGTCTACTCAAACGCTGGCATCTGTCACGGCCGCGCCATTAGCACCACCAACATTTGCCCACATTTCCATTTTATTTTCCACTTTGTCACCGTAATCTGCCGCTCGCCTGCTCTGATCGGCTGAAGGTAATTTAGCACATTCAATTCCACTTCATCCCAGAAATGTTATTGTCCGCCACAGTAATGAAATGTCTACTTTTCTATAGAAGGAGCCACCTTAACAAATGTCTTTTTTTTATATATATATAAAAATTGCTTGGGCTGGTGGGTTTCTTTCAATTACATCTGCAGCAATGCACGTGTACATTTAGTTTCTCTGTATGTGCCGGAGAAAGAAAATCTTGTTTTGCTAAAACTTTGCACCTTTAAATTTTCCAATGATCATTCTCAAAATTACGTTAGCGGCTTTTTGTCTCTAAAGCCAACAGTGCTTTTACGAGTTGTTTCACAGCCTGTCAATCTACCTGTCAATCTACCTGTCTTATCTTCCTGCAGGAGAACATCGAGCTCGTTTTAGATGACACAGAACCCAGCACCTCTTTGTCTGTAGCAGTTGTAGATCAAGCCTCGAGCCAAGCGCTGGTAAGCCAAACAAATTTAACGTGTCTCGTCTTATTATTTTTGCCGCCATCCCTACTTGCACAGTCACCTTCTATCTTGTATATAGCCCTGATATTAGTGTAATAGCTCGCCTTTCAGCCATCCCTTTTAGGATTTACTATTTTCACTTGGCAATCTCCCGGGCACACAGAGTGAATGCAGTCTTTTTTAGCATCACAAGTTTTAAATATTGAAAGGTGTTGTTTGGCAGAGAAAGAGAAAGAGTGTGGGGGACCAGAGAAGAAAGGTTAGAGAATTGACTTGAAGAAGGAAAATCAATGTTTGGCCTTTGCAGCCTGTGATCTGCACCATGGAAACTGAAATGGTGGAGTTTAAAGAGTCATAGATCACTCTGGTAGATTTCCAATGTGTTTGGTTTGAGTGCTTTACTTTTGAAAAAGCCCCTACTTTGATGGGAGTGTCGCAAACAGCAGCGAACTGTGGTGCATCACACTAAAGGCCAAAAAAAGAAATATAAACACAGATGCTTCAAAGTCATTTTGAAAGTCAGGGCACTGTTTAGAATGAAAAGACACACATTTCTTTTTTACTCAGAGATATTTTTCCTGTTGTCGCTTGGATGTTTGTTATCACACGCAGTCTTAATACTTGAGTCATTGCGGGCCTCAGACTTGTCATATGTCTCCTCTGAACTGATATGCTGCAGTCAGTGTAGTGTGTGCTGCCGATAAGGACGTCTCCGGTGTCACGGGCTGATAGATACCAGAACATTGTGTGGTTTTGTGAGCTTGGTTCAGCTCCTCAGGTGGATAGAAGAAGCACACTACCCCAGCCTCCGGAGCTCACTGGAGCCCTTTTCAAAACAATAATGCAAGTGCCCAAACATCCAAAATATCCAAAATAGTCATTCAAAGCTTTGCTCCACACCTGGGATGCTAACTGAATATGACAAGAACACCTAGAGGCAACTTGAGAATTTTATTGTGTGGTCAAAAGTCAATAAGTTAAGGTCACTGCAACTCGTCTGAGCTGAAAAATATGGTTAAAATACAGTCACAGATTAGTCACAATCAATGTTTTATTGTGATTATAAAGAAGTAAATAAAGGATGCTTCCAGTGTAGACCTGAAGTGCTGTGCTGACAAGTGCAGCCTGGAAAACATGATTTTTATAAATATACTATTGCGAGAGTGCACTTGTATGAAGTACATTGTTTTGGTTAAACCTAACCCTAACCTAGTTCGTGGAATTTCAACATTTGCTGTGTGTGTTTTTTTTTAAGTGAGTGCCAATTATTGTAGCACTAAGAACCTGCATGTTTGTATTGAATAGGTGCGGACAGGGAGAACAGATGAGGCCAGGGGCTTGTTGTGGTTAATGGAGGAGGAGGTGCGGCAGCCAGGAGGATCCGAGCAAACACTGCTGGGACGTCTCTTTAGCTACTATGGTCCTGCTGAAGGCGAGAGTAAAGGTGAGTTAGGCTTCTGTTGACTCGAGTCTCCTACATGCTTCAGACAGAAGGAGATAATTCTACTAACAAAATACAACTAATCACACATTATTGCCTTTTCAGAATGCACAAATTGTCATTGTTTGTCATTATTGGCACAAAAACTTAGATAGCATGAAAGTAAGCTCATATTCTGTAATATAACCCTATTAGAATTAAATGAATCTAATGTTTTTTATAATCTTGTGGAGAGGCTGCTTCTTCAACTCTGTGAGAAAGTAGTCCATTCTTAAACTGTATTTGCATCAGGTCACACGTTCCTCCTGAAAAGTGAAAAGGATCATCATTTCCTGCTGGGCCACAGCCACGGCACTGACTGGGTGGAATATGACGTCCGTGGGTGGCTGAACTATGCCAAGCACAATCCTGCCTCATCTAATGCTACAAACCTCTTACAGGATTCCCAGAAGTAAAAAATACATATTTAAAATAAAAAAGACTTAACATTGCAGACCACTTAAAAATACTAATTATAAGTAACTGAACCTCTTGCAGAAAGATTATCAGCTCGTTGATCATGAGCCGAGCAGCGGGGGCCACCGTTCTGTCGGGTTCCATTGCAGGCCTCGAGGGTGTGTCCCAGCTGTCCCTGCGCAGGGCCACCAGCATGAGGAAGACCTTCACCACAGGAGTGGCTGCTATCAAGAAAAAGTCGCTTTGCATACAGATCAAACTCCAAGTGGTGAGATAGAGGCTGACACCTCTTAATCTGTCTATGTGACAGAACAGTTTTCAGCTCAAAGCTGAAAGTGAGGTTTTTCATTGTATTATTAAATGAAGGGGCTTAGTTAAATTATTAGGATGTGCTTGGGATAGCACTCACAAATGCTCACTTTTTTACATAGGAAAAAGGTACATTAGACTTGTTTGAAAGTACAACAAACTCCAGATGACATGTAAATCTGTTACAGACAGGCTGCCTGCTGTCTGGCTTCACACTCCCTAACCTGGATCTTTCTTTTGCAGGATGCACTCCTTGACATGGTTCGGAGGTCCAGGATTCACTTTGTTCACTGCATATTGCCTAAGGCAGATGCCCTTAAGGCTCTTAGTGGATCCCTGTTCAAAGGTGGAGAATGTGAGACTCAAGGGGAAAACGGTGATCCTGGCTTAATGCAAATAGATGTAGCCTTGCTCGTGCTCAGCTTCGTGGCTCTAAGCTGTTGGATGCTCTCCGGATCTATAGGCAAGGTGAGGAACATACTCCACATGCAGCAGCATTTTTGTCCATGTCAAAAAAAGTCTGATGAAATAGTTATTATTTCACTGGATTCCCCTTGATATTTTTACCATGTGCTACAAACATATGTTGCCATTGATCTTTACAGGCTACCCAGATCACATGGTATTTTCCGAGTTCCGACGGCGCTTTGATGTCCTGGCACCACACCTCACCAAGAAGCATGGGAGGAATTACATTGTGAAGGACGAAAAGAGAGTAAGTCAATCAGTGAAGAGAGAGGGAGAGAGATGTAAACCTGTGCCAGTGGCCAAACGCAATGAAGATTAATGTTGTGAAGAGGCAGCTTCATTACATCTGCCCCTGATTTGTCAGCAGCAGTCCACTGACAGAGAAATAAACCTTCATTCATCAACTATTGTAATGATCTAATCAACTTAACCTTAGCTGCATCCTCTCTCTTAAAGATCCAGGTTGGTACTGAAGGTTAGAAAGCGCCCAAAAACAAAAGCACTTAATTAAAATCACTTTTATCAGTCAAGGATTCAAGTGTGTTGGTGTTATACACTGATGCATTTGTCCCCTACAAGAGAAGCCTTGGTTAGTTTGGAGCAAACAGAAAAGTTTGTTTTTAAAAAGAAAAGAAAGGGAGTGAGAGAATTGGGTTAAGGGAGAGACAAGCTCTTTTCCCCTGTGTCCATGTTTTGGGGCTGAGTTTCTGTGGAAACACAGACAAACAAAAGCCCCTCAGTATTTGTGGCAGACCACTCCTGGTGTAATCTAGACGTGGTCTCTTTAGACTAGGCTCCAGTGGAAAAGCAAGGCGCACCTGCCGCACACACTGACTGTCAAATGCAGGGACAGTCTCATTACTCCTATTATATCTGGCTTTACCTTTGCATAGGAGGGGTGTACTTCAGGAAGTGCAGAAAGTTGTAATTTTTTTTTTTTAAACAACTTCAAAAACAAAATACAAAAGGAAATTGATGTAAGACTTGACAATGACGACTTTGGGGAACTGTGGTCTGTTGAACCGTTGCAGTCTCAGCAGAAGTTCCCACTGGACGTAAAAGGCAATTTTTGTTTGTGTGTGTTTGCCAGGCTGTGGAGGAGCTACTGGAGTCCTTGGACCTGGAGAAGAGCAGCTTCCACATGGGTTTGAGTAGGGTGAGTACAACAATCCCATCTTTAAACAAATGAATGGATGAATTTCTTAAAACAACAGCTAACCTTTGGGATCACTCTTAGTCTCTACACATAAAGCTGCAGGACACTTATCCTTGTATTTTTAAGGACACAGTGTTGGTCTTTCATTACACCTGTCTGTCTTTGAGGGTTGTTTGCCATCCTGTTTGGAGGACTGCCAAACCTTGTGTGTGTCCAGCCTGCAACTAACCGTGTCTATACTCGCTCTGCAACCGTAACTCGCTCTCTTTTCTTTTCAGGTCATGAGAGCAAATTCTCACAAGTGATGGCCCTCTTTGTTTTGCGCTACAACTGTTGTAAAGCAATCATAGTAAACACAGTTTGGCACCTTGAGTCCACATCCTATCCTAGTTGGAAAGTGGCCATCAGCTAGAAAAGGAAATCAAAGGAAAACAATGATGTACAAAAACATTGGAACTTCCAGTGAAGTGCAGTGGCCAGGCTTCTTTTCAGTCACGTGACGCAGCAGTGTTTTAATAAGGCAGCTTTGCATGGTGCCACACTTTGGAGCGTAAAAACAGCGGCCATTCTCAAAGCATTCCAGCGGCGCCATGGCAACCTGTCTCGCTTGCATGCCAATTAAAGTAGCCCTAAATAACCTCAACACAGTGGAATCAATGCTCTGAACACAATGAACGTAGCCATTAGAAAGAGCCACGTGTCTGTAAATAACAAATCTATAACGTTTTAAGAGAGAGTTGTGAGAGGCTAGACGTATCAATATGTCTGCCACATATACTTTTTTTTCTTTTTCTCTGTACTAAAAAAGAAATGCAGCTCTCTCTTGATGACTGGTGCTAAAGCAAAATAAAACTAAGACACTGTTATGGCACAAAAAGGTTTTATCTGCTATTTGATAATAATCACTTAGAAAAATACATTTGGCCACGAGAGACAGAACAAAGATCACACAGTTTATCCTCAGGCCTGCATGCCAAATCCAGTTTTGTGATCTAAATGGTCAAATAAAAATATGTCAATCAAATAATTTCATGCATCATCTAATTTCTTAATAACGTATCGGCCTGTCCACAAGAAACGTGTGTTTGTTAAGCTAAGTCTCGGTCTCAGTCATATTTATTGATTGTGGATATGTAAAAAAGCAATGTTGGTTGAAAGAAATGTGCAATTAGATTATTTTCCAAACTTGTTTAGCTCTACTTGAAAGCTTGCTATAATATAGACAATTGCCTTTTTTATTTTTACTTACAACATTACTTTGGTTGTAGTTGAGATGTTGATTTCTATGAGGATGGATTTACAGAAACATTTTGTGAATGTGTTTTGCCTTTATTTCCCCCTTTGCTTTCAATTCATTTTTAGATTTGGCATTAAAAGTGTATTTGTAAAAAGACCTTCAAGACAGTTTTTCTGTCACCCTCCATCCATTTAAAAGCTCATTGCTGCCGTATCTAGAATGCATCACAGAATCTAATCACTCTCCGGTATAGACAGGCTGAGATGTGATCTGCTTTTTATTAGCAGTTCACCCCTGTTTTACCTTTGGCCCAGATTAGGAACAGACAAGGCTGATTGTCTGAGATAATAACTTAATCACAACTTTCTCACTCAGATAAGGCCTCCCTGTCCACGGATTACACTGTTACGTATTGATTTACTGCTTCAATGCACTTGTTTACTTTTTGGTTCCTATTTTGATGTCTTTTCTCAATGGCCTCAGAATCCAATTTCCTCTTAGCTTCAAAAAACATTACACTAATGTGTTCTTCCTTGTTAATATGTTAATATTAGCATTTCTTTCTTTGGTTGTAGCTGTTCTTCAGAGCTGGCACCTTGGCGAAGCTGGAGGAGCAGAGAGATGAGCAGACGAAGCGTAATATAATCCTCTTCCAAGCTGCCTCTAGAGGATACCTGGCACGGCAAGCGTTCAAAAAGAGAAAGGTATTGTCCAACAAAACGAAAAACAAACAATACACAACCAAAGTTAGAGTTTTGACCGGCACCAAAATGTTTCCTTTTTTGTTTTGCACAAACGTTTGCCTAGATAAAGGCAGGTAGATTGATGGGTGCAGCTGTATGTTTATGGAGGACTTTAGAGTCTATTTCTGACATTGCCCTTTAAATTGGTTTGATATGAATCAATTAAGTGTTGGTCCCTTTTTTTTTTTAAGTATGTAAGCTCTAGTGGCTTTGTTGCCTAGCAGTCCGCTTGACTTGAGACTTTGTTCTGAGCTAAATTTAGTTGTTGTTAGGCAGCTCTAACCTCTACTGTACATCTGAAATGATAACAAATCTTTTTTTTTTACTTTTGCCCACACCAGACATGGATGGATCCCATCAAATCACTAATGGTCACACATATCAGTTTATGTTTTATGTTATCAGACCACATCCCTTTAAATGTATAGCTCTATCAAGTGCTGCTGACTCACTCACATTTAGATGCCCATCTTACTTTTATTCTTCCCCGGGATGATGGCTCCATACAAGTTCTCTTGTGATGTATGGAGCCCCGCAGTCCTTCTCCTTTCTGTGATTACAGTTTAAGTGAACACTCTGTTTCAGCCGGATAGTGATGAAGCAGCAGAAACAGAATCAACGGCCACTATGGAACGGTGAACAGTCTCTGTGCACTTCAAAAATAATGCCAGGAAGACGTCTCCATCTTTGCGTTGTGGTCAATTAGCTGCATTAAAACCCTGAGCCTTTTTCTGTTGGTTATAAAATAATTTGAGTTTGTGAAGTAGGTGCACGTTTAGTTTTCATGGAAATGGTCATCCCAGAAAAAAAGAGTGCATGTCACAGAGTCAAACTCCAGTGTCACTAATTTCACTTTGCTTTGAGATTAATAGAGATATGCAAAAAGTGGATTTGTATAAATTATTTCTGCTCATTGGGCCTTCATTCAACTACAGTCGACATAATTAGTGAGTTACTGCATAAGTTCATGTAGTGTACACTCTCTGCCAGTAGCATTTGAAGGACATTTCCCCAGTGAATCACATTCTGTTTTATTATTTCTGATTCAATTAGTTGACACCACAGCAATGAAACCGAAGCCAGTCTGCTGGATTATTGAGTGACTCTCTGTATAGGCTTTACAGAGTGCACTGCTTTCCAGCTCCCTAGAACAATCATGGTATAATATGATGCTCCTGTGCCCTTGCTGTTATCCTGTTATTTCTACGTGAATTGATTAGCTCCAATGCCTTGTGCACAGTTTGAAGTATCCCGTCTTAGCAGGTAGATGGTATTTTGCCTGTGGTATCCTGGATGGATTCTGCCGAAGCCTCAGACTCTTGCTGCTTGATGTATATGGATGTGACAGAAAGTCGCAACTTTGTTAGATTGATATTCTCTGGCATGTTAACCTTCTGAAGTTGTGCCAAGCCCATATGACATTAAATGACAAAGCCACAATTTTTCTATATATATTTTCCCCCTTTTCTTTCAAGCACCTCCTTAAGGGGACACTGACATTTTTAAGGTCTGTTATTTTGCCTCAGCAGGCACTTACAGCATGGGGAGTGTTGTCCTTCATGTATCCTACAAATGTATTCTTTTCCTTTTCACTATTTGCATTGAAATCAGCATAAAACTGAAAGTATAAGCAGGTTACAGCCTAGTAGTGCCTATTCATTTGAACATTTTCACTCTGTTCTGACATTGCTCTATGAATGTTAAGATACAGCGTTAAATGGTAAGTGGCAGCATATTCATTTAAAACAGTTTAATATGTCTCCAGTTTAAAAAAACACACACTCTTTTGACACTACTTTATACAGCTAAGCTTGCAGACGTGTTAAAGTCAAACGTGTTCTCTAAAACATATACTTTGTATAATTCTAGCCATACGAGAAAACATTATGTTATTCTCTGTAGCTGCAGAAAGAGGCATTTTTGTATGGGTGGTCTGGGTTACACTATAATTATAACAATACTGTTTCACTTGTACACCCTTATATTGATGTAGTATATGATAATAGTGAAATGTTTTTGCATATAATGTTCACTTTGGCTCATATTCTTGACACATTTTTCTACACTTGTCAAACCTTGTTATTTTCAATAGTAAAATATTTATCCACGGTATTCATGTAGCATCGTCTTTTGTTTCTATTCTATTCATTTCAGACTAAATATGACAAGTAAGACCTGTTTAATTCGTTTGTCAGAGATTTGCTGTGTTTTGCCCTGTGTTGAGGCTTTCGCTGTGTGACAAATCCTAATTGGTCATAGAGAGTAGCTTCAGGGTAAAACCTACCTGATGCAGAGAATAGTGTTGTTCTAATTGGGTTTGCCCATAATCTGCTGCGGCTGTGAGAGAGTCTCATGCATAAGCAGCATGGAAATCATGTAATACTTGGAATTAGCTGCCAACATGTTTGATTTAATTAATCAAAAATGAGCTTCCAGCATTGGAACACACTGTGCAGTAACTCTCCAGAGGATTCTGGCATGTCCTGGGTTAGCTGCTGGCCCAGAGACAAGCTTTACAGTATAACACACAAATGACGAGTGTGATGCTTCCAGATATACAATGAGTGATAGTGTTGGAGCACTGTACAGTATAGATGCCAAAGAGTAAGTGTAGCTTTCTTATAAACTGAAATTAATCTGTTTCTTTACTGCTTTGATCCCAATAAAGTAGACCAAGACTATTAATATCTTCATATGCTGGTTTTAAATCTTGATAAGCTTTTTGTATTATTAGAACAGATAAAATCTAATAATTCTTGCTATTTTCATGAGAATAGCTGCAGGATCTGGCAATCCGCTGCGTTCAGAAGAATATCAAGAAGAACCATGGGGTGAAAGACTGGCCCTGGTGGAAGCTCTTTACCACAGTACAGCCTCTGATTCAGGTCCAACTCACTGAGGAGCAGATGAAAAGCAAAGATGTGAGGATGTCTTTTATCACATTCTAGCTTAGGCCTTAATCACCCTGCAATAGATGTAGCAGCTATAAGTATTGTAACTATGTTTTTATTGTTCTAGGAGGAGATACAGCAGGTGAAAGTAAAGCTGGAGAAAGTGGAAAAAGAGCGGAATGAGCTGAGACTTAACACAGATCGATTGGAGAGCAGGGTGAGTCCCTTTGGCTGTGGCAATGCATGCTGGGACAACAGTGTTTGAGCGTGGACTTAGACTCAGTATAAAAACTGGAGGGCTTAATTCCTTCTCCCTCTTCAAGAATACAATAAGTAAATGAGTAGTAGACATATTTTAATTTTAAAATACTTACCTGGTACAGCACATTTTACAGAAAGTTCAGAAAATAAAAATTATTTCTTGTACAGAGACTGTTGCTAATTAATTTTCAACTCTGTTTGTGTCTAGATTTCTGACCTGCTGGCAGAACTGGCTGATGAGCGAAGCACAAGTGAGTCTGCGTCTCAGATGCTAGAGACAGAAACCTCAGAGAGACTTCGACTTGAGAAAGACATAAAGGATCTCCAGGCACGGAAACACAAAAGCACAACAAAGACTATGCATCCAATGTTGATGTCAGTAACAAAAAGCTCTTTAAATTGTTTGGTTCCAGGTTAAGTTTGATACCATGAAGAAACAATTAGAAGTCCAGGAGATGGAAGTGATGGAGGCACGTCTCATGAAAACATCCGATTTAAATGGAGAGCTAGATGACGATGATGATGCTGGTTAGTCGGACACAGAAATATTTCAACATTATCTTTCTTTCTCTATGTATTGTAAAATGTTAGCTCAGGGTGTTTTAAAACAGTTATTTTGAATTCCCCAATTACTTGTTCTTGCAAGCCTGACTAAGTCTGCCTTATGGGCATGTCAGCTCAGGTCAGAAGCAACATTTTCCAGACTCCTCATATGAGCATTATGTGCACAGTTTGAAATATCTCTTACTAATGTTTTACTAATTACAGCTGCAGGAACAAGCATCTTTGTTTGACTGTTTCAGCAGGAGACATGGCAGTAAGACTTGGTCATGTTGTGCGTAATGCCATTAAGTACATTTTCCAAGTTTGAGGTTTACTGCTCGAAGATTAAGATGTTCACTCCCAGGCATACAAGGCACGCCAAGGGTTGCCAAATGGTCTCTACCTGCTGCGAAAGTAAGCTCCTGCTGCAAATGCATTGCCTTCACCCCAGCAGACAAGCCATTACAGAGCATATCAGAATTCTTAGATGAATGAGAAAATAATCATTGGGATCAGAGCCGGTGGCCCTGCAAGTTGTCATTATGCTATATATATGCTAATGAGCGGCACTGATGGAGGAGCTGGTGTTGGTATGTGAAGGAGAAATGGACAGCCTCTAAAATGATAAGGCTTGGAAATGAACCTGAACCTGAATGTGTGCCCAGCTGCTGTTATACTTCTGATAGCCTCTGACAGCTCCAGAATTAGGGTCGGCTAAGAACTGTGGAAAGTGCCACTTAGACATGTCCTCCTCTAACTGTTATTGTGGTGTGCTTTGAATTCACACCTCAGGTTTATCCAAGATTAGAGTTGAAACGCAGACGCTGCTTTGTAGTTCCTTGTTGAATTTCTTGACCTTCTATGGTGAGGATTAAATGAAAGTTTTATTTCCTGAAAGATTGTATGATCCTTGTCTTTGAATGTGATAACTATCACTGCTCGTACAGTGCACTACATAATCCACAGCAACTATCATTTCTGAGCTTTTCAAGCTCCTTCTCTGAATTTCCCACCTGGACGCATTAAAGGCGGCAGACACTCAACTCTATGTTTTCCCGTCAGGAGGGGAATGGCGGATCAAATACAACCGAGCCATTCGTGAAATGGAGTTCACCAAAAAGAAACTCCAGCAAGAGTTTGATGACAAGCTGGATACGGAGCAGCAGAGCAAAAGACATCTTGAGAGAAGGGCAAGATACTTTTCTAAAATTTTAAAGTCCATTACAATTGAACATATTTAGATTTATCTTTATAGAAAAATGCTAAATGAAATCTTTAAATGTTTTGGTTGAATGTGTTTGTTGCAGTTGGCTGATTTGCAGACAGACCATGAGGACGTGCAGCGCTCTGTGCAGCAGCTGAAGAAGAAGTGTCAGAAAATGACGGCAGAGCTGCAGGACACCAGGCTTCACCTGGAGGGCCTGCAGAGCCGCAACCACGATCTGGAGAAGAAACAGCGGAAGTCAGTTTCAAAATAGCTGTCTGTCTATTTTTGTCTTTTATCCATTTGTCTGCGTGTCCATCTGTCTTGCCCCCAGTCCTTGTCCCTGTCACATAAACACATTAAAGAGAAATTATTGCTCTATTCTCCTTGGATGGCTAAGTGCAGACACTCAGACCAACCCAGCAGAACGCTAAAGTTTTCTTTATTTTGAATAGTGACTGAGATGTTCTGTAATCTGTGGAATTGCATTAGTGAGAAAATGACTCAGACTTTAAGCACTTGAGAAGCTATCGCTGTGGCAGAATGTGATCTCTCCCCTGTGGCTAATTGAAGATGCTCTGTGGGTGAAATTATTTTCAGCTGCGCTCCAGAGAGAAAAACAGGGAGTTACAACGAGCTGACAGCATGAAGCACTTAGCTGTTAAGTTCACCAACCATAAGTGTTTCTGCCCCAGACAATTGAAGAAAACATTTTGAGCATTATTACAGCCCAGTTGTAAATTGGTAGCTAATGAAAGGCGATAAGGCTTGGAGCTAACAATCCAGCTGTGGATTCTACTAAGTTCAATGTCAACTTCAATGCCACTAATTGAAAAGAAGAAATTCTACTCTCTATCATCCTGTGTGAGAAAAATAGTTATACAGTGCCAATATTAATCTCATCACATGTCATGCAAATTTGTGATAAACGCATTTATCACCAGAAAAGTGCTCCCAAAA
Organism: Perccottus glenii; assembly: GCA_024416835.2. NCBI lineage: Eukaryota > Metazoa > Chordata > Actinopteri > Gobiiformes > Odontobutidae > Perccottus > Perccottus glenii. The sequence goes on along the minus strand of CM044561.2, from coordinate 15,836,506 downwards.
AACCAAAAACTCTTGGATAGTTTTTGAGGGATTTCCAAAAGAAAAAGTCTGCATTTCTTACCCACTGAGTGGAGCTAATCTTTTTATTAAATATTCCCTATGTGTAGCTTTTATGTTACAGCTCTATGTCCCTCTGTGTTCACCTGTTGTACGTGCACTTTCTAGATTTGACCTGGAGCAGAACCAAACTCAGGCTGAAGTACAGAGAGAAAAGAGCCAGAGGGAAAAGCTGGCCCGAGAGAAAGACATAATGATTGCTGAGATGTTTAACCTCCGTCAGCAGCTGCAGGTAAGCTTCTTCACCATACATAACCAGATGTACTTCCTCTCCGGGGAAACACTCTCTGGTCTTTGCTCTTTCAGTGTGACATAACTAGGCTGCTTTAGATATGTGCATCTTCCATCTGCAGGACAAGGACATAGAATTGTGCGCAGCAAATGTGAAAGTGCAGCAGCTGGAGGCTGAGCTACAAGATATTTCCTCCCAGGAGTCCAAGGATGAAGCCTCGCAGGCCAAGGTCAAGAAGCAGCTCCGTGATTTGGAGGCCAAGGTGAAAGACCAGGAAGAGGAGCTTGATGAGCAAGCTGGAACTATACAGATGCTGGAACAGGTACAGTAAGAAGTTAGGGTTAAATTACAGCAAAATTATAATATAGAGTTCACACGGAATCAGTTTAAGGAGTTTGACTGTTAAAGTGGACTGTGCTTTTTCATAGATCAATGGTTTAAAGTATCATGTATTATTTTAAAGCATCTATTTCTTTGTTACATTCCCAGGCTAAACTGCGGCTGGAGATGGAGATGGAGAGACAGCGGCAGACCCACTCCAAAGATATTGAGAGCAAGGATGAAGAAGTGGACGAGATCAGACGTTCTTGTAGTAAGAAGGTAACAACCTGCTCCTAATTTCAGTTTTATACACTACTGAGCCATGCAAAGATTGATAGAAGGGTTTTACTTAACAAAAAAAAACACTCGAAAAACACTTTTCATTGTAAGCGACTACATGAGTGGTTTTCATAAGCAGTAGTAGACAGTAGTGTTTTGACTTCTCTATCACTCATCATCTGTTTGTGCACACTGTTCATGTGCCCTGCAGCTGAAACAGATGGAAGTGCAGCTGGAGGAGGAGTATGAAGACAAGCAGAAAGTGCTGCGTGAAAAAAGAGAGCTGGAGTCCAAGCTGTTGAACGCCCAGGACCAGGTACTTTGTGTCGCTTTGCCCCTGGTCTCTGTCAGCGCGGTTAAGTGCATGTGATTGAGTGTGCCACTTCTTTTTGATTGGAAAGAAACTGCTTTTGAGTCTCGAGAGGTGCTGAGGAGTTTCAAGTGTGATGAAAAAATAGAGTATTGTGTCTAGACCAGAGTGTTGTGTCTTGTAGGTGGGCCAGAGGGATGTGGAGACCGAGAAGAGGCTGAGGAAGGACCTCAAGCGAACTAAGGTCCTGCTGGCAGACGCACAGATCATGCTGGACCATCTAAAAAGCAACGCTCCCAGCAAAAGGGAGATCGCACAGCTCAAAAATCAAGTATGTCAACTGTCTAAATGCAAGACAGAGGTGATGGCTTTGGGCTGTCTGTGGCATTTCTGTTTTAAGCAATACCATAGGACTAAAAAGCCCACTATTCTCTTTACAAAAAATGATCTGGAAGGAGCAGTCTGTTATATGTTGCAGCTCCAAAATATTGTTTAAGAAGAGATGTCTTGTTTGATTGTTTTCTCCATCCCATGAATCTCTTCCTCTTTTCTGTTTGTGGCAGCTGGAGGAGTCAGAGTTCACGAGTGCAGCCGCAGTTAAGGCCCGAAAGAGCATGGAGCTGGAAATAGAGGACTTGCACATCCAAATGGAGGATATAGCAAAAGCAAAGCTATCTGTGAGTTTACTGTTTGAAATATATATTTGTTTTTGATTGATTAATAGCATGTTTTTATTTTTTGCCTGTGCCATGGAGTATACTTTCACACATTTGTAAATCCTTTAATACATCTGGCTTTTTCACCTCACATTTCACTAGCAATGTTTCTACATCCTTTTTTATCGATCAAATCCAGCCCAAAACAAAGAACAAACTGTGTGTAATTAACAGAGGACAGCCCAAATTCAGCTGCACTTTGACATTAACATGCATACACTATCAAGCCGTAGTGGATATTAATACCCTTTGGCCTATGTCTGATGGTTAAATAAGCACTGTCGATTGTTTTTCTTCATCTGTTATTAATGGCTGTCTCGTGAGAGCTCTGCCTACATTTCAGTCTCGTAGACGGAGGATGTCGGTATCTCAGGGGATGACACACACAGTGCTGTGTGCCTGCACTCTCCTCGTTCAGTATTTATAGCAAGGGAAGGTCTATAGAAAATATTGAAGGCCCAAGTCTCCCTCCCTACTCCAAGTAGGACATCACCAGTATGCTGCGCTGGCAGCACTTTTTCCTGCCTAAATGAGCCAATTGATTATCTCCAATTGGTCTCATTCTTCAGCCAGACCTTCGTCCAGATTATGTTTCATTGCCATTAGATGAGATTCCAGGACTGCCAGGGCTTGGCCCGCTAATAACCATTTATCATATTCAACAGCTCATGAATAAATCCTGTCATTCTCCACTAAAATGTGTTTCCCTTTCACTTTCTGCAGTTGGAGGAACAGGTTAGCCGTCTGCAGAGAGAAAAGAACGATCTGCAGTCTCGTATGGAGGAGGATCAAGAAGACATGAATGAGCTAATGAAGAAGCACAAGGCAGCCGTCGGACAGGTAACACAACCTGCCGACACTTTAGCCGACAAAATGAAACTGGTTCCAGTAATAAAGGTGTAAGGATTGCACAAGACTAAGTAACCCATGACTACATTTATATTTAAAATTTCTAATAAAAAGTCTACTAGACCTAATAAAGGTTGACATTGTGATACTCATTGTCTAGAATTATCTGTCAAGCATCTCAAAACACATGGCCATAAAAACAAAAAAGACCTGACTTGCAGTTAAAACTAGCGTTGTACAAGGAACGTGTTTTCCCTTTGCAGCAAAACTGTGGAAACTGACTTTGTGTGTTCTAGTCTGCCAGAGACTTGAGCCAGATCAGTGACCTGCAGTCCCAGCTGGAAGAGGCCACAAAGGAGAAGCAGGAGATCCAAGAAAAGGTACAAGGAAGCATTGAAAAACTCTACAGGCGGCTGCCAGGAACAGGCCTGCTGCCTCTACACATCTTTTCTGATTAGCCTGCTACTTTTCACACAGACCCTCTGATTGTGACAAAAACTGATGCGTTTCTATGGCAGTTCGCTTCTCAAAAGTGTGCTGCCATTTGCATATAAATAGTAAGAATCAGCAGCAGGAGAATCAGGTGCTTTTACCATGTTTATGTTTTATTTTACAAGTTCTCAAATTTAACCCTGCAACATAACTTTATTCTTTTTGAATTGCTCGTTGACAAATTTAAACTTATTCTAAAATGGTCACTCAATGTTCACAATTTATATTTAGAAATAAAACTTAAAAAAGAAAACCCTGAAACTATCCATTTCTGGTAAATACAATAGATTACTTTGGTTGCATTTGCTGTAAATATAAAACTCAAATAAATAGCACACTGTACATTTTCCTCTTTCATAATTAACACAACGCTTCAGCTCTCTCGGGAAAATATAATAGGCCTTTTTAGAGTTTGTTTTCACACTGCGCTGCATTAATTAAACGGGCGAGACTCTGCATCAACACAGATTTGTGTGGTTAAAAGGTTAATGCACCTGATTCTGGTTTATGCTCAAAACCGAACGTTTGTTTTTCTCTGTGGATAACCTGTAACTTGTCATGTGTGGATGTAATCATGTAATTCTGGCATGTGTTTGTTCAGTCATATTTACTTGCATTTTAAATTCAAATTCAGATATATTTAGTAGATTTATGCCCTCCTCGTATTTCAGAGGACATTTTTTACATGAAACTGGTGCTGTGTGGTGCTGACTCTTCGGTCCACACAGTCTCCATTACCGTGTTTTGCTTCATCAGAAACGTAGAGTAGGTCGTTGTACCTTGTTAAGAGCTGTCAGAAGAGATCAGTGAAGGCCATCTAAAGCATCTGACCTTCAAGTGGTTATCTCATCCTCCAGGAGGCGCGTCGTCTTGTATCCTCTGTCATATCAAAGACTAACTCCAAATCCCCCGTCTTAGATGTAAAGTCCTTCATTAGGTACCACGTTGCCTTTTGGGACGTTTTTATTTCAGCATGCCTCCTGCTTCTTTTATAACTCAGAAATCTTTTTGATGGAGGAAATGGGTTTGGCCTGAACTCGCCTTTTACCCAAAGCCTGTGACTCTGTTATTGCGTCTGATCTATAAGCTCCTCTTTTGAGAGACTGGGAAGTTTATCTAGAGGTCATTATTCAGAAGTATTTTGTAGCTCTTGCTTAGGAGGACATGAAAAAGCAGTGGCCAGGTTGAACAGAGAGGGATTGTGTGAGTTTATTGGGATGTATTTGTGTGTCTTTCCAACAGATCCATATACTGCAGAGTCAGCTTGAGTTTCAGGAACAGTCCATGGTGGAAAAGTCTCTCGTTAGCCGCCAGGAGGCCAAGATTCGAGAGCTGGAGACAAAGCTGGAGTATGAGAAGACACAGATCAAACGCCTGGAGGTAAGATAAACCATCCACTGTTTGTCCTGGACAACATTCTTTGTGAGTTGATCAATGTTCCTCCCACTGCAAACCCTTAAGAGAATGGTTAGAATAGTCAGTTCTTAAATTTTTTACAATAACTACATTATTTCACTTTTATTCCTCAGACTCTAGTGACCCGTCTGAAGGAAAATCTCGAGAAGATGACTGAGGAGAGGAACCAGCGCATTTCTGCAGAGAACCGAGAAAAAGAGCAGAATAAAAGAATCCAGAGGCAGATTAGGGACATGAAGGAGGAGATGACCGAGCTTTCCAAGAAGGAGGCAGAGGCCAGCCGCAAAAAACATGAACTGGTACAGCTTTGTGTGCTTGATAGTTTCAAGTAGATAGCGCTCACTTGAGGTACACTGTACTCTAATCCTTTCACCAGGAAATGGACATACAGAGCTTAGAAGCAGCCAACCAGAGCCTACAAGTTGATCTCAAGCTTGCCTTCAAGAGGATAGGTGACCTGCAGGCAGCCATCGAAGACGAGATGGAAAGTGATGACAATGACGATCTTATAAACAGGTGAAGTGCACTTTTAGCAGCCTCCCACAGCATTCTGGGTTTTAAACATGAAATTACAACACTGTAGAGTTTGAGTGCAACAGCCTGCTAAGTGAGAACAGCAGGTTTCTATTTCCAAAAAGGTGTCAGTCACGACTCGTTCCTTTTTCTTATCTCCCACATTGCAACATCAACTCTTCTCTAACATCCTTTGAACTCCCACAGACGTTTTTAATTTGATTCTCGCTCTGATGTTTTGTCTCTACCGGTTTCTATGTTTGCACAGAAGTTGAGAGGTATGCTAATAGTGAAGCTACTCCGGTAAACACAAGAAGAGACTTCTCATGTCCCATTAGAGTAAAGCATATTTGCTGTTATCTTATTTGGTAAGATTCTGTGTTGTTTATGCATCTCACCTTTCTGTTTCTTTTTCCTTCTGGCAGTTTGCAAGACATGGTGACAAAATATCAAAAAAGAAAGAACAAAACGTGAGAATGGAAAACGCATGCTTTGTTTTTTATCACCCATTTTAACAGCATGAGAGAATAATGCAGTGTTACATATCCTTTTATTCTGCCTTGCTTATTGTAACAAAGTGTGGATGAGTTTTAAAAATAATGGTAACCCATGCAAGCGTTATGCATCTCTGATAAAAAGAATGCCCTGTTTCATTGTCTTTTGTTTCATGCCTTTAGTTGTTCACAGTGAAGAAAAACATCTGATAGTTGCATGTCTGCACAAGAAAAGCAAACCCCTAAGCTTTACATTACATAAACATTCTTCCCTGAACCAATGAAATAAAATATGCCAAAGCTGAAAAGCAGCAAATAGTAATTGACCTGCTGTAATACTGCATCATGAACATCATCAACCGCCATCATTTGCTAGATTTGTGTGGAATCAGGGCTGCTGCTGTTATGCACTGAACTCATTTCTTGTCTCTTCAGTCATTTTTGTTCCTGCTGCCTTTCCAAAGCACCTGAAACAAGTTCATGCCTCCAATTTGTTTGGCAAAGCATAAGAGTCTTCAGGCAAATTGTCACTAAAAGTTCAGAATTAAACTAAACTAAAATACCATTTTGTATTTGACTCCGTGTCATTAAAATAGGCTCCAGCCAAAACCCTACTTAAAAAAAATATATAATTCTGTGAAGGTGGAGTAGGCAGTTCTAATTAAACTAATCTAATTCAATTATTCATTATAAGTATTTTAAAAGAATATTTCAGCCCTACAGATACAGAAAAATTGTGCTAAATTAATAGAACCTAACATTGATTTGAGTGATATATTTGTAAGATATTGCTGGGTTGATATTCATTACTTTTATCAATGTAATCTACATATAAGAGCTACAGTATATATCATATTTATTTAAACTTTTTTAGAATTTCTTTGGTATTAACTACGACTGGAATTAATGTGCACCTCCATTTCTGACAAATTTACATTCATATTGTTACAAATGATCCTCTTGTTTAGCTCGGCAATGCTTAGTCATCAGTCTCGAATGCAAATTGTGTACATAAGGTCTGGGTCTGACAAAATCTCCCATTTCCTGACATTTTAAAAGAAAGCCGTTTGTGGCACGTTAAAGCATTTAAACCTTCATCTGAGTGTGTTCAATAAATGAAGCCCTCCGTTTGATACAGACTTCACTCTTTGCGGCCTTAACCTCTGAGACACAGTGTTGTGCTCCTCATCACTTTTATTTTTTATCCCCCAGTTTGTCTTTGTGCCGCTCAAGGGAAAAAAAGGAATTTGCCATGTTTATTTAATAGCGTTCTCCATCCTTCAGCATCACCGCATTAGCAGTATGGGTGAACAATATCTTGTATTTATAAAGTAGATTTGCAGTGGTATCATGCAACAGTTTCAGATTTGTTTTAACAGGTTTTAAAATAGAAGTGAGGTGAAATACAGGAGTGTTAATTGTCTTACAAGGTTAACATTAATTATAGTTATTTCCCTATAGCAGTGGTGGGCAAACTAAGCCGTTGCGCTGTTTAATATGGCCCACCAAGCATTTACTAATATTTTATTAATAATTCCATCCATCCATCTTCTACTGCTTATCCGAGGCCGGGTCGCGGGGGCAGCAGTCTCCCCAGACACTTCCTCCAGCTCTTTCGGGGGGATACTGGGCGTTCCCAGGCCAGCCAAGAGACATAGCCCCTCCAGCGTGTCCTAGGTCTTCCCCGGGGTCTCCTCCCGGTGGGACATGCCCGGAACACCTCCCTAGAGAGGCGTCCAGGAGGCATTCGAAACAGATGCCCAAGCCACCTCAGCTAACTCCTCTCGATGTGGGGGAGCAGTGGCTCTACTTTGAGCTCCTCCCGAGTGACCGAGCTCCTCACCTTATCTCTAAGTGAGCGCCCCACCACCCTTTGCAGAAAGATCATTTCGGCCTGTATCTGGGATCTTGTTCTTCCGGTCATGACCCAAAGCTCATGACCATAATTATGACCATTTTATGACCGTTTATAATTATGAATAATTAAACACTGCATATATTTTTCCTTTTCCTTCAGTATTTTGCAGGGATCAGTTGATTCCATTTTACGACATGCTCCACACGGAACAACCTTTCCTAAAGCCAGCCTCTCACTGGTTTTAGAACAAACTGTAAAGAGTGGATCTAAAACTGAGGAGTTGAATATACAGTGTTGAATATACAGTGTTTATTGCACATATTGTTTTGCCTAGAGTTCAAACTTTAAACTATGAGCAAAAGAAATGTGTATTTATTGAGATTAAGTCAGTTCAGTGTGTTGCCAGGTCCTCTACAAGAGTCCCATGTTCTAATGTGGCCCTTAGAGTAAATAATTGCCCACCCCGTCTCTATAGAAAGTCGATTTTGTGTTTAGCACTCTTGTAATAACACAAATGTACGACCTTTGCAGTTTTTCTCAATACATCATTAACCTTCCTTGAACTGATATCGTAAAAAATCTGATGTTTCTACTTCCTAGGTGTGAAACTGATAGAACCATGCCAGACTAGATTTGAAGCTGACCATAAGCATTTGTGACAGAGATTTACAACCGCTGCAGCCCAATTGTCAGAAGCGATTAATGTTTACTTCTAAATTCTTGGGGCTTGGTTGTTTCTACGAGCCTCAGGACTGGTTAGCTACTAGTGTGGGGCCAAGGACAAATCGCTTGTGACACCATTTGCAAAGCACTCAATTGCAAGCCACCTCTTATTTTGTTTATGTGTGTTATTGTGATTCGGGATAAAGAGAGGTAATTTAGCTGTGGGGGTTCCACTAGTTTGTTGTGCAATATATCATGTTAAAAGCTGACAAATGGGAAAACTATCTGGTCATAATAAAGCTATTAAGTTGTTTTTGGAAGTAATTTCTGTTTTATAATTTTTATTCATTTATTATTCCCGTGGGGAAATTCCTAGTCGACAGCCACATCAGGGGGCGCACAGCATGTTTTTTGATGTTGGTGGGGGAAACCATAGTACCCGGAGACAACCCACCCTTGCACATGCAAACTCCACCCAGAAAGGTCCCGCCCTACCTGGGAGTCGGTTATTGAAAAAAAAAGATATGAGGTAAAAAATCTTAGTCTTTTATTTAATGATTCTCAAAGTCTAACTTGATATTAGCCCATTGAGTCTTAGGGATTACATTTACCTTTCATTTAGACATGGTCTGTTAGAAGAGTCTAGCCCAAAAGTCCTATAAAAAGTAGAAGGAAATAATCATAGCCAAAACATTGGAAAAATAGAACCAGCTGCTATCTTTGTGTGAAAAGAAAAAAATTGCTTTGAAGCAGACCGCTACAAAGAGAGTGGTAACAGACAGGACACTTTGTTCTTTAAAAAAGAAACAGACTGAATGTGTGACACAATTTCATGGTGGCAAAGCAAATGGTATGCAGTTCATAGATGGATGTGTGTGCTGAGTGGACAAATGATGGAAGCCAGCACTCCGACTCCCATCTCAGACCTCTCTGTATATTTAATCTGTGCCGTGTAAGCATTTTGCAATGACTGAGAAAGATAAGCTCGTTCCAGATGAAAGATCTGTTACCCGCTGCGCTCTTCCTCATTTGTTAAAGACAGTCAGCTGTCACAGTGCACTCGATGGAGGTAAATCTTTAATTCAAGAGTAAACATGGCACATATTTTGGATTGATGAAACATGACAGTTTGAAAGCTGGACCAGGTAAGCGCATAAATAACTGCAATTCTTACAAGACAGCTCTAACTTACTTACACAACTTGCATTTATCACCGAATTTCATCTGCGTCAAAGAAAGCACCCATTCAGCTTTAGTGTTTGAAATCAATTTTAAACTTTTCACTTCTAAACAAATACAAATGGTTGATTATTTTACCAAAGTAAAATGTGGCCTTCATAACATCCTTGAGTTCCTTTTACTAACTGTAATGTGAAATTGATTTCCAAACAAGAATATGCTCGCGCCAATACCGTGTTGAAAGAAGCTTGACTTCAAAAAGAGGTTGAAGTTGACATCAATATATTTCACACATAGCCACCATTAAGGCAGCAGTGGTGTAAAGGTGATCCCATTCCACTTCCCCCGTCGATGCCATTTCCTGTCACATTAACCTTCCCTCACAGTGGGATGCATAATTCAAACGTTGACCGTGGATTGGAGACAAATGAAAGGGGATTGACCTTATCCAAGTGGGATCGCCTGTGCTTTTTTGCTGGGATCCACAGGTCTGTGCTTATTGATTGTTATGCCAAATGTAGGGCCATGGGGCTGTCTCATGGCTCCACTCCAATAACATCAAAATGAGCAGGTGACACAACACACAGACTCGCCGCCCAAAAGGCAGCCAAGCAAGTTAATTATGCCCCCTAGTGCAACATCTACGTATATTCTGCCTATATTCATGCCTTTGCTTGACTCATTAACATCTGTTTATCATTCTGTTCTATTTTTACACAACTGGCTATCAAACTAATTAATCAGTTTGAATTTAAACATGTGCTACTTATGATTACTACAAATATTATATTAACTGTATACAGGAACTAACTTGTTGGAATCAGTCACAAGTAAAAGCTACAGTTTAAATACAAGACCCATTTCTCAACTAAAATTTTACAATCCCTCTTTCTTTACAGTGGGGATGAGACAGAAACCGATTCGGAGGTGGAGGACCGTGTAGATGGAGTTAAGTCTTGGCTTTCGAAGAACAAAGGCACTACCAAGACCCTGTCAGACGAGGGAAGTCTGAAGAGCACTAGGTCAGTTCTGTCTTATGACCCTTATGCATCATGACAGATAACCACAGTACATCCCGTTACTGTGATAACACTCCCAGCATTTCCAGGATTACCTGGGGCGGTTTGCTCCAGAAGGACGGGTATTTCCTATGATTAGGTGCCATTGCTCTCTTCCAGTAATCTGTCTAATGACAGGAGGCAGAATGGGAAGCGGCTGCTGTCAAATTTATTGAAGTGGCCCATGGCAAATTGGCACGCCTGCTAAATGGCGCCTACCCTCAATAATGTTGCTCTAGTCCCTGGCTGATTATCTCACTTACTGTGTACTGTACATAACAGCAATTACCAGACATATCATGAATCTACCCTGGTCCCAAGGGCAAAATAAAAATAAGGCCAAGTTCTTAAACTGTATCACTTTAGCGCTGCATGCTCTATTATATACATTGTAATATAGAATCTATGTAAAAAGGTTTTTGCCATCACTAGTGTTATTTTTCTTTAGATATGCTGCAAATGCAGATGTTGCTGATGTAAAAGAAGGTAAGGACAAGGCTAATGAAGGAAGCAAAGATGTAAAAGATGTAGAGCCTATCCGATCAGTGTCAGTCATGAGTTCCTTGAGCTACAGGAAACGTTCCAACTTGAAGGACTCAATAGGAGGCACAGGCGACGAGAGCTCCCTTTTTAGCACTCTCAAGGAACAACTGGACACACCAGACCATGCTTCCATCCGCAAAGCCAAGTCCAAGTCTGGAGATCTCCAGGATGAATGGAAGAGGAGCCAGGCACAAGAAGACTTGGATGACAAAGGTTCAGTCATCTCTATGGCATATTCCGAAGCCACCAGCCGAGCCAGGAAGAGTTTTGAATCCCGTTGGACTTCCAAAAGCAGCCCTGAGTTCGACAAAGAATCCTTGGTGTCCTCAGTCAGGATTTCCAACAGAAGAGCAATGCTAGAATTGGACGATGATAACAAGTCGACCATTAGCAGCGTTAGCCGGACTAGTCCTCGATCTCACCATCGCAGCTCCTCTTGGAAAGACGACAGACGCAGCAGCTCACGTTTGTCTGTTGCGCGCAGCTGTGGCCTCAGTGAGTTTGGCCTCCATGTCAACGATGATGATGATGATGCCCGCAGTGTTGCGTTCAGCGAAGGAGGCACGTCTGCATTTAGTCCACGCTCCCTAAGTCGCAGTTTCTCAAACCCAGGCCAGTCTTCGACCACTGACAGTGCTCTGCCAGAGTTATCAGACATCAAGACCGTCACTCACCGCAACTATCTAGACCCTGACCTAGAGGCCGCAATCAATGAAGTGCTAAGTTTTAAGCCCATTAAGTTCAAACGCAGCAAACTTGACGAGTCGAGTGAAGAGGAAGGGTTTGATAAGAAAAGACCTGGAACAGAAGAGAGCCAGAAGAAGGGGGATGACGATGGGATCGGCACAACCAGCTCTACTTTGGACTACAGGAACCGGCCATCCAGCACTCTCAGCACCAGCAGCTCCCGAAGTCGCAAGGACAAAAAATCCAAGGTGTCTCTCTCTGATGACTCATCTTCAGATGATCGCCACAGCAGGAAGAGCTCCAGAGGAAAGAAGGGCAAGAAGTCTAAGAAGAGAGCAAAGAAGAAGCTCAGTGAGTCGGAGGATTCCTCTTCCTCCTCAGAGTCTTCGTCAGAGTCCTCCTCTGACTCGACCGTCTCGTACCGCAGCTCCAGCAGTGTCAAAAGAGCCCCAACTAAAGGATCTGCAGAGGACAAGGAGTCAAGCAAGAAGGACGGCAAGAAGAAGCAGAAGAAGGTGGACAGTCTTGTGATGAAGTACCTGTACAAGCCTGACAGCGACTGATCGACACAAGCAGGTGACGCTCGGTGTGACTACCTCCAAATACTAATTCTGGATGCACAACAAAACAAGCATGCTGCCATCTTTGTTTGTTTTTTACAGCATTATTTGTGACTTCTGCGATAAAAGCATGTGTGTGTCAGTGCTTGGAGAACATTTTTACTGTTTAACACCAATGAAATGGTGCACAATTTACACTATTATCGTTTTTTGTCAGAATCTCTCAAATTTAGGTTATGATAATATAAAATGTTATTTCAAAAAGCCACAAATCATGGATTGTCATTACTTGAATTTCTACTTAAATGTAGCTTTTTAGTTCCACTATAATGTGCAGTGCATGTCAAGCAAAAAAGAAAAAAAAAGTTACATTTGACTTTTCCTATACAATAACTTTTATTTCTTATTCTTTATAAGCAGCCATAAGCTATTTTGGAAAGTCTCCCAATCACAGGAGATAAAGTAGAGTACTTTCTGGGGGGGCACTTGCAAATAAGGACATGTGTGGGATGGGTCATTTGCCCAGTGTGGTCCCCCTGTTTCTCGTCCTGTTTCCTGTCGACCTACTGTCGACTGTCAGTAAAGGCAAAAAGGCCAAAAAACAAAACAAAGTACTTTCTATTTTGTAAAAATTATGTTTCCCGAAGTGCCATTCTTTTTTCTAATAATGTTTTTATAGCATCCTAAGTACATGTGCCTGTATAAAACAGTGTCTAGTGTCTTTTAGCACCAGCAGGTGTTGAAAATGATGCTACCTGTTTAGTAAAAAGGGGTTCAAGATGACTGTCTGTTATTTGTAGTAAATAATGTGCATAATAATTAAAATGCTAAATTTAGTTTTGGGGCTTCAAAGGTCTGTTTGTTAATAATGTTATTGACGCATCTGTCCTTACTTTTAAACATGCATGCCAAAGTGAGCCATTATTTTGGGAGGACAGTTGTCCTTGAAAACACTCTCTCTCTAGAGCAGTATTAGCTTCTGCATAAAAAGGAGAAAAGTGTTAGATGGGATTATTATACAGGCTCATTTTGGCTAAGGTTATTTTATAATAGAGTTTCATATAACGACTAAAGCTTTTATGATGACACTCTCTTGAAATACTTTCTACAACACAGTTTTTCTATCCTTTTTAATTGTTCTATAACTAAATTTAGTTTCAATGAATGTGTGTTTTATCATTTAAAATGTCATCAACTTATTCCTCAAACGTTCCACCGCTCTGTTTAACATTCACACATTGTTCTGGCACTGAATGGGTGAAGTATGACAGCAGACACTTTCCCATATGTGACACCTCCAAATACATAAGTTATGCATCGCAGTCACACTGAGACTTCTCTCACTCAGCTGTTTGTTCTGTACTTTGCGAGTCTTGAATTATGTTTTGCTTTGCTTTTTAAAAACCCATTTTAAACTTATATCAACTTTACATAATGTTTAATAAATGAATGGAGGTGACTCATTGTGCTACATTCTGTTTTGCATGGAGAGTAAATATTTGTCTGGGGGTGTCTTTGTCTCAGCCTGCACAATATTCACACTCATATTCTTCTAACTGATTCCTGGAAGCATGAAGACGTGATGTTTACCGCCGAGGGAGCTGTGTAATCTCACATCCTAAATTGCTTGTGGTTTTGCTGTACCATATTTTAATAACAACTTTTTTTTCCTTCTTTACACTTTTCAGTTGTGTTTTCTACTGTAAACAGCCCGGTAATGATATAATGGTGTTGTTGTCTCTTTCTCTGTGTGTTTTCAACTCCCTGCAGCCCTCCTGTGTGTCAGAGCAACCCAAGTTTGGGCAGATCTGATGAGGAAGACGAGGTGAACAAAGACTCCAGCAGGCAATCCCCGAGGCGGGCCGACACAGCCCAAACCACAAACCAGACGCAGGTCACATAATGCTTCCAGACACAAAATACATTGGAGGCACATAATTGTATTTTACAAACTTTTCCTTTATTTCGGAGCTGCCTGTAGAGACAAGGCTAGATTCTTTTTTTTGCGGCCTAATGTGTGAAAGTAAGCAAACATACTCTGAAACTTGCACACTATCAGAGGAACTTCCTGTCCCTGCTTTATTCAAAAAAAAAAAAAAGCTGCTTTTCAGGCAATTCTACTAAGCTCCCCTCTGCACTGTACTGTCTGACTATTCAGATAGTACCGCCAAGAGGATTTAGATAAGCCTGCCAGAGCTGGACTTCTCCAAGAAGGTCTGACCAACTATTAGGAGCGCTCTTATCTCCTCACTGTTAATGTGCCACCGCCGCACACTGGAGGAATTAACCCATCTGCTATTAATTATCTCCCTCTAATGAGAAGTAGTTACATGCAGCGTCTGTTAGCAGGTCAAGATCTAGACTGTATATATGACTGAGATGTTTATCATTCAACAATTTGGCCCTGGCTGTTAATGGCTGACGTTAATTTATTTTTGAACAAGCATGTTTTATGATTTTAAATATGAGAGAATAACTTAAATGAACTGAAACATATTTATAGTATAGGCATATAAATGAAAGAAAACATACTTTACTGTATTGTATGCAATAAGATACTGTATTGTATTGTCTGCAGTTATTTGATAACTTTATATGGAGTGCACAAATACATTTACTCTGACTTGACTTTGACTTTGTCTTGTTTTAAGAGATTTGAGTTTTGTGACAGAAAATCTATACATTTTTGGAGACAAAGTTGTAAAAATCCTTCTTTCCAGTCATGGAGCCAAAACTAAACCAAAACGACATATTAATTGATGTGGTTTATTTGAACAACTAGTCACTGACATATTCTGTCCTATAGACATGTAGAATATATAGATAATAAGAATGCACCCCAAAACACCCTCACGCCAAAGCAATTTTCTCCTCCAATTCACCTCCTGTATCTTCAGAGCTCAAAACACAAATGTAGCATGAAGCGTTCAGTTTTTGGCCTTTTGGCATAATAATGATACTAGAAACATCAGCTTATGAATTTTTAACTCTATTTAAGTACATCGGAGGTAGATTTCTAATAGGGCCCATATCCTTATTTTAGCACATTGGTCTGTTCATGTGCAAAGAAAAACTCCAAATGTCTGGCTTGCTATTTGCATATCTTGTCAGAAGAGGCTAATCTGCATTTCATATTTTATTTTCTCTATGTTTTTTTTTTTTTCCTGTTTCTTTCTTTGCTTCAGAATATTTATGTGGATTCAGAATAGAGCGGTGTTAAATGGGTAGAAATAGAGTAACATCATGATGTTAATCTGATGTTTGTTTTTCATTATGGATCCAATTTATCGTCACATAAGGATTTGGACATTTGCGGTCAATAAATTCAGTTTTGGTTGCTGTATACCTCACTAATAATTCAGGATGTGAATTTATTAGTTTGGGAAAGGTCGATGGAACACGCAGGACACTTTTGGAAAAACGCGTCGTTGATGTGTCTGATTAATTTTAGCTTCTCTATCCCTCTAGCATCTCATCACGGCCATCCAGCTTCCCCTAGAGTCCACCGTGGAAACAAACAATTCAGAGAAATGATTAATACGGAGCAGTTGGTGGGGCAGACTGAACATTTCTCACACTACCTCGCCACATTCGGGTTGTTAATTTTGAACTGCACAATTCAAAACCAGCTTGTGGCAAATTCTGGATGATAAAAGATATAAATAAAATTGAGCACACTATTCCTTCTCCTTTGTACGATGGTGAGACAGATTCCAACAGACTGATGGTTTTACATTACCACCTTGGTTGACATTCCGGATGTTTTCTTTTTATGAATCCCCTATTATCCCAGCAATCTGTAATCCTCATTCCTGTACACAACCTCTACTAGAGCCTCGGTCTGTGCCAGACTTGCCTGCACCCTCTGGGCGGCTGCATGTTTCTGCTTAAAGGCTTTCCTCTGAGTGACAGATTAAATTCTGCTCCCGATTTTACTTATTTTGGCTCTAACGCTGTTTCACAAACCACTGGAGCAGGAAGTCATTAGCTCGACAAAGCCAAGCAGGCCAGTGTTTACAGTGCCACCCTCTCTCTTATTTAGACGGAATGGCTCGGCCGCAAACTGTCATTCTTGCTGCTCCTCAGACCAGTAGCTTTAACTTTTTTTAAAAAGGCTTTGTGGGATGTTTTAAAGAACAGCAAAGTAATAATCACTTTTAAACTGACTATAGATGCAAGGACGCTTGTTTCTATCCAGATGCTGTTATGTTTCTGATGTGGCTAAATTAATTACAAATCTGTGCCAAAGCAGCTAATGTTAATTTCTGGTACAACCTAAAATCCTTCTCTGTTTGGGCCACCCATCTGTGACAATTCAAACGTCGAGTTGAATTTTATTAAAATTTAGTGGCCACAAGACTATTTACTTCTTGGGTACCTCTTTGCATCAAAACCAATAGATTTATTTAGTAGGCAGTTGATAAAAGCCGTTTCATCCTCCCTTTACAAGGCAGACAAAAACAAACTTTAAAAGTACTAAAAGCAAGAGCACGAGTCTCCGTGGTTTTCTTAGAGTTTCAGTGCAGTCTTCACATGCAATCAATATCTTCTATTTTGATTCAGTGTTCATACTGTTAACATACTTTATTTATGTAAGGAATACCAGTATGGACAGTTGGTTGACTTTTAATGATACAATAGATTGGACCAGAACTGAATCCTAAATGAAGTTAGTGTAAATCTGCAAAAGACCTTCCCATTGTGACCTTGAGTGACCGCCACACCAGAATGTGTTTATCAGGCATCATCCTTAACCATTAGCAACCCCAGTTTGCAGTTCGATGTCTGCTGTCAGTAAAGCACTGATTGGAGACACTGGGACTCTGCCTGCAGGGAGCAGGTGAGGAGGCTGCGTTCATTTGCAATTCGGAGATGAAAAGACAGCAGAGTGTGCTGCTTGGGCGCCTCTCTTTGTTTGCACATATCATTTCCACTCTAATGAACACTGCACAGTAGTGGGCCCTTGTTACAAGGCTTAAAGGTAAGTTCAAACATTGCTTACATTTTACATAGGTCTTTGCAGGGTCCAGGGAACAATAAAGCATTTTTCCTCGTTCTAGAAGTGACAGTGGGAAATACAGTTTAGCACACATAGCAATAGGAAATGTTTGATTTATTTTTGTTTTATGCTTAAGCACAGAGAAAACCTTAAATACAAACTGAAATCTTCAGAAGGAAACGTTTTAAGTGTCTATCAATAGTTAGAACGGTGGATTTGTGTGTCTATCCTTGCTGTACAGTATGCAGGTGGCTCAAGCCTCCTGCTGTGCTCAGAGCTGTTCAGTGCTTAGTGTCCCTGCCAAAGGAGAGTTGTTGCCCCTGTCGCTCTCACTCTACTGCATATGTGTTTGTGTAGGCGGGGGGGAAATTAAGTCCTGGGAAGTGCCTTCCACTGCTCCACAAAAAGTGGAAATACAGTATAATTAATATTCCAAAAGCCTTAAAAACTTACTTTTTACAGAGTGATTTTAGCTGTTTAGTCTTTGACCATTCCCTAATTGGT
Organism: Perccottus glenii; assembly: GCA_024416835.2. Classification (NCBI taxonomy): domain Eukaryota; kingdom Metazoa; phylum Chordata; class Actinopteri; order Gobiiformes; family Odontobutidae; genus Perccottus; species Perccottus glenii. The sequence goes on along the minus strand of CM044561.2, from coordinate 15,818,776 downwards.
TTGTGTCAGTGACTTAAGTACTTATTTGAGACATAGACATGTCCCCAAATCAATGTGAAGACTTACCTCTGCCCTTTTAGATCTGATGAAAGTCAGAAGAAAACAACAGTAGTTTGTGAGTGGCCTGTTTGTCTGACTTTAATTCAAAATCATGCTAAATGAGGAGAATTCTTAAAAGGCACTGCCATAATTTCTAAAAAAAAACAATAGTGTGGACAAATATATTTTTTATTCAGAACTGCAGTATTAAAGGTGATTGATTGAAAAATAAATTATTGTTTGACTGGGATGTAGTTTTTGTCAGCATCTATCGGTAGAAAAGGTATCGGTACTGAAAGATCCAGACAAATACATAGTGTTATTCCGAGACAATAAAGTGGTCCATTTTGTTTAACTGTACAAAATGTTATTCAATGCACCTTTAAAAATGACATTTCCTTAACATAAATAGAGTTTTCAGGTGCTCTTCTGACACCTGAGTCTGACATCTGACAAGTGGGTGGACTCTGTTTCCAAGCTGACTAACAGTCTGCTTAACTCTTGATATCTTGCTGTGACAGTTCAATTTACTTTGAAATGTATCTTCATTAATTAAAATGCAAATCTATTCTGAATCTGCAAGTGTACAGTCCTTGTCAATTAATGGCTTCTTTAGCTCAAACAGATGGGATGGTTTATGTGGGTGGGGAGTAGTGACAGACTTGTGTGGGACGCCACTGCTGGTCTTTTCACCTTCCCAGTGGTTATGGTCAATCTCGTCAAACTCTAAATATAAAAAAACCAAAGACTAGAAACATAAATTATTCCACACTTCTACATGGTCCCTATGTGCACCTATTAGGAATGCATTTCTAATGATCCATGAATCTCCAGATCCCACTTCTAATCAGGACGCCATGTTGCTTTCTGGAAGCTGCCCAGTTCCACTTCACGGACACCTGAACAGGAAAGATCGCTCCAGTCGTACATGTTCTTTTGGCAGGAGCAAGTTAAGATATTGAAAATGTAACCACTGAAAAGTAAAAAATACATTTGGGTGACCACACACTTTTCTGTCACTGCTCACATCTTTAGGATAAGGAAAGAAATGCACTCAACTTGGTGCCAGTTCTCAACAGTTGCTTTGTCTTTACCAAATGATACGCAGCGACATAGTGATAAATAGCAGATATTAAGGATCCATCTAATTGTGGAATTTATTAGCCTGACTCGTAGAACAGATGGAAGTCATTGCTGTGTTTGGAGTCACTTTATTCAAACCCTGGGACACTGCACTGCATCAATGTCCAGGGGAACATATCACACTCCAAACTGTCATTTATAAAAGCAAACAAAAAGCCTACTAGCTATTTGGCTCTGCACTGGTATTGTGTCATTTAGTTTTGGCAGAGTGAAAACAACTGCACAAGCAGATCTGGACTGCTGTCATTTACAATATGCAACAACAGAGGAGATTTACAGTGGGACAATTGCTCAAACATTAGCCAGAAGCCCTGTATAGTAGCTCAATTAAAGCAGCATTAAATTCCTATATTCACTAAATAATACAGTGAACCAATCAGCATCCAGCCTCACTGCATGAAATAAGGCATAAATAGTGAAGCCAGAGATGTTTATTAATGCGTAAAGTTTTACAAAAGTAGTGCCTTAGATATATTCCCACACTGACAGTTAGACAGTGACTGAGTCAGTTGGGATACTAATACGTGTCCTGTCATTCGGCATTCCCTTTTAGCGGGCTCCATCTCGCCGCTCATCTGGGACCGAGCCTGAGTGACAAGCCACTGACATTTACAATCTCGCAGCCTCAGAGTGTGGCCGAGCATCTCTCTGCTGAAATGTGAGTGCACTGGACGGCCCTCGTCATCATTAGCAATTTGTTATGTAGGCTATTACCGCTCGATCATTAGAGTTAATTAGTAGTGTTCACTCTCTGCATGCGCTGTGAACATTTAGTTTAGTGTCCTTCACTGCCGGAGTGTGGGTGACAGTCAAGTGGAGCACTGCCTGTTATTCCAACTTGAGTAACCAGCCATAAAATATTGACACATGTTACATCATCAAAAAAAATACAACCCCATGTAGATGTTGATCATACTTTAGTCGGACAGGTTTTCACAAAACTATGTACACTGCACAACTATGACGTAACCATAGCAACTGTAAAAAATAATATATATATATATATATATATATATATACACTCACTGTTAAAAGTGAGTGTGATCACCAGCAAGATAACAAGGACGACTAAATTCAACACTTGATCTTTTTTACTGAAGTGGTTTTAGAGGACATTTTTTTAAACCAAAAGACTCTCAGACCAGTCTGCTAAAACTGCTTCTTGGAAAAGAGACTAAAGAAGTTTTAGAACTATGTACAAAAGGTCAACTTCAAAAACAACTTTAGTGTACCTGTAAGAAATATGGAGGTTAATGTTTTTGGAAGGAGAAAAAATAGTATTGTAATATATACCATTACTGTAGTGTGCAAAGTACAGATGTTAAATAATCTGAAAAAACAAACCCTGTGTTCAGGTAAAAAATACATGTTTTTTTTTTTTCAGCTATTTTATTGGTAAGCTAAACGGTTTGGCCAAATCCTTAATCTATATACAGTTAAAAACGTAGGTGTGTACATCATTATTAAAAAGGCCCACCAACATCTGTAGGCTGGACCACCACTTGAATGATTAGAAAAGATAACTAGCACTTACTTCTCTCTTCCCTGGAGGGCATTTACATGAGCCGCTGCAGGACAAAGCCACCTCCATCATGAAGAATCTGTCCCACCCTGTTACTTGAACTGTGTCACACCTCTTCCCTCAGACAGAAAGCAACACAGCTGCAAAGCCAGATCAACAATGCTTAAACACAGCTTTTTCCCAGAGGACAAACACTTCCCACTGCCGCCATGATATGCTGCTGGATCGAAGTAAGAAATTTTGTTAACTCGTATCTTGCATGAGAAAATAGAAAAATAAATAAATTGCCTTGAAAACAGACATGTTTTTGCAAACCCTACACTGAAATCCATTTACTATGAGCATTTCAGAATTAAAATATATATCCATGTCTTTGGATGGCAGGAGAAAGCAGGAGTACCCAAATATTTTACAAGTTACTACTCACTACTCTCAAACAGAGAAAAGACAAACACAGTAGCCTATAAGCTCTGTGTCTTTGTAAAGCTATAAGCTGCTTACATTACATATTATATCTGTATATGGGAAATGTTTAATGCATATCTGACATCCTTTCAATATGATCACAAAGTCACACAACGTTGCTAGGAGACTTTATGTGGAGGTAAGCGCTCGACTAATAGCAGCAGGGGAGATGCAGTTAAGCCAAGTAATATCAACAGAGGAAACCTATTTTCTTCCAGGGGACCTTTGTGACCATAAGAAATAGTCTGCGTTAGTCAAAGCTTAGGCGCTTATGTTTAATACTTTGTCACCTTCACCTTGTGCATTGCTCACCGAAGGACACAGTCTGGATGTTTTCTCTTTTCCGGACTGCTGTTCCACTGTGTGCATGGATCGCTCCCCTTTCACACTGGGACAAATTAATCTGCACCACCTGTCCACCTGCTACACATACCGCACAGCACAAGGGCACATGCATTTATTTCACCACAGGGACAAATATAGAGAGATATAGTGCCGTATTTCAGTGATTTCTCTGATAGCAGTGTTGTATATATCGCAGTTTGGTCTGCAATTCGGACTTTTTCCCAACAGCACCACACGAGAATTAAATGTTGCAAAGTAGAGCACTTACTTGTAATTCTGTAACTGGCAATCAAAGCCAAAGTGCATGTAGCATTTTGAGGAAAATAACAGACGCTTAAATGATAGAAAATACAGCATCATTTCTTGAACAGATAAAAAAAAAGTGTGTGTCTCTGCTGGGTGTATCTGGATAAATGCATGGCAATGGTCAAACGCAGTGCGTTTATCCAAGCTCTTTCTATGACAGACTTTATAAGAAGAGAAATTTAATTCAGCTTGTAACAGATAAAAGCAATTGTCTCCAGCCCCAGTTAATGAATACAATACAAAAATTACATCAAGACACGATAATTAAAATTATATCCAAAGATATTTCTTGATATTGCCCCCTACTCAATAAAAGGCTATTTGCAAAATCACAATATACCATGTGTAGAGTAATGTCTACAGCAGCCATATGGATATTTGTTAACTACGTAAGTGGGTTGTTGTTAGTGCTTGTTTTTTTTACATACTTGGCTGAGATTGCTCTCCTTACTGGTTTTAGTGACCTTCAAAAGTGACTCGCATTAAACAATATTGTGTATATAAGTGGTGTTTTAGTGTCCTGATAACACACGAGTGAAGTGGACCAGCAGAAACTAGAGTACTTCTGATATTATGACAATACTGTTAAATAGTAATTCTTTATTTGGTACTCCACTTGTTGAGGGCTACATTTGTGCTAAGCTGGTAAATACACAATAAACTTGAAAAAAATAAGGCTAAGGCAACTGACTTATGAGCAATTCTGAGGTTTAAATGTTTATGTAGTGCAAAATCATTTATGAAAGTTAGGTGAACATACAAATCTACTTTCCTTAAAAAGTACATCTAAATTTAAATTCAAAATTTTACATCTACATTCTTGTTCCTTCATTTAAGAAGGTAAATGGTGGCAACACATACTGTACAACAAAATTATAATTTAAATATTTATTTAAAAGGTACACAAAATTCATAGAAATCCTCTAAAATAAACACAAGTGTTCTTTAAAGTGCTTGAGTGATCTTAAAGTTCTGCAGCAATAAATAAATAAATAAAATTCTTACGTGACATTCAGGTGACATTGTTCACAGCCAGTGTAATTATTATTTTTTTATGCATGTGGAAAAAATATCTGTTTAATCAGGTGACTTCTCTAAAAAAAATTAGTTGTGAAGCTCATTTTTTTTTTTTCAGCCAACTACTCAGTCCATAATACACTGTCTATTTTTTGCCTTGGTCATTACCCACAATACACGTCTAATCACTCAGGTAGTTTAATCTGTGTATGAGTCTGCAGAGGAGCCTCTGTCACAATCTGTCCCCAGAGGGTCCGCGACTCCAGCGAGTCACCACTGCCTCAAATCGAGCGATCACTCTGATGGATGGCCTTTGGTGTGATGTATGGCTGCTGTTATTCTCACAGAACTGTACGGCTTGTGTTTGGTCAAGTGACCGCCACATCCTGTGCATCCAACATGTCCCTTAGGTCCGGGGCAGCTGTCTAGTAAGATGATCCATGGAGCGACACACTCAGCACTGAGTGATGAGCCTCGGTGGAAATCACGTTTGCTCAGGTTATTTACTTTATAGGTTTGAGTTCTGTTGCCGTTGGAACCTTCAACAACATCAGCTCCAACTCTGTTTTTATGATTATACATTTTAATGCAGTTTGCACTTATCTTTTTGGTATTTTTTTTTGTGCAGATTTTACAGTCGGAATAATGCAGCATGTTGTCACTGAACAACAGCAACATTTTGTGGCCATTGTGTGGGCAGTACATTTGTTATTATTTCTTCTAATTTTGATCTTTCCTTGTGAGTGTTTTGTGGGACTTTTGCCAGCTACTCAGGTGCTTTCACACCTGCACTGTTTGGTCCGGACTAGCAGACACTTAAACACACTAGAAAAAGTAAACAGAAGAGGGTAACAGATACGCATATTATATATTGTTTTTCCAATTTTTTATGGCTCTGTTTTTATCGCTACTCTGTGGGCAGATGCCTCCGGTGAAGCCAACCATTTCAACAGGAGGCACCCCCCCCATTGTCATGACGAGAGTGACCACAGCGTCATGGAAAGTCTGATAGTCCGCTTTTAAAATCTGTACTGTAAAAACAAGAGTTAATACTGCTTAATTATTTACGTTCTTAATGCAGATCTTGGTGCAGACTTTCAGGTGGAAAAGTCTTATACTGCCATTCTTTTACATTTTCATGATAGATTCATCCAAGGAAATTTTGAATTGAATGGCTTTGTAAACCAGCAGCCCTCTGTAAAGATGGTGGTAAACCCACTTTAGAAACCCCGCTATTCCCTGTGGACACTCAACATTTCTTTTGGGCTTTGGTTATAACTTTCTAAATTTCACCACTGTAGAATAAAAATAAACAGACTATATCTTATTACTTTAATGAGATAGATTTAATTCTTGATTCATGATTCTTCCTGCGCAGTGCTTTATAATAGGTCAGTGAACTTTCACAGCACAGAGCACTGCCAGGCGCTGACACAATACATTTTGCTTTAGCTGTTCTGGTAAATACACAAAGTGAGAAATTAGATTTGGCAGGTCATTCCACTGCCCCCTAGGGATCTGCAACTGGTGACGGCAGTGCTTTTTTGTGCATGTCTGTGTTTTTCTCTTTTTCTTTCAAAATAAACACCTCAAATTCTTTGAGTGTGACACATTTACAATGAAAGCAAAACAAAAAAAACGAAATAACATGTTTTTCTACCTGATCCAGAGCTGGTGTGTAATGGATGTGTTCTCAGCTTCACACATTCAAAGACGTCCAAGGGGCTACTGCAGCAATGAGGGAAGGCTACACTGTCATTTACTGAGTGAGTCATCATTTCATTTTAAAATGTGTTTCTGTGTCAGCTGTCCACCACCAATCAATAGTGTGAGAACTTGGGGTGTAGACTGTGGACATTTAATATGCAGTCATAGGGATACTTTGTTTTATTTATGATGACGAGTTCTGTCTAAAACGTCATACCAACATACATTTTTAATCTTTTTTTGATTTAAATTTTCATTACAACCTAAATTGGATATACATGTGAGTTTCCTGCTGCATTTGTACATCCTGGAAAGTTACATAGTGAATGAATGAATTTTTGTCCATAGCCTCATTACCCCATCAAGGGGAAATTTATTTTCAGCAGCCATGTCACTAACTGGAGCCTATAGTAAGTTTTTATTTTGGCGGAGTACTTAGAGAAAACTCAGTGCTGCTGTGGGTTCACTCAGGTTTTTGGTTAATAAAGGTCAACCGGTGAATCTAAATGGCTTGTATTATGTAAAAGGTAGTGTCAGTGTATGTCTCTGAGTGTTAGCTCTGCGATTAACAATCCACGATGCAACTTGCCTATAATGGCTGTAATATACTTAATAAAAATAAATAATAAGAAGAAGAAGAAGAAGAAGAATGGGTGGGATTTATATAGCCCTTTTCAAGGCTTTCAAAGCGCTTTGAAGAGTCTATTATTCTTTCACTCCACAGTCACACACTGGTGGTGGAGACATGGTAGCCATATTGGCCTACAGCCTCTCCATCCACCTCAACATACTGTAGGTTGAGGTACATACTCAAACATTTACACACCAGTGCCATAGACCTCAGGCTCTCTGCGACCCGTAACAGGATACACAGAAGAAAATATAACTTAATGTGCTTTCTGAAAGGTTCTATGTAACAAGAATGTTCAATATTACCACATTATTACATATTTAATTATCAAAAGCAGAGTTGTTGTTGTTCTGCAAAGAGCTTTCACTCTGTTGTTTGTGTGTTTGTTTTGTTCAAGTGACACACACACACACACACACACACACACACACACACTGGTGTAAACACTGGCGTCACACAGACACCTTCCCCCTCAGCGCTGGTGTGATTTGTGTATAAAGTGGAAGGCTTCCCACTGCTTCTCCAAAATTACATTCTGGCAGGTGTAAAAAGCCGCTCTGTTAGAAGACTCCACACACAGGTTGATTGTACACCTGCTTGGCGACTCCTCAGGTGCTGTTCACGCTGGTCCAAACCGAGGCTTCCCCCGAGGGTCGGCTCCCTCTACTGGCGAAGTGTTGACGGCCACAGGGACACAGAGCTCATCATGTTAATTCAACAGCCACATAATCATATTTCTACCACGTAGGTGATCTTTATTAACTTTTTCCACCGGTGGTGCTCTGGCAGCGGTCACGGTATCATAATAAATAAATGACTCAATTGGCTGGGAAAGTATTCAGGGCTCACCAAAAATGTATTAATATTTCTGAAAACACAAAGAGCTGCAACGTAAGCTTTGACTTATCTGCTTTGTGACAGCTCTGGTTCCATGGAGGACAAGGCCTACAGGTTTTTCTGAAGCTACTATTAACATACAATAATTTGGTGGGATTCCTACTCTGACACTATCCCTCAATAATTACCATCTAAACCCCTGCTGCATTGGCCCCGACAGATCTTGTTTATTTAAATGTCACAGCATGTTTTGACTTTATTTAAATGTTGGCTCCAATTCCTCATATAATCTGTATTTTTTTAGGTTGAAGAAATGTCAACTATCGACTTGAGCTAAATATTCATGTCATCATATTGTACAGAAAAATATGACTTCTGTGCAGGACAAGTGGCACAAATATGACTGTGGCCTCACTCATAGTAAAAATGGTCATTAGCTGTTTCCTAGTTTCCCTAGACTTCTCATTGCCCCTCCCCCTCAAGGGTCTCTCCAAGTGTGGCTGCATTTCCGTTGTTATTATAAAAAGATTTAAAAAGAGTAAACACAGTTTTTGACAATAAATGGATTCACCCAACCACTAACTATGAGTGAAATAAATGTCTTTTGTGTTACTATTCATATTCTCTAAAAATGGCCAATTCTCATGTAAACTTATGAGCACAACCGTACAGTATGTGAGATTTTGTGTGGCTGCCGGACTGCACATCTGATTACCCCATGCAGTTTATTTTTGGACTTATTTCTATAAAACAGCTGTCTGCTGAATATTGAAGGTGCTCGTGGGTTAGACACAGGTTAATACGTGTCCTTTCAAATGACTAACTAAAGACTCATGTATTATGCATAAGTCTGGGTATTCCCTGTTAGAAGGCAGTACAAATCATTATTAGGAAGAAGCCCTTTTCCCAGTCTGCACTAATGTTGAGTTTACATTAATAGATTTTATTGGCCAGCTGCACATTTCTGTTGAGTGTTGTCCATGCCCATATATGATGATAACAATCCACTTTCCAAGGTCTGCCACATATAAAGTGCATTTCTCAACTGTTTTAATGATAGTCTGAGTTCCATGGCGTGCTGTGGCGCATCTCATCTCTGGACAGTGTTTTGTAAAAAGAGATGAAGCTCTGGAGGCAGTGCTGGTGAAATAATGGAGGAGTGCATGAGGATGGCCAGAGGCTGTGGATTGTTAGCTGCTTTTGCTGCACTAGTCTGTGGACCCCTGGGCAGTTAGTTTGTGTAAACAGAATATTTATTAAATCGTCTCTTCGACAACCTGGAACTGTTGCATCTCAAGTAAACGGATGAATTTAATTCCCTGTCTTTTGTTATAGAGTTGATGATGTTATAGAGCCTGTTATAAAAATGATTCACAGATGGATCAAAGCATGTCAGTTGGTTTTATCAAAACGCTGTCAGCGGGCAATTTGGGAATAGGTTCCCGCTCAGGGCATGACAAAATTGCATTGTTTGTGTGTAATTTGTGCAGGTGTGTGATTTGGTCTAGTGTCATGTTGAGTGCTCCCACTGTGCTGTAATAACACACCTCAGTGAAATATTCATAGAGAGGTAAGCCCATCTCTCTGAGTCAGTCACATGGATTCTTTATTATCATCCCCTCTGCCTGCCTCCTGGTCACTGCATTCCTTAGCCTTTTTAACACAGCCTCTAGAGCGCCACATGTCACTAGCCCAGTACCCCCATTAGTTTTTTCAGAATCATCTTTATTTACTGTTTCTTTTACAGCAGTTCTCAACTGTACTCCTAACTTCTGAGGACAAGTAAATGTGCACACCAATAGAGACTGACTGTTCAGGCTGATGGTTAAATAATGTCCCATTTTCACAGAATGGAGGTTGGTGCAGTGCTTCATCACTTCTCTACAGCTGCGGCCGTCTCCAGGTCAGAGTGGAGCTGCTGCAGGTCAGGGTTTGAGCCGGACACCATCACTCACTCAGACACAACTCACTTTCCCTTGACACTGTTTGTGAAAGGTTATATTTACACTCAAGTTTTACAGAACCCCAAAACCGTAAACATAACATGTCAGGGTTCAGCTCAAGACCATTAATGCTCTCTTATGAATATGACTCATGGGTTCTCTTGTTCAAATAACTTTCAAGTGATTAGTGTTATGCTATAAACGCTTTGGAGATCAATAAGCCAGACAGGATTTACTCAATAGAAATGTCAAGACCCTGGTTAGTTGGTAAGTTGTAGACAAGAACTTAACAAGACCAGACCATTCTGAATCATTGATGAGTTCTGGAAAATTGTACAAACAGCATATTACAGCCGGCAGGACACATCTCTTAGCTCAAAGTGAAATAAATACAAATAGTCACATCTTTTTTTAAAGGTGCAGTGTCTACTTTTTGGTGACATAACAGGTTGCATTTCCACACAACATACCTCTGCGGGCACCTATGGAAGCCGTGCAGGGACATACCGTTGTCTCTGAAGAAACCCAGATGAGATTGAAAAATGTGTCCACTGTGATAGGAAGTAAACATGATTGTGCTTCTCCTCCATCAGTGCTCAGTTTGTCTGACTCCTTACACTGGTTTCTATGTACAGTATGTGTGCATGTACTGTATGTGCAAACCTGAAGCCGTTAATTATTTATTTTAAGGCTCACAGCTCCTTCACTCAACCTTTTAGATGTTTGTTAATCAGGCAGCTCCTGTGCAAGGTGAACAGTTGTAATGGACCGTCATCCATCTTTCTGACGTTTGGTATTTCAGCGGCACTTCAAAGTGATCCTCTGTCACCTCAGTGTACGCTGGCCATCTTCTCAACCTTGACAATGATAGACGACTGTCGGATTGACACTCTCAGGACTGGGTCTTTGGACAGATGATAAGTATTATTTAGATCTGTTTATTCTGTGTTAATTCTATTATTAATTAGTCTTTAAATTTTGATATTTGTATTGCGAGAGGGAAACCATTTGATTGCTTAACCCCTAATTACTTTGTATTCACATTTGAGAGATTTTTATAATAATAATAATAATAATTTGCCATATTAAAACACACTTACATAGATTTTCACCAAAACACTTTCATTCACTGGTCAGACTTTGAGGCAGCTTTGTGGTTAAGGCATTCTGACCACCACATAAACAAAAGGCAAGGCAGTTTTATTTATATAGCACAATTTATATACTGGGTAACTCAGTGTTTTACAGGAATTAAAGACAATTTACAAGATTAAGAAACATTTAAGAAACATAACAAAAATAAAAACATAAAAAAAAGAGTGCAGATAAAAAAGTTGAGGCTGTTCCAGATTTTTGCTGCATGAAACTTAAACGCTGCTTCCCCAGGTTTAGTTCTAACTCTGGCACGAGCTGAAGGCATGTTCTCAGAGTCTGAGGAGGTTCATAAGCCACTAGCATGTCAGAAATATATGTCAAAACTATGAAGCAACTTTGGATGTGATGTATAACATAGAGAAGCAGCAATGTTGTGCAATATTAGAAAACATTTTAGTCACAATGAAGGAAATCAACCCATGCTGATTTGTGGCCAGAGTGTGTCTCATGCCTCGGCCCCTGAACATGTTCAGGGGCCACATACAGCCCAATTTCATCTCAAGTGGACCAGGCCAGTTTTCACAAAGTCACTCTCACAATGTCCTTGATGCTAATGCTATTTTGCTATCAATAAGGTAACTCATTTTTGCTCAATTCATTTAGTTTCTCTCTTCTTAGATGTCCTTGCAAGCTGTAGCGCCGAATATTATATTCCTTGAGCACTAAAACTCTTAAAAATATTCATTTTCTGTTGGTCGTCAAGGTACCCTTATTCCTCACTTTTATTGGCCCTCACCATGAGCTAATGTGGAATAAGTCATGGCTTTTACTGTTACCAATGTCAAAACGATTATATTAATAAAAGCACAAAAAAAAAAAAACAAGGCTGAGTTGACTGCGTGAACTTTTCATCCACAGTGGCGCGGTTTAGTCATGCTGTCGCTCAGTGGAGTTGAGTTTCCTGAGTGGGTGTGTGTGTGAAGGTATGAGACAGAACGTGACAGAAAGAGTCTGAGGCACCAGTACATTTTTTGCTGGAAGGAACAAAAGAAATCAAACTCTGTGGCAATAAAATGAAATGGCCTTTTGAGCCCTTTATAATGAATTTGCTTAAACAATGTGCTTCATAATTTCAATTGTACATCGGTTTTAATGTAACAATGACATTTAAAAGGAATGAAAATGGAATGACTTGCCTGTCTGCTTCCTATTAGTGCGATTGCTAATGTCTTTTGAAAAGAATAACCAAACCTTCACGTCATTCTGCTGTCAGCGCTTGTTCAAGTCAGCTTTCGAAGTGAAGAGGTGAGTAATGTGAACAGAGTTGCATTCAGTGACTCAAGGCCTGCACGGTTTAACAAGATATCACAAAAACCCAACTGGAGATAGCTGCGTGCTAAAATCACAGCACTTTCTCTCACACTTAACTTCTCATTAGGAGCCCGTGTGTCATAAGCCAACAACCTGTGACCCATCGGGAGGCTATATGTTCGTATAAGGCCGCATCTGTTATTGCAACTCTTGTCACTTGTCAGGTACGGCGGCCACTAGCCTTGAGATACTTGGCTGTTGTCTGTGAGTGCTTTATCATCTTGATAAATGCAGCCTTGGAGCGGTGCACTATCAGCACGCTCCGAGGCATGAGACACACTCTGACTAATGAAAAGAGAAGGTCAAGGGGAAGGAGGGGGTACGCACAATGAAAGAAGGGAGGCGGCAAACGAAGATGTGGATGTAAAAGTAAGGGACAACATGTCACTGACACGTGTGTTCCTGCCATGACGTTGTTACTTTTGATGAGAGTTTCTAGATGTAGCCCAGTTTCTTTTTGTTCACAAAGAATCTGACATCTTTGCATCAGTTACTTCCATGAATGGTCCATGTGTGAGTCTGCAATACCACCTAAAATATGCCTTCAGTGTACTCAGAATGTCTTTTCAACCTGCCCTTGTGCATTTAAAAGTTTCCAAAGCACAAAAATGTTTAACAATAAACATCAGGACACCTTCCAGTCCATGGTTCTTGTCACATAGTGACCACAAGTAACTTTTTGCCTTATTAAAGTATGTAGCCCTCGAAGTCAAAGTGATGGTTGTTCAACATAAAAAATAAGAATATCCCCTGTTTCTGTGCTCCTGGCTCACAAGATTCTGCATACGTAATTCACAGTATGTTACCTTTTCATAGAACCACTTATGGCACCAGGTTAATACAGCTTTACAGACATCTAAAAATGAATGAAAGTGAATCTCGGAAAGCCTGTGAAGTATTGCTTTAAAGTAACACTGCATAACTTTGAGTCCTAAATATATATATTCTAATAATCATTTAATGGTTCTTAGACATGAGATTGGTAGATTGGCCTGTTTCACTGACACAGTACCCTCAGCTGGAAAAAAACATTCAATATAAATGATATTTAATTTTTGTTGCCAGGACGCATAAACATTAAATGAGGGACTTGCTTTACGGACCTCAAACAGAGGAAGCAGAAATATGCCAATACACTGGACCTTAGCAGAGTCATATTTGTACAAAATACACTAAAATGAGAAGACTCGGCGGTTTGGATAGTTTCCTTTTGAAAACAAACAATGTCCGTAAAATGGTGGTTGCTGACATAACAACAGAGAGTAGAGGGGTCTGCACCCTCTACTGGCTAAACGTTACGCAGGGTAGCTTTAAACAAATCTGATCACATAGTGTTACACAGTAAGTGTTAAAGCTTGCATTCTGAACGTAGCCTTCCTAATTCCACATGCGCCACATCAGAGCCACTATAACAGTAATTACATTTGACAAGAGAGCTTACATTCATTTCCTTGTACGTGTATCAGCGAAGACATATTCCCTGTATCTTGAGCATTATTACAGCAGGTGTTGAGAATTTTATTGCACATTATTCATTTTGGAGACGTCAAAGTGACAACACTGATTTAGGGAGTCCTTCCTGGGCTAATTACCATATTCTGCTCAATCTATTGGCAGGGTCCCTGCATGACTGGGCAGACTGCACTTCATTGCCTTCAACGGCGTCAAGCAATGATCAGGGGGTTAGCAGATGCTGCTCTGTCTTTGGGGTCACATCCAGTCTATTCCCACTGTTGGGACTGAACAGACTGAAAAAGACAGTTTGGGAAAAATGCCTGAATAAGAGAAATGTTTCTGCCCACAAACTATCTCTAAGTGCAGTCATACCCAGCGTTTCCATCGATCTGTGTGTAATATATAATATCAGGTCGAAGGTCAGAATATGCTAGATATCTCCCCTTTGGTTCCTTCTGCTTAAAATGGATGTGTAGCTTTGAAAAAAAGTGTCGGCTGCCTTGCTGACATGCTCACAGGGAGAGCACTTTTCCAATACATGCTAATGAGGATTCTGCAATTATCTGGGCTCTACCAGGAGGAAGACAACAACAAAGAAATAGGGGAAAGAACAATATACAATGCTGCACACTAGTATTTTTTTTATTCCTCACAGAGGCTTGATAGTTATAGTGAAGAATAGGTCGCTTTAACAAAAACAAAATGGTATGTACCGGACAGAAGAGTTACATAAACATTACATTGCTATGCTGATGCCAATAAAGACAGTAAATGAAAATGTCTACACATCCGTTCAGACATTAGCTTCTCTTTATGAACCCTCTGCATCATGTTTGACCGTATTCACTCACTTACATGCAGTGCATAATCAAGAATATCACATGCGTGCTTTGAAAGCACAATGAATATTTAAAGGGAAAATAATACAAACGGTACAGTTGGAGCTCTAGATACAAACGTTTCTGTTGAGATAATCGCTGTTTACAAAAAGTAATTTCACTGTTGTTCCATTCTGTAATCTTCAAAATAGTTTTAGATTATACAGTTTAATATCTTGTTTTGTGCTGGGGACTTCTTTAAAAAAATTTAATTCTTACAGCCCGGTATTAAAAAGTAGCACGCCTGGTTTCAGCAAGAAAAAGTCAATATTATCAAAGATTTATGTCTCGAGCAGTCTGCTTTTTGTTCTCTACTATCAGGCTTCTTTGAATGGTTACTAAATTGAAATAATTACAGCTACTGGACATGGTAATCATTCCTTTTTAATATCTTTCAAAAGAAATATCTGGAGGAAATGCCTCGGTGGACTTTCTGTTGTCTCATAACATAATAGAATTGACTATAATAAGGGTGAATCTATTCAGGTATTGGTACTGTTTGTAACCTTCTGGACTACAAACAGTCTGGGTTCAAGAGCGGCCATTCCACTGAGACTGCACTGCTCTCAGTCATCAAAGCCCTGAGACTGGCAAAGGCAACATCCATGTCATCTGTACTCATCTTACTGGATGTGTCTGCTGCATTGACATTGTTAATCACCACAACCTCCTGTCTTCTCTTAGTGTGATGGGTGACTCTGGAATGGCGTTGCAATGGTTCAAGTCTTACCTTAGGTAGGTCATTCAGAGTATCCTGCAGAAACGAGGTCTCTGAGTCGTAACATCTCAATACAGGGGTGCCACAGGGCTCAGTGCTTAAACCGCTACTCTTTTCCATATACATGACATCCCTCAGCTCGGTCTTTCAGAAGCATGGCTTTTCCTATTACTGCTATGCGGATGACACTCAGCTCCACTTGTTATTTCAACCTGACGATCCGACGATCTCTGCTTGCTTCTCGGTATGCCTGAGGGACTTCTCACTTTGGATGAAGGACCATCACCTGCAGCTTAACCTTGCAAAAACGAATGTGCTTGTGATTCCGGCCAACTCAAAGACTCAGTGGATCCAGAATGTGGCGGCAAGAGTGGTCTTCAATGAACTTAACCGTAACTCCTCTCTTCATTAGGTTACACTGGCTCCCGGGTGGATGCCCACATAAAGTTCAAAGCTATGCTCTTGGCCTACAAGACCACCACTAGTTATCCGTTTTCCCTGTGCTTGGGTGGGTTTTCTCCTGGTACTCCGGTTTCCACTTCCAACATCAAATCATGCTATGGTCCAGTTAATGACATGACTGGGGTACCTGGGCGCCCCCTGGTGGTAGCTGCCAACAATAAATTTCCCCACGAGGATAAGAAAGGGGAAATACATGGGCAATGTTTATTTGCATTTCAATATGCTTCCCTTTTCTCTGTTTTTCTTTTTTGTGCGGTTTTGCTGTATAAGCTGACATGTTCAGTGCTGGACTAGACACTTTCTTTGTATTAGCCATTACCCAAGTTCTTACTTTTACCGTGCATCTCTCCCACTGCAGCTGCCACAACCAAAACTGCGACTGTGACCATAGATGATGTTTTTTCACGTTTCCTAATACATCATGCCATTCAATGATTAAATAGTTTTTTCTCAAATACAAGTCATTGTATTTGGGGAATTTCAGACAACTTGGTCATTTCTATTTAAAGTTTAGATGGTGAGGCCCTATTCCTGCCATATCCCTAAAAACCTTTGTACATCTTTCCATGGCTGTATCAAATTGTATGGAAATTTTCCTCATTATTACGTAGACATTATCTACTTTAGCTGTCATTTTACAGTCCAAGCGCTGACATTGCTGTGAATTTTTGACCTCAGATATTACTGTCTTCCTGTCCGGGCCTCTAAATTCCGATTTGCACAGCCTAATGCACAGCAAATGGCAGTAAATAAAATGTGAATGGCGAACAGATTTCAGGACAGTCGTCTAATTGCCATCACTGGCTGAAAGGGTTCATGGTTGTGCGCCATAAATGTAATGCAAGATGATTAGCCCTTAATGCATTTGTGACTGTGATATTGTTACTGTCTGTGACTGTAATATGTGCCATAGTTTGTGTGTTGTAAGGCTGTGTGGGTAGAGGCTCATTGGTAACGTTTTGGCACACATTATTGTTTGAATGAGGCAGTCAAACTCAATATCACACACAGCTCTGAGTCAGTAGGAGTGTTTGTTAGCCGAACATGCAGCGTAATAATCACTTAGTCCTTAGCCATCTAATGAACAGCCATCAGAAGATGTTTTTACATAATCCTGCCATCTAAGATTACCTTATTGCTTGTAAAGGCTTGCCGCGGATGTGTGCCTCATTACCTTGGGACATTGGTCATTTCATTTCAAGGGTCTGATTTTCATTAACTGCTCTGCCCCCTGCCCATTAGCAGAATGAAAGCTTGGCTGCAACCATCTGGCTGCCAACAAGACCTCCGGGCTGCTTTATAGCCATGCTGAGCTCCACTAAAAGAAAAGTTGCATCGTTTGAGTCTTTTTCTTTGTGGAGTAAAAGAGAATGATGCAAAGTGTCCCAAGCTCAGGGTTGAGGAGGTAGACAGAAAGATAAATTTAGACAAAAAAAACAGGAGGATTGTTGGCGCAGTGATAGAAGAGAGGCAAGATGAGACAATGTCAAATACAAGCTGAAAGAAAATTCTACATGAAAACAGACCAAAGGTAGACACAGACAACAAAGTGATGTGCAAATGTAAAATAAGGCTGTTTGAGATGACAAAAAATATTTCTGCAGCGTACAAAAGGAAATTAAATCAACTTTTCTGTTAGTACCATGACAGGAGTCTTGAGAGGGCAAAGAGGTGCACACAGAGATTCATCTGGCGGCTGATCACACTTGGCTTTTAGTGGGACACTGCACATGTAAAACAAGTCAACCTCTGCATGCTCTACTGGCCACGGTTTATTATTAGAATGACTGTTTTTATTAAAAAATAGCATTTGCTAACTGATATTGTTCTAGTGACACCTTTAAAACACCTCGTGTCTATTCTTGTCTCCTAATGGCTTTTGTTTTGTTTGCTGATACACACAAAGCCTGTGTATGAAAGATGGGTTATACAACTGTAACTCATAGTGACAAAATTATCATTTGCTCTAAGTGATCTGGATTATGTGAATGTAACTGACTACCTTCTCATTGTTCATCCATGTTTTTACATTTAACCTTGAATCTTGACTATATGACTGCTGCATAAAAAAATATCTTGGCCTAGATTCTCAAGTTGATTTTTACTTTTGGCAAAAAACAGCTTCCATAACTGGTAACGGATGTAAGTGTGCTCACTTTACTGTTCCTTAACTGGATGAGAATATACTCAAAGCACAGCCATTTTCAATCCGCTGTTCTTATGCAGGAATATATGACCCAGAGGACTTCACAATGAATGACCCTGGTCGATACACTCTCAGACTTATTTTAGTGTAATAAAGGCATAATGAACGACATGGGATGGTAATTGATGGCGACTCTCAAATCATGCCACTCTCAAACCAGATCAAGATGTCTTGCACTTGCTGTGATTAAATGCCGCTTGAGCAGTGATGTAATGCAATATTGATTTTTTTTTAAAGATGGACCAATTGTTTCACTGCTTTGCAAAGAGAGGTCAAAGGTCAATTTCTTGCCAACAGCAACATCAGCAGCCTTTGGGAGTGTTGGGTTGTTTCAACTTTAGTAAATATTGAAGTTTTACACATGTATGCTGGTATGACCCAATTTCATTTTGCTGTTTTTTTTTCTTTGAAAGTCCTTCTATCTCTATGACTTATAGAATACGTTTGGGGCATTAAATTAACCTTAAAAATCACTTAAGGCACAGTCAGTTCAAGGAAGCACCTGGCAAAGACATCACCTCAGGGATAGACACGATGTCCTTCCTTATTGGAAATGGAAACATAAAACATCAGCTACAAACATGACTCCTGTGGGGCAAAATGTTCTATGTGCTGCACTCTAAAAATAAAAAATTATATCAGTATGTCATTGGAAGGGTGGGACTGGCAGTGGCATGTATTTTTGTGCCAGTTATGTTGTGATTGAAGATTTATTTATTTGATCACAAATGTGGATTTTTCTGCCAAAATCTGCAATCTCCCATGCTTTAATGTTTTGTTTAGATATGAGCATTTTGCAAACAAAATGTTGGCCTGCTTCTGTTGAGTTATACCTGTGAGGTGGTTTTGTAATTGGGACATTGTCAATTACTCACTCCTGTACCAAACTTACACAATCAACTTTTGGTCTTGATAATGGATTACAATAAAAACAGCAAAGAATATGACAGTGGAAACTATATCTGAGCCAAGGGATTGAAACATCATGTAACTGTTGCAAACGAATCAAAGGCTAAAAGCAGAGAGGAGACAGAGGCGGGCAGTGTGGACTGTGCGTAAGTTTGAGGGGCTGTTCCCAGAGCTGACGCTAGGAGCTGTCCGCGGTGCTGAATGCTCTCAGCCTCCTCCTCTTCTCTCCATGTGGCACAGCTCGCACAGCCACGAATCCGGCAATCCGCTTACTGAGCGTCCAAATTAAAGCAGGTCCTCCGCGTTTCACTTGATTATTCTCGACTCCCTTCATCCTCCGACGGAAGTGCAACAGCTACTGTGCGTCTTCGGCTACGGTTACAGACGCTTTAGATCAACGCTTGTATGTTTTCTCCCCTCATTGCCCGGGAAGTACTATCTTTTTGAAAACATAAGGACGTGTTTTTGCTGCGTGGGACTGCGACCTCGACTTTGGAAGACATGTGCTTGAAACGAGACTGTCATGTAAGGACCCTGATCGCAGTTTTGGTTGTGGCAGGTGCAGTGGGAGAGATGCACTACGAAGGTAAGAACTTGGGTACTTTGTGGGGCTTTGTTTCGTTGAGTTGTTTCAGTTTAACTACGAGCTACGGAGGCAAAGGCTTCCGCTGAGTGGCGGGAAAAGACACCGGCTTCACGACGCCACAAGTGTGTTCAATTAAGCGCTAAAGCCATTTACAGAAAATGAGTAGCAGAAAATACAAGATGTAATTTTCAGTTTCACATTCTGACACGGTTTCTGTATAAAAGTTTAAAGGCACATTATCATTTTACGCGGGTTACGTCGAATTACTTGTGTAACAGATTTTATGTTCTTGTTTTATCTTGTGATAGGCTCTCTGTGTTATTAGCATCGCGGAAATACATGGCTAATCAGGAGTTAGCTTAGCTTTAATTGTAGCATGTTTGCACTTAAAAACACATTGAGTCCGTTACATAATAGGTCAATAAAACTTAACCTTTGACTCACATGTTAACATTGTTTTCTGTCAGAAATAATTTTGCGGGTTAAGCAATAAAAGGTTCTAGAACTAAAGTCGTTAATAGGAGTCAAAGAAAACACAAGACATAACGTAACTATCAACAAAATAATGATTCTGTGTGCCAAAAGGAGCATAAATAACACTAAATGGCAATAATATGAAATAATCAACAACGTCGGCAATTATGAACATTTTGCCTCTTTATTTAACTCTCTTAGTTTTATCAATGCAGTCAGAAACTACTGCTCTGACTAGACAATAGAAACATTGTCGCTCAGTCACACCTGATTTAACAACTCCCCTTAAGGCTGGTTGTTTTATATATATATAACAACCAGCCTTAAGGGGAAAATAAATGCCCTATTCTAAAGTATAAGCTTCTATAAAGTTATTCAATTTTCAAGGCAGCCAGATAGAGAGATGTGTTTTGGCCACTGAGGTCTGTGTGACAGACGGTGCTCAGTAATAAGACTCTAATCCTTAGGAATTGCTGAAGATTATTGACCAAGCTGTTTGCCACAGTCGAGTGCCTGTGGGGAAGCAGCAGCGGATTCATCCACACTGGCCTTGGCCTAATTATTTCTCTATTGTGTGTCTTCCCCTTTCTTTTTTGTTAGCAGAAGTTCTTCTTCCCCAAATCTATTTGTCTCCCAGCATCTGTGCACACAAAACTGGCATAACTCAGAGTACACTGTAATAAAGCAGGCTACACATGGCACAAATATCAGAAAATATAGATGATTTTTCTATGGGAGCTATCTGCACTTTGTAACACACTCCTTCAGGTACAGTAAATGCAAATGGGGTCTTTTTTATATCTCCAGTGTAATGAGGCGTTTTATGAAAATTGCCTCATTCGTGTTGAAAATGAGCGTGTTTATGAGGAACAAGTGATTACTAAACAATGCCATAAGTGTGCAAATGAGTTCATATTGCTCAAGCTATTTCTTCTGAGCCCACCCGAAACTGAAGTGCCATTCTGAAGCAGCCATTTTATAAGATCAGTTATATTTGATATTATGCAAAGATGCTGCAACACTTCACGTTTTCACAAAACATAAAAAAAAAATCAGCTATTAGTAAGAACTGCTGCCAGAGTAGATTGTATTTTGTCTAAATATTTAATCACCAAGTTTATGTGAAAAACATACTCAGCATTGTGCTTTAAAGCTCAAGTTGTGTAAATTTTTTAGTGTTTTCAGTCACAATTGCACTTATCTCCAGAAAACGCCACTATTATTGCTTCCTGCTCTAAACTCTGGGGAGTAGAAAAATGCACCGCCTGCTATTTTTCTTTAGAAGAAATAAAATATAACAGCTCACATTAATGAATTCCGTGCTGTTGCTTAGCCAGCGACTGGTCAAATCACTTTTGAGAGGTTTCAATTTTTAATCCTCTTGTTGTTTGACTATTGTCAGGAGTTTAAGTGTGTAGAATAGATGCTGCGCAGGATGAATATAGGGATTTGGTTCAGAGGATATGCTTCTGTTGTTGTTTTGTGGACTTGTATTTTGGCCTGCTTCTGTTTTCCTCGGAGTAATAAAACCAATTTGACTGTCGCAAGAAGCAGAAAATGTCACTGAACTGTTTGTGTTGGCAGCACTTACAGCACTGTAAATTGTCAATGTATTTTATTGACTAGGCGCATTTATTACTATAAATGTATAATAAATTTCTCTTTCTGGAATCTGGACCTAAACTCAGCGACATCTTCCTTATGTTTTCATCATCCTTTGTATGTTCATATAATTGCTTCTCAATATTACAGTAAGAAAACATGACTTATGCAATATTTATGTTCAGTTTTGTGATAAGATATTAGAAGCTATCAGAGAAAATATACTTTTCTTTTCCTGAAATAATGTGTGATTTTGCTAACAAGATTAAAAATGTATATAATATATTGACACAGAAATTACATGCTGAAAGGTTTTGCTTGTTCTTTCTTTATTTTTGTTTCAAAAGCCTGTTAGTTCTTTTTCTGTCTGACTCATGCAGTACTGTAAACGTTAAAGCAATCTTGGTGACATAGTTTTCTATAAAATGATACGTTATGCATATTACACCCCGTAATGCAAGCATCATTTGTGTAGAGGCAGTAAAAGGTAGAATATAGATATATACATAAGTTGACTGAAAGTGACGGGTTGAATAAAAGACCATCTGTCTACTCTGAAACGGGAAAAAGCTACATACCTAAATACTTTTCTCAAAAATATCTTGTACAATTATCTGTGATACACCATACAGATCTAAACAAGTCCTGTGGTAATTACCGAGACACTGCAGCCACACAACAATCACGCTGCTGTTGCTAATCCAGTTTTAACAAAGCAGCCGATAATTACTAGATTTTGATACTGCCATTTTACGGTCAATAAAACCCTGACAGATTTTTAATAACTGGGACTATTCACAATGAAGAGAGTTTTTTATTGGCTCTAGCGTGCCGCCTGAAGATTTACACAGCTTTATGACACTTCAGCTTATTATCTTTACACATTATCACCACCTGCTAACAATGATCTGTAAGGAGTTTTATGCACCTAAAGTTACAACCAGACATGATGGATTGAATTTGTAAGTCTCTGAATTTTCTTGTGTTACCAGAAGTGGCAGCAGAGAAAGTCAATTTTGCAGAATCACTTTTGTATTGACACCTGTTAGCACTACAGCACCATGCAGCCCATTTCTTTAAACAGGCATTTCCTGTGCGTATTCAAATCAGCAGTCAACAACAGTGGTTTAGTTTTCCATCATCCCGCTGCATGTCTAACAAACGTTCATTAAATTTGCCCAGATCACGGGAAGAAGGCGGCATCATCTCGCCTCGGGGTGGATTGATGCTTTGAGCTCCGAGGGAAAAAAAAAAAAAGAAAAGTGAACATGCTATAATTCCAGAGGAGGTAATAGAAATCATTCAACACCTGTTTGTTGGATTGCCTGTGATTAACTTCATCAAGGGCTATTCAGCATCTGTGCGCTGTCATAATTAGTTTAACTTTCCCAAGGCCTGTCAATGGTAAATGAGAGTCATTATGGCAGAATGCCCCTCTTCAAGGCTTGGCTCCTCTGCCTCAGCCCCTCTCTGTGGCTGTCTCGCTCCCTTTCACTGCCTCCTAGGTAGCGCTCGCAGCTTGGCTCAATGCAACTCATTTGCCACTCTTCATGTGCAAATGGCTCTCGCGCCACGACAAGATTCTATGCATCCTAATTTGAGTCATTGCCTCACATATTTCTTCCCTCAACATTGTGGAGACTTTTGCAAAGGGAGGTTGCTTCCTGAAAGGATCTTTGGGTTCTTTTTTATCAGGTTTTGCTCAGACTCGTTTGCCAGCTGCAGGTTTTACATAAAGAAAATAAACTCAGTGTTTGGGTTTAATCAAGATGTACATGAGGGAGAAAATGTGTCATTCAATTGTGGAGGGAACAAGATGTGTTTCCTTTTACTCTGGTCAGGGTACATTCACACTGAGCTTATAGCATGAGCCTGGAAGCAATTATAAGATGCATTTACAACATTACAGTTTCTATCTTGTGGGGTAAACAAACCGTTTGTGTACACTTGGGTACACAAATTTTCGCTTTGTGATCTTCCCCCCTTTGTCTTCTCATATTTTCATTTAAAAAATGACTGGATGATATTGGAAAAATGTGCAATATCCCAAAAATGTACTTTTAAATATTGTGATAACGATATTACCTGTTATATTTAAATACTCTTTTACAAAAAGAAAGAAATACAATGCTCTGGACTAACGACCACTTGTCAAAGCAGGAGCTAAACCAGTATCAAAGATTATCAGTATCAAAGATTACACTGGGACTAAACCAGGATTAAACAGGTCTAAATTGGGACTAAATGTAGCAGGATGAACCAGGACCTTTTCATTTGGACACCACAGAACAGATAGTTTGACTAAAAGGTCTATAAAATGGAGTAGTATAGGGTTATTGTGATACAAGTCATTCTTACAAATATTGTGATCAATAATATCGCTAAAACAATACATTTGCAATGTATTGTGCAGCCCTACCATTAAGAGAAATTAATCAGATGCATTTAATGACCTGTTTTACCAATTGTCTTTCATAGATGCAGTAAATAAAAGCCTGTGCAGCCCAGAAACAACAGTTTCCAACAGGACCATAAAAGTCCATAGGAACATCAACACTTTCTCTTACATCTGCAGGATGATTCCAAAGAATAACTTTACTGTGTCCATGCCTTGCTTATGGACTGTATGCACCAATGAGCCACTTTCCTGTGAAGAAGAAGCTTTGGCTCTGCAGGGTTCTTTTTGCTCCAGAAGTAAATTTGACCTCTTTTATTAAAATAAAGCTCTTAAGCAACATATGTAATGTAAAAAATTTTAAACCCCAAACTTAAATCATCCTCAAAGATTGATATTCTTGAGGGATTGGTATGGAAATAGAGTTGTTGCGTCTGTGTCTGGCGTCAGCGCATGAACACTTGACTCTCCAGAACAGATGATGGATGGAACTTAGGAACCCACTGGAGCACTGCCAGTGTGTGTGATGTCCACGTGGGAGTGTGTGAAGATGTTCAGCAAACAGGAACACAACAAGAGAAGGATTGTATTAAGAAACCCAAAGTTTCATATCTGCTCTTATTTTTCAGTGGGACTCAGTGAAGTGTACACACTGGCACAGATTAAATTGAATCAATTCATTTGAAAGTGGTTCAAATAATTGGTTTCAGTACAAAGTATTTTTACTAGAACATATATTGTATCCATTTTTTCTTCCAGAGCTCGCAGGAAGGTAACAAGCTTTTCTCTTTATCTCGCAGCCATCCTGGCCACTCTGCCCTGTTTGTTTAATCACTTTGACAGTTCTGGATAGAGCTGAAATGGCTTCTTGCACTTAGATAATTACGTGAGAGGTTTCGGCAACACAAGCGCCGCTTCTGAGAGTTAATGTAACACGTTCACAATGGGATTGTCAACAAGGAGGAATTTGATCTCGGACCAAAATCACTCAGACAGACCTGTTCATAACATCTCCATCTAATATATTCCAGGTGAAGTGGACCCCTCGAGCCGTACCAGAATGAAGCTTGCACTTTGTGGAGGCAGCGAGTGGTTGTGCCTTTGGCTTTTGGCCTTGTGCCTTATCGATCCCAGCAGTCGTCCACTAGAAAAGCACCGCTGGCCTCCACAGGGCCGGTGCTCCTTTTCCACACCCGCAGGCCCCGCGCTCACCTCCAGTCCGGGTCTAATCAGGACTGGCGTGGCTGGCGGCAGCCCTGGGAACGCCTCTCCCAAACGATTAGGTGCCGGGACAGCTCCGGCTCTCTTCCCCTCTTCTCCATGCCACATCCCATCTAGAAAGCATTTCATCTGTGGCTGGCAGAGTGCTGTGTGAAAAGCACTAGGTAATAGGCTGTGTAATGCGTTTGGGGAGGGGGAAGCAAGTTTTAGTATTCACAGTTAGCGCTGACCTCTGGCAGCCTGAGCCACCCCCTCAGTAATTTCCTCAGAAAAGATGTAATTGAATTCATCAGGATGAGTAAACATATTATAAGTAGCAAAGACAGATAACAATGTTGTGGATAGATCAAGGAAGCGGATAGTGGCCTTACAAGTGATTGAAAATATTCAAAGACAAACACAAGTGAAGAAAGTGTGGTGGGAAATTCTTTGCATTAATAAACGCTGCTTTTTTGCTTTCCACTCCACTGGGCTTTCACATTTTCAACTGATGTATAGTTTTAAAGACAACATATCCCCAACAGAAATAAAGGCAGTGTATAAGCATTGTGCCTTTGACGTCGTCAGCACACAGAAGAGGTGAGGATGACATGACCCTGAGCCTTGTTGTGTGCAATAAGATGAACTGAAGCCAGATCCCAGATGAGCATGTGTATAATTTAGAGCTTCTAAAATTGACCGCCATCTTCCAAACATCAAGCGTTTGGAGCGTCTGGAGCGACTGCCAGGTGGTCAATCAATTGTCTGTCAGCTATTGGACGGCCCTCTGTCTTTGTATTGCTCCCAGTGACGGAGAGCTGGCTCATCATTTCCTCTGTCGGAGTGGCGAGTACTCTTAAAAAAAAGAATACTTGGCCTGAGAATGGATTAGTTAGCAGTGAACAGCTGGAGCTCTGCGACGGCACACCCTTGATTGCAGGACTATTGCTTTTAGCGCTAAAAGCTGCTCCGCACATTCCTGAGACTTCCCACCAACGCTGTATGTGGTAGATGGCCAAGAAACGTTAAGTAGCTTTTACTGGAAACGAACCTTTGACAGAGATGCTGTGTCAAATCACATGCTCCCCTGTTCGTATCACAAGCTCTTGCCTAAATACTAGATACTTTCAAATGGTAGAAATAAGATCCATAGTCTTTTTTTCTATAAAACAATAAAACTGGAACACATTTTGGTCTTTTTAATTTGTATTACACTGTTCTCCACTGCTGCCACTACATCTTATGCCATTTATTTTGTATATTTGCCACTCCTATATCTGTGATGACTGAGAGCACGAAATTAGTTCAAGACGTTTTTAAAGAAACACCCTGACACAATTTATTGACCTTGAGCAAAAACGTATTAACATTTCTTTTATCATAGCTCATACAGAGAACATACAGTAGCTGATTTTCAATGATTGATTGTGTTGTTCGATGGCACACAATGGGAGAATGTTTAATTCCAAAGAAAACCTCTTACCAGGAACAAGAATCTAACAGGAGAGTGTGAGGGAGCAAATGTTGTCTGTGTTTTGGTCACTCTCTGGTTGTTTCTAGTTGTTTTTGTTAAGGAGCTTGTGCCCACGCATTCATTCAGTGTGAATTATTACAATGATCTAAATAGATTGCTACTCAGGCATTACTCCACACAGACTCTCACAAACCGTGATTTCTCTACAAACACTATATTTTATTAAATTACTTTATTTGCACGTCGCTGTTTGCAGAGCATGTGTAGAAATAAGCCTGTAGAGTTTAATTCTCATATCTGCATTTGTAATTTGCCCAGAGATCAATTTTAAATGTAGTAGATGTCAGGGAGGGGCATATATTCACATCATGAAGCCTGAAGTCTGTACTTGACTTTATGGGATTATTTCTGAATGATGAAGGCAAACAGAGCAAGAGGGTCCTGACTGTGGAGATGATCACTGCCAAAGGCTTTCGGATCTTAAGTCTAAGCTGACACACCAGAAAACAGACGATAGTCATTGCTGAGTGAATTGTTTTATTGAAAAAGTGACTCTGGTCATTGTCTGGTTGTGATCAATTCAAAGTGTATGGCTACAAAAATACATAAATAATTCATTGTTTCACGAGGTAGGAGAAAGTTGAAATGAGAATTACAGTTAAGGTAACAGAAACTTTAGATAAAAACCTGAGAGATGTAAGGTACATTTCCACAATTTTTTCTAAAAGCAATATGAATAATTAAAAATACGCACACTGTACCGTTCCACTTGGCTGTGGTTTCAACAATGCAGTGGAGTTAAGGTGGAGCTAAAGTGTTGATTGGATAATAGAAGATCCTCACTTGTTCGCAAATAAGAAGTCAAACAAAGCTAAAAAAAAAAAAAAAATTCTATATTGCATTATGCACGAGTCTTGAAACTGATGCTAATTGAATGTTGAGAGAGATTCGAACAAAACATGTCAGTGCAGATACATTTTGAAAGTTAGCTTCAGGTACCATTGATATCTCATGTACAACGTCATTGTTTGCATAGCTCACACTTTCCTACACAGTGCTGAGGAAACACACCAGTCTTTCCAAGGGTGTGCCCAACCATGATGACATGTACCATACTGCTCACTGGAGAATTATTCAGTCTGCTCAGAAACACTGATGAACAAACCAGAGCTGTATTGTCTAAATGCAACAGTTCGAAGAATCCATCTTTTCTTTTTCTGTCCACATGTATGGAATAATTGCTAGACTTCTGAGGCAGTATTTTATCCTCTGGTTCTCTTTATGCTACAGCTATCATTAAGAGGACACAACCAAAGAAAAAGCAGACTTCTTCTTTCTATCAAATACCCCGCTTGCGTCGGCGCGCTGTGTTTTTCACCACAAACACATCTCTGGTTCCTTTTAACCGATTGTGCTCTACTGGAACAAAAAAAAACAGATGTTTATCAGCCAGTGGCTCTGGGAACAGGGGAGAGGAATATACCATGAGGGATCATCTGGAAGCATTTCTCACAGCACATGTCCACATGTGCTGCTGCTGGGGGGGTTTCTCTGTGCGGAGGGCTCTAACATATTGTAACGCTACATATTGTGTCTTTTAGCAAGAACCAGAGCAGCTCAGTGGAATCAAGAACATGTGAAGACAGTCATTATTGAGATTGGTCTTTGCATTACGCAACAAGCCACTTCTGGATTTGTGGTATATTTTAAAAAGCAGATGTGGAAATTATAAAGGGGGTTTAACAAAAATGACTCCTGATGTACATGACCTTGTTTTTTGACCTCTAAAGTAAAGACTGGCAGGGCTATGAGTGTGAGGCAGTGGCATATCACAAGTGCTTTATATTTTGTTCAACAAAAGTCCTATTTTAGTGTTTTTTAAATTTGATAAAACATTTAACAATAAAAATAGTTCCACAGTTGTGGTCTATAAAAATGTAAAAAAAAAATCATAGCCAGCACAATAAAGACCACCTACAAAATGTGAGGAACTGTGTTGACAAGCATCGAGCTTGAAAACCTATGTGGAAATCTTTGGACATAGGTTCAATAACCTCATCATTATTTATAGCAGCAAACACTAGAGCTTGTCTTGTCAAATATTGATGTGCACACAATTTTAATTTAAAAACAGCTGCTGTGATCTATTGTATTTGTAGTTCCTAATATGTTGACACAGTTTCTATGGTTTTCTTTCAGGACATTTTAAGCAGACTGCTGTATTTGATTGTTTTTTATGTAGGCCTAAATACAGTGGAGCCTGCCTTGTCAACAACCGTGACCAGGTCTGCGTAATGGTGTGCTGCTGAACTTCTTCTTTGTACCTGTCAGAGTAGTTTCATCTGGTGAGTAAACAAATCTAGACAGGGTTTTAGCAAACTGGAAGGAATCCCATCACAGAAGTGCCCCACTTGGTTCCAGTGCAATTACCTTCTGTAAATGAAGCTCAGTGTGTCCTGCGAGTCGCGTACCCCTGTGCACAGCCAGTTTGCACATGCGGCGTGTCAACAGAGCAGCAGCGGCCCGCGTTTGGAAGGTTCTGCGCTGTTTACCTTTGTTGCTGTGTGGATTGATGAGGTGGCTGGGGCTGGAGCATGATGTGAATAGTCAGAGTATAATGCTAGAGAGAGGTGTTTCCTCCCTTAGAGGCAGCTAACTGAGTTTGACAAAGCTGTTTGAGCTGAGCGGCTGTTGGGACGCTCCTTGGCTCCGGTCCAGGAGTCCTGGCTCAGCGGTGGATTCACAGTTAAAGTGATGAGAATAAGTAAAGCAGTAAGGAGGCAGTGGCTACGTGTGAAACTAGATGTGTTTTATATTGACTGATATGCTGGGAGAGCCATACTCAAAGTGACTGGCTTAGTCTGAAGGTGCATAAAAAAGAATTGACCAATAACGAATTATAGTCCTTTTAATAACTGTAACTGTAAATCTGATTCTCTACCAATGCAAGCCTAATGTCATGGCAGTGACAAACAACAATCTTATTTTTTTAGTAATGTTGAAATACAAAATGCATAAATGCATCTGACTTTTTGTAGAAACCTTAAGTTCAGGCTGACCCTCCACCCTGCAGTATTATTACACAAGGTTTACACATATAGCCATTTCTCCTCATGAGAACGTAGCCTGTTTCTTTGCTGATTCAGCTGATTATTAAATCATTTAGGACTACTTTATATATTGTCCATGGAAACAGTTGAAATCTTTTTTTTGTACTTTTTTTACCTTGCAGAACAAACACATGAAGAGAACATAAAGAACAAATGAGCAAACAAACACAGCATTGCACAGTCCACGAAAACAAACGTGTCCACGGAAATGTCAACACCTACAGCAAGAAAACATGACACTGAGGCTACAGCAGCCTCCGGAGTGTAGAGTGGAGATCAGGTACTCCGTCGGAAACAGTTCCAGTTCAAGTCTGTGCCAGTACGATTTTGTGAGGGGTCTATCTAACATTCGAAATCTTGAAATGATGAGTGAAAATAATGAGCTTTGATTTATCGTTTAATGCTGAAGCTCGTCTTTTAACGTGTCATTCCCTTGTTGTACTGATCAATTCCACTTCACCCCCTATTTAGATCCCATACAGCATTCCCTATGGCTTTTATAGGAGACAACACAGTGTGTGATTTTACACCGCCCTTAGTGCCAAGAAAAGTAGATTAACCATCTGCCGAGATTTTGGAGTCCTTTTTATTCAGCATTTCCCTTTTTATCATCAGTATGTGCACTCTGCTTTTGCCGCTTCTTATCAAACTTAAACTTATTCATTTGATATTTAAATATCACAACTTTGAATCAAAATCCAGCTTAACTTAATACTGGTTACACTCAGTCTTCTTTGTTACTGGAGCTTTATAGTCAAACAGAAATTATTGACCATGGGACACCTAGCTGAGAGGTGCCATATTTTGTCTATTCTCTGACTCATGAATAGCTCCTCAGGATAGATGTGTGGTAATAGATCCCCAGGGAATAAATCTTGTCGTTTCCATGGTAATGGGACTGAAAATACATATGTTAGAACAGACATTACATGGAAAAGAAGAAACTTTACTGAAAAGAGAAAATAACAAAATACCAGGACCTTGACTGCTACTGCTATGAATGAAAATGGCAATAATAGTAATTATGAGGTCACCACTGAAACTACAAATAGCCCAAAGCTTCCATTACCCAAATGGCTGTGGAATGCCACTTGAGTGTGTGTTCTTTGAGTCTCTGCTGCCTGTGGATTGGGTGGGCTGGAAGATAAACCATCCCATGATCAGAAAGCTTTGAATCATGAAGGACACACATCAAAGCCTGCCCTTACTCCGAGAGACGCTTGTGTTTAAATCCACCAGATTGATGGAAGAAGAAAGAGAAGACAGAGGAGAGAACAGAGGCCAGTCCGCTTACGTGTCTGTGCGCTCAGTACGTCTAATTAGAGCAATCTTCTGCTAAATGTGCTGGGATGGAGCTGGATGGGCTAAGAGTGGTTTGTAGAAGAAAATCCTCCTGCAGGGGTCTCGGATCGTTTCAGTCGCACAACCTCCGTCAGGCGCAGTCAGACTAAATGGGAGCAGTTAAATGATCTGTGCAAGTGAGGGCTGGCGAACGTAGCAGATGCTCTCCAATTCATTCGAGAGTTTGGAGCGCAGTGTTAATCAGGTTTGGAGCTTCTTGAGTGTTTTATTCTGAAGTGGTCCACAACTCACACATGACAGATATATTATCAGCAGGACATTTTTCTCCAAACTTTAAAAAACTCTGCAGTGGAATTATAGTTCATTATAAGTACACAAGGTTTAGGCACAAAAATCCATTTGAGGGCTGTTTAAAATGCCACCAATGCTGAAAACTGAAACACTATTGTGCTTTGAAAATTCTCAGCCACCACATATTACATTATATCAGGCTTTCGGGTTTGCTCTGTAAATTGTTCGGCAGAAAACCGTCCTGGCCTTTATTTGAAACACTTCCAACGAGAGACGCTCCTTAAATTAATTATGTTTGCTTAATGAATAATTAAGCCAGGGGAAAGATAATTTGATGTTACGCAGTGAGCCAGACCATTGTGCATGTAGAGGGAGCGGTGTTCTGTGTGCCTGGCTGATTTCACATTGGGAGTGTGAAATGAAAATTAACAAACAATTTGCCTCCTGTTCCATATTTCACCACGACTAAAGTATCACTGCTGATCATGTCTTGACAAGTGTCAATACAGCGCGTTTGTTTGACTCTACCAGACGCAGACACACCGCCTGTTTACCAGGATCCATTGTTTTACTTGAGCGTGTAGAGTGCTTTTTCAGATTTTAACAGGGAGCAGATGTCACAAGGAAGTAGGCAATCTTGAAAATTGCCATAAACTTTTTTTTAAATCCTAATTTTCTCCGATAATGCTACTTTTTGCAAATATATTCTATTTTGAGGTGCTGCCATATTACTGTAGGTAATTGAAAGATAGTTTTGTTTTTTACCCTCCCCTTGCTTGGATTTCAGCATTAAATGTCCACGGCCGCCTCGCCTAGTTTAATATTTATTTTTCTTACCCATATTTTGTTCAAATGTCTGTTGAGAGGGAAAGTCATGCATCATATTGGATCTGATCATGTTTGTGTGTCTACACCCCTCACAGTTTAGATACAGTGTAATGGTACAAATGCCACAGACATTTTCAATTTGACTTTACTCTGTGATTTATAGGTTTCATGACTCCCTCACATTGACAGATTGACAGACAGACCCTATCTAACTCCTTGTCTTCGCTGTCTTTGTCCCTCCATGTTTATAAAGAAATCATTGGCTCAGCGGAGAAAGGGCAAATCTTCCTCAGCCAATTTAAATTCTCCTGAGCACATGCTGCTGACTATTCCAAACTAATTAATAGACATGTCATGAATAAAAACACTTTGATTATGAAAGGAGGTTGCCCTCTGCCTCCTTTTAGGTTTGTCATTAGTATGAGGACACGTGTGGTGAATGGCTGGAGTGTTCGTACCAGCAGCCTGAGCCCGCTGCATACGCCCTCTCTGATTAAATCTTTTGCTCCATGTTTTATTCAGGTTTGACGGCACGCACCCAATGCCATGCT
Organism: Perccottus glenii; assembly: GCA_024416835.2. Lineage (NCBI taxonomy): Eukaryota > Metazoa > Chordata > Actinopteri > Gobiiformes > Odontobutidae > Perccottus > Perccottus glenii. The sequence continues at coordinate 15,785,914 of CM044561.2, read as the reverse complement.
CTCTGATTAGCCGTACCTGTAGCGACAGGAGAGCTAGGGTCAGCAGGTACAAGAGGGCAAAACCTATTCATAGGCTAGGGCACAGAGACGTGTGACCCCAGAGACCGCACTCACTCCATCTGCCACCAGCTTCCTGGCCTCTGTCAGAGGCACGTCCACTGAAAAGACTTCTTTGTAGCTCCACCAGGAGCCACACTGTCCGCTCTCAGACTGGCCTCTGTCAGTAATGCTGAGAACTATTACATCAAATCTAAACAATAACTTGGTAAAAGAATTTTAAACTTAACATAGAGATATTTCTCGACTTTCACAACTTTGCCTATATCATTTTAACCTGCGTAAATCTGTGAAATCCTATTTAGCAATAAAGTATAATTTTATGCACTAATTACATTTACAACAAATAATTTTGTATATGATAATTTTTGTGTTTTAATCACACAGTAAAGAATAGATAACGTTTGCCATTGCAGTTAGATTTACACTTAATCGATCAAACTTTACATTACTTTACTAACATCTCACAGACGTACAATATATGATCTGTGAAACTGTTATCGATGTCGCTTTGCCGCTTTATGTTACAACACAAATAGGCTGTGGCTGTCAACATGTGGTCCTTGGCACAGCCGACTGGTCCCAAAGAAGGAGCCCGGACCCCCTGCAGGAGCCATCTGTATCCTGGACAAGGCTATCCATCATCCTTGGTGGGGAGCACAATTAAGGGTTCTTCTTCAGACAGCTTCAGGCAGAAGTGAGCGGCTTTACATGTACCTGCCAGTAATGAGAACCCTTGAAACCTGCCTAGTGGCTCTCAAAGCAAGCCTCAAGGGCCGAAGGGAATCAATGAGTCAATCCCCAAGGCTGAACCCACACCCATACTCAGGCGTATGCCTCTCTGCACCAGAAGAATCTAAATTAAGAAGTTGAAGCCATTTCTCACGTCCAGCTGAAGCATTTAGATGAGGAATAAAAAAGGGAATATGAGGCTCAAACTAGTTAAAGAGTCAAAATTACTAACGTCAAGATTAGGATATTTTTATTACATAATCTTTTGTAAACTGTTACAGCAAGACAAAAAGTCAATTAAGTTCAGGTATTATAAGATGGGTGTTTTTGAGGATCAACCTGGTCCATTTGACTATCATATTTTGGACTATCATATTGTACATTCCCCTAAAATGCAAAATGTTCATATCTTCTTGTTAACAAGGAGACTGCTGCTGAAGCACAGACCTGAATATTTAGAGGAATGGATCTCTATGTGTGTGCTCTGCTCTGTGTCCTACAGTCATTTTCTCCAGGTTCTTTGACTTACTCTACAGGACACATTAATTTACAACGTTGGGCCAATAGTTGGAGGCAAGAGAAGATTACATGCAATTCATAAAATTGTGCTCAGTCGCGCTCGAGGCTGCCTCCACTGCATCTTCTCGTAAAGTGCTCCTCATTAATTTCCACTGCCCAAACTTCCAGCACAACCTCCAGTCATACTCGCCTTCCTGTGTAACCTCAAGCTACTTACTGTTGCCCCACTGCTAAGGAACAAGTGAGTGTGTGTCAAACAGTCTGGTCTGCCTTTGAAGCACATGAGACCTTTCACAAAGCTTTTTGAAAGGATGATTATTTTTACTATCCTGCCTTTTTTCTTATGTATGTGTCTAAGAATGTGTTTAGGCTTACAGCTGCGTGATCTCTACATGCCTCTGTTCTAGTGAAACATGACATTGTCCAGCAGAGTCGTGGCATATTTTGTGTGAGCCTCAGCTGTGGCCTGTTTGTACCAAGGTACTCTGGAGACACAATCCTCTTGGCGGTGAGGGGTTGAAATGTCATAGTCCACTGCCCTGTCCAGATGAGACATACCAACATGGCTGCCAGAAACAAGATAGTTGTGGCTTATCATACAAAAGCTTAAGGGACAGAGGCCAGTGGGCATTCCCCTACGTTTGTACGATGTTGCATTGACACATTACAAATCACATTCTTCATGCTGCTGCGCTGAGCTCTTGCGCTGTTTCCCAATAATCACACTGGCTGGTTTGTGCCACATCTACAGTATATCCCTTCCCTACAAGATTCCCAATCTTATATAACTCCCAACACAATATCGGCGGTAAACAACATAAAGAGGAAATGTTATGTTCTAGATACCTGCACATGTCACTCATGTTAATTTCAGATATCAGTCGTCACATATCGTAAAAAAGGACAGGAAAAGGAACCAACTGGATGTGTGATTGCAAGTTAGAAGTAGAAGAAGACAAATAAGCAAGCAAACCTGAGGTTCTTATTTCTAATAAGCATTGCTAATAGCTGTCTAATCTTTCCTAAATACAAGGATAGAATTATAAAGGACTTACAACCACATAATAAAAACACAGGCAGACATCTTTTTGGTCCCCAGCCAATATAACCATATGTGTAACTTGATAATATACTGTATGGCCAGGTAACAAATCTCTTTAGATGCTTGTGCTGTAAATTGGATTTTTTCCCATTAATGCAATACATGTATAACTTTTTGTTTATCCGAGACATTACTAAGCATATATCCATCACTAGAAAGTTGCAGGTATGCTACAGCGGCGTAATATATACTGTAAGACTGTTAACTGAGAACTGTTTTGAAACTGTCTCGATTAAATTCACACCGCATGCGTTCACTTCAAACAATCTGCAAGTGGATGTTTTTGTTACTATTCTTAGGCAGACAAGCCTCCAGAGGTGCGCTCACTTTTATTTTGATCATACAAGAATATATCCTGATTTTTCACTATAATGAACCCTATCTTTTCCATCTGGGAGACTGACAGCGAGACTGTGTGTGTAGCAAACAGCTTCTTGTAAATTAAAGAAACATTTTTGAAAGAAAAGTGCACTAGACAAAAAGCAAAAAGTATTGGTCATATTTGGAATTTCTTGCTTTAGCCTTGAATCAACTCTGCCTTCTCAATTATAAGATTTTGTTTTTACATTTTTCATTGCCATTAAATTGACTTTCAGAATTTTCTTGCTAAAAAACTATTTATCGAATCAAGAAATCCATTTGCAAACGCTGCCACTTTATATTATGCTCACACTACAGCAGGCGTTCATTCAGGAGATGTTTATGTCCCGAAACGAGTGTGTCTGTCGTTCACAAGAGCTTGAGCATGTGGCCAAAGCACTGTCACTAATAAGAGGAATTAAATTTGTGTAGATAAACATATGGAGATTGCAGGGTGTGAAATTGACTTGGGGCTGTGAAATTAAAGGCAATACCCAGTGAGGTGATAGCTGCAGTTGTTATGCACTGTACGTGTGCATGCTGCAATTCAATTAGTGCCCTTGATCATTTCTTTTTTGCCAGCCATCTCCGGCAAAGATGTTTGATTTATTTGTTCATTAGTAACCAGGTCCTCTCTCTCGCTGCGGATCTCCCATCAATCCCTGTTCAAACTCAAAAGCACCATCAAGCCACTTTCCACATCACAGCCTAAGAAATCAACAGAAAAATTGCCTTGCCAAAAAAAAAATCTCACCCAACTCTTTTGGCGTATTAATCCCATCGAAAGTGGATTAAATATTAAAGAGTTTGGCATGTGCGAGGAAGGAGAGGAGGCTATTGAAATGCCAGAGGGATTAAGTTGGAGCGGATATAGTGCAGCGGAGGCAGGCAGCAGTGGCACGCTAGAGTTGCTGTTTCTCAATAATAGAAATGTCAGAAAAGGGGAAAGAGGAATGGTTGGGGCAGGGGGAGGAGGGGATGTCCTGCTATAGCTGTAAGCCTTAGCAATCACAGCTGCTGCAGTGTGGAATTTTGTCATTACAGCTCCACTCCAAACAGGAAATGGCATTCACCTTTTACTGGCAAGAAAAGTTTGGATTTGAAAAGTCGTCCATTACTAAGAGCAGACCAACTCAATAGTCTATCGCGAGGATCGACTTTAGTGGAACAAACATTCAAAAAAGCCTTGCCTTCAGGAGGAAGGCATTATTCATATCCAATTTCATGCTTTATTTTATAGTGTTTTATCTCTCCCTGAGCGATCACTTTGTCAGCATTGGTAATGCTTATAAATCCTACTGTGGAGGAGATTAGTCTGCGTGAAGTGCCACTGCCTGCTGTAATTAAAATTCTGCTGGATGGCCAGGGTTTTCTCTCCTGCCATCATCGCTTCCAAACACATCGCTGGCTGTCTGTTTCATGTCTCGCACTGGCTCAATCTCACAGCATGCCTTTTGTCCTTTCTCAATAGTTTTAATCAATTACAATACATTTCCAGACAGATAACAGTATCACTTTAAAAAGGGTGAGATGTGTGATGAACAAAGGGTCCTTTCAAGATCCAGAAGCGTGGATTGTTTGTTGTTCCCTTTTTCTTATCTTGACTTATCTCCGGATCATGCTCATGCATCTCAATATATAAAAAAGGAACAATTGTGCTATATTTTGATTTGAAGTAGAGCGATAGAAAATTGTATAGTGCATACATTAATGAATTGTTGTATTCTATTTCCATGGAACTTTTCATCCATTGTAAACAACATTAACAATACACAGCTGTTTAGCCACCAAAAAATCCAAAAAAGATGATTGTAGCAAATGACAAACAATATGTGGTAGAGAACATCGCTAATGGCTTTAAATTCAGTTCTATATATATAGAATGTAGATGTTAATCTGCTTTATAGTTTCATCAAACCACTCTTTGTCTCAGTGTTACGCCAATGCTCTGATTGTCCTGCAACAACAGATGACATGTGTTTAATGTCAGAGCCTCAGGAGAGAACATCAGCAACAGCAAGATATTAAGCTGTTTTTTAAATCGTGCCAATTAACCTTCACATTTTACTGTCGTGGTGGGTTGCTGTAGTAACCAGCTAAGGAATTATCTTATGTTGTAGCTATTATGCTAAATAGTACATTTATTATACTAATGTTTCCTTACATTTTTGTATCGTTGCATTGTGTTGCTTTCTTGCCAACTTTCTGAAAAACAACCATTCAGTCTGTTGTCTAGAAACTTTAGATAACACTTTATATTTACACTACACTTGATACATTGTATCTACCTCAAACACACTGTGTAACAAACTGTAATAACATGTAATTAACTACATAGTACATACATAATGGAATTATGTATAATTACATATGATTACATTGTAGGTAGGATTAAGGTTAGGGTATGTATGTACTATGTAGTTACATGTTATTACAGTGCGTTACTTTGTAGTCAATGAGGTAGATAGTGTAGTGTAAAATAAAGTACCAACCTTAATTTAGCGGTTTTACTTTGCTAACTCAATTAAAATTAATGAGAAAGTCTGGTACTTTTGCCCACAAAATGCGGGCATAGCTTTTGACGTCGCGTCTGGAAGGATCTATAAGTAAAATATTGTTTAAAATGACTTACACCAGCTTTAAGTCAGAAACAATGGATGCAATGGAATCCTTTTCCTGTGCAATGTTTTTTTTTTTTTTTGTCTAAGCTGCTCAAGTGTCGGTCTGCCAGTATTGTTGAAAACAGACTGTGCTGTGGGAGTTCAACCCTACCAAGCTACAATATGTCTGTCTGGAACTGGCTTTGGCTCAATAAACATGTTTTTTATGACCAAGGCTGATAGCCAAAGAATCACACTTAATCACAAACACAATAAAAATATCATTGTGCCATGTGTTACCACTGCAGCAGGACGTGCGGTCAGGGCACGCTCTGAAGACGAACAAACTTGGAATTTTAACTGAAAAAATCTAGACATTTATTATTATTATTATTATTATTATTATTATTATTATTATTATTATTATTGTTGTTATTGTTGTTGTTTATTACAGTGCAGTGGGGGATACATTGAGCACTTTTACTCAGAGTACTGTTGTCTACAGTGTCATATACATGGCAAGACATGACAGCATTTTTTCATATGCCCCATGTTGGGAAAAAGTGAAATAAAATCAACAAATCCATTTTAGAAACTAAAGCATGAAAAACGAATGTATTCCACAAGAAAAAGGCTTGCAATCAGAGCTAACGTCACAAAATCTATTTTACAAATAACTGCTGGAATTGTATCATTGTATAAGCTGCATTGTGTACGATAATGTTAGTGTTCTCTCTATATTCTTATAGTATGCACAGAACAACATGATAATTAATAATTAAATGTGAGCCGCAGGGGATCATTTGTGACCCCTGAGAGTCAGAGTTTGAAATATTCCTTTCTGTAGGATCCATGTTACACATTCCTGACTGTATGTTCTAATACTGATTTGTCAAAGAAGTAAAAAAAAAAAAAGTTTTTCAGATTGTACAAAACGGCCCTGCCATTCATCCTTTTCCCTCTCCCTCTGGTTGGCTCTAACGTGAGCTGTTAATCTGCTTTATAGTTTCATCGAACCACTCTTTGTCTCAGAGTTACGCCGATGCTCCGATCGGCCCATAAGTTTGTGTCTCATTTTATTAGTTGGCCTGGGAGTTATGAGCAGAATCCTGTGGTTTTAATCAACAAATGTGCCCACTCGACAGCTGATTTGGTTTACGGCTTTGGTGACCTTTTCCGGGCCATAAACCTCAGCCTGTGCCAATCTCGCAGACGTCATAGGGTCAGCGCTTCATCACTTATCTGTACTAGAACAGCAACACCACCTGAACGCTCCATCTCCAGCTATCAGACAAAGAGAGATGGATGGCTTTATTGGGAAATGTAGCTATTGCGCGACACATGCTGACATAATTCCCAGCTGATAAGGAAACAGCATTACGGGTTGGTCAGGAGGTAATTACCTTGCTTAAAACTGGAAAAATCTTACCTCCATCTTTATGAATAACAGGTAGACCTCCCTCAAGTGTTTAATTATCATTCTACAATATTCGGTATACAGTTGGCCCATGTGTTATGATGGGTCACAATGCATTAGACATGTCTCTGTAGATACGGAGGTGTTGAAAGCAGTGAGGATGAATGCTTGTCTAAGTGGTAATGAGAATTGTTCAAATCCTATTCAAAATACTCCAAGACATGCTCCACAGGAGGTTAATTTATTCCAATGTGGAAAACAATTTTAGCAGACCGGATTCCCCCAAGATATCACAAGATTGTTGCTTAATTAATATGGAAACCGAGCAGAATTTATGCATGTTTCATTCTGATTTCATGCCTGCAAATATTTGCTCTCATTTGATGATTCTTGCAGTCAATGTTGCCAATTTCTGTGTTTCATTTTCCTCCTACCTGAAACAGCGCCTGAGGGCCACAGAAGTGTGTCTGTGAGTGTTCGGGGCCTTGAATACTAAAGCAGAGGTGGCACAATGAATCTATGTGAGAGATGGCTACAAAGTAAAAAACACTCCAGACTCACTTAGGATTACCATGACTTGTGTGTGAACAGCAGTGCAAAAGGTCGTTGTTGCTTTAACCTTGTGCTTGGCACTGCAGCTCTGACACATTGGTGTTTTGGACCGCACACTTACTCACCTCCCCGCGGGACTGGGCCGCAGCAGACAGGAAACTGCAGCCTGCGAGGATTTTGACAACCCCAGACACCAATATGAATGGTAGAAAATACACTTTTAAAGTTATGCTGCATATACCTCAGGTCCGTTATAGACTTATGGCTTACTCACACTAGGCCTTTTAACCTTGCCAGAGTGCATTTGACCCACAAAGCGCGGCTTGTTTGACTAGTTTGATCGCTCCGTGCCATGCTCAGGCGCGGTTCATTTAGCCGTACCTGGCCCGGTTGGAAGAGGTTGGCCAGAGCACAGTTCAGTTGGGCTTGGGTGCGGCATGCATGTGGTGTGATTGCTAACTGAACCGGAGCACGGAACTGGAGACATTACGTCACCTAAGCAACTTTTAATTTAACCAACATGGCAGTAAAGGGCTAAAGATTAGTTTAGCAACACATTATAAGAGGGCCGTGTGTCAACGCGTCCCAAACAACGATGATGAGTGAGAGCAATTATCCCAACATATTGAGGAAAGCGTGCTCCGGCCCGGAACGAAGAGTACATGTGGGCGCAGGTAAGCGGGGTAGGAGGGGGACAATCGGGCTCAGGCTCAGTTCAAGCCAATCCTAGTGTGAGTAAGCCCTTATTTAAAATAAGTTTATTAGAACGTGCCTCAAGTCTGTCTAAATTGAGAAATATAAATAAATTGAAATATACTGTTGAATCAAAGGTAAATATTTTGCTAATGAGAAATAAATATAACGGACTAATATCTCTTTAAAGGCATATTATGCAGCATTTTGACAAAAAATAAATTAACCCTTACTCAATGGAAGTCCCTTTTCTTCCATTCAAATGTCCCACTAGAATAATGTGGAGGTGAACATATTTTCAAACACATCGTCTTATGTCTGTATTTCACCATTTTTTGTTTGTTTACATGGGACATTTTTGAATGTAAAGCTCTCAGCCAATCACAGAAAAGTAAATACAGTACAATTATATGACACTTGAAGAGTTTATTTCAAAGGCAAAGATGACTGTACTCACTAATCAGAACTAAAAGACAGGATGGGGTCAGATTTGTTTCACTTGGGATTTGAAATACTGATTCTTGATTTTTCTGTAAATTGCTCCACCATATTGTCTGCAACACTAACTGAGAAATAAGTGGGAATAAACCAAATGGGAATGGTTCTGAATCAAGGCCAGGCTCAAATTTACCAGTGTGTTTGAAGCAATGTGTATCACATTGTGTGTTTACAGTAATGCTGCTGTTGTAATGCTGCCTGGGCATTTTTTTTCCCTTCGCTGTAGATCTGCCAAGATTTAAGGGATTAGACTGGGTTGTATTTTCCATGGTGCCACACAGCGCTTAACCTTGCTCCACTGTGACGACCGCTTTCCACTCAGATTAAGCAGCAAATGTACACATTTACCAGATTTACTCCACACAGAGGAACAGAAAGTATGTTTTCTCCCATCTTGACTGACAAAATGCACTGTCATGAAATGTTTGTTGATGTATTATTTTGCATTCAAGTCATTTGCGAAGTCATTTAGACAAATGTGTTGTTGAAGTGGTTGAAAGAGTTCTTTAACATCAAATGTATGAAGGAAAAGCCACACTAAAGTAAAGACTAGCTCAGCAATTATGGTTTCCTTTCAGTAGAAGCATTCATCATAATTGAAAGAGTTTTAAATGTTTCTACAGAAAACCTTGCTGTTACCTGGAATTGAATCTGCAGTAACAAGACGAGTGATTATATGCACCAGAAAATAGCTGTTTTATAATCCGCGCTCTTAAAACACCACCAGGGCTCCTCTTGTCCTCAGTGCTCTATTTTACTTCATGAATCAGTTAATAACTTTTCATCTACCATTCAATTATCAGTTTAGCTTTCTCCATACCTGACCTTGCTCCTTTGACGTTAATGCCGTGTATTGTTGCCCGCTATGCCCTGCTGCCCATGTGACTGTGAAGGACAGGCCTGTTAAAGTTGAAGCTTTGGAAAAGCCTTTTACCTCTCAATCTATGGAGCGCGCTCGTGGATTTGAAAAGCAAAATAATACCAACGTAATCTGTTTATGTGTTGATAAAAAACATGTAGGGCGCATCAGAGAAAATGATTTAATTAGGGTCAGAGTGAGAATAAATGGCTGCAACATAATATAAAAGTTAGTGGGACCAGTAAAACCTTGCTTTTTATATTCTATATGTAATATTTACAAAGCCATATTGCACGTTTTCATGCAGCAATATTCTAAACATTATTTATTTAGGTTTGGGTTTATGTATTTGATTAAATTGTAAATATATTATGTAAATCAAGTGCTTGTTAAAACTGTGATCATGTGATTAATGAATGTGTTTTTTCCTGTTTTCTTTTTCCATCATGCTGCATTTCTGAACCTTCAAACAAAAAAAGGTAAGCAAATGTTTTCTAAAATATTCTTTGTGATATTGTACCATGTAAAGAACGCATTAGGAGACATGTTCAGAATCACGGCATAATAAATCACAGCATTCATATATTACCTATATGTATATGCAGCGTTGCAGTTATGAAGCATGACATTTGTGATAAACGCACTGACCAGAAACTGTCAAACGGTAGCACCTTGTGGCACCTCTCTCGGTCACACTCCACACCCTTTGTGCTCCCGCCCTGTCCCAGCGACTCCACGTCAGCCATCCTAGGACACACTGGGTGAGAGTTCACTGCGACGCTGACTAAAGTGAGTCACTAAGTAGCTAAAGGCATCAGCAGCCAGCGTTAGTCACCACTAAATGTCTCTTCACCTCTCTACTGACAACTGCATTTGAACCAGAAAACCCTGCCTCAGCTTCACTTCCAAAGTCTCAATAATAAACAGTAAATATAGCAAAGGTTAAGCTACTTTAAAAGAAAGAAATGTCACTGGGTTAGCTTTTATTTTTCCGCTTTTGTATTTGTCCAGTTTATCTCCATTTGACAAGTTGTCACTCTCCCGCCGTCTTTTGTCCTTTTAAATAAAAAATAACACTGAATTATTCAGGGCGCTTCATGTCTGATAGTGCCACTGTCACTGCATATCACTTTAAAGATAAGAGAGAAGTTTTTGGGTCGTGTTTGCAAAACCTGTCAGAGGCGGCTGATTAGCTCTGATGCAATTTTCGATCATTTGCATGGACTGTAAGGATCTGTTGTCTGAACTCTTTAGTAACATCAAAACAGAGAGAACAGAGTTTTGAGAGTTGGTTAGATGGAAATGCTTGCAATGCACTTCCTGTTTATGTGTTCAAACTTACACTTTCTAATTCAGCCCCATTGTTATTAAAGTGGGGCACCACTGTTAATTCCATGTTTAAACATATTTCTCATCCCACAAGAAGCCATTTCTCCAAACTGAAGTAGTTGACCATTGTACCACTGTTCCTTTCTCTGGTAGGAACTTAAAATCAAAATTGGTAATGGCTTGGTATTAGTGGTAATAAGGTAGTTTTGCCTTTTGCAGCTGGAATATTGTTACCCAGAAACAAATATTGTCTGTTATTTTGAAGTGTATTGTGTTTACCTCACCTTGTAGAGCACAAACCTTGTGAAAAGAGGAACCCGCCTTTTGATTCCCAGGAACTTTTACTCTTTATGTATTTTATGTTTGATTAAATGTTGTGTGAAATTACCAAGAAAAAGGTTACAGCTCTTATTCTTTGGCATTTTCAATTATTTTGAACATTATGATATGGCAACTACCAAATCAGGCAAACATGATTTCATAGTGGTTATTACAGTTATAACATGCTATAAACTATTACCATTTTATTTGCCCTTCTATCATGTTATTACTAACCTAAAAGAAAAAGTGCAACCTTGTTCTTATTTATTTATTTATTTTACATTTGCCAATTGTCCCAAAACATTGGCAGTAATGGACGTGTGGAAATAAGGATTGGCTTCACAAAGCTTTTCTCAAATTGAAAAATGTTTACAAAATACCAAATGAAAATCTTTCACATGTTGTTGCCTTTGTTTTAGTTGATTTCCTCTATTGTGACTGTGGTGAGGGTCTGTTTTTAGTCAGACCCCTTATAATGTGTTCTGTTAAACCATCAACATCGCTAGCTACTTTGTGACAAACCTTAAACTCTATGAACTCACTGAGCTAACACTAAGCAACCCAGTTGCTTGACTGTTTAAAATTATTTTATGGATTTCCTGCTGGAAAATAAAATATTAACAGTATATTTGGGGAAAATCATAACCTCATGTAATACAGCAGCTGTATCATCTTTGTAATACTGCACCATTGAAGATCAGTGTTAATAGCTGCTCTTAGCTGTGAATAAATGCTCCCATCCCACTGAAATAAAGCACTGTTCATCTGCTCTCATACCGTGTCTGTGTAGAAGCAACAAACAGCCGCACAACTGAATATTAGCTTTGAAGTGTGTGTCGAGCATGTGCCATGGTACAAGGTTTAGGGCCGGCGTGGGCGTGCTGACCACCTGCTGTCCTGACCTTGAGGAGCCACACTAGACTCAATAGACTTTTAAAGAGGAGCATAAAAAACAGACATGAAAAGAAGAAAAAGGAAGATTTCCGGCTCTTCCAGATTCTTGTAAGCTAACTGTGACATCTTGCTTACCAGTGAAAGATGCCCTTCACTTTTGCCCACATCAATCTCAAGTTCTTACACAAGATGTAAAAAGAGATCTGGGAAGCTTTCTTTCAATTAACTGTGATTTGAATGAGTGAAGTTGGACTGATACACCATAATTCACTATAAGTATTACTTATATAGAGAGGCTTTGTGTTTATATATTTCCCTCTAATGTATTCTTTTCAATACACATCTTCTCACTTTATATTTCAAATATTTGGAGTAATGTGCCGGCACCAGTTTAATTGGCAGTGCACAAGGTCAAGTCTTTAAGACACTTTGAGACAGAGAAGCTAATAATAAAAAAAATATTAATTTGGATTAGAGAAGGAGCTGTGCTTACAAGCTACAAGCTACCTGTCTAAACATTAGCTGTTGTCTTTTTGATACCTTGGGCACTTTAACTAAAGTGTTGTGCACATTACATTGATGTTATGTGCTGGTTGAATGTGCGATTACCTGATATCTGATAAGTTAATAGATGTAATAGGTGTTATTAGGAGTGATCCAAGTTGCTGGACTTTGCTTGAAATCCACGGACTTACTTCACTATGTACCATATTGAATCATCTCTGCAGTACTTGACTCTTATTGCCACACGTTTTTGATGTAAATGCTATAGCATATTGAGGTTTAAACAATGGGTGTGAATTACTGATGACATTAAAGTCACCACTGTGAGTAAAACCCCTCCTGAGAGATACCTCTGCGTCGGAGCCGGGCTGAAACAGACAAACCATTAAAAATGCATATTAAGAGCAGTATGAGAGGGATGAATGACTGGCCACTAAAAGGTCTTTTGGAGCCCCTTAAATCCACTCAGGCTAAACCACTCTCATTTCCACCCTTGTATTTCTCACTTGATCACAGATCTGCTCCTGCACCACTCGTGTTTTGGGATCCTCTTAGGTTAGCCAGGCTTGAAATCCAATTTTGGTGAAGCTATAAAGCACATAAATAAATAAATGAATAAATATACAGACTACAGTATGTAATATGTTTATAAACTATGATTATCCTTTTCATTACTTGGAAAAGAACTTTCAAGATTCAAGGTAGAGAATCAGCAAAGGTTTGCAGCAGCTGTCTGTCGAGAGACCTCATCATGTGGGTTTTGTTTGCACCATCTGCCGCTGCTGCAACTTTAGAGGTAATAGAGGTTTCAGTCGAACTGCTGTAATCTAGGAGTAATTTACATCATGTAACCTGCTCAACATAAGGCAGGGCCCCACTCAAGCTGTGTGTCTGGAGATTACCATGGCTTCGGTTTGAACTTGAGGGTCTATTGGTATTAGACTGCAAGCTATATACTTTTAATTGTACGCCTTATTTCTAAGTGGGCGTCATGTTTGCTGTCATAAGTTAGGATAGTAAAAAGCCTATCCTCATAAAACTGAGAAGCACTGTTTTTGCTCATTTATAAGACACTACAGGGACTAAAAACTGCAGATCTGTGTGTGAAGGAGCTCTATCGGTGAATGGTTTTAAAGCAGGTAAAACCACATCAGAGACACAATGGACTGGTGAAGTTAACAATATGCACTATATTCTGCACTGTATTATATTAAATATTTTAACACTAAGAGTCATACAAACATTTTATTCCAAACTTTGAAAAAGGCACAATAGTACACCTCAGCAAGAATACAGGCCACATTTCTAAATCAGAGAGAATTCTGAAGTATGAAATTTGAAGTGAGTATTTCCACCGTAGCATTAACCTTAACGATATGACCCAGTTAAAAGGCACTCTCTTTGTTCATTTTTAAAATGCACTTATCCACCAAAGTAGGCCTTTTTGTGTCTCTAAAACCAAATGGGAATGATAAGAATAGGCATGGGAAAAAACGTACACAGGCCAGAGTTTAGCATTTTTTAAATACCCAAAGACCACAGACAACAAAAACATAAAATGTGTTTTAAAAGTATCTTTCAGATTTACAGTAGCATAATCCAATCCAATAAGATGTAGTACAGCTCCGATTGAGTCTCTTGAGTTAGGGTTAGTGCAGGTTTAGTCCCGGCGCGGCGCTCCCCGGCTCCGACTGGCCTCGTACCTAACAAACCTGTACAGGAAGCAGCATCATCCATCACTGTCAGTGTTAATATTGTTTCCCCTCACCTCCCAATGGGCAGCTTGTGTTTTGGTTTACAGCGTTTATGTTTGCAGACGTGTGTACTCACAGGCCCTCACCTGGCTGTGCTCTCTGGCATCCCTCTGCCACAACGCATAAAACTCATTTCCACATTACATGCAGGCGGCATATTAAAATGTCTTGCTTCAACACACCGCTCTTCTTTATTTTTTTTTATTTTTTTCAATGTTGTTTGCGCTTTTTCCCCTTGAGGATTCAAATTACACCTTTTTTTATATTTGATTTTAGTAGGATTGCTTTATGGCCATTAAAAATGTGAGCTTTCAACACTCACATATCTATCAGACAAGATACAGTAGGTCTTTTACATCATTAAATACAACCCATAATAGATAGTTGTAGGATGCAGAACAGAAGAGGTAAAAGTATAAGGGACTATTGAGGTTAGTATTTTGCAAGGACTAATTGGTCTCGGTACTTTGATCAAATAAAAGCAGGAAAGGTCTCTATGCTGTTTTTTGGGGATTAGAGGTGGGGCTGGAACCGGGACGGACAAATTTTTCTTTTGTCGGGATAAGGGGAAAAAACATATTGGTTCAAGTAAGGATAGGGATTGTAGGGATGAAAAATCTAAATGAAAGTGTAGGGGATAAAAGTTAAGGCACTGACTATCAAAGAAGTAATGATAGCATGTGTCTGCCATGTTTAGATTGAACATAACCTGAAACTACCATAACCCGATTGCTGCCTTTTCTGTCTTGGCTGCATTGAGGCCCTTAAAAAGAACCAAAGAATCAAAAACCAAACAGTTTCAATTGCACTGCTTTTTGTTGATGCACTTTGACCAATCTTACTTTATTACAGCCAAGTGCACATAAAATGCACAGTGCTTTTTATATTGCCTTCATTTTGGAAGTTACAAGTCAAGAAGCTGAATTTCTCTGAGGACCTGTAAATATAAGGACTATGCTGTGAATATGTGCAGGTCAAAGGTCACTTCTGCACTTGAGATTTATGATCTTGATACTATAAATTCGGAAATATAGGTTATGTTCCACGACCCCTAATGGGACTAAGCGGTAGAAAATGACTGAATGAATGAGGTTAAGTTTGTGAATGTGGCTGTATCCTGAGTCATAAAGACAACATTCTGCAAGACACCAGTAACATTTTTCTTCTAACAAGAAAAAAAAACATGCCATTATTGCTCAAATACCACAGTTTGAGAGTTTCTGGATTTTCAACCTGACTCTTCGTATGGACTAGTCTGTGTGCTGTGGTATCCATGGGCTGTGGATGTAAACAGAGTAGACAAAAGAAACAGCTGACCATTCAGAATCTAAGGAGACAGGTTTGAACTGTATGTGGTCTCAAATAAGGATTCAAATAGACGGCACAAATGTCTGCCCCCACTGTAAGAAAGCTTATTTTTAAAAGAGGGTAATTCTGCAGGGGGAAACCCCCTGCTGAGCGCAAGTCTGCAGCGACACTATTCTGCTGTGTTTAGGTGACTATTCTTTGTAGGTCACTGGAATTGTTCTGCTCATTGTTGTATGTATGTTGTTTTCTTACATTATTTATTTTAGTGTTTGGGTTTAAAAATCGGTTAGTTGTAATGGCATTGAACCTGAAGACAAAACAGTGGCACAGAAGTAAAACATCTTCAGCTTGGTTTTATATGACCTCAAAAAGGATCAGCACAACAAAGGTTTTTGCAGAATATCAATGTGTATTACTTTCTTGAGGTAAAAATTAATTTAATTAGAAAAAAAGTAGACAGTGTCACACAGACACTACCCTGTTAAAAAGGTTTGTAATATTTTACAGCAAAACACTGTGAAATAACATCAGTAAAAAACTGCAAAATCCAAAATAGTATACCACCATTGTAAATAAAGTTAACTGAATCAAAAGTCTATAACTTTAATTTGTACTGGTGTAATATGCTTATAGTCATAGTTGATTATTAGTTATTGACTGTGTGTATCATAAGTAGAATTTAACACACTGTGAAACAAACTGTAATAACATGTAACTACATAGTATACATACTCTAACCCACAAACTAACCCTACCCTACCGACAATATGTAAGTACACGTAATTTCATTATGCTGTTACCTCTTATATATTATGACTTCTGCATACTGTAAAAATACTGTAAAGAAATTCTATTTATCTATTAAAGCATTCGACTTGTCTGCCTTTTACAATCACAGAATGATATTCATTTTATAAAATTAGCTGCTCAGTAAAACACACCATGTAAGTCTCCTTTTTGTTCAGCACAAAGTAAACATTTTTACAGCTTGCGACAATGTGCTGAAATGACTCTTCTTTATCTTTTGTGCCCACTTTGACTGTGACTGATGACTAATTGCATTTACAGCCTCGTGAGATATATTGACAAGTGTAGCAGCCCACAAAGCCTATCTGCTCAGTGTAAGTACTGTAGATAAATGAAGTTGCAAACGGCAGCGTGCATCTTCCCTGTTTTTTTTCCCCACCTGTCTTGATGGAATAGTTATGGGACTGGGAAATCATGTGAAGAGGGGCGGCGAGTGAGACATCCATCACACCGCTTTTAAACTCAGCAGTAATGTCTGCGCTGTCAGACAGAAAGCAGATGTACAGTGTGTCCTCTCAGTGAATATCATCGAACAGGTTTACTTCCATAGGATACTTGTGGTAAATGAAATCACCAAATAGCTCTTAAATTTTCCACAGTTTGACTTCACACAGCGCACAGTGCAATCTATTAGCAACATGGAAAGTTGTAGTAGGTGTTGTTTGAACCACAGCTATGCTCTTAATTGACTCCACCATGGAGTAAATGAGAAGAAAATGAAAAGATAGATTACTCTAATGGAAGGAAATGAAGTGTGAAAAGAGAGTATTTTTGGCGGGTGTGGTGCATTGTTAAATTGAAATACAACAAGGCTGCTGTGTAAGACTAATTCACTGCAAAAAGCGATGTACTGGTTTTATCAAGCTTTTGTCCAATGAATAAATACATTCAATAGTGAGTTACTACAGATAATGAAAGAACCAAAAAATATATTAAGTAAATCAAATTTTGTCATTTGCCATAGAATTTAAATGTGCTTCAAGTTGTCCCATTTTCCCCCTGCAGCTACTCTGTTACATTATACAGTAGCGTTCATTCATATTGTCATTCTGGTTTTGTTCTGCTCCAGCTAAAGGTCAAGGCTTATGAGCATCTCATTCACCATTAAAGCACAGTTTGTTTAAAGCCAGGCTGAAGGACAACAGTCAATGAACCGCGACACAGTCAGGCCGCGATAAATGGAAGGAAAAAGTTATGGTTCCGCTCAATGAAGTCAAAGGGCATTGGGAGCACACAAGTGTCTCTCATCTCAATACATTGTTCCCCTTCAACTCCAAGAAGGACAGTAAAAGGGAAATTTGATGCTCTGAAATTGGAATCCGTGCACCGTCATGGCTCCACTTTGGATTTAAAGGGTAGAATACAGCGAGAGGTTTGACCTTTTGTTTTGTTTTGGAAAGCCATCTTGTCCCGGCTCACGCTTGCTTAATTTTATTTCCACCATTTCCTTCTATAATATGTATTCTCACTTTCCTGCACCTGTCACACCCACAAGTTAAATTAAATTATCATTTCATTAAGCCCGCTAATGGAATCATTTATCAGTCTCACCCCATTATTTTCTGCAGTCTCCGTTCAGACAATCTTCAGTTGTGCACAAAATGCAGCCACTATAGTCTTCATCTCAAAAGTTCAAATGAATTCTTGAACCCAGCCCTGCACTGAGGGCTCTGAAGATCTTGTCGAGTGATGTGAAGGCTCGGGCCCTGCGGAAGTTGCCTATTGATTTGCTTGTCTAGTGGCTCTCTGTAATAATAAGGAAATAAAGCCCCTGGATATTAGAAGATTGACGTCAATCAGCAGCTCGCCTCAAGTGGGCCTTGTCCCGTCTTATTAGTGCTCTCACTTTGTGTTCACCAAGTGTTCGCTGATGACTCGGGCTGATATATGCAAGAGGAGAGTGCAGCCTGTCTGTAGCCATCTTGAGGAGGAATCCCCTATGATTGCTCATTCTGTCATCTGAGGCGAGATTGCCATGGATCCAGGGAACATCAGGGCAAAGACTAAGCCTATAGCTCCGGTGGAAATGCCACACATAATCAAAGACAAAGCTTCAATATAAAGAGGTCAGTAAGAGCAGCTTTGGAACTGAAACCAGGTTTAAAAAAGAAAAGTACTTAGTTAGCAGGAAATGAAAGCAGCAATGTGCCATGTGAGATACATTCTACAAAACTATTTCAACTTATAATGATGTGCATTTTTATTGTAATAAGCTTGGAACTGATCCATCTATAATCCACAAAACAAGTTCCAACACAAGATTGTAGGTTAGTTTTAAGTCTAGCCCATAAAAAATGTAGATTTATAGAGATTGACACAACACACATTTGCCTTTTCATTGCATGCAATAAAGAGTATGCAAAACGCAGCATAAACATTGCATTTTTTTAAACGGTTATATTGTTGCTGGACCTCTTCTTAATGACAGGTCAAGCTCAGAAAAATTTGTATGCATTATGGTCCCTTCTTGGTGGCTAAAATTACCCTTACCATGGCAACTGTGTGATTGACATCTATAACGGTGACTGATCTACAGCAACCAATCAACACCATTGTACAGGAATTATGCATAACTGATAAGATAATTAGTAAAATAAAATAATAACCAAGAAAATGGCCGTGTAGACTGAAAGTGTTCATATTGTTTTCATTGCTCACTTTACCCAACATCAAGATAACTTTTACTGTTATGCAAGTCCATTATCAAGCACATTAAAATGTTAACTATTAATGAATGAAACTCTGTTAATTTAAGACCCTAACACACTCTAAATGTCTTTAGTAAGATGCACCCAAGTAAAACTAATTTCCCAGAGGATGATAAATGCTATCTTATTGTCTTCATGCCACCACTCAGATGATAACAGTAAAGGTAATGTCAGTGTGCCAGAACAATTACCACTTGTAAATTATGAATTAGTTCTAATGAATTAGTTCTATTAAGCAACTCCACATATTAACAACACACTGTCATACAACATTGTGTTGTTTCGCTATTAACTGTTATTTGAGGTTTATATGCTTACAGTACAAATCTTTTATTGATTTCTAGCCTTCATTCGCTCACAAATGACTGCTGTTCAGTGGGTTCACAGTAATTGCATGTCATCCATCCGGTAACAAATCAACATCACATTGTTCTGACAGTACACACACATTACATTCACCTGAAATGCATCCTTCAGGCACAATAAATCTAAATTGGCTGGCACAGAGCTGTAATTTCCAGACTATAAATAGAAGTGTGTCATTGCTGAGCCAGTCTGCTCCTACCAAGGTGTTAATCTTCATCAACCTGGCCATAATACTAGGTTGGGTTAAAGGAAACAAAATAAACCAGAGTTAAGGGTTTATGTTTTTAAGGATTTCTGTAAAAATCATTTTACTAATATCAGTTTTTGTCAGTACATATCAGGACAAACCCTGTGCTGCATTCATTTTAACCTCGTAAGATTAAAAAGAGAATATGCATATGTTTTTCTTGCATGAGAGGCTTTGCATGAGAGGCTTTGTCATCTAGGTTTTATTATCAAATCTTTATTTTATTTAATAGATTTTAATATATGTAATGTTGAGCACATACGTTTTGTAATACGTCTTATTGGTCTACACTGACGTCAACAAAGAAAGTTACGGCTACCGATAATAAAAAGGGAGCAATGTGAAATGCGGATAAATATTGGCAATGGAGAAAAATGGGTGCGACTTGAAGGTACATGTAACATCAACCTTTTGGCAAATTTTTTTCAATTTATGCCTTTTTTTTGTTGCGTTAATACAGTTAATTACCATTAGTACCATATATATATATATATATATATATATATATATATATATATAAATATATATAAATAACTTGCAAACTGTGAGCTTCAAGCTTTTCTTACATATTTGCATTTGCATAGCTTTCAAACTTATCAAACCTAGGAGATTTTTTTCAAACCTTGATAAAGAAAAGCCGTGTCGACTGTATGCAACAGTCATATGTGCTATTGTGTTCAGTGGTTCATTGTCTTGAACAGTGACAAATTAATTGCAGCCAAATTCAGTCTGTAGCTAGTGGAGATGAAAAGTTGCCCAATTAACAAGTGGTAATTGCTGTACTATGAATAAAGCGTATTAAATAAATGATTGGAATCTACATTTATAGTTTTGCTAATTATATGAGTGAGTCTAAAATCGTGCATTGTGTTGCACTTTTCATACGATGTTCTCCTGCTATAAACCACTACAACCAATGTATGTCCTACTTTTCATTTATAGATTCATATTAAAATAAATTATAAAAACTGTTAGGGCTCCACTCGCTGCAGCTTTAACTGTAAACAACCAATTAAGCTTGTGAAATGATAGTGGTGCGGTAGCGCTACTTGCTTCTCTGTAATCACCACAGTGAGCTTTCCAACCTGCACGCATTGATCCTGCATTGATTGGAGTATGAGAAACTAACCCAGTTCTTTGCTCCCACTCCACACTTTCACTCGATATTCCAACTAAAGTGCACCTGCTGACTGCTCTGGAGCTGACCAACAGATAGAGACAAAGAGATATACAGGACAAGAAGCTGTGATACACATGTACCTTTAGCAATTATCTGGAAGGAGGCATGCTGATAGCGTACATGAAGACCTCCCGTTACACTCTTTATTTTCTCTTGTAGTGAGATATGTCAACTACGCTTAGTGTGCTTTTAAAACACAGTTTTGGCTCTTCTTGTTGTGACAGAATAAGGCTACAAGGAAGTGTTTCTGCTCCATCTCAGAACATCAAAAGGTCTTTGAATCGCTTGTGTCGCCAAGGAAGATAAGTAGGGTGTTGTTGCTTCTGCCAGTAAAATGTAGAACCACATGTCAACGCTGTCAGCCCACAAGAAGCTTTGTAACAAAACTGTTTACTCTTTCCCTTGAAGAGCCTGATCAAACTTTTAGTGGTAGGCTGAATGCCAGAAAACTAGTCTGTATCAGCAAATTTTTTACTTGAATGTTTCATGAGCAAACTGGGTTCTCTGGTGACTTGTTTTGTTTTCACATTCATTCACACAGTATTTGTTATTCAAATTCAAATGTATGCCTCCTGCTGTGGAAATCCTTACAGAATCAATAAAGACAAAGTCCGTTTTCCAGAGTGAGCATCTGCCCTCTGGCAATTGAGTTAACAAGCTCTTTCATATGCAAGAAACAGTGCATTAAATCAATACACCAAAATCAGCCAGCGGCCGAAAAAACAAGCCTTATTTAATTCAGTGGATCTCATAGAAATGCAACAGGTATGCACATTGGAATAAATACCTATGTCTAATTAAAAATACATTTAACCCTTTACAAATAGTATAAAAAAAAATCCAAATTTAGAAGGGCACGGTATTGCAAATGACACTTACATACCGGTATGTATCATGTTTTTGATTGCAGAAGGATATCTTTACAGGAGACTTCTTAGCTTCACCAATCGACAGAAATAATATAACTTGGAGCAAATACGCAGGAGACCCGGTTCAAGTCTCGCTCGGGTAGTTTGCCCAATGTTGTTTCCCTCTCTCTCTCTCTCCCTGTTTACTATCAAATAAAGGCGCAAAGGCCAAATAAAATTGCAAAAAATCTAAACAACAAAAAATAAACACTATATCCATTCATTGTTATATGGTTAGAAATTAGTTTGAATTTTTATTGCTCATTGAACAACTTTTTAATTCTCTAACCAAGAACTCTAACCAACTCTCATTTTACTCCAAATTGGGATCAACTGACTTTAACCAAACCATCTACACTGTGACCGACAAAGGGTTAAATGCTTAGCATTGCTAGTTACAAAGGCTAAAGCTACATCTGTGACTGCTTACAGAAGGTGGCATTGCTGTCATGCTATCCAAAACGTATTTTTCCATTGTGCTTAATATTGCCAAGAAAAATATTATTTGTGTAGCGTATAATAGAACTGAAACAAACCAAACAAAAACAATGAAGTACTATTCATTACATTAACATTAATCTCCCCCTAAAAAACATCTTAAATGAATCTTTTGACTTGCACCTCCAGGCTTTCCCTCTTCCTCATCCTTCTGTCTAACTGGAGCTAAAGCAGCGCTCGGAGAAGAATATCCCAGTCATTCTTTGCCTGTGTCAACAACATCCTTTCATCTAGAAGCATCAAAAGTGCACTGGCAGCTTTTCTGCCTCATTACGACAACCTGTCACCCAGAATGCAAGCTAATTAACGTGTCAAAACAGACGCCATTGTTTCATGTCGACATGTGTGCGCCACAGCTTCCAGAGACAGATTATTCCCAGCCCCTCAATTTTGTCAATATTTATCACATCTGCATTGAGACCACACAAAACATACTGTAATGTCCACACTTATAAAGAATATATTGATGTTTTTCCCAGTAGTCTAGAGTGTATTTTACCTGATCTCAAAGTAAAAGCTTGGCAAATATGCAGAAAAAGTAAAGTCAGTGTTATATTTTTCTGTATAAAACTTTATAAACAATCTTTGTAGATATCTAATGGTGTGTAACTCGCAGCCAGCTCCACAATATTTGATCATTTTCAAAGACACCTGCCCCATCAAAGGCAATCGCATGCAAAGGAGCTCCCATTTGCTCATGTTCGCACCCAATTATTTAAGGATTTGCAGCGGTTGGGACAGGAAATCCACTAGGTTTTATTAAACTGTGAGCATAAGGAAAATGTATTGGATAATAAGGTAAATATAAAAATTCTCACCACGGTGCTTTCATTAGGCTGCAAAATTGTTTTCTGTAAATAAGAGCTTGATGCAGTGGATTTTAGGTGGAAACAGATAAGCCCTTTTTAGGAAGACAAAACCACAAATGTCATTAAGAACAGTTATTTTTACAGGTCTTTGGGGTAGGGACAGGTGATGACAACAGAATTTGGTCTAATGCAAAAAAATAACCATATCACAAGGAAAAAGTCTAAAAAACGACTGTCTGACCTTAACAGGACGTTATGTAACTTTCTTTGGGTTTGATGG
This sequence comes from Perccottus glenii, assembly GCA_024416835.2. Taxonomy (NCBI): domain Eukaryota; kingdom Metazoa; phylum Chordata; class Actinopteri; order Gobiiformes; family Odontobutidae; genus Perccottus; species Perccottus glenii. The sequence continues at coordinate 15,762,612 of CM044561.2, read as the reverse complement.
AGTTCTAAATGTTTGTTTTTCCAAGATATACAAATGTATGACTGTTATGATGTTATTATATACTGTATTTCTATTTTGTTCAATAATATACCACAACATGTGCTTTAATACAGTAGACTGTGACATTGATAATACTTTAATGGTTTGCAAGAACATTCCAATATGGAATATAAGTAGATGATCCTAGAAACATACAAGGGCCTTTAGCCACTTAATTTTTTGTGTTTTTTTGTGAGGTTACACTGCCTGCAGTGTATGATTGTAGACCAAACTTTGATGGCCTTGTGGTGTAAATAAGCTGCAGATCGAACCCTTAAAATACATTCTATTGTATACAATGGATAATTGTGCTCTAATGAGCGAAAATATTGTGTAGCTACTTTATATACCGGACATTTCCTGTAGTGACCTAAATATAACTATAGCATATAGTTTGCTTCTTGCAAAAGCCACTTCCCATATTACACCTCTCCCTAAAGACACACATCTCTATCACAGTCACTAGTGAACCAATTAAATAAGTGACAATAGATGTGAGGAAAAATTATTCAAGAACCCAGCCTCTCACCTCATTAGGTATAATTTCTGTAGATTATCTGCAGGCATACTTGATGATTCTATAATGAAACGTCAAAAGGACATACTGCTCTTGTGCTTTGGACTATGTGTTGTCTTTAAAAATTTCTTGGTGGTAAATTATAAGATGCAAAGAATGTTTAATGTGGAAGACCATAGATACTCCACAAACACATTTTCTCACAGAAACACAACTTAACATGATGATTTATTTTACCAATGTCATCTATTTACTGTGTGTTTACTTTAAGTGTTTTTTTGGCATGTATTTCGTTTTTTAATTTTTACATTGATAGTTGTGGACAAAAATTTATCTGAGGTGGTTTTTGCAAAAGGTGTGCTGCAGTTTTAGATGTATAGATCCATAGTGAGCCTTGAGATTATCAGTGCTGTTCCATAAAAAACAGGTTTAAATAATTGTCCTAATACCCTCTGTGTGTGGCCAGCCTAACACAGGTGTCTTTGTGCTTGCAGGTATTGAAAGAAGAACACAGGAGCCTCACAGAGACTACTTCACACACACCCCCACAGCAGACACCGAGAGTGAAGTCCACCCAGCCACTACAGCCTCACCTGGCAACATCCCCAATCACCGACCCGTCCTAAAGGGCATGCTCCTCCACGAACACCTACTCACAAGAGACTTCCAAGGGGACCAGCGTTTTTTCAGGAGAGATGGCTCTATAGCGGCATATCCCACCATGCCGAGCGCTGCGCATGCGTCAGATCTCCGAGACCCTGTAACTCAACTGGTACCCCATGAGGATGCCCCGGCCTTTTCAGACATTGCTACAACAGCCACCCAGTCTGCCACCTCAGCACTGACCACTTTCTCCCATTCAACGCCGAGACCACCCTTCTCTCTTCCCGAAAAGAAGCTCACTGTGGACAGGTCCAGGGAGGCCGGGAAACTAGTGCCAACCACAGACTCCCTAACAACTCAAGTAGCAGCACATGATAATAACAAGAAAAACAACCCGGCGGTGTCTTCTCACAGAACGAGGCCTCAGAGTGTTCCCCATGAAGAAAGTTCTGCATTCTCAATTAGGACGGAAAAAGAGGAAGGAGAAGGAAACTGCGCCAAAAAATAAAAGCAACACTGACGATTTAATTTCAGCTACCGTCTTTGGAAGTACCCTTGTGAAGTCCACAGCTACCACTATCACCACCATGCACACATCTGGTAGGCATGTTGGTTTTTCATCTCACTTTCAAAGATACAGCATCCCACATTTTTCCAATAGTGTTTTGAACAGAGGGTTTAATGTAAATGTTTGTCTCATGAAGATCAAAACTGGGGAGCAACTCCTCTACAGTGTCTGTCTGTGCTGGTCCCAAGCCCTGGTAAATGGAGAGAGTAGCGTTAGAAGGGCATCCACAAATTGGGCTTGTATTATATTGCTTGTTATTTTTACAAACAAAAAACTGAGACCTCTAAATTTTCAACACAAGCATCCCTGCAGACACAAACATGAAAAGCAGGTCATTGTCTGACTTGTGTTCATTTTGGCTGCCTCACGCCAGCTTTTCATCTCTCCACCCTGGTTAACAGAGTTGCCCATGTGTCAAAAACAATCACATTTTCCCTGATGTGTCCTGGCCGTCCTTTCCGTGGGGCCGCAGAGGGCTGCAGGCCCCAGATGAGCTGCGTCAGAAAGGGAATGTGCAGAGATAGTTAGAGGGTTAGACTGTCCACAGAGACACAGGTGGGCTGTCAGAGAGATCAGTGGTCCAGGAAAAAAGGGAATAACTTGTGTCTTTACTGTCTCCTACAGAACCATGCAGTATGAATTTCACTGACCCTGAGGGTTATATCAAAATCCGGCAGCCGCTTGACCCTGGAGTGGAGTGTAACTATTTGGTGACTGTCTACTTGGGATATGGCATTGAGGTTCAGGTGAGTGCTATAAGTTGAATTATGGCAGTGAAGGTTATTAAAAACTAAATTATCAAAACACAGAAGTGAAAAAAACTACAACATAAAAAGTCACACTTAATAAATATATTGTGTATATCTTGTGTGCGCTGATGCAGAAATTGTGGGTTGAGTGGGTGGATAGGGGTCCACTGCTTTGACCGCTTTCCTGGTAAGTCCTTTTACAAAAAGGTTATAAAATATAACTGTCAGGTTTTGTGTGCTCCCGTATGTGTGTTCTCTGGCATTTGAAATTCCTCAAACAACTCATTTAGCACTGGAGACTTTAAAAATGTGCAAGCTTTGTCTTGCTGCCTCTGGAGGGCTAAGATAAGTCTTGACAGAGTATATGTTTGAGAGTGTATTTTTATCTAGGAGCTTTGTAGAGGAAGTTATTCATATAAACCACTTAAATGCTCATGCACCTATACACACATGCGCCATATTTGAAATTTTAGCCATCCGCTTGAAAATTTATAAAAGGAGTGCCAATAGACATTTATCAACCAGACTTGATGAAAAAAAAGCCACGAGTCTTTAAACAATGCAGCGAACAGATGGAGCCATAAACTGTACAGATGACTGTGTATTTCTGGTCATGACAGAATCTGACTGAAGATCAGACAGCAGTCAATCATAGCTTTTCATCAACAGCATTTGAAGCAGCGTTCGACTCAAGTTTTTCAGGTCAAGGAACTGATGAAAGGCATGAGATCACAACGAGTGAGATAATACACAGAAGTTATTATGCAAGCAGGGCAATTTTCTCCTTTTTGATGTCCTTACCGTTGCCATGCAGTTCACAGTGACTTACTTTCTCAGTCAAAAGTCCTTAGATAGCCTTCTCAATGGGAGTGATCTATTCCAAGAGAACTCAGAAACAGTTGACGAGATGCATTCATGTGTAATCAGTGATCTGTGGCCTCACTGCTTTTTGTTTATTTGAAATACTGCACCATAAGTTGCTTTTCCATAAACAGATACATTTGAAACTGCGTTATTTGATGGAAAGCATCAATGGGCATGTATGGCTCCTAGGGTTGTAGGTATGTTCTGGTTCTCATTTTTCTGTTTGCAACATTTCAAAATTTGAGTAAGAGTAATAGGGTTTAGAAAAAGCACAAATTTCCTGAGCAGTGAGTCCCTTGGCTTGGTACGGACATTCATTCTATTCACATTTACTGGACATTTGATTTCCCTAGAATACCTGACAGGTGTGTTAAGTTCATTCAAATCCAGACAAAGACTGAATTTGACTTTTCTTTACACTATAGTTGATTGATTATATTTTCATATTACTGTAATGTATTACCACATAATGTAATGTAATCACTGATGATTATAGTCTCTGAAAATGGAAGGTAGTCATTAGCAGAGTTCTATCTAACAGGTTTTGTAAATATAAAAGTGAAATGATGTCTCATGTAAAATACTCTTCGTCATCTTGACATTCTGTGATATTTTGACTGTGCCAAGTATTAACCCAGAGAAGCGGCTTGTTCTCCACACTTGAGATCCAAGGAGCGGCGGGTGGGACACTGTGCTTGAAGAGCATGTTCTTGTTTTGGCAGCTGGCCTCCATAATGGAACGGAGTCATCATTACAGTCGACAGGCCAGCAGTTTGAAAGAGTGGCGGAGAGGAGAAATTAGGCAAAAGGAAAGCAGTGAAGGACAGATGCAGTGACTCATAATAAGCAGCCTGCTCAGTGTGATGTACCGTCCCAACAGTTCAACAAAACATAATGCTAGATATTTTCTGTCGTTTTCACTAGTGAGTCATCAACATTTAAAAAATATATCAGAGTGCCAAGGGATAAATTGTTTGGACCTTTTTGTCAATACTCCTTTCAGGGTACTGGCAGCTCGAGGAGGGATAGGGAGAATAAAAAATGCATTCTGAGATTTTACTGCTATCAGCCTCGCAACATTTAATGCAGTGCCCCATCTGCTGATTCTGGCCGCATTACCATTCATTTGAGGAATAGCGGCACAATTATTGGAAGATTTCTTGAGATCCCCTGATTTACAATAAATATTAAAACACATTAAATAAGTTGCTTTTTCACTAGGCAAGACTTTTATCAGCCCCTTAATAGTTTTTTGAGGCAATATAAAAACAAGACTTTAGACAGTGTGCGCAAGTGTCTAATTTCTTCTCCTAAATCCGTCTTCTCCCTCTCCGCTGTCGATTTGAAATAAGGTTTTAGTAGAGGACAGATGGAGGTTTTCTAGAACTGGGCTGTGGCATTAAAGTGCTTAAAATCTGTTTTGGAGTTTTTTTTTATTTGATCAAATAAATCCGGTGGGTTAGCTAGCTATCAGCTCTTTCCAGCCCATCTGTCCTGCTCTGATTTCTTCGTCTCCTCTCCTCGCTGATCTACCTGCCCCGGCTTCTCGAGGAGTTCCCCTCAGTTGTTTGTCCCCGTTCTGTTTCACAGAGACCACATCCCATTCCTCTTCTAAGAATGTATTATGTGGATTCATTTCAGGGGATAGCTGCCCAGATGTGGCCAATTTCTATTCCCCCTGTTTTTTCTGCTGCTTTAAATTACTATCCTTCAAGGGCATTATATGAAGGATTCAGAGGGCAATACTATAAGGATTTCTCTCCATCCTCTCATTTTTAAATCTTGTGTAGTCATTTGCATTCATAAATTATAATAAAATGTTTCACAATGTACAGCAAATAATATAGAAACAATAGAAGTGCATTGTGTAAAATCTTGTAGTATAGATATACATTTGTTTGTCCTGAAAAAATAAATATAAAATTGATAATGGAACACAGACACAGATCACAGACTCTTAAAAAATGGGTGGATGGTGCATTATGTTTGGAATTGCAATGTGCTATTTTGCCACTATTTTGCTGCCAAAAACTGCACACAGCATCATTAATGTTAGTACAGTTAAAAAGAAATGATACCAAAATACACATTAACCGTGTTACCATCAGATACAGAATGATTCTGTTCTGGGTTGGCAATCTTACTTCAATAATTCTTTTATTTTCACATAGTACGACAAGTAATTGGACCGTGTGTTATGGGGCAGACTCTCTCAGCTGCGCTAAAGCGACTCTTTTCTCAAGACCTTTGACTGTGACAGCATAAGAGTTTTGTTTTATTTTGCTCAATTGATAACTTACCCTTGTGGGATGCTTGTTCCCACCCTGCATTCCCAAGTTTCTTCCTGGGACTCTTCATGCTCGCAGTCAGACTACAGCTCAAACATGTACAACTGAATCAATGAAACACGTGTCATTTTAATAAGAATAAAAGTTTAAATTCCCAACAACAAATTGTCCTGTATGAGTGCACCTTGTTAAAAACTACAACAAAGTGAAGCCTTAAATAGCACTCACTGACAAAAAAAGATAACGTAATGCCAACTCATTCAACTCACCATAGAACAAACGCCGCAGTAATAACTCTTTGATTGGTGATCCCTGTTGTCCACAGTAAGACCAAATGCACATGATTTTAACAGTGCAAGATTGTCCCTGGTAGTAAACTGAAAATAACAAAAAAGTTTAAATATTGTCCACCCAACAGGCAAAACTTCCAAAAAGACCAATAGCGCTAATGAGCCACAGGTTGACATGCACTAATAAGTTGCACTTGGAAGAGTTGAGACGTTCCAAAAGGATGCTAAGTGTTTATGGCTTACCTTGACTCCCGGGTTAAGGATCGCTATTTGATGTTGCCTCTGCGACCGCGCTCCTCTGCCTCAAGTCAATAGTTATGTTAATAAGCAGGACCAATACTTGACACGCAGCCTCCTTCTCAGTGCTGCCTCAATTGCTCTATTGATCTTAGTACTCTCATTTTAATTCCAGTATTTCTTACAAAAGAAGCCAAATGCACATGGCATTGACCCTGGCTGAGTGATAGGAGAGGGGATTAAATCTGTGTTGTTAGTGTTCAGTGACCGATAACAAAAAAATCACATCCAAAACTCAGCTTTAACCCCTTGTAAATGTCCGATTTGCTCGAGAATAAATTTTCTATGTCCAAAACATTATAATGCATGTTTTCGGGGCCATCCAGGTCTCCAAAAGTATAAAAGCAGCACAGTATAGAGCCAATATGTTGCTGAGAAACTGAGGCTGGCTGAATAATGGAGGCCACGCCAGCTTGCTGCCTTTAATCAACTTGAGATGAGGCAGAGGGAAGCCTTCATCATGCTGTGCCTTGGGGGAGTGAGGCGGGACATAAAGAAGGCCAGTTTGATCTTGATGAGCTTTTTAGGGTGTCAGGGCTTTACTGAAATGAGTTTTCGTGGGGCCTAGCCATCCCAAGAGGAATGCTTTCAGGTGACACTAATTGCTCCTCCGCCCTGCGAGCTGTCATCGAGGAGAAGTCTGTCTGGAATAAGGCTTTCTCTGCTACTCTTTCAGTGTCACCGCGGGGACAGGAGAGTAAAGATGCATGCCCGGAAATACAGAGTAATCAGCAATGCATGAATTTAAATCTATGCAAAACTGCACAGTGCAACAAATAAACGGGGTGTCAAGGCCCGAGCGCCATTCCAAATTATTAAGTTGATTTATCCGGAAGTGAGGAGCTAAATTCATGAAAGTATTTTAAATTCAAAAGAGTCTTTAACTCTCTGAGGTTGTATCTGATATCGGAACCTTACACTTTTACATAGAGTATTTCCCAAATAGGCTAAGTAGAAGACTTGCTTTTTTACCTGCAGATCTATGCTCCTATAGACCTCCTATAATCTTTTCTCTCTGATTGACAGGTAAAGCTATAAAGCATAAACCTTTAAATCCCATCATACCATAATGGTAGCTTGTTACCATGTCAATAAAGCTGCGTAATGTCTTTTTGTCACCATGATCAGCAGCGTGCCAATAAACTTTCATCTGTTAGCATTCCTATTGCCACATTTAGGACATGCTAATATACTCTACATACTGTATATAGTATAGTATATATACTGTATATACAAAATTTGTATTCATTTTTTGCTGTGCCACATATTTATAACAGAAACCTGACCAAATAATTAACTGTTTTTTTATTTACTGTGTTACAAACCTGAACCCAGCAAAATCTAGCCCAAAAATGTTCTGCTGTTCAAAAATGTTATTTATTTGCCTTGGCTTGTATCCTTAAAGTAATTAACTAATGTTAATTTACTGTCATAAGGAAGATGAGAAATGTTATTGCACATTGTGGCCTCTGTATTGCGTGAGTAATGGCCCATCTTAAAATGGTAATAAGCAGTATTAGCAAGTTAGGATTATATTAAACTGGTGTTTTGCACATTCTCATTACCTTTTCTGCTGATTGGTAAGGAACCATTGTTTTATACTACTTGGCAGCCGTAGCTGTTTTAATTGTTTTAAAGGTGAATGTTTCTTTTAAATAGCTTTTTGGTAATGAGAAGAGGGATAACATGCCTTTTGTATGAATTATCAGTAGACACACAAAACACCAACTGGACGAAGAGCTTATTGGAAAGCAGTATGGTTTAGAAAGTCTGCATCTCCTTTGTATTGGCCAGCAGGTTTTATCATAGTAGTGATGACACTGCAGCTTCGGCATCCAATAGTGGTTGATTTATTGGCCCCGGCAGCAGGATCATTTAATTTCCATGTATAGCAGGTATCATTTTGATTACATACTGCTCATTTGTGCATCAGCCATAGCTCCTGTGAGTTGGTGTAACTGTGGATTTTAAAACACAACCAGATGTTTTGAGCAGTAAATTATCAGCCATCCTGCTCTGTTTACATGAGGATACATTAATAAAAGAGTGAATGAAGATTACGTACTATATTTAAAGTCCTAATTTGTGTGACACAATTGTTTCCCCCATTTTCATTAAAAAATGTACCCCCCTTATCCTGGCGCAGATGATCTGTTATGTGAGACTTGCTGTCAGATAGCAAAGGTGACTCAAGTCCCAGATTAAAAGCCATGCCAGGCTGCTTTCTGCTTAGATGTGATAAGACCTGCTTTTTCACTGCTTGCTGTTCACTGGCATTGCAGCACATTGGTGACTTCCCACTCCACAAAGGTCACTGTGGAAACATAGAGATTAAAGGCTTTAAGGCTGCACATATCGAAATCATTATGGAGAAGCTAGAGATCTTTTTATACTAGGTGTGAGTTGTGAACTGTCAGTTGTACTTTGGCCTACCAGACCGCCTGTTCATTATAATGTTTTGATTGAAGAGGCAGCTGGAGTGAGATTGCCCTCCACACAGCAGTCATTTTCAATGGAAAAGTGCAAATTTATTTAACTGAAAAAAAAACATACCCGGATACTTTATTGTTTCTTTTGTTTCTTTTTTTAAGCCCTAAATGACACAAAATAGACTGTCTTTTTCATTTTAACCACAACAGGGAAAATGGAACCACCAAATTGTAGATGGCATCCTTCTGATAATATTGTGCTTGTGCTTGTGTGTGTGTGTGTGTGTGTGTGTGTGTGTGTGTGTGTGTGTGTGTGTGCGTGCGTGCGTGTGTGTGTGTTGCCTGGGTGTTTAATATGTTATGACTACTTGTCCACAGTCCTTCAGTCGGACCCACTTTCTTAATAGGGACAGGTACCAGCACCCAAATGATTACATTTGAAGGTTAAAAGTTTCTTCACGGTTTAGGTCATGTTGTCATTATATTAGATAAATGTAATGTCCCTTAAATAAATGGGAGCCTAATACAAGTGTAGTGTGAGACGGGGAGAAGTGAGAAAGAGGTCCCTATGGGCACATGGCTGCAGTGCAGCTGAAGATAAGGTAGTCTGATGTCTCCTGACATGGCCAATGATTCATAATTGAGGCAGGACAGCTGTTGCTGGCTGCACTGACAGGTCCCAGGGCGGATGACAGATGATAGGGCCCTCTGAGGCAGCACTGTATATTAGTCCAACTGTTCATTGTCCAGCGACTACTCACCTGCCCTCTGTAATCCAAACAGATTGTCATGTCATTTGTTACTGTACTGCACTAAGATACTATTTCATTAACACTTGTGCAGGAAGGTGTCACTTAAAGTCCAGAATGAAAAATATGTCTTGTGAAATTAAAGGGAAAGTGGAACCTGGAAATAAGTTCTGCCCCTTTGTATTATAATGCAATTCCTATAATGGAGCTTTATGGTTTGTTTAGTTGTGATGATATGTACATACCCTTTTCATAAGTTTAAAAATGCTTAATAATAAGGGACTGCTTTCTATCGGGTAAAATTAAAAACAAACAACATAAAGAACAGAAATAATAAATGTGTTGCAGTGTTTGTCATTGTTTTGCCCTTGAGAGGGAAGTAGAACAGTGGCATTCACTTCATTATTACTCAATGTCACTATACAAACAGTATACATTGAATTATCCCTTGGTATCTGAATAATGGACTCTTTATTTTCACTAAACATCTATTGTTTGTTGGTTGATGAAAAACCTGCCGAGACGTGTTGAGTGTAATTCTGCTTGTGATGAAAATCCAATCAGTCAATCAAAGAAGCTGACCTCTCACATGAGTCTGACAGAGTCACCTCTAAGCCGAACCTCGCTGTCTATTAGCCCTTGTGCACTCATCGTCAGCTCTCCTTCTCCTGAATGACAGCCTGTCAACGTGACCGAATATATTCTGCTGCTGTTGCACTCACGCATTGTGCTCATCCCAGCCACTGTCTCAGCTTTTCCAGGCTGCTGCACTAAAACTCCTGCTCACTTATTACCTCAGGGACCGAGACCTGCAGGGGGCTAGCCTTTTTCTGCCTCATGGCATTGCTGAGACCCACACCCACTAACCTAAGACTGCATTAGCTTGCACAGCTGGTCGCACATTGCGCCGACTTCAAAAAGACCTGAATTACTTTGTCGATTTGAGGCTTTGATTATATTTCAGGTTCAAGAAAGAATCCAATTCATAATGCTCAAGCAATAATTTGTGCTTCATAAAATAGCTTTTTACGACAATAATATTCATAAACAGTACCTGCCATTGGATGAACATACTTCTTTTAAATAGCTCTGTGGGGAATGAATCAGATGTTGCTCTGAAATGTGTCAGTACTCCGTTATCTAGACAGTTTAACGGCACGCCGCTCTCCTGAGATTCTATCACCAGATTTCACTGCAGATGTTGCTCAAACCTGTTGAAGATATAAAACGCTGGCTGTCAGAGTGGTTCATGGGCTCAAGGAGAACACAAAGGCATTTTAATGTATATGTCTGTACTGGTAATGACAGCAACATCTCATACAAACATGTTTGTAGGATAGGTTTTTCTTTTTACAAGAAATAACTACCAGAAAATATCCATTATGAATCAGCAAGTTTTATAATGTGTTAAGGAAAGGCTGCACATTATGGAGGGAATATGGAATATAGCATACCAAGAGCTGTCAACTCTCATCTAATTAATGCAAGCTAATGTTAGTAATTTTACACTGTAGTGACCTGATAGCAATTTACAAGTATTACGTGGCCACATTATTGGTTAAAGTTGCACTTAAAACTGTACATTTTAAGCATTATGGTCTATTACAGTGTTTCCAAACATTTTTCCCAACCCATATTTCAAAAGACCAAGTTTGTGTTAAAATTTTTGGATAATCTTTGTCATTTTGTTTTTTGGATATTTTTCCTTAGTTTTTAATTGCCATTTAATTGATTTAAACCCATTTTTTTGTGTAGTTTCATCTATTTTTTGTATAGTATTTTTTCTGACTATTGCCCAGTTCATAAATTCATCTAAAACCTGTTCATATCCATTTTAAACCTGTTCATATCCAGCTAAAACCTGTTCAAATTCTTTTATAACTTGTTTATATCCATCGATAAATATTTAGAGTTAGACTTTTTTTGACGACTAAAATTATTTCCCACAACCCACTTTTGGGTTCTGACCCAATGTTTGGAAAACAATGGTCTATTCTGTCTAGTGCCCATCGCTATTTTTTGGGATGCTTTATGGGAATCTGAGTGCACCCTATTTGAGTCCAATAGCTGTCCGGACACCACTCCAAACTGGTGTAAATCACGATGTAGTATGTGTTCAATTATCATGTTGTGTCTTTTCCTAATATTAGGTAACTGTTTTGGTCACAAAACAATCTGCTCGTGTGTTTTCAGGTTCTAAATGTGAGTGCGTTGGAGGGGGAGCAGGTGACCGTAGAGGACACAGGTGGTAGAGAGCCCTCGATTCTGGCCAACGAGACGGTACTGATGCGAGGCCTTGTACTGCGCAGCTGGAGCAACCAAATTTCTATCCGCTTCCACAGCGAACAGCAGTCCAGCTCTGGATTCCTCCTGCTGCGTTACCAAGGTGAGCAGATAGAAAAAATAGTAGTGACGATTGAAATTCAGGGCAACACCCACTCAGAATAAACATTAGAATCTGATGGACATTATATATGCGCCTGTAACAATCTGGTTGGCAGGTCTCATCAAGCATTGTAATTGTTTTAGTGCTTTTTATTCAAACAAAGGCAACTATCTTTAGCGGTGGGACTGAGATTAATTACAGATGTGTCACTCAACTAAATGTGCGTGCCTAGAAACAAAGAGAAAATAAAAACAACTATGAAAAGTATTACTCTTTCACACTACTTAAAAAGTGTAGATTTTACATATAAATATATATATATATATGTCTGATATTCATACCATCAAATATAAACATTTTTCTTTTCCGTTTGCAGTAAAAGCCAGAGTAGAAGCCTTGTATGTGTTTATTTGAAACTTGAAAAAAAATAATCTCATTGCTACTGTGAAGTATCGTAGATTAAATCTGCACCGAGCTGATACAGTATATTTATGTACCGTATGTGCTCAGAGATGACCGTAACCATGTGGCAGCAGTGGAGATAGTTACCCCGTATTTATTGGTAAATATAACAACGGCCCATAAATTCCTCCCTCCGCTCCGTGCGTTTTGTGCGTGACATTGATCTTCCGTGTCCACAACGACGTCTGTTTATCTTAGCAATCACACAAAGTGGCCACCAATTACATGCTCCATCGATTTGAGCTGATGCTGGAAGCTGCTGGACAAAACATTCATTCCAATACATTACTATGGCACTTTCATCAGCTTCAAAATGATGGCGACCATCAGAATCGGCAACGCTGACGTGAGATAAATCAGGGAGTGCTGCCGGACGTGTGTGGTCAGGCTGAATGATGACAGCGAAGGGTCAGGACAGATCGTACTGGGTGATGTTCGGATGGAGACAGATGGAGACAAATAGCTGCAATATATTGTGCTGTTATTTAATTTCTCTTCACAGCTCTGCACATCATACTCTCTAGTTCCAGGATGATATAAAGAGTGCCATAATGCAGTAGCCAAGGCAACTTTTGAACAAATATCTCCGCAGTCAGATGTGCGCATTCATACATCTCATTTAATGTGTTTTCTCTACAGTAAAAGGAAAGTATGCACTCAGCAGAGTTTTCAAAGGCAACTTACAGAGCGAGAGATGTTTTAATTTGTCAATCCATCTCCTTGGTAAGCAGCAGATCACCTTGTCCTGTATAATGGCCTGTGAGAAATGTGATTGGACAAGCGTGGAAAACGTGACAGAGCAGTGTAGAGCTCAGGGTAATTAATATCTGCTCCTGTGTTGACTGATGGACACCTCTTTTCACTCTAGAATACAGGATTTGTGCTGTTTGTGTCAGAAAAGTTGTTTAAAATTTGTCAGGACAGACAATTTAAAGTAATTTCTTTAAGCACATTTTATTTTATATAGACTGGTTAAGTTGCTCACACACAAATATTGATAAAACAGATTTATGTTTAGAAGAATCTGAATATGCACGTATAAAGGAAACCAAATGTAAGTACTGCCATCTATACTTTTCCATCTAAAGAAAGTGATTGTGTGCACTAGGGCTGCAGAATATATCACAAAGATTGGAATAATTTAATGGTCTTTCTTTTTCCAAAGCATTCACACATTTCACAGTAATTAGCCAGCTGTTTCCAAAATTTATGTTGTAAATTCATTAATATTCAGCAAATTTCACGCAGTTAGATATTAAAATTTGCACAGAAATATTAGCACAATAACATATGTTTAACATCTATGAACTGAGATACTATACAAAAAGTCAACTAATTACCAATTGTTGCATGTGTCTGACCTTTTGACATTTTTGTGAAATGAGATATAAATGAGTCCTACCATCATAAATCAGTAGTGTGAACAGGTATTAATGATCCTCGGGAGCTAGTCAGTGCATTGACAAGTGAAGAGGCCAGAGACCTTTCCACCTGGTAGTAATCCACCGCATGGCCCTGCTTCTCCACTGTATTGATGGGAAGCTCTCTTCCAAAGTTATTTCTCCATAATGGGCTTCATTGAGTAAATGACCATTAAAATCGAGTTTTTAACCCTACCACATAAATACCAATAGAGCATATCATGGCAGGGCTGTGCTAAGGCTTTCCACAAGTGAATCGTTTCCCTGATATAACTCTATTGATCATTGTGTAGAGGGAGTGCTTTGGTGCTGAGCCAGCGCATGAAGCTGAGAGCCATACTTTAACACCAGTCTCAGAACTAAGTGTATTTAGGTATAATCTCTCACAAAAAACCTCCTACTCGGTGTGTATAAACTTTTTTGTCCGAAACAGGTTATTAGGTGGCTGCCGGTTAATAATGTTGACTTCCACACCTCATCTAAGGTGCCCTTTTAAAACGCCATTATTATCAGCTAATGAAGAGCAGTATTTTCTCATTTCACTGGCTAAGAAAATGTGTACACAGCACAATGCAATTCCTTAATAGTAGCTGAAAAACTGGGGCCATCTTTACTTGCCTTAAACGATTTCCAAAAAGTTTATCTTTTCACAACAAGGGCAAAAAAATTAAATAATAAACTTGTAATTTAATTTTAAATGGCTTTAAAACTTTATTACAAATACGGTACGCCTGACCTCCATTAAGCCACGTTTAACAACTAATTGAAATGTTTTTATAGAGAGTCGAAATATCTAAATTAAACAATTTATCACTGTTAAAAAAATAATTTCATCCAGAGTGCTACCTAGTCTAGGTTTTCTTTGCCATACTCTCAATAGCGTCACCTCCCCAACAAAAAAATAATAACTAAAAACATAAGCTTCACATCTGTTTGCCATGGCCCTACAATACTCTCAACTAATCTTCCTGACCACCTCCTCCAAGGGTCTATTATTTGTAATAGCAAAACAATCAAGACTTTATGGCCCAGCACCACACGGAATGGAGGCGCCACCTAATTTAATACTTCAGGAATTGGCTCCATTTTTGCCTCTGGCTTTCCTCTGCCTGCTCAATAGGGATGTAAATGCTGCAATGATAATGGCAATAACTAGGTTCATTGGAGCTAGTGATAAACTCAGAATTGACTGGTTTGACCCAGGGGCAGTGTACCTGGTCCCTGTGGCTCACTGATTGCCAAAGAAAGGACTTCATTTCATTATGGAGGAAAGCAGTGGCCGTGTAAAGGAAAGCTTGAGTTTATAGATTAAAACATAGTAGATGAGGGCAGTTTATAAGCCGTTATGGAAGCTGTCTGCATAGAGCTGTTGTTTCTCAATTTCAAGTGCAAAGGCAGGTAGGATGACCCTTTTAATATTCAATTTAGCTTTAATGCAATTTACAAAAACATCAATAAACTTTAGCTTTTCTTCTATAAATTACTTCAAGCAGTGGCAACACTACTTTTGCAACCTGCTTTAAAAGGCTCAGTCTCTTTATTACAAACACAAACATCAGTATACATTACCTTTCTGGAGAAAAAGATGAATATATTAATGACATGTTATTATTCTATTTGTTATGGGTTATCGCGGTTCAACCTGGTAGAGCACCTGCCACATAAATGGAGGGACCTGTGTTTGATTCCTGGCTTATGTTTGTTTCCTCCAGGTCATTACCCCCTCTCTCTTTGTTCCCTATTTTCTGTCCAGCCACTGTGTCCAATAAAGGGGAAAAAAGCCCCAAAATATATGTGGGGAAAAAACATATAGTTTAGATAATAAGAGGAATTTTTGTTCCCCTGAATGAAGACGACTAGCAAAAATGTTCATATTAATAATCAAAAACACTAGGTGGTTGTCATTAGTGGTACAGTGTGTATTTTTGGTGACATCTGGGACATCCACACCTCACACAGCCCTCCTTTAGACAGTCTGTGAGCAACCATGGTAGCCCAGCAGGGACATGCCATGCTCTATAAACAAATTCTTTGTTAAGCTCTGATCAGTCATGGCCATTTTTTGTTCAGTTTCTTTAACAGTGTGAAAGTGTTGTTCCAAAGTCAAAAAGTCTACTTCATTATTATTCACTAAGTATTGTAAGGTCAAATAGATTAAGTGGATGTTGATATTGCTTGTCCTAGTGGTGTTGCAGTAACTATCACAGCATGACAAACCGGGGAGTGACAGAACTTTGAAAAAAAAAACAAAAAACAGATGAATATAATTCTACTGAAATCAAAGGTTGGACTATTTAATTATATTTTGTTAAAACCTCTACAATATCTTACCCAATCCATTTTTAAATTTGAGTAAAAAAACACACTCGTATGAATGAGTTAGGTATATTTTCACCCACACAGCTGGAAACTTACAGCTCAATTTTGTGGACGCCAAATGACTTAATCATATTAGCATAAGTAGATTAAGGTGTTTACACTACATGGCCCATGGCTGATTATTATCATAATTGCTTTTAAGACTGCAAACATCAATTCTATGAAGGCTGGCTTCCAGTATGCCCTTTCTCTGTTGTTTTCTAATTATATCAGCTCTCATTTGGTCTTTGCATGCCATCCATTATGCGAAAACATAGAGTACAGTGTTAGCGGTGTGCAAAGTTACAATAAAGTTGCAGCTTTTAAAAGGTTCTCTACTTTTGCTGCTCAACAATAGATTTTTATTTTATTTTTTTAACACAAGTGACAGCAAGTCCAATAATGGCACTTGTTCTGTTGTTCACACATTCTTAAAAGTTTAAAAGTTTGAGTCTGATCATTAAAGTGCCTACACTAATGAGGTAGAACAGTGTGGTTATTAGACTGCAAAAGAAGGTTTGTTTAATAGCTGCCATTACAGACTTGGTTAGCTTAATCCATTATCCATGAGTACTCTGTCTCACGCAACGCTATTTGTTCAGAAACGCTGAAAAGACAACAATAAAATGCAGTGCAACGGCATTGATCTTTCCTCATTGGAATCAGCACAGTTTGACAAGTGCTTCAGTTCTAGTTCCTCTTCCAGTTATCACATTACACACTCATTATGATGCTCGAGTGATCGGCAGCCTTTTCATTTGTCATGGCTGCGTAGACCAAACACTGAAGTGCTTTGTAGTCGTGTAAATTACCACAGAGCTGCAAACATGTCACTGTACATTTGCATACTGTATGTCCCGCTACAGTGTAATTAATTAAGAGGGGGATCTTTTTGAAACAACATTGAAATTGTAGGATGTTTGAATGTGTGTTGTAGGATGTCTGAAACACTACTGCATTGTATTGGAGAATGTTGTATTACGGAGTGTGTCCATGCCCAGGGCTGGCTATGAGGTAACAATACAGTAAACAATGCACTGAGAAGATGATGCAAAACTCACAGATGATTATTTAAAACCCTGCAAAAGATTTTCAACACCGGAAAAACACACATGTATTAGAGTTATTTGTTATTTCAACCTGTCAAACTGAGGCTCCTAGTCTAATGCATCTTAAATTAAAAACAGCATTGTAGAACAAATAACTAAAAGTATGATGATCCAAATCAGTGTTTTAGAAATTACATCTGAAATTCATGCTTTATGATTTGGACTACTATATTGTTTTCCTTAGGCTGTGAACTGCAGTAAGTTTTCATATTTTTCCCTCTATACAATCATGCAGTGCAGCTTCTTTCCAGCATCTTTACAAGTTTCCTTTTCAATGGCACTAAACTGAGACAGTAGTGTCGATGCTAAAGCAATGCGTTTAGAAATTTAAAAATTGAATTAGTTTGATCAAAGCCTCAATCTTCTCATCTTAGCATCAAGCATTTATTTTATTTCTTTACTCAGTCTCTGTCATAGAGCAGTCATTCCCAAACTGTGGTCCGCGGACCACTAGTGGTCTGTGAGGGTACTGCAGGTGGTCCGTGGAAAGGCAAAATAAAATAATATTTTACCTTCATTTTACCAGTAAATTTCCATTTAAAAAAAAATTAAAAGAATATGTAGGCCTATATTGATATAACATTTGCATTAAATTGTCAAGTTATTGTGCGATTACTAAAATAGGCCAGTGGTGTTCGGTGGATAGCAACAGGTTCTCTGAAGAGAAAAGAGGCAGCCGTTGTGTGCAGTAAACTTTCTTTTAACAAGCCTGTTGCACACTGATGTGATGACTAGTTATAGTAGTGCTAGTAAGCCTATTTAGAGGTGCGGATTAATTCAGGTAAGACTGTGTAGACATTTTATTATGTGTGTTATGAGGTGGTCCGCAAATTTTTTTTATTACAAATAGTGGTCCACACACACAAAAAGTTTGAAAAACCCTGTCATAGAGGACTGTGGTTGTAAGCCAGGCCAAGACCACAACTTGATTTAACATCAATCTTGTGATTACATAGAAAACTTCTATCTTCAAATGCAACCATGAACATTTCTCATTTTTTACTGACCCCAGCTGCCCTCTTCACTCCAGCTCTAGGGAGTTTGTAAGATTGGACTTCAATTTCAGAACTTGTATCTCTTCGTATTTATTGTGCACTGGACTTGGTCTCAGTCATGAATTAGCTCCGGTCAGTGTGGTCTTGACCCTAGTAAGTAATAATGTATTGTGTTTTCTTCCCCTCTTCTCTTTACCCAGCATTTGTGTTGAGCTGCGCCTTCCCCAAAGAACCCACTGGTGGAGAGGTTTCCGTGACGCACCTTCATCCTGGTGGAGAAGCGTACTTCAGCTGTTTGACTGGCTACAAGCTACAGGGGCCTAAAATGCTTACGTGTCGCAACGCAACCACGCCTTACTGGAGTGGAAAGGAGCCCCGATGCATTGGTAAGAACTACACATCCCATTATAATTGATACAGTGTGCCATTTATTTTCTTTAATGTAAAGAAGATGGAAATAACGTAACTGCTGACCTGGGCTATAACAATAAAACAATTTGGAATTTAATTGTTTTCTTACTTTTACTTCAGGGGTTAATTGGATTTTTTTTTTTACCTGTTTACTTCAGACTTCCTTTTTTCTTGTAACAGATTTTTAAGGGGCAGACCTCTAATTTAAAACATCCTGGGTTAATAATCTGGCAAATGGAGCCCCCCTACAAAATAAATTTAGAGTGACATTATAAAAAAATATGCAGGCAAAGTTAGTCTTAGAGTGATTTTGAGTTGTTGAGTACACTCCGAGGCCACATGAGTATGTTTGCATGTGATTAGCAGCACGGAGCACTGTTCTTTTGAGCCAGGGCACAATAGAACCATTGGACCTGGCTGCTTTAATTAGAACTGGGCTACATTACTATCCTTCTCCTGCTGCTTAAAGCTCATCTGCCAGTTCCAGTCTTTCTCTGCGGCTGCCTGCAGCTGCTCCGAACAGATAGTGTTAGCGCTTGTGTTTGGCTCGTCTCTTTACAAGTCCATCACACACAGTCACACTCTCTTACACCCAGGTGAACGGCCCGTAGTGTAACCCAGCCACAGTCCGCTGGACATTGATGCAATCTGTGCTCAGACGGGGGCTTTTCTCTAAAACCTCAGCTGTACTCTGCGCCATTACTTTTCTCATTTTTAGCCCTACCCTCCAACTGGTTTGTCCTCACTTCTTTCTCTTTCTTCTCATACAGCATCCTGTGGAGGCATGATAAAAAATGCCACCTATGGCCGAATCGTCTCGCCCGGTTTCCCTGGCAACTACAGCAACAATCTGACATGCCACTGGGTCCTGGAGGCCCCTGAAGGCCACCAGCTCCACGTTCACTTTGAGAAGGTGGCTCTGGCCGAGGATGATGACAGGTGGTGTATGCACATGACTCAAATCAAACAGTGCAGCGCAATCTGTGTTCATTTAATATACAGCAAGATTTAAAGTCATTTTGTGAATAACAGTGTCTCTGGGGGATAGAGCTGCCAACTCTCAAAAGCTATAAATAACCTGAA
The DNA here is from genome assembly GCA_024416835.2 of Perccottus glenii. Classification (NCBI taxonomy): domain Eukaryota; kingdom Metazoa; phylum Chordata; class Actinopteri; order Gobiiformes; family Odontobutidae; genus Perccottus; species Perccottus glenii. The sequence continues at coordinate 15,742,994 of CM044561.2, read as the reverse complement.
CCTGTAGGGACCGACTGATGAGTTTGAAAAGACCCTTTATCATTGCAAGACTTATAACAGTGCTCGGTTACACAAAAGAAGTCAAATCGCTACAGAGGACAGCAATAACATTACAATTTTAGTTCTGAAGCTACTGATCCATAAAGTTATTAGATTTGCAAATGGAACAGCGAGCAGCGCATATGAAACCTTGTAACGTCTTTACTTTTTGTCTCACTGACTTCTCCTTTAATCTGCCTCTGTGTCTGTGTAAATGTATACATTGTAGGCTGCTGATTAAAAATGGCAACAACATCGACTCTCCGCCGGTGTATGACTCCTACGAGGTGGAGTATCTGCCCAATGAAGGGGTTCTCAGCACTGGACGTTACCTGTTTGTGGAGTTTACCACAGACGGGACTCTGACATCGACTGGGGCAGCAATCAGATATGAAGGTTTGTCTAGTCAATCACATTTAATAGAAATGTGTGAGCATTAGATGCTTTTTTCCATTTTCCTTTGGGAGGAATTGAGGTTTTTGAATTTTCTTACAATTATATTTCCCATTTAAAAATATCTATAATATAAACATTTAAAAAAAGATCTTAAGATTATTCCAAATACCCAGCCCAGTACAAGAACAAGCAAAAAACACATTTAGTTCTGCTAAGTAGCTTATATTGTGCTACTCTTATGTGTATATTGTTTATTGTATGCTTTTTTATAATGTAGTGTTTATATCTTATTGTTATTGTAAATGTAAACTGCTCCCTATAAATTGTCCATAAATGTGAGTGTCACTGTAAATGAGTGTTAGCTCTGCAATTAACGGAGAATTTCCCAGAGTATACTTTGGATGAGGTGTTGAATAATTGTATAATAATGAATAATTCTTGCTTTTTACATTTATGTTTTTATATTTCTGTAGCATTTGCAAAGGGCATGTGCTACGAGCCCTTTGTGAAGAACGGTAATTTCAGCAGCACCGACTCGGCTTACGGTGTGGGTGCAGTGGTTGAATTTTCCTGCGACCCCGGCTACACCCTGGAGCAGGGCTCTGTCGTAATCGAGTGTGTGGACCCACAGAACCCACAGTGGAACGAGACCGAGCCAGCGTGTCGAGGTGAGTCAACGTTTCATCCTTTTTAGCATCTGTGCAGAATTTCCACCTCATCGTAAGCACCTGAAGGACCTCTGCTTTCATCTGACTCATTTCGTGAATTAGGGAAGCCTTTTCATTCCAATATTAAAGCGCACCGTCAGTTAAGTATGTCTTTTAAGCAGCCTTCCTCTGATCCTTGATAAATTTCTTCTTAATATTAACAATTGGAGGAGCATGCTTGCTGGGCAGATTTTAGAAGTGCCCAAGATTAAAGCACACAAAGGTTAGCCGAAGATGAACTCGGTATATTGCGCACACTAAACGCTGCACTAAATAGCTGTCTACCCTTTGTGGCCTTTCATTCTTCACTTCACATCTTCCAAGCATAACACCCTGACCTTACCACCAGGCTTTGTTGGCTGCATGGTCATTCTGACACATAGTGAAAATTGAAAAGCTTTCTAGTAAAAAGAAATGAGAAAATTAAATTTCTGCTGCACCCTTAGGGTCATGGTCGCCCAGAGGTTTAGTGGCAGTGTGCAGTTTTTACAAGGTTCTTATCAAGGAGCCTGCACACTGTGTTTTATTATAAGTTTAAACTGAGCACCCTCACAACAAAAAACTAAGCTCAACTCTTTCTTAAGAAAACTGAGACTATCTATCTCAGTAACCTCAAAGACAAGTACATTACTAAAGCCGACAACCATGACTGCCATTACAAAATCAAATTAGATTAGTTATTCAGATTAAAAGTTTAGCATTGGGTGCCTTGTTGGCACACAAAAAAGAACAAGGATGTTTTTGCATTTTGAGAAGCAAGATTTGTGAGTTTACAAACTCAAGAAATTCAATTCGACCTGCGCCAGGCGAAGTATTTACGGTCTGATTTGATAAACTGTGGTTGATTAAATCACCGAACAGTTATTCATTGAAAGTTCCTGCCCTTTTTTAAACACTTTGAACGGGAGCCCTCCCTGATGGTACTGTGGAGCAGACTGTGTTCTGTGGAGCAGTTCTATCTGGCAGAGTCAGGTTATAAAATATGTGCCTCTGAACTTAAATCTTCATGAAGACAAATTGCTTCACGCAAAGCAACACATCTCTGTCGTGTTGAGTAAAAATAGGACATACTATAAAGATGTTATTTTGGGTTTTAGAGAATACTGCTGTCCAGATAATGGCTTTGAAATGCTCACTCGGTGTTATTTGTGTTGCAGCTGTGTGCAGCGGGGAGATCACAGACTCGGCCGGGGTTGTGTTGTCTCCTAATTGGCCCGAGGCCTACGACAAGGGGCAGGACTGCATCTGGGGCATTCACGTGGAAGAGGACAAGAGGATCATGCTTGACATCCAAGTGTAAGAGATTGCACCCAGGTGTAAGAGCAGGAACGACACAGATCGACCTTGAGATGTGAAACGCTTCATCTCAGGGGCAAACATGCGATGAGTCAATCTTCTCCACATAACACGTACATGGGAAAGTACTGTGTTGTTAATTGGACTTTTTATTTTATTTCCACTACATTAAGAATTCTGTGTTGCTTCCAGCTTGCTCTCTGACCAGATTAGCCAGTAAGCCTCCCTGCTCCCACTTCCCTGGTGTGCAGCTTGGAGTTGGCTTTGAAATGAATACTGCTCTGGCAGAGAACTACTCTCAGCCACTTATTCCGGCTTTGCCATATGTAATTCAACACACATTCAGCGCACATGCAAATGTCATTGTGCACGCGTTTGCGCCCAGTCTCTTCTTCAGCCATCAATCTTCGGTGAACGCCCCATCCATCACACACAGGCACATACACGGTCACAGCTGTTAACCAAGCAGCTGTGAGCAAGGATGGAGCAGTGTAGATCTCTCTGAAAATGACTACAGACCTCGTTTTTTTGACTAAAATAACAGTCTTCATTTGTTCATTCAAATTTAAATATTTTTTTTTTGCTGCGTATAACGGATCCACACCATTATTTCTATGAGCACACATTCTATACAGCGAACAGAATACAGCATAAGTAATTTTTTTTAGTGCCTGAAGCGTTCACATGCAAGAGGGCTAAGAAAGGTTGAAATTAAACCAGCAGGAATACTGCCCGGGGTTGTAGGGAAAAAAATTGACACGGCAAAATGAACTGAAACCCAGGCTATTGTTAGCATAGTGGTCATATAGCTGCAGTAAAAATTATTACATCTTTCAAGTAATAATATTGTCGAATATTCCTCAATACATACAGTATTATTGAAAATACAATATTTCAAATCTGTAAATATGCAGTGGAGCTATGTGCAATACTTATACATACTGTAAGTGCAACACAAATAGTACTAATAGGCATCTGGGGTTCTTAATGATTTATTGTAACAAAAGGACAGAATGGGTAAGAGCATAAAAAGATTAAGAGCACTTTAAGTTTAAGGGGACAATGTGGTGTTGGATTGAGGCTACTGATTAAAAATGGCAATAACCTAAATTAGCCTTAATGAGACTGGGGTTTAAAGCAATTATCTGGGTTAAATAACTAAATTAAGTCAACCCATATGGAGCGAAAAGACAGCACAGTTACATTTATCAGCTGCAGTAGCAGTGTAGAAAATATAAATGATAAAGACTTTAAACATGTTTTGTGTTGGGTAAAATGTACATGATTTACTTACTGGCTTTCACTGTAACTTCTACTCAGAAATATGGGCAAGAGAGCATTTGGTTTTGGCTCAGCCCACTTCATCGCTGCAGTGCACACAATGCCCCGTCTGTTATCTCACTGGATTATAGACATTGAGATATGAACAATCAGTGAAAAATGAGCTGCCTATCAAAAAGGGGAAAATAGCATAAGAGGGAACTTGTATTACACAGCGTCTGATTACTGCACATACGTTTGTGTGACCCAGCTCGCGTCTCAGAGATTGAGATTTGAAGTCAGTCTGTGCACCTAGGGTAAAAAGATAAGAGGGAATCTTTCTCTTTCCTCAGTGTGGAAATAAACAAGTTTCATTGTGGTTAGTTTTATTCAGAGATCCCTTTAAGTTTGTTTTAATCCAAGCGACTCAGAGGGCCTCTTGCTGTGAATTAATGGTGCTGTGGCCAGCGCCGGTTTATCTCAAGGTTGGTCATGCATGGCCTTCAAGGCAGCAAAAAACCCACGGCTTGTTTGATCCCCGCAGACCCCTCCATTACCCTCATGTCTGGTCTGCTCATCATTAGAATAGCATTCCAGGAGGCTTGGTCAACATATCATTTGCGTTTATTTGTGTGTGTGTTGAACGTATTTTGAGGTGACAAAAGCTTTTGTGGGTGAGAGCTGTCTCATTATTAGGGTGGGCACACACTTTTCTACATTAATGAGAATGTTTTGGGCATTATCATTCATCACCGTGCCTGCGCTGGCAATTACAGAAGAGCAGTGTGCATAATGAGGGCTGATTAATTAATTTAGGGCAAACAGGAGGGCTGGCTCTCAGCTAATTAGCATGGAGCATGGCTTGAGCAAGAGCAAGAGACAAGAGGTTACGGCAGATATTCCCACCTGGCGACACAAGGTACATGTTCTCAGGGCGAGTTAAGAATTCACAGTGTACTGCCGTTCACTATACGCTTTTTAACAATTCAACACAGCAACGACCTACAGGTAATAGTGTTTGTCAGTTTCTTTGTGACTCTGTAGAATGGACAGACTGGTTCTACAGAGCCCTCAACAGGAGACTCTGAGCATTGCACACACATTAATCAGACGTCAGTGTCTGAAAGCAGAGCGCTTTCGAATAGAAAACAAATTTTCAATCAGCAGAACAATACAAATGTCAAATATGAGTGTTGAAAAAAATCATGTCCAATATCTGACAGTGAAAGGAATTTCCATTGTGTAAGAGTTAATGGAATTTTACTGTTTTTCTTGAGATTTGACTTGACAGGTCAGTTAAGGTGACAAAATGCCTAGAGGCTTGTACAGAACGCAGCTGTCAACCGCCACATCTGCAGAATGGAGCTGGAAATATTGGTATGCTGAAGACGCGTGTGGGGAAATACCGTTTCAAACAGACCTTGAAACTTAGAACACTCTCAAACTATGTTGAGTTGAGTTGACATTTGCTTTTGTAGATTCTGTATTTCTCTTTTTTAATAGTAATACAGTTTAAACATTGACTTTGTACAGAGTGTTTGCAGATATTCAACTCTACAGTCTTGCTCTTACATTGCTTTTTACAATGTATGAATATTTTCTTCAGATCAAATCAAGATAATAGTTACAGAATAAAAGGTTACTTAATTTGAATGGAAAAGGCTGACTGGTCTGGTAGAACCATCAGATCTGCCAGGTGGGATAACATTTGGTGGGAAGTGGTGGCCATATTGCTGCAGAGAGAGCAGCTGAGTGGCCTGTGGAGTCACGCCGTAGCATGGCATGTAAGTCTGCACCGAAGCCTCTGCTGTTTTGGCGTGTGTCCGTGTTGTCACTAGGTTTGGAATTGAATGGAGACCAGTGAGTGGAAACGCAAGACCAATGTTGAATGCATTATTAAAGCTATGAATATGAAGATTGACGTTTTTGGCCAAGGCATTCTTTAAGGATATAATCAAGAGTGTATAGGAAAGTATTTCTTTGAAGAAAGTAATGTAAAGCAGACATGAGACATGCAGGAGATAACAAGGTCAAATAGAGTGAGTACACTGTATGTGCTGATATTATGAAAGATTACTTTGTATGTACTTAAAGGATCTAAAGCATTTCAAATATGTTTTTATGTGAATATTTGTAACCGTATGTGAATAGTATTCTGTGTTCTGTATAGCACACAATGATCCCCTGGCACAGAATCGTGGTTCGTGTGCTTTGGTCCGAACTGCCATTATCATTCTGTTCGCCTCAGTGTACAGCTGCTGATTGTGGGGAGAATATGGAGGTATAAATAGTCCCTATAGCCGTCCAACTAACGGGAGGCGGGAGCTTGTTTCTCAGCACCTCATTTTGCTCCCATTCATGCAGCTGGCATCTGTTATTTGTGTTCTTTAAGAGGCTGGAACTTAGCTTTGGCCGGATTTCATCAGCACAAGCCAACAATCAAATCCACTGATCACTCTAAACAGGCTTTATTCTTTTAAATTTGCATTTTAAGAACTGCTTCAAGATGAATGTATAAGATTGTATTTTATTTAATATTGCTGCGGGAAAACTGAGAGACAAAACACAAAGGCTTGTTGTTGTGTTTAATTTTCTTCAGGGAGAGACTTTGGCGGCTGCTCATTCATCTTAACTGCTACTAGTATTTACTCAACCCTCAAATAGATGGAGGTGAGAGGCTGTGCAAGAAGTTATGAATAACAAATTGAGCATAGGTCATTTTGTTTCACTCTATCATCATCAAGTAGTGTCACATTGGAGACAACTCCCACTCCTGCTGCTTTGTCTGCTGGAACACCGTGCGATTTATTTTGTCACAATTGCTTTTAGCTGTGCAGAATACACTTCAAAGGGAAACACTGAATGTGGAAAATGAAGAGACTCGTAGGTCTCTCCTTCAAGTAAAAAAAGGCTGCATTCAAATAAGTGAGCTCAATAAGCAATCAAAACAAAAGTTTGTATTTTGCATGTGATGCCATGACAGCTGCTATTCAGATGTCATATTGTGCCTAAAATAAAAGACATGCACTGAATAAATGCAAACGAATACAAACAAAAAGACTCTATTATTCAGAAAATACAGAACATGAATATGGCTATTGATCTGAGCTAGGGCAAGATATTGTAATCACAATATATGCACATGATCCAAAAATATTTAACTGCACATTTATTCCATTCTATCGACATTATTGTATTCCATATGCTAGACATTCAAATGTGAGTGAAGACCAAGACAGGTCTTGAGTACTACAGCACTAGGAGTTATGTTAGTCACATGTTGTACTTAATATATTTCATTTACATTCTCTATTAACTTCCATGGTAGCACAGTGGTTAGCACTATCACCTCACAGAAAGAAAGTCCAGAGTTCAACTCACTTTCTGTGTGGCGTTGGCATGTTCTCCACGTGCTTGGGTGGGTTATCTCCGGGTACTCCAGTTTTACCCACCAACATCAAAACACGCTATAGTCTCTGGTTAGTGACATGGCCGAGGTGCCTGGCCAATAAATTTTCCCACAGGGTTAATAAAGGTATAATAAAAAAATAATGTATATATATATATATATATATATTTCAAGTCATACTGTATTCACAATACACACATGCACATTTTTGTAATCTGTATCCCTACTAATGGTTTACCACAAACCTTTAAATGGCACAAATGTAAATGATGTTAAAAGAGACCACCTACTGAGCACATCTCATTTTTATAGCTTTTTTGACATTTAGGCAGGTACTTTCTCCCACAACATTTTTCAAAACCAATTTCTCTCCCTTGTGCACGAATAAATGCCAAGATATACTAACACTGCATGAAGAGGGTAAGAACATATGAATTTGAATTGGAAAAGGTTAATGCATTCTTTAAGTTAATCCTCCTCGGTGGGCTTCCTGTTCTGTCTAACTGTGACTCAGCAGAATATATTCAATTTCACAAAAACATCACAGTTTACCGCCTGTTCATGTTACTAACCCTGGGGTAATTTAAAAAGGGCTATTCTTTTGAAATGAATAATGTTTCATATTTATGAAATCAATGTGCGGGTGAAAAAACATACATCTTGAATTATTTAGTGTTTATTTCATATCAGATTCATCCAATATAAACTGAATATAAATGTAGCCAGAAGTGTGGACGTTGCTATATCTATATTCTGCTGCCATCAGCTAAAAAAAATAAATAAATACTGAGTGCTCTGAGCTCTTAATAGATGTAAGACAAACAACACAGTGACAAAACACACATTAGTTGTTTTCTGTCACAAGGAGACATTAATCGCATTGTTTTCTTTGTCTTTTAGTCTCCATCTGGGCAAGAATGACCTTCTGACCTTCTATGATGGGGATGACCTGACAGCCAACATCCTGGGCCAATACAGTGGCACCCGACCGCACTTCAAGCTCTTCACATCGATGGCTGACGTCACCGTTCAGTTTCAGTCAGACCCAGCCACCAACATCTACGGCTATAACAACGGCTTTGTGGTCCACTTCTTTGGTACGTGTCAGAGCGTTCAGCATCTAAGTCCTATGTGTAAAATGTTATCATATATATAAGTGACACACAAATTCTTCAGCTTGGTTTCCATGAGAATAAAACAAATTTGAAGCAAACTTTTGAAAAATCAAAAAGGATATTAACATTAATCCCTCTTTTTGGTGGCATCCCCTAAGGCTTCTTTTCTCTCACTGTGCCACTCTCTGTCTATCACTGCCTTTCTGGGCTCTGGCCAACACCAGGTGCACCGGATTAGACAAACAATGGCACAGAATAATAGGGTGCACTTCAACATCAGCTGGTTTTGTCTGACTCTTTGTGTTCTTGGCAATGTCTGCGGTAGTTACTGAAGCACAGATTGACCGGTGCCAAATCACATACTGTTCCCATCACAGTAAAAACAGGCCTATATTTACACGTTCCTCATCGGTGGTGTTCCATTATCGGAAGTCAAGTAAATGGTTGTTATTAAATGTGTTTCTGTGCGCTGACCTTCATTGTCTTGTCTTTCTGGCGACTAACAGAAGTGGCAAGAAACGACACCTGCTCTGAGCTTCCAGAAATTAGCAATGGCTGGAAGAGCACATCGCACCCTGACCTTATCCACGGCACCGTCATCACCTACCAGTGTTACCCCGGATACGAGCTGGTGGGCTCTGAGATTCTGATGTGCCAGTGGGATCTCACGTGGAGCGGTGATGTGCCGAGGTGTGAGGAAGGTGAGAGTAATCACATAGGAGCTTTACTATCACGTCTGACTTTCCGTTGTTAACAAAATGGTGCCTTATCTCATCTTTCACTGCTCCGTGATGTGTTTAGTGATGACATGCCAGGACCCGGGGAGTGTTGAGCACAGTCGGAAGGTGGTCACAGGGAGCCGTTTTGCTGTGGGGTCGACAGTGCAGTTTGTCTGCAATAAAGGCTACGTCCTCACTGGCAACAGCCTCCTCACCTGCTACAACCGAGATTCAGCTACGCCGAAGTGGAGCGAGAGACTTCCCAAATGTGTCCGTAAGTCAAAAAGTGCTCATAGATGTACATATTAAAGCTGTAGAAGGGAAGAAACAAGTAAAAGCAATCAGACTTAATTAAAGAATTAAATCCTTAATTATAGCCACCTTGCGTAACTTTTAGCCAGTAGAGTGCACAGACTTCTCTTCAGACTCTCTACTTCACACGTGTTCTCCTCAGTCTCAGTTTCATATACAATGTTTCACCAACTTTTAATTGGTTAAAACAGCTCAAAGAGTCAACCACTATAAACCTAAAACATTTTCTTTATTTTCTCTCTGATGTCTAAACACCACTGCTTTACTAATACACTCCTGTTAATATATAGCATTTGCAAATAAGAGCAGAAATGTGCTGAATATGTTGCTCATATGTGTGGTGTTTGTGGCTAAAAACACAAACTCATTTATAAAAGAGGTTTCTCAATCAGAACCTGGACACATAAACCTCGACAGATATCTGGATGCAACCAAGGCCACATCTAAATGTGTACTCAAATGCTCAAAATCTTTCAGGACACATTTAGCACATTCACATCTTTGAATTGAGTGATTAGATCTGATCACTGTGTCCAGATTTTAGTGCCATGCCGAGGTTTTTTTTTTACCACCTGTGTCTTGTTCACTAACAGCTGAGAAATATGAGCCGTGCAGAAACCCTGGCGCAGCCTCCACCAGTGTGCAGAGCTCGGAGAAAGCCTTCTACCAGGCGGGGGAGACACTGAGCTTCACCTGCCACTCAGGCTACAAGATGCAGGGCCAAGCTACCATCTACTGCGTCCCTGGGCACCCATCACAGTGGAACAGCACTCCCCCTGCCTGCAAAGGTCAGTCATTACACCCTAACACACTTGCAATTTCTACATTTGAATTATAAATGAATTGATAAGTCACACTCACAGGTTGCTAATTGTCTGTTTTTCCTTTGTAGCATCTACAGATCAGTATGTAGATGAACGCAGGTTGGATGGTAAGTGGTTAGCATATCGTTAGATATAAATTGTGCCCATATGTCACAAAAATTACCTGCATTTATTTTTATTTTTTTATTACAGTTTCTAATGTGGAATATAAAATAGAGGGAACCAATATTGCCCTTGTTGTTTTCATTCCCACTGCAGTCATCCTAGTGGTTGTACTGGGGATTTATATCTACTTTGTAAAGTAAGTAAAAAGCTGGCCTCATCTAATTTGCTGTGAAATTACCCTTATGGTGATATATTCCTTCTTTTACTCAGGCTTCAAGGAAAGTCCATCAGAATGCCATCTTCATTGCCTCCTTATGACAACATGACAGAGGGTCAGCGTTTGAAAATCCCATATATGACAGCGGAGTAAGTACGGATGTCATGAACATGCAGGATGTGGACTCGCACAACACCAGCGTGCTCTCCTGATCATCCATGCTGTCATCTCCACATCATTTCACCAGCAGAGAGCGCCATTCATTTCATTTTTCATCTCCATATCATGAGAGAATGAGGAAAGAGCCACCAACTCATCAAATTAATGTCAACACATCATGCCACCCATTAAGTGACTGTGGTGTAATGTTCAATGACTAATTTAATGTTTTTATTAACCTGTGTTGTTTTCACTCTTAAACTGAACATGCTATTTTATTTTCCCTCATTCTTTTAGCGTTGGCAAACTCGTTCTAGATACTAAATCAGATCACTACTGAGGGCCTACGAGGTGAGACCTTTGTCTGTCTCAGTCACTGTCAACGATGTGTGTGTCAGAACATATATCTATATTACATACAATGTAGAAGCACTTATGTCTTTGTATAGATACCTAGATTTATGCTTTCATGAACATAAAATTTAATTGGATTAAAATTCTTTTCACTATACTTCTTTATAACTTTGCTTTTACAGGATAAATGAACTCTTTTGAGGTGTCCACAAAGAGACCTTAAAGCAAGAATTGTCCAAGCTTTGCCTTTGGGACCCTCCCTGCACTTTTCATCTTTTTGTTCTAAATCATTTCTTTTTTAATTTTTCTCCTTTTGTGCTAATTATTGTAAATATGTCTTTCCGCAGTCAGATATGAAAGCTGTGGATCACCATGGTGATATTTTTATAATGTAAATTGCTGATGACCGTTGGTGATTAGGTGTTTTCAGTACTTTTTAATGACCAGAGCTAAGAGCAATGTGAGATGGAAAGAAATGGTGCTTTTCATTGATAAGTTCATTTCAATTACCCCCCTATATTATTTTTATGTTGTATGTAAGGGTCTGCTTTTTGTAAATAAACTGCCTGTCCAAGATGAGTGCCTCACGACTTAGTATAACCTGAAAAATCACACTATAATTGTAAACTAAATGTATCATTTACCTGTTTTTTTATTTGTAGGTGTGATAATCTTCTCCGCACTTGTTTTGTCTCCTCTATTAGTTTGTCTTGAATAAAGAAGGTCAGATATTTCCTACAGTGCTGTGATGTAAATTATTTTTTCCACATATAAAGCTGTCTTCTACTGATAGTCAACATTAACACTGAGGCTTTGCCAACATTGGTTGTAGTCCCTCTATATGCACTACGTGTTTTTGATGACTCTTAAGAGCTGCTGCATATTGATCCATACCAAATCACCCTGGAATACAATTATAACTTCAGAACTAATAAGTGATTAAAACTGTTTTCTCTATTGTAAATGGGTATATTACAGAAAATTCAAATTTAATTTTCAATTTATTGTAAATGAATTCAAAATACCGGACCGAAAATAAAGCAGGTGTTACTCCGCAGCCAAGTCAGGGGTTAAGGCCTGACTACGACTAATGAAAAAATGTAACTAATTTGGGCAGTGTCTTTATTACCTCTAAACATAAATAGCCAACCTCAGAAATGCCAAGGCCCATAGAGGCTAAATTAATTATTTTATCATTCATGCTGTAATTGGTTTACTAGCTTGCTTACTTAATAAATGTGAACCGACCTCAGTTTGAGAAAATACCTATGAATAATAAAATAACATTGCTACTGAAACTAACACATTATAATCAATATTTAGCTACACGTGCATAAAAACTAGCAAGAACTGAAGCGCGTATCAGGAAAATTACCTTGTCATCTCGTCGTCCACCGCTAGATGTCAGTAACGGATTACTTTTTGGTCGATACAGCCTCAAAACGTTCATATCACATCATTTTATTATTGTTTTAGGTCGGGCACGGTTCTCAGACTTTTCAGAGCAAGTGCCACCTTCCAAAAATTTGTCTTTCTAAGTAGGCCGACCACCTACCACCTTTATTACAGTTAAATATGGAAGTATTATTGAAGTAGGGTGACCATACGTCCCGTTTTAGCTGGGACGGTCCTGTTGTTAAGCCCTCTATCCCGTGTCCCAGGGGATATCTGCAAAAACTTATAAAATGTCCCACTTTTCCCCTCTTCCTGTCCCGAGTGTCCCGTTTTTTTTTTTTTTTTTACAGTCAATGACAATCATAAAGCCAGATTTACAGCAATTAACCAATTGGAAAATATCAATAGTGTTCCACATGTCTGTAACTCAACACTGATTCTTACAGGCTTAAGCGCGAGGCTGTTGCTAAGCGTCCCTTCTCCAGCTTTAACCGTTTCAATCTGATTGAGCTCCAAGAAAAATACAACTGACCAAGAAAAGTAGTCTAACTTACATGGTAATGAAAATGCTGCGTTTTGTACATTGTTTGTAAAACTATATAACTCTAATGCTAATGTTCATGGTTTTTAATATTTTACTGGTTATTTTAATTATTTCCTGCGACATTTGTTAAGATGCTGCCGTTGAATTTGCAGTAAAAATTTAGTAAGCTATAATATGGTAAACAATATAATACATTAAAGTAAAAACAAAAAGGCCTACATTTTCTAATTAAATTTAATGATTATTTCATACAAAACAAAATAGCTAATCTTGAATCTCCGGCGCGTCGCTAGCATACCACCAGTGCTACCTTGTGCACTTGACAACCACTTTTCTATTGCAACTATACTTACACACAAGAAGAAACAAACGTTTGATAAATGGACAAGACCAGTGTATTTGTAATTATACGTTTTTTTGGCCCCATTGTCTACAAGAACTTTTGTGTTTTTACCAGCAGGTGGCAGTGCAGACCTGTTGATTGGGATCAGCTCTTTTCAAAGCGCCATAGTCTTACAGTATTATCTCCAGTAATTCCTCCAGTGTACAGTATTACCCTGTGTGAAAGATTCACCATGGAAATAAAGCACTGCTCTGAATCCAGTGGAGAGAGGACATGGCAATTAAGCCAGTAATACAGCAGACCATTAGAGGTTCCACTCTGCGCCTCAAGCCCACAGCCAGAAGCTTACCACCGAGCTGTGGGGGACATATTAGCACATAAGTTAGTTTATGTAATGGCGTGTTCACTCACTGTTTGTTTCTTTGCTCAGTGGAAAGTGACAAAAACTCATTGTGTTTGTTAAAACATGTATTTAAAGTTGGTTGCTTTGGAACAATTTTACACGTAGGAACTGTACTGTAGGTATTATTGTGTGACTTTTGAGGGAAAAATGCAAATATCCCATTCTCTTTTTGAAATTGAAATGGGATTTATCAAGCTTTAGTTCACCCTGGGGCTCCCTTCATTTTCTATTACAGTGTTTTTAGCTGAGATTGACAGACGTGCTCTTCCTCCCCAAAGCACAGTCCTATTAATCTGATGAATATGTTGTTCAGGCAGAATGGAAAAAAGGGGAAAAACAGCATCTCGGGAGCAGGAAAGGAGGAGGTGTGTGTCAGTTTCAGCCACTGGCACCAGGTGGAGGAGGAGAAGAAGAACAAGCCAAGGTTAGTGCTCGCAGGGTCACGGCTGGTCACTCTGACGCAGTGACCCTCATAGGCTTGACCTTTGCTCACACACATCTTGTGAAATAACGCTTTTTTCATGGAAGCATAAATCCACTTCAATGTTTTGCACTGCACCTAGCTTTTAGTTTGTATTGTAAACCTTTGCCTACAATGAAATATTACAATTGTCAATATTAAAATGTATTTATAGAAGGAACAATAAATCTTCTAAAATGGAAATTTAAATTAGATTTATTTATGCGGTTAATAAAATCTGATTGACTTGATAAAAGTGTGATTAGCGTCTTTTGATGTGCAAGCCACAGTAATGTAAAATCTTTTATATTTGTTTAATCCTATATATTCCCTCTATTACACTGTTTGAGTCCCAGAGAAGCCCATTGTGTCAGTTTTACTGGCACACAGCTAACTGTCTTTGTTATAATCTAAACTGAAAACTACAGCCTCGCAGAGATATTTTACGCTAAACTGGGACTAAAGCCTCTGTACGTTTGGTGTTGCTGGATGTGGCAAAACCAAAGTCTCACTTTTTAAGTTGTGTTAAAGGTCAGGGCTTCATGTGTTCATATTAGTTCAAGCCAAGCGTTCAAGACATTCTGGTTCAAACATGGGTTTACATAAGGCACAATACATTTATATTTAAATTAGATCTGCACAAAATTGGAAAAATGTGTGATATACTGTACCAAAACTATATTTTAATATCACAATAATGATATACCTGTAATATTTGAATGCTCAGTTACCTAGGAAAAAGACACACATCGCTCTGGACTAACTTCCACTCGTCCAAGCAGGAGCTTAAGCAGTTTCAAAGATTATACGAGGAATAAACCAAGTCTTAATCCAGGACTAAATGTGGGAATGAGGAAATGTATAGCGTTATTGCGATACAAGTCATTATTTGCAATACAAATAAATTGTGATCATTAATATTGCAATAATGATAAATTTGTGATATACAGTATTGTGCAGTCCTAATTTTAATATACCTGTATGTGTAGTTGAATTTTGGAGTTTTATATGTACTAGCTCTATCCAAAGTGAACATGCTATTTAGTTCAAAAGTGAGGCTTTGTCTACACGTAAATGGGTATTTTTTAAAAACGGATAATAACGTTTTTAAAAATATCTTTTGTATCCACTTGACATTACTATACAGTACACTCTCTCAAGTCCGCCAGGCCACTAAATGATGAAAAACTACCATTTAATCCAAAGAATGACATTCATATTATGAACGGACCTAGTTCCATTATTGTTTAAATTGTTACCTCACTTTATTTTATTATTATAGAGTAAAACAACATTTTGTAATTATTTGCTGTAGTAAAATGTATATGTCACATTGGTAAAGCTTCTTAGTGGAAGCTGTATATTATACATATAATATGGAATAAATAATTTATAGTATGATACAGAGTGATTATTTGAATATAATGTTGAACTGTGATAGTATATATTAAGTGCAGAAAATTTCATTGAGCAGCACTTTATAGCCCAAAAATTAGACACCACACTTTCAAGAGTGAAAAAGCCTTTAGCATCTAAAGCATTAGTTTTATTCTGTTCTAATTCAACATCTACTTGTGTGTGCTTCTTTGAACAGTAAACGCTCTCCACTTGAGCCATATCGTAGCTTATTTCTTTTGGTCCTAGGCAGTTCTCACGTCGAGGCTCTAAACACAGAGGGGACAAAGCCATGGAGCCAGAGGCCTGAGGGGAGTGGATGAGCTGCTCAGATGATAATGCTGCATGACACCTCTGAAATGAATCCCCTGGTTACCATGGAGAAGAAGCAACTTGGGACAGTCTCTTGGGAGCTTCGAATAAAGCCAGCTGTAAGTGATGTTTGATTAGTATTTAGATCATGTTCCTGCTCAGTGGAGACATGTTGTGAGCTGCTTGTGCAACAATGTTACACATCTTAGAAAGAGCTGATCAGTGTTTATTAAGGGAAGTAAGATGGATCTAAGAACCGTACTAGATTTTTAGCTTTTCCATTTTCTTATTGAAAAAGTACTAGTTAGTTACTGAAAAGACAATATGTACATTTGCCACACCCAATCCAATTAGCTAATAGAGCTGAAAGCAATCAGCACTGAGTAAATATTGAGAAGGGAACATCAGCAGGTAAACAGGTCTTTTTAGGATTCAACAAACAGTACTCTCATTTTATTTATTAAAAAACATGAAGCTTTTTCTTTCCTCTATGTCAAATCTCCTCTCTTGTTTTCATAATTCATAATCAATAAACGTCATTTTGATAAGAAACATTAACATTGTCCAGGGCCTAAATATAAAAGCAGTGCAATGAAACACTCATCAAAAAGTAGCTTTTTAATCAACCACATAGGATTGAAGTCAACAAACACCTGATTAATGTACATTTAAATTAAATTTAGGATTTGCCAAAGCTCCATGTCTCATGTTCCTGTGCTGCCTCCGCATCTTCTTTGTTTTCAAGTGTCAGCCATGTTACAAACGGACTGCTTACTAAGTTGGAACTAATCACATCTGACTGCTATCTGTCTCTGTCAATTACACAGTAGTCGCCTTGTGGGTCCCCTTTGCCACCATTTTTGCAATTTGTCGGCAACAAAAACACTTGCTTAATGCACACACACAAATTTAGAGGTAAGACTAAAAGGTAATGTTATCTGATGGCCTCTTCTCACTTTAGGAGGAGGCCAAGGCTTTGTCAAAGCACTAGAGTCAGTCACAGGATAAATACATATAGATAGTCACTAACACTTACAGTCACTTCCACAGTTACTGGCTTTTACCAACTCACTGAAATCTTCAGAGGAAACCAGTGAAGAAAGGTTGTGTCAGTCACATTGAGCATTGTTTTTGTAATGTATAGTAAAACTATGGGCGCAGTGGGGCGCAGTGGCCAAGCAGTCGTCCTTCAACCGGAAGGTTGGTGGTTCGAGTCCCACTCTCCCCACATTTCATACTGTTGTTGTGTCCTTGGGCAAGACACTTAACTCTCCTTGCCCACAGTGGTGTTCCAGCTGTAACACTGGTGAATGGAACCTTAATGTAAGTCGCTTTGGATAAAAGCGTCAGCTAAATGAATAAATGTAAATGTAGAACAATATCCATTATGTACAATTTTGTAGCATGCAGTTGAATACAATGGAACACATTGGTTTATTGGTTTGCATGTTTTTTAATAGTGCTTAAATCCCATAAATTGGCATTGGGCCATTAACCTGACTCTGCTAGATAGAACTGTTCCACAGGACCCATCTGGGAAAGGTAGGCATTTAAAGCTTCAGGGATTAGCTTCCTGTTCCTTTTTCTACAAGAGCCGAGGGAGGACAAACTAAGCACAGAGTTTTTTAGCGCAGAGATTTTTGTTTCTTTTTCTTTTTTATCCAAAACTATAAAAAAAAATAAAATAGAATTGTTATTTGCCTTGTGCTCTACTCAGGATAACTTTAACAAACCTGGCACATTTTCTCATAAAAATCTCATTCTATTTTTTTCTACCAAAAAATTTTACCAAGAACATTTCCAGTAATGCTTTATTCTTCTCCTTTTCAGTCTTTATACAACATAATATTTTGTTCCTCCCACAGACACATCTCTCTCCTTGCTCTCCATCCGTCCTATGTTGCATGTCGTCTCGGAGACGTGTGACAGAGACAGATTGCTCAGACGCAACTTAAAGGTGACTGCCTTACTCTGTGTTTCCTAAAGTGTTGCATCATTGAGGTCCATTGTGGCAACCTGGACACATCAAATTAAATTCATTATTATAAGCCTGTATGATAATAAACAAAAAAAATCACCAGCAGATAGAAAAGTGTGGTGCATTTATTTAAAAGAAGTAGTTGTGGCTACAGAAGAATGTACTGAGGGCTGGGGGGCCGTGGCTATGGGGGTATTTATCATTATTTGTTCTTCTTGCCGTCCTTTGGTCAAGCTGACACCCCCCCTAACATTGACATTAATCAAATTTTCTTTTCATAATGGCACTACCACAAGATAAATGGATTTACCCCTTTCCTTGCTTTAGCGGATTTTGCATGTCGCTCCATACAGTAAAACAAAAATATGGTTGTATATAGTGGTAAATGAAATTACACATAAGGTTCTCTCTTATGCTTTTTTCTGAATTCTGAAGTGAGATGTGCGTCGGCAGTGTTCTAGTGTTACAATCCGATGGATGGAGGTTAAGTGTGGCTTTGAGTTGTATAGTAAGGTGGGTAAGTAACACATTAAAGTAGAATCATGTCCTCTAAGATAAAATAAATAGGATCATTATTAATACCATTAGAATGTTGTGTAAAGTAGTCCCTTTCTAAACCTCTGACATGCTTGAATATCATTCACAGTATAACAATTACTAATTATCACAAGGCAATTGTTTACTCAAATATTTGATCTCCCATATATTCTTGTGTTCTTATTTCAGATTTGTAAGTGATTGTTATTGGACATGGAGATGGTTGTGTTGGGGAAATTTAGATTTAATATCTTTAACTATATATCCTTAGTCTCAATTGGGCCTCTATTCATTTAGGTCAGCACGCCCTGTGAGAGATAGTAGAAGCCTTCTTTAAGCAACAAGGCCTATTTAATGTAGACCCTAATGTCTGTGAAGGTTCTCAGTCATCCAGGACATCTTGACAAAAAGGTTTAAGTAAAAGCATCTGGACTCAGTTTTCAAGGTGAAGACGTTTCGTCTCTAATTCCAAGAGACAGTTGATCTCAGAATTGATAAAGTCTCTTGGAATTAGAGACGAAACGTCTTCACCTTGAAAACTGAGTCCAGATGCTTTTACTTAAACCTTTTTGTAGACCCTAATGTGGCAGGGCAGGATCCTTGATGCAGTGCGAGGCTATATAGTCTTCTGTATCCTGGAAGCATTTGAGACTGGTTATTCAATGCTCCACTGTGTTGAATGACCTGTCTCCCGTATCGATGGTCAATAAATATGCTTAAGACATTCAAAATATCTCAAGCCTTTTCTCTCATAAGACTCCTCGCAGCTCTAAGGGCAACTCACATATTCCACAACAGGTAGAAACCTCGAGAAGAAGAGAAAGAAGGCATAGAGAAAAATGGTTATAGTCAGAGGTTTTCAGGTCAAGCAGGTAAACCACAAGGCACTCCCTTGCAAACCTGAATTTCAGTTTTGCAGGCATTTAAAATATATATTGCTCCACAAAAAAAAAACATCAAATGTCACCTATGTGTCTGAAATGTTAATCAGGGACTTTTACCCACTGTGTTTGTTCCTGGATATTTAGATTAACTGTGAATCTGGATCCTGTATCTCTGCTCTTGGGCTACAGGGACATTAGTGCTGGTCCAGGCTCCGGCAGATTGTATGCCATCCTCACGTACTCAAAGAAAACTTTTCAGTTCTGGATCATCAACATTCCCTCCTTGCACCACTACATACAACTGGAACAGACCTGTCCTGGAACTGTTCCTGAAGGAGCACAGCTGACAATCCACCTTACACTCCAGGAGGGGACAGCTATGGGCCCCTTACCTCCACTTCGCTGTTGCTGATGTAGCCTTGGTGCTAAGCTGCGCTGTAGTGGGCTAACTGTGGTCATTTTCTTTCTCTTTGTTTCTTGGACTGTGCTAGGCTGTGTTCATTTGTTCTTTGCATGGTGGTGCATGGCACTCCTGCCTCACCTCAAACATCCTTGGCCAACTCCAGCTATTTCTGTGAGAAGTCTGCATGTCCTCCTTATGTTACAATGGGTTCTCTCTGGGTACTCCAGCTTGATCCCACCGTCCAAACACATGCATGTATAGGTTAATTCTAAAGTGTCCCTAGTTAATGAAAGTGAAAGGTTGTCTGTCACTGTCTGTGTCTAAATGTTAGCTCTGCGACTAACGTCCAAGGTGTACCTAAGATAGTACCTAAGGTCCAAAGTTTCCGGGATAGGCTCCTGTCACCTGTGACCCCTAACGGAACTAAGCAGTAGAAAAAACACAAAAAATGAATATTTACAGCAAAACAACATAGACAACATAGGGAAAAAAAAGTCTCACTCTATCTTGAGCCAGTGGATGACCCGAAATCACTAAAAACACTGACAAAAGCTTCTACTTACACTTCAGTAACACCACTGTTGCTTCAAAGTTTCATCTGCATTTGTCAAGGGCCCACTGTAGACTGTAACCTTTACACACGCAATAATGACATTGAGATAAATGTCCAGGATAGTGCAAGTGATAATATAGTCATTTTACATATACAGTAGAGCGGCACATAGTTAAAGGTCATAATAGTCTCAACTGCCGTACTTGTTTTTTAAAGTGAGCCGTTGGAGGAAACATGCTCCAAATTCGAACCCTTACCTGAATCATTAAACACCATGAATATTGCATTGTTATAATTAAACATTAAAAATAGATGTGTTCTGTAATAAGTTAACCAGCAGCTACAGGACCTTGCAGTTATAAGTGTCTTGATTAATTACTAAGCGGCAAAAGCATTTTCAAATTATAATATAATTATTCATCCTATGTTTCAGTTGTGGATGGTGATAAATGGAACAGGCTGAAGGAACATTATTGAAAGACTGGGCTCCTTTTTAAATCACAGAATATTAGAGTAAAAATACATATAGATCATATACAATTAGTGTTTTACATCTGTTCATTTTTGTATTTAGTATTTCATTTCCTGACCTGCTTTGATAACTGCTATTTTTTTGCTATTTTACTTCAGCTGCCAATTTCATTTCCTTTAAGTAAATAGGCTCTAATGCTGTCTTAGTTTTTAAAGATATTTAAAGATTTTCCGGTGCTAATTCATTTCTTTAACATGAGACCTGTTATGATGAATGAAAAGGCCTGGTTTTCTACAGAAAGTGTGTTTAAACCAAGCGTCATTTTTATTTAGCATCTATGCTGTTCCTCTGATTATGGTTTAGAATTTTAAACTAGAAATGTGCTGACAGCCATCTACTAAAGATAATTCACTAAATACAACCACCCTTCTTTGGGAAAAAAAAGCATATTTTTCAAGCATAAAAATCAAAAAACTATTTCAAAATGTGTACTGCATGCAAAAGATGATGTTAAGGTGATCAGTAAGACTGCTCATTCAAGTAGATTGTTCTCATTTTAGATAATCAGAGAACCAGACATCTAGTCAGAGGTCATGACCTGTGCAGACTGGCCACTTCACTTTCATCAGCGCTGTGCAGTTGAGTCGGTCAACATCCAGTGGGTCACTCTACTCTTCCATTACTGGACGGTGAGTGGCTCTGTTCTTATGTCTAATTGTTCTAATTGTGCCAATCTGACAGGAAATGAAGTGCTCTCACTCTTAATTATGGTCCGACATGAGACCTGTGATTAAGTGCAGTATGTGTGTAAAATGTTTCTATTCAACACAAAACTTGGAGTTGGTCGTTACAGCGTTGTCAAGAAACAGGAAAAACGTCCGCAAATGCACGTAATTCACTTTAATGGGGTGTAACAGTTTAACAACACAAGTGCACAAAAAGTGTTTAGTAATCCAGTTTAAAAAGAAAGATGCAGACGACAGATAAGAAGGTAAGTGGACCTTTTTAAATGAAATTGTCAGTGTCACCAAAGAATGGGAGATGGGCGTAATGGCTTGGTGTTATTACGGCAGATTGTTGTGTCTGGAGCTGCTCTTTGTGCACTTTTAGCCAACGTACACAAAGCCTCTTCACCTCTAATGGAAGTTTATCCACAAGTGACATAATTTCCTCTAAGTGGCACAATCACACCACTTACTTTGTACCGTTTATTAAAGGGGAACTCTTCTATCTCTCATTAGAACCTGTGTTAGAGGTGCGTGTGTGTGTGTGTGTGTGTGTGTGTGTGTGTGTGTGTGTGTGTGTGTGTGTGTGTGTGTGTGTGTGTGTGTGTGTGTGTGTTTGTGTGTGTAATGCTGCAACTCAGCACCTTAAGTGTGTTTGAAAAAGAAGAAGAACAAGAAGTGTTACATGCAACCTAGGTAGATGTAGGTGAATGAGAATTGTGTTTTGTTAGCATGATGTAAGAAGGGTGCTTTAGTTTTGAAATCACGTAAACTTTTTGGGAAATGCATTATGAAGCGTATTATGTCCACTCATAACATAGGCACAAACATTTTGTAAATATTTCTTTATGGGATATTTAACAATTCATCCATTCACAAGTGTGTTGCAGACTTCCAAATCAAGAGTCCACTGACAGTAATGGTGCAAGCCAGACCAAAGTACTGTGCAGTAAGGAGTGAAGGAGTTAACTGAGTGAAGCCAAAAATACCATTAGTGTGAAAAACATGTTTTTAATGGATTATGGATAATGAGCTACACACACATTCAGTGCCTAAACTGCTCTTTGTTTTTAAAGACTTGTGAGGGTGAGGATACAGTGCAAAGAAAATAAATATTTTAGTCTACAAATAATGTATTGCATTTGATTTAAGTATGTTGGAATAATGTGATATGCTGTGTTGTTTTCAGTGCTAGAAATCCCAATTCAAGGCAACAAGACAAAAAAGACATAATTGAATGCCATTGGTGCTTTTTTAGCCAATCAAAATGTAAATGAAGCTTTCTGTTAATCAACTTAAACTACAAAAATCATAAAGGTTAGCTCAAATAGATAGCCAATAAATCCATTCCATCCTATTATCCAAAAATCTTAAGACAGTGCTTCACAACAGATTCTGAAATGTAAAAATCTTGTTGTTTTTAGACGTATCCATCATTACTGTTTGATCAAGCGGCCTTGTACAGGCTGACTTCTGCGGGTGTGAGGGTGAAAGCCAACATATGTGTCTATGCAGAGCAGCAGTGACATGGCTTTGTATTCATACGTAATGCCATGGAGGAGGATCAGAGCTCATCAGAACCCCGTTACACCCATGAAGAGCCTTTGTGCACTTCCTTGATCCCTCCTTCTCTTCTTCTTGCCTCCCCTCCTCCCGCCATGACGGCATGATTAGCCACAAGCCCCACACTGAGGGGCACATGTCCCCCACGGCCGCCACCGCTCTCTCAGACCTGTACGTCCTAATGCGGATTAGTCAAGAAGTTAACAATGAATGGAAACGTCCTCCAGGAGCGGCTAATTCTATTCTGCTCAGTGTCACTCTATTCACAGGCCTTGTTAGAACACAACACATAATCCTCTTACATATCAAAGGTGGACAAATCATATTCATTTAAACATTGCCTTGGCAGCCCAAGGACATATTATGACCTCGACATAGAGCCCCGGATCTTGCCATCTGCCCACCATTTCACCTGCCACCAAGAACCCATATCTGAATTTGGTATATCGTGGTAGTATTAAATTAGGCCTAAACCCCCTATAAGAACATCGATGCGTTTGGAAACCCATGGAACTTCTTTCTTTGTCTTCACCTTATGCTCTCTATGCTGAGTTTCCAGGTTTCCGCACTTTCAGCACAAAGCCTATGTGGATGTTGCCATTTTCCCAAATGTTTCAATTCTTGTCACAGCATCAACATGGCTAATCACCAACTCAATTACAAATATCAAAAAAAAAAATGTATCTGCTTGAGTTCAACAAAGTGCAGCGAATTGAACTAGTTTCAATTATAGCAACAACGCTACGTAACCTTTTATTGCTAAATGTGGAGCCTGACAAAGTGGGTCTGGTTCTTCAGATATTAAGTAGCGCTGAGTAACAACGCATATCTTGCCCAAACCCATCACTTCAACACACATTTACATCATAACCTATATTTAAGATAGTGAGACACTGAGAGGTAACTGTCTTGTGAGATTGCAGCAGCATATGCCTCCATTAATCAATTATTGGGTATAGATCCATATGGATATAGGTTACATAATATAAATTTGTGCATATGTCAAAACAAGCCTTTAGAGAATCCTCATCACAGTCTTCACTCTTCCCTGGATTTCTATGTCCTCTTCAGTAACGCCTGCTCCGCTTTAGTGTAATCATGCTCTGGCCTCTGTAGGAGATGGCATACACACTGTGACATGAATTAGCCCCAGATCTGATACCTCTTCCCTGGGGAATTCTCCTCTTCGACTCTCCTTATGCACTGCTGAATTTGTTCTCCATTCTTGCCCAGCTCGTCCTTGTCAATGGAACGTCAGGCTTGTGTGACAGACAGGTGCCAGACATGTTTTTGATGGAGCCGTTTTGATGGAGCCAATGGACCCAACCTGAGAAATGTCATCCAAGAAAACGCAGATGGAGAAGAGAGGTCTCTGTTTATACACGAAATACTGACAGATGGCTCTGCATCACTTCTTAATTTGCTCCATATTATGCTATTCCACATGTTTGCACCCACATTTAAATAAACAAATGAATCATGACCCTCAAATGAATCTATCAGCACCTTGAGAGGAAAACGCCATGTGCACCATTAAGTATCCAATGGAAGTAATATCCTTAATATCCTATATCCTTTGTTTGAGAGCATTGTATTTGAGGCTGAGGGCATTTTGTCATCAATTTAATCAGATCATTTTCAATTTACTGCTGCTCTCTCTGGCTTTCTTCTTCCACTCCAAGTCTTTATAAGTATTTATTAAGAGGAATAACAAATTGAGATGAACCATCTCGTTTTTGAGGAGTCCTCAATGTTATGAAGTGGTTCATTGGGGTCTGTATTGAGTTTTGTAAAATAAAGAAACAATGCTGTCAAAGAGAACAAAGCAATACAAAGCTATAAACAAACCATACAACAACAGTCTGTTCACCTGTCACCACTTCTGAAGCTTCATCCTCAGACAAATAATGGATTATCTTTGATTCAGAAAATTTTTATAATAGCTCATTGTTTTGTTGCAGTAAAATTCACATAAGGAAGGAAGGTAAATATCCGATGCAAACGCTTAGCTAATCCTCCTGGTAGTGGATAAATGAAAATAATGTCTGTTTAATACCCTTTGTTGATGCTAATTATAATGACAGAGTTAGATTATTCTAAGCAATGCACTGGTATATATGTGTATTGAAGAGAAGTATGATTGTTAAAGAAAATACTGAATTGGAGCTTACACATTTGATTAAGAGAAAGGGAAGTGGGTTTGAAGTCGTCAATAAGGTGAAGGACCAATGCATTTACAAGTTCCTCGGCACACGTTCCCCTGACAGGAAAGTGAGCAGCCGTGAAAGCAATGATTTGGCTTGTTATGTTTTGGCACTGAAGATTCTAAAGGAACCGCAAAGAATAAGAGAAATCAATACAAAACAAAACACTTCAGATTCAGCACAACAGTCCTCTTAACGTATGCCGTGACCCTGGAATGACCATATTCCTTTATTGTTCCCTCATCTCCAGTGTATAGGACACACATTGATTTTCTCTCACTTTGAAAAAACACTGGAAGGCTTTGTTTAGCTGCTGCGAGTCTTTCTTTGCCTTAAAGGCACATTTTCTTTATGGTCTTTCAGGAATTGTTTCCGAGTGTCTAGTCACCACGTTTTCAAGTGACTTCTTTCATCACTTACTTCATCACTTTCCAAGGGATTGGAGTCAAAAGTAAAGGACCTGAATAGGATGATCGCAGGACCAGTGAAATGTATGTATGTATGTCTTTTTCCAATCCTCACTGGGCCCTGGTGGGAGTCAGGAGGTTAGCTCTGATCAATGGCCTGCAAATAGCTTTATTGACATGACAAACATTACATCTGCACTGATGAGGAACTCTGGAAAAATTGTTGGACTGGCCGTAAAAGTAGTAGAAGTAAATGTGTAAGTGTAAAACAAAATGACAGGGGGGCATTTGAGAGAAAAGGACACAGACAGCATCTTTCGGTCAACTTTGAATATGGGGGTTGTGATAAAACCAGTAGCCATTGGCACCTGTGATGTCATGTTAAAGTGATTGTACAATCTAAGTAAACCTTTTTGGGGTCGCCATCATTTATTATATTAGCTTTTACAATTATATGCAAATACAGTATACACAGAGTTATTTAAACTAAAATAAAGCTCTCAATAACTAATGTTATATTGTATTTTTGAACAATGGAGTTATTCCATGTCTGTTTTAAAGTATTTGATTAGAGCAAAACTAGTCTTCTGCCACAAGGGCCTACAAGCCAGTGTACCTTTTGTGCTGGTGATTTGCTGTGGACCCAGTATTTTACATATGATCCAAAGTTTGAAGGTTCCAGCAATCCAAAGTTCTTTTACTGCTTTCTGCAAATGTAGACTTGCTTCAGTTGGCAATTTTTTTATGAATTAGTCATGCAAAAGAAAAAAGTGAGAAGTTGGAGACTTTTTACTCCCTGATCCCAAAAATTTTAAAATGTATTTATTATCTGAGTATGTGCTAAGAATTTATGAAACATTTTTAAATGGGGTATGAACATAGCCACCATCCTTAATTGCTTGGTTTTCTTGGCATTCCTAAGATACATACATATACATTGCAACATATACTGTACATACAGACAGTGCATTAGGTCTCAAATACATTTACATTTACATTACATTTAGTCATTTATCCAAAGCGACTTACAAGTGAGGCAAACAATGGAAGCAATTTTAACAACACAAGGTAACAAAAAGCATCACCAAGTGCACTAAAAACAGATAAAACCCAGCACAGTATACAAAGCTAAGGAACCCAGCACAGTAGAGATTTTTTTTTGAAGAAAAGGAATAGATCAGATAAAATGATTTTTTTTTCATGTTTTCTGCCCCTGTTGGCAAGTAGGTTTCAGTGCGTTTTTTTTACATTTTTATTATTTAATGTGTAGAGTTACCAAACAGCATTTTTGAAATATAGTTGCTATTTGAAACCACTACTTGTTTCCAGTCTCATTAAAGAAGACACTTTGAACTCACTTTTTTTGCCCATATCTGCCTGGCTGCGCACCACGGACACATCAGATTGTCACAGGAAAATATATACGTTCCATGTGTAGAACCCAGGTGTGCCGAGGCAAACTTAAAATTGGTCATTACTCCTGTGATAGTGTGTTTATGGTTCAGTCACACAGGGTCGTGTTATGAATGCTACACTTATGTCTTGGGTGAAAAGTCGCAGGTTTTGTCAAGTTCATACAGAAATGACATCTTTTGGACACAGAATGCTCTTTATAAAATCACATAAAGTAAAAGAACCTATGTTAGATGCAAAAACAAAAAGGTAATATGAGGCATTTTGGAGCATGTTTTTTAAACGTCTCAAGCAACAACATTTGTACAAATGTGCGTTTATGCGTGTGTGGAGACTGGTGTGGAGGCAGGGCCAGGGGGAGGGGACACACCTCCTAACGGCTTTTTGATGCAGAAAAATGGCTTACAGATGGCCCACTCAATGCATTCAAAGAAGACGAAAATATAAGAAAGGGAGCGTCAGTATGGGACTGTCAGAGTCACATGGCAGAACAAAATAAACATTTTACCGTTTCAAGTCTGATAGGTGAAAATACTCATCATCATGCAGTTTTTGAGTAGATGCTTCCATACATTTGTACAGCTTTATTAGTAACTGTATAAACACATAAACCAAACAACAAGTTTTTTGATCATTTAAACATCAATGCTCAAATATGAACTAGTCTATAACAGAATATCCTCATCCTCAATATAAGTCAAACAAGCTTGTGGAAATACAGCTCTGTGAAAGTGGACAGTGTATAATCTTATTTGTGTCTCCTGACTGTACCCTGAAGCTAAAAGCTGCCAGCACGTCCCATCAGTAGACATACTATTTACCCACATTTCACCTTTAACACACTGCAAGGTAAGAAGAGCCCAAATGTGATTATGCACATGAAGGATTAATCTGAGGATGAGCGCAGGCTAATGTATGCTAATGATCCGACAGGATATTCTTACCAAGCCATTAACATATCTGGGAGGCCAGACAGAGACGGCAGGCCAGTCTGAGAGGAAGCAAAGGACACAGCTGCTGATAAGAAGATCTGTTGTGTGTGTTTTTATGTGAATAGTGGCCCAGGCATGTAAATTTAAAAATCTTATTTGCACATTCTGATGTGAATGGACAGTGCAAACACATGCACACTGAATGAATAGGACAAGATAAGAACTAAGTGGGAAGAATAGTGCATATTTTTGTGTGTAAAACATTTTCACTGCAATATAAATATATTCCTGTGTTTTAGAATTTGTGGTCTAGAATTTTCATAAACTGATTTAAATGATTGGTAAAAAAAAAATAAAATAAAAGAAATAGCAGAGTTAGGCTGGTTCTCAACAATTTTTCTTATCCACACATTTTAAAGGTTGTAAGTAAAGTTAACACAAGTATAGTCCATAAAATGGAAGTAATAAATCCCACATTTATCTCAGATTTATGTACATAACATGATATAGAGCACATCTTGTAGGACTCCAAAGTATCTTCAGGGTTGGCATACATCCAAACTAATGTGTTTTCATTTTAACAAAGTATTACTTAATATAGAACAATGCAAACTATCTCACATGCTTTTTAATTAACTTGAAACTGAAGTGTTTTCCTTGCGGACCAAAAATGAACACCACATTTCTCTTTGCCAAATTTGCTATCAATTATTTATTTATTTTGAGATGCAACAATGTAGTAAAGAGGACTAGACATAAAGATGTAGCTGAATGGGTATTTAAACTAAAAAATGTCAGGCCTTATGATCCAAAGTATTTAAGTAAACTAAACCTACCACATACAGTGCATTTTGTACATACACATATTGTAATATAGATCACTGGATAGTTTTTATCCTTCTAGATTCAGCTGATATCTGAGAAACCAGTATATTTTAAGCCTTTTTTGAAATAAAGAATAACTACAACTTCTAATAAACCATAACTATTTTACATAAAAATAGTTCTGAGAAATATACACATGTACTGTATGTGTGTGGTTGCAGTTGCTTTATCTTATCTTCTCCGTCCATGTGGCATAGTTAGTAGAAGTGTGGACATAAAGCAGAGCACACAGCATCAGTGTCTTTCATTTTGTGCTGCTTTGATTAACCTCATGGTACTATGTTTACTCTGCCTCTCCAATCTCGACTCCGGTATTTAGGTGTCAGTGATGAACAGGACACGTATTTGTCCTGAAACAGGGGCCTTTTGTAGAAGCCCATCTGTTCCCAAAATCGCTGTCACGGCCCCCATATCCACAGAGTACACCCGAATGAAAGGGCCGACCACCTGTGAAGGTAAAGCTGAGTGGCGCCGGCTTCCGTTTGACGTTTCCTGAGCTCACTTATGTTTGGTGATGTAGCATCCGCACTGTGCTTTATGAGAACTTGGAGATCAGACACTGACAGATGGGCCAAAGAGAAGCAGTGTGTGTGACATGCATCCTCTAATGTGTGTGTCTGAAAAGACTCTTAAAGGTAGATGTTTTCCTCAGAATTCAGAGTCAGACATGTACTAAGCCAAAACTTCATCAGCAGGACGGATGTGCGAGAGCAGATCGATTCATACAGTGTGCAGAACGGCCGGCGCTGGAGCAGGTGATAAGCCGCTATAAGCCAGTCAGAGCAGTCCTAGAAGAGTGGTGGTCCCAACCTCGAGGCCCTGTCATGGAAGGTAGAAGCAAAGGGCTATAGAATGTGCCTGAAACGTAGGGCATTATACAAAGTAAGATATTTGAATCTCTTGAAAAGGCTAGTGAAGTTAACTACAAAGTTGTGCCTTTAATGGTATAATCTTAAGAAAACCACTGGGAAGGATTGACGCAATATTACAGAATAAGAAGCTGGCCCCTTAATTGGCCTATAGTCAACTTCAGTTGACATTGTATCACATATAAACAACTAAGTTTAATCATTAGTAACACATGGAAGATATTGTTTAGGTAAAGGTGTGGGAAAGGTAAAGGTAAAGGTGGCGGTTTAGGTAAAGGTGTGCATGAAAAGTTCCCTGAGGAAGACTTGGGTTCTGAAACGGATTGGTGCTGCAGGTTTTAACTTTATATAGTCATGGAATAAAGACTTTTTAAGTTTTGTATCCAACAGAGCCTTTGTCCATAATATTGGGGACGGAGTGGCTCAGTGGTAGAGCAGTTGTCTTATAACCGGAAGGTTGGCGGTTTGATTCCCGCTCTGCCCTGTTCATACTTTCGTTGTGTCCTTGGGCAAGACACCTAACCCACCTTGCCTCCAGTGTCCGTAGCACTGGTGTATGAATGTGTGTGACTGTAGAGGTGTGTTTGGTGGTGGTAGGAGAAGGTTGAGCGCCGTTTGTATGGCAGCCCCCATCTCTGTCTGCCCCAGGTGTGAATGTGTGTGAATGGGGTGAGTGGAAGCATGATGTAAAGCGCTATGGGTGCAAAAAAGCGCTATATAAATGCATACCATTTACCAATATCTTTACCAAAACTCATTTTATAAAGTCTAAAGAACTTCTGTTATTATTGTCCAAAAGTCACTCAAGTTCCCACGCAGCGCTCGACATCATTTCATTCTAATGACACTGAAAATTCAAAATGTTAACCCTATAAGAAAGATAATACTTTAAATAAAAAATGCAGTAGTTTAGTTTAACATTTTCGTTTCAGAGGCTGTGCATGGCAGGGGAGCCACTGGTGAGAAACTTTGCATGTGTTGTGCAAAGAGCCTGCGCCATGTGCCCGGAGCACCCCCAGTTTCTCTTAGTCGGCTGAGAGCATACATAGGCACACTCCTTTCCAACAACAAAAGCACCACCGCACCCCTTCCTCATACACACGCACGCACACATGCGCACACACACGCACACACACTCACACACACACACACACACACACACACACACACACACAGTGGTGGTGACTGACAGCAGCTGCATTGATGAGCACAATGGCTGAGAGCAGGCCGCTCAGCTGGCCTCACTCCCCACTTGACTCAGGGTTGACCTCTGGCATGTGCCTTGTCCTCCCTGCAGGCTGCTGGGCTCGGCCTCACGCTGCCTGTCGTCCTATCACACATCCAACACACACAGCCCTGGGGCACACACTCAGGGGAGGCAGCATCCTCAGGTCAGCCAGGTCAATTATATTCAAATTGAGGATAAATGATTTGTAAATCATGTACAGACAGAGAAACAAGTGCATATACAAGAGGAGACAGCTTTCTCTCAGGTCAGAGACATGAGAAGGCTTTATTAGATAGACATCTAATAAGTACGGGTATTTACTCTTAGATTGTCCTGTGCCGATTAGTAAATTAAAGTAAAGTAAAATAATTGAAGTTATT
This sequence comes from Perccottus glenii, assembly GCA_024416835.2. Lineage (NCBI taxonomy): Eukaryota > Metazoa > Chordata > Actinopteri > Gobiiformes > Odontobutidae > Perccottus > Perccottus glenii. The sequence continues at coordinate 15,711,797 of CM044561.2, read as the reverse complement.
TTAGTATATATGTAAATGAAATAGTTTAGAATATAAACCTTTTGAACTCCTCATATTTTCTTCAGAAATCCTTTGCCTTTTATGGAGTTCTAATCAAATTTGTGGCGTCACAAGGATTTGAAATGGACATAGAAAGGACAAGCATTACATCCAGTCTATTTCATTAAATTGACATTGGGCAGACATAAAGTTATATATTTAATGCTGTGGCATAATCAGAGTTGAATTGATTTCTAACATATAGGCCTGGACTGGTTACATTGTTGCCACTAACTTTATTTAAACGCATCACAATTTGATTTGAATATTGATAATTATTTTTTTTATAATATTTTAATTGATATTAAAATGACAATAAATTTGCATTATACTGCACGGATGATTTTAGTTTTTAGTTTTAATAAAGACTTACCTTCTTGCATCCAGTAACAACATATGTGCACATTTATATGAATAAAGGGTTTGTAGCTTTTTCCTTAGGACACCAACAAAAAGTCAAAAACAAACAGACTCGGAGCAGGAAGGGAGGGGGGTCTTTTCTCCTCATTGCCCCCTGCATGCTGTTCTGCTCCTTTATAACTTCACAACAAAATGGCCTTTTAATTTGCTGCGGCGTCTGCTCTGTCTGAATTCTGCCTGCATCAATCACCATCATCACCTCTCCTGCCGTCCCGGGGGTCCTCTCACTTAACGGCCCCCCAGGCACATCACTCTCTCTGTCTTTTTCTCCATGTGCACTCTTTCTAACCCTCTCCATGCAAACAACATGACACTGTTTGAGCCATACTGCATTTTAGTGCTACATTATTGTTTTTGTATTACTTAAAATTTGCCAAAATTGATTTTTAAAAGTGTTCCCTTTTCAGATACGCAGTCTTTTAATCACTTGGATTGATCTACTTTGTTGGATCACACACAAGAGACTTTCTGTATCTTCTATTGAGGCTTGGCGAGTTTGTGCAGTTTGGCTATTATTGTATGTGTATATAGAAAGGCAGAAAATGGGTTTGAATGAACAGATTGACTGGTCGATAAAGAGGTAGTCGCTATAGATTAGTCTTCTTTCTGCATCTCTTCACCCAATTATTAATGTTGGAATGTAAAAAGTGATCCCTGATAGAATGTCCAAGGCACAAGATTGTAACTAAATAGAACAAAAAGAAAAAAATATATAAATAAATTGTGGCACATGATGAAATAGGATATTTTAATAAAAAGTTTAAAGTTTAGTGCAGTGAAATATAATTTGCTTTTGTATTAGAAAGCTATTTTGATTTACAGTTTTGAATCAGAATCACCCAGGTATTTAGTAACACTATTGCGTCATGTCCTTAAAATGCAACTTCCAAATTCAAAGCATTATTAAGGCAGCTTCATGAATATTTTGTTTCAAACTGTAAAGTATTGTAGCAAAAACTTCATATTGAACATGAACATAGATAACTGTCTGTGTTAAAGGTGCATTGCGTAAAACAGAATACTATTTGAGTACATCAGTCAAAAGTATTTTTTTAATACTGCAATTACCTCAACATAACAATTTTTGCATTTGCCTATCATTGAAAAACTTAATATTTTTGTCCCATTGAAGACCCTAGTGGATGTTGCCATTGGATTAATGTCTTCCTGTTCGAGCAATAGACCAATATGGACAAACTGAGCACTGTTGGAGGTGAAGCACATTCATATGCACACCATTTACATTTTTTGTCAGAATGAAGATTGTCTATAGCCTGTCAACACTTACTCTTATATGTGAATAATAAGTACAAGATAAGCGGGTCTGGGGCACATTTGCCTGCACTGTGAACACAGCTAAAAGGGTGAACTTGGCCAATTCAAATGCTGCTGGTGACACAAGGAGAATTGTGTTTGTGTGAAGATATGCCAGATCTTCTGCTGCCAGTTGCCAGGTATTTTCCTACTGTCTAATCAGCTTTAATTGACTTTAATTAGCATCTAGTAATTAATTTTGTTTTGCACAAATTGTATGTATGAATGGTCCCAGTGGGTAGCTTGTTCATCTTGTTAGGGCCAATTAGCTGCAATTAACAAACACTAATCACTTGCTTTTTTTCTCTTTTCAAAACAAACAGTGTGGGGCGTGCCAAACTCCGACACTGCTCTGCAGAGAGCTCTTGTGTGTCGGAGTGGTGCTGGGGGCCACGACGCTGGGCCACACTGCTAATCAACACCTCTCATGTAGAAAGGCAAACCCACAAGGAGTCGCTTATCCACACAAGTCACACAGCGCGCACCCAGATAATTACATTCCTCTCTGTTCTTTCTGTTCACAACTACTCCATTTTTAGGGGCTGGATGAGGTTCAGGCACAAGAGCAGGAGTAAATGGGTGATATCATTAGAGGCTTTATTAGGTTTGTGGTGCCAAAGTCAAGTCACTGACCGTGATCAACTTAAAGTTAATAATGATATGCTTTAGACATTTTTACTCTTGGATAGGTGAACTAAATATATGCCTAAGCATTAGTTGCAGTTGTAAACAATAGAGCCATGGCAATATGTGATTGCACAGCTTTTTGTCATATTGGTAAGCTTGGTAAGCCTTCAGGCCTTATCAGGATACTCCTCAAAATGGCAGGATTGTATTCTGATAAATATTTAAGCTTTCCATTTATAAAATTAACACTATACCAATATAGATAACATAACCTACATTATCATGTATACTATGCTCGGGGCGCGTAGAGCAGGGATGGTAGAGCAGTTGTCCCTTAACCGTAAGGTTGGCGGTTCGATTCCCACTCTCCCCACAGTTCATACTGTCGTTGTGTCCTTGGGCAAGACACTTAACCCTCCTTGCCTCCAGTGGTGTTCCAGCTGTAACACTGGTGAATAGAAGCTTAATGTAAGTTGCTTTGGATAAAAGTGTCAGCTAAATGACTAAATGTACTATAAAAAAGACAATCCATGTATTAATCAGAAAGGACATGTGACACTGCAGCCAATTAAATATATTGGAGCAGATTTTGGACTGTTCCTGTTCTGTTTTTTCTCTCTTACTAAAATAATCTCTTGCAATTTTACTTAATTTTTACTAAAACTTCTCAACCTAACTTTGACTCTGTCAGAAAGAATGGGACAATGTATTAAAAATATTGAGGATGTTTCTATAAATACCAAAATGTAAAAGCTTTCCAAAACATTAATCATGACACACCACTAATGTTCAAGTGTTTTAATTTGTTAATTCGTCATATGTTCGCAATAATCAGGACATTAAAATAACATGACGTCATCTCTCTAAAAAAAATACGCAAAGTGAAAGATTTACAGAAAACCGGCGTGCGTAAAATACATAAAAAACTAGCATATTTGAAAATATATATATAATTTGCTTGTACTGTTTGATGTTTAAACGTTAAAAGCAAAACTATAAGTGCCCTTATATAAAACAAAACTCCTGTGTTTCATCCCAATATAGAAAACAGGTAAGCATCAGTTTCGCTCGTCATTACGCACGCCAAACGTTGGCGTTCACTACATAGACAATATTTTACAACTTTCAATGGGTTTAGGTTTACTGTCTTCATGGGCTGTAGTAAAATCAGCTCGTGCTCATTGGGCTCCCTATATGTGACGTCATGACTGTGATAATAACCAATAGGCTTTCAGAGGTGAAGCTCATTACGCGCCGTGTTCACTCACAGAACCCAGTGGAGGGGAATGGCATATACAAAAGCCGAGAGTGAGCGCACTGGCTACATTTTCTACTGACTATAGGACTCCGTTTTAACCCCACTCAGGATATTCAACCCTGTTCTGAGTTGGTGTTTTAGTCACATGGCTCCACTGTTTTTTTTTCTACGCCTATAGTCGGATCTTGCTGATGGGGCTGCGGTGTTTATCCCATTTGTAATTTGCCTCCGAAATGCTGCGTGCAGGTTTCTGTTTGGGTTTAGGAGCTGCTGGTCAAATGTGGATTGCTGTCTTGGGAGCAGAGCAGTTCACGTTTTGGTTTCGTCTGTGATTAATCTGCTCACGTTCATCCGGATACATTGGAACACTTTTTTGGGAACACATATATCCTGCTCAAACAGACGGAAAACAGGTCCGTATACTGTGCGCTGGGCCGAGCATCATGCTGCACTGTGCCAGCTGCGAGAAACCTATCGCCGACAGGTTTCTGCTCAAAGTTTTGGATAGACCGTGGCACATCAAGTGCGTCCAGTGCTGCGAATGTAAATGTAGCCTGACTGAGAAGTGTTTCTCTCGAGAGGGAAGACTGTACTGTAAAAATGATTTCTTTAGGTAAGGATAAGCTACTGTGGCTTGGGCTTTGTCTAGGAAGACTATTTATTGTAAACATCCATGTGTGCCAGTGATGATATCCTGAAATGTTAAATTTTAATACGATTTTTATCTACTTAAATCTTTCACAACTTTTAAACTGACCTCTTTTTATGATTTCATGTATTTATTTAATTGTTAATATTATGTTATTTTGGACATTGATAATTGTGTAGCTTACTTATCGTTCTTTTAACAAAAATATGAATGGGGCAAATAAAAGAAGGCCTAAAAATTTAAGTGAATATAAAAACTCATTTCACATAACATTCAATAATGTTGTGTCTAAACATTAAAAAATAAAATTATTCATATTACTCTGTGGCTGGCCTTCCACCATATCATATATTATAGTTTCCGTTCGCACTCCTTTTACGCAGTGACTTTGCTATTACTGAGCTCACTTGTAATAGGCCCAACATTTTGTAACACGTAAATGTGTAGTAATCAAGGATGGCGATCGTTAATCTACTTATATTTCTAGCATATTCACTTTGACTAAAGAGTTCCACTGTCACCTCTAACAACAGGAGGTTCGGGACCAAATGCGGAGGCTGCGCGCAAGGCATCTTACCCAGCGACCTGGTGCGCAGGGCCAAGAGTAAAGTGTTCCACCTGAACTGCTTCACCTGTGTCATGTGCAACAGACAGCTGTCCACCGGAGAGGAGCTGTACGTCCTGGACGAGTTCAAGTTCGTCTGTAAAGAGGACTACGTGAACAACAATGGCAAAGACACCATACTCCTCTCAGGTAATAATAATACAAGTATTCTCATTTCAGATAGACCTTAAACGTCATCTTGTATAATTTATTTACTCTGTTACTGAATATAATTTAGATATCATTTATTAAATTCCACTGTAGTTGTAGGGCTTAATGTTTGTTTTTTGACATTATCTTGACCTAAACATAAAAATGTGAAGGGGCACTAGCCTGGTTTCATAAATAATATAGGCCTGATCAATTATCTGTTATTGTTCGTCTATTTCCCGCGACAGTTACGACGTGCAGCGACCCGAGTTTATCTCCAGACTCCCAGGACCCGCAGGACGACGGCAAGGACTCAGAAACGGGACAATTATCAGATAAGGAAGTGTGCAACAACGAGAACGACGAGCAGACTGCCGCCGGGAAAAGACGGGGCCCGCGGACAACCATCAAAGCAAAGCAGCTCGAAACTCTCAAAGCAGCCTTCGCGGCCACGCCAAAGCCCACCAGACACATCAGGGAGCAGCTGTCGAAGGAAACGGGCCTCAGCATGAGAGTTATCCAGGTACAGTCAACGAAGCCCACTATTTATTGTCATACTAGCATTTAGCACTTCAATTTATTACCTAGCTTCCGTCTGGCTTATACTGGCTTTCATTGTGTAGCGTTGGAAAGTGGTCAGTAAACCCAAGCTAAATGCTAATCTTTTTAAAGCCCCACGTTGGTTAATAATTCGCGCCAGTACCTTGCCCTAATTTGGACTTCCGGGCAGATTTTTTCCCCTTTAAATATACCCATAAGCCAATATGCGCACATTTAAAACTTTTTGATACAGTACTAAGACATTGTTATTAGTGCCATGCTATTGCTCTACATGTTTTGTTTTTTTACATATATGAATAAAATGCAAAACAGTAGGTCTACGTTAACAAAGAAGTGTATTTAAGTTGTCAATGAAAAATAAAAATAAAATTCTGTAAAAAGAGAATATGGTCATCAGAATTTACTTATTGGATGTTTTCTGCAAAATTTGGGCTTTCATAGTATAGTATTCAATAAATTATCCTTGTAAAAGGCCCACTAACATCTGAGCTGTATTTTTTTATTTTGTGTATCTGAAAAGGAAACACTGTTAAAAATCAATTTTGGTTATTTCAATTTCAAGTAATACATCAGCAATAATGTGGCACTAAAATGCAGTATGGCTCAAGCAGTGTCATGTTGTTTGCATACATTTTTTTATTTTGCCCGAATTTACCATTTTGGTTTGTGTGCACAGGTCTGGTTTCAGAACAGGAGGTCAAAAGAGAGGCGTATGAAGCAGCTGAGTGTACTGAGCTCACGCAGACACATGTTTTTCCGAGGGCCCCGGAGGATGAGGGCTCTGAGTGAGAGACTGGAACCAGGGGAGCTGGGACACTTCTCTTATTACGGAGGTGAGTAATGATAATGTAACAAAAATAGGTTATTCCCTGCTCATGGCCCTAAAGTTAGAAGGCTAACCATGACACTGCCTGCTAACATTTTGTATATTGTAAATTGTAGTCCTAATTCAAATATTTTTTTCACATAGAATATCCCGGTGAATACTATACTGCAGGAGGGAATTATGAATACTTTCAAGGACCCCCATCCTCCCAGGCTCAGACTCCATCAGATTTAGGTTTTGTGCCGTCTTCAGTCCCGGCTGGAACGCCTTTAGGTGCAATAGACCACCCCCACCATCACTGTCCCTCTGATGTACAGTGTTACTCAGACATTCACCGTCACCCCACGGACTCACCAAGCCCCGAGCCCAACGGACCAGGCTCCATGCACAGTATCTCCAGTGATATGTGTGGGCCCAGCACGCCCTTCACCACTGTGTCCCTCAGTGACAACGGCTACACCAACCAACTGTCACAGCCCTCGTCGGACATTAGCGACGGCACTGTGTGGTAACGAAACCACAGAAATATAAAGAAAAATGCTCTGTTCTTTTAAATGCACTTTTTATTTATTTATTTATTTTTCTTATTTATTTATTTATTTATTTATTCAGACATGCAGCTCTATATTTGCAAGTTACTGTTGATTATTGTCGTGCCAATCAATAGGTTGTCTATAGAAATGTGAGAATTAAATTACAATTTATTGAGCAAAAAGAGAATAATTCTGTCAGCTTAAGATAATGCTTCAGCTCACACAGGCACAAACGTAATTGATTTGATTGTCATCACTAAAACTGTCAATGTTAAGTGCTGTTGTTTTATCTTTTCCCCCTTGAAGCTGAGGAACTAGCACTAACTTATAGTTTATGACTGTCTTGTTCAACATATTTGACCAAAAATCCTCTCAGGACACAGAAAGCATCACTTACATATTTTGTTTGTCCTTTGTTGACATTATTCATATATTTTTAAGTACAGTCACAGCACCTTCAAAAGGGATCCCTAAAGAAAATGGACAATTTCCACGACCTAAGCTGATTTGACTTTGACACAAGTCCTACCTTTAAAGAAAGAACTGTACAGAGCAGTCGAGTGTTTACGTACATATCCAGTATTCAGGGGTTTGGATATCAGTCTTGTTTGAAACCTCTTAATACACTCAGACAGATGCAAACAAACCAAAATTTTGTAGCTGTCTCTATGTCCTTACTCAGTGTGCTAGTTTGTATAATGTCCCAATAAAAAGAACTCTAATAAATCATTGTAGCAAACATGCTCTTGACCTTCTCTCTGGTGTAATATTTTTTCAGTAATAATATTGGAAGAAATCCTGCTAATTTTTGGGTCTTCATGGAAAATTGTAAAATATAAGCTGGTATCATTCACTAATAAGTTTTATTTTCTACACATAAAAAAAGACTTTAGCTTTCCCGGATTAACAGTTAACACACAGAGGATGTGTATTCCTGCGGCTCAGGCCTTACATATGCAATTTTAGTTTGGTGCACATTATCAGCTGCAAAAATAAAATAATCTGTTTTCTGAAGCGTACTAATACAGTTGAAGATAACAGATGACTCAATATAAAACACACTGGACATTTCTTTCTATGTATATTATATATATGCTACATATTATATAGATACATACATAATGCTTTAGCGTCCTGTTAGAAGCACAGAGACAAGAAAACATGAGATAAACCTGACAATAACTGCTAAAAGACAAAAGTATGTTTTAAATAAAGAAAAATAAACTAAAAGCCACATTCTTGTCAATTTGAGTTTAGTAGAAATGTCTCTATTTAATGACTATTTGAATTGAATCATATGAGTTTATAATTTCTGGTCCTAAGGTCGGGTTAAAATGATGTATGCAAACATGTCATAAAACCACATTAAATGTGTTTGTGTTGTTTCCTAAAGCCCTTGTCGCATTTTAAAAATGCCTAAACCTTCAATGTACAAATATTTTCCGATAGGCTACCACTGCCCTGGCAATTAAGCTAATCCCTGTTTATCAGGACAAAATGCCCCGATTAAGAGAGATTTGCATGTCAAACACACGGCCAGTAAATCTATTTAAATCGAGCTGCTGATGATAATGACAATAGACAACCACATGCTAAAAATGGTATTAGGCTTTTCCACAGCTTTGTTTTACTATATGCCCCACTGTTGTGACTTTAATCTTCTGAACATTTGGAACAAAACATTAAAACCATCAGAAAAATTCAAGGGATCACACCCTTTGAATCAGAACCCGTAAACTCAGATTTCTTAAAATTTTAGATAAATAAATGAGGGCAAACTTCACACTTGATTATCTATTGTCATTAATGGTACAATACTGTGCTCTGAAAATTAGATTGTATTCATTGTCTAATCTGAATCATATTCCAACCCGTTTTTGACTATTGTCACTTTGAATAATCTGGGCCCAATCACTCATTTGCCTCTTTCTTCACTTCTTTGCTCAACGCTTTCTGGTGTACTTTCTGCATGAAAATCATTCACACATACAATTTTATAATCAATGCCCACAGTAATAGGATTCCTCTGGCCATGGGCAATTAATACAGTTCCTTTTTTCCCCCCTCCTTGCGCTGATCTCAAAGCAACGAGACATTGGCTTCTCCTCATTTACATATTTATTGCATTGGACTCAAATCTGGCGAGTGATTGATGTGGAGCCTGCCTTCTGAATTTTCAGCGGCCCATTATTATGAAAGAGAAGGAGGGGGCTGCCGCACATCAGTGTACTTTTGATTAAAGTTGAAGAGGACAGGAGCACGAGAGTTTCCCGCCTACTTCTGCCTCTGTGTGAACTATGGGGCTGAATCTTGAACATATTTGAGGTAACAAGCCCACATCTTAAAAGTAACAGGTTATAATCATAATGTTTCACTTGATGTTATTATTATTCAGATCCTAGCCCTTCTTAGTATTTGCTGTTTTATAGATGTTCACCTTAGTAAGATTTATAAATAAAGAATTAGTATTAGGTAAAAAAAATACATTACAGAGGTTACAACTGTCGCAAGAAGGTTAACAGCAAGAATTTGACTCCCGGGCCTTTCTGTGCAAAGTTTGCATGTTCTCCTGTGTCTGGGTACTCCGGTTTCTCCCATCACTCAAAAACATGCTAAAGTCTCCGGTTGGTTAAATGACTGGGATACCTGGGCACCGCCTGGTGGTGGCTGCCGAAAGGAAATTTCCCCACAGGGATAAATAAAAATGTAATAAATATTAAAGATGTGACTGAATTTGCCTTCACAAATTAAAAAATTTAAATGCACATGCTCATTTAATTTACCTTGCAGCAGCTGTCACCAGATTTGTGAGTTTACAAACTCACTGAAATGCATCACATCCCACTCTGGGCAATACTTTTGCTCGTGACCCGCTGCTGGTTCGGACCAATGGTGTGAAAGTACTGACAATTATGACGTGTTTTAGATTTGACAAGGAAGTGATCATTTTACCGTTACACCATGCAAACAACATGGCATTGCTCTGAATGGTTCATCCAATCACCAGCAAGATATTTATCTTAAGTACCTACTATTTTTTCAAACACTTTCTGTGGAAGCCCTCCAAGTCCGATTGGCCTTTAAAAATGACAAAATTATTTTATATTTGTCAGAAACATTGTTTTTAAATCATGTGCTAGAAGACCTTCCTAAAAGAATGAGTAATATAACAAGATGTTATTTCCCACTGACTGGTTCGCACCGTGCCATATCGTATGTGGCACACTCAATTCTTTCTGCTCAGCTTGGGCGGTGCAATGCTTTTAACAGGGACACCAAGACAAAGACGTGACACACTAAAGGTTGATGGTTCTCCCACTGGCAATCAAGCATGTAATGTTCAAGTGCGGGGGAAAAAAAGCTAGACTCTGCGAAATATAGCATGTGTGCATATGTGTATGTAATGGGGTGCGGAGAGGGCTGCCACCGATACCAGACCCACGCCTCTTGAGTTTTGTATGACAGATGGATGGATGCATTTTGCTTAGAGAGAACATTTGAAAATAAAATGGAAATTTCCATGTTGTATTGGGTACAGGTTTGTCATTTAGTTGTTACTTTATATTGCTAATATATAATTGTTTGGCAATGCAGTATAAGCATGTAAGAACTGAGATATTTCAAAGCCAAAGCAGTGATGAATTAATTTGAATATTGAAATTAAATATCTGTATACATTTGTCTTTCTCACCGTATCTTTCATCCCTTATCTTGTTTAGTTGGGGTGGCGCGGCTGCTTCTTGACAACTCCTGGACATCTTTATCAGTTTGATATAGATGACGAACGTCAAGCTGGCTAGATGATATTGTGCTGGAATGTGAAGCACGATTTCCCTGGTTGATTGCCTTTGTCCTTCAGAGCCAGAGGACACTGGTCACAAATCTGATGTTCCATTGGTCCTGTGAGAAGCAGTAAACCAACATTTCCATAGGGAGTTGGCTTTCCACGCTCCACTGATACGCCTGTAATCTATGCATTTTAATGTGGCTCTCCCCTCAAAATGGGCCTCTGCTGGACTGTTGTGTTTACTTAGCAAAACCTCTTTTGTCAGCAACTCTATGTGACATCACTGTTAATAAGTAACGGTGAATATACATTATGTGTAGTGGTTGAGCAAGCCAATAGACATGGTATAGTTATAGCAAATCAAAAAACAGCCCTATTTATAAATATAAATCCTTGAAAAAATTATATTTCACTGTCACATTTCCTTTCAGAGAGTATGGGTCCTTTCACACAAATGACAAGATATTCTCATGCTCTGATATTATGTATTTTGTTATATTCAAGGTATAAATTCATTGTGAGGCTTTAGAATTGACTGCTACTGTTCCAGGAAATGCTAGTGCCATCCTAGTCGTTAGGTTAGAAATTGTAAGCTAAAATCTATCTTTCCACAGAATCAAGTTTGATCTAAGTAGTTATGAAATATTGCATTGTTTTTATTTTGAGCTTTTAAATTGACGCAATAGTCATCAATCTGTCACCAAATGTAGGACTGCAGAATATATCCCACATTTGTTGTCACTTCAGATTCAACAGAATTGAAATATCCATGTCACAAAGAACTGCTTGAATCATCGAAATATCCCATATTCCATATCACATACGCTTTGACCAAACAAATGTGATTTGACAAAATGAGTGCCACCAAAGAAACCAGTGCATAGTTAATCCAGAGGCTTAAATATCTTAGTAGTAATAGTTGAAGGACATGTTGCAATCATCAGCATAATCCAGGGCAAATGCTACACTTCGAACATACCTTTGTTTTAATTGATATACTCGACAACATAACAAGAAGTGTGAAATGACTCCTAGCCTTGCCCACTCTTGCTGCGTGCCACGTGAACCTGTCAGTGCTCCTCCTAATTTCCATTCAAGTCAATGACCTATAGTAATAACCATGATGTATGGCCACAGACACAGCACCTTGGCTACTGACCTTTCCCACAATCCCCACACTGGGCAACCTTCACCACTGTGCCCCATCTCTCCTTTTCTTCTACCAGCCCCCCCATCCCTCCACCGCTCTCTCTTCATCCCTGCACCTCGTCTTTGGCTCGATGTACGCAGCTCGCCACACTCCAGTGGCTCCATGAATGTTAATGTGAGGATGGGAGGAGGGGGGGTCGGGAAGGAAGGGACACAGATTCACCTGGAATACACATTATACAGAGAGTGTTTTTTTGCATGTTGTTGTATAGACTAAGCTAATGTCCCTTCTATCAATGCAATTGAAAGATCTACCCTCAAGTAGCAGCATTATTAGGAGTCTTTATTGCTTAAACAGCTGGAGTGTTATTATTGATTTCCTATCAGTGAAGACGAACACATTGACATCAACTGCACACTTGATTTGCTCACTGGACCAGACTTACTTCCTGATTTCCTTTAAGCAGCTTGATTTCATATGATCCTAGCCTGGTGGTCTTCAGCCATGTTTGAAAAGTTGTGGCCATATGAGAATGTATGAATTATGCAGTCATGATCACAGTGTCTTGTAATCTTTGACCTTTGTGGCACGCTTCAAATTGGGATGGGAGATTAAGTCTCTACTGCAGCCGGCTGACAGGCTGTCTTTCTTTGGCTAGAGATATTCATAGCCTATGCACCTCGCTAAAACAGAGTTTAAGCTTCCCTGCAAAATCCATTTACCATATTTTTTAAAAGCATTTATGTTAAACAAAATTTAACATAGAAATCAAAAAAGAAGAAAAACTTAACAACCAGACATTAAAGGTGCACTACAGAAGTTTTAATAGTTTCAAATAAAATTCTTTCTAACCCATACATGCATCAGCAACAGCCTCTATCTCATGTCTAAAAACCAACTAAATGACTTATTTTTGGGTTAAAAGTTATGCGGTGCGACTTTAACCGTGCAGTGAAGTTATGAGGCTTTATCATGTAATGTTACATAGCTTACAAGCTTTCTAATTTCTTTCACATATAATGATGTGGGACATGTGTGCAAAACTATTTTATGTTCAATTTTAAAAAGGGTCTGAAGAATCCTCATCTGGGATCCAGGAAATGAACTCAGTTTTTCTGAAACAAGACCCATGTGAAAAGTGTCTTACTGTGAAATGGGCCAATACCACTTTGCAATATGGTTGGAAATGCAAAAAGCCGGGTGAGATGAGCTCTTCAGTGTTTTGAATGTAGAGAGATGATGAACAGCTGGGGCCTGGCGCTCCCTCGGTGGCTCTCCGCCGGCTCTTTGTCACAGGCAAAAGACTCTTGTTTTCAGGCGATAATCAGACAGCCCCAGGGCTTCGTAAAGACCCTGCTCTCTTTTTCATTTCAACTGTTGCACACACCAAGCTAATTGGGATCTGCCAACTGGGTCATGGGCATTGTCTCTCAAGTGCTGTCAAGTCATTGAGACGTGTGAATGTGGAATTATATTCGCCTCAGATGCATGATTGGGTTTCTGCTCTGCTCCATCTTAATGCTTCCATTTCAAACTTTGGAAATTATTTTTTCTTATTCCCCAGCATCATACAGACAGTAGAAAAATACAACACTGAGAAATTAGTGGTTAGCAAGGAAAATTATTTGAGGGCTGGATGTCTTTATTTCTTTATCTTTTTTCCCCTAAAGGTTTGTAGATTATCTCTGTTTTATACAAGCCACCATGAAGTGGGCTACAATTGGCTAGTGACATGTTCACCTGCTGCCAGATAAGTACTTCCAATGCTATTAGAGCTATATTGTAATTGGTCAGAAATGTGGGCATGGTGGTTAAAGTGAGGGGTTCTGCACTGCACTTGAGTTTCTCATAAAGTATAATATGACCTGTTCAGAACTAAAATTTCACTGTTCTTGCGGCGTATGTACCAAGACTCATCTACAGTGCTTAGAAGTTTTCTTGTGCAAGTTCCTCTGCTCTGTGATTTCTAATATTTTATGAAGTGTAGTGATACTTCACTAACTGTTATTATGATTTGCTTGTCGCAAAAGAGGTCGCAGCTAAAGCTAACCTTGGAAACCTCTGAAGAGTTCATTAGCAGAAACCAATGACAGTATATACTATGGACAACTTCCGCCCATTGGTCCCCTTCATCGATATTGTTATTATGACAGGGCAATAAAATGGAGGTTACATCCGGGCTTTTCCGCTTTTGTTGCATAGTAAAACAATAGTTTTTAGATAGCATAAACAGATCGAGATCGGAGCCATCTTTTATACCAGGCTGTAAACAGGATTTTTACACTTGTAAAGTTCCGCTTTTGGAGCCTGCCCTCTGGTGGACGGCTGTATATCGCTGTATGGCGGCGCCCTTACACGAGGACATTTTAAGGGGTTCCATGAGAGAGGCTTGGCAAAAACAGATAAATGCCATTTTGGCTTGTAATTGTTTATTTTAAATTTTTTGCATAGCACTGGTTTCAAAGCCCAAAATCCATTTTAGTGTTCCTAATTGGTCAAAGCCACTCTTTGGTTTGACTGATATGACTTATAGCAATTAATTTAAAAAAAGTTTTGGGGGGGGGGAAATTTATAAAAACGGTTATCTGCTTTTGCAAATGAACTCATCTCTTGTTTCACACATCACCAACTGTCACTAGAGTCCAAAAAATAAATAAATAAAACAAAATCTTGCGTGATCAGGATTTAAATTTTAATCTACATTGTGTGCCTACTGCAAGTTTGGAGCAGAACTAACACTTAAAACTTACAATAAATTTTGTAACAAAGTGTCCATTAATTCAGGATTTAGCCTTTAGCCATTGTATGCTAAGGGCTAAACCATTATATGCCATTCTATTCTAGGATACACATTTCTCTGCTGTGTCTATGCATTTCGTTTTCCAGTCAGTACTTTTGTCCTGATATAAACTAAATGAACTAAATGACAGGACTTCCAATGAGCAGAGGAAGAACATTATTCTGCAGTTTGTCAGTGATTAAAAGAAGAATTAGCCGACCTAGCATGCCACCTCAAATGAGCAAAACCCTCTGGGACAGCAGAACGACCAAGCAAGGCACATTTCCAATTATACCACCAAATGACTCATTTTCTTATTGGGCCTCGTATAATTGTGGTGGGTATTGGGTGCATGCAACTCAATTTGTCTTACATATTTGTTGGTAGGCCGGTAATCGAGTTGACAGAGCCATGGGAATGATATGAAAGAATGAGACTAAAAAAATCAAAATAAAAAAAGACAATGAGATAGATTACTCAATATTTGTTTGATCTGCTTCATCCGCTTTAAGACTGTTGAAGTTTAGAAGTCAAGAGTTCTTATTTTTTTTTTTTTAAATCATCGGTGGTTTGAGGAATGGAAAGACTATCACTTTCGAGTAATCAGGAAAAGCCTCCCTTGAGTAATATACTTTATTCAGACTGCCGAAATTAATGAGGCTTCTTGTGATGTGATTATCAGTCCCCAAGATCATCAATATAAAGGAAATAATTGACAAATTAAATCATGATAAGGATTTTGAAATTCAAGTTTTGGAAGAACATCTTATTTTAGTTTAAGGTAGTAAAGAAAATACCAATGCATTGAAATACGTTACATTAGCTTTATTTAATTTGCAAACACATTTAGAGGTCACTTTTGTTAACTCACTCTCATTCATACATGAAAAAATACCAGTCACTTATGAAGTAACTGAACTCAGTAAAGGGATATTAAAAAGGCACGTCACTAATCATAAAGCAATCTCACATAGGTATTGTTTTGAGCACAACAAATGACCTTGTGTAGTCAAGCCAATGCTAATATGTTCTCTAAAAAGCAGTAATTACAACTTGCCTCTTCTTAGTGACAGCAGGAAACTAATTATGCAATTTAAACGACTCAAAATTATCTCTCTCTATATATATATTGAAAAAAAAAAAACGAACATTGCATATAAGAAAAGTACAACTTTTAAATAAACAATTCACGTGGGTTACAAGTTAAAAATTAGTTTTCTTATCAGACATGTAACATCGAACAGTAACAATTGTTCTTTCATACAAACATGTAGCTATTGTACCACCATTGTAACTTCAAACATCTAAAAATGATCATTACTGGTTTTGGGAGCAACTCCAGTGTTTGCAAAGAAAACGAGCATGCTTATCGTCTCTGTGCGTCTTCCTCTTTTCATCTATTACTTTGTGCGTGTAATATCTATTCACCAGATGCATGTGTGAGAGGTGTGCGTGTTCGATGCTGGATGCAACGCGAGGGAACGTGGGCGGTAAAGTGCGTCTGAAGCAGCATATGTGTACTCTGTGAGTGTGAACAGAAGGGACAGCTGTGGTTTTGTTATGTGGCGAGCTGCCCATTGCTCACTGCAGGGTAACTGTGAAACAGTCAGGGTCTAAAAGAGACATTTTCCTGCTCCCTGCTGGGCTTTCCTGTCCAACTCTATTATAGTGTTCCTCGTCTTTGTTCAGTAACTAAGTGCTCCCTGCTTGATTGTTAAAATTCCCTTTTCTCACCAAAGCTTTCAGCAAGGTGTTGTCTTTTGTCGAGTTGGTCATCAAAACACTTGCCAAGTCAGAACAAGTGCATGTCAAAAACCAAATGAGAGAAGTATAAAGTTAAAACAAACCACTAACTGAACTGATTATGAAAGCCTAAAATATTCCTCTTCAAGTCAACAGTGAGGCATCTAAAGTCACTATTGCATGTTTATCACTAGATATCGCTATAGTCAGTTATCAATTGCACTTGCAAATACAGATCAGGACACACAACCATACATTTAAGAGAATTATGTTATATTAAGTGTTTTGGGGATCACTGCCAACAGTTCATCAGTAACCTGGCAGCTGCTCAGAGCTGTCGTGTTGGCTCCTCCAGCCTCTTTTTTATTTTATTTTCTTCTTCTTCATGTGCGTCTCGTGAGGAGCAGGTCCAGAAACAGCACGCTCCTCTGTATGAACCTGAGCTTAATCCAGGAGGAATGTTAGAGGAGAGGGAAGACTCCTGCTAGGAAGAGGCCGACTCCATGGTATTTAAAATGCGCACCACCTCAGTTCTCTGGGTTGGGGAGATGTGCTGGGTCATGTGGACAATCGAATCCATAGCCACTTCAGGATTGGTCTGGACAAGGCTGAGAAAAAGAAAAAAAAAGGGAAGACAAGTTAAAAATAGATGACAAGTCTTGTTAGTTTAAGTGTACATTTTCTTGAGAATAATTACCTGCGAATTTGTTTGAGGATGTGATCTCGACGGATGTACTTTATGTTCTCATCGATGACAGACCGGGCGCCCTCTTCTTCAGCAAGTTGTTTCTCCAACCAGCTGACCACCTCCTCATTGTTATCCCACAGATATGCCTAGACAATGCACAAGACATGAGACTATAAGACATCCCTAATCAATCATACAAAACTGAATACTGTATACACTGAACGTTATACAGGTTAATTCTTTCTTCTTTAAACATTCAGCAAACAGTCTATAATGTCAAATTGTATTTTTACAAGGGACATCCTTATGATAAGATTGCATTTTGATAAGGTTTTGTTTTGATCTACTTTAAAAACTCATTACATTTTTAAACCACTACAATGACTGTATCATACTCAGGTGTTATGTACTTGTATCTTAATACAGGCTTTTGATATAATTCTGTTTATGAAGAACAACTAAACATCATCAAAACAAAAGAGATGGACTGCTTCTGTATGTTCGTCTTGTTGACTGGCCCTGACGGTAAAATTAGTATTCATGAGTGCTGGCATCTCTGATCCCAAACAAAGCCGGGCTCGAGGGCTTAGCAAAGATTTGGGGGCGGAGGGTTTAATGGGCTCTTGGCGTTTTTTTTTATTTTTTTATGAACAGTCCTGCTTGAGGTCCATAAGAACATTTAATGCCCTTATTAATCATTTTTAATCTGTTTGCATTTAATTAAGAAACAGCGTGTTGCTCTCCTATCAGCACGTGCCAGGGCTGTGATTAATTGTGGCTTAAGACAGTGGCTCCTGATTGGGATAATGTATTAGCTAACAAGAAGGCCACTTCTGAGGAGATCTGAAAGGGCGGCTGACTGCTGTCAACCCTGAGGCTGCTCCATTGAGCCTCAGATGGAGCCTGAAGGTAAAAAGGTAAGATATCTCACTGAAGAATATTTACCTCCAGTTATCACTTCATCTGAATTTAATCATGATGCTTTAGTATTTGTGCTAGTGTTTAGGCTTTGAGGATAAAAAAAAAAACTTCAATAAATAGTAATGGGTCTTGGTGGCAGTGTGAAAAACTCTACTATTTACCTTTACAGCACCTTCAGCCTCCACAAACCAGCGACGCAGCATGGCTTGAATTTGGCCATCAGTGAGCTCTGTGTTAGCCAAATGGATTTTTCTCTTCACTGTGTCCTCCAGCAACAGACGTCGCAGACGCCAATAGAAGAAATGACGTGATGTTTGCCAATCAAGTATATCCTGTAAAAGACAAAAGAAATGCTGTTAGATTCACAAATTAATAAAAGGAAAAGGAAAGTTTTAGCTTCTCTCCACGGTTCTTGTTCTGTAAAATGTATCATATTTCACAAATTACTACCTTTAAATTCAGAATTAAAGTCATTAGCGAACATGCATTTAGAACACTTCCATCTTTACAGTTCATCCTCTGACATCCATCTGTGAAACAGACTTGTGGTTACGTGAGTGTGTGTTTGTATCTGAAAGATGGCAGTGGGACATGGGCCTGCCTGAGGCGGCTCTGTGGTTGCTAAGGTGACTGACCAGGGTCATCAGAAGATAATTATGAGGACGAATGTCACAGCCTGCTGAGACAAAACATTATTCACTAGGCAGGTGCAGTCGCTGCTAGACTAATGCTGCCCTGTGGCTTTTTGGGACACACACATATTAAAGTACTATTGTAGCAATGTATGTGGACATAAAAGACAGTTTAACTTTAATGTACAGAAAAGGGAGATCTCATTTTAAAATATAATAAAAGAGACATTTCACATTAAAATCTAATATGACATCGTGGATATCTTTTTTCATAATGAAAAATCATTGAAAGGCATTCTTACTGTGATAACACCCTTTTCTTGCATGCGACCTGGTGTATCATGAAGATCTGCAAATTGCACTGCCACTTGGTGATAGATGGGTAACAGAAACTCTTCACGCTCCTTCAAATTGGTCTCCAGTTCTTTACGATCAGGAGGGCTCAGTTCTGGAGTTCCTGAAAATTTATTAAGCAAACATATTGTACCATAGGCCAGAAAAAGCATTTAATGCATTATGACAAAGCATCATCCCTTGTTTATGCCACTGCCAGAATCCTGAAAATCGATAGTGAAATGTGTTCCTTGTTATTGTCTGGACTTTATTTATAGTTTATATATACTTCGTTTCATTACTATCAAAAGTGAGTGATATATACAAAGTAGTTGTGTAGTTTGAATTAGTTCCTGTTAGCTGTATTCGGTTTTGTTGCTGCGACCCCCCAGCAGCTGTCACTATAGACTGATTTCTATCAATTCCAGTCAGTAAACCCTCCAAACTCTCCACACAGCGCTGGAGCACAGTTCCTCGGAGCCCGGGGGAAAATCAATAAGCTGTACAGGAGAGCTGGTGATTGATCTGAGCAGCCTGTGATTGACATGTCTCCCGATGGAGTGCAGTCAAGATGATACAATCAGCCAAACAGAACAACAGCACACATGCTCCCACTTGATATATTGCTGCTTCTTAAAGCAGAAGGGCAGGAGAAAACACTAGAAATGAGAATAGGCTTGACAGCACAGAGATACCTGTAAAGAGCTATAATTAGAAATTGAGTGGAAGCCTCACCTAGTCTTTCAGCCAGGCTCATATAAATAGGATCCACTCGTCTCATAGTCTTCACAAGATCCTTTTTCCTAAACTTGATCTCCACTGTTCCTTCAGGCTCCAACACCCCTCCTCTAAGGAAACACCATGACAAACAATGATGTTAGGGACTGCTTTGCTGTTAGTTAAGTGATCATTAATGGAGCTCATAAAGCTTCATATTTTCAGTTGTTACAACCCCATTGGCAGAAAGTGGTTAGGGAATGGTTGAATGCAAAGGTTACATGCAGTTACACAGTAAATAAAAAAAGCAGTGGCTTCACATTGCAATGGTAAAAATTGCTTTTAAACAAAATATTATAGGTTATTGGATCATGTGGTTTAGGTTATTTCTGCTTCTTAAAAGTAGTTTTGGAAGTTATCATTTCAAAAAACGTCTTCAGGAGGTTAATAAGCATAACTCGTACACCCCACAGAAAAACATTAATGTTTTGAACCCTACTCACCGGCTGTCCTTGTCAGCGTACATCTCCATGTGACGAGGGTTGATGGTTGGATCTATCACCACCCAGGAGCCTCCCCTCAGCTCGGCCTGGGGAGGAATATAAACCAGCACCGGCTGCATATACTCTCTCAACCCATCCACAATGTAGGCTCCAAACTTCAGCACCTGGTCATACATATCTAAAAAATGTATATATTTAAGATTTAATCCCGTTTGATTTGATCTGGCTGTAAACGTAAATTTACCCTTCATTCCTCCTGAAAAGCCTCTCCAGTTGGCAAACACCATGAGAGGCAGGCCCTCTCTGTTGAAGTCTTTAATGGCCTGTGCTGTTTTGAAAGCAGAATCTGGGAACCACACTTGTCCTGCCTGTTGAATAATCTAAAGACACACAAGAGAAAATCAGCATCAGTGCATGAATGTGTATTAAGATGTTAGCGGCTGTACTCAGTGGAGCACTAATGGCCACTTACCTTAGCCTCCGAGTCCAAATTGGCCGGATCAGCTGGGATTGACAACTCCACTGTTCTAGTTTCAACAGCAACCACTCCAGTAGGTATCCCACCCAATCTGTGTAGAGAGAGTTCATCAACAGTGTTTCCAGGCTACACATGCCTCTATAAAACAGATCCAGTTGTCTAATTACCCTTATTGTTTCAATTCTTTCAGTTGGACACTTCACCTGGCTCGACCTACCACCACACTCTGAGCCCACGGCTGCATGATTTCCATAAAAGAGCCATGGTCAAAGAAACCATTTTGCCAGGAACCTTTTGGTGCTGTAGAGAACAAAGATGAAAGTATGAGGTACTTATCTCATATGTTAAAACCTAACCTAACCATTTATATTATTTTAAATTGTTCACTTTTCCCTAGGGTCTGTAATCTTGGCAGCAACCATGATGGATGACTATAAAAGAGGCATGCTCAGCTCTTTTTCTGCCTGCACACTCTGACAAACACAGCCCGAGGTTACCATTCAGTTAAACCATTTTTACTCATCTCTACTGGAGATGTTGACTAGACTCCCATTCAGTCCAAAATCTTTCCATTTGTATTTACACTGATGTGGAATTAAGATAGATCTGACTTACAGTAAGAAACGCCAGCAACAATAAACATTTAACTAGAACATACAAGTGAGCAGATTGTGGAAAAACTCAGTTCATGCATTTAGTATCGCACAACAATCACAAATCTCTAAACTGACACTTACTGTGGCTTGGACGCCCAGCTAACATCCATCGAGGGTCATAGGGAGCCTTAGTGGGTATAAAATCCACTGGTCGATCTATTGGGTCTTTGCCGTTGAGGATGGGCACGGGACTAGTCTTACACTACGGTAAAAGTAAAACCAATAATGTCAGTTGAGCACTCAAGATCAGGACAAAGTGACAAAGGACTTGAAACGTTACCATGGGCATATAGGACAGCCACTGCAGGAGTGTGAAAACACCCTCAAAGTCATCACAAACCGTACTGTGAGTCACACCGTTGTTATGCATGATCTGAATACCGCCAAGTTGGTTGTTTGATGTGTACACTTCTCTGCCTAGCACCTGTAGAAAAAACATTAAAACAATACAATGATGTCTGATCATTGAAGCAGAAATCTAAGGTACACTATGTTTCTCACAGGCTTGTCAATACAGGTAATCGGCAGCTAAAACCTCTCAATAACAAACAGTCAAAAGTAGTCACCAAAAATGGATTTATACAGAGCCTATTCATAAAAAATATATTTATTCAGTTAAATCAACAGACCCTTACACCGTTTTACTGTTGAATGTATTCTAAATACTCCACCTAGCAGCTATAATAAAGGCTCTCCTGTAAGAACAACACAGAAAGGACAGAATTACTTGTGCCCCTCAAAGTTGCCTCTGTGCCAACCTGCAGCTATAAAAGCTTCCTCACAGCCCACCCTATTTTCATAAGCGGCCAAGAACAGGTGGCAGGCCTTGACATGCTCCCATAAAAATCAGAGAGGAGCTCAATCCCCAGCCTCAGCTCTCACCTTTCTAGCCATCATTTACTTTCTTTATTACCATTAATGGTTATGTATCTGGCTACAAATCTAGGGCACTCTCCTAAAGCTGTCAAGAAAGCCTGCGGCCCCAAGAAACATTGCAGTCACCTTGACATACACAAAACCCCTTGTGCCTCTGGCCATTGGCGGCTTCATTAAGATTCCACACCAGAGAGCGAAGGGGTAGGAAAAAAAAAAAAAAAAAAAAGGCGGACAGAGGGATATGACTGGAGGGCCGAAGGGGGTTGAGGAGAGTGGCTAACCGTAGGTAACAGCTCACTTGGGTACTGGTGCTCGTAGTTACTATCCAGCCTCCATGAAAATATGAGCTTTCCCAGAAGCTAATGAAATGATGATCTCTGGGTGGCAGCCTCCCTGCTCTTAAGTTTTAGTTAAATTAGATGTGGGCCCAGTAAATGACCCAAGAAAAATATTTATTTACGTTTTTAATCCTTACCCTTTCCCCGTAAATATAATTTGTAGACAGCAACTGTTAGTATAGATAACCAGTCAACCAGTGAATCTACAGGAAAACAATGGGGTTCCCAGCAAAAAGCCATGTCATCGCTGAGCTATCTGCATATTTTTTTTCAATCATGCAATGTGTCACCTAATTTGAAATGAATGAATGAATGACAAGGAGTGAGAATAGGAGACGGTAGAGCGTAGTGAAGCGTGCAGGCATACTGTACGGATACCAGCAGAAACAAAACTTCTCATTTTGATTAAAAACAAATGATATGGATGTCCTGCATGGTAGCCTCTGGCATGTCATTCCATTTCTATGTAAATACAACTTCATGCTTTGCTTTCAATTATTCCTCCATAAGTGGCAGAGGGGTGTGGGGGGTAGTCGAAAAGGAAGCACAGTACACCACCACAATGCACACTTTGGAGAATTTCAATTAGTATACAGACATTGATTTCTTCAATATATAAATAGATAGCTTTTTATCCACCATAATAAAGACGTACAAAAATACACATATCAGCTACCTTGCAAATTCATTTGGCTAGTACTCCTGTGTATTTGTTACACACACATTTTTATAACGTTTTCTCACTAAACTCCTAGTTCCGCTATAATCTTTTACCTTGTTGAGTGCTCCAGCTCCTGTCAGGATAATATGCGAGTTGTCCACTTGAATGGTTCTCTGCCCAAGTCTCACCAGATAGGCCCCGATCCCAATGGCCCGACATGTGACCTACAAGACAGAAAAAATAAATAAAAAATAAGCATCAAAGAGTGGATACAAGGATACAGAGGAGGACATTAATGCACGAAGAGTGTGGTGACTTACCAGGTTCATGGTAATGACTTCCTCATAAGCCAGAGAAGACTCTCCAGCAATCATTCCAGACCCTCTGAGATTCTCCACACCCAGCCCCTCATCCTTTCCAATGATGTCTGTGATCTTGTACCTGCATAACAATGCATTTTCAGTGGGATGAATATTCAGCACTGCTTTCATATTTCTGTGGTTACCAAATGATCCCCAAACTGTCTTTTTGCCAACATAACATACCTAGATTCTCCCTCATCTTCCACATGTTCACAGTGCACAGAGTTTAGGGCAGAAACCTTTTTGTAATCTTGAGGTGTAAGGTACAGATACTTGAAACCCTGCAGAGAAATTCAACAATCAGGTTAAGTCAAGTGTAACAATGCAATCAAAATAATGACGACATTAGGATTTCCGTGGCTAACCTTGTAAGGGTCATCTTGATCTTGCCAGGCTACGTGGAACATGTGTCGTATCTCTTCTGCCAACCCGATGCGAGCACCACTGTTGGCTGCAATGTAGATGCGAGGAATGCCACTCTCGCGCCATTTCTGAAGCCCTCAAAAACAACATATCCTCCTCTGGTCCGAATGAACCAATCTTGTGTGTAATGTCATTACTTATGACAATGATCTCCCGTCCTGCTGGATATTCAGGAGTACGCAGTGTCATTCGCCATGCCACCATCCCAATCTGTAGAAACAGTACAAATATAAAATTTAGAACACATGGCAAAAGAAAAGTTATTTTTATAATAAGGAATAAATAAGCACAAAGTCTTACATAGGCAAGTTATTGTAGGTTTTATAAAGCTTTAGCAAATAACAACAGTTTCTAGACAATTTTCTATAGAAACACAGAGCCACCTACAGAGAGGAAGGAAAACTGCACAAGTGGAAGAAAAAAAATGTGGATGTGGCAGACTGAATTTTTATTTATTTATTATTTCAAGGCTAAAGCACTAACCTCATTTCCTCCTGGGAGGCGGTTCATCTGCACTAGGGGGGCTTTTGGTAAATGAGCATAGTTCAGGGTCATATGCCACAGCTTTTTTAGTGCCTGTGAAAACAATCAAAAGAAATTATTTATCTGACGACATTACCATGAAATTTTACAAATGTTATGAATAAAACACCCACCTGTCTGAACATTTCTGGGAAATCATAAACATAGGTGGTGCCTAGAGACTGAGCCTGGAATCTCTTTGACTGCAGCAGGTCTTTGGTCACATATGGCGTGTTGATAAGCATGCCGTGTAGTGGACCCTGCTTGTCTCCATATGCTTGGAACATGATCTAGACCAAAATATAAAAGATGTTATCCAAGAGAAAACTTCTTGTAGAATTGACCAAACCTAATTGAGTAAATGTTGCAAAAGAAAATGACTGTGGTTCAGACACATTACAAAATCATATACAGTGAATTAGAAGGTGTAAAATACAAATAAAAAGTTACTTCTTTATTTGAAGCCAATTGTCCTTTTGTAGGCAATTCACTTTTTTTATTCTTAACCTGAGAGCATAAAATCATTTAGTCATTGGAAAAAACAGCTGATTTGAAAGGTTTCATTAAAACACAGAACATTAAAAAAGGAAAATGAAACAGAAACTCCTTAAAACACAATTGTCCAAGTCAAATCACATTACTTTTCATACTAATAGTCCAAGTGAGAAGTTATAAAATCATAAAAAAACTAGGTAAATGAATGCATTATTAGACTTTTGATAATGAATGTGTGGATGAATGAAGAATAATGTAGATGATGATGAATAACTTACCTGTTTAGAGAACTATGCTACTTCAACTTACTGTCGACTAGGCAAAAAGTTAAACCTTATACATACATACAACCTCTCTATTCTTAAAGACACTGTACAGTTTTACATACATTTGAAATAAATAAAACTCAGTTTTAGTTTCCAGAATTTAAAAGGTTTAAGTTTTTTGCCTGTGACAGCAAAGTAAATGGAGATTGAAAATGTTTGAGTGCCCCACCTGACTGTCTTTGGGCCCCACCTGTCCCGTCCGGGAATCAGTGACCTCTTTATAGAGGCTGATGTCCAGGTAATAGCCAGATTCATTGGTGAGAAAGAGACGAATGGGGATTTGTTTTCCTGTTGGTGTCAGGCGGATGTTGATTTTCAACTCAGCTTGAAGTACACGTAGCTTCCAGAGTCGGCTGCCGTAACGCATCACCATTGAGCGCACCGACTCCTCGATCTGGATTCAAAAAGCTAAAGGTTTATCCACCAAATCAACATGCATGTGTCACTGAGATGTGCTTAACCAACCTTTGATGGGTCCATAATGACTGTGGGCACAAAATTGAGGAAGATATGGTTGCAGTCAGTTCGTACAGTTGTATTGTTAAAAGCTACTTCAAGTTCGTCCATGGCTTCAAGTAACAGGCGCTCTGCCTCGTTGTGAAGATACTCAAAGGAAGCCTCCTAATGAAGAAACAAGACAGTTGAAACACATGTTAAACACAAAATTACAATTAAACTGTGTCCATTATGTTTAGTTTTCTACAAACCTTTGTGACTAAATCCGAATGGCGAATGATGGCTCGCACAAAGAAGCGGTAATCTGTAACCTCTGTGCCCACTTCCACACGTGCTGCACCCAGATACAAGTGCATCTTGTGATTTGCACATGGGATAGCAGTTAGTGCAAAGTTGCGCATGCGATTGAGCTCTAACTGGAACGCAAGAGCTGGCTCCAAATGACGGTAGATCCTGTCCTCCTCAAACTGTAAAGAGCAAACGAGACATTGTTAAAAACCGCACATTGGAAATTTATGTATTGCAATTTCTTTCCATTGGCAGAAGCAGTTCAGATCAACCACTTCAAGATTAAGAAGTTGGTATAAGAGTAGAAAGATGCCTGTGAGCCAGACACTGTATTAAGTAAATGGAATCATGGACAATCTTAATCTCAGAATGCTGCTAATGGGTGTCATTTCTCTTAAATGGGAGACATAATTACAGAGTTCATTACTTTAATGAGTTTCTGTGGTGTCAGTGAAGGGAAACCATCAGGGGTAACAGAGAGGAAGAACAGTTACTGTCTGTGATAACAATGAAATTCAACTGCTGCAAGGCTTTAAAAGTAGGCAGCCTCACAACAGATCAGTAGGTTGCAGAAACTATAAATGTTTATTCAAAGTGTGTATTTTTGAAACCAAAAGTTGAATATCTTAATTAATGGCTGTCGGAAAATCACAGAATTTTACATTTGAGGGGTCAGAGTTTTATTTATTTTTTTATCCTCCATATTGTGTCAATAAGTTATCCAACTCACTGATAAACACCCCCGTAGTACATTTATTTCCTAATGTTACCTTGTTTCTGGCACGGAATGTGAAGAACTTCGGGAATTCTCTCTGGATGAACAAAAATCAGAGAGAAAGAGAGAGTAAAATTAGTTGAATAATAAGGTCTATTTAATATATGTAGCACTTTAAAATGCAGTTAAGAACAAACATTTTAAGATTAGTACGGCATTATTAGATTGTACATCACAACTACGTGAAATATGCTCTTCAGGCTTTAGTAGAACTGCAGTGTTCAATTTGTGTTGCATCTACCAGTCCTCCATTTATCTATAATGAAATCACTGTGTATTCACACAAAAACTGCAAATAATAGCAGTTACAGCATCTGACACTGCACTAATGAATTAAACATTTTTGTTAAAGCCCTATGAACAGAGCAGAGTATCCTGTGTGGCTTTATCCAATTGAAATGTCCCACTTGCCAAGACAATATCTGAATGATTGCCGACTGCGCTCATCATCTCAAGCCACACACTGCAAACAACCAGAGCTGTGATTTTGCACGGTGATGACTCATCACAATCATCACAATATCAAGAGATAATTTAGGTTGAGCACACAAGAGACGTGAAGGCTACTAAAACAGTAGGAGTGTAAAAGGGTCACAGTACAGTGGTGAACCTGGTTAGCATGATTAGTTCTCATCAGGAACTGTGGGCCCATCAAAGGGAAATCAAAGGCTATTGTCAAGCTGACAGCAACAAGATGGGGCATTTATCAAAATCTAATCCTGCTCTAAATTACCTTTCATTATCATTTTCATTTCAATGCAAGTGGGTGTTTTGTGGATAATGGGTAAAACCTGGGGACATAAAATGAGGTCCTGGGTGCTCAATAAGCACAGCATGGAGCAAAAAAATAAATTGTAGGTTCAATTTCTACCTTTTGCCATTATTGCTACGCATGTGTGAAATTATCAATATTGTCCTTTTTGCTTTATTACACTGGGGTGACAACATTACATGAAATTAGATCAATTGTGAAAGCTTTTTAGAATATTAGTCAAATGAACAGCTGAAAAAAATAACCTGTCTGCATTTCCCGCACCATATTATCCTCTACTTACATGAAACCTTTGGTCCACCTCATAGTTGATTTGCTTCCTGAAATCCTGTCATCAAAAACGCAGCAAAAAGCAAAGCATGCAGAAAGAGATACAGACACAAGGAAGAAAAATTTAAGCAAAATTTGAAATGCAAATTACATCATACAACGACTGCATCAACCAGATACATACAAGTTATGAATTAGTAAACATGAAATTATTGGACACATATATATACATGCAATTCTGAAAAGCTGCAATGATGACATGCAGGGAAACAGCTAGTGTGAAAAATAAAGTGAGCACATTCATCAGAAGGCTTACTTTCTGAGCAACAAGGAAAGTCAGTCTGCGGATGCCATGTTCAAACAGCAGAGATTTCTGAAATTGATAAGAAAAATGTTCTGGCTTATTTAAAACAATTTATAAAAGACAATTATTTTAATATTTTAAGTTAGACTATTTACATTTGAGTGCGTAAACTCCCGTAACACAGCCGCCAGACCATCATCATCAATGTCACTGTCCGTCTTTATAGCTACATTCAAAATGTGGACAGGCTCATCTTGGGTGCTCTAGGAGACAAAAGACATTTAGGCTCACATATATTATTATACATCTAAAAATTATTATTATGACCATGTTCTTACCTTGTTGTCCTCTTCGCCGTACAGGACTGGATTACCTCCTTCTGGGAATGTTGGACTTGGTGGAGGAGAGTCTGAAAAGCATCTCAACACATCTGTAATGTTCCTGGGGAAAAAAAATCCTATTTCAGAATACAATGAGAAAGATGCAACACGCAGCAAGTTGTTAAGATGTTCTTTACACACTTGGTGAACCTGAAAGTTGCGGAACGACACCATGGCTCCCATTCTCTGACACGGAGGAGTGAAGGATGTGTCCAGCAGAACATCACTGACACTGGCCACATGCACCATGCCGTAGTGGTTCAGATTGGATGAGAATGACATCCTACAGCATTAATAAAAGGCTCTTAATAAAATGACATTCAAACAAAAATGTACAATAACGGCAAAAATACCCAGTGCACCTTTCAAGAACCTCAGAACAGTTTTGATTCCACAGTTTGGGATACAAAGTTTTTTTTTTTTTTACATCTGCATAAAAACCTGAATAATTACAGGGGATTCTTTAACTGAATGAGGTTCAGATTTCCACAGTGTGACCACAGTGAATGAGTTGTATGCAATAAAGCTGTGGCAAACAGTGTGTTAGTCATTTTCAACAAAACCACAAACCACCAAGAGATAAGTCACCAGCTCCCCAGCAGATATTCACACAATTCAATTCTGGTGTTAGTCCTGATTGTAGATACTCCCAGTTGTTAAGATCGCTATATTAAGATATTTCACACTTCAAACCTTTCCACAGAATCCAAAACTTGGGCGTCATTCCTTTCAGCATTACCATCCTTAGTTTTTTTATTATTCTGCTCATTAACATCATGTGATCTAGCGTCCTCTATCTTTAACTCCAAGGCTTTTATAAAATCCAGGACTGGAACAGCAGTTTTCCTGATAGGATATTCACATGTTTTGTGTCAGAAGTGGATTCCTGAATACCATTTGTAATAATTTGACACTACATTAAAGCATTGCAAAATTTTACAAACATCTCAACCACACACAAGACACGTTCAGAGACCATTGGACGAGATAGGAAAGGCCAGGTCATTGTCATTAACAACACTACACTAATTCAGTTTGTAAGTCTAAAGCAGCATCTAACACAACCAAAATAATTTGGTTTGGGCATGTTCAAAATCATTGTTTTGGCCATGCAGCTAGCTACGTAGACTTTAACCCCTAGTAATCTATGCAATAATAAGAATGTGTACAATACCTGTTAAGAGTGGGGATGTTCCCTCTGCAATCAAACAACATTGATTACTACGTGGTTAGTGGCAGGCAACAGGAGAGGAAGACAGTCAACATATGCAATGTGTGATGTAAGAGGTATGTGTGTAAAGAACTACTTATGGACTGATCATCTGACAAATGTACATGTGTTAAAAAAGTGAAATTAAGTGGTGTGAGTTGTGAACACACATTTTGCTTTTGGACTGCTCCCTCAAAGCATGCATAAGATCATGACACAATATCATGCTGCGATTAGTTTTACAGTAATAAGGAAATGTGAAAGTTAATTCAGTTTATGTGAATAATGAACATGCATTAATGACTATTATAGGGGCAAAGCAAAAGGTACAAAACACAAACAGCTATGTTCCTATAAAAACGCTTCACAATCACACACTAGATGCACAACCCTGGTTTTGGCCAAAAGACAAAAAAAAAAAACAAAAAAACAAAAAGATGAAGCATCATATCACAGGGTATAAATTAGAATCCCAACGTCTTCTCTTTGTTGTTTTAGTTTCCATTTGAAATTTTATATGCCTCTGGTAACACTTACAATGAGGGGCAGCACAAGACTTGATGTTTGGGAGATTTCACATTACACCACAAACACAATTCAGAGAAACAAAATAAATTCAGTCTTGCAAATGTTCTTTCTTTGCACATGACAAAACATTTACAAACAGAAGTACTAGACACTAAGAGTGTGAAAGATCCTTATATGAACAAAGGCACCATAGAGGCTCTTAAACTAACTTTTTAATTTGCATTTTTAAATGAACCATCTGTATGAACCAACTTTAAAATATATATTTACTACAATAAATAAATAAATAAATAAATATGGTCAAAAAAGAGGAAGTGAGCAGTAAATGGTCAGTAAAGAAAATGATGACTTTAATGTTACATATTTAAACAAATTTAAAAGACTATCAATGACCAACTAAAATGTTTCATTCTAATCCCAAGGTGCCAAAAGGAAAGCAGTGACAAAGCTGGGGAAGGGCACATGAGCATTGCAGGAGAAGTAGTGTGCTACCTGTTGGGGTGTGAGGTGGGAAGCATGAACTGGAATTCTACAATACATGTGTTGTCCTTCAGCTGTCGATGCTGAACGCTGTTGAGCTCATAGGCAATGTAGGCTCTGCGAACATACACCTGTCATTTGAAAAAAAGACAGTATTATTCATTTTACATTCAACACTGTACATCTAGGTAACAACTGATAGAGGGTTGTTTTTTTTTCTCACCTCCAGAGCAGCCATCCTCACCACCTGATTACTGTGGTAGAAAAAGTTAGGCAGAACATCAAAGATAGAGGTCTCTGACAGGATCAGTTTCTAGAAAGAGAAAGACTGTTTAATATGGGGAACACTTTCAAACAACGGTACCAATGCCACTTAAGTTTCTACCTGAAGGTTCTCGATGCAAAACTGATGTCCGTACATATCAATGGCAGAGAGGAAGATGGACTCCACCTGGTTGTGTCGGAGCTCATATGAAGGAAGATGTGAAGCAATCAATACCTACCAGAAAAAAAAAAAGAATAAAAATTACTTTAATTCACTTGCAAGCATTTTAATCTTTAATTTTAAATGCAGTAGCGCCATCTGCTGGAGAAATGCATTGCATCGTTTAGTGCTTATTTCCTAGAGCATTTGAAAAAAATAAATAGATATTAGATGGGCAATAATAAATGTCAGTCTCACCTGGCGAGCACGTAATGCCACTTTAGCATTGGTGGTCTTGCTGAGCTGTGTGAGTTCAGTCAATATAGTCACCAATTCATCTGTCAGTGTGGGATCAGGGCCGCAAAGCTGGTCCTATAAAAACAGTGCAGTAGAACAATAAATAAATAAACTCACGTAAGACAGAAAAACACGAGATGAGATGTGCAATAAGTCTAACTTTTCAACTTCACTATGAACTTAAATATGAGCTGTGTCTCACACTAACAACCGACACTTACTATTAACATAGTAACCAGCAGGTTCTTTTTAGTGACTTGTGCATGAGAGAAGATGTAGTTGAGCACATTGGCCATGTCGCCTTTGTTTTCCTCCCGCAGTGCAAAAACACACTTGTCATAGTGTCCTGTTGACAGGGAAACACAGTGAATAGAGCTCCAGTGACCCATTATAATTAACTGAGAAAAAGCTCCCTCAAGTGGCACATCTAAGGCAGTTGTTTTTACCATTACCATTCTGAAACTGGATCTCTACTTTTAAATATTGTCTGAGCAAATCCATCACCACTGCTTTCATGTGACCTCGAATTCCACTGCGATACCTGTTGGATACAAAAACACAACAAAGCTACTTTAGAAATCAAAACACACACAAAACTAATAGAAATAAATATTTCATCATTATACACTAATACAATATATGAACACCAACTTTTGAACCAGCTGGACTATGCTCTGGGTGTTCATGAAGAAGACTTCTCTCTCTGACTTTTTATTAAGAGTGGCAGCATGACTGTCGAGGATGTTGGCAATCTGGAATCAGTGGAGATAAACAGTTTAAAAAAGAATCCAAAGAAATCAAAACAAACACACTTTCATTAGGAAAATCTGTTACAAGATTCATCAAGAATCTGAGTACAAGATCTAAAAAATATAGAGATTTTTGCACAAGAAGTATAAAGTGAAGTCATGTCAAAGCACCTGTTGACTAGGGAACTGGCAGAGCACAGAAGTGATGTTACTGGCATACTGAGCCATCTCCTTTTTGATGGAATTCTCCACAGCAGGTGGGATGCGACCTGAAACACTTGTCATGATGTCTTGTAGCTCCAACAATGGCAAAGATGGATCGCGCATTGTTTTCATAAGCCGTTCCACCCACTCTTTCAGCTAAAAACCAACAAAATAAGTTAATTATGAAGCACTTACAGTCAGTACAGAAAACAAGTTTGTTCAGTAGTGTGTAAATGTCAACCTTAGCACTGAAGAACGGCTCCGGAAGACAATAGCCATTCATTATGTGAACAAGGTGATCCAGTGTGCTGTGGAAGACTCTGTGTAGCTTTTCTCCTCTTAAAGCTGCACCCTGGATTGAAGGCAAGGCCCCTGTGTGCAACTCTGCCTGCAAAACACACAATAAATGAATGCAAAGCACTTGTAAGTTTGATCTGTACCTTACTAAAGTAGGTACCCATTACAGCAAAGAAAAATGAATTCTCCAATGTAAAATACAAAATTCAACATGGTCAAATTTATTAATACAGCACATTTACAACAACCATTGCGGTCAAAGTGCTTTACATGATAAAGTCTAATACAATAAATAAATAAATAAATAAATAAAACAAGATAAGTGCAAGTAAACAAAACAGGGCTAAAATGTAATTATAAAAATATTTATGAAAAAAAAAATATGCAGCTCAACTTGCTAAAAAGCCAGTGCAAAGAGTTTTTGGAGCGGATTAAGAGACTGCAGTCTGAAAACCGAGAAAGCTCTTTCCCTGTTTTTTGTTTGTTCTTAACACATTTAAAAGCAGTTGGGTTGGTGTGTGAGGAGACAACAGTTCAGACAGGCCATTTAAACATTTAAAAACAATAAATACAATTTAAATAAAAATGAATCCAGTAGCTGACAGGAAGTCAATACAGGGATACCATTACAGGGGTTGTGAGATCATGCTGCTTTTTACCAGTCAGTAGACAAGCAGCTGCGTTCTGTATTAGCTGCAGTCGATTGAGCCCACAACACAAAAACTGAAGATTGCAATAATCAAATGTATTAGTCAAACATGCAGTACCTGCTGGACTCTACTTGGATCATCCAGTTGCAGTTTGGCAATGACACAACCAGTGTCCAGTGCTGCTCCAGCTCTTTTCACATAGTGAATACAACCAGACTCTACAGCAGTGAGGGTCATCACCATCTTCATAACCTGGAATTATCAAATAAATATTACACACAATAAAGATAAACTGCTAAATAAAAATGATTAAATATTACAACATGGATATATACCTCTATTTCTGCATAGCACTGGCCAGAAAATACATGGCCACCATCTCTACTGTGTATTGTATAATTTTTCCTGCTGAAGGAGACCGCAGCAGCGAGGGATCATTCTCTTTTTCAAAAACACAAGTCTTGTTTCCAATTGTAATGCGGTACCTAGGATTAAAAAAACAATGCATGTAAAAATGCAATAAATAAAAGTATGGCTCATTTTAATATTTGGCCTGCAGTGCATTTCCTACCTATCCACCTCTTCCTTCATGTAGGTGGTATAGCTGCTGCCATCATAAGACAACAAAAGCCCTCCATCACTGAGTCGATGAACGTCCACCTCAGCGGAGGAGTTGTTCATGATGACCACATAGGAATTTGGAGACTGGCGTGTCACTGTGAGGGCATACTTGGTACCCTCATAGATCAGCTCCACATCCACAGTGTTGAGCAGTGTGTGTGCAGGCAACACCTGACCCCTGGTCAGAAATAAGAGGGTATTTTCTATTTTCTATTTAATGCTTTTGTCTGAAAAAAGTGACTGTGATATTCTATAGTTTACCTTTCAAGAGAATGTAGAAAGTTAGACACACTATTTCTGAGATTAACATCTGCCACGTGGAGAGCACCACTCACAATTCCCAGCATGGTATCAGGTCGTTCAGCCTGTGTCGCCACACAACATTATTATACACAACATTCATAATGTAATGCCAACATTAACGTGGTATAGTAATAAGTAGACGTTTACAACACTGGAAATAATATATATCTGCATACCTGCATCTTCTCTGATATAAGCCGATCTAACCAGCCTGTGTCAATATTGTTCTGTTGAAAGCTCTCAGTCTCCAGTAACTTTATGAGGTATTCCACTGTTGTTCTGAAGTCTCCTCTGATAGACAGCTCCTTCAGAGCCACCACCATGTTACTATAAAATAAACAGATGGTGAGGCAATGTTACATAACATAACAAATTATTACAGTGCAGCATTTTTAATGATAATGTATGTGTACTGACGAGATGGCTTCTTCTCGATTCTCTCCCCAAGAGAAACAGTGTCCGAACTGGGAGTCAGCAAACTCGTGCAGCCCACCAGCTGCTGCAACGCTGAAGTAACCCCACACATTCTTGTTGCTGCGAAAATTGAGCTCCTGCACTGTTCCTGAGCTTGGCTTGAATCCCTGTATTCAGATATTAACATGAATTACTTATTCAAAACTTCGACTCTTAATAAAATAAACTTAGACTACTAACAGGGTTTGATATCATACTATAAGAAACCAAAAGTCAACAAGAATTACCTCATCAGGGTTTTCACTGGTGATGCGTGCAGCAATGACATGGCCTCGTGGTGATGGGGCAGTAGACAGGCCCTCAAAGTCAATGAGACAATCTCCCCACGGATGGACCCCATACAGCATCCTAATATCTTTGATTCGGTGAAGAGGAATACCCATAGCAATCTGAAGAAAAAAAATGCCATTATTTTATAGCGGCATATAATACAATTTTTGCTTATTTTGGTTTACCCATTTTACTTTTTTAAATGCCAACATAGACGTGACAATATTACAAGCAAGGCAAAAATTCCAACACAAAACAATCATGCAAATGAGTGATTGTATGTTTAATATTGAGTAACAATGATAAAGGTCAAAATAAAATTTGACTGAGTACACAGCAGAACCCAACACATCTGTCTGCTATGAAAACAATGCATTCTTTGTAAATGTGAATAACTTGAATTTCTCATTGCGTCCCAGCTACAATGACCTTCAGCTTGGATGCTACTGACCTACATACACACAATCCTAAACTAAATTAATTTCACATGACCAGCTATTGGTTTAACTCTTACTCTCTATTGTGAGTTTCCATGGCAACATGGGGCCTGTTTGGTGCTTTGTGTAAAGATTAGTGAGGCGCACTAACCTTTTCTGTTACTGAATGACTAATGATATCATACTTTACACAGCGTAATATACAAATATTGTGACTGACACTGACCTGTAATTGTGCAGCAGGCAGATTAACATCAGCAACCATCTCTGTACAGGGATGTTCCACCTGCAGACGAGGGTTGAGCTCCAGGAAGTAAAAGCTGCCATCCTGGCTGTAGAGGTACTCAACTGTACCTGCACTAACATAGCCGACCATTTTAGCCAGCTTGACTGCACACTAGAGAAGAGAACTCTTGTGAGTTTATCATCAAATCTATATTTATTCATAGAACCCACAGAACTATAGAAGTTCATAGTTTATCGTCATTAAACCCATACATTTTCCATATCTTCGAATACATCTGAAGTTGCAATAGTAGCCGGAGCTTCCTCTATAATTTTTTGGTGCCGCCTTTGTACAGAACAGTCTCTGCCAAACAACGAAATGGCATTGCCATATTGATCAGCCAGGATCTGGACTTCCAAGTGACGGGCGTGTTTAGCGAGCTGCATGACAAATATAGGTGACCCGGGGACCTCCGCTTGTACCTGGAGAACCAGAAAAAGATAGTGTGAGTAAATCTCCAAAATAAATAATAGCATTATGGATTATGTTTGGATTTACTCACCTGTCTGAAGAGATTAGGGAAATCATCAGCTGTATTGACCTTACGAATGCCTTTTCCTCCACCTCCTTCTGAGGCCTTCACCATTACTGGGTAGCCAATCTTCTCTGCAGCCTGACAATGCACATATATTGATTATGAGCATATCAAACACACACAATAAAAATAAATAATAGAAAAGTTTTAAATCCACCAGTGCTTGCAAACTTTCAGTTGAAAACCTTACTTTTAGGCCATCTTCTACATCCTGGATGCATCCAAGTTCATACACATCATGTGGGACACTTATGATCTTCTTCTTTTGGTTGTTCTCTGCCCAATCTACAATATGACCTGAGAAAAGAAAAGGGGTTAACATGTTCAGTCTGGGAATATCAAAATAAAACAACATGGTATTTTCTGAAAAAGACAATAGCCTGATCCAATACCTGATCCACTCCAAGGCAGGGTCGGAATGCCAGCAGTCTGAGCCACAATAGAAGAAGCTATCTTGTCTCCTAGAGCCCACATCGCCTGACTTGGGGGACCTGAAGAAAAATGTGTAAAGCTTTTATGCTAGAAAAGTGATTAGATAAGCAATGTATAAATAACTTTTGAATTACCCATGAACGCAATGCCATTCTTATGAAGCAGTTCTGGGAGTTTGGGGTTTTCTGAGGCATGACCCCATCCGGCCCATACAGCCTGTAAGGTCAATCTCAAAGATCAATCTGAAATCTTTACTTGCTGGTATTCTAAACAATAATTATAGACCATGGATGCACTACCTGAACAGGTATCCGTTTAGCAATGTCTAGAATGAGTTCAACATTGGCATAGTTGTTGTTGTTAGTCCCTCCCGGCACTGGCACATAATGATCTGCCATTTTGATGTACTCTGAGAATAAAAATTAAAAATACTTGTTACGCCATCATACTATAGTTTTTAGCAATGGCTCATAAATGCAAATACTATATGCAGCTTATATAAACTCACTACTGTGAAATATTTTCACTTTACAATGCAATAAACTTAATGGTATACAGTTTGAATCTCACCTGCATTGGCCTTCAGGTCCTCTGGAGTCACCATCACCACAAAACGAATAGCCCTTTCATTACGAAACATCTCATAGGCCCAGCGGCGGATGGACCTCATGCACTTGACTGCTGCTATTCCATTATTGGCAATAAGCACCTGATTAGAAAGATTTTTTGTATGTTTACATGAATTGGTGTGAATCACCTACATCTGAGCCTTTTAGATTACTGACATGCTATAACGATATTATTAATTTTTGGATATTAAATGTAACACCTTCTCAATAACTTTGTTGCCACCAAAGCGTGTGACAAATTCAGCAGGAGAAGCAACAGTGAAGTCCCTCTGTAGATCAATACGCCTGCGATCTCTGCCCTGTTTCACCAGGTGTAGCCCTGACATGCTTGGCCTGTTTGGAGAAATACAAAGAATGCAAACAACCTTTACACACTTTGTAAGAACAGAACAACAAAATAATAAATAATATTTTTATGATATGCGTGCAGAACAGATATTGCACACAAGATTAAAAAATAATAAAGTCTGATAACACAGTGATAAGAGAACAACTTTCAAGGGAGCAGTGGTATTGGCTACTGCATCTTAAATATATAGCTTGCAGTTACCAGTATAATACAGTACATTCTGCTTTGAATAATAAAAAAAAATAAAATAAAAAAAAGGGTTGCTTATGGTGTGCAAGCTGGGGCATGTGTTACACTTTCAATCATGCTCCACCTCAACAGCAACCACAAAGGGGAGTGGTGATACTACAGTGGGTGGGTTGTACTGTACTGGGTGTGTAGGTGGTGAAGGTGTGGCAAAAAAGGGCTACTATGGTCTGACATCACTTTGGGGCCATCTAAGACTAAATAAACCCTAAGCCTCCAATCAGCTTCTGACCAACGAGAGAAAAAAATATGGGGGTGGAGTAAGCTAGCTGTTAAGTATATCCAGTTTTAAAGCTCAAGTTGTTTTTTAGAGGGGCAGTGGCTCAGTGGTAGAGCGGTCGTCCTATAACCAGAGGGTTGGCGGTTCGATTACTGCTCTCCCCTGTTCATACTGTCGTTGTGTCCTTGAGCAAGACACTTAACCTACCTTGCCTCCAGTGTCCATAACACTGGTGTATGAATGTGTGTGACTGTAGATGTGTGTTTGGTGGTGGTCAGAGAAGGTTGTGAGCGCTGCTTGTATGGCTGCCCTCTCTCTGTCTGCCCCAGGTGTGAATGTGTGTGAATGGAAGCACGATGTAAAGCGCTTTGGGTGCCCAAGAAGGGTGCAAAAAAAAGAGTGATTTAAATGCATGCCATTTACCCCTACTCATTGTTATCATGGTTACACAACTGATACAAACATTAAAGTTTAACATTAAAGTAAGAAATCTAGAGAGTAAAAGGAAATCCTGAGGCTGGCAAAAAGAACAAGAACTGCTGATGAAGTGATGGAAGTTTTTTAAACCACATACTGAGGCTGCCTTCATCTTGTAAAGCACACTCTTCACATGTGTAACTTAGGGGGGGTTCCCTTAAGTGAGAGATTCCTCTTTTTGAGTAAGTGACACAACTACCTACTGTACTAATTTCATTTTAGCTGTTAGCAAATGGGGAATAGGACAAAGAGGTTTTGATTCTGACCTAAGATTGTGCAGAGGCCCATCAATATGGTCAAAGCCCATTTCAGAAGTGCTGTCTGAGCTCCCAGACGATGGTGAAATGGAGCGCATGTCCTTATCTTCAAGCTGCATGTCAAGCTTCCCTTGAGTTTCATCCTCCGAGTTCTCCTCAGACACCGATCCCACAATAAAACGGGAATGCAGCGCTAAAATTGCAGAGTTCTTCTTTGCAGCACTGTCCGGCTGTGCCATGGCTGGATGACACGTGCAGGCTGCAATAACTGACAAGGGAAAGGAGCATTAAAACAGTAATGCAAAGAAGAGATAAAAGTCCATAAATCAGGTCATTGTGACACTAGAGTTGGAAAGAAATGCTGTCATTGCAAAATTGCAACAGTGGATTACATAAACTTAAGTATTTGATATAACAAAAGATTTTGCATGATCACTATGACTCTCCAAGAACTATCAGTACACTATATAAAAATTGTCATGAAAG
The DNA here is from genome assembly GCA_024416835.2 of Perccottus glenii. Taxonomy (NCBI): domain Eukaryota; kingdom Metazoa; phylum Chordata; class Actinopteri; order Gobiiformes; family Odontobutidae; genus Perccottus; species Perccottus glenii. Next base: position 15,672,320 of record CM044561.2, on the reverse strand, counting down.
TTATGACACATTAACTTTAGAACTAGGAAGAGAGAACATCACAATACAATATAATCTGCAATATTACATTTCTTGCCAGCACTGTCAGTTTAACAGACACTACAGTATAACAGCTTTTTAACAAACATGACCTGCATCTGTATACCAATAGAGTATCTCAAAAGATGAATGATATAATATTAATGAGTAGCATTGTCCCATCACTAATAACGTACTACAATCAACAACCATAAAGTCAAATGTAAATCATATTATCATGTCATAAAAAACTTCCTTAGATCCAGAAGTTACAGCTGTGTTAAAGTTTTAAATTCACAAGAGAAATTCTTAAAGTGCTAAAAGCAAAATAATATTACAAAGAATAATGCTATGCATGTTCTGCCAATGTCAAAAAACTGTTAAGTACAGTGACTGCAACTGGTCTAGCGTTACTTTCCAAATCTAGATAATGTCATCAAACTGTATTATGCATTCTTCAAACAATTCTGTGCTAGTCAGTGGTGCGGTTCAATGAGTTCCTCTCCTTTGGTACAACTATTCAATAGCAGCCCGTGTGTGAGTCTCTAGCGAGGCACACCTTTCCATTCGATATCTGCTGGTGAGACCAGAAAAACAAGACGAGCGCTGCAGCAAAATAACGAAAAGAAGCACCGGAACACAGCTATCAATGTAGTTACCTGTCAGACAAGCTAGCTTTGGGTTCAGCCGGGGCGACAGCCCAGATAAGCTCCGACGCAGATTAGAGTATTGTATCAGCTAGCTGTTAGCTATGTTACAGTTACAGCTAATACCATTATAATACTGCAGTAATGACAGCAATACATTGTCATGTCAGTACCATGATGCAGCGTGGCTCAACCACGGTTTGTGACACCGCATTAAACTAGGAACTCACCGGTGGAGATGAACCGACAAGTAATCCTGAAAGGTTATCGCAGTAATCCAATAATGTTAAATGTGTCGATCTAGCATCCTTGCTTGCAGTGAGGATGAAAAGAAAAAGATCACATCATGCTGAGGTCACATTTATCCATCAGACGCTCAGTCTCACTCAGCAGAGAGTGGTGTGATGTGACGATGTGCTGCGGGTTACTCCTGGTCATTGTCCTCTGAACCCAGCTTCCGCTATAGAACCATATCTAGTAGATGCTAACCAAGGTAGCATCACGAAAAACAAAAAAGTATTAAAATAGCAAATATATATATTTTTCTATCCAAACGTATAATATCACAAAGAAACAAGTGTCAACTATGCAAGCCTACAACCATAGACCTTTACCTTTATATCTGACGACGTCTAGCTAACAATATATATAATAATATAAGCGAGTAAATGAAAAAAAAAAGAAATTCCGCGAAACGTGCAGTCAGTAAAGCAAATTTCTATATAGGTAAGCGAATTGTCTTTATATATAAAGACATAAAATTAAAAAAGCGTTGTACAGTTGAAGTTACTTTTTCTACATTTTCTATTTCTATAAAGGTCTGATCCGCAGACAACCAATCAGACTTCAGAGTCGCTTGTGGGCCGAGCCTGGATAGATTTGACACAGGGGCCCGTCGTTGGAAGAGGAGGGTCCTTATCTTGTGCACAGCATGTGTTTAGCAGACTGCTTTAATATTTATCACAAAAATTGTCAAAAATAATAGAAATAAAAACAGAAAATACAATTTTATTCTTTAAACAAAAACATTTAAAAATTGTAATTTTTAAAATTTTGTTAGGAAAAACATCTTCATAGGGAAAATTCACTCAATCGAAACTACTATTTAGTCTGCTGCTAATCGAAATCAATAATTAATTTGAATCAGCACAACACTTAACAAATATAAAATAAATCAATTTGACCAACATATATGAGGAATTCACAACTTAAAAAGAAGAAGGAAAAAAGAAAAAGGGGGGAAGGAAAGAATGGATAGAAAGAAGAAGGAAAGGGATGAAGAAGAGGGAAGGGAAAGAGAAAAATGGAAACATTTATTTAGCATTATTTTGTTACTGTATTTTGTTAAAATGTATTGTCTGAAATATGTATATACTTACTGATGTATATATGTAATTAAACGAGGAAAAGAAAAAAGAAACACTAGTACACAGAACAAATGTTTTCATTAACCACACCACTGGGATGTCATGTTGGGACATTCCATTACAAACGCTTAAATTACATGTTTCAGCTCTTAAACTCAAGGGACCACAGTTGCTCGTGTACAGACCAATATACTGTCTGTGTTTGCATTCATGGTTTGCACACACACTTTCACTTGTATCAGCAGTAACACAATTTAAAGAATACAGAACATTTACATTGAGGATCCACTAGATGGCAACCTTAGGCCTATTTTATTATCCCTATTATTGCAGTTGTATTGCTATCCTAGCACTAATTTGAGCCATTTTTATTTATATTTGATGTGCACCTTCAAATTAATGACACAACATATGAATAATGTTTTGGTACTAACATATTGATAAAATTATTATTTAAGTATTAACTATTATTACTTTTTTAACTAATCTAAGGATAACGGTAATGAACAATGGCATGACAAATTCTTGTGAGAATATTCATATTTTATTTAAATTGTGACAAAAATATATACATTTTTTACAAGTAAAGTGAAGATTTAGTAGATACAAGTACTTTTTGTGACACAAGATGACAAGGATTTTAACTGCTGGTGAGTGCTTACAATATACTATGAAATATTCAGTTTTATTTTTAAAGGTAGAGACTCAAAAGTAATCAATTCAATTTGGTGACAAAGTTAAATAATGTATTTTATATCAAGACAAAATCAAAAAGCATCACCCACAAAATGAAACATTTTCTATATTGTTCTATATAAGGTCTCTTCCTTCTTTTTTCAGTTTACAAAACCACTCTTGTGGGAGTCATCTTCTGGTTGACTCTGAGTTTATGTTGGTCATACACTGGACTTGAGTCTCAGTTGAATGATTAATGTAGATTTAAACTATTGGCCCTTCTGTCTCTCTGTAGGTTTTGGCCTGAAGTGACAGAGGCAGGGATGTGATAAGGATCGAACCTTAGCCAAGGCCGTGAGCTGTGGCTAGAACTGTGTTGCACTCGAATGGGGGTCACAGAGGAGGTAGGAAGAGCTGGAGCCGCAGGTGCTGCAGTCATGAAGCAATGTGGATATGAATAGAGTTCCCCAAAAGGTAAAGGTGATGATCCCTATATAAAAAGATAAATATAACACAATCTTAAAGAAAACACTTATCAGGCCCAGCTTGTACAGTACATTTAAATCATCATTTCAGATTTGTGCAAATTAAAGTCTATGAAACTATATATGAATATTATAAAGGGCTTTGAAAACAAAATGTTCTGCTATGATCAAGATTCAGTTGTCTTGAAATTATTTACATTATTTATTGGATTATCACATGAATTGCCCTTGAAAGACTTGAAATGATTGTAAATGCTTGTCTAAGCTTATGAACGGTTAGCTTTTCAAGACACCTGAATTTTACTTTGTGCTTTCAGTCTGTCATACTGAGACATACAGTACCTGATATGGCAGAAAACGCTGTGACAGGTGAGACATGAAGGGAGACGGAGAGATTGTGCTTTGAAAAGCCGGACTTCTATTGTCATTTCCTACAGCCAAAGACGAAAACATTTGTCCCGTGGCTGAGGCAGACAAATCCTGTGGCCTTACTTTCAGTTGTCCAGGATGGAACAGCGACGGTGACGTAATCTTAAAAAACTCCTGACTGTGCAAGTCAGATAAAGCTAAAGTCCGAAGGTGCCATGGTGTAATAGGGAATGAGCACTGTGCTATAGGTAGACTTCTGTCTTCAGAGTCCATCACTATACAAGAGTTCTTGTCATCTGCTATTTGTCTATTTGTTATATCTTGAGTGGCACCACATTTTCCAGGAGTAAACTTGTTCCACAAACTTGTGTCCACACCGTCTGAATCACTGGCAGTGTTATTTTTTTCTGTAAGAAAAAAAAATCATGGTTGAAAATGGTTGAGTTTTGACTTTTCAAGAACCATTACTGCTCAAATACAAAGTTTTAGAATAATACATTGAAAGTATTTCAAGTGAAATGTTTACTCATAGAAAAAAAGATATTGGTATTAGTTAACGGGACCCAGCTTGTTTAGTCTGGATTGACATTAAAGGGCTGCTGACCACTTCCAGAGGAGAATAAAGCTGGTCACATGTACTTAATTGTTCAGATGAGTCATCAGACGCATCGCAGTCCTGCTCCATTTTACTTTCACCTGCATCCACTGACAGAAAATACTGTTTATTCCTGTGGATTAGAAGTAGGGATACTGATCAATTTGTAATTCAGTTTAAATACTGCAATGTTGTTGCAAAACCATTACCTTTTTTCTCGTCTTCCATTTCCTGTGTCTCTAAACCCTTTGGCAAATGGGTTGTTGTCTATTTTTAGCTGAGTGATCTATTAAACAAAACAAAGATGTACATGAAGTGTGATATGTATGATTATGTAACTAAATTATAATCAAAGTCCCAGTTGCTCACAAAAGAGGTGTATTATGAAGGGAGGATGCAACATACCATTTCATTCTGATAAGCAGTGACAGCAATAAACTCTGTCTCTGGGAAGACGTATGTCCGGAAGGTGCTGTATGGAAGCTTCATGATGCTGTTGGCTTTTACTATGTGGAATCTGGGATGGTATTTATGCATCGAATTGAGAATTGTCTAGTAAAAAAGGAGAAAGGTTGCACATCAATAACTTTATAATATATGTAGTAAATCCCGGGGATTTCCCGGGGATGTAGTAAATCCCGGGGCCGCTCTACCACTGACCTACTGCCGCGGGGGCGGCAGTAGGTCAGTGGTAGAGCGGCCGTCCTTCAATCGGAAGGTAGTAGGATCGATTCCCGCTCGCCCCACAGTTCATACTGTCGTTGTGTCTTTGGGCAAGACACTTAACCCACCTTGCCTCCAGTGACTGTAACACTGGTAATGTAATGTAAGTCGCTTTGGATAAAAGCGTCTGCTAAATGAATAAATGTAAATGTAAATGTAAATCCCTGGAGCAAGTGCCATAATTATCGGCTAGTCCATCCATCCATCCATCCATCCATCTTCTACCGCTTATCCGGGGCCGGGTCGCGGGGGCAGCAGTCTAAGCAGAGACGCCCAGACTTCCCTCCCCAGACACTTCCTCCAGCTCTTCGGGATTCGAGGCATTCCCAGGCCAGCCGAGAGACATAGTCCCTCCAGCGTGTCCTAGGTCTTCCCCGGGGTCTCCTCCCGGTGGGACATGCCCGAAACACCTCCCTAGGGAGGCGTCCAGGAGGCATCCGAAACAGATGCCCGAGCCACCTCAGCTGGCTCCTCTCGATGTGGAGGAGCAGCGGCTCTACTTTGAGCTCCTCCCGAGTGACCGAGCTCCTCACCTTATCTCTAAGGGAGCGCCCCGCCACCCTGCGGAGAAAACTCATTTCGGCCGCTTGTATCCGGGATCTTGTTCTTTCGGTCATGACCCAAAGCTCATGACCATAGGTGAGAGTAGGAACGTAGATTGACCGGTAAATCGAGAGCTTTGCCTTACAGCTCAGCTCCTTCTTCACCACGACAGACCGGTACGTCGACCGCATCACTGCAGAAGCTGCACCGATCCCTCACTCGTGAACAAGACCCCAAGATACTTGAACTCCTCCACTTGAGGCAGGATCTCTCCACCAACCTGAAGGGGACAAGCCACCCTTTTCCGACTGAGAACCATGGTCTCAGACTTGGAGGTGCTGATCCTCATCCCAGCCGCTTCACACTCGGCTGCAAACCGTCCCAGTGCACACTGAAGGTCCTGGCTTGATGGAGCCAACAGGACAACATCATCTGCAAAAAGCAGAGACAAGATCCTGTGGTCCCCAAACCAGACTCCCTCCGGCCCCTGGCTGCGCCTAGAAATCCTGTCCATAAAGATAATGAACAGGACCGGTGACAAAGGGCATCCCTGCCGGAGTCCAACATGCACTGGGAACAGGTCTGACTTACTGCCGGCAATGCGAACCAAGCTCCAGCTCCGGTTGTACAGGGACCGGACAGCCCTTAGCAAAGGGCCCCGGACCCCATACTCCCAGAGCACCCCCCACAGGGCGCCACGAGGACACAGTCGAATGCCTTCTCCAGATCCACAAAACACATGTGGACTGGTTGGGCAAACTCCCATAAACCCTCCAGCAGCCTGGAGAGGGTATAGAGCTTGTCCAGTGTTCCACGACCAGGACGAAAACCGCATTGTTCCTCCTGAATCCGAGGTTCAACTATCGGTCGCATTCTCCTCTCCAGTACCCTGGCATAGACTTTCCCGGGGAGGCTGAGGAGTGTGATCCCTCTGTAGTTGGAACACACCCTCCGGTCCCCCTTCTTGAAAAGAGGGACCACCACCCCGGTCTGCCAGTCCAGAGGTACTGTCCCCGACCGCCACGCGATGTTGCAGAGGCGTGTCAACCAAGACAGCCCTACAACATCCAGAGACTTGAGGTACTCAGGGCGTATCTCATCCACCCCCGGTGCCTTGCCACTGAGGAGCTTCCCAACTACCTCAGTGACTTCAGCCCGGGTGATGGACGAGCTATCTATCTATCGGCTAGTCACAATTTTTAATATGGTGAACGTACAAATCCATGTTTATCTGAGGTATTGTTGGTGAGCTTGAGTTTGTGAAAGGCCACAGGTTTGGACATCCAGTGGTCTCCCCTGGACGGGCTGTCCGGGTGAATATACATGCGCTTGGGCATCTCCGGGTCAGCTTTACCAGCCGTTGTCCAGCAGGAGTTGTTGAACTTGTAACGGCAGCCATCCACGGCCACAATGTCCATCAGCAGGATGTACTTAGCAGTGTCATCCAGACCACGCACACGCACTTTGAAAGGAGGAAACATTCTCCTGCAACACAAGACAGAGGGGAAAAAAAATGCATTATACACAAATTTTGTATAACAAAGCCACAGCACATAAAATAACTACATAAACCTTTCTTTACTCTGTTTAAAATCACATGCCAATTACCTCATTTGCATAAATTAAAGTAGGTTATTCAGATTCAGAAAACTGTATTTTTCCCATTAGGACAATTCAGTTTGCAGTCATTGTTCGCTGCTAGACAGACAAACACATATCAACAATCATCGTCCTCATTCAACCGCCTGTCAATGCAGCAGGTCAGACTATTAAGGCTACACAGACCTTGAACTAGGCTCGCTATAAAGTGCAAGCAATGAAATAATTTCATCAGCAAGTGGGTATGCTCTTGGCCTACAAGACCACTACTGGTTCTGCACCCTCATATCTTCACTCACTAATACAGACCTGTTCCTGCCAGATCCCTGCGCTCTGCAAATGAACAACGTCTGGTGGTACCGTCCCAAAAAGGGACTTATGCTTTTTGTACCTTGTGTTCTTAAAATTGCTTCCATTGTTTTTCTTCACTTGTAAGTCGCTTTGAATAACAGCATCTGCTAAATGACTAAATGTAAATGTAAAGTGCAATGATAATAAATAAATAAAAGACAATAATGAGACCATATATAGATAATAATAAAACAATATAATCATTAGTTATTGCTGCTGCTGTTTATAAGCTTAATGGCAGAAGCAATAAAATAATTTGCATATCTAGTTATTTGTTTTCCGGGTGGCGCAAGATAACGCCGCCTATTAAAGAAAAATTCCTGCTTTATGTTTTTAGCCTTCTGGACGGTTCGGTCCAAAATGTTTAAATCAGGCTTTGACTTGGTTTTATGATTTGACATCGAATCATAAAACCAACAGATAAAGAAAAACGTTAAAAGAATGATAAAAAATTAGAAAGGAAAAGCTTGGATACATTCAAAGAATCCCGTTTTCGTAACAACCATTTCTGTTCCTATTTTATGAAACTCCTTCCACAAATTCCTCGCCTCCAGGGATGACTTTTGGGTCGTCTTTCAGCTCTTCTTGGTGGGTGAGCTCGTGCGCGCGTCTCGAGGCGGCGTGCCCTGTAGCATCCGCGGGACTGTGGTCCGGAAGAGGTTCTGGGAGGTCTGGGAAGTTGAGTCCAGAAACCAATGATGGCTGTGCTGCGCGTACCAGGCTCGGTATGGGAAAGGGATGGTAAGCCATAGCAACCGCAGGTGCTTGGATAAAGTCTCTCATGGGGGCGCCCACAAAGTCTCCACAGCCAGACTGGAATCACTTTCAGCTGTTAATAATAGTGGAGTAACCAAAAAGTTTTGTAACCTTCAGTGGAGACGTTTCCAGATGCTCTGAAGATCAGATTTCCAGATCCAGTTTGTTCCTCATTTATTCCGACTAGAAGTTATTGCACTGGCATCCAACAGTGTAATCCGGACACAGGCATGGACTAAACGGAGTGTAGGCGGATTAACAGGTTGAGGTGAGGGCAGTGGCATGAGGGTATATAGCCTATACGAGCTCAGCTATGACGGGATTCTGCGATCCCCGAGAGCTACCACAGTTTCGTGACTTTATTATCCCATTGGCGTCCATTACTACTCACTATATATTTAAATATATGTCAAAAGTTTACTTCAAACCCTCCAGAGTCCCCCGAGGTTCCAAATGGGTCCCCCTGTCTCTTTATTTAGGCACACACTCACTCACATATCCCCAAGTGGCATGCCCCAGTTTTCATCCAACTTCATGACAGAAAGAACATGACTAAACTTCCAGCTAAATTGTTATGAAGGAACAATTGTATGGTTTCATGTTTTTTTTCCTAATTTTATTACATTAACTATAACTTGAACATCAAAAAAAAATTTTTTCCCGCTTGTCTTGGAGATGTTGAAATTTTGTTATTTCCTTTATGATGTAGAGCTTTAATTCAATACTATAATGTCCAGTGTTATATAAAGAACTAAGTGCTGCTGCAGTTTCAAAGCCTGTGGATAGCACAACTTTGAATAATGTCTTTCAAGGTAAACTAAATAGAGTAGGGTTATTTGAAATGGTACATCTATCTGTTCAGTTTGTTCTGTCATTGACTGTAATACAGCTTTCTTGTTATTAATTTACTATGCTTTTAGTCACTAGAATGTGTCAATAAAACATTAAGCCTGTGCCATGTGTGGCACTTCTGTGCATTTTCTGTGCCCCAAGATGTCAAAGAAGCAGCCAATCAGAAGCATCCACTTTCTCTAACCTCTGCATCTTTTTATCTTTTGATTTTAGACCACAAATCAAATCAATAGTTTTTTATTATTTACCATTTCATGCTTTTTGTTATATGCAAATGTTCCTATATATACTATATATACTAAAATGCATTTTATTTCACAGGCGTGAGAGAGAAAAGAAAGACATCGAGCACATGACCCATGCTGGAATTGAACCCAGGTCTCCCAGGCCGGTGAGTCTTTTGGTTCTGACTGAAACACAAAAAGCACCATTACCCCCCCACAAAAAAAAAAAAATATTATAAAAAAAAAGTAAAATTTGTCTAGCTCCTTACAGTGTAAAAAAAAATATAGAAAATGAACCACATTAATGAAAATCTACTCCACCTTTTTGTCCACATTATACAAATCTGGTTTACACATTGTGTAAAAAACATTTAGACCTAACACAGTATTTAGACATCTCAAAAAATATAATAAAAACTCTAAGCCCCCCCGTGACGTATGTCTCATACCTGGGTAAAATCCGGTTGTGTGTCTAAAGACTCTTTTACAGATCTGGTTCGGAGAATGTTTAATTTAATTCATCTGGTTTATCCCCTAATCCCTCTATTTAGCATAGTTAGTGTCAGTAAAGTCAGTCAGTGACATAGTTGCACACTTGAGCAGTAACCAAGGTAAGAGATTGTCAAAGGCAATATCTCAAATGGTAACACATTTGTCTTTTACATTTGTTGTTGTTCAGTCTTTATTTGACTGTTTCATACAAAAATACTTCCAAACAACAAACCCAACACAGATTTATGTAAGTTATTGTTTGACTTTTTGGCTTTTTACTGGAATGAATCCGTTTTTTTATAATGAATACATTAATAAACATCTCAGATATGTATCAGTGATGAGGTCACATGTACACTGTTTGATCTTTACCAGGATGAGGACCACTAAGGTCACACAAAAATGTTTCAAAGATATTTTACTGTGCAAGTTAGATGACATGGACTTGTAAGGAAATAGCAGTCACTACCTACGTAGGTGTTTAGTCAATTGGCTTAACTAATTTTCTTTAACAGGATGGAGAGCTTAGTCAATTGAGTGGATGGCCATGTTCTTGCTGAAGTTCAATAGTTTGGGAAAAGGGCATTCTCTGTCCTTAAAGTGGTATATTTGAATGTTTGATGACTTTTATACTTTAAGAGTGCCCGTGACAGTTTATGTTGAAAGTTTGCCTCAGACCCAAAATACAGGGTTTGTAAGTTGTCTGTGGTTAGAAACAATGTAATTAATGCAAGGGAGGTGTTCCGAGCATGTCCCACTGGGAGGAGACCCCGGGGAACACACACTGGAGGGACTATGTCTCTCGGCTGGCCTGGGAACGCCTGGGTATCCTCCCGGAAGTGTCTGGGGAGTTGGTAGTCTGCGTCTCTGCTTAGACCCGGCCTCGGATAAGCAGAAGAAGATGGATGGAAATTCATACTATACATTGATAGTATAAAAGTGACAGTGATTTAGAAAGCCTTATTTCATGACATTATTGTGAAGCTGATCTTAAATTATTGTGAATATAAAGAAGAAATGCTTCCTTTCTCTCGAGTATTCTGTTCCTCTAGTGGCTAGTGACTGTTCCTCCATGCTTGTGGCAAGTGACTGTAATGGTTTACTCAACCAGATTAACACACACTTCGGTTTAAACGGGGTCAGCAGGATTAAAGATGGACCTTTTCACAAAACACTCGCATAAGATTTTGACCGGCTAACACTTCTCACCTCTGCTTCGGAGTGATGACCCTCTATGGCGTTATAATCCGGGTTTAAGGAGGTTTGATTAAGACGAGTAAGAGCCTTAGGAGGCGTCAGGTGACATCTGCAAGTCTCGTAAAGGCTTGGTGGTTTGCTTTTTGTTGAATCATTTACATTTAGCTGACGCTTTTTTCCAAAGCGACTGGTTCCATTCACCAGTGTTACAGCTGGAACACCACAGTAGGCAAGGTGGGTTAAGTGTCTTGCCCAAGGACACAACAACAGTATGAACTACCACCACCTACCTTCCAGTTGAAGGACGACCACTCTACCACTGAGCCACTGTGACCTGCCAAGTCAAGTATAACACATCAATTAATGAAATGGCAGCATACGGAGAAAGTTTTTTTTTCCCTCTCAAAAAGTAGCCAAAGGTGGCTTTATTACAGGAGTCATACATTAATGATACTGAACACCTTAGCCTTAAACATTATTGGATTGGTCAAGTCATTTTGCTTTTTTCACCATGAACGTGCTTTCTAGATTGTTAAACCCCATACAAACGGTCCCTTTCTTACTTTGTTATTTTCTTTCTTTGAAGCAATGTGCTGTATTTGTTTGTTTGCTTGTTTTTTATGTTCTGTTCATGTGTCTGTTTTTTTTTTTTTTTTTTTGAGTACCCGGAGAGAACCCACAGTAACACGGGAAGGACAGTCAGACTCCTCACAGAAAGGCCTGAGTTGGCCGATAATGTCCGAGTCGGCAATCTTCTTGCTTTGAGCCAGAAATGCAAACCACTCTCCTACCGTGTATCCTAAAGGCTTCCACGTTTTAACAAAGACCTGCTTATAGCTTTTTATTTCCCCATAAACTGGGAAGAAAATTCACCAAGGAACAAGCATTTTTATTATCCGTTGTTAATGCATCTGTACATTAATCAGTATATCTTAAAATATAATTAATCCATCTCAACATTGCCAAAATAAAATAATTAATAATTAGTCTAGATACAGGGCACTAAGAAGGGTTCGCCAGGAATCTCCCTGTTGTTATAGAGGCCTGGAGCAAAAGGCCCCACTGACCAGCCCAGATTGTGGACTTTGTTAAATGTGGATATGTCCTCAAGTGTATGTCTTTGCTCTGTTTGGTGTCTGTTTGGTCGTTTCTGTTTGCTGTCAGATAATGTTGTGTCTTTGTCTGATGATACTATGAAAAATAGTTTTCCTGAGGGGACAATAAAGTTTATATAAAGTTTGTACTTGATCCAGAGTATAGAGGATTACTAACACCACCAAAATAATTGGACGAGTTAATTCGGTTTAAACTTGTCCTCAAAGTGTGTGAGGTGAAAAAGATTCTAGAAGGAAACAACCCTAAGTCTTTAAGGTGAAGGATCTTAACCTGAATGCACCCAATAATCCAGCTCCCGAATTAGACTATACCATGGCACAGGCCTCAGGTCATTCTCCAAACAATGGTTTTAAATACACCATCATGAAAAACTAAAAGATTTGGTTTACAGTTTGATAAGAAAATGTCCACCAACGTAATGTTATGTAAAATAATGCTATTAAAAACAAGAACAGTGTCTGAAGCAAGTCTTTCTTAATAAATACTAAAGGAAAACAGTTGAATAATTTAGATTAACGATTTCTAATCAAATGGTGAGTGATTAAGTGTTATCTCTGAGTTTATCCAAATCCCACTTGAACATAATGTGATAAAGGCACTGACTGTGTCGCTCACTTCAACTAGTACACAAGACATCTGCTCTAGATTAGATTTGCACACACACAGCCAAAACCTTTTTGCCAATTACTTTTTCCTCGAAAGATGGATATAAAATAAAGAAAGTTCTATGTATCCTAAACAGGAGGCAAGTAGGATTTAAATTAATAAGCAATTAGGTCATTTGAAGACATCTGTCTGGCTTGTATGCCAACCACAGTACATGGCCAACATTAAACAATCGGCCGGTGTGAGGAGGTGTGATGACTACATGAGCTTAAAAAGACAGGAAAGTGATTCAGACCTTTTTAAACAAGACAGTAGAACATTACTTTACTTTACAAGGCAAACAGTTTGCAGTGTAACATTAATGATAATCATATTTTTTACCATGTTTAGAAATATCTCTAATACAACATTTCAAAAATTTGTGTTATTAATCAAAATCAAAATAACTTTATCAATCTCCAAGGGGATTTCTTGTGTTGTTCTGTCACTGATCTCAGACATCCACTGGCTGATCTCTTTTGTTCAAAAGCCCAAAGCATGGGGGTGATCCATGTTGTTCAGTATAGCATCTGTTCTGTTGTGTGTCCGTTCCTCCACTACCTCAACTAGAGTCTCTAACCTAACAGTTGAACCGGCCCTCTCTATTAGTTTTTCAAGTTACCTACAATCTCTATATCTCTACAATCTAAGGAACCACAAAACAACAGAGGTGGTGTGGTGGAGTGAATGAAAAAACATGTCAGTTAAAACAACTTTCTTTGTATCATCTCAGCCCCTAACAAAACTATCTAGAGACTGAAAATCACACAGAAGACATTGGAAAAAGGTTTACGGGCTACTTCTTCTTGTGTTAGAATAATCACTGCTATTTTAGTTGTCTGAAGAGCAGTATAAGCTGGTAGACTCTGGGTTGCTCCTCTTACTGATTTACTGTGACAGAGTGTCTGCTACTACAGAGCAATTGTGCATGTTATGTAGGTCAGGACATGTTGGGTTGACTGTCAATAAAATATTGATGTGAGATGACGCTGTCTTAGATATGGACTGCGGCTGGAGAAAAAGAGAAGTATGGTTTGAGGTGATAAGAAATGTGTGAAGTGCAATGTGTAGGAATTTAATTTACATACATTTAAAAACAAGGACTGCCAGTCTATGCTCAGTTAATTCAAAGCCAAACTTTCAGTAACTATTCATGACTTTGGCTAAAGCACAACACCAATCACAGTAACCTGTTAAAAATGCATCCAATGTCATCTGGTTCTCGAACTGGGCCTGTCTATACTTACCAATGTATACCAATGTAATGCAGATAATTCCTGACTTCTCCGCTCTTAAACTGTCAAAATACCTTACCCCAGTGTAATAAGCCATTCTAATTGGCATTTAAGACCAATCGGGTCAAGCCTGTAAGGTCGACGCTATCAAGGATTAACAGTTGTCACTGTCAGTTTATCCACTGAGGCAACATCCACTTCACCAAAATCCAATAACTGAAAGAGAATTAAATAACATAAAATGCAACACCAAGTAAAAAATGAGAACTTTATTACAACAGACACTGTATATCCAGTCACTGTGTATAGCATATAACAGTTTATTCTGTAAAGTGGCTGCATTTTAGCAGCACATGTATTAGGGAAAGAAAATGTGTGCCCATAAACATCCATTACCTTTGGACACTTACATATAGTATCTGAGCATGCTGAACACCAGAAAAAAACATTGCATAATAATAATGTGCTGTACAAACTTCTATTGCATAATGAAGCACTGTACAAAATCAACATAACAAATGTAACAAGATGGGGCAGGGTTAGTACACAGCAACATCCGTGGTAACAAAACACTGGTGAATATAAAGCATTTCTGTGGCAGTGTACTGAAAGTGCATTATTTGTGATTAACACCGGGCCACAACTGATTACACATCTGTCATTTAACCTGGCCATATTTTAGCTGAAGATAATAAGACCATGACGTGTGAAATGAACCAGTGAGTCATTTGTACGAAGGCAACAGACAAGACAAAGAGATCAAACAGTTACTGAGCTGCCATAGTAACACGAGTTAGAACTTTGTATATTGTTTTTTGCTATCATTTACCATCTATTCGAAATTGGGCACTTGAATGCTATTGTTATCATAACATTTAAAAGGTAAAAGAAAAAGTTAAAATTCACACACGGTTTTAATATTTGAGAACAAAGAGGAAACCATCCTGCATTTCTGGTAGTCAACAAAACAATGAATAAAAATGAGCAGCGCCAATTGAACAAGGCACAGGTTTGATACTGATGTTGTACAACCCCTTAGCCTGTACATCCTCTTTAAAATGAAAACATCCAAATTAATGGGTGGGTTGTTCTATAATAGTACCATTTCAGAGCAATATTTACAAATGGTAAAATCTTACAGATGACTTAACCATATGAAGTGACAGTACATAATTGGCCTTTGGAAAGACACAAACCATTTACAGTACACCATGGCATAACTAGAACCTGAGTGGGAAGCTTCTGCATTTCTATTATTTCAACTCTATCACCCCTACCAAGAATTCCTTGTCCATAACAAAAATTATGAATAAAAATAATTTGAGCCCTGCCGATTATCATTGCAGTTCTCTTCCTCAGTCATAAAAAGACACTCCAATCAAGTAAAAACCTTTTAAATATTGTGAAAGAGATGACCTGTTTTAGAGCAAATTTTTTGTGTTCATTAAAATACATATTTTGAATAAACTATTATTATTATTTGGTATGAAAATAGATAATCAAATTAAACAAAGCTTAAAATTTCATTTCATTTTTGGAAAACTTTTAAAAGGGATCAGAATGGCAAATTAATAAAAACAGATCACTATTAAAAGGAGGGACACAGCAAAACAGCTACAATCTCAAGTTTCACACTTATTTACACAAACAAAGACTGTATAAAATGTATTAGGCTGCAGCACACAAGTCCACATGTCAAAAAAATGCAGATTATCCTTCTGGTCTCAAAATATATTAACATTCAGCACGCACACAAGGCAGCTTGTGGTGCTGGGGGAGGATAGTGCATTCTTCAGACGAGCTTTTCTCTCTTTCTTGAGCACAATTTTGATGGGACTGTTCACTTTGTTCTTTGTTAGGACGTGTCTTTCGGTGTAAACTTTTATTAGAGGGACGGCCAGCCCGTTGATGTGGGATATTAAGTTCAGTGGTGTTATGCAGAGCGCAACAAAACCTTTTCAAAGGAGGAGCAGAAGTAGTGGAGTCTATTTTTGTGGTTAAGGCTTGCTTTTCATTGTGTGAATCTTCTGGAGAAGGTGGCATGGCCCCTACAGAGTCAGAGAGAGGCTGTGGCGTGGCACAGAAAGCAGCTTCATACAAACCCAATCTTTGCTCCAGAGAGATTGCACTTCGTTTGAACAAGGAGGAGAAATTCACGTCATCGCTCTGCTGAAATAAAAGAGATTTATTTTTACTGTTATTGGAATGTTAGTGTATGCACCCAGATAAAAGCTACTGCAAATAGACAAAAATTATTAAAATGAATTTGTACTGCACATAATGTGATAATGATGATTGATGGTACAGTTGTAAGAACATATATATGGTCGACAAACAACTTTAAAAAAGTGTGTCTTAAATCTAAAATTGTATACTACATGATGTCCAAGTAGCTGTATTCTGCTCGGTATCAGTGTTCAGTAAAGATTAGTTCACTGTCTCCCTCTACTGGCAGCTATGACCTCTTCTCACAAAAAGCACTTGAAGGAGAGGAAGGGAGAATAAAAAGGTTGTACATCTGATAATCACTGATTATTTCTGTATGACAAAAAGATTTACTAAGAATATATGTATAAATTAAAACGTTTTTTGACCTGAACATCTTACTAGAATTAAAATGTATTCTAAAATAAGAATCCTGAGCTAATGATTTCATTTTTTGAGAATTTGGCATTCACCTCACTACCACTCCAGGCATGTCCATCCCTCATGTTCTTCTCCAAATATCTCATCTTCTTCAAAAAACATGCCATCCTCATGCTCCGCCTGTTTGCCCCAGAAACAAAGGACCATTGATCGTAACTGCTTTGTGACCTGATGACAACAGCTACTGGGATTAAATAACTTCTAAACAACAATTAAATCATGGTGATAAAAAACAAACAAAACCAAAGATTGAGTTGGAATAGAAAGACAAATACAGTGAAGAGCAAAAGACAAACACATATTCAGTATTATTCCACTGTCAGAGTGGTCCTGATATGCTTTTTCAACAGTGGCCGACTCTGCATTTGGAAAATATCTGCTCTAGTGGTTTACATGTCTAATTCTAATGAAACACTGCAAAATAAACATGAAGCAAAGTGACAGCGCTGACCTTTGGGACTTCACACGTGTTGTAAGTCGTCCCAGGATATGGCACATGGTCAATCCCTGTAGCCATGTCAACTACGATCTCATCTCGATGCATTGGGATAGGAGGACCACCTTGCTCGTGAAGAGCCAGGACGATTACTGTTGTGTTGTCTGCTCGGAGCATACGCTCTTTCCAAAACAGAAGGGCAGTGCAACCCAAGCGCCGTGCACAGGACATTCCCTTTGGTCCCTAATAACACAGATTTTAATAGATTGGTAGTAACAGAAATGGGCCCATGGCAGTTACTTGAAGCTTGTCTTCTATGAAAATCTGTGCTAGCAATGTCAGCTAAGGCTTTCTAAAATATGGTAAATTGACAGTGAAAAAGAAGAATAAAGTGTATATATAATGCAAATACGCACCACCATTTTGTCGTGGCTATAACACATATTAACTGCATTCTTGGGTGGCATCATGTTCCAAAGTCCATCACTGCCGATGATGATATAGTGATGCTTTTTGGGGTCAAGTGTCATGACTGTGGTGTCAGGCTCAGGTGAAACCACAAACTCCCCACTGTAGAAATTGTAGCTCCAGAGGTCCCCTAACCCAACAAACAGAAACATGTATCACTGTGCTGCATATTTCTGCACCAGTGCCATAAGCATAAGCAGATATGCAACTGTGTTACCAAGGGACCGTGCCACAGCCAGGAAGGGAATCTGGTCGATTACAGTACTTCTTCTCACGGGGCCGTTATGAGTCAGCCGGGGTCTCTTCCACACGACACGGTTCACCCCTGACTTCTTCATGACACTAACCACACACAAAACAGGTCATGTAAATCATTGAATTTGGCAAACAACACACTTCAATTTGTGGACGAGACACTTCCATTTGTTTTTGGAGCCATTCGAATTAAATTATTAGATTTAGCCAAACTCACGGCACTAATAGCTAATATCTGAAGAATTTAGGTAGTTATGTTTACTGTTTTAGAGAATTGTAAAACTCCTCTATTAAAGCCTTATTACATTTTTTTTTGGTTTAAATAAAATAGAGGCCAGTACCTGCCCCCCAGTCGTTCAATCCTTTCCTTTTCTTTCGGAAGTTCAGGCTTATGGTCTTGTGTTAATTCAAGGGCCTCAAGGGCAAAATCAGAGTCATTTTCCTTCACTCCAACTACGACCGCTGAATCCCCCACATGTGCCACATACATGTGGACTCCCCGGATCACAACTACACTGGCTGTAGTTCCTGATGTACTGGGCAAACCCGTAAGAGTCTTGGGCCACTCAGCTGTTAATGAAGAAAGAAAATAATAAAAACATGTTCAAATTGGACATTTCATAAGTAAAAACATCGTTTTTTTACACTTGCACAGGTTACTACAAAGTAAATGTGGTGTAGTGTATGTGAGAGCTCTCAGTCATTAAGGCCTACCTGTAACTGCATCTGGACATAGTTTTAAAAGCTTGAAAAATACGATTAACGTTCGCAATTTGAAAAACTGTCCAGATGCTTACTTCTATGTAATGTAGTGCACACTTTACATGTGATATAAAGTAAAGAAAATGGCATAGCTATTAAAACAAAACTATATTCCAGTTATGGTATTATAGTAATGCACTTTAAACCTCCTATCACTGATCATATTATATCTTGGAATCCGCCTTGTGGTCAGATGACGCCTCAGTGTGTTTCAGATTTGCTATGGTAAGCCTTTTAGCATTTGCATCATGCCACTCATGACATAGCCTACGTGACTACATAATGTTTCTAGGAACTGCAAGTATTTAAAACCTATGAATCCCAAAAACTTACGCAGCTCTTTCCACATTGCGTGGTGACACGCTATGAAACCTTTTCGTAGCGCAGCACAGACCTCACTGTGGTCTTTCGACCAAAATCCTCGCTGTCGTTTCAATAATCCCCACAAGTTTTCTCTAGCAAATTGTGCTGCTTCCCGACCACCGTGTCCGTCAAATACGGCGAAAAACGCCACAGATCTTCGCGTGTCCACCACACTCTCTGAGACGCTTTCGTCCGACAACACCGGCGCGCTGTTGTTGCCGCTGTCCTTGTTTAAGAGACTCTCGACCCACATAGCAGCAGCCAGGCCGCACTCAGCAGCATTGTCCGCACGCTCATGAGTGCCGTTTGTAGTCTGTCTAATCGGTTCACTATCTATTTTCTCCTCTCCTTCTTGGGACGGTGATTTTGAGTCATCTTCGGCGGGCGACGTTGTAGGTTCATAGTCAATTCTTATATCGACAACATCTTCCATGTATTTTCTCCCTCCTTGCTCAGAAAATGCACTCATACGGAATATTATCGTGTCGTCCATGATTGTATGCGCCTTACACTGTTTATCTAAACAACACAATCAACATGTAGTTGTTAATTGCCCATAACCCAAAAATTTGAACCAGTTTTGCCGCGATTGTGCGACCGAAAGGTTCCTTCCTTTTTTGTTTATCTCCTCGAAAACGTCCCACTGTACGTCATGACGTAGTATTATCTACCTAGCAACGACGCATGGCACGCCTGGCGATGCTGCCTTTACAGTCTGCTTAAAGTGGGAATTCACACGTAAGGTAACTACATTCGAGATGTTTCCATTGTCACTTAACACAGATATATCAGCATAAAGTAGGCTAGTGTAGGTTACTGAAAGCATTTGTAAGAGCTACACTAGTAAATTAGTTTAATAGAAGAATGGTGTGCTTTGGCTGTTTATCAAAGTTGACCTTTCAAAGCACCAAGTTAGCTACTTCGTCATTAAAATTAAGTAAATTTTATTCTTTATAAATAAATAATTACAATCATTCTGTCTAAGGAAAATGTTTATATTAAGATTAGTGAGGAAAGTTTAGATTTATCTGAAACTTTTTTTTATCCAACAGTGCTTCCAAAAAACCAGATGGAGGCAGTATTTATCCAACAGCCTAAAGTCGGCTCAATTATTAAACCTTTAAGAAATAATTCGATTTAAACAGCGATTTGTTTCAAATAACAATATCCAGGTCTATATAAAATTGTAAAACTAGGCATGCAGGCTATATCACACAACTATAGGCTTATATGGTGTTGTGAACCATAGCCTACATTTAGCCTGCATTGAAATGCTTCCATAGTTACTGTCAATGAGTCATTTAGTACATTTGTAGGTAGGCTAATTATATTAATCCAGTACATGAGAAATTGAATAATGCACAGTAGACTATGTTTGTGTCCGAATCAACACACTAAACAGTGCACTATATATATAGTGATCACGCAATTTTGTAGTGCTCTCCGAAAGTCTAGTGACTGAAATGTAGTGCACTCAAAGTTTCCCACAATGCATGAGTAAAAGTAGTGAGCCGCGGTGGTGACTAGACGGTTAAATAGACCATAATGCTTTGCAAATTTGTCGGAGGAGAGCAAGCCAGCGATATACCTCCGTCCACCAGAGGGCAGGCTCCAAAAGCAGAAATATAAGGAGAAATCCAATGGCGACTTTACAGGTGTAAAAATCATGTTTCATTTTTGATTACTACGTTCGTTTATTGTATCTGAAAACTATTGTTTTACTATGCAGTAAAAGCGGAAAAGCCCGAATGTAACTGCCATTTTATTGCCCTGTTGTAATGACAATGTCGGTGAAAAGGTGACTAATGGGCGGAAGTTGTCCATTGGAGGAGAGTACAAGAGTAAAACTGTACAAGTTTGACTTTTTGTGGAAACTGTAGAAAGTTTGTCTGTGAAAAAGTGTCCGAGACCGTTCATTAATTAAGTGCACTATATAGTTCTCTATACAGAGCAACGCTATATAGTGATTGAGGGGTTAGGGACTTGTGTTTGCATTCGGACACAGCCTATATCTGCTCCTATCAGCTTGTATGCCACTGTTCTGCTGGCAGTGATAGTATATATTAGGCTGCTGGTCGAATCTGTACATTCTTCTTTGTGAATGTTACAGGGAAAAAAGGGAAGAAGCAAGAGTGAAAATCAATAGATACATATGTTTAGAGCAAAAGGAATTTCCACATTATGCTTTCCCTTGGTGTTCAGCCCCACCTTAACCTTTAATACCCAAGACTATCACCTTGACTTTAACCCCAAAATCTGCTTTAGTCTTTATACCCCATCTGCTTTAATTCTATCCCCCTTTTCTTCCTTCTGCCTCCTTACTGTTTATGTCCAATAATAGTGCATGCCCTCTGAGGGGGTCCTGTCTGCACATAGGCCACTGTCACAGATGAAGAGGCAAAGTGATTTCCATGTAAATGGTGTCAGAATGTCATTTTCAGGTGAAGCTGCAGTGAAAATGAATTCCTGAAGACAACAAAGATTACTAAAGAGCCATGACACCTGGACTGCATTCTCACACAGATTCCCCATGCAGCTGTTGTATAATGGCCCATCAATAAAATAGCTTTGTTTGGCTCCTTGTGTAGATGCTGAGGTGTCAGTCAGCCTTACCAGAGCAGAGAATAGGAGAAGGAAAGGGGACTCAGAGATTTCCATATAAATTTATGCTAATATAACCACCGGTCATTTCTGATAGAAGCAAATCAAAAGGTGTGTGAATATGAGCAAGATCCATTTATCGTCATAGTGAACACACAGGTCTTTAATGATTGATAAGTGTCTGGGATGGTATGGATTTTAGTGGCCCTCGTGGTTGCCCATTAGTGTGGATCACAGCTTCATCATATGACTTTAATGACAAGAGTCAAGTGTTTGAACTGACCAATCTTTAATTTTATAACACAAAAAAAAATCTGATTACTGTTTAGAAATATCTTTGAAATATAATTATTCTTTATTGAAAACTTTGTCTTTGTTCAGAAAGTGCCTTCCCAGTCTAGTTTTTTTGCCCTGCTTCAGCAAATGTTCTGTTTTAGAGCATCATGAACGCATGTGCTTTATTTTCACTGATTAGAAGTGGGCATTAATGATGTCTGTTAGTAAGACGGTTCTTGCAAAGCACTGACACCTGGGGGTCATTATTGGCAAACGGGTCAAACCAACCATTTTAAAGACTAAAGGCTTTGTTGAGATTAAAACTATTAGCTACATGTATTTTCATAATTGGTTACTCCAGACAGTACATCTTTGTTTCTCTAATGCAGGTTAACTCTGTGAGTTATTTGGTCATTCTGAGCAGTTAGGCAACATTCTTTCCTGGACCACATTTCCTCTTAAGATGCTATCAGTCCAATGTCACACTCACAAGTCTGCACCTGTCAGCATGATAGATGACCAAGATATTGACTTGAGGTTAATTCAAAAGCACGCTGCACAGTTAGATGAAGGATTTGATAAGAAAAGCATTGATAGAGTACAGCTTGAGAAGAAAATTGTTTCGGGTCACATGGCCCTGTGTGTTTGCAGCATCAAACACACAGTGGAATATAAAAAACAAAGGCAGATGTAAAGTATCTGGATTAATAATGCTGTTAAACTGGGCAGATTGAGGCCTAACACCCAGTCCATGCAAGTCAATCTGCTATAGCTGCTCAATAAACCTTTTAAAATAAAACAACTGTGACATGCAACATTATCATTGAAGGAAATTAGTAACTGCTTTAAAATATTAAATAATGTCAGTGGGAATGTGCAAGACATTTAACTGCTGGGACCATTTTTCTATTTTGTGTAGTAATCCTCTAAGGCATGTGTTATCTAAAAAAGAAACTATTCAAAAAGACAAATATATTGTACAAAATGTGAAGTCAGTAAACAGTGGGAGACAATAAAATGTCTATTGTTTTTTTCTCCAGATACACAGGCCATTTGGATAAGAACTCTTTGAATTTGTGAAAGTGTGTTTGTTGGTGCTATCTCTATGATGAATTGGCTGTTGTCTTCCATTTTCACCTATATACACTACAGGTTCTCGCTCTATAGTGTCCTGGAATAGCAATGGCCAGGTAGAAGCCTATCTTAGTTTCACTCACAGTATAAATCCTACCAAAACATCAACACATCTGCGGTTACTAAAAGTACCAATTGAAATACTGTATGATTACTTACCGTTAACACTACTGCAGATATTTCACATGCACCAAGTGTTTCAGCGGGCTGGCGGCTGGTGCTGCAGGTAAACGAACAAACAAACCCTGTGGGATAGACTTTGTAAACCGCACTGAGCTTTAGAGTGCACAACAATAGAATGTAAGATTCTCTGGATTGAAATTCCTATCCATACTGAGTACATAGGAAATTAAATAATTTAGACACATTTAGTCTAGACATTTAGTACACAGTATAAAATACTGTAGTTTCAGTAGTTTACAATTTTTGTATTTCCCTGTATATAGCAGAGGTTAAAATCACACATGTGCAAGTCACAAGTAAAGTCAAGTTTCAAGTTCAAGTTTCAAAGCAAGTCAAGTCACTGCTTTATGTCAAGCAATTAAGGTCAAATTGTCGCTTGGGTCAAGCAAGTTACTGGCAAGTCATACAAATGTTTGATAAATTAACAAAATTTAAATATTAAAATAAGTTTTTGCAATAAGGATTTCTTCTCAAAAGGAGTTCACAAACAGCTGAGTTGTTAATACTAGGGCTGCAACAACTAATCAGATTAATCTATAATAATCTATTATTAAAATACTTGTCAACTAATTTTTATTATCAATTAATATCTGGGTTATTCATAGACTGAAACCTGCCATGTGTTGAGAGAAGAGGGTTATATTACAAAGAGCAGTAAAGCCACAGAAACAGTAAAAGAGATGTACATTTTGTGTTTTTTGATGAAAATACATTGTTATGAGTGTATATGCTCTATCCACACATCCTGTGGCACTTGTAGCTTCGTCTGGTTCAAATTTAGCAAAAATATATGTGATTTTTTTTGTAGTATTATCATCAGTTTAAGCCGGAACAATAAAAACACCTCAAGTTTTTGACCACTTGTCTTTGTTAGTCCACCAGATCCTCATGCATTTACACAAGCATCACTATCAGATTATTAATCAATTAATAAAAAAAGAACTGTCAGATTAATTGATTATAGAAATAATTGTTAGTTTATATTTACTTATATTAATACAATATAAATCTAAAACTAAAAATAATAAATAATAACGTTTAAAACTACACAGCCTAAAATGTAAATGTAACTGAAATTAGGCCAAAATAAAAGTACAGGACAAGCAGGAGAGAGAAAATTCATACAATACAAAAGAGAACATATCTCACCCATTATAGAATTAAATCGAACAAAATTTAATTAAAAATCTAAATTAACAATCAGCAAAAATCATAAATGAACAGAGATGTACAGATGTCATGTACAGCCAGCGTGACACGACTGCTCACACCCTGACAAAAGCTCATTAGCCACAACGAGTAAGTTAGGTGTGCAGTACTTGTCATCTGTTTTTATAATATTAAAGTCATCATGATGAAATGAAAGATTTTAATATTTCTTTCAATTGTATTTGAGTGCCTTGTCCAAAACGTTAAGTCTATCACACAACTAGTATAATAACCTTGACTAGCCAAGACGTTAGCGACAGCTGAAAACAGCGGGACTGACTGCGTCACTTACATTTTTTTTGTGGGATTTGAAGTGTCGATTGAAATTTAAAGTGGTGGTGGTTGTATCACATATCTTTGTATTGCAGGCCTGGCATACTGCTGTTCTTCTCTTCTTATCACCGTCTTACACATAATCCTTGTAGCCGAACTTAGATATTTTTGGCCTAGCGCCTTCCATGTTCAGTCACGACTGCTCTTACGTTAGTTCTCTCTGCTTGCCTGCTGCGTCACGTGGTTAGGTTGCAGTGCATTCAAAAACAGATATTTATTTAACAAAAGACAAGTTATTTTGAGTCTTTTAACTCAAGTCCGAATCAAGTCTCAAGCAAGCCTCTCTCATGGAACCTCTTAAACAGTCCTCGAGTAAGGGCGCCACCATACCGCAATATACAGTGTAACAAACTGGTACAAAAGATGGCTCTGGTCTCTAGAGCTAGGTTTTTACTACATGACAACTCTGGGGGGGTGGTGTATGCTGAAAACTATTGTTTTACTATGCAATAAAAGCCAAAAAGCCCGGATGTAACCGCCATTTTATTGCTCTTTCATAACGACAATATCAGTAAATAGGGGACCAATGGGCGGATTACATCCATTTTATTTACAATCTATGGTCTCAGGTCATAAAGTCAAGTCTTTTATTAATACATGGAGTAAGCTGACCATCACCAACTAAAACCACTGAATATAGCATTTAAATATACTAGATAATCACTGTTATTTATTAATACACATTTTAAAATGTGAAGGAATATCATTTTTAGCTCTAAATGTCAATACAAGCAATATTTACTTTTGACCCATGGCCCGCTATGATGTTTTAATCTTTAGTTGCCAAGGAAAATAAGTTTCCCTGATCTAGATCCCTAATTTTGTTTGACTTTGGAAGAAAATGTGTAAAGAATCAATTGGAAGCGTGAAAGTCATCACTTCTGTCCACTTTTATGCAGACATAATTAGCCCATAATGTCAAACAGAATCTCCCAGTCATAATGAGGGAAAATTTGGTAAGGTTGTCCCTATCCAACTCAGGAAACTTAAACAGCAATGTGATGAACTAAAACGTTACATGCTATAATGCAACAACATAATATAATATTTTAGCTTCAGTTTTTCATGGTTTCTTTGGTTGGACTATTGGCTCAACGTTTCCTACCAGATGTGGTTCACTTTACCCACATCCACCATTTTAGATAAAACAAACTAGCTTACTTATTCAGGATAATATTTAGCTAAACTATTTCCATGGTTTTATAGCTTGACACATAGCCAACATGCCAATGAATAGTTTTAGACCTGGACAAATTTGGTTTGATGTAAATACCATTATATTGAATATGCCACAATTTTACTATTAGTTGTAAAATCCGTTTTACAAAAAAATTGTGCTTACGACTCCTCCAATATGCCCTAATTTTTTTCATTCTTGAAAAGATGAATTCCTTTAATTGGTAAGGTCATACAACAATACAAATGTACAACTTTGAAGATTAAGGGGGTGGGTCAACTTACCCAGTAGCTTATCTTACCCCACTCTTCCCTATTCTGTTTTATTTGTTCATAGACAACAACATACGAGGTGCTCTCTGGCTGTAGAAAAGGCAAAGCCACTAGATGCTAACAAAAACTACACATCAACTTTAAAGCTCCACTACCTAATTTTCTTTTTGCTGTTTCTGTCTCAGACCTCACTCTCTGCCAAGAGCAGCCAATGGACATCTCCTGCTTTTCTTTTACTAAAAAAAATGAACCAATTTTTCCTCCACAGAATAGTAATACATTAGACCAGACTTTTTTTTTTTTTTTACAAATGATTGCTTTGACAATATACTATTTGGGGTTTAACATTTTTCCACAACTCTCTCCCCAGCCACCTCCACCTCCACTTCATCTTCATCTCCACTCCAGGGGGGCGGGCAGCACAGACTTGGACAGGAAGAGACTCAACAAGCTAGTCGAGAGGGCCAGCTCTGTCCTGTGCTGGGTGAGATGTTGGCCAAGTGGACATCCATCAGAGACAACAGCTCTCACCCCTTGCATCAGACTCTGAGCAGCTCCTTCAGCGTCAGACTGAGACACCCTCAGAGCAGGAAGGAGCGCTACCGCAGATCCTCCCTGCCTACTGCTGTGAGACTTTATCATTCACACATGTAACAATAAGCTAAGATACTGTGCAATGTCCATTTCTTTCTCACTCCTTTAATTTTTAAATAAGTATATAGACAGCTTAAGATTTTGTTTAATTTAATCATCATATTTTATTCCTTTCTTTTACTTTTTGCGCTTTACCTGTCTAAGAGCTGGTTACAAGTGAATGTCCCCTCTGTGGGATCAATAAAGTCCTATCTTATCTTATCTTAAAACTAAGTAGTAAGTCAGCTAAGTAGTAGCTAAATGCATATGTGTAAGCTAGGTAAGTTACGTTCTGAGTTAAATGTGATACTGCTTTAATCAATGTTAAAATGCAATGCTAACTGCAAAAATAGTGAGCTAAAATAGAGCTTACAAGCTAACAATGTAAAAAAAAAAAAAAAAAGCCACATTTTCTGGCAGTGAGAAACATGTAATTAAGATGTATTTTTCATTTGCAGCTCATGATTTGCTCGTGTCAAGTCTAATTTCTGTGACTAAACTGTGTGGTGCAGCCTTAGGACCCTGAGGATATTGGACCCAGGTTGCGGCAGAGGTAGCGGTGTAATTTGTATGCACCCCATCTGATAGTGCCTCCTGGATCACAGATGGATTATTTAGGCTTTTCCTTCGGCACAGGCTCCTCTCTTTTTTGTTTTCTGTACTCTCTCTCGCTGTCTCTTTCTTTGTTTTTTTGTTTTTTACAGCTCCATGTTGTATCTATTTCTTCTGCTACCATTGTTTGGATGCATGAGAAGAAGCCAGAGTGGCACAGATTTTTGCTTTTACAAGAGAAAATGAGAGGATAATCCTAGTGGAATGACCTAGAGGGGTAAGTTGTAAAGTTAATAGTTATACGGTTTGGTCAGTATCTTTGTTATTTCATTGCTTGCCTTTTTTCTGAGAGAATCAGAGGCTGCTCTCTGTAAAACTGTGCAGTGTGATTTAGACAGGGGCAGATGCTGCACATGTGCTCTGCTGCTACAAGTTATTAGAAGTAAATGCTATTTTATTTCACATAATTTCTGTCTTTTCCTTATATTGTCATTTTACTACTTTGCTGTAAAACTACGAGGAAAATCCTTATTGCTGTTTTACATCAGCAATAATGATCACATACCTCTGAATATGTATTGTAAGTCATACTATGGTGTGTGCTTGATAAATTCTCATTCTCAGTCCCTTGTTGCTTTTGTCATTTCTCTAGCTCCTGGCTGTGATAAGCCTTTTGTGCTTTGGAAAACCCTGAAGGAATTTAGCCATTATGGACAACTAACACTTTCTGAATTTAAATTCAAGCCACATCTCATTGCTCTCTCTTGATCTCTTATTTCTCTTATTATACCCTCCTCAATTTGAGTGTTTTGCTTAATCTTTGGACAATTTAGAGTTAATAGTGTCAGATACAAATTCATAGAACACATTTAAAAATTAACGTAATCAATTCTGCCATTTTAAAATGCCATGTGTATTTAATTTTTATTTCAAGTCTTTCGTTTTCTAGTGTCAAAGATCAGTACGTCCTTTTGTCGCTCCCTAGGACTATTCGTTACCTGTCCACAATGCCCCCTTAGCCTTCTTCTATCTACTTTGTTATTACGAGCTTTGACAGACCCTCAGACATGGACTCCTCACACTTTTAATATCCTTTGTCTTGCTCCAATAGCTCCCCTAATACGTTACAGTGGCAGTGATGAAAGTCCCACAAAGCACATCCCATCCATTTCCCCCAAAAGACACTGCAATATGTCATCCGTAACTGCTGGCTGTTGATAAGAACACTTCAGTCCTACACTATAACCTGGATGAATGTGATGTATGGCTTTTTGTGAGTGACAGGCATTTGGGGAGCTGTCTGAAGCTCTGAAGCTGGGGGCTGAACGCAAAGCACCTGCCTCTACCTCCAAATGTTGATGTTCACATTTAAAATGATTGTTACGGTCTTCGTTGTGAGGTCTAAGGTATGAGAGAGACACATATTAAAGATGGACAATGGCAGGGTTGCTTAAATGCACACACAAAATAATCAAAAGAGAGAGAGATGGGGGGCCCAGTAACCAAGGACAAATGCCCAGATATCAAACTACCTGTTGACGCAGTTAGTATGTACCAACATACACAAGGCTGCTTTAGGACCAACGCAATTAAAAAACATACAACCAATCAGAGCATCACACAAAACCCACCCTTTTTAAAATAAGCGGGTATGATTGGTCGGGTAGCATTGATTGATAATTTCCAAATATGTATATTCATACTAGAGAAATTCTGTACTACAATATGTCTATGTGAAGTGGAAAAATAAGATGACATATGTTATATGTATGTTACCTCTACTTTTATATTGTTAGAGATAAACCTTGTTCAAAGAGGCTCATTTTACATACAGTACATTATATCGGCTATGAACTGATAAATACCAGATGGCAGTAATTCTGGAGCTGATGAGCACATACAGTAACAGCCTGTATCAACAGATGATGCTTTGTGATTGAGAAGCTTGCATCCATGTACAATATCGGTCTGGGAATCACATTATATTTATATACATTCTTGTGTGAACGTTGCTAAAATTATGCTACATTTGCTGTTGTACATTTATATTTTACATTTTTGTTAACCCCAAACTCATCGCGTGTATCTGTTTGTATGAGATGGGAGGGAAGTATTGGTCAGAGGAAGAGATGCTGAGCACTGATTCTTTTTACACTCCAGTGCCCTCCATAGAATGTGATCTGTCTGCCGTGGTATAGACAGCAGTCCTCCTGTCCTGTCTTATTGACAATATGTTAGATGGTAAGCTGTGATTAGTCTCCAGTAGACAGAAGACAGAAGAGGAAATCAGCTGCCTCGTCTTCTTTGATCTGTGAGCGCTCCCCATTAGCGCAGACACTGTGACAAGTCGCACAGTTTTAGCCCGGAAAAACTTCTGATAGATGTCGGCTGTGAACCGTGTCTGGAGTCTGTCTCTATGTCACTAATAAGAGCAATGGATCTGTGATGAGATACATGCAGTCACACTTAACAGAGGGGAAATATAAAATAGGTTCTTGGACATTGAAGAGGTGATATAAGTTATGTTTTGATTTACACACAAAGTGGGTTCAATGCTAACACTATTGAAGCTGCTGCTGTTATTGATGATTGATTAATGGTGACGTTTTGGCATTAATGACATCTTGGTTAATAGTTCAGTGCGAAAGAACATTACAATAACCAACTCAGACATAAAGATTATGAAAGCAAGGTAATAGTAGTATTGCAATACTCATCATTTCTGGTCCTGTCTTATAATCATATTTTAAACACATTGGTCTCAGCAAAGTCATTTTACTCACACTTTTGTGACAAAGATGTCTTGGAATTTTAAATCAGTAATGACAAAGTTGGTTTATTTGTTCATATTGTTCTTGTGACTGAATGTCAACTTCTATCATATTATCTTCATTATTAAATATCTTTGTAACTCCTCTTCCTTCAGACACTCGTCCCTTCATAGGTGTGGACTTGTATCTCTTTCAATATATCATGCACTGGTCTATTTTTACTACAAAAACATTAAAATGCAGATATTTTATATACCACCATTTTACAGAATATTCTTGTCTCCTCTTCTTAATTTCTCTCTTCCTCTTAATATTATTAAATTACACCCTGGCATTTTTGACCTGGTTTTCTGTCACAATCTAACAAAATCATCTCCATATTAACATATAATACCCAACAGGACGTTTTCTTCTCTCACCTACTGACATGTTTTAAATTATCTCTTGAGTATTAGATTTTTATGTTCATTTTGTAAAATGTGTCAGATACAACTAAATAATGGAATCTTATTGCTGCTCCCTATTTTAATATTCAGTGCTCTCCAAAACACAATCTTTCTTGCTCATTATGTGATATCCACGAGGAGACTTTTTCAATATGAATGTTTATCATACTGCATATTAAATTACTTTGGAGGATTATTGTTGTTGGCGCTCAATACTTGTGAAACATCAGCATATTTGCGGCGGTGGCCAAATATTGTAAAATCTGTTATTCTGCCATGGCAATATAATAGAATTGTTTTTGTCATGTTCATCATGCAAATATGACCAGACTTCACGCACTGATACCAACAATCGCTGAGAAGATGAACTTTCAAATGAAACATTAGCATGGCATTATTTGTGCAGCACCAAATCAGAAACAGTAGCGTTCTGTATTCCTTGCTGTCTTTTCCTAATAATTCTGGCTGGGGTACATTGTTGGCTTTTGGCATGCATTTTTTCAGAACAATTAAAGTGGAGTTGGTGGCCATGGGATGCCAAGACATCCCAGGAATCTGGCCGTCCATCAGACAGCCAAGGATGAGTTTCAAAGCTGTTTGTACCACAGATGGCTGATCAGTAGAACTCACTTCCTATTCCACTTCTCTGGCGCTGTCACTGTGTCTCATCACTGTTCCCTCTTGAGAATGGGCTTGCGTTTTATGTCAAGTGAGTGTGTGGTGGTGAAGTTTGCAGGTAGCGTGTTTGTTTAGGCTTTATCTTTTGTAATGCATGAGTGTGTCAAATTTTAAAGCAGTTCTTGAGCACAAAGGGCTTGCCTGCAAAGACAGTTTTGCACAAAGTAGGCCCTTTAAAAGTAAATAACGTGCAGTGCATTTTGCTGCTATGTGGGGACTGAAGTGAACACACTGCCTGCTGGATAGTTTTCAGAGGAAACTCCAACTGCCTGCCTTTTTATTTCACACCAGCTCAAGCTTAAGTCTAACAGTTAACAATATTAGGACTTAATAAGCACTTCTACTCACTTTTCTCACTCCACTACAAAACATCCATCCAGATATGATTATATAGCTTTACTGATGCCCTATTAAGGTATTAATAAAAGTGTTATCTTCTCTCTTTTAGGTTTATTGGAGCCTTTAAAAAGAGGCTGGACCCTTGGGAATGATGCTGGCAATACATTCAACCATCACATTTCCACTTCTCACCCTGCTTTGTATCGACCAGCTACAGTTTGGAGACAGCTTGGACAATGATTCAGGTCAGAAACAAACACACAAGCTACTGTAATTTTAAAAGGCAATAGATGTTGTTCTTTTTTTTAATAGTACTCTATAGCAAATATTGATTTTCCTATGTCTGGCATAATTGGCTGCATTTTAATGTGAGAGATACATATCAACATCAGGTTTCTTGAAGGTGCTGTTTGCTGGCCACTAGTTCTGACCAATACACTGCTGAGAATATTTTTTTTAAATTTTTCTTTATTTTAAAAATGTTATTAGTATAGAGCAGACAAGCTCACAACACTGAAATGACTGTGTAGCTGCAACAATAAATTATTTAATATTCTGAACAATGCGTACATTTTAGGATAATCAAAATAAAATGTAGACTTGTTTAACTTGTTTAAAATACTTAAAGAGAGATATTATATTTAGGCATATTTAGACCAAATGACAGCCAGGCAATACATAGTATAGTTATCAACAATGATATTATATCTCCCTCTGCTGGTGCATTTTGAGTTAACAGCTCAGTGTAAAAAGTGATGGGTCAAACATGCCTTAGACATACACAGTAAACAGATTTAGTAAATTAATGTAAATATTGATAATAAAAATGATCCACATTACGCTGTAAAATTTCTGTAATGTAAAAAACTTATTCAAATATGCTCTAGGTTTTGTGCTTGTCTAGATTCCTACTTTTTAACTGAAGGCTTTATGCCCATTTATTCTCATTGTTCTTTTCATACGTTTATTAAGGCCAAAGATTTTAGGAAAGATAAATGCATCTGTAAAAGATGTGGTGCTTTCAGTAAGTAAATTATGGAACAATTGCAGACTCACTTTACAAGTCATCTTTTAAATGAAACAAAGTTAATCAACTTTCCAAAAGTCAGACCGCTACATTCCTGAAACTGCTGTGTTGACACATTCTCACTCTGGAGACTGAAACCGCATTTTTAGGCCTTAATCACCTCTTTTTTTCTGCATCAGCAACTTTCCTCCAGAATACTAAAGTCTGCCCAAAACCTTTATAACAACTACTGTAAATAAATGACTCAGTGTTATTAATATAGTGTCATTCATTTGATGTAATTGTTGCCCTGTGAATATGCACAGATCAACACAGAGTGGCCCGTGAGGTTGTCACACCAACACCTGCTTCTGCAGCAGATCTGGACAACAACATTGGATACAAAGGTAAGGCACAGATAATTCTGTTCCCTGAAAAACCCTGTAAAAGAGTATTTTATGTACTGTATTTTCAGCATACACATGGGTTGGGAGGTTACTCAAAAAGTATTCCAGTACAATTACTTGTTGGAAAATACTTAGTAATGCGATCCAAATACTACAATAAAAAGTAAATAATCTCAGTTTTGATTTCTTTTGGATTAGTTCAGTTTATGGATAAGAATATAACAAGGTATGGGATTATTATGACTTTTTATTTAATCTCCAGAAACGGGCTGATTGTGTAATCTTTGTTTTGATTGATTGAATGTATTTTAATAAAATTTATACAGTATTATTGACTGATAATGTAATGCCATTACATCTAATTTGATTACTCCTCAAGATGAATCATGGGTGATACATATAATACATAGGTCAAATTCTTACTATTTCAAAGCACCTTAAAATAGAAAAGCTGAAAATTTCAATCCATGCTGGCTCGTAAAGCAGTCCTTTATTTGTGCTGATTCTGTGACTTATCCTTTAAAAGACACAAGCGTGAACCCAATTCCTGGGAAGAAGACAGCGCTTCCTTTTGCTGACAGAGAATGTAATTCCACTTAATGCAGGTTCAGCAGCTGTAGACCTCAAGTGCCATGTCTAAAGCCAACCTAAACTCTCCGACTCCTCCTCTATTCATTTTGGCATTCTGAAGTAGAAAAGAGCTCTGGCTGGGGATACACAAATGGGATTGAACAAATCAAATGTTTAAAGAAGTCCCTACTACAACTACTGCTTCTTCTTTTTCCTTCACCGCTGTGGGCTTAAAGAGAATTTAGAGTTTCCTCAAAAGTATATGATCCAATTTGGCTTTCCAGCTTGTTGCCATGAGGTATTGTAACAGTTCTCAGGCGTCTAGAAAGAGGTCAATCTAATAACACAGAATAAGTAGTCTTGAGTTCACATTACAGTTGGCACATTTGAACCAATCAGGGAAGACTGGGCTTAGCAGAAAAGACTGAACAGACATTTAAAACCACGCATTAGAGACAAAGAGTTCATTTTATCGGATGACAGTGTACAATATAAGAAATATAAAGTGTATTTTGAGCCTGGAAACTAGTAAAATTATTATAATATTTTCAAATTCAAGCGCTCCTTTCTGCAAGAAGGTTATGTGATCTGTCCCTTAAAACACACAACAGGTGAATTAGTGAATCTGGATTTATATAGCGAATAAATATGAGTGCAAATGGTTGTCTGCAAATTTATGTTTTCTAAGTGATTAAAAATAATTGAAAATAACACAGACAATATCTGTAGAACTCTACTTTTTCATGGGTTTACTCCAGTTAAGGACTGTAAATTGGGTCACTAATGGTGCCCAGTTTGAATGGGACACCAAAGGAAGCCAGCAGTTGCGTTCCTCCCACTGTGAGGATGAATTAGACGTCTGTATCTCATTTCACCTCAGTTTGTCACATGAACCTAAACAGCTGTATGTATCGCTGTGCAAGCCAGGGCAGCTGATATAAACGTACAGGAAATGAATCAAGGGGCTGTCAAGAAAATACTAAAGCAGCGCGATGGGATGTGCACATAACAGTTGTAATAATAATGTCAAGCATGGATGGGCTTTCGACGCTGCAAAAAAGTGTTTTGAGCTGCTGCGCTTTGTGGGAAACTCCATAATACAATTCCTTTAAAAGTGGCAATCTAATTTGGACCAAAGACCTGGACAAAACCATAACATAATTGAATTTACCTATGGTGCTAATTTTAATGAACAACTCACCTTGAGGTCTGGGGCTTAGCTGTTAAAGTTAGCTCATGCCTGTTGTTGTTAATGATTTACTCAAGTATTCAATAAGAAAACTAACTTGTGTATGCTCAACAAGATACATTTTTAACATTCCTTTTTGAATTTATTGTGATTGCCCTTTTGGCTATGACTCAAGTGCTACCGTGTGAAATAGATTAAAAAAAAAACACAGATCTTGGCACCGTTTCCTTGATATCCTTCCCAGTTCATGTGTAATACTGCCTTGAAGACATGCTTTTCCCCCTAAACCATCTGTGGAAATGATGTTGTTGCAGATGCTATGGGTTGTGAGCAGTTACCAGAGGAACGGTTCAAATCACAAAGCTTGCGTTTGGCTGTGGTACGCCTGCTGTTGCACGGGGGGCGACACATGCATAGAGTGAAAAGGTCCAGCGGTAAAGCACTCCTCTGTCCATATTCCAGCTCGAATCTTGCTGTGATGGAAGCGACAGAGCTACAAAAGAAGCATTGTGTAGCAACAATGGATCACACGAGGGTGCTAATACTTATTGTGAAGTGAAAAAAAAAAGAATTGATGATTGTGTGATCCGAGGGAAAAACAGACACAGAAAATTGCAGTGAGAATGAAATCTGAGCGTTAAATGAGCTCGTATTTAAAGGCAAAGTGAACATATGGTGAGACTGTGATTCCCAATATGGCTTTTCATTGTGCACTGCTGTGTCTTTTCTTAGTAAGTAGAAAACATTCAGAATCCACAATGGGCAATTAAAGGATTTGAGGGAATGAGGAAAAGGAAAACTGAGCACTTATTGAGTTTGTTTTTATTTTCTCAGCCTAATTGTGACTTTAGAAAGTGCTCCAGTGGATTGTAGATGCATGTGTCTTTGTTGTGGAGAGAGACCCAAATATGTCTGACTTCATTTAGTTTTTTTTTTTTTTGTTATGACACTTTAATAAGAGCTTTGACATATACCACTAGTCAAGCACTGTAGAAACATGTTTACCCATAGTTGTCATTGTGTTATGTGTGTCTAACTATACTTTCATATCATCTTAAGCCTATTATTTATTGAAATTTTGACCTATGCTGTAATATATTTTGCTGTATAGGCGCCATATTCCATCCAATACCACATTTTCCCATCTCAAAAGTAGCCTTCTTGTCAAAAATTGCAGACACAATCTATGTCCAATCCACACACCTACATCCAACACAAAGAAAACCTCATTCATTCCCTGATATGTGCTGCCTTCTTGTGTCCGATAGAGGGAGCTCTTACCAACGCAGACAACAAAGCACCGTCTGACATTCTCCAGGTATAAAACCGCAGAATATAAAACTCAACTCTCCACCTTATAAAACTAGTATCATCTTTCTTTTTCATCCCCAAGCCCATTTAATTGAAGTAGCACTGCTTGTTCGGAACCTCCTGCGATTATTACTCTAACTTATTGTACTGCAGGAACCTAATAATGTTGGGATTACATTTTGGTATTCACTTAAATGTCATAATTTCCCAGCGGGATGTTGTGGGGTCAGAAGGTGATCGATTTCTGTCCTGGAAAGATAAAGTACGAAGCAGGGCTGCTGATGCGCAAGAGTAGAAGGGATTTCCAAGGGGTCATTAAGAATATTAGGCTTCTATTTTTGCAAAGGTTTATGTATATGTTCTTTTCAAAGCAAAAATGTGATAAAAGAATACACCCATTTGCCCTTGTTTTTGAGTTAAGGAGCATGTAGGAACTTTAATCTGCTCTCTTATGTTAAAGCCGATAATGTATAGCTCCCTAACATGAAGCGCTAGTGTTGTTTTCCACCATTTTTTACTGCAGTGTAGCTTTATCATATGTGACAGAAACAAAAAACAAAAAAACAAAGCAGAGCAGCTTCTCGCGTTGTGAGTGCGCTCTGCTGTGGTTAAATGCTGCCTGACTCGCAGGAATCTCCACCGGCTAGCAGAAAAGCCTCTGACTGACTGACATGTGGTGTAGGAAAAACCGCGGCAGCAGTGGCGTGCGTGCGGAGACGTACGGACGGCGCCTCATCCAACCAGCGTGAGAGCTACGTTCAAACCAAGTCTAGTGCCTCTCTGGACGCTTTGCAGTTTGAAACTACAGATGTCTTCGTGCGTCTTCTTCTTCTCTGTTAAAAAAAAGGCGTGAGCGAACACAGATGAATTCCGCCAAGTTGCCCGCTTTTCAAAGTAAGGAGTTCAACACATGAGGCGAAGAAGAAGAGTGGATTTTTTTTTTTACTCGTAAAGATGCGTTTAAGTGATTTAAACTTTGTAGTGAAGCGGGAGTTGTCCCTTTGAAGAAGAAGAAGCTTGATTATTGTATTTACCCTGGAGTTTTTCGGGAACTGTCTTCCAGCCCGAGTTGTCATACAGAATCAAGACAAGCGTAGAAGAAGAAGAAGCGTTCAAGTGGATTTAACAGCGTTGCTTCCAAATGATGCCTGTCCGTTTGACTTGGATTTACTGTCTAGTGGCATTTCTGCACTTTTGTTCAGGTGAGAGCTGCTTCCAGGGAGATGTTTCTTTCTGTTCAGGCGTAGGCTAGTTTTATGGAGAGAGTAATAGGACACAGAAAACAGGGATGATAACTTTCATGTTTCAAGGCACACTGCGGGTATGTCGGTCACCTTTTCTCTCTGTTCCCAGCGGTATCAGTATGTGGCCCCTGACCTCATGCTGCTTTCTGCAGAATGACCCACCTATCTATATCCCAGTGCAGTGATGCAGCCACACTATATATGAAAGGACAGATGCACACTGGAAGCATGCTTCCAAAAGTCTTTTTAAAAATTGGTATACATCTATATATCTTTTGTGTGAGAGCATATTTTGGAGAGTAGTAGTAGGTTATCAGCCAGTCCTTAGTGGGTGCATGCATCACATACTGCAGGTTAATGAGGAGCACAGAGACTTTACACGGACAGCCCCTTTGCACCATTCACACACTTGTAAAGGGACATGCTTTTTCACTTTACTGGGGGAAATAAATTGCTTGATGGTAGTTTTGCTCTTTGAGATTCTTTAGTTTTGTTTCATTTTCCATCCTGCACTTTTCTTTTACGACTTTCACAATTTAACTGTTTGGATAAATCTAACCCCACGGCCTTGTTTTACAAAGCACACATTAGCAGTCTGTTGTCGGAGTGCTGACAATGTAGTCAGCTCTCACCTGGTTTTATTGGCTTCACACAGCTAATATTAGCTCCTCTGTTGAGGTCAGTCAGCACAATACCAGATTCAGAAAACAGACACACACATGCACTATGGATTTCAAAGACATGCATTGTAACACCCCCAATATGGAGCAGATTATAGTTCACTATATCTTTACACATAACCCTGCTTTAAAATTGAATTGACTTGTTCAAATTATTGTTGTATTAAACAGGAATTACTACTATTTAACTATTATTAAATTTTTTTTGCTATCATTGTTCACTGACTCACATCAGTACATTTCTCTTGATTATAAGATTTTTCTTTCTTCTACTGTATCTATCGTGCTGTTAGGAATATTCTAGTGTTGTATTTGGTGGCACTGAATCCATTTGGACCACAGGCAAAAGCTTGTGTAATTACCAGATCTTTGTCTTTTTAAAGGGACTGTAACCAGCAGCCAAATAATAAAACAAAGTATGCTTTCATCACACAGCGTTCAGCAGTGAAAGCTTTGGAGTGGGCTCTGACATTAATGTTCTGTAAAAACACCAAAATACTGAATAAGCATTCAACTGATTGCTTCACCAGCCTGTCTTTTATTGTCTGTCTGATGTTAGCAGAGGTGGTACAGTGTTAACATGTGGACATAATAAAATCTTTCGCCAGACTCTTTTAAAATTGGGGACTGAAAAGGGAAACAGTAGACGAGTGGTCTTGGCCACAACGTATGACATTCATTTTCCAGTTCATTGCCCCTCAATCACATTTCAGACTCTGTATAACACAACTGCAAAAGACTAGAGGGACGGAAATGTATATCTGTGCTCGAACTACTCACTCAAGGCCAAATATAGCAACGCTTTCTAGAAACTTTGTGCAAACAAGTCTAACCTTATATTGCTTGGTACAACGGTCTATTTTATTGAAACAAACACAAAAAGAAAGCCAGGAATGTGTCAAAGGTTCTGGGCCTATTCCTGCAGATATGTGCCAAATGAGTGTCAGTGACCTTGTGAAATGGAAAAAGCAAGGTGTATAGTAAATAGGCCTGACCTGAAAACACTCAAACTGTATATTAACCTCTGAGTGTATTTACTGTATTCTAATCCCCTGATTTTTTTATAGCTATGTTATCACAATCTGTCATCCCAGCTTGTTCAACAGGCATAAACCTTTATTACAGTATCTTATCCCATTTTGTTATTCTACACTCCAGAATAAAAGTATTATTAAAACACTGAGCTCTTGGAGGTGCAGTGTTATGTGACTTCTCTTTAAACAGAACCAGGCAGAACTGAGAATGACCCTTAGAGAGTTTAATCATGATCATTTTACCAAGGGTAATTGGATGATACATAATCATTTAAATGAAGCCCATTAAAAGCATATGCTTGTGTTGAGATGGCTTTGTCCCTGTCATCCCACAGATCTTAATTATGCATCCCCAGAGTGATGTTGTGGCTTGCTGGGCCATTGTACTTGATTTGTTTGACACTCTGTAAGAACTGCCTAAAATGAAAACTGGGAAAATTAAACTACTGTCAAAATGGTTGCCTAAAGATAATTGTACTGTACTCAGCCAGCAAGTGGTCTCATTCTCAAATAATTCACCCAACAGGTCAATTGTAACCCCTGTAAACGTCCTGTGTTGAGGTTAATTAGAATAAAGAACAGAGTAAATTCTCTTTTGCAGTGGTGCCAGAGGCTTAAACAATAGCTGTATTCTGCTGCAGTAAACAGTAGAAAACATTTTTTTTTTTAATGATAAACTTAATATTTAGAAAGCTGCGCCGGTTTGAACTATTTCATGTCACAAGTTGAGCTCATGTTTAATGCAATGTAGACAGCAAATGCCATGTTCAAACAAATAATGGAATGCTAGAGTGCTGCTTTGATAAACCAAATGTAGAGTGGTGTCCTTTTGGTGCTCTTCAGTAAGAAAGGAACCTCTTGGTCTCGTAAAAAGACTCCTGTTTGAGTTTGCCCCAAAGAAGGCCTAAAAGGCTAAAACGCGTTGGCAATTTTTAAACAAAAGGCCATGTTTGCAAAGAAGGTTTTTTAATTATTTTACCTTTTTGAGGGCCTCAGTGTTCTTTTTAGCAAATGTCATGTTTTTGAATTCACAAAGCTAGATCTATAATGCACTGGAACACATTTGCCAAATACAACATTTAGCTTTTCTCTTGGATCATTATGACTATCCTCAAAGCAACATAGTGCAGTATTTGGCTCCACTTTTAGGAAACGTACCAAACTATTGGAATCAAATGGTTTCCAAAGTCCTATAGTCAAGTCCTGACAATGAAACCTGACCCGTACTGACCTGAATGTACTACTTTAGAGGAATCGAGAAATTGAGGCATAACTGGTAAGTTATCTAGAAATTTAATAATATTATAGTTGTTTACCAATCATGGTGTGTTGCAGATCTTTTGGGAACAGTTTGAGTGAGACATTGTTCCCTTAAAAAGCGGGAACGAGATGCTGCGCTTCAATGCCGCACTGTGGGCATGTCCGGGTGTCCTTCAGACAAAGGTACCTGAAGACGCCAAAGCATCATGTGTTTTATAACCTCTGACGCGCTCACACCCAGCTGCGCTCTTACGCAGGTGCGGGTGATCAAGCTGTGTCACCAACCGAGGTTATTTCACAACAGATCACAAGGAGAATGCATCGAGTGTAGCTTCCGATAGGGAACTGAGTGGCCTACTGGAGTTAGCTGCACACATGTCAGAGTTGCTCGTGACACTGACACTCACGGCTGCGTGAGGTTGACTGTTGTGACACGAAATTGTGCCAGGCACTTGTAAAAAAGACTGGCCCTTCAGTAATAATGGCTTTATTGGGAGAAGTTGGCCTAGGCACTGTGTAGTCTTTCTGATGGTGACGGTAACGCACTTAGTCCCGCTACTAATGAGGAGTTTCCCGCCATGGATGATGTGCCTGCTCGGACGTCTTTGAACACCACTGAGCGTTTCTTTGTTTGTCATATAGAGTTGTCACTGTGTTTTGAAATATTGTCACTAATAGGCTTCACTAAAGACCACATGAGTTGGAAAAACATCTCCAATAATGTTGTTTACACCAAATTGTGTGCTAGTAATATGATGCAGAAATTAAATGTGCCCTACTGTATTTTTCCCTGGTACTTTTTCAGGCTGCCTATAAAGATGCATTCAGTATTACTGTACCAAACAGCATTGTAGTCCTGCCAGGGAAGTTAATGCAGCACAGTATGTTAAACGGAGGAAGTAGGATATTTATGTAGATAAAGGTTATCTGTAGGCTTTATTATAAAGTATTTTAATAAATTAAGAAATTTCAGCACATTCCAGAAGTCTTGGCCAATCACATGCTTTCATGGTGCAAAGTTCAGGGCTCTCTCATTGGCTGTTGGCCTACTCTGATTGTTGTTTTATTACTGTGTGAACAAAATGAAAAGCAAACAAAACAAGCATTTTTTAAGCTAAACGTGTGAAAGTAATGCACACATTTACTAATAATTCTAACCTTTTTTTTGCTCATGTACTCCATAAATATAATTTCTATATATTACTTAAACTGTAAAATAAAATAAACTTTTCATAATTGTCACTTCTGAGTTTTTAAATTTAAATTTCCCCCTAAACTCATATCCATTTCATCCCAGAAAATACTAGTGGAAAATTAGGAATGTGAGTTATTTTTTGCTCTGAACCTTATTTGTTCTGCCCAATATCCTACAATGTCAACCATCTTTTACAATAATAAGCTTGCATGACAAATCAATCAATAGCAGTCAGTGTTTACCAAGAAAAGTTATTTCATCACCATGGGATCAATATGTAACTAAATTCAGTCCAATATCTTTCCACCAAGATATTTTACTGCACAAAGGGACTCTCCTAAACCACTTACACTATAAATTAAACTATTATTATCATTGAAAACATCCCCAGATTCTTCCCAAAGGGAAATAATACTGTTTGACATGTGTTTTTAATAACCCGATGATTCACACCCGTGGTCTTTCAGGTCTTTCATGGGCTGCTCTGACTGTATCTTCCCTGTTGTGTCTCAAACCCATGCAGATGTTGGTATTGTTTGCTTGGAGTTTGTTTGGATGTGCATAAATACATCTGTAATGATGTTAGCATATGTGTGTGTTGGGTGCGTATGCGTGCTGATAGCTGTGATTCCCTGATTGCTTCCCATGTTTACTCAATTCATTTCCTGTGCTGCTGCGAAGCTGTGGATGGTTGCCTATCCTTGGATGATACTGTGCGATGTTTAACAAGTGCCTGTGGGCTGTGGTTCGCAGGTTGTCACACACTTTGACAGAGAGACACACCACATAGACCTTTCCCCAGAATTTCAAAAATAATACTTGGAAGATGTATTGATCTTGATATTATCACATTGTAGCCCACAATCAAATAAAGTACAACCAATCATTTTCTGATGTTATTGTTACATCCGGTCATTAAAAGTGATTAAAACTGGTTGTGTTAAACTATTATTAAAATTTTCCAAATAGACTAATGATTACATTTATTTACATTTACATTTATTCATTTAGCAGACGCTTTTATCCAAAGCGACTTACATTACATTACCAGTGTTACAGTCACTGGAGGCAAGGTGGGTTAAGTGTCTTGCCCAAGGACACAACGACAGTATGAACTGTGGGGAGAGTGGGAATCGAACCCCCTACCTTCCGGTTGAAAGACGACCGCTCTACCCACTGAGCTACTGAGCTATTGCAGCATGTTGGTTACCACTGAACACTCCTCTCATTGTAAGAAAACAGTTAATAATATGTCTCTTGCTGGCAAACCTGCCTCTTATATTGAACTGTAATGTGGCTAGAAATAGCAAGTAATCCAAGTGTAGTCTTTCCATCAAATGCCAGTTTAAGCTGGGGACTCCCAAAGAATAAAGATCCCAAAGATGTTATTGTCAAATAATGACATTAATGCAAATGCAATAATTAAATACAGTTTTACTTTGCTTTTTTCTGTATTTGTGTTTCTCTCTTTTTGGACTGTTTCTCTGTGTAAGTGGACATAACCAGGACTGGAATAGGCTTTGATAGGTTGATGTTATCATTGGTTTAACGTTTACAAACTGAGTCGACTGACCAGTCAATGGGGGCGGCCCTTAGATCAAATAGCGGCAGACCCTAATGTGATCACAGGGTTTAAACTCAAGGCCTATGGCCTAATATAGTTCTGTAATTTAAAATGTTAAATAAAAATATGTCATTCATATGATTATATACATGATCTAATATGGCCTGGCCACAAGAAACATGACTTTGTTAAGTGTGTTGGTCATACAGTATTTATTGCTTATTACTTTTAAATAAAGGCAAATAAATAAATAAATAAAGACAAGAAAAAGTCATACTTTACATTTAAGCAAAAGAGTCTGCATATTTCAAGCACAATATTCCCTGTTTTTAAAGCTAAATACAAAATATATATGAGCTGCCACTGAAAATTCTCACTATAAATATTATTTATTTGTGACAAGCAAGTTTAATTATGGTCTTTCTCATAATATTTGGTTATAGCTATTGAGTTTACACTGTACACAAAACTAAGCTTGCACTCTGTTTGAGACCATGTGTGTGGATTTATAATGGCTTTGCAAGATCAAGTTGGTCTTTTCTTAAATATCTTGGGCTTTTTATTCTTACATGTTGTGCTAAATGCTTTTTAAATAGTGTATTATTTTTAAAACACCCTTGAGAGATCCTATAACATTGAGGACAATGTGCACGCTAAAAGTATCTTGTTCCACTCTCTTCTAAGAAGAAGAATTCCCCAGGGTTTGTGGTCTTCTCTGCCTGTTTGTTGTCCTTTGATTCGGTTTCCTGTCTTGAGGTCACTGTCCAGTTATGTTATGTGTGTACTGAGGCACTTTGGATAATTGCTTCTACAAATAAATAACTGTCAGACTTGCGGTTTTGCAGTTGGGCAGACACCTTACAGTACTTTTTCTGTCGGAGTGAGACTCACAGATTGTCTGACAAAGAACAATCCCTGTATGACACCCCATCTGCGTAGGGAAATGATTGAAGTGCGCCGTAGTGCTCACTATGGCGTCAATGGTTTGAGAGTAATTGGTAGAATTATTATTTTGAAAGGACAGCTTTAAAGGTCATGATAATAGGCTGACCTCGAGGATTCTCCTCATCATAACCTTAACACGCCTGAGCCATCACCACCGCACACAGCCACATAATAATCAATAGCATCAATACGCTTTTTGGTAGCCTTTGCCTTTTTTCACTTTCACACTCAGATGCACACTGGAATTGATTCATTCACACACAAATGTGCCCATATACCATCAGTTAGCTGGTTTGGACTATTTAAAATAAGATTGGCTTTAAAATGCACCATATTGCACATCAACCCCTCTGCCATTTCCTTCCTTCTCCCCTTCATTTGTCTCTTTTCCAGGAGATAGATTTAGTATATATATTCAGTTCAAAGTCTACACCATCAAAAACTCGTATGACTTAATAACTTCCAGAATATTTTTAACAGAGATAAATCGTTGTCATATTACTTAGTACTCACTATGTTCCAAATTTTAGATATACTAGCTTTATTTGTACAGGAAAAAAATCGGTAACTGTCTTTGTGAATTGTTGGGGCTCAGTGGTAGAGCGGTCGTCCTTCAACCGGAAGGTAGGCGGTCCGTTCTCCCCACAGTTCATATAAATACAAATATATATATAATTGATGTAATAATAAATAATAATTAAGTGTTGCTCTTACTGGCTGCAACATTAAAAAAAAACGATACATTGTTGTCTTCACAGCTGATCGGCACATGAATACCAAAGCCGTGTGCCCCCAGTTAGGGGCTTGTCAATAAATGATGAGTAAAAGTTTTGCTAAACCAGTCAAGGTGGGCTAAATGCTAAACTGACGACTTGCCTATTCTGTTCCTGCCTCTTACCCGAAACCTAACTAGCTGCAATGACTATGATTACCCTTTAAATACCCCACTAAGGATAAGCATTAGAAACTACCCGGAAGAAAAGTCTAGGAATCATATATGTTCATTCCTGCATAGTGTGGATCTGAGGGTCAAGTTAAAAACAAGGCCCTCATGAGCTTGCTATTAGAAGAGCAGCCACTTAATGACTTTAATTATTGAAATTCAACAGCTCACAGTAAAGCGCACACT
Source organism: Perccottus glenii (assembly GCA_024416835.2). Lineage (NCBI taxonomy): Eukaryota > Metazoa > Chordata > Actinopteri > Gobiiformes > Odontobutidae > Perccottus > Perccottus glenii. Next base: position 15,627,363 of record CM044561.2, on the reverse strand, counting down.
ACAAAAAGTCCTTATTGAAACCACAACACAGATGTTAGTATTAACACCATTAGTGCATAACCACTAATGATGCCTTTCAATTGTCACTCTCAAAATTATGACTGTAACATTCAGCATCAACAGGCCCAAAAGCTTAAAAATTAAAGTTTACATAGACGAATATCTCCAGGAATAGGACTGCACTTTTTTGTATCCTATTTCTTGTCTGCTGCTGTTTCTCAAGTTTTCTTCTTTAAATGAGTTGAGGTCATTTATGTAAAATGTAAATGTTAAAAGTAACTTATGACAGAATAAAGAAAGTCTAAAGGTCAAAGAGTGCACAAATACAGTAGCTTATAAAATCCCAATCATGAAAGAAATGGCCCTGGTTAAAGCCAGAGTAATAAAAGGATAAAAATGGTACGGCTCAAAGGAGAGTCAGGAGTTTAGTGAGTGTATCAATATGCAGTTTGGTCTTTGACACCAGCAATCTTTAGTCAAAATATTGCAGGTTTCAGACATTGGCTGAGATAAAAGAAAGCTTCAGATAGACATGTCGGATATTTTTCTCAGTGAATAACTGAGCTGCTGACTGTTTGACCAAAATACCTTTCTTATTTTGTTCATTTTCACACACAAGATTGATATAAAATGCTTTTTGCCAGACTTTAACAGTGTTGGTTTAGATGTTAGAATTCTGACAAATGCTTGCCTTTGGGTTTAATTACCTACAGATGATTGCAATTATTATGTTTTGGATAGAATCTTAATCCAGTTTTTTATTGTTAGGCCAGCTTTCTTAAATTTAAAGATGCATTACCCAAAAAATGTCTTGCTGGTATAGACACTTTATCTGTATTATTGGTAGTCATTACTTGTAGACAAACAGTGTGAATAATGGGAGTGATTGTCCACGACAAAAATAAATCGATTAATCAGTACTGTCTGTAAGAGGTTGACTCTATCTAATGCATCTAATGAACATGACACATTATTATAACAAGATATGCAATTTGTCCAAATAGCAGACTGCAGTGTATAGCTACACCATTTAGGGATTTCACTGCTGGATCTAAAGCCAAGTTGGGTCACCACTTGGTGTTTATGGTACGTTTATTTGGAATCTTTTGTACCATTTTTGACATAGATATATACTGTACATCTTCTATACCACCCCTCCAGTGGAAATATGACTTTATCAGCTTTATATATATATATATATATAAACAAACCTGTACTTTGTTTTGACAGCCATGCATAAAATCGAGTCCACACACAAACTGTTTTGTTAAATCTGGCCTTTAATCACAAAATATTATGTCAACAACAATATCCCCTGACTTTTGTTCCAAAAACGTGTTATCACCAAGAGCAGGTTGAGGGGAGTCCAATCAAAAGCTGTGCATAAAGATAAACTCTCAAATAACGGCCAGAGGAAACACAGTGATAAAAAAGATATTTGGCCACAAATATTTTTTTTATCAGAAGCGTCATATGGACACTGGCTCCTGATACAAGTAGTGGTGTTGGTACATGCATTATGTTTTTCATGTACCTATACAACCAAGGACACTCCAACAAATTATATTATAGTAGTAACTATGGCATCGGGACACTGAATGGTGCTAATCCCTAATGTATCCTGTACTCTCATCTGGCACAGCGATGCATATTGCAAGGTTAAGTGCAACCCATCCTCAGCTGTTCCAACACAGGTAATGAACAATCCCAACAGAGCCTCATTTAATTTATGCAGCTCTGCCCTATAATCGTCTGTGACTGGATGTATCCTACTATTAATGTCTTTGTGGACTATTAAGCTAATTCAGGACAGATTTTTCCAGGGCTGTGGCCGTTTTCATTCTGCCTCTTCAATACAGAGCTGTTATTAAGAATGGAAACAGCAGATGAGGGATTCATGTGAGCTCGTTTTAGATTTTGGTTTTGTAAGCAGATGCAAGCGCTTAGTTAAAGTAGAGTGAGCTGTGATGTGTGAAAAGGTTTTCTTGATGAGTTTACAGCCCTGGGCCAACTTTCGCTCCCTTCACAGTTTGACAGTCAGTTCACATCTGGGCTGTCAGCACCAGGAGCACAATTAAAGCAAAAATCAAATGTAGGTCATGTGGACATGCTCTCATAACATGCAATGACACAGCATGAAGCTAATGCAATATTTATGTATTGTTTACTTTTGCTGGACGGTTGGCTATTTTGGCTTGTTGGAAAAAATAACAAAATATGTAGTCCCAAGAAGCTATTGTTTTTATGTAATGTCTAAGTCTAGCTTCTACCCTGTTATTTTAATAATACATTTTTTTAATAATTCATGAAGATTTAGGTCCTCACCTTAACCATGACTAAACAAGTGCCTCACCCTAACCAAAGAGCCAAATAGTTCTAATGTCTAACCTCAACCATAGTTTTAGGGCTGAAACCTATTTCTTAACTTCATCACTTTATAAAGGAACATTCCTTTTTTTTTTTTTTTTTTTGGGTTTATGAGTTACTTGTGTATGGATGGCCTGTAACTGTCCATTATTCTGGTCAGCACAACCACAGTCTGAACTCCAGAAAGTAGGCCTATGAGCTTCAAAATGCCTGGTTTTAGTGACACAAGGCCTTATACCGAACAGTTGGTTGGTGCATGAATACCATTACTGCGTGCCTCCAACTCCATACCAAAATCGCAATGATTGTGTTGCGGATTGGCCTCTCCTTTACACAGGGTCAGCGTTCTCACTCTTACAAAAACATACATTTTTGAATCCGGCCAAGCAGATGTTTTTGTTTTTCATCACAGCTGTTGGTCTGCGACAATAAGAAACCCCACCCCATACTGGTCTGGCATATGTACTACATCATGTTGCTGTTTTGGGTGGCTCCATGTACAGTATACGGAGATTGTGTTGTAACGTTGTTGTGTGAACCAGTGTTTTCATACAATCTGAAAATTAAAAAATATCTCTTTAATGGGAGTCTAAATTATGGTACAATTTGAGAGACCCCTCTCATGGCACACAGTCTTATGAAGAACCGTCTACTCTAGACACAAAATCCCTGCAGTATGCAAATTTTGCTTCTCTTTACATTCTCATCTTAAAGCCTGTCAGCTAGAAAACCCTGTTGGCTCAAGGGCCCTTGAGGATAAATTCTCTCAGTAGAAGAAAAAAAGGATGGTTATGGCAGGACTATACTGTATACAGTCGCTCTGCTTCTTTTATTTATAGTCATAGTATAAAGTTAGTACTGATGTCTGATGAAACATGAAGAACGTTATATGAACGAGTCAAAGTCAATGTTATCTTACAGTTGAAGTTTAAGAACTCACAATGAAAAACACGAGAAAGTACATGTGGTCTAACACATACAGTTCAGAATGTGTTTGCAAAGACCACTTTGAACTGATGAAAAAAATGTGAAACTCCTTACACAGAAACTAAACATATTTCATCACAAATAGACCCAGCTGTTATAATAACCTAGAGTAGATATTTGCTCTTCTGTTACAACAAATCACCAGTGTGCCACTTTAGCGCTGTTTTATTTGCAATAAGTTTGACTTCCAAGCTGTGGTTGAGCGATAATCAATGGCCTACACAGCCACTTTACTTTCCAGTGAACATTTAATGGAGTGAGGATAAGCCTCTGAGATGGGCTGCCGGCCTTTCCACACCGTTGTACTCCTGAGGTGTTTCTCATCATAAATACGGCTGATAAGCTCTTTGCTGTCGGCCGAGTCAGCTCACCTGTTCAGTGCTGTATAGAAAACATACTCAGGCCGAAATGTATGTACAGGTGCTGCACAGATATTTGTCATCATTAGTCACATTTGCATTATGAAGTAATGCATTAGTCATTGTAGACGATACAATTAATGGCATGGCATAAAAATGTAGATGTTGCGGTGTATAAGTATTCAGGTTTTTGTTTATGTATTTTTTCTTTAATAATAAATTGAAGCAATGTATCACTGTCTGTCTGATGGATCTATTTTCCACTATAAGTGTCCTGGTGACCTAGTTGGCTCAGATGTTTATCTTCTACCAGCAATGTTCTGCTTTGAATTTACCCTCAAGCCCTTTTTCCTTGTTACCTTCTTGCTGAGCATTTAACAGATGGCAACTCCAAGTGGATTTTTCTTTTAAATTATCATGCTGTAGCAATCCAAGTCCCTTGTGTAACGTTGGAAAAGAAAGACAGACATAATGTTTTTTTTATTATTATTTCTATTGCAGTATTATTTCTTTTCTCCAAGAAAAGCTTTTGGTAAAATAAACAGTAACTTGCACTGCACACAATTCTCCCTCAAGCAGGTATATATATATATTTGCTGTTCATAAATTAAATATGGGACTCTTTGAAGCGCTGTCTTTGGGTTCATTTTGTATTCTCACAGAGTAAACCTTATTTTCACCCAACTCCAATCTCACCCTGAACATCTGGGAGCTCAGGGTGTTATCATGTCCATGACCTTGACTTTCCTCTCCAGATACTGCAGTATTGTGCATTGTGTTGTTACATGGGTGGTATAGGAGATTGAATAGAGCGATTCACAGGATTGTAACCACAGATTGACATTAGTTTTTATCAGATAAATATAATCACCCTGCGAATGTGCAATATTAGAAAGTATTGGGTTTGTTGAGACGCCTCTTGGCGGCCACACACAGTCAAAGCAACAAGCTGGCATTCCTTTCTTCTCCACATATTTGGGTGAATGACAGTGTGCAGTGTTCCACTTAATTGTAGTTTATACAGGCTGAGAAAGAATGTCTGGCATTTATTGGTTCCTTGTTTTACTTTACAAATGAATTAGTGTGTGTTTGGAAGATGTTTCCAAGAGATGAGATGGCTCATACTGAATGATTTTTTTTTGCAGCGGATTTGTGTGGGTTTAGCACAAAATTAAAATTAAAATCAATAGTTTGACAGATTCTAAATGTGCAGGGTCCTTATCAAACTCTTGTAATAACTTTCAATAAAAAGTGACACTACTCATAGCCCATAACAGTATAAGACTAGCTGTAATTTCGAACAATTGAGTCCTTAGTTGTTGCTGTGCAAAATACAACCAGTCAAATAGATATGACACAGCTGTCTCTTATGTTGTGATGTGTTTGAATTGTACTGCTGCAGGTGGTGTGACAGCATAAACAGTGATGGAACTTTTGCTTTGATCCACAGAATATTCGTCAGGTATGGCTTTGGTGCGGTTCATGTTTATACATGGCCTACAAAGACTTAATAGCATACTTGCATTCATTTACTTCACCTAACAACAACCAAACAATGGCTCACCCAATATTTTTTTACGAGACCATGACCTACGCTATTAAGGAATTTAATAAATGAGAATATTGTGTGATTGGTCAGTCACATGCTCGCTTGCACTGCCTTTGGTCTACATTGCAACAGTCTAACGATGAAATCAAAGCTAAAAGTTGAAGATAGGATCTAATAAAATGTTTTAGTATTTATTGGTTGGGTTTCCATTTTTTTAATAAAAAAAATAATAAAAGAAGGAAAGCTAACTAAGCAGCTGGGGTGGGGGGTTATGTTGAGACTGGGACGGCAAAGATAAAATCAGGTAATGGAGTTTTAACCAAACCACAGCCTTTAAAAAAAAAAAAAGTCTGGGTCTCATTTGATGTCACTTTTAAGTAATGCTGAATAAACCCTTTTAGACCTATTTGGAGCGAGTGTGTCTGTCTGCCTGTTTGGTGACATATTTAGATAATTAGATGTGCTTAAAATACCAAGAACTGCAGACTTGTGGATAATTGTCTGAATCATGACTGGTCTGTGAAGTGGATTTGGGATGGAAATGCTGACAGTAGTCTACTCATTTGACATTAAGACACAGGAGTTATGAAGCAAAGGGCCTGCATTTGTCATCAAATTTTTCCGCAAATTTCTTTTTTAAACATTTTTGCTCGCCTTTAGTCCCTGTGCTTATGTCTGCTTGTTGTTTTCTTGATATTTGCCAATACCCTTCTGCCTGTTGACTTGCCCATAGACAGTTGTCTGTTCAAACATGTAAGTTAATTTCACTTACAAGGGCACTGCTTTGAACTGCGAAGCCTCTGGAAATCCCTGTCTTACCATTTAAAAGTGTGGACTTTGAGCCGCAGTCTAGCCCACGGGTCACAAAAAGTAAACTAAATGACTTTTACTGGCAGAAACAAAGGAATTTTTTCGTAACAAGACATAGTTGTTCTGTTTATTGCGAACACTTAAGCCTGCTTCAAAATCGACATGTCTTTATGGTGTGGCCTGACTGCTGCTGATCCAAAGTGGCGATGGTGCTGGAATACAGGTAATCCCCCAGTTCCACAGGGAGAGATTACAGCTTCCAACGCGGAGGCAATGGCTGATGGGACATTTTTTAGTCCTGGTATTCAGAAGATATCCTCATTCTTCAAGGCGAGGCTTAGACATGTAGAACAAGACTTAAAACAAGAAAGATATTTTCCATGTGTTCCAATCCATTCCTGCAGCTCTTACAGCAAGTTCCTCATGGGAGCCTCATACAGTAGTTGCAGAGCAAAAACATCCTCTTCCTTGTTTCTCAAATAAGACTAAAGCACATCAGCTTTTCTCTTGTGTGTGTAGGTTGAGCTTTCTCAGTCCTCTTCTTTCCTAGATCTTCATAAGACAGCAGCTGCAGCACAGCCTAGGGGATGACTGACAGCGAGAAGAAAACATATTTGTAGGTGCACAGGTGTTACAAATGACCTTTGGTGTGCGTGGTTGTAGTCCATTGTGGTGTCTGTGGGCATGTTTCTGCATACTTATTGTATGCTGGCTGCTGGCCCTTTGCAGATAAAGCCCGGTCTTGTGGGGGCCCACTTGTGGCGGTTTGATATTGCCTCACTGTAAAGCCAGGGAGCTTAGGGAGCTGCGCACCCTTAGGCACCAGCCCAACACAATTAAGAACAAGGAAGGCAGCATGTGAGCAAGAAACCAAGGACCAATAACCAATGTGGCCACTTTGTGTTTGTTTTTCTTGTTCAAATGTCTAGACAATGTGTAAATTCATGCCAAAATGGAATATTTATTATTTTGGCTACAGGGCAGCCCCCAGCCCTCTCCTTGTGTAATTTATTTTTGTTTAGCCTTCATTGAGACAGGTATGTCCTCAATTAATATTAGATTTATTTACTTTAGTTGTTGAAAGAGCTAATTACCTACAATACTTACACTCTCACTGCATGTAGAAACTTTATGTTTCTTTTTTGAGGGTGTAGACCAACCAGCCAAAGGGAGCGTCCCTTATTGAAGAGCACGTTGTATGCAAGCATGTGATTGGCCAAAGCATGATGATTTTTCTCATCTATTAAAATCCTGTATAATAAAGCCTATATGACGTCTTCCGATCTTGTTTTTCTCCAAGGATCATTCCATGCTATTAGATAATAAAAAGAAAAAAAATTGCTAACTGTACGTTTAATAGAACAAAAACTGTTCACATAATCTTTGTTTCATAACATAAGCATAGGAATGTATTTAATAAATATAGTCCAAATATTAAGTGGTATGGTCATATATACTGTATATATAGTATATATTGATCCCCTCACTACGATCCCATTTTTATAATATGTTGTGATTAATTTTCAACTTTGCAATTAGCATTGCTTAGTTTACTTATGGCAGGAAATCAGGAAATGAGAACCAGGTAAACGAGCACGCGCATTACGTCACGTCCGCTGAAACAGAGCAGAACTTTCAGTCCCGAAACCTTCTCATTTACACAGGCTTACAGAGGCAACTCTGGTAAATTCAGATCAGGCTGTTGCTGATGCATGTATGGGTTAGAAAAATGTTATTTGAAACCATTGAAACTTCCATAATGCACCTTTAAGTAAAATGTGTTAATATAATAAAACTGTTTTCTATTTTTTTTCAACACCCAACTAATTTCTTCAGGAATGCAGTAGGTAGGACACAACACTGCAAAGCCATTCAATTTTATATTTCATTTAAATATTTTTAAGTGAATGTTTAGCAAAATTACTGACCTATAAATATTGACAAAAGTGGCCATAGGTCGTGTCAGGTGCAGTGTACTATTTTAGTCTTATTTACCATGTACTTTGTAACCAGTGGAAAATGATGCAATGTGCAGAAAGAGCCTTGGGTCTGAGGCCAGGCCACAGATAACAAATGAATTACAAGGACAGACATGATTTTTCTTTTTTTTTATGTATTTTTAGTAATATTTTTGGGTAATAAACCTATTTTGTCATTTTAGCATGAAGACATACTGTATTACTCAGCATATGGGTAATAATTTACAATGATTGATGATATATCTTTCTTTTTAAACTGGGAAAGTCAAACCTTAGGAGGACTTACATTTGCTCACGATCAATCTTCATGAAAGCATTAAATTTTGCAGTCTTTATTAGCCTTTTAGCCAAGTCGACCAGCGACGGCAGAGGAAACAAAGTAGAATGTAATAGTCGGTGGGAGGGCTTATCTCAGCAGACCACAACCAGTTAATATAGAGCTGTTGGATAGAAAATGCAAATGTCAGCACACTTTTCATAATGATAAGCTCACATTCAGCAACATGTATTGTTCTTGTCTTTCTTGTGAATAGCATGGGGGTTGTCCTAAACACTTACATTTATACTTTTTTAAATCTGACTGGGAATATGATGATAAAAAAGGCTGTCTGACCATAACATAACACTAACCGCTGGATTAAATTCTCAACCACTTCATGAGGTTCAAGGTGTTATCAGCCTGTGTAAACACATGTCTGAGTGGGATTTATTGGTTGCAGAGGGAATGTAGGAGCTCATCACTCTCTCGCACGCTGGTGATTATTTGCTTTACGTGGCCATTGGCACCTTAAAGCATGAGGCGCTGAAGGCTACGCATGATAGTGTTTGCAGCCGCCTGAAAGGAACACAAGTGTCATTCTCTTGCTCCCACTGCAATAAAATGGTAAAAGGGGGCTGCATACCTGATGTTAATGCCACGTTCCCTTAATAGACTTGGTGAGACTGTGGGCCTTTAGATGTTTTACAGCTGGTTTGGGCAATATTCGTGCTGCATGAAAAGGTGGGGCGTAGTGTAAAAAATATGGGATCTAATCTATTTAAATAAAATGTAAGCCACTTGGTCCTTAATATGGTCCTAAATAAGAGAGCCAATTAAACGTGTATTGTACTAAATGTATGCATAACATATATTTAAGTGCAAGCTAATATTCAAACTAGGTGCAGACAATAGAAGGCTTTGGTCCTCTGCCTATTCTTCTTTCAACAATAAAAACATAAGATGTAGGCAGATATAGGCTCCTCAAATCTTCTTGTCTATTTTTTTTTTTTACTTTGGATGATCTGCGGACGTTGTCCATACATTATACCCAAAGGTTGTTCTCTTCATAAACAAGGCTTGTATCATTAAACAGCTGCTTCATCTTGAGCTGTAGTCACCTGTTAGTTATGGGAGGTTGTAGAGAAAGTAACTTTAGCAATTTTGCTAATATGTTTCTAATTCCTTATTATTGCTCTCATCTTTCTGCTTATATCCACTGGTCATTGCTCTTGCAGCTTCGGACGAGAAGTAAAAGACCAGAGAGCGCTGTTGTTTTTCGGTTGACATCAAAACAATCTGTTTCTTCAGTATGTGCAAAATGCCACGTTTGAACCCTGCAGTGTATTTTTGGTTAATTTTGAGACAGTAAAATTAGATTATGGCGGGCATCCACAGTTTCTTCAATGTATGGGACACACTGCAATGTAAATAAGATCTGGTTTTATTTTCAATCAAATTGGGCCAGATTTGAGTTTTGAGATTTTATGTTTAAAAACCCAAGCTGGCAAACAAAATATAAACTGTCAGTAACATTTGCAATGTGAAAATTTCATCTCTAGAGCCACTGTAATAAAAAATAAAGTACAAGAGCTTTAACTCAATACTGGAGTGACTAAAGCGGAAACATCTCTTTGTGGACACGGGTAGTATGTGTGTGCTTGGCCACACTGGGGGTTTGTACGAGACGTAAAGAAGCTATACAATAGAGACATTAGTGTTGTGTACCTGGATCTCATTAGTGAGGTTTGCGTTGTCCTCTCTGCGCATAGGGACTCCCACTGTTTCTGCAAGGGCACTAGAAAGATTGAAATCTCATCAGTGGATCAGGGATTAAAGGTGATGATTGTTAGTGAAGGTATGGCTGAAAATATTGATTTTTATTGCTATGGCTGCTGTAATGATCTCAGTTACTGGGGCTGGCTATAATGGTCAACTGCAGCAGTGGAGGAGGACAGATTCTGTTTTTTGGCTTACGCTCATTTAAAAAGAGCTGTATGACTTTTAGCTGTAGTCAATTCTACTGTGTTGCTCTTTCCCATAATAACAAGACTTTATTTTGATTCCCCAGGTCATTTATTAGATGTACGATGAAGAGTTTCTTAAAACCTTTTGGAATTTAAGTTGAATAAACTGATTGCATTTTAAAACAAACATGTTTTGTTTTTAGTTAACTAATCCAATTTTAATTAACCCTAGCATTTTACTCCCTTGTTTTCCAGGTTTTTGAGGTTCAGTCATTCACAGTGTCTCCTGGGGCAATGGCTGATGAGCAGCATGACATTGTTGAGTAATTATTTTGTCAAACTGGATTATTGTTAATTATACAAGACAAATAGAAGATAATACAGACTTGCAAAGCTATGGTAATGCACTTAATTCCTTAAGAGTTTTTGCAGTTCAATCCTTTTTGTATGAATAGATTGGTTTAATTAAAAAAAATAAACTCATGGAACAGGCCTAGACAAAATTGATGGTACCCCTAACTTAATATTTTGTTGCACAACTTTTTGAGGCTATCACTGCAATCAGACGATTCCTGTAACTGTCAATGAGACTTCTGCACCTCTCAGCAGGTATTTTGGACCACTCCTCATGAGCAAACTGCTCCAGTTGTTTCCGGTTTGAAGGGTGTCTTTTCCAGACGACATGTTTCAGCTCCTTCTAAAGATGCTCAATAGGATTGAGGTCAGGGCTCATAGAAGGCCACTTTAGAATAGTCCAATGTTTTCCACCTAACCATTCTTGGGTGTTTTTAGCTGTGTTTTGGGTCATTGTCCTGTTGCAAGACCCATGACCTGCGACTGAGACCAAGCTCTCTGACACTGGCCAGCACATTTCTCTCTAGAATCCCTTGATAGTCTTCAGATTTCATTGTACCCTGCACAGATTCAAGACACCCCGTGCCAGATGCAGCAAAGCAGCCCGAGAACATAACAGAGCCTCCTCCATGTTTGACAGTAGGGACAGTGTTCTTTTCTTGATATGATTCATTTTTCCATCTGTGAACGTAGAGCTGATGTGCCTTGGCAAAAAGTTCCATTTTTGTCTCATCTGTCCATAGGACATTCTCCCAGAAGCTTTGTGGCTTGTCAACATGTAGTTTGGCATATTCCAGTCTAGCTTTTTTTACGATTTGTTTTCAACAATGGTGTCCTCCTTGGTCGTCTCCCATGTAGTCCACTTTGGCTCAAACAACGACGGATGGTGTGATCTGACTCTGATGTTCCTTGAGCATGGAGTTCACCTTGGATCTCTTTAGAAGTCTTTCTGTGCTCTTTTGTTACCATTCGGATTATCCGTCTCTTTGATTTGTCATCAATTTTCCTCCTGCGGCCACGTCCAGGAAGGTTGGCTACAGTCCCATGGATCTTAAACTTCTGAATAATATGTGCAACTGTAGTCACAGGAACATCTAGCTGCTTGGAGATGGTCTTATAGCCTTTACCTTTATCATGCTTGTCTATAATTTTCTTTCTATTCTCCTGCGACAACTCTTTCCTTCGCTTCCTCTGGTCCATGTTGAGTGTGGTACACACCATGTCACCAGACAACACAGTGACTACCTGAAGCCCTATAAATAGGCCCACTGACTGATTACAAGATTGTACACACCTGTGATGCTAATTAGTGCACACACCTTGAATTAACATGTTCATTTGGTCACATTATTTACAGTCTTTTCTAGGAGTACCATCAATTTTGTCTAGGCCTGTTCCATGAGTTTATTTTTTAAAATAATTCCGTTGAAGCATGGTTGAAAAGCAATGTCTGACTTTCATTGGTTAACATTCATAGAATTTTTATTTATTATTACTTTTGTCAGAATAAAGTTTTTTTAAGTGACCATTGTGAGTTTTTCTTTCATTGACCGAAGGGTACCAACATTTTTGTCCATGTGTGTACATTCAGGCATTTTTTCTTCGCATTTCAATACATTTGGACAACCAGAGGGATTTGTCTTAGATGCCAACCATGCTGATATGCTTGTGGCTTAGGAGGTTAGACATAGGCTTCTATGTGTGGCTATTGTCTGTGTTAGATGCCGGACACATACTATATTACAAACTATTCTTAATAAAAACTGACCTTTTCTCATACCCGATGTAAATTTAAAGACATGTTACAATTCCTATATTCATCAATGATATTTCTGAATAGAGATAAACATCTAATTAATACTTGACCGTCTCTTGTAGGTTCTCGTTTGCGGCAGGAAGATTACCCTCCTCGTATCGTGGAGCACCCCTCTGACCTCATTGTGTCCAAAGGCGAGCCAGCCACCCTAAACTGTAAAGCGGAAGGACGTCCGACCCCCACGGTGGAATGGTACAAAGATGGGGAGCGTGTGGAGACGGACCGTGAGAATTCCCGCTCTCACCGTATGCTGTTGCCCAGCGGCTCGCTCTTCTTCCTACGCATCATCCACGGGCGACGCAGCAAACCTGACGATGGCGTATATGTCTGTGTGGCTCGCAACTATCTGGGCCAGGCCATCAGTCACAACGCTTCCCTAGAAGTAGCCAGTAAGTGGGTTTGGGGTTAAACTGATGTTAGATGTTTCCTTACCTGAACAGTTGCACATGTGATCAGCAGCTGGTCAATATAGGGCTTTTAAAAGTGTGTAACCATAAGTTACCTAACCAAACAAATACAACAATAAAAATAATTTGTTATTTTCACACTTGAAACGAACCAAATCAGAAATACCTGCAATAACCAAAAAGGAAATATACTGTTGAATGATATGTCTGAATTCTTAAACTAAAATATATTCTGTTATAGGCAATATTATAGAGATACTTTCATTATCATTGTGAAACATATTGTGTTTATTTCTTAAAGCCCTTGACTGAACTTATAAGCCTGAGTAAGCCAGCAACATTTGTTAAAAAACTGTATTCTCAGCTTTGTACCCAGGATATAAATGAGATCATTTTCAAAGCTTTTTCAAACATTCCATCAATCTCTTCATTTGGCGAGGTGATGAGAGCATGGATTTTTATATCTTCCTTCAAAGAGAGTAGGCTGCTTTTTTATTTATTTTTAATTGGGCTGTCTTAAAATAAAATATCTTTTCCGTTATAATGCCTTAAAGCATTCACAAAACCCAGCTGCCTTCGTGGATTTATTTTCTTTTTTAATGAAAGCTATCTTGGTCTTTGTTATCATGAGTCCATGCATCAGTGAGTTCAATCATATTTTCAAACCAACTAGCTCCACTGATATGAAACATAATATGTAAATATGATTGCCTGGTTTATTTTGCTTCTTTCATTCCTATTTACAGTTAAAAGGTCATTTTTATGGTTAAGAGACAGGTGGAAATTCACTCTGTGACTCCACCTGTCAAACTGCCCGCAGCTGTGTGTCTGCTTTAATCCCCGGCTTTAAACACAAAGGGAGTGCGTTCCTAACAGGTGACACTCGCTGAAATGGAAAAGTTGTCAAGTATGTAGGGTTACAAGGTAAAGGAAGAGTCTGCCACTTGGTCATTTGGGCTCACCTTTAATATTTTCCTCTTGCAGTTAGCTTTGCATTTGAATGTGGACAAAAACATTAGTTCATTTAACTGGGTACACTGACAACAAACACACCCCTATGACACTCCTCTATGGCTACTGTAGAGTTAAATAGATTTCACCTGGTCAGCCAATGTTACAGTTAATGCACAGACAGCTTAGTTTGTTATACTAACTTGATGAAAAAAAAGGGGTGGGATAAGCAAGGATAAGAGATCCATGACTCTTGCTTTATCCACACAGAGATGGGTATTTGTAAAAATGTTGCTTTTTCTTTGTGTTTTTGCCGTCTGTAATTCCGTTTATTGCATTTGCGAGAAGACAATTACAACTGAGCATGTTCAAATTGCAAATTGCATGCCCATTGGTTTGTGCAATGAGCACATCTATGGTAAAGACATCAACAAACCCCAGCCGGGCTGCAGAGCAAACTACGACTTTACATATAGTGCACATTTTTCATAACTTTGTTTTAGTCAATGCTTAAACAGTTACGTCTTTTTGTCTGTTGAGAGTAATTAAGAAAATCAGATTGTTGGTCCATATAATTTGCATTTTGTTCATTGTCACCTAGTGGAATAGTGACTTGTGAGGGTATTGACAGATGTGTTATGCGCATAGAAATATATTATAAAATGCTCTTTAGAAAATGACCAAGTTTATGTAGACATAGGCTCTTTCTCTGTAGTATCCCAAGTTGGAGTGTGCCAACAAACAATTGTGTGTGTTAGTTAAGAGTGATGGAATAACGCCTTCAGAGACATGGGGCAGAGAGCAAAAAAGGTCATGACCCAAGACCGTTAGAAAAGAGTCAGCGCAGGTGGCGTGTAAATCCATTTGAGTCCTACAAGTCCAAAGCGTTGGGAAACAAGAGGAGTAAAGGATGCACTGAAGTAAGGAAGTGTGTGTGACAAAGGTTAACAACCGCAGTCATGCCCTAATACGCCGCACAGCTCCCCATCTATTACTGCCGATCTGCTCTGCTCAGCTGTGTCCGCTTGTACGGCTTACTATTCCATGGGCAGATATTTTGCAAAGGTTTTAGAATAATAGTTCCCCTGTAGTATCGTTTTCACCTTTTGAATCCTAATGAAAGACATGGTCAAACGGTATCAGGATAATGCCGGATCAGCACTCATAGTTGGAAAAGCCAAGCCCTCAAGGGAAGGAAGTTTATTGCTCAGAGTTCACTAAATTTACTGCCTGGTTTTAAGGTCGAGCTGGAACACAGAGAGCGACTTGTTGGACTTGTCCGGATGAGTTATGTCTCCCTTCTTTATCCTTTAGAGGTCACTCAGATTCATGGGTCACCCTGGGGCTGGATAGTAAAACAGAACTCCCTTCTGGCAATGCTGCTGAGTGAGGGAGTTTTGTTAGAAGAGGACTGGGAAGCCGGGGAGTGTTAAAAGGAAGATTGACCTTACTCTGTCAATACGCAGATGTGTCGGATCATTTGTCAAGTCATTTGTTAATGTTTGATTTGTTAATGTTTGGGTGTTTGGTATGCTCTTGTTGGTGAGGATTTCAATTGAACAGAGTTTTAAACGTTGAGCACTTTTGAACCACATTACAAGCTAATTTTACTAAATACTTTACTAAATATTTTATGCCAGCTCCCTTTTTACTGCAACTTTTCTGCCCATAGAATACTGTTATTAGCTCACCTTAACAAGAGCTACAAGTATAACTCCAATGTTACACTTAAAAAAAAAAAAAAAAAAGTACCAGAGTCAATTTGATTATATTGGCAAATTTTCCATTCTGAGAAACAATTCTGAGTTAATTAAAAAGACACTGACTCATAATGCTTCTTTCAAGATACTAAATATAAATTCTTGCCTAAAGCAATTGTTACTGTGTGTGGATTTTAAAATCTTATAAGATTAGTACATTTGTCATTTTTATTGTTGCCGATATTGCTTCTAGAGTACTTTTGCATTTACTATAATCGAGTTTGTCATAGCCTACAATTCAACTTTAGTCAAAAACAGGCAGCATCAGCGAGTATTGGTTTGAGTATTCAAAGGAGCCACAGAGTTTGGAAAAAAAAGATATCAACTGGGTTACAGTGTTGTAAAAAGATCTTGGGGTTAGTTATTACCATATTTTTGGTTACGTCATCATTTAGCTTTACTATGGTTGTAGTTCAAAGGGGATTTATTGTCAATTGCACTATGTGTACAAGATATACAGAATAATTTAAATGTTGTTTCTGTCTCACAACAGTTTTATTGGACATGCAATCACAGGATTCACCACATTGTCCTACATTTTTGTTGTTGGCCATTCTTTGCTCGTATGTCTGTTTGATCCTGTCACACTGTGCGACAAAGGATCACTGATTTTGCTGCAACTAATTATTTGCTCATCTGCAACAGTGAGCGAGAATGTAATAAAGACATTAAAGATGCTAATATACAGTATGTGATGCATCTAGTAATTTACTGCTGATTTTAGCTGAAATTATTGTCTTAAGACTATTGTATGCTTTATGGCAAAAAACGTACAATAGTGTTATTATTAATAAAATAAATGAGTGTCATTGAATCTTTTCACTTTACTTACATTGAGGACTTCACCAAAAGAAACCATTGAAGAAAAGACTTTCAAATGGGAGAAAGCACAATTTATTTGATCTCTTATCAACACAACACAAAGCCTCACTGGGAAATGAATTATGGTTTTAAGCCATGACTCACATGAATTGGGAGGAATATGTCTTATTCTAATGCAGGTATGATTAAATAAGTATGGGGGAGAGATGACGGCTGAAAAAAGTTAGCAGTGGTGTCTGACAGATATAATGTGATGGCTGCTGGGAAAGAATGACAGAGACAGACGGCAACAGAGAGAGAATGGAGCTGAGGAAGTGTCTCTCCTTCAAGGCAGAGAAGTGAAACTTGTTTGCAGAAAATTGAGGTGGCATAGTACAGACAGTGACAGATGTAGTATGTGCTGATGCCTGAAGCGTGACCACGGGGTTCAGATACTGTAAGCACACACAAAAAGCACATACATCCACATACACACATGGACAAGTGGACTGGCAGTCAAAGAGATGAAATGGGAAAGAAGGCAAAAAAGGACATACGATTTAGTTCCTTGCCAATAAATGTCACTGAAGACACTCAGCATATCTTTCTGCCTGCAGGGACCCTAGAGGACCCTGGGAAATGAACATATGTCCTATTGACCTCAACCACTTGATTCAATCATGAAGCGCTTTATTGAGGTGAAGGCAAAGTCACAGCCTCTGTACTCCAAAGGTTATTGGATAGTGGACCTGTTTTTAGGTTCAGTAAAGGGAAGGAATACGACTTATTCTTAAACTAATTGGCCATTTGCGCAAGGAAAGTGAGGCTCGTGGCTTAGAGGGTTAAGCCATAAAGCCGTAGTGATAAATTAATAAGCCGCCGGGAATGACAGCTGTATAGTAGACATGTAACAAGTCCCACAAGTTTGTATGGGAATGGAAAACGGATTTAGAGGCATCCATCCATTTAGTCAATTGAGTTAATAGCATGTGTCCAACTACATTTGATTTATCTTCTGGGAACACAGCCTTGACCTGTGAATGCTGGGCTTGCCAAACAACTTTGGCCAAAAATCATATTAACTAAAATCGGAGCAGGGTAATTATAATAACAAAATCCTGCAGGCTTTGAAAAATCCCCAGACGTGACTAGACTGCAGTAACTTCCACTCATTTTGTGTGTCAAAATGTTAAAGGTACTAATATTACACAAAAGAAGTAAAGTTAAATTAAAACAAGATAAAAAGAAATGGTCTTTGTTTCTAGCAAAGCATAAACAAGCTAGTTTTATGCACTGTTGCTGCTGTAATAGAGCAGAAAAAATAACTATTTTAGTTAGTAGTTAAGATAAGATCATCACTTTCTGTTTTATTTACATACAATTGCAAACAGTAGGTGGCGACCATTTAGGTAATTTTAGTGATTGAGAAATGCAAGTTTTGCATGTAGTTACTTTGAATATGTACTACTGATTATGTAATTGTATTGTTAATAGTGTAATAATACACATTTGCTTTGTCTATAACATTCAATCATGAGAATTTGATATTTTAGAAAGTAGAGAAACTATTTATTTGCATCGATATCTCAAATAAAAAACACATACCAATAGAACTCATGAGGCAGAAGAAATGTTATCCAGCTATCTGTTTTTAGCTGTTTTTAAATTGTTTATTGTCTTATGCTTTTATTATAAAATGCACTTTGTAACCTTGTTTTTAAAAAGGACTATACAAATAAAGATATTATTATTATCTTTAATAATAGCCATCTAACATTTTTGTTTAGTTATTATTTTATAGATGAAAGAGCTCCAGCACATCATTGTTCTGGTTCATTGTGATTCTATGAATGCATTAAAATGATAGATATGTTCACCGTTACACCGTTCTCTCTGAAGTGGATCATGGGATACGTGCAGCTCGGTCAGGTTGTGAGATTGACAGCTCGAGGTGGAACCCCTGCTCTCTCCATGTCCGCTCCTCTTTGATTGTAATCTGATGCTGAAAACGAGCGAGTGCGGGAAGCATAGCATGTAGAAGAGGTATACTCTTCCAAGTTGGGTTACCTCTCTGCCTGCCCCTACACATTAAACTAATGGCTGTTCACTTCAATTGGCTGTCACCGTCACAGACAGCTACCTGTCTGTAGTCACTTTGGAAGAACGCAATAAGTTGCAGTGAATGTCTCAGGGAAATTGTCATCTTCTCTTTGTATATACTAGGACTGAATTTATTTGACAGACAAACATAGTAAGCCACCACGTCAGATATCATGTTTATTTCCAATTGCTTGTGACAGTTTGAACGCTGCCCCGGCCTCTTGTGTTCTATTGCCGTTTTTCAGCTCCCTTCTCTTCCACTTGGCCTCCATGGTTAGATCAGTCAGTGAGTAAGTATCACACTCCGAGGACAGCTGGTTTGTGTTTACAGTCTGGAGACTTTAGGCGAGTGCACTGCAAGTATTGTCTAAACAATTTCATTCGCTCTATTCCCCAAGGCTCAACATTTCCAAGTGCCAGATTTGCACCCGAGTGTCATGACACGGGAAAAGGGTTTGTTTGGCTAGTAACGGTAAAGGAACAAGGGGAGGAAAAGGGGGGGGACCAGTCGAGAAGTTTCTGACAAAGACCATATGGCTTGTGGCTGTGTGGCAATGTTATCAAAATGTAAAATGCTGTCCCGTTTGTGTGTGTCTGTGTGTACAGTGTGTCAGGTCTGAACATTCACATTGTATAATGTGTTAGCTTAAACAATAGTGACAGCTACTTATACCACTGCACTTCATTCACTGGCTTACCATTAAATATTGGAGCCTTAATTAAAGGTACTTTCATAGATTTTGCATATTTCATCTCCCATGGGAATATTTATTTGCAGCAAATCTATAACACAACACTGAGCTGTCCAGTCGAATATGTTGAAGTTAATAATTTATGCTACTTGCTGTTGATTTCAATTAATTAACCCAAGAAAAAAAATGACATTAGGCAAAACATTTCACTCAGATTAATTGCGCTGAATGATGGATTGACCGAACCCAATATGTTCCACCTCCAGTAGCTCTACAAGCATATCGGAAGCCATCATTTTTTACTTGAATATTTCAACTAAGCACAGACTGTATCATAGGCCTACAGATGTTTTTGGTCTAACATCATCTGAGGCAATGAGGAGGCTGTTGCTGCAGGAGAATAAATATATAGGCCTATGAAGGTTAAGCATAGACTAACATTGTTACTTTTCTGTGTGTGAAAGTATTCTTTTATTTTTTTTAACAATAGTGTATCAGCATAATTTGAAGAAAGAAAAATACAACTAGATAGCAATTTGATTACTGGAAGAAGGGTGCCCTGTGACATTTTTGTGGGTGACATTATGTCCACTGACAGTGGACCTAGTAGGGCTAGAGAGTGCGTGGATCCATATTGCAACAAAAGCCTCAAAATATAATGCAAGGTTATGATACTTACTTTAAAATTATAGAAGCACAGTTGTAATTGTACACCATAAATCATTTTTTTTTAAATACATATAATCTTAACACAGAATACAAAAACTCATTTCCTGTAGCTAACTGTTCAAAAAAGACCTAAAGGCATTGCAAAAATAGCTAGACCAAAATATACTGTAAGAATTGTGCCTAATTAAATAAAATATTGTCAATACGTAAAATGTAGAGCTTCAGCAGTGTTATGATGCATTCATATGGTCCTCAGGATCTTGGGAAAATGTTTTTCTGAGTTGAAAATGCACATGAACACCTGTTAAAGTCGGAACAACTCTGAGATTCTGTGTCGACTTTGTTTGCATAGTTAACATGGTGGAGGAAAGCAAAAGTTTAAGATGTCAGTCATTTAAAAATGTTTTCTTATTTATTGTTTTGCCAGTTTTTTACCGTTTTATGTCCATACAGACTTTTTTTAGACTATATGCAAAGGTATTTATTTATTTACAACCTTTATTTATCGGTTATCATTTAAGGTTTTGAATAAGCTAACTTTTCTTGAACCGCTTATAATTGCTACTTTGATGTATTAACTAAACGTGACATTAGCACATTTTTAAATCTGTATCCATCTTGTTCTGACTTTTCCGAGCTGATAACACATGAACACATCGATTTCGGAAGAACGACTTCCTAACTTGGATACTCCGAGTTCCTGAGGACCACAATGAACCATTAGCCACGCTAGCATCAATTGTAGTGCTAGCTTAACAGCTGCTGTGTAGGCTAACTTTCTCGAATTTTTCTTTTCTTTTAGTTTTTATCTTTGGGGGATAACTTGCTGACAGATACTGTGACCAAAAGGGGAAAAAATTAGGCTGGCTGTAAAAACAAGTCAGTTGAAGATATAATTTTGTTAGGATTATTTTAGTTAGCTTTCAGTTAGCATATGTTTTCTGTAGGTCATCATTTCATCCTTCATCAAATGGTGTTTGCTATCATTTTGCTGGGCTTTATGAATTTCCCCTGATAGTTGCTGTAGAGACTGTTTGGCTTGGCCCATTTCCCCTGACAGTGAATCATATCCCTGTTTTCCTGCTCAGCTCCAAACCTCAGTGCTGCTTGTGTTTCATCGCAGCCACAGAGCAGTAAGATTTTATCCAATTCCAATAAAACCACACACTTGCTGATTTAGGCTGGGTTAACGTCATATGCATTTTATTCACTTAAAATCTGCTTACAGTGACAAGAGGAAACATCCAGGAAGGTAATAAGCTTGGATGTTGAGGTGTTTAAACAAGTTAAATTAAGTCATAGTGATAACACAACATTATGTCATAACTCGCCAAACCCTGTGGTGACAAAAACTCGCTATGCGAAGCACATGTCACAATAATTTACTTGTGATTTTGTCAGTGTGGAAGTATTAGAGGCTTATAGTGTTCGGTTGAGTAATCTGGCTGTCAGGGAGAGAAGAGGGATTGTTGTGAATTTGCTGAGATATTAGCCTAATTTGTTTGTCATTCATCACTGCTTCAGTCAACAACGTACATCCTGCAGACTTATCCACGGTCAGGGTTAATGCTATCTACGCTAGCGGTCAATGGTCACAATGTGCGTTTAGTTCAACTTGATGTTAGTTTTCCAATGGACTTTCCGCTCTGTGTGATATCATATCACTCCTACAAAGTTAACTGTAATTTCATCAAATTAAGCGCAGCACAGGCAGTTCCTCAGGGAACGGAAATGAAAAATGATCAGTCTCCCAGATGTATACTGTGTAATTGTGTTTTAATCATTGTCTCTTGAGTTCATCATGACAAACTTTCAAAACTATGATTTAGCTACTCAAAATTCTTAGGCATCGCAGCACAAAAAAGGAGCATAACTTTGTCACTGCCAACTATAATCAAACATTTCTGTATGCGACATAAATTACTGGGAAATTTTAACTCATTCTTTTAGACTATAGGCAGATTTTTATTTCCTACTATATTACCATCTGTGTATTATACAAATGATCCGAAATGCCATCCTTCTTGGAAAGTACCTAGGTGGCTTTTACTATTCACACCACACCAAACAGTCTCCATTATGGCATTCCTTAAACATAGTGTAGACATTATGTGAATGACGTTATGTATTTTAAACCAGGGAGACATAGCAACCATTTTTCCAAAGCTAATTACAAACTGAGTACCGGTTACTAATTAAAATTGTTATCGTGTCCTGTAATTCAAACATGTGTTTTCATTTGTTATTTTATAATTCATTTAATATTCACAATGCAATATTCTACTGATGGACCTGAGTTCAGCCCTGCAACTAACTGGCCACTGTCCAGGCTTCAGTCACCCGCAACCCCTAAAAGTGGAATAAAATTATTGAATTTAATATTGTACTTGAGTTCTACTTAGCTATGTTGGCTGCTGTAATGTTTATTATTATCAGATAAAGCAAAAATGCTAGGAGGCTTTTGCATAGCCTTCAAGCTATTGTGAATTTTATCTTAATTTAGGTTTTGCAGATTAAGTGAATGCTAATCTCGTCTCATCTTATTTATGAGGAAGCACTGGTTGTTAAATTACATGTTTGATCAGGGGTTTTCCATAAAAAACACAGAATGCAAGCATCCAGTGCCTTGTAGCTGTTATCCAGTATAGCCTAAATGCTTGTATAAATGCAGCTTTTTAAAGAATTAGCAAATTTGAGTGACTAATGCCTATTTGTCCAATTAAAACATAATGGGCCAGACTTTCATGATGTGAAATGCAAAGCGATTGGCAGGTAGTTACTCCTTTTCACGGCGTGTCCAGAGCTGGCTCTTTGTTTAAATAAAGGCTGGCAAAGGCGGAGTCAAGTTGTGTATGCCAGAGATGAAAGCACAGTCTATATTTTGTCATTTTAGATGTTTTACTGGCTAATTTCACCTTTGAACTTAAAGGGACATGTATTTACAAGATGCCAAATAACACAAATTATTAATACACATTATTTTACAGGAGTCACTGATGTGCGTCATGTCTGAACAATGAACTAAATACACGCACCTCAAATAGAATATAAATGGAGGAGATAGAGAATCAGTAAGAGACACCGTCAATCAGTCACTAGTTATAACTCACACTGTTCACTGGGGACTTCTAACGCTTGTGTTTTACTGAAATAAATTAACAGCAATGAAGTGTTTATAGGTGTAAAACGGGGCATAACCTGACAAGAGAAGCAGGACGTGGATGGCTGAATAGATAATAGATTATGGGACAAACAAAACCTTGCAGCTTTCAATCATTGATCTACTGCAGGAAGCGGTCACAGGTATGGAGCAGGTGTGTAAAGGTGAGTAAAGCCGAGCACATACTCGTTTTGGAAGGATTTACTTTTTGAAAAACTCAATGCTTTTTGTGGCCAACGTAGCGTTTAGTGTCCTGCTGTGATCAGGTGGATGTGCGTGCACGGGCCTGAGATGAGAAAGACCAGGTCTGGACTCACTGATGTCTCCAGCCCCAGAAAAAGATGCTATTAGAACCAGGTCCAGTTACCACTATTTTAGTAAAACATCCTCAATTATTTTATACAATTCATACAACATTAATTTTAATGTATAATCAAAAAATAACGTGCTCTTTCGATCTCATCAGTGTTATCAGGCCTCAGTCCGTCTTGTTCCAGATCCCGCCTCAGAACGCCTACAATGGCCCATGGTGGCTTGTTCACTGACTATAAACTTTTTATGAGAAGATCGGACCCATAATGATTGTTGCTTATCTATCTCTGTGTGGTTTTGCACCAGTCTTCTTCACTGCGTATACCTTCCTTGCCAATTTTGCAGATGGACTAAACACAAGCCGTTTGTCTGCAGCAGATTTGTGTTTGTTTGTCTCTAATTGGTTAACATTACACCCGTAAATACAGCCCTTTAAATTGAATACAAGCAGCTGGGTACCAGACTAACTTCTTTGTATAGAATAGGAAAATATTAGTTTTGCACACTGTTTCTGCAACATCAGAATTTTATCAAAGCAGATGAATTTGAACCTAGTGCTGGTTACTAAGGGCAAAGTTGTTGAAGTGCGCTGTAATTCAAACGTGTTGTCTGGAGTTATTTTATTTTCCATATGGCAAGCTTTCTAGATGTTACACTTGGTGTTAGTCTCGTAACAAAGGTAAGAGATGGTTTTTTACACATACAGGGTATAATAAAGGCAAATCATGTTCAAATTAAATCTAGCTAACACTAGAATATGTAATTCTATGCAAAATTTTATATACATTGCAGAAATGAAAAGAAAGTGCTTCATGACAAAGAGCTTCTTCAGTGCACGTGCTGGTGCAGCAGCAGAAAAAAATGGTGTTGATGCAAAATCACTCTTCCAAAACTAAAAAATGTGGCGTCTTGTCTAATAGGCTGCAGAAGTGCTGATTTATAACATGCAGTGGGGACGGGGGGGACAAAGAGTGAGAGAGAGATGGCTGCTTCCTCAATGGAATAATGAGATGAACAATTCCAAGGCTCCACAACCATCCTTGCGTCTGCCTGGCTGTCAGTTCTGCATCTCCTATTTTCTGCCATTCCCCTCCTCCTCTTCCTCCTCCTTGAGCATCTCTTCATCTGTGTCCTTTGGGAGTACTCGGGAATGTGCAGACAGGTTTGTGATGGAGCTGCTGTTGTGGCTGATTTGCCAAAGCTGCTCATTGAAAGCTTTGATGACCAGAGGTGTGTTTGCTGTTACAGAATTGTCATTGCAGCTGAAACGATATGTGTTTTGGTGAGCGCACACAGCCTGTAAGCAAAAAAAGGGTGTGTCTCAGACTGTGTGGGTTCACACTTCAAAACCTTCAAAGATTATTTATAATTCATTACAAAGCTGCGCTGATTGAAGGTTAAGAATAGTCCTCGTGTTTAAAAAAATCCTCATCTTTCCTCTGAAGGTGCTTCTTGGCAACGCATGTTCACATCAATGTATTTCTCTTTTTTCATTTACATCAGCAGATCCTTTGAAGTGATTTTAAATACACACACACTGAAAAACATGTGATACGTGAATTTGTTGGTTAAATTTGTTGTTTTTTTTTGCTACTCCTGTAGGTCTACTCCATCTCAGTAACTAATTATCAATGACATTTATATACCTCTCTTATAAAATACATTTTAATGCGGTTGAATCTGTGTTTTTTTATATATATATTGTGCGACCATTCTTTTCTTAATTAAAGGTGTTGTTATCTGCAGATGAACCAATATTGCATCCTCACAATCTGTGTTTGCTTGACGGCTTCTTTTCATAACCACTGACCCTAACAACAATCAAAATGGTCTCAATTTTATTAGAAGGAAGCTTATACTGTATCCAAGTCATTCTTAAACGTATCAAGTGCAATATCGAATCTAAAAATGAATATTTGATTATGTAAAACCGCCACTTCCTTGTTTGCCCTGCCTCCCTCATTTACTGTTGTTCTCTATGGAGCACTCCCTTATACTCTTTCCCCCAGACTTCCCAAGGCTATTGCAGAGATGTAACAAAGGAACTGAAATACAGACAGCGATATGAGGCACTGGGAGCTAAAGGAGAGAATAAAACCC
This sequence comes from Perccottus glenii, assembly GCA_024416835.2. Taxonomy (NCBI): domain Eukaryota; kingdom Metazoa; phylum Chordata; class Actinopteri; order Gobiiformes; family Odontobutidae; genus Perccottus; species Perccottus glenii. The sequence goes on along the minus strand of CM044561.2, from coordinate 15,601,967 downwards.
AGACAGACGTGACGGAAAGACTAAGAAACTGGGGATAATTAGAGAATTGTACTGGGATCATTTATTTACGCACATATAAATGCAACTCACAGACACTCGCAACCATCTCCATACAAAGTACTTACCTGAAGCTGTTGTTTTTACATTTTCATGCTGCATCCATCTGCTGTACATTTTGCACAGAGCAAATCAGGATTCAAGTCATTTTCCTAACAGCAATCTACCGGCAATTTATTACAATCTAGCGTGAAAAATATGCTATGATGCAGCTTAAATTAATTTTTTGGTGTGATATTACATCTTGGGTGCTTCAGACAACAATACAATAGCAACTCAGGAGTGTCAAATTGAAAAATGTGCATGGTTTGAATGAAACTTTGGTCCTCTGTGTAATCTAATAGCAATGCCTGCTTCATTTTGTATATCGTTAGATCAGCCACACGTGAAAAATGTAGATTAAAATATAACTAATATTCATGAATGTTAATTTTTCAGGCTCTTTCTAGTCACCTGGTTTAACCGAGTGTAGCTGCAGGGTGTGTCATTTCACACAACGGCCCGCTCCCTGTTTGTTTCTGAAGCTATAATCATGGCTGTTGTGTCAGCCCCGGGAGGTCAGGAGGAGGAGCAGCTGAGGCGACTGTTTGACAACCTGTCAACAGCTGGGACACCACCAAAATAATATGTGAGTGTCAGTCACATAGTAGAAGTGAGACACATGCCACCTGTTACTATGTAAGGAGAAATTCCTGTCTGGATCGCATGTTAGTTGGTCATAACAAGGATTTTGAGCTCATCATTTGAGATCATTGAAACACTGCAGACACTTCTACAAGTGACGCCAAGATACCGCACTAAATTAGACACATGCGAGGGGAAAAAAACTCATCCTATATACGTTTTGCCAAGTAAATATTCTACTGCCGGTTGCTGTTAGGGTTACCATTATCAGATAAAGCAAAGATGCTAAGAAGCTTTTGCCTAACCCTCAAGCTGTATGTGTGTTACTTTATCTAATATGTGTTTGTATAATGTCTATGCCGATAACGTGCAAATTTACCGTAATGTAGGTTTTGAGGGTTTAGTTTATGCTAATCTTGTCAATTTAACAGTCTTTGATGAGGAAGCACTTGCCATAAATTAATACATGTTTAACTCTTGGTTCTCCATGTGGCATCCAGTGTAGTCCATGTACTCTAAATGCTTGTATAAATGCAGCTAAATGTTAAGCCACTTGCTAATGTTCTCTACCCCCTCACTGACAGCACACATGTCTTGTGTGTAGTACAGTAGTAGTTATTTACCACATATCAAAACCTGTTAGAGACTAATGACCTTTTGTTAATTAAAATGTATTAGTCCACTCATCTTCTGATGCCAAACTTTGCTATAGTTCAAATATTATAAGTTATGTAAAAAAACATATATGTATAAATCAAGTGTTTTAAGTTCTAAGTCTATGTTCAAACAAAGCCTGTCTTGTTTCAATACAACATGCAAATTTTTAATATTAATAGTCTTTTTCCCCTTGCAAGCTGTTTGCTTTGATAGATGCACTAAGAGACTCAAAACAATTACATTCAGACTGAAAGACATATTAGTCAAAGAGACAGATCTGGTAATAACATGAAAGAAAAAAAAGAAGATAAAAAACATAAACATCTGTGCAAATGACACACGTTTTTCCCTCTGTGTTTGATGGCAGCACCATTTCCTAGGCTCACATTAGCAGCAGATGAATGACAGGTGTGCTTTGCCTAATGCACAAATTGCCAGATGCAAATGGCTGCTGTTTTTTACTTCTGACAGTATTTTTATATTTACTAGGACACAAAGCGTAAAGAGAAAATTGCACTTTACTTTTATGTAAACCAGTTGCTTATAAGGGTGTACACATTTCTTTTTTACGCTTCACAATTGTGCCATTACAAAATTAAAGGTAGATTTAGCTTTAAAAACAAAAATCTCAAATTCTTACTCAATTGTCTCCATCATTTCCACAATGACAAAACTGCCACATGTTGAACAATTTGAGGTTTTTTTGAGGGATACATTTCTGCATGGATGCTGGAATATGCTAATCCTTAGCTTTCAGTTGAACAATTCACATGAAGTAATTTGCTGTTAGAACCTACATTTAAATATTTTGGTTTAAATCCATATTTTTACTGAACTCCAATTTTATACAATACTAGCTGTTGCTGCTCTGGTCCACTGCTCCAGATTGTAGAAACATTGACGGCCATCTAGAAGCAATACACAAAGTAATATTATTAATTAAAGGCAGGCATTTATTTTATACATTTTTGGCTTTTCAGACCTTGTGTTAAAATGTAATTTCCTGTGAGCTAAATGTGGCTGGATAGCATATAAGAAATCCGATTTTTAGACCTCCATTATCAGTTATTTTGTTTTTCAGCCAAAGCTTTGGACACGTGTGTCTATATAGAGAGAAGACATTTAAATGCAAGGTTTAAAGTTGGCTTGTTTTGGAAACCAGGTTGCTCAATGAATATGACCCCTAGAATGAAACTAATCTGTGGTCATGCCCTAGACAGGGGGAGTAGACATTTTGGAAGAAAAGCAGTTGATTTTTGACTAAAATGTCAAGACTTTCCCAGGACTCTCCCTATTTTTATATTTGATAGTGTTTCTTCACAATTTATGGATTATCTTTCAGGGCTGTAACCTTGCTCTGGTAAATAACTTAGGGAATGCCAAAGTAGGATTTGCAATATAGTAGCAGCACTCGAATCCAAACACAACGTCAGGCACTTGAGGCTCTACATGTTATCTCCATGGCCTTCAAACTGAGTGGGCTAATTAAAATCTTCATACGGAGTGAGTGAAGTATGTGAGGATTTATCACTGGACGGTTAATTAGATCGATGAGGTATAGGGATTTGTTGCAAGTTTCCCTCATCTCATTTGGTAGTCTGCCATAATTTAACACATAAACAAGCTAACAAGCATGTTAAAGATTAATAAATTGATTATTTGCTGTTGTTTTCCCAAATGTGTTCATTTATAATAACACTGCATCACTAGGTTCTTGCACATTCACCTGTGTTTCTGCCTGCAGGTATTTTGTTTCTATATTTCCAGTGTGTGCATCATATACTACTGTAGTGTCATGAGGAATAAGCCGTTGAACCCCCCCCCCCCGATTGCTGACTGACACACATCTTGCGTCTCCTCTGACCCGGGTTCTTAAAGCTGCTCGAGATGAGCTCTTGTTTAATTGACAGCCTGTTCCCTAACTGCTTCTCCTCACTGACAGATAAGCAAGATTTTTTTTACACTAATAGCCATCGGACACCTGCGCGTCTTGTCAGTTTTTCCTTCAGGTTTGTTGACAGCGCACGCCGGGAACAGCAAGTGTGATGTAGGATTGCTGTCACTCCCGAGTCTTATATTCTTTCTGTCACTTATTTCCTCTTTCCTGCCCGCATGAAACACCATTTATAAATAGTTTGGTGGCATGTATTTCAATTGGCTTGTACTTCTAAGAAATGAAGAAATGAAAAAACATAGCATCTGTCACTCAAGAGAGATATTTATAGAAGTGTATTTATCTGCATTGAGTATTATGACTGCACATGATACTCAACTCAATAATTCTATAAATGGATCAGTGGCATCTAATGACAAAATTACAGATTACATATCCCTACCTCAAATCCCTTCTTTAGACCATGTGTGAACCTATGGTAGCCCTGAAGGGACACGCTGTTGTCTGCTAACAAACCTAGTGGAAATACATCAGAAGAAGAGTTCACTTTAAACAGTGACTTTTAAATACATTTTCTAAGCCTTTATGCAAAATGAAATGAAAAAACACAACCGGAACAGGACGTAATGGAACTTTTGCTGTTTTCTATGGAGCTGTCTTTTATATATATATAGAATGTTCTTTTTATTGCAAATATTGTTGGTCTGGCTGCTTCTTCCTTTATTTTCAGTCTGGCTTTTGCTTGTTTGGGTAGAACTTGGCCTTGGGTTTGCCTTTTCCTCTATCTCTCCTCTGCTGCTGCTCTGTTGGCATTGATTATCTCAGACCTAAGCTATCCACTGAGTTTGTGTCCATGCGCGTACACGTGTGTGTATGTGTGTGTGTGCTTTAGCGTCTTGAGCTTTGCTGCATGCTGAGAAGGCAGATATCTCTAGAGGCTCTGTAATAGAGCAGATACTGTTGCCCTCCTCACATTGCCATAGGGGATGGAGGGAGTGCTGCACTACGGGGAAGTCGATGAAGAAATAGGGGAGAGGCCAAAAGGATGAGAGTATGTAGAGCATTTACTTGTGGATATGAAAGAGAACTCTGTTTGATTAGCCTTTTGACTCCATTGTCCACAGGCTTTTCTATTTGAACCTAATTGAATTATAAGTTTTCGGGTAAGATTAGGGCAATTTACTATTTAAACATGTGCTTTGGGGCTCCTTAGCTTTCACACTGTTGAAGGCAATCATTTCTACTTTTGTTCTTTAATAATAGCCATGCAATTTCAATCAGTTCACCATAGAAATACAGTGCAGACCATATAGTATATTAAAATGTTCCCCAAAAGCATTAGTGAATTAAAGTACCATACCTTACATAACTATACAGTTTTCCTTCAAAGACTACTCTGCTTTAATTACTCACAGTTATACCAGTTTTCACCATTTTGGCAAAGAAGTCTGAGAAGGTTTAGTTTACAAAGCACACTTAAATAATTTTGTAACGAACCAAAAACAGTAATAGCTTAAATCAACGGTTTACTTTATGTTAAAACAGATCTGGCATTAGGACATACCCTCATGAGAAAAACATTTTGTTGTGTTTTTATTAGGTATAACGGCCATTTACATGGTTATTGTCCAGGATGAAGAAACTACCGTTGTTTTTAACCAGACTAGTAAGGATTCATCATTCTGATCATTCACAATTATATACAGTCTTATTGTATGTAATTTGAATTTTATAGCTTTGATAACAATTAGATGTGCTTTGTTACTGGAAATATGTAACGTTTTTCCAACCATAATGTTTAAGAAACATCTTTAGTGGAATAAAGAATAACTTTACAAAATCTCCAATTAGAGGTCAGGGGATCATAGGTTATTGCTAAAGGTTATTGTTTGACCTTACACAATGTTTTTGGCCATCAATATTTGATAGGCTGTTTATGACGGTTTATGCAAATGTCTACCACACTATTATGATGAAGTGAGGACATTTTTATAGCCTAAAGGTCAAAGGACAATATGAATATTGGAATGTATTGGTACCAAGGAAACTCATAAGGTAAATCAACACTAACCAGCTGTAGCTCTTGGACGTCATTTGGTGCCGTCAAGTTTAATCTATGGACTGTTATTATATCTTTCTGAACACTTAGCCAGCTTTAAGGTCAGCCTTGTTTTCTTCCAAATTATTTCATTTAAAAATATAGAGCTTGAAAGCATCCCACAAAGGTCCTCACTCTTAGAATCAGTTCAGTCAAGCTTCAGAACACACTTTCGCATTTGACTGCATTTTGTTTTCCCTTTATTCATTTTCTTTACGCGCCACTAGAGTTTAATCCCACTCTGCTGTGTGTATAGGGTATAGACACACAAGTCTAATAGGTATTAATGCTTTCCCTTTCTGTGGCTGGAGTGTAGCGGGGAGCAACAGCACAGCAAGATGACTCCACAACCCAAATTGTTTCTGGGTGAGAGAAATGCACGGAGCTTCACAATCCCATGAACACGCAGCGGGAAATGTGCTGTATGTCGTTTGCAGTATACACTCACGCTGCCATGTTTAATAGTCTTCCTTGTCACTCCTATTCGTTTTCTGAGCGGGAACAACACGCTCACGAACACAGCAACTTTAACAGCTCATGCATGTTTGTCGATACAGTCGAAGCGCTATTAAACATAGACCACCTGCAGCAGAGACACCTACTGAGTCTAATCGAGGGTTCCAGTCTCGGGGTATTTGACTGTTTCCTGCAATGCAAATACTGACAACTGGAAATGGTGACCTCTGCTTTGTTTTTATCCAAGCTTCTGAGCAGTTGCACGTGAATGATAAGCAGGGCATTTGAAAATGGCGCAACCAACAACAGAGCAATTATTTGGACACATGCTGCCTTCTGAATTGTGTGAATGGAAGTTGGCACAAAACACTATAGTATAGTAAGGAAATGTTATAATGCTAATTTGATCTGACCTTGTCTTGAGTCTCTTCCCCAAACAGGTTGTGTTTTTTTAAAGAACGGTGAACAGAGGCTATGAAAAGATTCTACCAAGGCCTTCACTAGAAAGGTTTTTTCTATTTCCAATGCTTTCTCATTTCTTTCTATTTTCATCCAGATAGTGTCGAGTAAAGGAGACAGCTCGGGGGATTACAGTGATCTAATTATGAGCTATATATTCATAACTGCAGTGGATTAGGCTTTTATTCATACAGGGCTTAGCTGCACAAAATGCTTTAACCGCTGTTGAATTACATAGCATATATACAGCTGCCAATAAATACCACATTTTACATTATGTAATTCCAGTAATGTTAAGAATAACCATACCCATTGGCCTTTAATGGATCCGATGTGTCATTGATTTCTTAATTTGGCCTGTCCAATGAGCCCATTGTTGTACAGAAATAATGGGGCAGGCCATTGAGGTTGCAGATCAATAGGTTAGGCTTATTAAGCCATGGAGGGAATAATTTCACATCTAGGCCAGCTACACGATGGCAAACAGATTTTCTAAACAAATTCTAGGCCTTTATTGGTTTTATTAAGAGGGTATGGTTCTGCCCCTCCTCCTCTCATTTATAATGAAGGGAGATGGAATTATTAGGCTAACCTTGAGCAAAGCCTGAACAACAGTCAGTGTGGGTCAGTGGCACAAGGGAAATTTGGGAGGCTTGTATTATTTGTAAAATGTGCTTAGTGTGTTCAATCATAGTGTAATAGAAATAGAGTAATGTAAGAAACAATGAATACAGAAGCAACATGTGCAGTGGGATGGAATAGCCAAATGTATTTCTCAGTTGGTTGTTCTTCAAATTGTGATGAACATGGGTGTTCATCCTGTTTAAGGTTTTGGTAAATAGTCCATTTCTTTCCTGCACCAAATTTTAAGACCTAGAAAATGTTTCTTATCTTAACCAAGACCAGTAATTCCTGACTAAACATAACCATTACAGCTGTTACATGTTATTAAAACTTTTCTCAACAAAGCATAAAAAAACATGCAAATTTTCCTAGTTATAAAAAACATCTAATATTTTATTGGCAATTAGAACCCATATTAAATGATGATAAAGAAGTCTGAAGAAGTCCTGAATAAGAAGTCCTGAATAATTTTGTTTTACAAAGCTTTCAAGTGACGGGAAAGAGCTGCTGTGTAAATATTCATCTCTCATGGTCCAAATATTTGCCCTTCTATCCATCTGCATCTCCACGCTGCCAGAACGACAGTATGTTGTTTATCAGCCTCGCTGCTTTTTAAAATAATCCATTTAGCAATATGTTCGGGCGGGCTCCCTCCTACGTGCTGCCCATCGCGGCAGCTGTCTCCGTACACATGGTGCAGCAACCGAACCATAACGTTTTCTTTGCACTGCTGCTAAAACCAATTAAATTTACTGCGAAGGAATCACCTGATTACAGAGCTGCCCCCACACCGTTGCTCCCTCTGTTGTGTCTACTCATGTGTTCATTCTTGTACGCATGCCACCAAGGGCAGTGTTGTGAGCTGATCAGGTGGTAATGTGACATACTTGTGCATGTGTCTGTCTGTCTGCAAATCCATATGGGTGCAGTGCTAATTAAATCCAGCGGCTCAACCATTCACACCACTGGCTGCCTGGCACCGAGTGGAAAAAATCTGTTGGTGTTCCGTCAGGTAGTATGACAAAAGCAGCAGGAAGCGTTTACGGGAAAGTGCGCTAATGCCAGGAAGTGTAAAATGTGTGTGTGTGTCAAAATGTAGGGCTTCTACATAGTGGTAATTGCAGCAGTCTGGAGTGGATACATGGTCCAGTGTGATTGGGTGTTGATAATGAGGATGTAGCTGTTTGTGTAGGAGGCAGACCTCTGTCAGCAGGGTTAATGAGGGGGGGGCTTAGTGTCATGTGAGACCTCCGTGCTACTGTACTGCAGGAGACTGGCAGGCTGCTCGTGTCTTCTGAAGTGGGTGCCTTGTTCCAGACAATTTTCAAGCCATATCAAATGTGAAGTCGCCCCTCACTCAATCCACAGAGTTCAGCTTTTAGAAGACAATGATTTCTAAAATCAGTACTAAGCAGTTTGTTACTACAACTCACTGATATAGTCAATAATTCCTTACAGTCTGGAACATTTCCAAAGGCCTTAAAAACTGCTGTCATTAAGCATCTCCTAAAGAAGAGCAGTTTTGATGCTTCAGTGCTCAACAACTATCGGCCCATATCAAACCTGCCATTTTTAGGGAAAGTCATTTAAAAAGTTGTATATCAAGAACTTGGACTTTCTATTACTTAACAACTGCTTTGATCCCTATCAGGATTCAGGCCCCATCACAGCACTGAGACTGCAAAGTCAAAGTCACAAATGACATCCGTCTGAACACTGACACGGGCAAAGTCTCTGTCTTAGTTCTGTTGGACTTGAGTGATGCGTTTGATACAGTGGACCATGGAATCCTGTCACAAAGATTAGAAGAAGAGATAGGCATCTCTGGAACTTAAATGGTTTCAGTCCTATTTTGAAGACAGGAAGTACTTTGTTTCAGTTGGTAACTGTGTATCAGACCAAATGGCCCTGACATGGGAGGTTCCACAGGGGTCTATCTTGGGACCTCTATTATTCAATCGTTACATGCTTCCTTTAGGCCAGTTAATACGCATGTGACGTATCATACCATAATTATGCAGATGACACTCAGATTTACATTTCACTCACAGCAGGTGAAAATCCATTCACTGTGTCACTGCATTAAACAGATTGATGTGTGGATGCAAAATAATTTTCTCCAACTGAACAGAAACAAGACTGAATTAATCATCTTTGGGCCACAGAAACAAAGAGAAAGTGTCAGCAGTCACCTCGAGTCTCTTTCTCTAAAATCTAAAAATCAGGTTAGAAATCTAGGGGGTCATCATGGACTCAGACTTGAATTTACACAGTCACATTAAGTCAATTACATCATCAGCATTTTATCACCTTAAGAACATTTCCAAAGTCAAAGGGATGATGTCTCAACCAGACTTAGACAAACTTATCCATGCTTTTATCTCCAGCAGGTTAGATTACTGTAATGGCCTGCTCACTCGTCTCTCAAAACGAGGGTTAAGACAGCTGTAGCTTATTCAGAACGCCAAAACCAGGAAGTACAACCACATCAGTCCAATTTTAAAATCTCCGCACTGGCTTCCTGTTGCTCAGAGAATAGACTTGTTTACAAGTATCTTAATGCTTTAGCACCAGAATAAATTTCTGACATGCTAGTTGCTTATGAACCTCCTCGGGCTCTGAGAACATCTGGGACAGGCTTTCTGCTTGTGCCCAGAGTTAGAACTAAACAGGGTGAAGCAGTGTTTAAGTTTCATGCAGCAAAAACCTGGAACAGCCTCAACTTTAACAGTGTTCAAGGGGAGGTTAAAAACCTTCCTCTTTAGCTCTGCCTACATTACAACTTAAAGTGTTTTTTATCTGCACTCTCTTTTAAAATGTTTTTAATTTCTTATGTTTCTTATATGTTTCTAAATCTTGTAAATTGTCTTTTATTCCTGTAAAGCACTTTGAGTTACTCAGTGTATTAAATTGAGTTTTATAAATAAAATTGCCTTGCCTGCCTTTTAGGCTGGTGCTGAGATAAAATTTTTTGCAGTTGTTATGTACATTTGACATGATAGAATTTATGTTATATTTTGTGTCGTAGCAAATGACGGACTTAAGTACCTCTTAAATATACAGAGTCACCACCATGAGAACGTTGCTATACTTCACTTTACTTTACTATACTTTAGTTTTTTTCTAATGTCCTAAATCACTCAGTCACTCTATAGTGCACTTTACAGCAATGATCGAATAATCACTAGACAGTCAAAATTAGACAGAAATGCTATGTATGATATTGTATATATTAGTAGTTATATAAGTAGATGCCGGCCTCATGACTAATAGCGATAGAAAAAAACAGCTGCTTAGTGTCTGAAACGGTTCACGGTATGGTCTTCTATATAGTGCAGCTCTACAGTGTTTGAGAGGTTAGAAACTTGTGAATGGTTTCAGATACAGCCATTGTCTATTGTATTTACACTTCTTCAGACCTACATGAATCATCCTTACCATCGTTTGTACTTACAGTACAGTATATTGCCCAGGTCTATCTTAAAATTCAGTAGGCTGACGCTGCCCATGCATAAAAAGCAAACGCTTGAGTGAAGTCAAAACTGCTGCCATCTATTTTTTGGCAAACAGATACACAATTATGCCTTCCTACTAAAGTTGATTTTTATCATAGATGACTATAATATGAACAGGGTAAAGCGGCAAATTACAGGAGTTAAGGGACAAAACTAAAAGGAAAACTGGCGGAAGACATTCTTGAAATATGAGAGATAAGGGATAATCCCAACCAAAACCAGGCGCTTGACAGGTGTGCCCTGACCCCATCACTTCCTCTAAACCTTTCCATCTCCGCAGCAAAAACATATTATTGGCTTATAAGTGAAGAGGCTTAGCCCCTGAATTTCTCTTGTGACTAGAGTATATCCTCCATTTTACTTTCTAGAACTGTTTAGTAAACCCAGCTCCTGTGCATCATTTGTGTGCACACATTCACTTGTGTGCAGTGGTTTTTTAATTGTTCCCTTGTGTACTTAAAAGTGTATTTTACAAGAAATGTGTTTTCCGGGTTGTATGACTGTATGCCTGATTAGCCCTTGCTCTTTGGGAGGGCTAATGTGTCTGTTTATTGGTGTTGCAATAACTGGATAAAGATTTATGGGGTGCGCACCAACATGTGTTCTGTGCTCCACACAACACACAGATAAATAAATGGAAATTGGGTCCATTTGTCACTGCCACTGCGTTGTGCCTTGGATTGTGGAGTACCTGTGGCGCGGAAAGCCTTCCAGGGATGTGACAGTTTGTCCCCGTCAGTCTCTTATTGGGTCGTCTATCACATGTGTCCCTCTGAGCCTGTTCCAGACCCCTATAGACACTCACTGCTGTCTCATTGCTCTGCCAGATAACTCCAACTCTGCTCCACTTCCTGCTGGTTCTGCATATAACCATTGCAAAAACATATTACTGGCTGCTGTGAGAAAGAGCTATTACCAGAATAAGTGCAGTCTGTGAAATACTTTTCAGTCTTAATGTGAATTATGTGAAGTGGATTAAACATGGCTACTTTTGTTTTGAAGCTTCTTTGTGTGAGTCTTGTCACCCTATTTGCTCTTGACATTTTTTAGGAAAAGAAGAAAACACTTGTCATTCAAGATATGTGGCAGTTTATGGGGATACATAGAATTTTGTCAAATGATCCCTGATTGAACTTCTGACTAGGAATTATAGCCATAATTCACATTCATCATGATGTGATGACTTTTTTTGATTTCTCATGTAAACTTATGGAGAGCACTTAATGACAAGATCTAACATGAAACTGAAAGTATTTCTTGGCAAACAGACTGCATACTTAAGAAAAGATACTAAAGAATTTGCCATTTACAAAAAGGGAGATTAGGAAAACAATACTATTAAATGCAAATGCTGCTGCAGGATATTGTCAACCTAAATTCCTGGAAGAAATATTAATAGTATAACACTATCACATATGTGGTGCTACTGTTCACTTCCTCTCTATTTTTTCAGATACACAAAAGAAAAGCGAGACATTGAGGCAGAGACAGCCATGAAGCCACAGTACAGTTGTGTGGTTTACTCTGGTATTCTGCTGACATGGGATCCATTAGGAAGGTTTTTGGGGGTTGGGAGTTGAAAGCACACACAACAGCGTAGGGGAGAGAAAAAAAAAAGTGGAAGTGTGGGCCTATAAAGCAGCGAGGGGAAATGTAGCATCGAGGAAAGACATTACAGCAGTGAAGCTGAAGAGAAGAAAAGGGATATGGGGAGGAGCAAAGCCCAAATGAAAGATGGTGCCATAGCTCAGAGGAAACAAAGGCGATGAGAGTAAGCAGACATTGAAGTTGGAGACAGGAAAACACAAGGGAGAATGAGAAGTGTTGAGGGTATACATGCAGGAGAGTAGTGAGATAAAAGATTGGTTGGTGGGGGGGCTGATTCAGCGAACTTAACTGTGGTGGGAATCAAAGATGCATACTGGAAAGTTTTAGGAGACTTTGAGAAATTTGTGGCAAGCGTCAGTTTGTGTTTTAGAGCCTTGTTTGATGACTGTACATAGTTTAAGATAATAGGAAATTAGATGTAAGGTTTAAAAAAATGTCTTCAGAGAATATAGTTGCATTATATAGGTTGTTGCAAAAGTTCCTTTAATGACCTCAAGGAACCATAAGCAGGCCAAATCCATATGTCAGTAAACATTCTCACAAAAATAGTTTTATACCTCATACATGTAAACAGTTTATCTGTTCCATCAGTGGAGGGATAGGTCACATGCCCCACTTGTTTAAATTTGTGTTTCCTTGTATAGCAACTTGAGATGAGAACATAGCTACATTTAATAAAGATGAAAATTATACCTCAGAGTCATTTACTCATGGTCTCCTAAATATCACTCTAACTCACCACAGGTGAATCAGACATTTTTAGGTAATTGTTTATAGGCTTGTGCTCACATGCCACATTAACAGTTTGCTCCAGTTGATATACTTTTACTTTCAATTATTAACTTACATTACAGTACTTTTTAAAGGTTTGTCAGACACAGTCAGAGATGTACACAAGTGTCTTTGCATACGTACCTTAATGTGAGTACTTGAAGCATAATACTGCTGTCTTATTAATAAACCTATTCTATATGAATGTATCATTTTGAAAAAAGTAAGCTATAGAGTAATTAATTTACTATAGAGAGTTAATTTCTAAATAGAAAGAACAAAAATCTTTTAGTATTCTTAACTGTTTTTTGTATATGTATACTTCATATGTAAATGTGTTCAGCAGGAGGGTGCTTCTCTCTAGCAGTGTTAGGTTCACTGGGCAGATGTAAAAAGACAGTAATAGCTTTTTTGTTTCACATATTCATTGAATGAATGAATGAATGATGAATGAATGAATATTCATTAAACCTGTGTGTGATAATTGAAATTTTATTTGCCAATTCAATGTAATATCCTCGTCAGCTAAATCTACAAAACAATAAATAACCTAACCTTTCTATTTTACATGCTTCTAATTAAATTTTCTTTTATAGTAAACCATAGATAGAAATAAAGATTATTAGATGCAAAGCCAGTAATAGATCAGAATAAAAAGCAAACTATATGACCATCAAGTTTAAACGTAGAACATTAAATTGCTCATGCCGAGTTTAGCTAATGGCTCTGTGGAAACTGTTTATAAGCAAAACTCATTATAGCAGCCGGAAATGTGCCCACCGGAGTTTTTGTTTTAAGTAGTTTTGTTGTAGAACACGTCACTGTCGACGCACCCCTGACTTAGAGAATGGAGTCTCAAACTGCAAGTCCATGTCAAGCTTCAAGTCTTCAGACCACAAATCTGAGCCAAGTCACACTGACAGTGACTTAAGTGCAGCTCGACTTGTTATAACGAGTCCCCAGCTCTGGCCACAGTCACCCTGCTATAGTGGCTAAACCATAAAAGTAACAGAGCCCATATTCATTGAATGAATGATGAATGAATGAATATTCATTAAACCTATGTGTGATAATTAAAATTTTATTTGCCAATTCAATGTTCTAGATATTTTAAACTGCACAAAACAATAAATAACCTAACCTTTCAACTTATAATATTATTTGCATTTTAAAAAGCAATTAAAAAAAAATCCCCTAAATGTTCCACCTAGCACCTCTGAGCAATATCCAGGTGTGCACTTGCCTCAGCCATCATTGCTACAAAGTGACGCATCCCATTGACCCCGGGTTGGCCTGCTTATTTGCTCTCATCCATTTAGATGAGTCACCTAATGTTGTTTGGAATTGAGTCAGGAAGCTGCATGTATTTCAACAGCGCCTATTCATACCCTGCCTCATAGGGCTATAATGATATGTCGGGGTGTCTGTAGGCACACTTAGTGATCTTTCCTGTGGTGGCCAAATCATAGCCTGGATCCCTGTCATCACAGCAGCCTTGCATGCTAACCAGCGGGAAGTGTCATTGTGAAAGGAGATTGCAAACACCTGGAGGCACCCGACAGCACATCAGTCAGACATATTTATGTGAAATCAAACATTGACAGATGAATGTTTATAGCCAAAGGGCCGCAGTGGTGTTTGTCATAGGGACTTACCAGTAAAGCAGTGATGACAGAGTTTCTGTATTAGCTGCATTTTTTTTTTAAGTGCTTCACGCAATTACCAATGCTCCTCAGGTACCTACTTCTTCCACTTTGCTCACATTTTCAAATGCAAATGTCCACTCGGCCCATTTGTGCCTCTGATTAGATGAGTCACCTAATGTTGTTTGGAATTGAGTCAGGAAGCTGCACTGGTCATATGCTACCAATTTTCATATAATCATGTTTTTATTTCTTCTCTTCTAGCTGCATGCATATCATTCCGAGGCCCCTTGCTTCTCCCTCCCCCCCCATACCTATCCTCGGATTCAGTTCGTCAGAAAGACAAATTACCCCGTAGGCTGCTCTTTTAGCTGTGCTTTCTGTACAATAATCAATTTGAGGACGAGAGAAAGAGGAGGCTGGAGGAACGTGAAATTATTCATCAGGGTCTCTCAGTAGCCGGGCTAGAGAGAAGAGGTGTACAGGGGGATGGTGAGGGCTACCTTGTCCACAGTGAGATAATTAGGGAAAAGACCAAAAAGCTGTAGGAATGAAAAAAATCCAAAAACTGCCAGCAGATGTGGATGGGGAGTTGTAGGTGTGGAGATGGGCTAACACTGCTTCTCCCATGTTGTAATATGTGGAATTTGGGAGATGTTTAGTTCTGTTGTCCCAGCAACAGACACATACAGGAGCGAGGGGAAGCAGGGGATAGACAGCTGGGACTGGCGACGAGTGAAATGGAAGCAGAAAGGAAGGGGTTTGAAAAGCAATGGTTTTGGCCCCCTTTGTAACAACTTAGGAGTAGGCCAGAGGTTCATATGGAATAACAATCTTAATAAACATTATGCATGTAGGAAGTTCATTTGTTGCTTTTTGATGCCTCATTTGGCACATTTATGATAACAATCTTAATAAACATTATGCATGTAGGAAGTTCATTTGTTGCTTTATCTATACTTATTAAAGTTTGTATCATTTAAATCAAATATCAAGCTGTATATGCATGAGGCTGATTTCTGTATAATTCTGCATGAAGGCTACAACAGTAATCTGTGAGAGCTTACCTCAAAAATAGCAATTATTAGAAATAACTATTTTGACTAACATCTACAAATCTATACTTATTAAAGTTTGTATCAAAGGTAAAATAATTAAATCAAATATCAAGCTGTATATTTTTTGTGCATGAGGCTGATTTCTGTATATTCCACTCTTTATGAGGCTACACCCTCTGCTTCTAACAATATGAGTTAGATACTTTACTCAGTGATATATGCTCATGTTATCAATAGTTATTAAATAAAAATGTTTACGGTAGGCATATTTATTTCTCAGTAAGCCAAAATAAGCCCTGTAGAAACTACAGCTAAAATTAGACTTGATTTTCTATGGGCTATTACAGTACACAGTCCTGTCTGTGTGTGCTGCTCAGAGTCTGCTTTAGACTCTCACAAACAGGCTACTACTTATTTGGTTTAACGTGACGTGCATAGCTTCATTTTGCTGAGCTATTAGATTCTTATTGCGCTGTAAAACTACCACCAGTCAAACATATGGACAGAATCACTTCAGTTTCCTCTATGAGCTGGTTTCTGTTGCCTACTGTCACTGAGGTGCTCCTGTGGCTGTGGCAGCAGCGCATCTTGGCCCTGCCCCCGTCACTGAGCCTGCAGAAAACAAACACAGAACACTGACGAACACAACTCTGTCACAGTTGCTTGTTCTCTGTGAATTTTTATATATTAACACACTACACTGATTAAAAAATAAATAAAACTGTTTCAACAAGCATTATTTAGTTTTCTCACCTCAGCTCTTTTCATTACAAATATTGTCTCCAGTGAAGTTGTCGGGTGAGTCAATTCAACAAACGCTTGATCTGTTAGAAAGCTACCTAGATGCCACGCCCTAACCAGCCTATTCGTTTGCTAATAGGCTGGGCCGGCCCTGGCTATGAATCTAGTACGGTATTTTTCTAATGGGTTTGATCATAGCCAACAGCATGTCCATGTTGGGCCACCATAGATGTTCACAGGGTTGAGGTGTGGAGTTGCAATCGGTAATTTGTCCACTTTTTTCATCGAGTCAAGTGTCTTTTTCTCCCAAACTGTACTGAAAATCAATACACTACTCCTATTTGTGGTTTATTTTTGTCTGCTTGTATATCCGCGCTGCGCATCACTTCACACATTTCCCGATTTTCTTGAATCCTGTAGTTATTGTAAATTACCACCATGCTTGTCATTTATCATATTTCAGTCGCAGTTTGATTAATTTCCATGCAAACAGATGACGAATTACACTCTTTATTTTTCCAGAATGTATCGGCTGTCACTTCCTGGTACCGCCTCGTCAGCTGATGTCGCAGGAATTGTATGACGCAAATTTTGTAGTTTTCATACCATGACTTCCAGATCAAGGTGTACTGTGGAAGCAGTAATTGGGCCTTGCATGCTTCCTCGGAAGAGAAGAACAAGAAGGAATAGTGCAAGGCGCAGGAAAAATTATCCTGGCTCTCTCTTGTGGCGGGTGTTTATTCAGAGACCTCTTGTTTGCTACCAATTAAAGGGCTGGGGACTGCTTCAGCACAATCCCCTCTTGGTTTCCCCCTTCCTCTCCTCAATCTGTCTTCTTCTGCTTCTTCTCCTTAGCCTTTTTCTCCATCTGCAAATGTAGATCATTTTCCTAGACAGTACAGACATATGGTTCCCCCTTTAAAATCTGGCATTTCTCTAACACACCACTCTATTTAAAATAAGCCCTAATGTGTTTGTTCTTGTGTTAATTACTTGTATTATCTACAACTCTCTGCATTTGTTCTGTTCTTATCTGCGTCCTTCTCCCTGCTCCTGCATGGAAGCACTCTCCCCAGAGGGATCATTAAAGTTTCATCTTTCACCCCTCATTCATTTCCCTCTCCATTCATTCCTCCCCAACGCAGCTCGCTCCAAACCAAACAAGCTTGCCGTTATACTCTTCCAATCTCTGCTCTAAATCACTGGTCTTTGGTTTTGGCAGTATTGGAGCTCCGACAACAACTGCTAATGAGACAAATGCTTCTTAGAAATCGGAATAGTGAGGTGTAAAATAAACATGCACGTAAATGATGAGTTTCCAGTAAAGGATTTATTTGCATTGAGAGGTGTTGCATTAGAAACAGTAACATTGATAACCATATTTACCTGTTTCTGGTTTCAGTGAAGGATGTCTAGTTCAAATAGTTGGTGTGGGAGGGTCAGGAGTCAAAGCTATTAATTTGCAGAAAATGAGAGACTTTTAAAAGCAATATTTCATAGAAAGAAACTATGAAACATAATGCTATGTCATATGTGGTCACTCTTTATCCTCTTTTATGTTCCTTCAAGTGTATTGACCTCCAACTCATTCTCCCAAAATCCAAATGTGGCATTTTCAGCACAGGTAATTTTCGTTATTGTGTATTTGCATTTATTTTGTGGATACCTAACCCATCACTATTGTTAGACTGAGCTGTCCCATTTATGCTGGAGCTGTCTTGCACTGTATCAACTCTGTGACACAACCTCCTATTTAAATCTCTTTCAAAACAATACATGAATACCCAGTAACAATAAGTGAGGGTCTGCATTAAATTCTTTTTGAATGTCTACATTATTGAAAACCTACAAAGACTGAAACAAAATTAGAATTTAGAAAGAATTAGATTTTGTAATGGCTGATCAAGTTTATAAGTGTACTATTCCAATTTTCTTCCAATTTGCTTAATATTATTTAGAAACAAAAATACTGTAAATACTGTCCTGTCAGTGCACCTTCTGAGAATGTTATCATTATCAGTCACGTGTAATGTGACTGGTATTAAATGAAGCAGACAATCAAGGTTCTTTCCGCCCTGTCTTCATCTGTCAGGCAACCAAGTGTAGGACGGTGTCAAATGCAGCCTCCCTACATGCCTCCGAGTCATGTGATTCCACTGTCTGGATACGTGCACTGTCAGCATCCTTCGCTGTCATGATAATGTAATTTTCCCCCAGTTTAATAAAAGCATTGTTGTGCTATGTTGTGTATCCCCGGCACAGAATGAGCGCCTGTCATTACACACAATATAACTCGGAATATAATGCCTCGCGCTCAAATATATCAGCAAAAATAGTCTATGATTCTGTCTGGTGTGTAATTTATATTTCTTTTTTGTGCTGTACCACACTGGGGCTTTACATACCTGCCTTTTTCCTCTGTCTCTCTTGGGCCTTGGATTGTCTCTCAGATTGATGACAGGGAAAAGAATGCTAGTGCCTTTGGGTGTATTACGAAGCAAGACAAAGCTGTAACTGTGCATGTATGGCTGAATTTTGGCGTTAATGCTTCAAACACATTGGCACCCCACACTACTACTGCAACAACCCAGTTTCAATCCAATGTTTCTGTAAATTTCAGATATATTTCTGTGAGCTCAAAGTCAACATTAATCAAACAAGCCAGTTTTAGCAAATCTTTCTGTCTAAAAAGTGTACCTCCTTTTTTAAGCCTACAATTTTAATGAACTTTCCTATCACTGTCTGAAAACTGAGCTCTAGATGCCATCCATCCAATAGTTCCATCCTTTAAAGCATGCTGTCAATATTAAGGTTAAATAGAATTTGGATTTGGCTTTTATGTTTAGACAATAAATATAGTTTTCTTTAAATAATCAGTCAATGCTTTAGTGTTTATTGTCTCCTTTTCTGTATTGTACAAAGGATTCTTTCCAAAACTGTAACGAGCTTGTTCTTAGTATTGCAGAAATTGTCACAATTCATAAAATGCTATAACCCTGCATTCAACTGGTAGACTGGGATCCTTGTCTAGCTCCATGTTGTATTTCCTGCACAGTCTTTGTTTCTTCATCTCTATGCTTTTTCACTACACTTTTGTCTCGCTCACTTTTTTCCTCTGCTCCATTATATACTCTTCCTCCCACCCTCTCCTCTTCTTCTATTACTCTCATTGTGACCTCTCCCTCGCAGCATCCCTCCTGGGTTTTTTCTCTGTATTATTTCTGTGCATCTCCTCTCACAAGCAAAGGTCAGGTAGCTCGTTTAATTACGCCCGTTTAGTGCAACTTATACTTTAGACAAAGAGTAGGCCTTGTAGCGTCAGATTAATGCTCTGTCCGTTCGGTAATTGCACATACCCTGAAGTTTACCCCTCTTTGCGTTTTTTTTTGTGTACAGTTCATAAAAGGTGCTTATTTAGAAGTCAGTGCATCCCTGGGAGATGTTTTTTTTTTTTTTTTGCTAAGGTCATACCCCTCAAGCAACGGCTGCTGAAAGATTCGTCTCAAGGTCTGACTGCTGTCTCCACACCGATCTTTTTGTTTTCTCAAACAAAGCCCGCTAATTCTCACTCAGCTTTATTGGCCTTATTAGTGTAAAAATCAAGATTTTCTCTCCCTTTTTTGTCCGTAAAAAATAATTGACGCTCTTTTGCAGTCTTTCACTTCTCTCCGTTAACCGTATTTTATCTACTTGTTAATGTTCCCAATTACTCTGTCAAACACTGCCAAGGCTTTGCAGCATGGCACGCTTATTGAAATGGTAATGCAGCCATCTCAAAGTGAAAGTCTTTCATTCGCTGCCTTCTGAGTGGATTTATTCATGACAATTTACTCTTCTCATGCAGGATTACACTAATGAGAGGGTTAAAGGGTGGTGTGTGCGTGTGTGGCTGGTCTCTGCGTTCAAACGAGGGACTCTTGCCCCCTCAGAGAAAAGGCCACATCTCCTCAGCTTTCAGTTCTCCCCATTATTCACAAGAAGAGGACTTGATTTGGATTTGTTGCGTTTTCGTGCTTATCGACATGCACTTCCTGTTATTTAAAGGATTGAGGTATCGGCTGTAGTTATCATAATTAACAAGCAATTTTTGCAGTTTTATATCTCAACTGTCTACATTAGAGCGGCCTAGAATCAGGTCTCGTAATGTAATTAAGGGAGAAGCATTTCGTAGTCGGTTGCAGAAGGTCACGTCCCTATGGGAAGGTGTTGTTAGTACTGATCTCAACATCTAGGTCATCGCGACTGGAGTCTCTGAGCATTGTTTGGAGCCTTTTAAAGCCGATAATGTCAGCGGCCTGTCACACCGAGCTTGTGTCCAGCTGCCTTTCGCTTGTTAGTGTCAAGTTTGTCAACCAACCACCTCACCTGTTTGCTCTTTTGCCTTCCATTAGCACCAGGCACAAAAAGGAAGAACCTACAGTAATAATACAATGATAATAATGGGTGCACATTGCTTGCGTGGCTTCCTAATTAGTGATTTTATGATTGGCTTTATGGTGCTAAGTTAAAAATAATGGTAAGGCCATTGCTAATGAGAGTAGTTATTATGTAAAGGTATTTAAAAATGGTCAGTGGCATTTTGAGGTGTGTGTGAGTGGCTATGCGCAGATATACCACTGGATGTTACAGAGCACCAAGAAGAGTATTGGTACAGTGACAACAAAGAAAAATTTTATTAATAACTTGCAGTGGCATGTTTAATGGCAACTTTACATTGAAATTAACTTTCAGGTCAGAAACTTGTTTTAACTGCTTGCATTAATTGTCCCTGTGCTCTACCTGTTAAATAATTAGACAAAACAGTTGTTACGCTAAAGATTTATTTTACAAAATTGATTTCCATTCTTAGTGCATAGTTCAGGCTGTCTGCCAAATGCATTTTAAAAATCTGCCTGATAAACCCTTGGTAAGTAGTCTATAGAGTTTTGTGTATTGTGTTTTGTGTAACGCATCCTTTTATTAGCAGCTCTACAATTAGCAATATTGTTTGAAAAAACTTTGGTCATGCTTATAAAAAAACTTATACTCCACTTAAGTGGACACACTTTTCTAGCACCTATTACACATCATGTTTTGTAGCAAAATATTGAGTTTACTTTACTTTTAAAAATCCAATTGCTATCTCAATATTTTATCCCACAAAAGTCATCCAGGGTTTGTTCTTCAATTAAATTACATACATTATCCTTAATTGCCATCTTTTGTTCACTACACCGTAAAGAGCAAATCAATACATGACTTCAGCTGAGCATTGGTGCCAGATGTAAATAATATCCTCCAGGCAATATATCACGTTCTGGTGAATAAGACCAAATGAAAGACATAATTACCTTGACCTTTGACCTGGAAAAACAGAAGAGGGATAAAGACTGCTGTTGCCTTTATGCTGCATGTTAAAGACCATTTTGTTGTATTTTCTTATGGGCCTTATTATGAATGTAATTCTATAAATATCCGTCTACTTCTTCTTCTTCTTTGTCTTATTGGTTAAGTGGCTTACTTTTCATACGTATGTCTGTAATGCTTAATATCACTTTAAAGGGACTTTAATATTAATATGTAACCTTTTTTCAGAAACCTCAAGCAAATAATATTGTCAATACTTCCAGCTCAAACTTAGATCATTTTATTTATTTCTTCTCTTTCTTGAAATTTGCTATAAATGACCTACTTTGTTTGTATGTGTTCAAAGAGAATTGCCAGTCACTCGCAGGGCTAACACTTACAGACATAAGCTGACAGACAATCATTAACTCGTCCTATAACTGGAAAGTTGGCGATTCGATTCCCGTCTCCCCACAGTTCATTCTGTTGATGTGTCCTTGGGCAAGACACTAAACCCACCTTGCCTTCAGTGGTGTTCCAGCTGTAACACTGGTGTATGAATGTGTGTGTGAATGGGTGAATGAAAGCTTATTGTAAAGTGCTTTGAGTGCCTAGGTAGAAAAGCGCTATATAAAATCCATGCAATTTAACTCTCACATTCATTTTCTATAGGCAATCAACAAATCAGTCATTAGTACATAGTATACTGTCAACTTTTCCACTGGCTGTCAGAGCTGTTCAACCCGAGTTTCACCTCGCTTTTCCGCCATTTCACTAATTCCCTAATCTGCTTCATGTCAGTGTCTCTCCATATCTGTCCTCTCCTTGTTCTCCGTTCGGCTTTTTTCTCCTCTTCTTCCCCCTGTCTTTCTCCTTACAGGGGGAAAGGATGAGTGGAGGAGATTAGAAGAAGGTTACACAATCCTTTTAGCTGGTTTTAGTGTCTGCTCCTCACGACTGATATGTTCTGCATGTACATCAACAGGATTACAGTGTCAGGACAATGTCCAGGAACTGATGAAGCAGTATCAGGTTCTCCCATACTGTACAAGCAGACCCATAAGAGACACAGGTGTGATACATATAAACTCCTGTCACAATACAGAGTGTTCCAGAGAGAGGTCAGTATAAGCGCACCCATCATTTATGTCAGCCACATCTTTCTTGCTATCTTTTTGCTTTATTGCCTTCTTCAAACATGCCACATGGTGAATGTGGTGAAAAACTATAAGATTTATACTAGCCAAGTGCAGCTTTACTGCTTCTTTTCCACTACAAGAACTAGGCTGAAGTGTTGACATTTGTAACGTTAGCTACACAATTTAAGCTAACTAGAAAATGCATCTTTGAACCATTGTTGTGAATAAGCCAAGAATTTCAGTTTATTGTTTTAATTCTTTACCATATGTATAGCTGCAAACGTAGGTGTACTTTGGGAGTGTAATGTCTAAATTAGTTATTGCCATGCTAGCTGTGTTATACAGTAGCCTAACCCAACCAACTAAGCAATTCAATGCTAATGCTAGCAAAAGTCAGCAAATCCATCTTCATGCTAGCACAAACTTTAGCTTAGTAGCCAGTATGCTTCTAGTTGCTATTATGCTAACTAACAAAGCAAGTAAACGTTTGTATAATTTTATAACAGTCACAATATTATAAATCATATTTTTACATTAGATAAATTAATAATAAAAAATCTTATGGGTAGCCTATACAGTAGTTAAGCGAGGACTTCACACTCAAAACAATCATGGCATCCGTCCATCTCCCAGCTACAACCTTTCTGTGTGGAGCATGTTCTTCATGTTTGCTCTGTGCACTCCAGAAAAGACAGGCATGTACAGTATGTGAATTGTAAACTAAATTGTTCATATTATGTTGGTTGATTGAGGTTTATCTAGCCCTCTGTGTTTTGTCAAGAAAATTAAGGAAATGCTATCCATGTTTTACTTACTTTCCAATGGTAGCCTAACACACACACACGCACACTCTGGTGCCACAGCATATGTAACAAAATCATGTTCAATATTTAATGTTTGTATACAGTAATAGTGTATGAAATTTAACTATTTGTAGATAGGCTACTCTCTTTAAATGTAGTGTCTGTGTTGCTGTATTGATCACTGTACAAAGGAAGCTCAAAAGAGAAAGGCGTAGGCTACCATTTGATCAACAACACAACCTAAGAGAGCCCTTTTGTTGAGTTAATTGGCATGGCAGGCATAGGATAGATTTATGGGCCTGCATGTAAAAAAAAATAGTTTGCCGTGGGGCTTTTGTGCAATGATTTCTATGCAGAAATATGTGATTTAAATATTGGAGCTAGGGGAGGGCAGCAAGGAGTTTTTGTTTCCTTTGTAAGAGGTGTCTGCTGGATTCTAGTTTTCTACAAGTCTCATGTGGCGTAGTTACAAGTCTGCATAAGCTAATGTACCGTATGTGTGTATGTAATTTGTATATGTGTGAACTGCAGTTTTATTGGATTTGGTTGGTTGCAGTTTATATTATGTTATTGGTGTTGGTATACAGGGCCCACTGGACTTCCCAATTGAGAGTATGCAGTATGTGTGTGTTAGTCTGACCACCTATGTGAGCTGAACGTGTTGTTTTTCAGTGAAGAGTCTACAGCTTTCTGTCTCTGCAGGCTGCTGGTTTTGTGAGGGCAGAACGGAGGAGAAGGAGGAGGGGGGAGAGAGATGGAGAGAAGCGCAGAGGTGTGTGTGTGTGTGGGGGAAGCGAGAGGTCACCAGATGGATTGTGGGAAAAGTCAAGGATTTTATATCATCTGGGATTGGAACACTGCTGTATTTTTAAGGTGAGCTGAGGGTATTTATTATATTTATATATTTCTAAGTTTGAGCTCTGGGAGGTTTGATTCAAAGCACACTTGTTTTGTATATGAGCTGACTTTTGTGCTTGTTAGGCACTGGAAAACATTAAGCTTTCAGACAGTTTAATAGATGCCATGCTTATTTCTTATTTATTACAACTCTTGAAAATGTACTTACTATTGTAACAAATAAAAAAGTGTTGGTCTAAAGTGTGATGGAAGAGAGAGGGATGCAAAATTCCAGCTTTTGAGTCTGCCTTTTTTCAATTTTGGTAGACCTATTTAATATGGCTAATAATAACTACTCAGTATAAAATGTTAAATAAGAGTAATACAGATGCAGATAACAGTGCTCACTACTTGCAAGTAGCTGAGTTTGACCTCTTTCCTCTGCTATATGATTGTGCATACTTGATAAACTGTTATCATTGTTCTGACAGGATTTGTACCAGAGAGATGACTGTGAAGGGAGTCCAGATACATTTTTCTTCGGAAAATGAATAGGTTTGCCTGTATATAGTGTTTTGCTTATTTGAGTTTTGCAAAGTAGGCCGCCTAATAAAATTTTTAAAGAAACACACCGAGCAATGCAATTATATGAATAGTTTTGAAAAGACCATCAAAACTAAGTGCATTCATAATTATACTGTATGTATGACATAGTGGGAATTTAATTACTGCCTTTGTAAAGCATTAGTTGTACAAAGCTAGTCTTTTGAACATATTATAGGACTGCCACTGCGAAATAATTTTTGCCAACATTACTTCCCATCTAAGTGCCAATTTTTTGTGTCCAGCCTAATTTTAAAAGTCAAAGCCCAAAAAAATTTAACAGTTAATCACAAGAATGAAAGTCAGAGCGCAGTGACTGCTTCCAATTTTCTATTCAAGTTCTCATCTAGTTTTGCTCCTAAAGCTCCAACTTTGGTGATTATAAAAGCTTTTGAAATAACCTCCTCCGGCCAGCGGTAATTAGCATGCTTTGTCTGGATTGAACCAATTGCTTTTGGAAAAGTTTTGAAATAATAACATGTTAAGAAGTCCTGTACTTTGCTTACATATAAGTGGCATTTTACTCAACAGATTGGCAAATGTTAATTACACTGCGCCATTCTAATAGTAGTTGGATACAGAGTTATGCACAGCTGGTGTCCTACATTTGGCCAATCTGAGCTATAATTGATATTTAAGCATCAGTACGTTGCATTATTGTTAATGCTGATTTGGTGACGTTTAAATTATAGCAGTGCTAAAGTAATGGGCGACCAGATGTGCACTGTGTGAAAGCACTTTTGGCACAAAATGGGAGATTAAAGCAGGGTTAGTTTGGACTATGGTTCCAAACATGCCCCTGGCTATGTCTCAGGCATTGATGTAGAGTGATAACTTCAATGTGTGTGCCCCATTGTGCACTGTTTTTGGATTTATATTGTGTTCCCTTTTTCATCAGTTTATGTCTACACAGAGGATTATTGGAGCTTGGCTGTAGTAGGTCTTTCATGATTTGGCTCAGACTCCAGAGGACTAACAACAAGTCAGACACTGTCAGATCCAGGCTAGCAAGGCCAAGGGCTGGCGCTTTGAAGTGGGCTGTGAGATTCTCATCAGGAGGGATCAGATGGAGGCACAAAAGAAGATAGCAAGAGGTGCATAGCTTGAGCTAAACAAGCGTCAGTAGACCTGGAGGTGGGTTACACAGTTCGAGGCAGCACCCAGCCGCCCACATGCTGCTAACGGATTTTGGATTCGTGTGAAAAGATGTGGAGTTCATCTGTGTGAAAGTGGTATTGTATCGTAAACAAGACCAATTTGGGAATATGACTCATACTAAGACATGAAATATTAAATGAGCAGATAACAGCAAAACAGGACTTAACGGAGCAAAGAATTAAGTTGAACTTTCTGAAGTTCACATGAAAGGTACAACTTTGAATAATTCAGCAATCACAGCACACTGAGACAGTAGGCACTAAAAAGCTTTAATTTGTGGTGGTTGTCCTCTACACAGTTCTTCATAAGTACTTAATAACATGGCACTTGGCAGGCTGCTCACGTTGAGTTAATCAGGCAACATAAAAATGAAGCCCACTAAATTCATTAATTAATCTCTTTTTATTCCCACACAGCTCAAACTAGTTTTAAAAGTCCTCTGCCTTCAGGCTTTTGGGAAAAATGGTACTTCGTCCATGTGAAATAAACAGTTGCATGTTCATCTAAAGACATGCTGGGAATCACATAAAATGGTCTTTGACACATGGAAGAATGTGCTGGGTTAAGTCGGGTTGTAATTAATTTGGCATTTTTATGTATTAGGGAAGGTTTAAAAAATGAAACAGTCTCATCATGGTTTTGGTTTTGAAAATTTAGTATTTACACAGTGCATGCTTGAATGGTTTTTAAAATATGGCATGCACATTTCTTGTTACAGCTTAATACCTAGTTACAATTTGTTCTTTTGAGAAAATAAACACTTTGCAAACACATGGTCTAGATTATTCCGAGTGCTTACTTTGCACAGCTATTTAACTATACAATTAGCAGAAACAGGCACAATTCATAAGATTATTCACATTTTAAAGCTGTACTAGGTGATATTTTTGGATGGGGTTACTGAGCACACAATCCATAACTCTTTAGCATACAGTAGTAAGTACATTGTGAAAGGCTGGTTTCAGGTTTACATGCAATCTTTTTACATAATCTATATTAGTATTTACAACTTCTGAAAAACTAAAATACTTGAGCCCCCGTCAGACTTTGCATTTCAATCAGTCTTCTTGCAATCTGGACAGTTTTTGGCCATGCGTTCTTGAATCAACATTCGTCCACTGTCCTGCTATATGTGCAAAACTTGACTGACTTTTAAATGCATAGAGCCGGGACATTAATGTTGTATTTTCTTTAGGATGCATACCTGTTCACACCTCCATCAAGACCCTGCTACATATGAACACCTTGGCTTGCATGATATTTCTTTCTACATTTTAAGGGGGCCAAAGCCAGTGACCTTGCTCTGGACATGCAACAAAAAGTGTTAATGTTAATATCTAATACAAAAATAAATGCTTTTCAAGAAATAGTTAAACCAGATGTGTAACTTGATTGCGAATGAAATGACGATATACAGTAGTATCAGTCGATCAATCAACATGCACTGTACACTGTATACTGTGCACGTCTGACGCACTCTAGTCTCTTCCTGTCTGTAACCTCATCCATGTTTTTGTGTCCCGCGAGGAATGCCTTTTATCATGTGACATAGCGGAGCTGGTGCCGGGGTTGGGTGGAGGTTGGTTTGTCAGAGGGGAGTTGGGAGGTGGAGGGGCGTCTCGGGACAGCTGTTTCTCATCAGCGTTCAGTCGACTGAAGTGAAGCTGGTCGTGGCTCTGCTCTGAGGATCTGAAAGTAGGGGGCTCCAAAGAGATGTGGGGGCCAGAATGCGTCCAATTAGAAGGTCATCCCAATTTGTTCTCCCATATCCTCGGTGCTCATCAGGCATGCCGGGCCCGGCTCGTTCAGTGTTACATACAAATCCTACGCCAGAGGTGAATGGGTTGCTGCCATCTGGGAGTCATTACGCTTTTTCCTCCATTGTTTCCTGTCTTTTCACCCCGGTCCAGCTCCACTGAGTTCTGCTGGCTCTTTGTTGGCTGGGCTCCCTTGGCTTGTTCAGGTTCTAAGCCCCCCATTCCCTCTGTAATTTAAGACTGGGAATGCTTAGCAGCAGTCACTCATGCACGGGCGTCCGCATTAGCACATGTTGTTCAGCTCATCAGGAACAGGAATGCACAAATCTGTTTTCAGCAAGAAAGATGTTTTGATTTATCATGTCTCCATTTTCCACACAGCCTTATTTGTAATACAGTTTGCCGTTCACTTTTCTTTGACTGTAATCATGCAAATAATAGCACAGGATCATTTGAAGCAATTTTATGACACGTTTTACTTTTTAGAAGCCATTCCACTTTAGTCAAATTTTCTTGAGCTGTTTGCATCTTGAGGCTTTTCACTGGAGACAGGAAGGAGCTAACTTGTGGCCACCAGAAATCACACACTTTTTTGGTCTGGTGGATTGGATGCGATTTTGCTTTGTCTCCAATTCAACTTGAGATTTTTAGGTCTGTGGAAAAAAAATAAATTGCTGTGGTAGATATCTGCTGCCTGCTGTAGCAGAGCCGTATGGATTCCACCTTTCATTGCTGCACTGTAGAGCTGTTTTGTGTCGTCTTTGTTACTGTTGGCCATAAAGATTTATCATAAATGTTTTCATTGTATGTTTGAAAAAGGTTTTCCTTTGAACACAACTGAATGGAAAAATAGCAAAATCTGTTTGGAAAAAATCAGGCAGTGCTTTTCTACAACCCTTTATTATGTTGTCATCAAATGAAAGTCAGAAGGTTATATTTTCATTGACAAGTACACAATATCCTGCTGCTAAAGTGGGTAAAGAAGTGGTCTAAAGAACACTATGGCTCGGTGATTGACAACTAAAACGTCCTTTTCAAAACTCTTTGTGCACAAAGTAGAGTCTTTGGAATAAACAACAGTAAATGGGCCTCATCTGTGAAAGCAGCAGTCTTAACCTCTTGCACTCTTTCTGACTGTAATCTTTTCTGTCTTTGCCAGTTCTTCGAGACGACTTCCGTCAGAACCCAGTGGATGTCATGGTGGCTGTGGGTGAGCCTGCAGTGCTGGAGTGTCAACCTCCGCGTGGACACCCTGAACCCACCATCTCCTGGAAGAAAGATGGCTCCAACCTGGACGACAGAGATGAGCGTATCACGGTAACCTAGATTTGGTTTATTTAGCCTTTAATAAAGAAAAGGTCAATGCCATGCAATCAGAGTTAGTTTCAGGTTAAATCCCTCCCTCTAGAGATACAGCTCAGCTCTCCTATAAGTTGAACTCAAAATTGGAAAAGTCTCTTGGAATTAAGAGACAAAACGTCTTCACCTTGAAGACCTGGTCCAGATGCCGCATTTACCTCTTCTTCAAGATGACCCGAAGTTGTGAAGCATGTTGGCTACTCAGTTGTCTCGTACAATACATACTGCAAACATTGTGTCCTAATGCTTAAAGCCTTAAATACTTATAGCATTTTTGTGTGTCATTATTTCTTAAAAACTATTATGTGGACAGTGACAATTGCCCCTGTATTTGTGTGGATTAAGCCTAGCTCCCACAAAACTGACTTTTTAAATATTTTCAATTCCTGTCAATAACATGTAATCTATTTGATATCATATTTTAATCTAGTTGTCTCAATAAACAGCATCTTTATCTTTATTATCAGAAAATGGGAAAACCAATTTAGATTTTTAATTATAGATAAATAACTTCCCTCCAAAAACAGTAAATTGCTATTTATTCTTCCAACAGATGATAAAATACATGATAACATTGCTATTACACAAGCCACTCTCAATAAGGCTGTCTCAAAGCGGTACACTCTGTTGATTTTCTTTTGCAGTTTTGTGTACACTGAACTGATTTCGGGCCCTCGAGGCATCAGATGTAAAAGTGCAAAACTGGTTACCTCTTTTTCCACTTTCTCTTACCTGAACTTTTTTTTACCTCAGCCGTCCAGATAATTGCATGTGTGTATATGTGCGTGATGATTTGTTTATCTGGATGCCTGTGTGCGCTCGCAGGAGACACAGAAGAGCAGTTTCAAAACTCCTCTTAGTGCGGAGTGACAGGTAGAGTGTCTCTGGGGGGCTGTGACGGACAGAGCGACTATCTGTGATTTAAGGAGCAGCGTGGATCACAGCCAGAGGGAGGCTCCTTTGAGATAACGTACAAAGGATGTTTGTGCTTTGTACTTCCTATACTTCCATGTCTTTGTCCTGTCTAATCAGCTTTCTTTTTTTATATGGAAATATGAATTTGTCTTTGCTATTAGAGTTTGCTCAAAGACTTCTGTGAAAGAAGGAGTCCACCACAACGAATTTATGGCTACTATAGACTGCAACTACTCTCGGTATTTCCCCTGTGTCCTAAAGTATTATTTATTAATAATCATATGTACACTTACATCAAGCTTTTAATTATAAACCATTACACATGGGCAAAGTGAGTTGTATTGATTTTAATTAAAAAAGGGAAATGCTCTTATGCAGCAAAATGTAAAAGTAGTTAATATTGTGTTTGGAAGCCCTTGAGGATATTTTGGCATTCTTACGTAGGGGGTGTTACTTGTATTCAGTAATAAGTGTGTTACTTGGTATAGATTTCTGTCAGCGTGTAATAAAATGTATGCTACATAATGTTTTTAACTTCACTATTATAAGATAGACATTTTGGGGGGTACTATAGTGTGTTCTCTCACAGCAATTGCTCATTTACTAATATTTGGAGGGATCTGTGGCTGTAGTCTGCTGGGTGGAACAATACTGTAATGAAGGCCAACCATCCCAGATGGTCCTGTGGAACAGAGTATGTACTGTGAAGCAGTTCTATCTGGCACAGTCAGGTTAAGCAAAGATAGCTTTTTTTAGGAATGTAAAAAAGTTAATTGTAGTGTCATTGTGCTAGTAGTTTTGTATTTAGTTTGTTTCAAATTAACAAATGCCTATCACATACTTCTTGTTTTTGTGTAGTCACTCTTTTGCACATAACTCCCACTTCGCTATCCACAAGAGCCTTTTCTGCAAGCGGAAAACTGCCTTTGAACAATATCTGAAAAGAAAAAGAAAGTCTGAACTGATAACAATACATCAATATATCGGGCCCACTTCTAGTGCTAAAGGTAACTGATGGGTTCCCATTGAAAGGGATTGCAAAAGGGCAGGTACTTTCAATGAATACCTGTCCGGGGGTTGAATTTATCAACCACAGTTATCCAATCAGAGCAGCGCCATGTTGTTTATAATAAAACGGTTGCTACATCCTCAGAACCGCCACAGCATCAGATTGTTAATCTTTCCTCTACATATTTCCAGATATCATGATTATGATTAAGATTAACGGAATTTAATATTGTCAATTAATCATGGATAATCTAGAAATAGCATCGTGGTACCATGTGATTCCCACCACTATTTAGCACAGTTTTCTCTTCCCCAAAAGAAATTATTTTGACATAACTAAAATAGGGTAAGCTTTATTTGATTCAGTCAATTCTCTGATTGGTTATATCCATTCATTGTCTTCTAATCCTGTCTAATATAGGTTTAAAAGAATGCAGTAAATTAATGCAATAAAATAATAGCACTAAATTGATCTGAATCATTTTATCCCTCTCATATAGTCCAAACATTTTCATTTAAATTTGTTTTGTCTCATTCCTGTAATTCTCTTTAGCCTACCCAAATTGAAACACTTTGCCTTATGTACTCTTCTGTAGTGTAAGTCCAAAGTGTTTGGGTGATATTTAAGTTCATCAAGATAACACCTTCAGTGACCCTTTTGGACTGAAGGAATAATAATAATAATAATAGTTGATATAAAAAAATATGACTGCTTCAAGGTAAGGAGTCACCGTTGTAAATTGTATTTGGTGATGGTGAATCTCAAGTAATGCTTAGGTGCTAACCATCCTCACCTGTGATCTGTTTGCTTGTAATCAGTGTGTGTGTATAAAAGGTCAGTGAGTTTCTGGGCTCCTGACATACCTTTGCGGCCTTCATCTAGTGTTTCTGTATTCTGAGTCATGGGAAAAGCAAAAGAATTGTCAAAGGATCAGCGGGAAAAGGAATTGAGAATACCAATTTAGCAGTGTTCAAATTCTAATTAAGAAGTGGAAAAGGGGGGTTTCTGTTGAAACCAAACCAAGAACCAAAAATTTCAGCCACAACTAGCAGGGAAAAACCCACAAATAACTTCAGCTAAAATACAGGGCTCTGTTTCAAGATTCACAATAAGGAAGCACTTTAAAAAAACTTACAATACGCCAAACAGCACAGAGACAAGCCTCAAAACTTCTGGGTCAAAGTCATTTGGAGTGATGAGACCAAAATTGAACCTTTTTGGCCACAACCATAAACCTTACAAGAGTCAACAAGGCCTTTGATGAAAGGTACATCATTCTTACAGTAAAACATGGAGGTGGATTGCTGATATTTTGGGGATCTGTGAGCTACAGAGGCACAAGAAAAGATGAATGCAGCATGTTATCAGAAAATACTGGAGTAAAATTTACACTCATCAAATTTTCCTACTGCGCATGGGACGTACTTGGACGTTCCAACATGACAATGATCCAAAGCACAAGGCCAAATTGACCTGGCTACAGCATAAAGTGAAGGTTCTGGACTGTCCATCTCAGTCTCCTGATCTCAATAACATTGAGCCACTCTGGGGAGATCTCAAACCTGCAGTTCATGCAAGACAGACCAAGAATTTACAGGAACTGGAGGCTTTTTGCCAAAAAGAATGGGCAGCTTTACTTCTGAGAAAATAAAGAGCCTCATCTACAACTACCACAAAAGACTTCAAGCTGTCATTGTTAAAAAAACATAATCTTTAAAAAAACATAAGCTTTAAAAAAATTTAATTCCAAATAGGAATAGGATGGCTGACCAAGCGAAAGCAAATAATGCTCATCTTATGGTAAAATAATGCACTTTAAAAAGCCATGTGTAGCAAACATATAACAGATATTAATTAAGTCATAAAAATGTTTTATTTAGATTGGCTGATACCACAGTTTACTCATTAACTAGTTATACATTAACAAGTACCATATACAGCCCTACCTCAAAAATACTGTACCATTTGAACTCCATGTGAAGAAGACTTTGAAACAGTACAAAAAATGACATTTGAGGTTTTCCTGTTCCAAAATGGAGAAGAGACAAACCACACTTGGATTTCTTAGTGGTGGACTTGCTGCTAAAAATGATGAGCGGTCACTCGGTAGAAATATAAAAAGCATTCAGTTTGGCTCTTTAATCAGCTGCAGCATAGAGGTATTTACAGCAAACAGTGGAAGTCAATGGCATTGGTCAGAGTAAGATGTAATCCTTGGGGATACTTACTGGAGTCATTACATTACCACAATCTTTCACATCAATTCATCAAGAGGCACTAATTATATGGTAGCTTCAGCAGCCATTGCGTGCCCATGGATGCCACATGAACCAAGGTTTCTACAAAATTCCACTATTATATAATGTTAATATGCTTTTAATCTATTAGTTAAAATTGGTGGGTTCTTTTTGTTACTCAATATGATTACACACATAAGCAGGCAGAAACAGGCTGTGTTCATTTTGTATATTTTAAATACATTTCTCCCTGAATACATAAAGGTGAAATTCATGTTTATTACATTCAGCCGGAAAACTCCATTTTGAATTATAAGTAATATGCAATGTATAAATTTGTGTAAAATATTCCTGCTTGTTTTACTTGAATTTACCCGATGCAAATACAAGCGCTTTGTAATACAAATTTAAACAGATGTGTTCGGGCTGCTTCTCTGTTTCAACATGAGGTAATATAATTTATTCATGCTTTTTTTTCTCGATTGACCCTCATATAAGTCTTTAACATCATGCCTTATTCACTGAACAGGCTGAACTTACATGACTCTTTTGATTAGTATTTGGCAAGTATGAATAAGTAAAATTTGATGATGCTGGATGATATGATACTGGATATCAAACAGTGCCTAGTTGGTCAGTCTAGTTGTTTATTACTCAGTCTACTTTCCGCCTTGTTTGTGGTGTAAGTCTGGCCTGGAGGAGTCTGAGTAAGAAATGAAAGGCTGCTGGGTTCATCCCTGCAGCAGATACTTAATGATGGAGTTGGTTTGTTGATGCTGATGGGACAGTGCGGAGTGAGCCAGGTGCTGTCCAGCGTGATTCTCAATCCCCTGCTGCTACTCGTGCTATATTCAGCCTTGACCTCTGGACCACTGTAGGAAAATAATCAAGTTGTCTGGTTTCTCAGCAGTGTATGTTATATGGCTACATGCACAATATTGAAAATATTGATCTCCGCAAACATTATCATCATCACTGCAATTGTCTCTTTATTCTATTCATGAGTATTAATATGCTGTAAATGTGTAATGGTCTGGTCTCTGCAGTAATTACTGTTGTTAAAGTTACTTTACTTTCATTGACACTAGCACTAAATACAAATTAGTATATACTGTAAATGAAGTTGTACGGTAGATATACTGCAAAAGACTGCTTGAACTGTTATTAACATAATGATATTGAATGTTCCAGGCATGTCAAATACATATTCGCCAATGAGATGGAGTGAACCTAATGGAGAAAAATATGTTTAGTGACACCTGATGGTGTATTGCAATTCCACAGCTTATAGTAGCCCTTTGGTATCCCTGTCAAACACAGTGGAAATTAGTAAAAAATTACATTTACTCATGGGATTTATCCAAACCCGCCACAAATAAGTTTTAAAAAGAAAAAAAAAAACATGAATGTACTTGTCCACTTTTACTGTATTTTATTGTCTTTTCCTTTTTGTTTACTGTTTGTTGATTTGGCTGTGTGGTTGTCTGTGGGAATGTAACTCCAATACTGCAATGGAATTCTACTTACATACAAATAATGTGAAGCTGATCTGGACCACTAGCCACTCTAAACCTAACAAGTTTGATGGAGTTTTAAATGTCTATTTTTCCCAAAACCATATGCAGCAAGAGATATTTTGAGGCAGTTGCTGACCACTGAAAACTATCATCATTGTAATAGTCAATAACAGTTTGCATGTGGTCCTTATGCTGTGCAGCTCTAGTATCTCTCTTTATATATAGACTATATAAGGTTGAAATATGTTGCCAAAAGTAGACTGGCCTTTGCTAGTCCTCAGACAAGTTTCTCATTTTCAGTATCATATCACCTCACTGCTGTGGGGCTATCACTTTGGGAAGCTGCGGATCAGTACCGTAACCTCACAAAGTACCATAAAGAGAGCTCAGGCGGTCTGTGGAGGGGGTGTGGCGGAAGCGATATGAAAGGAATGAAAACAGCATGGAGTGCATATTTCTAACACCACTTTGTTGTGTGTGAGAGTGTGTGTGTTTGACAATGAGCGTGCATCTACAGTGAGGAGTCTAAGGCAAAAGTTTCAGAAAGAACATCTGAGAAAGTCTACAAAGAGGCGCTCTGTCTTTGTTCCCGGGGTTCTTTGCTAATGTAGCACTAGATATGAATTATGTAATTTCATAACAGATGACCTTCTGTGCTGTGTGAAAGGCAAGAAGATTTTTATGTAAGGTATGCACTGCTGTCATGACACTAAGGATCTATCACATGATTAAATTACACAGTGGACAAAAAATATATGAAAAAAAGTAGCATGAAATTTAAATCCCGTCATAGTTCTTGTAATGTATTCTCAACAAATGGATACATATGTATAGTTAAAATAAATTATATATTGTGTTTTATTTCAGATACGCAGTGGCAAGCTCATGATCACCAACACCAGGAAAAGTGATGCTGGCAAATACGTCTGTGTTGGGACTAACATGGTGGGAGAGCGGGAGAGTGAGGTCGCCGAACTCACTGTTCTAGGTAAAATATAATGGATGTGTGGTTTTGTAGGCTCTTTTTCTTGTGGCTTATATTCCCTCAAAGTTCATGGTGCTTTAGCCCACCACCAGAGTGTTGCTTAAGTTCTTTCACACTGAGGTATAATAGTTTAATTTTAATAGCCTACTGTTAGTGTATGCAAAGTGTATGTAAGATCTATTTTTTTATGTTATGTAAGAAGCGTCAGATCAGATATATTAGGCCACAATGAGGTTCTGGTTTCCCTCCACATGAATAGGAAAAAACACAGATGTAACTTATTCTACTTTATGCATTCTTTGTTTTTGCCATTTACCAAAATCCCCACAAAATACCCGTAAGTATCTTTTATATTTGGATATTCAGACCAAATATCTTAAACCTTCGCCAAGTTCCAGTCTCTATTGCTGACTGTATCTCAGCCCATACAACTGCTGCACTGCCTTTGTAACCCACCCTGCTCTTTTTCCCAGAAGAATAGAGAGAGCTATTATTAATATCATGTCATCAGCTGACCTTGCATAGAGTTTGTAGTATAGTAGCTCATAGAGCTGTTCATGGCTATGGGATTATTTGTGGATGCAGAAACATGCTTTCTTCATGCTGGGCATAATACATGACTTCTCTGATGAATTGTAAAATATGTCAAGTCCTGGTCATGAAATTGCTTTAATTGCTGTGTTTTCCATATGGATTCAGACTGATCATTTTAAGGGCAGGTAATGCACAAAAGGCCTTCTCTGCGCTGACTAATTTACCATGCAAGCATGCGTTTCAGCTTTTTTCCTTTTATCTCCCGATATGCTGTGTCCATGCTGCCTACAGATTTGAAATCCTAGAGGGCCATACTTTGATTGTTCGCCAAGTGACCTCTTTGGATGAGGGCTCCTATACATGCGTGGTGGAAAACATGGTCGGCAAGTCTGAAGCATCGGCCACGCTCACTGTGCACGGTCAGTACTGCATGATCCACTCTTTAAATGTTCTCTGTCAATATAGTTTACATACTTTTTCATGCACGTTCATTTTTCACAGAATCAAAGTAACACTAAAAATACCCAGGGTATCCGCGGATCCTTAAAAAGTCTTAAAAGGTATTAAATTCCATGATGTAAAAATAAGGCCTTAATTAGCATTAAAATGTCTTAAATCCATGTTTCAAGACAACGTAAAGAACATTTTATTTTCATTTTAAAATAATGTATCGTTACGTCTTTGTCATGCAGAACAAAATCGGCGGAACCAACTAACAAATTAGACGTTTGCAGCGGGTTTGTTAGGTGCGTGGACTGGACATTACCAGATGGAGAAAAGTTTGAGTGGTTTTGTTTGCTGTTCGCAAATTTATTGCTATGAAATTGGTCTTAAATTTAATTTTAGATGGTATTAAAAAGGTCTTAAAAAGTCTTAAATCTAACTCTCAGAAACCTGCAGATACCCTGATACCTTGTCATAAATAAGCAGGACAAACCATGGCAATAGCAAGACATAGCTATTAATGTTCATAAACTTCCACTTTTTTGGGGGAGGCAGTCACTTTCTCCATTAGTATCCAATCACAAAACATACACTGCATTTTGTCTACTTTATTAAAGAAAGCCCTTGAAGTTGTTTGTTTGCAGTACTTTTCATAGTAATGGCACATAAGCTGAGAGGAGCATGCAAAATAAATGTTTGCGTGACCGCAGAAAATGAATTCATTCGGTTTAAGTTGTCCAGCCCCAGTGACGCCCTTAAGTTCTTAAATCAGTTGCAGGAAACGAGCGGTGAGACACTCACACACAGGCCAGTGTAAACACATACAGAAGTGACACAGTGGGTGACGCCAACTGGGGACAGTAGGACTTAATTAAAGATAAGGCAGGTCGGGATGCATGCTGGGAAATGACACGGATCCAATTACACCGTCTTCTCCTGCATCCAAAAAGAATGAAGAAAACAACACAGTATGAGCAGGGGACCGTGGCTAATTTGGGCAATAAATGGAAAACAGGAATAACTAGCAGATGACTCAAAACTGTCATAGTGAAGGAGAGCTATTTCCATGAATTTGTGGCTAAATGTCTCGCATGAAAACCATTATGAAGTTGACTTTTTGCTTTGTGTCTTTTTTAAACAGTTAGTCGTAACCACAGAGTCGTTTTTACTGACACAGAACATTTGGTTGATATTAAACATTTGCCATTTAAAACAGATGTTACCAGCCAAAAGAGCTTATAAGAGTTGCACAGGCTCCAAGAATAAAGTGTAATGAGTCTTCGGTGTTGCACGTCTAGTGAGGCATATGCAGCATGTAATCATGTGTGTTACTGTTTGAAAAACATTCTTCAAACACAAAAAGGCCACAGTTATCTCTCTCGCAATAGTTCCAAAGCAAGCTGGTTGGAGAGCCGTTCATTTTCCCATAAATCAAATTTACGGATGTCAGCACTAGCACTGAACACTAGTTTCCCGTTTATATAAAAAAAATGTCTCAGCAGAAAAATTCCCTTCTACGTCATTATTCATTCCGCTGCTCTTGTGTTTGTGTGTCTTCTCTTTTGTAGTAAACACTGGTAAGTTGTCATCCATCCTTCATCCACCATCAGACAGCGACAGGAACTCATGTGCCACTGTCTCTGTCACCTCTGCACTCTTTTTCCATCGAGAAATACAGTATGTAATTCTTATAATCAAAGTGCTGTTGATTATAAGGTAAATATAGAACAAATGTTGTATTCACTTTGATCAAGTACCATAGTTGTGTTGATATATAACAGGGGTGTCAAAGTCATTTTGGTTCAGGGTCACACACCCCAATTTGATCTGAAGTGGGCCGACCCAGTAAAATAATAGCATAATAATAATAAATAACAACAACTTGTTCCCTTTGTTTTTGTGCCAAAAATGCAGTTACATTATAATGTCAGTATTCTCAACAATGCAACTTAAAAAAGGCTGATGTTTGCCAAAGCCTTCAGCGTTTCACAAAGAGTTTCACAAACTCACCCTTACAATATGATTTTAAAGCTATTGCTATTTTAGGTAATAAGGATTTTTTGACAGCAAAAGAGTAATTACATTGCTGCTATTCTCTGTTTAGATCTGGGTCTCAATGTTGTGTTATGTCCTACACTTACTAAAACCCCAGTGCACAAATTGAGAATAGCAGTCACTTAAATTAAGAAATGGCCGATAATGTCTTTTATGTCATTTTCGCACTTTTCAAATTCATTCCATTGGTTGGTCGGTTTTGGCCCTCGGGCCACACCTGTTTGACACCTGTGGTATATAAGGTGCTCAGTGATACCTGGAGTTACCAACAGTCACTACCCTAACTTTGGAGAAGCACACATGTGTACCAACATAAGCTAAACAAGGTAATGTCATCATCAATGTATTTTCATAAGAAATGGTGCTTTTGTTATTAAATCCAAACCATTACTTTTTAAACTGGAGAGGACTAGAGGTTATTCCCAAAGTAAAAAATAAAGTAAAATAAATTTTATATAAAGTAATGGTGGAACCTAAACGTCAGTGAGTAAAGTACTTGTCATTTGAAGAGGTTTAAGAAGTATGAGTACAAAAGCAGCAGATATTGGAGCATTATCTGAACAACCTTAGACAAGAATGTAAACTGAATTGTAACTCAATAAGAAAGACTAAAATGTTGCAGTGTTAATCGTCCTGTCAGTGCCACTGTCTGCTTCTCCAAAGTGACTCTCTGTTGTTAAACAAAGAGTTGTCCCTCGTATAACCTTAAACAACCCTCTAGCCTTTTTATACCCACACATTTAAAGCTCGTGTGGTGAGGGTAATTGTGGTTTTGCCTCCTCTGCAGTGCCCCCAGCGTTTGCCATCCGCCCCAGGAACCAGGTGGTGGCCGTGGGCAGGACGGTCACCTTCCAGTGTGAGGCCACTGGCAACCCCCAGCCTGCAATCTTCTGGCAGAGGGAGGGCAGTGAGGTGAGACTGACCCTCAGTCTGTCATTACACTAAATTACCACTCAGTTCAAATTAAGCTAATGAATGGCTTCTTTAACTCTCTGATCCTCCTGTCTTTTTAGAGTCTCCTGTTCTCGTACCAGCCTCCACAGCCCTTCAGCCGCCTGTCTGTGTCCCAAATGGGCAGTTTGACCATTACTGATGTCCAGCGTTCTGATAGTGGCTTCTACAGCTGCCAGGCTCTAAACATCGCTGGCAGTGTGATAACCAAAGCACTGCTGGAGGTCACTGACTGTGAGTAAACACTTGTGGCAGCGGGGGGACTTTTATTTACCCCTATTTTGTCTCGAGTGGTTTATCTTTTGGATAAACATAAAAGCTTTTTTGCAAATGGACAGTGCTACTTTATAAACTGATGATGTGGGCTTTTATTGTTAGGGGTTACAACCTTGTGGGCAGGGCCTTGGTTGAAGGGTAGCATTTGTTTACAGGTTGGACTCAAACCACTCTGTTTCCATGGGGATGATATTATAAGAGTGTCACTTTGAATGCATTCAATTTCACTGTTGTCCTGCTGCTAGTTTAATAAGCCTGGCAAAAATATTTGTTTATTATTATTATTTTACAACTTGAACATCCTCGGCCAACTCCAGCTTTTCTGTGAGGAGTCTGCATCCCTGTGTTACTGTGGGTTCTTTCCGGGCTTCCTTCCACCGCCCAAACACATGCATGTATAGGTCAATTTGCAAAGCTAAAGTATCCCTAGTGAATGTTTATCTGTCACTGTCTATGTCTAAGTGTCAGCCCTGCAACTAACTGGCTACTGTCCAGGGTGTACCCCACCCAAGGCCCAAAGCTGCTGGGATAGACTCCAGTCACCTGTGACCCCTAATGGGACCATGCAGAAGAAAATGAATGAATATTAAATTATTATGAGTTCAGAAAAGAATTTCAGAGAAATTGAAAGGGTCTAAAAGGTTATATACAAGTACACTCTAAACAACCTGTAAGCTTTTAAAACTTGATGTCACGACTTTGAGACTATAACATTAGGGATTTGTCTGTACTGCAGTCTAAATGCGGCTGTATTTTAGGGCTGTCCTTCAGACCAAGTGTCCTTTTCCAAGTCTTGGACAAGTATTCTTACCACAGACTTACACAGCTGTCCAGTAATTCAGGAAGGACACCAATGTGCTGGTTCAAAAGTACAACAGGGCAATGGTAAATGATCTGTTGGCAAGCAGTAACTATAAAAAACTATACTATCTGTCATCATTAAAGGCAGTATTGGATTGTACTGCCATAACCCAAAAGACTGTTCCCAAAGGAAGGCAGGAAGCCACTACACAAAACCAGCACAAGAAGCTCTTTATGCCACCCAATTTGAAGGTAATCCCAATAAATATAAAATTGTATTAAATATAATGTAACAGTGGAGTGTGATGATGACATTGCAAATCTCACAGTCCTTTCAATTCTGAAAGGACAGGAAGTAATGAAACTACCATTATATTCTATGGTGCCTTAAATGTCGATTTTTTCAGAAATGGTACATTATCAACTGTTGTAAACTACAACACTGCACCTATAATTTGTCTTTAGCATTCAAATCAATTGCTCAGAATAGCATTGTTTATATACAGCCTCGTCTTATCTTTTGGCTTTGACTGTTCACAATTACATTTACAAATATTATGTCCTGTTCATTGACCCCACTAGGCATTTGAGTTAAAACAGTAACAACATCAATCCCAAGTACTTTAGCGACTTTCATCCAAATCCAACATGATGAAATAATGGCATCAACAGTTTGGAAAAAAGTAATTTAAATGCGCTTGAAGGCTAAGATTTGTAATTAAACATCACCATCAAAGTCTCCAGGCTCACAATTTAATGACCTGTGTAATCTCAAACACGTGTCTGGGTAACTTTTACACCGTACATACACCAAATTAATGGAGATAATTGCTCTAGGCTTAAGCAGATAGTTACTAGACACGGTGAGTTGTGTGGCACAGGTCTATTAGCAATAATGGATAATCCGCTGCTCAAATTGGTGCGGCTTTCTGCGGGCGCCCCAGTTGGGAAATGACAGGCATCCCCTTCATCTGATACAGGTAATGGAAAGAAAAAAGACAGGGTCATGCTGGATGTAAAATTTTCACTGGTGTATAGCACTTCACTTTCCCATTCCCTTCCCCCAAATTTTACCAGCACTCTCCCCGTTTGGAGTGGTGCATTTGTATGGAAATAACCGGTCTGCATTACCTCGGGCACTTTTCGAGTCTGCGTTTCCATCATCTTTTTTA
Organism: Perccottus glenii; assembly: GCA_024416835.2. Lineage (NCBI taxonomy): Eukaryota > Metazoa > Chordata > Actinopteri > Gobiiformes > Odontobutidae > Perccottus > Perccottus glenii. The sequence goes on along the minus strand of CM044561.2, from coordinate 15,559,885 downwards.
TTTTATTCTGGTGTTTTTATTTATTTCTCCCCATTCCACAGGGTTTTCTAAAGTGAGAGAAAGAGCTGCGTTATCTAAGTGGATTTGTTATTAGCCGAGCTCTGCCGTGGTGATTGGAGACGGTACCTACTGCCGAATGAACGATTAGTTGCTCTCCGCTGGAGGGGAAAAGTTGATTTCTTTTTTCACCACTGCCTCTGCAGCCTTCAAAACCTATTGTTCTCTCGTCACCAATTTTTTCCCCTCTCAACATCTTTCATATCTTATCCTGCTTTCATCTTTTGGCAGCATTTCATTTTCTGTCTTTTTACCTGCTTACTTTTTTTTTTCATGTAATTTCTGCATAGATTTTTGAAAAAATAGTGTCCACTTCCAACGTACCTCTTAACACAGCTGGAACACAACAGAAGTGTATTGTATATTAGGGGAGCCCAAAGAAACAGAATCAAAAATCATTTCTAATACACTACAGTATATATATATATATAAGCCAAACTTCTCACTTCTTAAACTCATTTCATGAAATTTAGTTCAGAATCCAGTGAGTTATGGTCAATTTATTTCAGACATTTGTATGCATTGGACTGCCTCCTACTCTTGACCTTCCCAATGTGGCGGCTTTGTTGACACAATACAGCAACATATAGCTCTGGTAAATCAGACATTAACTGTAGCGATAGATGTCATTTACTGAACTATTGTGAGCTTGCTTCGAAAATCTTCTTTTATTCTGGTCTCTAAGTGTATATTTGTAAGCTCCATTGTGCATAACAAGAAACTGTTGTGGCATTTACTAATAGCTTCTAATAGACTCATGGTTTTCACCGGTCCTTGAAAACCTGGAGAGAGAAATAAAATGATATAAAATGTTCTAAAAATCATGTGAACATTTTTATTTTAGCTCTTCACGTTTGTTGCACATTTTGCTTAATACTGGCTTTACATAAATACAACATCATGTCTATACCGTTTGTAAACTTGGTTTGAGTTTTGACCCTCTGAGACTGCTGTAGTGGTTTTTAAACAGAGGCATAGGAGAATGATTCAGAATAATTCCAGACAATGGCTACACATGGGTCTGTAAATAAAAACTGTTGTAGAATTGTGCTTAAATTTACAGTATTTCACAGTTTCACTCTTAAGATCCAATATGTTTAATATTGGATGAATTTTCATTAACATTATTTTAGCAAGTGTGCTGTGTCTACTGTACTTAAATATACACAATGGCTACAGGCGAACTCTCAGCTCTATAACTCTCCTCTCCTTTTTGTGTTTCTCTAACAGTGGGCTCCGACCATCCTCCTCCTGTGATAAGGCAGGGTCCAATTAATCAGACCGTCGCTGTGGATAGCACAGTGGTCTTAGGATGCCAAACTGCTGGCACTCCACCTCCATCCATTCAGTGGAAGAAGGATGGTGCGCTGGTGTCTCCGGTGGACTCTCGTATGTTATTGACGGAGGCGGGATCACTGGAGATCCGTTATGCCAAGGTAGTGACAAAATGGTACAAAGGCAGGTTGCTAGGTAAGGTGAAGGTAAAGCTGAGTCACTAATAAATGCCTCTGTGTTTTTGTAGCTTGGAGACACAGGTTTCTATACGTGTGTAGCGTCAAGTTCGAGTGGAGAGGCTACATGGACTGCGTACTTACAAGTTGAAGGTACATGGGGCAAGACTTTCAAAAGTGTCCAAAGTATATAAAATTGTGTATTTTGGGGACATAAATCATTTCAATAGCATTGCCCTAGAGTAATCTATAATTAGAACACCCGACACCTGCCATTGGTCATGTGACAGTCGTAGCTAAATGCAGCTCTCAATTTAAAGGCATAATTTGAGGATAAATATTTGTTTATAAATGTCAAACCCAAGTTTACCTCAAATGAACTTTAGCCTACTGTCATATAGTTTTGCTGTATTTATCAGCTGAGAGCTACACACTTAAAAATATCCTTTTAATTGTAAAGAAAGGAGGAAAATAATGAATTACAGAAAAGGGAGTTTGAATTACAGATAGAAGAATAAAAGAGATAAAATTTTTCATGAATATCCTGCATATTATATCACTGTGAGCTCCTCTGTGGTGGAGAGGTCAGTGCACCAGGCTTAGGTACAAGAGATTGGGGGTTTGAATTCCCTGCATATTATACCACTAACAAAAGAGCCCAACCTTTTCTTCTTGTGAATTTTATTGTAATGAATACTCGGTCTGTGTTTGGCAGAGTTTGGGATCCCGGTTCAAAACAGCCATCCAACTGACCCTAACCTCCTGCCGACTGCTCCGTCTAAACCTGAGGTGACCGACATCAGCCGTAACTCCGTCACTCTCACATGGAAATCTACACCGAGTTCTGGCTCCGCTCCTTCATTCTATCTAATCGAGGCTTTCAGGTTAGACACACATAGACTTACTATGTCTGCTTCAAAGCAGAGTGGCGTGATACTCATACTTTTTCCTGCAGCAACATTGTAGGCAACCGATGGGTGACAGTCGCTGAGCATGTGAAGACACAAAGCCACGTTCTGAAGAACCTCAAGCCCGGGGCCATTTACCTCTTCATGGTCCGAGCTGTGAACGCTTACGGCCTCAGCGATCCCAGCCCAATTTCTGACTCTATTCGAATCCAGGGTCAGTTTGCAAGAGTGACTGAACATAAGGAAAACCGCACATTTGTAGGATTTCTCTGTCAACAAATCTGTTTTTTTTTTTTTGTTCCATGGCAGACGGCAGTTCCACTATCCTGGGAGTGGATCACCGTCACATCCAGAGGGAGCTCGGAGATGTGGTGATCCACCTGCACACACCAACTGTTCTGTCATCTTCTGCTGTTAGGCTGCAGTGGATGGTACTAACAAATGTGTTTTATTGAACTTTTTTGAATTATTCATTTTTTTATGAGAGAAGACATTAATACATGTCTAAAGTGACATACTGGGGTGTCATAAAACAGAAGGCAAATATTTGAGGTAATAATTACATGCACTTTGTTAAATGAACACTGCGTGAAATTTTTTTTCTGAGTAAAATGTATATTAGTATATTTCTACAATGAATACGTGTTTATTTTCATGATACAAACATACACTAGAATGATGTTGTCTTCTTTATCGCTCTCTCCATTTAACTGCCCTCATCCACCCGGTGAACAGTAATCTCTGCAAACCAGTGGCAGTCAGGACATAACAAGGACACAAACCCTTTTGCTGCTTTGACTTAAGCCCAGTGAGCATTCAAAGTGACCCACTGCGGTTGATTTTCCATCTGTATGCTCCTGCGGAAGTCTTTTGCAGCATCTTTGGAAACATTTAATAACATGTGGTTTAGATGGAAATGCACATTGTTGTCTCCAGACATAATCTTAACCAGAACTGTGCTGGTTGGAAACTATTAATGACCTCATACTGTGGATTACAGAGAATGTAGAGTCTAAACACATGGAAAAGCCTTGAAGGAGTTTTTTTGTAAACATAAAGCATTCCCAATTTAAGTGTATGCTGTGTATTCTCTTTCTAAAAGCAGATTTTACTTTAGACTGGATGTGACATTGCTGTAATTGAGTCCTTCACAAACATTGTCCTACTGCGTGAAGAGTGTAGTTATGATTTATCTCTGTCTCTCAGGTCGAGCAGACGTCCCTGTACATCCAGGGTTATAAGGTTCTTTACAGACCGTCCGCCAACCATGGTCAGCATGAGAGTCAGTGGAGTGTCCTGGAGGTACGGGCGCCACAGGAGGACGGAGTGGTTATCTCGCAGCTGAAAAAAGCGTCCATCTATGAGTTCAAAGTGCGGCCTTTCTTTGATGAGTTCCAGGGAGCTGACAGTGATGTGAAAGTGGTCAAGACATTGCAAGAAGGTAAACTATTGTTTTTATCCAATGCTAAAAGGTTCATTGTGTGTTTGTGATGGAAATTTATTGAAAAATGTAAAGACTTTTATTTTGATGTGCTTATACTGAAACTGGACAGAATTTATGTGTTTTTTTTATTAAACATTTAGTGAAACAATACTAGCTTTGTCATAAGGGACACGTCTCCATTGGTTAAAGTGTAATCCCCCATTGTCTCAGCCCCGAGTCAAGCACCCCAGGGTGTTACAGTAACAAAGACTGATGCCAATGGGACTGCCATCCTTGTTGCCTGGAAACCGCCCCCACAACAGAAAGAAGCTGGACTTATTCAAGAATACAAGGTAAAAACAGAAAAAAGACACTATTGCTCTGAAGCCTGTGTTTTTCATTTATGTCTGTATGTTTCTTTTGAGTCTTGTGTTGTTGCGTGTGCCCCTCAGGCAGTCCCTGTCATATTGTTTTCTCCTCACTTTTCTCTGACAGATCTGGTGCTTGGGTAATGAGAGCCGCTATCATGTGAACCAGTCAGTGGACGGCTCCACTTACTCCGTGCTCATTTCCAGTTTGGCTCCTGGGATTCGCTACAGCGTTGAAGTAGCAGCGAGCAACGGGGCTGGCCCTGGAGTCAAAAGTGATGTCACTTTCTTTCAACTTGGTATGAGTCTTTCCAGAAATAACTATTTATGAGACCAGATCTTATGCTTTATTTCCTAACATTTTTGCTGTTGTCATTCTCCTCTCTTGTTTAGACTCGGCTGGTCAGATGATGGATATCAGTGAGGAGAGAGACACTTTGTCTCAAATCTCAGATGTGGTGAGGCAGCCGGCGTTTATAGCTGGCATTGGCGCCACCTGCTGGTTGATCCTTATGATTTTCAGTGTGTGGCTTTACCGGCACCGGAAGAAGAGAAGTGGCCTTAGCAGCACTTATACTGGCATTCGCAAGGGTATGTTCTTCTGAATGTTCATGCTCACCTTCAGAACAGAGCATGTGACAAACTTTAAGTTATATCAAAATTATCATAAAGGATAGATTTCTTTAAAGGTCACATGTGTTTAAGCCCTGGCATATTTCACCTGCACTAACATCTGAGTGATTTTAATGAATAGCCCATGATAGATAATAGTCAGGCCACATCAAAAAGATTGAAAACTACTCGCCTTTAATCTTCTTTTGAAACACAGACTTCACAGGCAAATGAGACACTTTGCATTTGCACAAAATCAAACATTCAAAGCCTGACCTTTAGCTGCTCATTTCCTCACAAGTTAAACACGTCTCAGTCGCAGGGGCTTGTCAACCTGCCATTACCGTATCTGGGACACTATCACTGGTATGTCCCTGGGGTGTCTGTCACAGAGATTACCCTTCACCTGGACACAGTGTCACACTCTGAGACAGATGTGGATATTTGTTTGTTTTTTTATTGTGCTTGTCCGTCAGTTCAGAGCTAGCGCTGTAAGACTTTACATGTCAAAGTGGCAGTTGAAGTTACAACATATACTTAAGGCATGTGATGGTTTGACTACGAACTGTACAAAACTGAAGCTAATTTACTTCTTTCTGTCTTCCCTACAGTCCCATCTTTCACCTTCACTCCCACAGGTATGTACTGTATGTTGAACTGTAGGATACTACACTACAATATGCTATATGTGATTCTAATATATTGTCAACCCCAGGTTTACAGCAGCAGATTTTAAAATCCACTTCCTTTGAGTCAATAGTGGCTAATGCAGACAATAACAATACACTTGTTGTAGATATAAGGCAGTAAAAAGTCATTTGGTTTGACAGATATCCAAAATGGTCCTTGTTATTGTCTGTGAGTGACAGAAGTGCCTAGAGGACACATGTTAACTAGGTTATGCTCATTGTGTTTTTACTCAGGATAAATATAGGAAATGTTGAACCCCCTCTACATGTTGTGTGTGATGTCTGTTGTTTTTGCTCCAAGTGGTAAAACCACAAGCTTCTCTTAATTGTGTGGTGCTGCAGTATTATTTATGTTGTCACATTTCAACTGAAACCTCACATCTTTTAATACTGATAAGAATATGCGTTGAAGCAAGTCTAGACTTTTGATTTGAGTTTCTCTCTCTCTCCGTGTTCGTCTCTGTCTCTGGGCTGTTCCTCTTCTTGACAGCTCATCAAGATTGCATGTCTTTTTTCTGTTTCTCTTTGCAGTTGCCTATCAAAGAGGAGAATCTGTGTGCAGCGCTGGCAGGTAAGATATATTTTTGTCTCTTTGTTTCCTGGGACCACATGCACTGCACTTGGATAATTTAGCCACTAGGGGGAGATGTCTTCCTACTCCAAAATTCAACCTCTTCACATGGGCTCGTCAGTGATGAATGTTTGAAGCAGGAGGCAGGCTTTTGACTGACAGCTTTGTGGTCCTTCCCGTAACAGGCCTGGCCTTCTCGGTATGGGAGAACCCCTCAACCATCTGTGGCTGCCTGAAAACTGGCCAAACGCTTGTGCCAATCACAAAGACTGTAGCATCAACTGCTGCAACAACGGAAATGGCACCAGTGACAGCAACATGACAACTTACAGCCGACCAGGTTAAAACCGCACACAATGAGAAACATCCCCTGAATAGTGAATAGTGAATGGCTTCTGCGGATTAACACACTCTCTTTGTTTGACAGCTGACTGCATAGCAAACTACGGCAACCATCCAGACAACAAGCAGCTCGGTTCAGAAATGCCCATTTACAGCGACGTGAATTTGGCCAACAAGCTGAATGACATAAAAGCATTTAGTAACTCCGGTCTGTGCTTTGCAAGTCCCACTGGATCTGCCACATACGAGCCTATCCCATACGCCACCACGCAGCTCATCCAGTCCAACATCAAGAACAAAGCAGCCATAGGTGGAGCCATTGGAGAACCACTAGATATTCCTTGTTGGAAACCTCCCAACCCACCGCCTATTCCTAAAGAGATCGCCGCACAGATGCAGTACAACATCATAGAACAGAATATGCTCAACAAAGGTGAAGTTGTTGAGCAGCGCAGAAGTATTATAAGAAAAAGAAGCAGAGATGACGTGTTTGTTTTAATCGCAGATCATCATCAAGGAAGTGAATTAATCCATCCCAAAACTATCCCCTACAACCAAAGCTTGGACCACAGCACTGTAGGCTCACACCACAGCTCTGACAGAGGCAGCAGTGGCACTTCAGGTAATACACACACAAAGGCAGGGAGAGTTACAGTCTGCTGCAGTGTGGCATCATGTTTCATATCAAAACCCACACGTCTGCCTCGCTTTACCTCCTGTGTTGTTTTTACCTTTCCCAGGCAGTCAAAATCAAAAGAAGGCAATGCGGGCTCAGAAGATGCCAAAACATAACGCAGTTAGCTGGGGTGAAGCGGTGTCCCCTCCCAACGCCTGGGACTGTGACGGGTACAGCCTGCCCCTGGAGAAGAGGTGAGGAGCAGGAGTTTAGATGCTGTGGGGTCTGGATAAAAAACCAAACTGATGTGAATTACTTTAAACTTCTTACCATATCTGTGTGCTTTAGATATGTGGCTGCTTTTGTTCCAAGCTATAAATGCAATGCAGACTGAAACAACAATTTGCAAATGGTGTCCAACAAGTGACAAAAAAATGTATTTACTAATAAATTAGACATTAATGCTGTGAATGAACACCTGCTCCTGTCATGTTCAGACAACAACATCACATTTCAAAGCTTCACTACAGATTCCAGGAAAAAATCATTTGGAAATGCATCCTCATAATGCAGAGTTATACTTCTTCTGGCCAAAGTAAAAACTGGTGTACAGTATGCAGGGGTGGTGCCATGTAATGTCATTTAGTGATGCTTCAGGCACATTCATAGTGCGTCGTAAAAACATTTAGCCACTTCTTCAACAGCTGAGATTGGTTAAAATCTCTTACCATATTTTTGATAACATTAGTTAATGACATACAAATATGTGTCAATATGTCATTTATAATGTCATAGTTGCCCTTAACTAGGCCCTTAAATAAGATGTAGATGCCATTAATACATTCCTTATAATAGCTTGACTTAAATAATGACGTTAACTGTAAATATTAACAGTATGCATCAATCAATTGAACATTGTGGAAAGCCATTTGTTTTAGTGACATTTTCCTGTGATTGAGATGCTGTATGTTGTGAAATATAGCTCCAAATTTCATACTTTGAAGCGGTTTGACTGATGTGAGGCTGCCATCTGCATTGATTTATGAAAGTTTGACCTTTTCTTTTAGTTATAACCCTGAGGACAGAACAGAAAGCTGCCCGACTCCTCCGGTCAGAGGGCCGGCCTCCTCTCATTCTGAGGGCTCCCTCCCAATCACATCACTGCACAATGGAAATGAACAGCAGAGGTAGATACTATTGTTTGTTCAACAATTTGAATTCATTTTCTGAGCCAAAGTGACCTCATTTCCCCTTCCTTCAGCTTGGACACTGATGGACAGGAGGAGGATGAGGAGGAATTAGAAGAGGAGGAGGAAGAAGAGCCCACTGAGGGTCTTTACAGCCAACACCACAGTCAGCAGCACAAAGCCCAGAGAGCCCACCCCTCTCCACATAAGCTGCTCTACGGTGGTCTAGAGCAGACCCCGGCCTCGAGCAGTGTTGATCTGGACCGATCAGTAACTGGGTCCATGGTGAACAGCTGGGGCTCAGCCTCTGAGGACAACATCTCCTCAGGCCGCTCCAGCGTGGTCAGCACGTCTGAGGGATCATTTTTCACAGATGGGGATTTCAACCAGGCCCCAGCGTCTTCGAGGGATTTAGTGGGACTACGGATGTGCAGATATCCAGAAGACGCAGGTGAGCAACAAGGAGATAAACTGAAATGGAGACAGCACTGTATGGCTCAAATATTGTTCAACTGTAGAACAATATAACAAAAGAAATAGCAGCCCAATTCATCCAACAAAGTTTCATAAACAATACCAAATAATGATCAAATAATATACGTTGATGAAAAATTTACAGTAGATAATTAATCGCACAGTTACTATTAATGGCAGCACAGCTTTTGCTGTTATTTGTAATTTTCTTATTCTTAATTTAACCAGGTAGGTCAATTGAGAACTACTTTTCATTTGCAATGACACAAGGAGAACATGCAAACTCCAAACAGAAAGGTTCTGCTCTGGACCTTCTTGCTGTGACCAGTCTGCCACCCTGCCGCCGTATTAAAGTCCACATTATTAAGGAGTACTCCAGTAGAATATACTAGTTCTAATTTCTAAAACTACAAATTTGTTTAAACAAGATCATTTCATTGTTATGTGTACAGGCATTTTCTAAAGAGTATCATAATTCTTTATTGGAAAACCAGGTCGGCGGCAGCCGCGGCCCAGCAGCCCCCTGTCCACAGACAGCAACATGAGTCCTGCAATTACACACAAGAGACCCCGCAGACATAAACACAACCAGTCTGCTCAACACGGTTCCCATCCCAAAGATGTCTTCAGTGACGGTACAACATTAACATTGCGCTGGAGTTTTTAGATTATTAACTAAATGATTAACAATAACCCTTTGGCTTGTTTTCTTTCCCCAGATACATGCATGCCTCTCTCCTTCACCAGCCCACTGTCCCATGGCGACTACAGGGTGAGAGGAGCTACGCTGCCCCGGATGGGCTCTGGAGAGACCCGGGTCGCCGCGGCAGTGCAGGAACGCAGAAGATCAGAGAGGGGATCTGTGAGCAGAGCGAGGGCCAGGACAAGCACAAAACTGCAGCAGGAGCTAAAGGAAGCTGCAAAAACCGACAGCACTCAGGTCACAATGACTGTCCTTTGATTTCATAAAGTTACTCTCATTGACTGTCACCTAATTGTTCCATTTGTCTTTTTCAGAATTTGGGGATGTTCCTTTGTACAGTCGCCCCACGTTCCCATCAGGTCAGAGCCAGAAAGAGTCTGACAATAAAAAATCATCAAGTTTTTTGAATGGAGAATCCCGGACCAAACAGGGAGCTGATGTGGCAGCCACAACACAAGCTGGAAGGTACAAACACTAAAATAGATATTTATTTAGAATATATATTCAACCCATAGTCAAATCAAAATCTTGAAATGTTCATAAATGCCAACAAATACAACTGTAAAATACATAGTTTGCAAGTCCAACATTGCATTTTTATGTCAATTCAAAACAAACTGTGTTCAAACCACATCCCCTAATCAAAGAAAGGTTGTTTGCAAAAAGATCTATATGTATTTATTTTTAATATTGTCATTTATTCCAGTTCTTGAGAAGATGAGAAGCAAGTAAGAAGAAGAAGAAGAAGAAGAAGAAGAAGAAGAAAGTGGAATTATCTATCCTTCATTTGCTTCAGATGCAGGACACTTACAGCAAGAAAAAAAGAGGACTCAAAGAGACAGCACAAAACCATTCTTTCTATCAATTTATCATTAGGTGTTGGAAAAAAAAAAAGAACACTCATCTGTGGACTTGGATTTGATGCACATGTTTATTGTTAGCTCTTTGGATGAACACAACTGCCAAAGTGAACTGAATGCACTGAGGATGACGGTTGTGAGCTCCACTCATGTTGTCATGACGACTGCTCGATGCAGACTGTGTGCTCTTTGTCAGTTGTCTTGTTCCTTTACTGTCAGTGATATTCAGCCATTACCAGACATCTTGTAAATTGTTTACTGCCACAGAAGTGCTTCAAAAATTAAATTTTATATAAGTGTTAATGTTTTATAAGTGATGTACATCTTGTCTTCTAATTATTTGTCCTACTTGGGTTATAAAAGCACAATCACTTAATTTTATTCTTTGTATTGTATGGACTTGAGTCTGGAGAAAACCTGTCTTTGGAGTTAATCATTTTATCTTTTCACTTGAGGTTGATAAGGTGATTGTTGTGCATTTGGTCAAGTACATTTGAGCTGCTTTCATTCAGATTGGAAATATCTATTATGTGTACTGAGAGAATTGCATGCGGATTCACCTGTAGGAGGTTTTAGTGGGATTTTGACTACTTTGTCCTCCATTTAGGAAGATGAATAGTCCGGTCATGGACTGGTTCCATTTATTCTTTTTGTCCGATGAGTCCATTTCATTTAGCCCAATGTTTTCTTGACCTTGGCTGTAACTTCTAGAGTAGGGCTGAACAATAAGCCAAATCCTTCCAGTTACCAGGAATGAATTTTAGTCTCTAACTTGGCCCATAAATAATCTTATATTATCATATTTCATAATCTGATATCAATGTAAAGCAGACTACACGTGACTTAAACATATATAATTTATTGTATTCTATGTTGGTGTCATTGTCCAGCCCTATTCTTAATGCTATTTATGGAGCAGATGCTATGTCACCTTAACTTCTCTGTTTAAATAAATACTGCTGTTCCTAAAACAATGTGAATCCTGCCTTTATTTATTAATGAAAACATGTCCTTCATTAATGTTGGAATATGCACTTTGGTAGAAGACACTAAAATCCCCCTCAATGAATAAATCCTGTAAAAGTAAAAAGAAAATATGTTAAAGATAATATATTATTATTGTTGTTGTGTCTTTAACTTTCCTTAGTTCAATTTGGGTTATTTAAGCTTGGTTTAGTTATTTTAGCCATTCTTCAGTCAGGTCATATCTAATCCTGATTTAGTTTTGTCTTAGAGCTCTAGGTTTGAGTCAGAGTCTAGTTCTGTTTTACTTTACAGTTTACTTTTAGTTTATTTCATATAAGTTTCTGCAAAGCTCGGCTTATTTAAGTAAATATTCATACACCAACATCGCATAACATACTGCATATCTAATGCTTCTTGAATGGTCAGGTTTAACAAAGCTTGACTTATTTAAATTAGACTTAAGCCAGGTTTTATCAAGCTTGACTTAATCATCAAAAAGTCTTTAGTCAGGCTAAAGGTTCTGGTTTAGTCCTGGTTTGGTGCAATCTGCAGACATGTTTGGAGCCAGTTTTAGTAAATTTACTTTGTAGCTCGTGTTAGTTTTGTTTTAGGTTTAGTATAAGTTTAGCCTTGTCCTTAGTTCTTGCAAAGTCCTGCTTTTTCTTATTTATATGTTCTACTTTCTGCACTCTTACATTATGAGCCTTAACATATGTGTAAAGTGTAATTGTTTGTGATTAACATATTTCCCTCTGAACTCGTTTTGGACTGAAGCATTAACTAACGTGTTGAGATGTAGTTAGGTTTTTACAGAATGTTGGTTCCGCAGAGAAACTTGTCCAATCAGCGTCTGTAAGGAGAAGTGAGTGAGACAAGGAAGACAGGAGAAAAGAAAACTGTGAGACACGCTGTTTAATTAACCTCATTTATGAACCTTCATCAGTACAGCAGCTGTGCTCTGAGGAATGGGAAAGAATGCTCCAAAGGCTGCCACAGATGTCTTTCACTGTCTGTGTTTGTGGATGCATGCATGCCAGGTGACTATCCCCACGTCTACACCGGGAATACTGCAGCAAATCACTCCAAACATAGAACATCCTTTGCTTTGTGAGGTTGAAGTTTGGGTTTTATACTCACACCACATTTAAGAAATAGAAGACGTTTAACCTGTGTGTCATTGTGGGATTCACTGAATTATGTCTTGGGAAGTACACTGTGACCTCTCACAAATAATAAGAACCCCTTTCATTGATTAAACCTCAAATTCTTGCAGTCCTCTGAGAAAAAATGTAACTGCCTGTTTTGTTTTTCTAAGCTGATTCACTTTTTTCTTTTCCCTGCAAATCATTTCTCAAAAAGGTCAGTAGAAAAAAGATCTATCACCCAATGCCAAAGATCAAAATCATATGCAATTATTGTCTTTAAACACAAACTTAAGGTAAAAAGATTGCTCTGATTATTCATTTCTTGGGTTATTAAACTGGAGTGTTTTTTAGTTTTTAAATATGGCAGACACAAACTTCATCTAGTGGTACATAATGATAACAGGCTGGACCTCTAGGCTTTTGTTGATGTGCTTGTCTTGGTGTCACTATAAGCAAATATTTGCAAATGTATTTTCACAACAGAGCAACGTTTCAGAATAAACTCATAAGGTGAGACCTTTATTTCAATTATAGGTGCAGATGTTTCTGAGTGTTTAGTAGAGATTGAGTCATTTATGAGCTTTGTCCACAGACTGCAGGTGAAATGCATCATAAAGGTAGGCTCCTGTTGTGAACAAAGGCTGACCTGGATTTGAGGCGTGCTGCTGTCAACACACAAAGAGTGAGCTGTCATCTTTGACCAATTATCACTTCAGGCCTGAGTGACGAGAGCAGGCCCACTACACGATGAATCATTTTAACTGTGGAAGGTTAAAGTCAATCAATAGCAGCCTTCAATCATGTCTCAGTAAAATCACAAATGCATCATTTACAAGAATATGATTGGGTAACTCTTCATTACATTTTTTGTTTTGTATGTGGCACATTTTGCAACATGCAGTTATTAACCACACAAACATCTGTAAAACCTGTTGAATCATTACACAAAAGATCCCTTCAAATTCATGATGAAAACCTTGTTTGTACCATCATTTTCAAATTCTTACTAAACATAATATCTTACATTTCAAAAACTTATGTACAGAAATATTTGCTTAGTATTTAAAATAATTCATAATGCAACTGCTCCCTCTTTAAGACAATTTGTTAGACTGACTGCAGAAACAACGCTGATTGTTTTATTGTTTACCATGTAAATGTCACATAGCGTAACTGTCTATTCTCCATGTTTTTCTTTAATTATATTATAACAACCTGTCCAGGGACCTCAAATGGGAATTACCAACTGAGCAAGAACCTGGCACAACACATCTTTCCTTTGTATGAAGTTAATGTTAAATTGTGCGCTTTCCCTGTTTAAATAATTCATTTAAACATGTATGTAAATAGCTGCTTAAAAAATATTCTCAGAAAAACTAGTTCTTAAGATCATGAGTGGCTGCCTTCAACTCACTCTCTGTATTTGTTTATTTTATTTTCAAGGACAACTGTCTACAGTAGGTTATTCACAAGTATTTGCTTTGGTTTCTAAGATACTGCCTGCGTGTGTGTGTGAGCACCTACTGCCAAGTTTCATTTTCAATTTTGCCATGTTTATCCAGCAGATTCTCCGCAATCTGTTGACAAAGAGCTGGCCGTGACAGATAGGGCAAGTGTGGCAGAAGTGCACAGAGGCTGACAGGAGTTAAACTGAGGCCTGTCAGCTCTAAACAACTCTTTATAAAGGAAGTGAATCTATAGAGATGGTCTGTGCTGCAAATCACAGTCTCCTGCGGCTGTACAGCGGAAAAGCACCATATGTATCTGACTGTTCAATTTGCTCTCATTAGAAGAGACCAAATGCTGATTCTCTGCATTGTCCAGCAGTACAAGCTTTGTTTAGGAGCATCATTTCAGCATTTATTGTTGTCTGAAAGTGGCGGCAGACAGATATATTAGGCTGCAAGAGGTGGAATAAACAATGATAGAACGTTCTTCTGTCGTTGGCATCAGTGGAGTGATGATTTAAGGTGACCTAATGCTGAGCAAGAACCTCTGAGTCAAAAGAGAGCAAAAGTAGTGCACATGAATTGTCCTTTCCATTCCATTTTTTTGTTTTGTTTAGGAAAACAGTTGGTGAGGAATTAGATGTGTCAGAGATAATGAATCTGGAGCTTGCCGCAGCGGGGGTAAACTCACATTTGTTTATAGAGATATATCATTGTCTGCCACTAGAGTTGACTGGGAGAAGGATGTGCCCTGCCACGCCAAGAGAGGACTTACTGTGGCAGACAAAAAGCTTCTCTGGAGATGTCAGAGAGAAGTGTGCACTGTGCACACAAGCTGTCAGAGAGGTAGGCCACAAACATTATGGAAGGATGTTTTTCACCCACAAGGAGGCGGTTACTGCGGCACAATGTAGAAATGAATCAGTAGTAGTAATTAAAGCAGACTTTCAAACTAGAATATACAGTTAAATAAGTAAGTATATAAACACCTAATCTATTTCTTAAATTAAATATCTTGGTTTTCGTTATTTGAAAACATATAAAACTGTCATGATCCAAGTACTCCACTCCAGCCTTTCTTTCCCTCTGGCACCTCATTGCTTTCACCTGTCTCCACACCTGCAGCCCGTTACAATTAAGCTAGTGTCAAAGCAGCCACAATCCAACTCCTCTCTGTCAGATTGTTCACCCGTCTCCTCGAAGGAACGGCCAGCCTCTTCCTGACCTGCTAGTCAAGAGCTCTGCCATTATCTTCAGTTCTGGAGAGTCAAACTTCTGCTCCTGACCTGTGGTGTCCAGTCTGGTTCAGGTCCAGCCCCCCTTGATTACTCAACTGCTCCTATCAATTAAGATCAGCCAAAGCTCTGTGTTTTGAGTTTATGTCCGGTGTCCCACATTACAACAGCTTGTGTCTTTTACGTTTGAAGATTTGTCATGTGGAATAAATGGAAAAAAAAATAAATAAACACCAATTTGTCCTCGTTCTTAAATGTCAAAAACAACACACACTATAAGACTTGTTTTAGTGCTGCACAATTGTCGGCTATGACAACTCTGTGCCCACTGGCAAAGCTGCTTGAACTGTTCGCTGATTAGCAGAGTACAGAGGATTTTTAAAGGTTAACATTCTGGCTAAATTTGAGTGGCTATATTAATGTTTCAACTGTACCTTATTTTTTTTTTTTATTTTGATGTGCTGGGAGGCTGCCACTTGATCACTGATCTAGGACCACAAACTTTTCACCCATGACGTTGTTTGGTTGTGCACATTGATGGTGAAACATAAATAACCGTAAATTGTTGTGCACTAGTGAATATAGGCTATGTACAAAAGAACCATGTAGGCTACATTTCACATTACAACAAGACGGTAGGCTTGATATTCTCCTCCGTCCTAACCTAATTTAAACATTTTAAACCCGGTTAAATTATGATTTATTTAAGTCTTATAGCATGAGCTCTGTTTGCTAGCATGCTAATTACTGTGGCTATGATGGGCCATTTTCAAATCTATAGTCTACATTCATTCATTTTCTTATTCTTCTTCCAATTCATATTTAATTAGCATTTTTAGCTTGAGGTAAAACGCACATATGTTTCAAAAAGCCATAGAAGATTGAAGATTTGTCATGTGGAATAATGACAAATAAAGATTTATAACATGGCAAAGTCAAGGTAATGTTAGCTTTTGTACAACATTAGCTTGTACAAAGCTCACATTAGCTGTTTGTACAAGCTAATGTTAGCAATAATTAAAAATGATACCACAAAAACAGTTATGTAGATGATTCAGCACTAACCTGCTAGGTTAGACAGTTAGCAGTATGACATTGCTTTCGTAGACACATCTAGATTGTCTCATTCAATGACTGTATAAATATGGACAACGTATGTCACTGTATATTGCTGTATAACGCTGTATATTGCTGTATATCGCTGTATATTGCTGTATAACGCTGTATATTGCTGTATAGCTATATTCTTACACATTTGTATGAATGTGTAAGAATGTTGAAGGTGTTGGTCGGAGAGTCCGTAGGCGCGGAATGGCTGCCACGTCTCTGTCAGTCTGCCCCAGGGCAGCTGTGGCTACAGATGTAGCTTACTACCAGGGGCGGATTTAGACATTTTGGGGCCCAAGGCAAACACAGACATGGGGCCCTCTACATCTCTTGTTTCCCTCCTTTTGTCAATCCTTATTAAAAAAAAAAAAAAAAAAAAAGCCCTACTTGTTACTTTTCTTCAGCAGTCTTCACACAGCAATGATGTATAGACATCTGGAGTTGTATCTGTAAGAAAAAAAGAAGAAAAATAAAAAACACAGAACAACATTCTGTTTAACAGATGTATCCTCTGTAAAATTGTATTTAAATAAAATTTTCTCTGTACAATAATATGTATTGTGATCAATTAGTAAAATAACTTTAAAATGTTTACCTTTTTCTTTCACTGACTTTCTCCTTTTTTTCTGACCATTTCTTCATTTCCCTTGTCTCTGTTTTTGCATCTTTCGTCTTCTCCCTTTGGTCTTTGTCTATCTTTTTCTTCTTCTCTCTTTGGTCTTTGCCTATCTTTTTCTTCTTCTCTCTTTGGTCTTTGCCTATCTTTTCTTCTTCTCTCTTTGGTCTTTGCCTGTCTTTTTCTCCCTTTGGTCTTTGCCTGTCTTTTCTTCTTCTCTCTTTGGTCTTTGCTTGTCTTTTTCTTTTTCTCCCTTTGGTCTTTGCCTGTCTTTTTCTTCTTCTCTCTTTGGTCTTTGCTTGTCTTTTTCTTCTTCTCTCTTTGGTCTTTGCCTGTCTTTTTCTTATTCTCTCTTTGGTCTGTGTGTGAGTGAGTGTTCTGTGTGGGTGAGTGTCTCTGAGTGAGTGTGTCTGTGTGTGTGAGTGAGTGTGTCTGTGTGTGTGAGTAAGTGTGTCTGTGTGTGTGTGTGTGTGTGAGTGTGTGTGAGTGAATGTGTCTGTGTGTGTGAGTGAGTGTGTCTGTGTGTGTGTGAGTGTGTCTGTGTGTGTGAGTGAGTGTGTCTGTGTGTGTGAGTGAGTGTGTCTGTGTGTGTGTGTAGTGTGTGTGAGTGAGTGTGTCTGTGTGTGTGTGAGTGAGTGTGTCTGTGTGTGTGAGTGAGTGTGTCTGTGTGTGTGTGTGAGTGAGTGAGTGTGTGTGTGGAGTGAGTGAGTGTGTGTGTGTGAGTGAGTGTGTCTGTGTGTGTGAGTGAGTGTGTCTGTGTGTGTGAGTGAGTGTGTCTGTGTGTGTGAGTGAGTGTGTCTGTGTGTGTGAGTGAGTGTGTCTGTGTGTGTGAGTGAGTGTGTCTGTGTGAGTGAGTGAGTGTGTGTGTGAGTGAGTGTGTCTGTGTGTGTGAGTGAGTGTGTGTGAGTGAGTGTGTCTGTGTGTGTGTGAGTGAGTGTGTCTGTGTGTGTGAGTGAGTGTGTCTGTGTGTGAGTGAGTGTCTGTATTGTCATGTCTAAAGCACTATAATCTGACCTTGCGAGCTTTGGCCTCAGCAAATCTTGCTATCACTGATTCCATATCCAGTGACTTCCTGCTCGATGGAGAGAACAGCTAGAGCAGACAGCCTGTCCTGTGACATAGTTGATCTGAGGTACGTTTTGATTAGTTTCAGTGATGAGAAACTTCTCTCACCCGAAGCTACTGTAACAGGGAGAATGAGGAGGAGTCTGAAAGCTATACTCAAATTTGGATATATGTCAAGTAAATTCTCTTTATATATATATATAGTCAAGCATCTCAAATGGTGATGAGACATGTGGCGGAAATGACCTCAAGCTTCAGATCTTCTGCATCAATGTCGTTCCATGCTCATTGCACTACCTTAAATCTACTGCTTACCTTAAGCTAACATACAATTGTGTACATCTACCTGTAAAATTCTATTTATAGTTGGAGACATCTGTATATTACATTTACATTTATAGTACATATTCACCTGTAAATACTGTTTATAGAAAGAGACACCTGTAATTATATTTATGGCACACACTCACCTGTTATAGTAATAACCATCTGTATATTTATATTCATTGTACATATTACCTGTAAATCCTGTACATCTCCATATCCTGCACTTATGCAACCATTGTATATATCCTGCACTTTGCTGCTATTGCACTTCTGGTTAGACCTAAACTGCATTTCGTTGCCTTGTACCTGTACTTGTGTAATGACAATAAAGTTGAATCTAATCTAATCTATCTAATCCTTTGCTCTAATCTGTGGCAGCATTCATCCAGCTTCCCTTCCTTCTCAGTGCTTCTCATTGTGTCGAGTGAGTAGAGAAATCCATAAAGCTCATAGAAGATTTCCATCTTCAAGTCCAAGTGTAACACATTGGTCAGAATGACTGCTAGTACTCATTAGTTGTTCATTGGAATTGTCGTATTTTTTGTTATAGACGTCGTCATCATTATTATCACTGTCACTGAAAGTGAACGCGGACGTTTTGTTACCTGCAGCTGCAGTTGAAGGATCCTCCTCATCCTGTAAAATTGCCATGCATGTAATGTTAGCAGCAATATCGCTTGAGCAGCCTGGGCTAGCACTGTCGGCGCCGGCGGCAACGGGTAGCTCCTCCACGCTAGCAGCAATGCTAACATTGTCAGCGGGGCCGGGCATCACAAAAAAGTTTGTTAACTTCGGCAATTTTGCTAAAAACTTTTTGCTTGACTCCTGTTTCTTCCTTTTTTCAGCACCGCTTGGGTAGCTTCGCTTCATTTTTACTGTCAACACTCTCTCTCTGTACACTCTGTCTTCTTCATCAGTTTTTTGGCGCATTACAGCCTTGTCACTTTCGCAGATGCGCAGTAAGTGAAATAATGGAATAGTCCAATGTAGTCAGGTGGGGG
Organism: Perccottus glenii; assembly: GCA_024416835.2. Lineage (NCBI taxonomy): Eukaryota > Metazoa > Chordata > Actinopteri > Gobiiformes > Odontobutidae > Perccottus > Perccottus glenii. The sequence continues at coordinate 15,540,714 of CM044561.2, read as the reverse complement.
GGGGTCTGCGACACTAATGATTTGATGCCATTTTTCGCAAATGGAGTTTTAGAAATATATATTTTGCACGAAGTAAAAAAAATAAAAATCTTTAAGCAAGTTAATAGGGCATTTTGGGGGCCCCTAGGTAGCTCGGGGCCCAAGGCAATTGCCGACCTTTGCCTAATGGTAAAGTCCGCCCCCTGGTAGTAAGTTACTACCACCAGTGTGTGACTGTGGAGTGAATGAATAATTGATATGTAAAGCGTCCTTAAGCTCTGTAAAGGCGCTATATAAATATAACAATTATTATTATTATTATTATTATTATTATTATTATTATTATTATTATAACGCTGTATATTGCTGTATAACGCTGTATATTGCTGTATATCGCTGTATAACGCTGTATATCGCTATATATTGCTGTATAACGCTGTATATCGCTGTATATTGCTATATAACGCTGTATATTGCTGTATAACGCTGTATATCGCTGTATATTGCTGTATATCGCTGTATATTGCTGTATAACGCTGTATATCGCTGTATATTGCTGTATAACGCTGTATATTGCTGTATATCGCTGTATATTGCTGTATAACGCTGTATATTGCTGTATAACGCTGTATATTGCTGTATATTGCTGTATATTGCTGTATATCGCTGTATATTGCTGTATAACGCTGTATATTGCTGTATGGCAGCGCCATTACTCGAGGACCTTTTTAAGAGGTTCCATGAGAGAGGCTTGGTCTCATTGGACGAATAGTAATTTTTAGAAAAGTCCAGAAATGGTTTACTTTATAAATATCAAAGGTATAATGACATTACAACATGGTAGCAGTGGATAAAGCCTGAAGGTGGAGGAGATGTTCCACTGAGGGAGATCAAAGCCAGAGTAGGCCACCATTGGCCTTTAGCTCCCGGGGAAGCGGTGTCAGTGGGACAGTGGGACTGGGCTCATGTAAAACAACACACCGTATGAATGTTCCAGTTAGACAAATGTCATGAGTCACAAATGAACCAAGGTCACACACAACCACGCTGGAAAGGTTGTCCAAGCATTTATCCTGTTGTCCGAGCGGATTGTGCTGGAAATGTTGCAGCCTGTGTGTTATTTAATGTGTGCTGATCCTAAGAAGGATCAAATATTAAAATGGATTAGAAATATTTGCCTTGTAGATTAGGCTAAGCTATTTACCATTGACACTGTTTGACACAATTATGAAAAATAATGAGAAGTAGTACGTTTTTGTAACATACTGTGGAAAATCATTTGGCAGCTAGTATCGTAATTTGTTCCTGTGGTTTACTTTGAAGGGGTGTCCGTTAAATACATTAGACAACCCTGTCTTGTTATGTTACTGCTGCTGGTGCTGTTATTAATGCCCCCCTTTAAAAAGTCTTTAAAAGGCTGTTTGCAACATTCACCAAAGAAGCAGTTTGAGGCCAAATTGTTCCTCCGAGGGCCAAAAACAGTACCTCAGCAATAAATAATGGTTCAGTAAACAGATTTTTTCATTCGACCAAAACCAAAAACAGCCCATTAAGAGACCAAAACCCACAGAAGGAGTTTTACACTGTGCCGTTATAAGACACAACTTGAGCTCTGTGATTGCAGGTGGAACCTTGTAATTGGGCTCTGTGGGCTTCATTGTGCACTCCTATTAAGTCCACTACTCCACGGCATGCTGGGTATAAGCTGGAGGAGACTGTTTGGTTGTGATGGTTAGTAAGTGTGTAAAGGGGTGGTTGGTCCCAGTGAGGGTCTGTAAATTAGGGCAAAGCAGATAAAGGAATGTCTAAAGACCACAGTCACACAATGCCACCAACAAATTAGCCGTTTGGACTGAAAGCACACATGGTACATAGTATGTATGTACAGTATTGTTTAAAATAATAGCAGTACAATGTGACTAACCAGAATAATCCAGGTTTTTAGTATATTTTTTTATTGCTAAGTGGCTAACAAGTTACCAGTAGGTGCAGTAGATTCTCAGAAAACAAACAAGACCCAGCATTCATGATATGCACACTCTTAAGGCTGTGCAATTGGGCAATTAGTTGAAAGAGGTGTGTTTAAAAAAATAGCAGTGTGGCATTTAATCACTGAGGTCATCAATTTTGTGAAAAAACAGGTGTGAATCAGGTGGCCCCTATTTGAGGATGAAGCCACCAGCAGTCACATTATACTGCTATTATTTTGAACAATACTGTACAAATGTGAGTCCAGCGTAAGACCGATGCAATCCCACAAGTATCTCCGTTGCTTCCCTTTTCTCTTTTTATGTTTTCCAAACGGTGTGACCAATGGGAGTGTCCCTAACTCGAGAACATGCAACATGAGAGCGTGTGATTGGCCAAAGCTTCCGGTATGTGCTGAACATTCACATCTATTAAAATTCTTGATAATAAAGCTTAGATGACGGCTTATGGTCTACCTACAATAAAACAACAAATTCTGCCTAATTGATTTAATTGACTGAATAGGTGTGTGCTGTTAGTGAGAGGGTAAAGAACATAAGCGAGTGAATATTTAGCTGCGCTCTCAATAGGGAAACGTTGGTGTCCTGTATCTTTTTGACAATAAGTGCGGATGTTGATATGCAAGTCTAGTGGAACCATTTAACAGTCTCCTATTGGCTTATTTAAATTGGAAATACCACATCAAATTGATTGAGAAGCAAATAGTTACTCTATATACATTGGTCATGGCGGCTTTTTCATTTCAAAATCAATTTCAATAACAGAACTGTCCATGCACAACTGATAACGTGGGCCTTCTGCCTATGTGCATGATGAAAATGTATTATGTGTGCAGGATTTTAGTTTCTATATATCATCAGCATAATCACATTCAAAGTGAAAAACAGATTATGGAGAACACAATGAAAGGTGGATCTTATCTGCACCAAAGAATCCTAAACCCTACCAACATACTGTAGACATTTGAGGCTATTGCCGGATCCCAAAAGCATCTTGAGAGGAAAATGGGCCAGTTTCACATACACATTTTTATTTTGCATCAAAGGATTGAAAAAAAAAAAAAAAAGGCCCTACTGTATGTGGCTGTGTATTCCTGAGGGCAAACCATTCTGGCAAATAAAGATTCTTCAAAGGGAGAACAAAACCATCCAGACATGTGTTGACATTGCTTTGAGAATCTCATTGGCAGAAAGATCTCATTTTTAAATCTGGAAAAAGTTTTCATCAATAGTGGCAATTAGAGTCTGTACATTTTCAGAAGATGATAGTGTAACCACGGCATGTGACGTCTAATATCACATGTACATCAATCGTGATAAAACCCTGCAATCATTTTCAGTAAAATCTGTCTCTGCCCTCTTCACATTTCTGCTCCATGATCCTTCATATATTGCACAACTATCATTTTGTAATCGAAATGAATACTAAAAATGAAAATAAACTGTGTATATATATTCTTATTAACACTCTTTGAAATGGCAGAGAAGGCTTTTTTTATGGCAATACTTTGGATCATAACTGTCGTGTTGCTTTCTTATAAACATTTTAATTGCGAACCCTTAGAACCCTCAGTACAATGCATAACAGGATTATCAGCAAGCAGAGTGTTAATTTGGTATATTATAACCCAAATTCATTCTTTCATTTTCTCCCGTTGTCCATATATGAGTACATTTCAAAAACAATGACACCACTGCTATAGAGTATACAGCATATTTTCTGCAAAGTTCATAGATTCCCTCATAGATTTTGCCATTATGATTCTTTTCCCTCAATGAGTTTGTGCTTTTTTTCCACCAAAACGCTCTGTGCAAAAATACAACAATACAGTAGCTTCATCAAAGTAAGCTAACAGTTTGCGCATCAATGAAAAAAATGATTCACAGTAATAAATCACAAAAAAGACAACATCAGGTTTGGCTTGCATAGCAAAGCAAAATCAAATCAGAGAAAACCATTTACAAAATATATTTACACATTATGCAAGTCCTTCCATTTCATTCTGTAGTGATCTTCATCAACTCCACTTTGTGAATTGATACACACCATGTGACAGGAAATAGAAGCGGACATACTGTATAACATACGGTCAACTCTTTTGAAGAGGGGGATGAAAATAACACGGTGAGACTGGTGTCTGTGTCTGTACATGGCATTTACAGCTCTGTCTCCGCTCCGTCTTCTCGTCATCGATCAGTGTTAGGCGCGCTGAGACAGTACCGTATCTCACGGCGCTAGTAAACAAGATGTCTGTCCCGGGGCAGGCAGCGACCACAGGGGAAAGACACTTCATCAGGACTCTACAGGAGACACAATAAAATAAAAATGTCATTGACTCAAAGAGTGATCTAATTTTGGATATAAAGCTGGATATATGAGCCTATTCAGCAACATTCACATCCCACTAGACACTGCCCATTTCTAGGCATACATTATCAGGGAAGGGGGGGAGATTTGGCAAATATGTCATGATTTTTCCTAATATCACAATTCATGTTGATTTCAGATTATTGCCTTTATGTCCGTATACAGAGCACTACTACTGTTCTACTGCTTCTAGTAAAACAATCACAGCTATACACATCTTTTACAGGACCTTTTGCTGTGAGGTGACAGTGCTAACCACTGTGCCACTGTGCGTGACTTTGTGACATGTGTTTGTGGTCCATCCCACACTTCACTGTGATTGGTTAGATCTGTCTGTCATGAAGTAATAGCATGACAACAAATTGGCTGAATGGGTGAGAAAAAATAAACTCACACAGCCACATCTGTGTTCGAGGACAGAACTTCACTGTCACAAAAAAACATCTCAATAAATTTACAAAGTCAGCACGCTCGAATTGTAACACAATCATCCGTATTATTAAGCACCGTGTGACACCTACAGTGCTCCCTTCTCTCTGTGCTGTTTGGTGGGAGGCCGTTGAGGGGCTGCTCCGTGGGTTTCTTGTGGGACCCCCGGCCCAGTGTGGCTCTCCCAGATGCACTGGCGCTGCCCCAGGACGCCATATGCTGCTGCTCCAGCGTGGACACTGTCACCATGCACTCGTCAGAGGGGTCCGAGGCGGCGGTGGTCCACGAGCTGTTGAGACGGGACCCCACACTGTGGAGGGGCTTGGCAGCTGCTGCGGAGAGGACAGTACAGTATTACTGTAAGTTATTTTCAAACAAGACAAACTGATAAATACTCAATGTATCTTACCATCTGTGTTGGTGTCCCTGCGTCTTGGCAAAGTCCCAACCCTGTCTGTGGGTTTGTGGCCGGTCACAGGTGCCCTCTGGTGGCTGAGGCTTTGTGTGTTCTGTGCCGCCTTAACAGAGCTGTCTGAACGACTCTGCTGTGAGGGTTTACCTGCACAAAATAAAACACACAATACACACAATTGTGTTTTCAATTTAAGGAGTTAGAGTTATACACCTGCCAACTTTAGATAAGCAAGACCTGAAATTAGTTGTTGTTTGTCCTCTTAGGGTTTCACAAAATATTCATCTTTAGGCATTTTTGGCACATTTTAATATTTTTGTAGCCTCATTTTCCAAAACAAAAGCTCTTGAGTCCCTTCCTTCTGAGTAATAAAGTTGGTGCACACATGGCACAAATCCTCAAACAGAATCTCCCCAGACTGTTCAAATATTAAGTTTAAAGCCTGTAAACTCTCTTCATGAGTTCTTTATTTTTAGTGTCATTTAATTATTTGCTTGGAGGTAAAACAGCTAATATGATTTGAGGACTTTTCTGTGTAGAGTCTGTATGACCTGAAAAAGTGTCAGTGTAAATGATTGTCTTTCAGTCAGGTCAATAAAAGATAACTCTGAGATTAAAAGGCCATTAACCAACCTCACACCAAAAACAACTCCAACAGAACAATTAAAAATAATGAATAAAACATATTTTTGTATTCTGCAAGGATGTCTTTTTGGATTATTCCCACACGTTCCTTTCCTTATCCTTATTAGATTCAAAACAAAACAATTAACTACCAGCACTCAAAGTCTGCCAACTGAACTACTTTGAAAACAAAAGACAAAAGGGAAGTTTAATCAAACCTGCAATGTGTTTGTGTTATTTATTTTTATTTTTTTTTGTGTCACCATTCATTATAATGGCATTGTTAACTGGGACACAACAGCAGCTTTTAGTAAAACTACTTTAGTGGCTTTGTGCATCTCTAGATTTTATTTTTGTGTCTCCTAAGACGATAAATTATCATATTTGACAGCTATGAAATGTTTGCATTGCTAATGTTTGTAAATATTTTTAGTTTGACTAACCCACAACGTGCCCTGCTGCTTGTTTTAAAACACAATTTTTTTAATACATGAGTCGCTTTTAACCTATCAAATAATGCAGTCTAAAAACAGTAGCACTCAGTTCCTGTGGGAGAAGCCTTCAAACTAACTCTAAAGAAACCCCTTCAGACAGGACCCTATTTATAAATGCATCAAATCTTTCATTTCAGACATGCCACTGAGGCCTACTCAAGTCTAAAAAGACATGATCATTTTGATGCATACACAAGATGGCTTCAAGAGGACTAACGAGCTGTCGGAGCGTCTTCAGAGAAGAAAGGGCTCTGACTGGTGTAGTGCAGTTTAAAAATCTGCACAACGTCCCATCCACACGGATGATCATTTTCAACATCAGCTTTCTACGTATTTAAATTTTGTATGTAAAAAGTGAATGCCAATTAATTTAAATTTTAATGACTTTTTGCAGGCCTTTGTGTGATAATGTGAGGCTGTAGGTGATAGTTCAGCCTGACAGCAGACTGTTTTCTGTCCCAGTGGCCCAGGACTATTGGCAGACTCAGTGTTGATGTTGGATAAAGCTCTAAAACCCTGGATTATGGTTAGAGATGATAAAGCTGACCATTCCATGTCAGCTTTATTAAAAAATAAACATATGTTCTTTACCACATTTTCTTGCTGTAATGAAAAACACACTTTTATTTTCTTTCAAATTTCCTGCAATCTTTGTCTTATTACCTGAGTCCAGCAGTGCCACCTTGCACTGTTTCAATATGTTGAATGTGTTGCTGAAAAGGGGTACGGTTTGTGGGTCACTTCTTTATAAATCTGACATATTGTTGTTACAGACCTATGGGCTGATTGTGCCACTAGAAGCTCCAATACCTTCAGTTTCAGTTCTAAAATTTAGTTTTCTGAGCTTGGACAACTGCCCCTCTTGCCTGAGCTCCCCCAACCCCAATTCAGATTCAGTGTGAGCATTTCAAATTCAAATACAACACATTCAGTTTCTAGTGGCACAAATATCAGGCCATAGACCTCCTTTAAAAGTGCTACAGTGTCTTGCGAAAGTATTCAGCCCCCTTGAACTTTGCGACCTTTTGCCACATTTCAGGCTTCAAACATAAAGATATGAAACTGTAATTTTTTGTGAAGAATCAACAACAAGTGGGACACAATCATGAAATGGAACGAAATTTATTGGATATTTCAAATTTTTTTAACAAATAAAAAACTGAAAAATTGGGCGTGCAAAATTATTCAGCCCCTTTACTTTCAGTGCAGCAAACTCTCTCCAGAAGTTCAGTGAGGATCTCTGAATGATCCAATGTTGACCTAAATGACTAATGATGATAAATGGAATCCACCTGTGTGTAATCAAGTCTCCGTATAAATGCACTGTGATAGTCTCAGAGGTCCGTTGAAAGCACAGAGAGCATCATGAAGAACAAGAAACACACCAGGCAGGTCCGAGATACTGTTGTGGAGAAGTTTAAAGCCGGATTTGGATTGAAAAAGATTTTCCAAGCTTTAAACATCCCAAGGAGCACTGTGCAAGCGATAATATTGAAATGGAAGGAGTATCAGACCACTGCAAATCTACAGAGACCTGGCCGTCCCTCTAAACTTTCAGCTCATACAAGGAGAAGACTGATCAGAGATGCAGCCAAGAGGCCCATGATCACTCTGGATGAACTGCAGAGATCTACAGCTGAGGTGGGAGACTCTGTCCATAGGACAACAATCAGTCGTATACTGCACAAATCTGGCCTTTATGGAAGAGTGGCAAGAAGAAAGCCATTTCTTAAAGATATCCATTAAAAGTGTTGTTTAAAGTTTGCCACAAGCCACCTGGGAGACTCACCAAACATGTGGAAGAGGTGCTCTGGTCAGATGAAACCAAAATCGAACTTTTTGGCAACAATGCAAAACGTTATGTTTGTCGTAAAAGCAACACAGCTCATCACCCTGAACACACCATCCCCACTGTCAAACATGGTGGTGGCAGCATCATGGTTTGGGCCTGCTTTTCTTCAGCAGGGACAGGAAAGATGGTTAAAATTGATGGGAAGATGGATGGAGCCAAATACAGGACCATTCTGGAAGAAAACCTGATGGAGTCTGCAAAAGACCTGAGACTGGGACGGAGATTTGTCTTCCAACAAGACAATGATCCAAAACAAAGCAAAATCTACAATGGAATGGTTCACAAATAAACATATCCAGGTGTTAGAATGGACAAGTCAAAGTTCAGACCTGAATCCAATCGAGAATCTGAGGAAAGAACTGAAAACTGCTGTTCACAAATGCTCTCCATCCAACCTCACTGAGCTCGAGCTGTTTTGCAGGAGGAATGATTTCAGTCTCTCGATGTGCAAAACTGACAGAGACATACCCCAAGCGACTTAAAGCTGTAATCGCAGCAAAAGGTGGCGCTACAAAGTATTAAGTTAAAGGGGCTGAATAATTTTGCACGGCCAATTTTTCAGTTTTTTATTTGTTAAAAAAAGTTTGAAATATCCAATAAATTTCGTTCCACTTGATAATTGTGTCCCACTTGTTGTTGATTCTTCACAAAAATTACAGTTTCATATCTTTATGTTTGAAGCCTGAAATGTGGCAAAAGGTCACAAAGTTCAAGGGGGCCGAATACTTTCGCAAGGCACTGTATTTCTGTGATGATTTTCAGGCTCCATATTTTGAAGTAAAAATATTTTCGTGTCCGTCTCAAACTTACCTGAACCATCGAGGTTTTCCGTGCTGTGACCAGGCGTGTATTCGAAGCCGCACTGTTTCTTTGACACTATGGCATATCTTTCCTCCTCTTCATCCTCGTCCTCTTCCGAAAGCAGTGTAGGTCCCACTTCCGAGCCCAGTGTACTGGACAGGAAGTCCATCGGGGGAATTGGGGGTTTGGACACATTTGGAGTGCTCTTCATGTGCCTAATTAGTTGTGGGGAAAATACTGTATGTTATTCATAAAACTATCATAAAAACTAATCTAGGTCACATAATCAACTGAAGAGAACTGTATAAAAACAAGAATGCAGAATCAGTGCATATTCAGGAAGGTAGCGGTGCAATGCGCAAACACTGAATGCCTGCAACGATTTCACTGATTACTTTCCCGGGACTGGTGTGTGTGGTGCTAACACAATGGAGTTGTAATTGGACTGGATAAAGGATATCTGGATGGGCAGGGCTGTCAACAACGTGCCTGTTATCTCGCCCACAGCTGTCCTCCATGATGGCTTACATCCCACCATAGAGCTGCACGCATGCATAATTACTAACTCTATTTACTGATGTCAGAACAGCATGTTCGACTAAACCCAGTCATTACCCTCCAACACGTGTCGCCACTGACTTGTCAAGTTTTCCAATGCTCCATCAAAGGTGTGTAATCAATGAAGAGCTGTTTTTATCGCCGGCAAGAAACATGGAAGGCAGGTTGGGGCTGACACATGTAAATACCAGCACTATAAGCTGCTCAAACATCGACCATTGATATGCAAAACTCTAACTATCAACAGAATATAATGAATAAAATTGCACCCATTTCTCATGCTCTGCGCAGGAAACGTATTTGAACAAATGGTGATGCATAAACAAAGCTACCTGCAGTGCTGGAAGAATTAAAAAAGCTCATATCACTGATTAAAAACCATATGTGGTATGTCTAAAGTAAGTAAGTATCAGGTAAGATTAATAAAGATGGCTATATTGTTACAAAGTTTGATTTATGTATGACATTAACTTTAAACACAATTTAACATTGTCTTTCATTGCCCATATTTAAAGGACAATTGTAATTCTGGTCAAAGTCCTATTAAAAGCCACTAATTTTAGCAAGGCACTGACAATCATTGGCTGAATCTGAAAACATTTGTTGGTTTGAGTCTAGGTGCTGGTTAACAGTTCACATTGTCTACAATTATCACAATATTGTCACTGTTATTGTGGTTGTGTTTGGAGCCTTCGTACCATGCTTGTTTAGCGACCTCATACTGGTAAGCTCTTGTCAGCTCGTCTAAGTGCGCCTGCAGAATAGACTGCATTTCTTCGTGGTGAGTTGAGCTGAGAGAGGATGTGGACGGCTGCTTGAAAGAAGCTGCTGCTGGAGACGAGGAGCGTCCTCAAAGGAGGAGTGGGACCTCGCTCCTCTTCTTCTTCTTCACTGTTCAGGTTCTGATGGCGGTACGTCTGGATGGACATGGGTGGGGCCCAACTGTTGCTCTCGTATCTGTGATGAAAAAAGGTTTGACCATTTTCAGTACAATTTAGTTTCATGTTAGTTTTTTTTTTTAAAGGTGCATTGTGTAAAACTTTGTACTAAATAGTTATGTTTCCATCAAGGCTTAAAAATCCCATTCTTTGCATTTGTTCATCATTTAAAGCTCCACAAAACCCAATGACACACAAACTTGCATTAAAGGCTGAGGACTTTACTTTTACGAATAGTAACTTACAACTTATAAATTAGCTGACCTATTTCCATTTCTAAACCACGAGATGTTCCTCTAGGGTGCTCACATGCTGTAGTAAGAAAGGGTGTGAGTCTAACAAAAACTGCACACTGGACCTTTTAAATGTCTGTTCCAGAGTGTGTTAATCCCGGCTTACTATGGTCAGTAGTAGCAATGGTAGAAAAAGTTCAATAAATAAAAATTTGTATAGTCCTTTCTCTTAAAACTTCATTACGCTCATCCGAGTAAAGTTTAGTTTTGCTTATGTAATATTACTTATCTCTACTCTGGCTACTCCTACTCTTGCAGCAATACATGCAGTGTCCATATTCAAGCCTCTCAAGCCTTTAATTTAGTTAGTTTTTCCATTTTTCCATGTACTGTACTGCTGGTGGAAATGAGGCTTTAACAGTTCCTCTGAAAATAACTCAGTGGAGTGTGTGAATGTGCTCAGGCAGAAAACATATTGTTACCCCTGTGATTGCATTTCTTTCTTTGTGTGTTTGTGTGTCTGTTCCCGAGGAGGAGAATGATGAAATATGAATGTCTCTTACCCTCCTCCATGGTTTTCCTGGGGGTAGTGGTCAAGGTCAACCTCAGTACCAGGGAGAGGGTGCATGGGTGGTGGAGGCAGAGGCATGTTAGCCCAACACGTCCCATTTGATTTAGAGCTCTTTGTTCCACCTTTTACCTTCTTTTTCTTCCCAACCTTTGCACCTGGGTGAACACAAAAAGGGAAGGGAATATAATATTGTACACTTTCGTTTTGCCAGAGTAACTCAAAGTAATGAATAAATGGTACTCAACATTGAACTACATTGAAAACTCCCTTCAAAGTCTGCCATCTTAACTCCAGTCCTCTGATGCTCATTATTTCTCTTTTTGTGGGCTAACACTGCATTAGTACTTCTTCCAATGTTGACATTTTCTTAAAAGGCGTCAAAATCGGAAGCAAGACTGTTTTAATTGCCTCTGTACCGTTTCACATCCTTGCTCCACTTTATTTCTGGTAAGTCTGACATTTAGCACAGAGACTGCAATATTAAGTGTAGTTAATGACCTCTGATTTCTACAGATTCAAACAATAAGCTTGTCCTTCTTTATGGCATTTAAGTTTAAATGGGCTTGAAAATTGGACAGGTCTTTCGGGAAACGCTTGACTGGGCTTCGCAGTATTCAGTGAAATATTTCTGGTGTTCCTCAAGGATACATGCTAGGACCTATTCTTTTTGTAATATACACTTGTACCAGCAGACATAATTAATCCTTATAATATTATTCTATTAAAAAAACAATACCGTCTGACTATACCATCTGGATTAATAAAAACAGAAACCTTGAAGGTCCAAAGGCAGACACCAGATTTTTTACTATCCAGTAAATAAACCCAGATTTGGGCAACATTCAAGACAGTTTATGCATTTTTTGGGGCTATTTTCCTTTTCTACTACAAAGGACATTTAAATTCCAAAGCTTTTATGACATGCTTTACAGTCTTTTTACTAGTCTTTGTAAAAAGTCAATACAGTCAGGATTTTAGCTAGACATCTCTTAAGCTTGCATCACTGCGCTTCTTTCTGTTTAATGACTCTAAACTGTGAAGATCCTTTCTTTGATCTGAAAAGCAGACTTTCTTCGAATTTGGAAAAGCAGAATACTTTTTTATTTGAAAGACTATTTTTGCAATTATTATTATGGCTTTTAACACAGTAGCTGTACTAAACCAAATAAGATATTTTTTATTAAGTAACATAGTAACACAGCTGCAAAAGTAGAAAAAGAGATGCTTTTATGGCCATGCTCAATGTATACCACATAAAACTCAAAACGCTCAGGGTTTTTTCATGCCATCACTAATCAAATTAACCCAAAGAAATGCATGATGATTGTGTGACATTTCTGGGCTAGATGAGCTTCCAGGGTGAATTGTGATGAAGACAGGAGAGTAATTAAGAACATTATCCTTAGGGTCTCTGAATATGTAAATAAATTGGCTTCTTTTGCTTTGCACACTCACCAATTTGGTATTCTAACTGAGTTTTCACATAAAACTGTCAGTTTCTTTGCAAAGGTTGTTTTTAAAGAGTATTCTAGCAATGCTGCTAACCTCAGGGGTTTGAGCTTGACCCAAGAAAGACTCATACTTAATAGTCTTGAACCAACAGTTGGATTCTAACCATTGACATCCAGGACCAAATCAACAAATTTAGCAGACATTAAGGTCTAAGCGCGGTTACATGTATGAATAGAAAATTGAATTATTGCCTTTTTTCAATTATAATTGAGGTTTTAAAGTACTTTTCTCATCAAACAAACACAATTATAATGTGGTTTGTTGTTGGACTAGATGCTGGTATATATAGCGGCACGGTGGCAAAGTGGTTAGCACTTCTGCCTCACAGCAAGAAGGTCCTGGGTAAATGAGAATTGGTTTTCAAAGGACCTACCTGCTTAAATAAAGAATAAATTTAAAAAAAATATATATATGGTAAGTTTAAAGCTCTTTGTTTATCCAGATGGTAAAACATTTAGTATTGTTTTTTTAAATCCAAACTATTAATACAGGAATTAATTATGTTGGAAGCATGTATTTACAAATTAAAAGGTCTTTTTAAGTTCTTTGATGAACACCATTGCCCAAAAGACCTGTCCAGTTGCACTCTTCTCATAACAGAAAAAGTAAAAAAAAAAAAAAAAAAAAAAAAAAATTTGCCTATTGCAGCTTATGATGCATTCATGTACATGTCGTCGCTTAAATAATGCTATTTTAAGACTTTATTGTAATCAAGTGGTTCATCAGTTGATATTCATAAATCAATCAATGACTACGGAGCTAAGTAGCCAGGTTTATTAGACAGCCAGCCAGAAAGATGTCTTAACAGACCTTTGAGCATAGTCTGACTGTGCTCTGTATACTGACTGATTTTAGTGCTTAAAATGTGTTTTGAAATTTTTCTTATAACACGTACCATTGCAATGCAGGTATACACAACAGATCAAATGCACTAGACCCAAGATACATTCAGCTGATTCCAAACACCCTCTGCACACAAAAGAAGACTGAATTCAGGCTCTCTGTGTCACCTACCACTGCCAGGGCGTCTGTCAGTGAGCGAGTATCCTAGGTTTGCCATTTCCTGCTGGGCTTGCAGAGAAGTCTTCCAGCGGGGATCTGGCCTGTCCACAGCGAGCTCATGGAAGCTGTTGGACTGCAGGATCTGAGTGGTGGCGTAGGGGGTGGGCTGACTGCCTCGTGCTGGGCTGCTGTAACCTGCCTTCCCCATAAAGTCAATACTGCTGTAGATGGCACCGTCGGACAGCATGGTGCCCGTTTTCTCCACGGACGGCAAAACATCTGAGACAAAAAAAAAAGAGAGGAGGGAGAAGGGAAAAATGCATCATGGAGAGATAAGCAGACGTGAAGTTAACGATCTTTAAGGTCATTAACACTCCCTGCTGCTCTGGCACTCTGTATTAGTTAAATACAGGTTTCAAACGGACTTGATTTGAAAGAAAGTGATTATCTACGGCCATAATTAGTAAGCAACATGCTGTGGACACCCGTTAGCGAGTTAGCATGAGGGATATTCAAACAGACCTAAGCTTATCTATTGTTAAAGCCTGCACCTCAACAGGGTTTCAGTGATCTTAGCAAACATAAAAACATACAAATGTAAGAAAATAACTTTTAAATAACAATAACATATAACATTTAATCTTATGAAACCCACTAGTCATAAAGGAATAACAGGAAAAAAGTTAAATACATACACTTGGCTTGTCATATCAAATTAGGAAACAAAAGCCCTTTAAGGCGTTTTTAATTTGTTAACTTGTGTGTGTTGGCGATGCCCTGTCACTGTGATTCCCAAAGGATAAACGTCAAAACTGTCCCACCAGGCGTTGCTAAAAGTAGCTTTCCCATCTACCACGACCTAATCATGTTTCTTACCTCCTCGTCCAAAGTTGCTGCCGCCCTTTGGACTGCCTAAGCCCCCATTAGCTGGGAGACTCGTGGAGGGCCAGGAATCAGCCAACCAGGGCAGACCTTGGTCACCCGCTTTGAGCAGACCGGGCCGGCTGTGACGTTAGCAGAGAGAAAAAGAGGGGAAAGAAGCGGGGACATAGTTAAATAACCAGCTAATCAGTGGTTCAACTTTTTTTAAGGTATTGTTTTCAGAACATTTCATTTCCCAGTAATGAATGGTATTATAAATAATACATGTTTTAATTTTGTCAGGTTTTTTATTTGTAGAATGTACTATTATTCTGACTTCTCCTATGCTTGGAGCTAGCAGCCTCAATCATCAATCTACAGCAGCCTCAATGGGACAAACTTCATGCTACAATGGCCTTAGAGGGTCAAAATTCAAATAACATTAAACTCAGGAGATGATCAAGATTTAAACTACAGCAGCCTCAAAAGGTCAAAACCTAAACTAAGGGCGCACCAGAGGGTCAAATTCCTCAAAAAACTCAAACTGCATTAGCCCCAAAGGGGCAAAAACTACAGCTGCCTCAGGGGGACAAAAACTACAGCTTGCTTAGAGGACAAAACAAACAGCAGCCTCAGAGGGACAAACCAAACAGCAGCCTCAGGGGACAAAACCCACAGCAGCCTCAGAGGGACAAAACCCACAGCAGCCTCAGAGGGACAAAACTACAGCTGCCTCAGAGGGACAAAAACTACAGCTGCCTCAGAGGGACAAAACTACAGCAGCCTCAGAGACAAAACTACAGCAGCCTCAGAGGGACAAAAACTACAGCAGCCTCAGAGGGACAAAACCCTACAGCAGCCTCAGAGAGACAAAAACTACAGCTGCCTCAGAGGGACAAAAACTACAGCAGCCTCAGAGGGACAAAAACTACAGCAGCCTCAAAGGGACAAAAACTACAGCAGCCTCAAAGGGACAAAAACTACAGCAGCCTCAGAGGGACAAAAACTACAGCAGCCTCAAAGGCACAAAAACTACAGCAGCCTCAGCGGGTCAACATTTAAACTACAGCAAAGTCATAGTACCAAAACACAAACTACACAGAAACACCAGAGTGACAAAATTCAAACTACAGCAGCACTCAGGAGGATCAGTAATGTCTACACATGAGCAAAGTTTATACAACAACATTTAATAGGACTATAATACATTTAAAAAAACATTATTTACAGAATTTCTAGGTTTTACAGAACATACATAACTCCTTCTTGTGTTTTCCCTTGTTATATCAACACCAAATTGATGGGAAAACTCATTCAGCATATTCTCGCCTCTGGAGCAGTCTAGTGTACGTCGCCAATAAACAACACGGAAACATAAAATGGCAAGTCTATAAATCAGACTTCTGCCATCTCTTGACTCCAGCACCTCTAACTCTCCCTGGAGGAAAGAGGGAGGCCTAAACACACACTAAATCCACTTTAGAGCCTTAGCACAACAGAAATTTACATTTTAAATTGAGAATCATGGACCGCCTCTGGCAGATCAGCTACACTTGTGCACTGGTCGCCATGGCAACAGAGACAGCAAAAGCCCATTAGGTGGTTCAGGAAAAGCTACTGTGTCATTTTGTCTTAGTGATATACAACAATCATGAAAACAGGCTTTGACTTCGAGGGAGGAGAAGTTGAACGCAAAAGGCAAGAGAGGAATATAATTTATAAAAGTTTCCTTCAGCTGCTGTTAATGTGGCAAAATATGCACATGGCAATAATTTATAAAAGTTTCCTTCAGCTGCTGTTAATGTGGCAAAATATGCACATGGCACACGCACTTTGCTCACATATGTTTATTTAATGTCTTGCTACACAATGAATTTTCTACTGAGTCTGATTCATACAGTACCAAGGGAATTGTTCACAGTTGACTTGGTGATGGCTCAAAGGTGTTTAAACAATTGCATAAAGAATTTCTATTTTAAAGCATACATTTACATATATTTCACTCACATATGTAACCCATATGACATACATAAGCACAAGATTTTTTTCCCCCTCAAAGCTAATGTGCTTGTTTAGTGACAAATGCAAAAATTGTACCTTTGTTTTTCTCTCATAAAATGTACTTCTTTTATGCTTTGATAATCAGTTGCTAAGCTTTGTTCGAGGCAGAAAATTCACACGGACATTGTTGACGAGTGTAGACTCAAGGTCTAGCACTTTGTTGTTCCATACCCACATAAAAACCTTGTCTCATATTGTGAAGAAAGCATTTTTAAACAACACATTCATCACCTCTCTTCTCCACCCACGACCTGTCACTGCCAGCGACCTCGGACAAACTGAAAGGGAGCCGGCGAATAAAAGGCGGCCCACCTGCATTAATTGCAAGCACTCACTTCTAAAAAAAGGTGATTAATGATTTCATCAAGTATAGATCAGTGCAAATTATAGGCCGGTATGAGTAAGCAGGAGGAATTTGGGGGCATGTATGCATATTCCATTCATCATGACAGAACTATTCATTCCAGGTATAACAATGAGCTCTTGTCATTAAGAAGGCAGAGCGGTGCAGAGCTAAAATGCCAGCGAGGGAAGCTCTAGGTGTGTGGGTTTGTTCGATTTTCATAAGGTAATTTAAATTCTTACCTTCCATTTCTGATCAGGCCTCTGTCTCTTTGGAATGTCACTGAGGTTTGTTGAAGGTATGCGCAAAGACAGATAGAAAAACAATTAAAGTATTTCTATGTATTACTACTATATCTCATTGTACAGCTACAATTTGAATGCAAAGGTAACACCATACTAACCTGCACGTGTGAAGGTGAAGGACTGAACTGCAATTCAAAAAGGCAGGAGGGAATTAATGAATGAAAATAAAAGATGCATATCTATGGTAAATATCTATCTCTACTGTATTCTTTTGTCCCATGATATCAACAATGATGGACAAATGGTCATCTCAGTCCAAATACACTGAATGTGATTTGTATTCTACAGGGAAACAACATACAGTATGTAGAAATAAGAAAATTTTGGCAATGTTAAACCAAAATCTCATAGAGCAGATGTTAATGGCCCGCTTAAGACCTGGCACTGGGTCTAAATGTGTCTTGAAATTTCCATAAATTAATTCTGGTTGTATGGTTTAACCATGTGGTTTTGCATAAAAGGTGAGAAAGGGAGAATCAGACTAAGGGGGATAAAGAGGGCCATTTAGTAAGATTAGATTTTTTTTTAATTTAGTCATTTTCCAACACATTGAGGCCATTTCAACATGTTTACATTCAAATCAGGTTTGAATTTTGTTTCTGAAAATACAAAGAATTCATGTGACGTAAAATATTTCTCATTTCTCTAATAAATGCAGACTGCTTTAAATCAGAGATACTTATTTATAGTTCAAAGATATAATATCCTATATTATTTATAAAGCTAAAAATGTACACAGCCAAACAGTTACACAATAAATGAATAATTAAAACTCTTTTGTTTACTGTGTACTAAGTGTTATCTACTCTTTTGTTTTTGTGAAGTAAAGCCAAGAACAGCTTTCTCTCTAGTAAAAAAAAGCCTATGTTTGCTACTTCAGATTTGTCACATTTAATTTTCAATATGAAAATGCAATGTTTAGGAATTAAACTCTCTCAATTTGTTGAGAGAAGGGATCAGAGCAGCAGCACTCAATCATGTAAATCCCTATTGAATTAGGAAATCACTGCAGTTTCCTCTCAAGTCACAACAATAAAAGAAGCACTACACATTATAATAATGGTGTGCTGCTGTATGTCTGACTCACACAAGGCTAAAAAAATATTTTAGAGCTAAAGTTTGCTGTGCCTGGTGTTAATGTGCAAACAACACCAGACATGGTCCGATAATGGAGGGGGATGTTAAATTACTTATCTCGTGAACGTATTTGAGTGTTGAGGTGTGCTGCTGATGGAACCCGCTCTGTTGATGCACATCAGTGAGCAGTGAATTAAAGTAAATAGGGCCTATTTCCTTCTGTGCAAAATATATTTCCTTTGTTCTGCATTTTAGCCAGCCAAATGGAGTCACATCCGCAGCGACATCAGTTTTCATTGGAGAGGCAGACCTATTGTACTTAGAGATTCTGTGTTGGTGCAGAACCATGTAAATTGATTTTTTTCTTTTTTTTACCTGCATAGTTGCTGAGCCCCTTCCTCTTTTTTCTCCTCCAGTAAAGCCAGGCACTGAAGCCCATAAGGACGATCCAGCAGGCCCCTCCCAATCCGGCAATAAAGGCAGGCTGCTTCACCACGTCTGAGATGCTATTGTTGCCTTCTGATCCAGTCATTACGTCCTGTAATTCTGCACCTGGGGGCACAATGAAAACACAAGCAGACAAATAAAAATAAATGGGTTTTTAGCATATAAAGGTGTTTCATATGAGGACCAACATATGTTTTCAGCACTATGTGCACAGTGATACAGAAACACAAACTCAGCAATGTCCTCGTCTTTAAAGAACTGTTGAAATGGGACGTTTTCTTCTTGTCTATGTAAAATTTGTTAGGGCTGGAGTACATAGCACAAAACAATGCAATGATTATACTACACTCCAAATGCATCTATGCTACTCTGGTTTTAGACTCTAGTTGGGGTAAAAAAGCTCAAAAACATAAATTTGAATGTTTATAGTCAATAATGGAAACAAATTCCAAAATGTGTTTACTCCTGTTGTGGCTAAAATCCATATCACCGATGTCAGTATACCACTCTATTTGACAACGTTGGTATAATTCATTTTAAGTAAATGTTGATTTTCAGAATAGAAGAATTCAAAGGAGCAATGTAAATGTAATCAATGTTGAGGTTCGTGTAATTATCTGATAAGGACTCCTAAAGCTCATGCAACCAAAGCTAGCATTACATATAAACCCAAACATGACGGGAGGTCGACTGCGGTTAAACCCCCCCACAAAAAAATGGCATCAGTGCATCCAATATGTAGGCTGAGTTAATCAATTCAGCACTGCACTTATCAACTTGAGCTGCTAGACACGAGATTGACAGAGCAGCTCTGACAGAGTTTGATTTTCTGTTGCGGCTACTGTGCTGTGAAATTAGATTCACAGTCTCCTGCAGGAACAACCCCCTCCCCGTCATTAAGCTTTCGGTCCACGGGCCTGTGTTTCCCTTTTGCCTTGTGTGGTAAGGCTGTTATTAAATATCAGTCAAAAGTCACAGATGAAGAGCATCTGGCCTGGGCCTGCGATATTGATTCTGGGCTTATATGATTTGAGCATCCTTTAGGTGTTTGATAAGATGTGATCGGCTGATAAGCTCCAGCAAAAACACTGTCTACGTTGTTAGTGCCAGCTGCCCATATATTGAAGAGGATTATTGATATGGCTAACAGTACTTGGCGCTGTGTTACCAGACACTACACTTAATGAACTGCTATTGATTTCTCCGAAGACGTCTGCCTTGTAATGTGCAATCTTCTTTCTTCAAGTACAATAAATTGATAAATACTTTTTCCAGACCCCACAGTGCGATGGAGGCCTAGGACCACCATTATTAGGTCATTTTATTTGACTCCAGGTTTGGGACGTGTGTGTGTGTCTGAGTGGATTACCCAAGATGATGAGCTGGGGTTTGCTCTTGACCCCAACCCCGGCACTGGTGCCTGCCGCCACCTCCACGCGATACTGCACTCCTGTCTGCAGACCCCCGACAACCACTGAACGGATGGTTGCGTCCACGCTTTTATTGACATGAAAGCGGGTTTCGTTGGCCAAACACCAGATCTGACAAAGACAGACAGGGCAAGACAGAATCCATTGTGAGTTTAGATTGCGTGTTACTCAAATATGCAATGTGTGTGGACGCATACCTTGTACTCCTGGATGATGCCGTTCTGTTCGTCCGAAGGAGGGGGGTCCCATGACACGCTGATGGATGTACTATTATGGTTTCCCACTGTCAACACTACCACTTGCTGGGGAGGTGCACTGGGAGCTGAAAGAAACAGGGCATATATTAAAGAAATGGCATATAATTTCCAACAAAAAAACAGGTGCAATATTTTAAAATGAAGAATGTGTCTCACTGAAGTTCATTCATACACAGAGTGAACAATGCAGCAATGAATCCTCATAGCCAGCACGGCAGATGGCTACCAAAGTACTTCATCTCCATTTCAAATCTTATCGGTAAGACATTTGTCTAACCAGGATGCATCTGCAACTGGGACTGTGTTATTCTTCCATTTAGATTATCATTTACACATTCCATTATATTACTGGCACTCGTTAGTTATACAGATGAAGCAACAGAGTCCAAATGTGCTTAACTAATAGCACTAGTGATGGCTGTTCCAAACAAACCAGCAAGTCTGATAGCAATGGGATTTCCTGTTCCAAGTTTAAAAATGGCTAGAATCACCTCTGTAATGAATTAGTGCCATAATGACCACATGCAAATGCTTCCAAAGTAGCACTATTCAATTCTGCATATCTTATCAGAATGAAAATGGTCAATCTTCCCATCCTATAATGAGGGCTCTGAGATGGTTTTCAGACACAAATGGGCTGCTTTGGCTCACACCCCCAAATTTGCTCTCCCTCTAATGGGCCATTTTTAAATGTACTAAACTGGCCCAATGACCTAAATGAACATATCATATTTCCGAAAGAGGCAAACAAAATACCTATGCAAGGCAGGAGAATTGTTATTTCGCACGAAATGGGCAGGCACATAATCCGCAGTATTCCCATTAAAATTATTACAATGTTGTGAGTAAATTGGTAAAATAACTACTCTGAACTCAAGAAGAGCTGCAAAAAAATGCTATCTGCAGTTGATCCATGTAAGATGGCAGGGAACTGCATTGTGAGTGCAATAAAGCCAAAGCAGCTGGGCCATGATGGAGGTGTCTTGTTTGCCACTTGGCGAGAAAAAACAACATGGTCAGTGTGACTTGGATTCCCCAGATGGGTTCAGTTCTCTAAATGACTGGAAAGATATTCAATGAACATGTGCAGTCTGTCTCATTAAGGAAACAGCCAGCCACGAAGATAGAGGCCATGATGACACATTTGACAAAAAAAAAAAAAAAAAAAAGTCAGGTTATACAATGAGAAAAGCAAAAAAAAAAAAAAAAAAAGCTGGACCACCACAAAAACACAGCTTTTAGTGTTGATAAAGAAATACTGAACTAAATAACCTTACATAGAGCAGAGGCATATATTTACCCATATTTATATATACTCAATTGTATAATTATACTACAAAAGACATAAAATCATGAGTTGTCTTTATTACATCATTATATGTGTAAATGTATATATCTCTGTTATCAAGACGCCTTTTTTCTGAATTCTATGGTATAACTTTTGCCATATAATCTAAAGCCTCGAGTCATTACATTAGCCATTTTGATGACATTTTACAATAACCCCTCTTTTAAAACACACTGCACCCTGTTCACCAAATAAAGTTATTGTAATGTGTAAATTTAGGTTTGGGAACAAGGCCACGCCTCAACTTTGTCTCAAACCCACCTTAAATCTACCTTAACCACACCTCGACCACACCTCAAAGTCAGTTTCATTCATCACTGCTTGTTTCTGTTTTCTCGACCCCACCCTCCCAGTCTTTTTTCTTCCTCCCTTTTTTCTTTCAGCCTCCCAGAGACAGAACCTCCACGCTGAGTCGCATCCAACCCGGCTATCATCTCTAGAATCATTATAGCGCTTCATCCTCCATCATTTCATCATTTAATTCTGATATTTCTATCTCTCAAGTTATGGTGTGGTGTGGTCCTTGCTCGTGAAAACACTACTATGTAACTCTAAGTAGCAGGAAGGACACATATATTCTGCCAAATCAACACAACTCTCCACGTATTAGATAAAACAAAATTGACAGTCCTGTTTCAATTTGCAGCAATGGATTTAAAGATAAGTTAAAGCAAACCTAAAGCAAATCCTGAAAAGGTACATATTGCTGCTTTGAATTATGACACAAATAAAAAATGTATACCTTAAAGCAACAAATGTCTTTTAAGTCTCAATTGAATTTATATCTACAACAAAAACATAGTATCATAGTACTGGACCTACTGGATAATTAACACAGTGCACATTAATGTACTACCTACCATTAATGTAGTCACTTTTGAAGCTTTAAAGACCTGCTTAGTCATAACTTTTATAATAAAAACATTGTAAATTATTGTCATACTGTGTGTTTTTTCCAAGTTATTTTAGCACCAAAAGGATTATAGCTGATTTCATTGCTATTTATTAAAATTAAGACCAACCATTGAACATTTGCGGGGTTTATAATAGCCTTAGTCTTTGAACAATAATGACATTGAACTAAACCCTGGGACATAATATATCTGATGATAAATGTTGGTGGGAAAGAGAGGACAGGTTTGCTGCCGTTTTGATTTCAGTTGTGCTGTTTCAGCAGACCGATGGGGCTTGTCCACTCTGTTAAAGGTTTACATTAAGAGTAGACAGGAACCATTAAGCATACTTCTGCTATTTCCATATTCAAAACCATCCCCAAGGATAAATAATGACTACATTACCAGTAATGACTCAGGATAACATTACGACAAATGGTCACAACAAGTCAGGACTTCTTGATACTGATACTCAGGGTGACTCCAGCGGCAACAACAAAGAGTCATTTAATGCAATTACTTGTTCTAGTGTCTAAAAGAACTTGGCACAAATCACACAAGGCTTGTCTTTTATTAAAAGCATTATGTTTGTAATAGGAACACAACGTTGCATGTCTGAACTGCAGGGCATTTACTTTGCTTTGACCATATGATGATGACAGCAGCGTCACATAGCTTCCTGCTTTTGTCCATTTTCTATCACAGACAAACCCTCGCAGAGTTATGAGGCCCATTAATCAATGTCTCTGGCTCCTCATCCATCCACTGCACAACGGCGTGAAAAACATCAGTTGTTTTGACCCCGCGAACCCCTGAGACACCCTTTGCTATGCTTTCCACCATTCACAAACAGCCTTTGATGGAGAACGGCTGCTCTGGAAATCTGCCGTCCAGCACATTTGCAGACCCTGGAGTACTGATAGATCAAACCAATTATAGCTGTACCGTGAAGCCTTATTTCCAGGATCTCAGGATCTAGCGTGTAATGAGAGAACAGAACACCAACAAAAAAGACTTCCAGTGGACCTCTGTGGTCAAAATAATTGGACAACGTGAAGATATTCTTTTAATCTTAGCGTTGAAGAGACGATGCTGCTTTGTGTTGCTTCCATCAAACGTCTCTGATGCCGTGGATTAATGTCTTTTTCAAATGACTTCACTGGGTATTGTTTTATTTTGATGTGTGTATTGTGGCTGAACTTCAGACATAATCACAGTCTCATTATTTGAAACCTTATTCAAGCTTTGCTGAGTCCTTATTTCAAAGACTGTCGTTAAAACAACCATTTAAAGATTAATATGTCTTGTTGCTTGTGCACAACAAGAGGTAAGAAATTCTACAAAGTGAGCCTGAAAGAATGAAATAATTGTTGCCAAAAATATTCAACTTAAGGAGACTCATCATTGTTTTATTATTTTAGTATTCTACCATAAAAGAAAAAGAAATGTACAACAAACTTCAATGCCCCAAATGTATTGCACTATATGATCTTATGTCACAGTTAAATGGATCCTTTGTTTATAGGGTCAAAAGGTTTCAACACAAATCATCTCTATTATTAAAAGTGGAGTGAAAGCTGGTAACAAGGACTGACCAAGTTTTTGCAAAAACATCTTTTTCAGTGACTTTTTTATTCCTCACATATTTCATGAGTGAACCAAAGCCTTTTTCAACGTCTTGTCGGGCCACTGTTCCTGGTTTATACCATTTCTTCAGATTTGGAGCATCACCATAGCAACTCGCTTGCATATAGCCCATGGGTCCCACAGACCTTTTTGCTTGTGGTCACATAAAAAATGTGTGTGTGGCAAATTCGCTCTTCTGGCATCCCCACGGCAACTCAATAGCTAATAAAGCAGGGGTCCGAGAGACTTTTTTGTCCCTTGTGCCATGAGGACCTGACGTGCCAAAATTTGCAAATTTTAGGCTCTAAAATGTAAACTTTCAGGTCATTACCACAGAAACATAGTTTTTAAGAAATAAAGGGTCTAATAATTTTTTTGGGGATATCCTAGACGTGTAAATAAAATGTTGTTCATTTTGGACAAACTAAAACCTCAGCCATCTCATAACGATTTTTTTTTTCAGTCTAAAGTCACACTCAACTGTTAGGAAACATTAAAAATAATGTTACAGTCAGCTCATTGATTTACACACATTGCACTGTAACAGATCCTTTCCTCCTTAAATGCTTGCTGTTTGGTTTATCCTGTTGGAAGTGCATCTTAATGGTTATTTTTTTGCTAACAGAGGGATTTTACAAGGAAGCAGCATAAGAAAGTCAATGCAGTGTGATGAATTATTCTCCTTCCAGTTGAGTGGGTGGGACTTAAGAGTGCTCCATATTGTGTCTATTGGAAATCGAGAAAATGAAGGGGGGAGTTTTATAATGCATGCCTGCCTGGTGTGTGATGGTGAAGTGGCAGTAGGGCTCCGCAAAGGAGCAGGGAGAGACTTGAGCTTATGTCAAAAGAGACAGTTTGTCCCCACCCCCGTCGCCCACGAACCCACAAGGCCCAGGCCTGTCACAGACCCCCACTGCGCAGTCTGGGAGACCTGTTTCCACACACAGGGGACGTGGCACTGCGGCACCACGCTTGTGTGGGTGGGTGCACTTGGAACGCATTATCTATTAGAATCCAGCTGTGGAGCCATTGCATGGGCAACTAAATAGAAGCAAACAGTAACCTAACTAACCTCTGCAAAAAGTAACCAAATATAGTTTACAAGTCAGCAAAGTTAAAACAGTGGAATTTGAAAATTGAATTGAAGATCTTACTAAGGGGTGAAAAAGATTAACCCTAATTTGCCTCGAGCTTAATTATGCCTTGAATGTGTGCACCTTTTGGACATGCTTTATTCTTTTTTGTCCATTAATATCTTACTTATCACAGACATCTGCCTGGTTTTTCCACTTTAAAGCAACATCTCATATACTGTAGGATTAAAACTTGTGTAGTGCCACTGTGTTTTTAATGCATTTCATTTGTTAAAACGTACCTTTAGAAACTGAGCTAGCATTGGTTACATTAGAACATCTGTTTATATATAACTAACTTACCTTAGCACTTCTCAAATAGGCTTTCAAGTAGATTTTTGTCATAAGTTTAATTTGTTTACCTTCTTCCATGGTGCGAGCAGTCATGGATTCACTGTCGGCGCCCTGGAACTCATTGAAGTATGGCCGCACTTTAATCTCGTATACAATTCCTTTCTTTAAGCCGCTAAGAGTTATGTCTCTCTCTGAGGCGACCTTCACGTCTTGTATTTGCCACGGCCCCGGGGAGGGCAGTCCTGACGTCTGCCGGTACAGAACGCGGTAGCCTTGAATAAACTGCGATGGATTCTCTACCTGAGAAAGAGAATAAAAAATTGTATTGAGACATGTTTGCAACCTCCTTGGTAATATCCTGGGAGGTGTCATACATGTGTGGAATTAGTGCGTGCTTAGTTAGTCCTGCATTTTAATTAATAACAACAAGAGGATGTTAACAATCTAAGCAACAATACCCTGACATGATCTTGACTCATAACTTGACAGTTCTGAGAAAATGTTTTAGCTCCTGTTCTTTGGGGGAAGAGTAAAATATGTAACAGATATAACTCATATTAATGGCATCTTAACAGGAGAGTGAGCAAGAAAAAGCTTTTACAGGTGATAGAAAGTGGCTGTTTACCATCACACTGAATGCATTTTCGCTATGCTCTCCTTCACAGTCTCTTATTTTCTCACATACCTCTTTGTAGTCTCCATCAAGATGTCAATACCTTAACTTTTGTTTTAAGAACTACTTCTTCTGCCAGGCAAATTAACATATCATGATAATTCCTATGCATGAGAAAATGAGACTGCAATGTATTACAGTTTAATCTAAAAGCATATATGTAATGTGTGTAAAGTGCCTCTTAATCCTTAATAAAAATTTTATACTTCACTAAAATCTCCACGATTAAACTCTTGCATCACATTTATGCTTGTTTATCTATTTCTGTTGTTTACTTATTTATGCATTTTGGAGTCTGGGAATATATTAGCATGTTATGGGATATAACTTTAAAATGTATGATTCTTGGCAGTGGATTGAGCAGACGTGAACCTCATCTTAAAGTTGCAGCAAACATGTCTGTTGGAGTAGGGAGGTCATCATTAGCCGAGCTCTTACAACAAACCGAATCACTTTGCTGGCAGCTTTAATTGTGTGTTATATGACTTGATGACTAAGGCTGTGGACTTACTTTGCAAACTCCAGCCTAATGGTATGGTAAATGCACTTTGCCACGACAACTGCTGAATTTGAATTACCGACCCGTGACATCTAAAAAGCATGTGGCCATCAATAAGTTGAGATGTGATGCTTATTTGTTCTGAAAAGATGTGGGAGAAATATATCCACGCAATGATGCAACTCATCATAAAACAACTAGCAGTAGCATTATTCATGACAAGAGAAAATAATAAAAAGAAGTATGGTCTTTAAGCGACACTGTATCTATAATTGAACTGTCACCATTATATACAAGGATGTGGCTACTGTCACTGCGAGCCTATTTGTGTGAACATGTATCATTTAGAGAGAAGAAGTAGAAGTCAAAGCTGGACATAGGAAGCAAAGGAGAGGGAAAGTCAGGACGTCCCAGGTTTGGAGTATCAGATGGGCGAGTGAGGGCTTGAATCGTCTATGAGCTTGTTTGAGGTAAATGCTACTGTTTTCCATTACCACTTACGGAATAGGTAATGAATAACCGCAAAAACTGACAGAACTGTTTCCAAAATTACAAAATTACATAATTTTGCTCTGAACACAAATTTATAAAACGTTAATGTTATACCACCAAATCTGAGGATAATTCTTGAAGCTGTTGGTTGTATGATTTAAGATGTGTATACCGGGTTTGTATAGAAAAATGAAAACTTACACAAAATACATTTATTTTATTTCATGACGCACTTGTAGATTGGAACAATGTGGCTATAAATAAGTCTGTTCACAGTACTGTGCTTATTTTTTCACCATTTACCTGCTTTCCTTCTGTCTATATTGGAGCGTGCTTGTCAGTGTAGTTTTCAGCCTATCACAGCTCACTGAAGGTGAGAAAAACTATATGACAGCAAGAGTTTATTTAAAGCCAGATAAACCCTGGAGTTTAGGTAATGATTGACCACAGACTACATTTACATTTATTCATTTAGCAGACGCTTTTATCCAAAGCAACTTACATTAAGCTTCAATTCATCAGTGTTACAGCTGGAACACCACTGGAGGTGAGGAGGGTTAAGTGTCTTGCCCAAGGACACAACGACAGTATGAAGTGTGGGGAGAGTGGGAATTGAACCAGCTACCTTCCGGGTTGATGAGTGACCGCTCTACCACTGAGCCACTGCGCCTTTTAAAAATCTGTTTTAATCTAGTTTGATATAAAACTTGATATCATTTATTGTAATTATGCATTAGTTTTGTTTCCAGCCACATTCATTCTTGACACACATTTTCATAGTAAACAGAGGAAAAAAAGGAGAGGGGACCTTACAGAAATATCACATATAACCAATCATCTTATTATTGTGTAAATGGTCTTCTTATGTAGGGACATTTATTACTTTTTATTTTATTATAATCACTGCTTCTGAATGTCAGCAAAAATATGAAAATATTGCCATTACAGCATTTACTTAAACTGAGCCTGAACTTTTTTGGAGTTTAGTTGGTGGCGGTGTATATACCACTCACAGCACTTTGAAAATGGTGTGACCTCATTCATTGTGGACATCAACATGTAAATACGCCCTGTATTTAATATGTTTTGTAGGAATTTGTTTAAAACATTAGTTTAAAATGAATTCCAAATGAATTTTATGACATTTAACTGCATCTATGACAAGAAAGGAAACAACCAACAGCTAATGTAAAACTATTTGCCTGCTGCAGCACATCCAGAGGGAAACAAAGACCTTTTTAGAATCACAAACTAAAAATACCACTTTAATACTGACTACTCTTGATTCATGACAGTAAACAAGGCCATGAATGTCTCAGCACCCAACAGAGTCAGGCAGAATGATGCAAGGTTCAGAAACATGGGTTTAGCCTGTGACAGTCCGAAGGCAGAATTAGAGTCTACAGACGTCCAAGTGACAAGCATGAAATAACAGAGTAGTGTAAGTACATCCTAGGTGTGTCATTAACCCGGAGCGGCAGCAGCGGGACACCTTGCCAACAGACAGAAATAACATTTGCCAGATAAAGGGCTGCCTGCAAACTGCCTCCAGAAGTGACACGTGTACAGCCTAATGGTGATGTATTTGTCCCGAACAGAAACATAAGTCTTAATTCCTGCATCACCCAAAACCATTCTAAATTGATTTAGCACCAGCTGTTCAAACTCTCAATGTGTAGCCATCCTGCAATGTGTACAGCAGGTGTGTGCCAACTAATCCCAGTCAGAGACGCATGCCAAGTAGAAAGTTCTCAAACAAGCTTAGGTAGGATTTGTTTTTGCTGCTCAAAAAAAAAAAAAAAACACACACACAAAAAAAACAGGTATTTTAAGCCTTTTCACTTTGAAATACTCACAGTCCATGTGACCTGCACCGACATAGAGCTTAGGACCACGGGGTTGTGCATGCTGACCACTACATCCCCCAGTTCTTTCTGGACACGACGGTGGTCCACTCCCTGAGCTGGAGGGCTAATGTCTGAAATAAAAGATGGAAGGATAAATAAGGGGCTGCCTGATTTACTGTGTAAAACGAGTCATGAAATAACTTCTTATGTTTATAATAAATATGTGTTTTTTCTTTAGGATTGCCCTGATTCTCCAAATATACTGACAGGGTACTGAAAGAGTGAGTGCCATTGTAATGCTAATATATTAAATGTATTTCAATATGTTTTGCTGTATGTATATTAATATCACAGTGAGAATGTACTTTTAATATATTGTTCAGCCGTAGTGGGTATCACAGAGTAGCTTACAAAAGAGATCTGAAAACACATCAAATGTCTTGCCATGTTAGGTACAGTTAAAAGAACTCTGCAATTCCTCTGTTGGTGTGGTTTATTTGGATGAATGTGAATGCTGTCATATGAACCACAGTGCAGGAAACGTGTCAAGATACTTTGAAAAGGATGGTCTATGTCCATTTCTAACTAATGCCCTATATGTTTCAAGTGTTGGCAGTAGAATATTTCAGAATAGGACTATTAGCTACAAACAACATTTAAAAAAAAATCTTATACAGTAATTTTATGTGTGTAGTTTTTACTGTTGTATTTATAAAGGGGAGGCTTTAAAATAAGCCCTGTTAGGTTTTTTGCCTCTTACTTGCACTTGTTTTATATATCATTGTAAATGTGCATTGTATTTGTCACATATGTGCTGAATAAATAAATGAACATTCAATTCATAGCTTCAACAGCTTCAATTTAATTCAATTCAACAGCTCTGGTGGACATTCCTGCAGTCAGCATAAATAAATAAATATTTTCTGTTTCAACACATCCTAAAATCCTCTTTAGACAATCATATTATCACCACATTTGTGAAGGATGATGCAAGCATGAAATAATAAAGTAAAATATATACATACAGCAAAACACACAAGTTTATATTGCAATACAGTATATGCATGTGAATATTTTATAACTGGTTTATGACTCCTACCAAAAATCTATTGTGTTACCTTGTGTCCTGACAGGTTCAGACATTGGACTAGGATCTCCCAGGCCTTGAGTGTTGACTGCTCTGATGATGAAAAGGTAGACAGTGTTGGGCCGTAGATCTCGGACTGTAAACTCTGTGGTTTTCACATGGTCTGCAACTGTCCGCCAGCTGTTACTCACGAGCTGGCTGCAGACAGAAAGATCACAAAAATGTTGTTAGTACAGTAAAAACAGATCTTGAGGCAACACTGTTGGAATATCCCCTTATAAAGATAACCAGAAACAGCCCAATGGAATCCAGCAGAAAGCAAGATAAAAATTGACAAGTGCTTTTCATTTGAAGTTAATTGATGAACAATTGAAAAACAGTAAGACACAAGAACCAGACACAAAAGGGCTGTGGAATATTTTAGCTCTACTTTTAAGAAGGGTGTGCCATCCATATTTCTATGCAGTCTATGTTTCTAAGTCCACAGATGAATTATTGAAATCCTCCAGAATATTCTAGCTTGCATGAATGCCCACACAGACACCCACATCTGTTCCTACCAGGAACATTCGGGGTCACCACACAGAGCTCCAGGCCATAGGTCACAGACATACCCAAAGGCCTCGATGACATAGGCGGTCACTGGGGAGCCCGCCTCCGGCCCCGGTTCCCATGACAATGAGATACTGCTCTTGGTAACATCGGTGACCTCTGGCTTGGAGGGTGGACCGGGGAGAGCGGTGGCATTGTGAGACATAAGATCTATGAGATCAGTCGCTTCTAAAAAGGAAGAATATGTAAAGACAGAGAGGAAAATTTTAATTTTAATCGTTTTAGGTAATGCGTAATGTGTTAAATATTTATTACTCTTCCAGCACAGACCTCTGACATCCAAGTAGGCGCTCCATGAGGTTTCTCCACTCGAGCTGGTAGCAACACAGGTGTACAGCCCTGAGTCAGAGAGCTAAGGAACACACAATAGAATATTTTTGTAACAAAAGCCTGTTTTCACCTGTTGAACAAACCATTCAAGGCCCACCCACCAAAGACAATAGCCTACAACACCATTCAGCACAGATTTTAACACATTTTATTTAACTGTTATACTAGCCTATACTGAAATGTGAAAAAAGACTGGGAGGGTAACCAGTGCTGCTATTCTTAAACTATCTTTGGTGGTTGCGGCTAATGTTTTTTATACCCTGAGCTAGCACAGCTAGCTACCTGTTTATGTTAGCCATTTTAGTTTGGCCTTGAATCCTTTTTTTTCACGATTTTGTGACAGACACTGACAGAACATCACTATAGGGGCACATTATAACACCTATTGACCGTTGCATTTGGGTGGAACAACTGATTGATAATTTTACACTGTGGCATGTAACATATCACTTTTGTTTAGAAAATTGCACCTGTTCAGGTAAAACAGGGCAAGACCCCCAGATCCCCCTTTTCCCACTGAAACACTGTTACAGAGCTTACTGTTAACTTCTGCCTATAGTTTATGAAGAGCTCAATTACTCTGAAGCTGTAATCCTAAAATAACACAAAATCTAATTAAATAAACACTATTTACATTTTTGTGCCAATAATTCTACAGTTTTCTAAGCCCCTCCCAATTTTGCAATCCTAGTGAAGCCCCTGCTCTGATCCCCGATGGATCCTACAAGCTCTTACGTCAGTCAGAGCTTTTGAAGGAGGCTCGCTGTTAGTAGAACAGTAAAAATGCATTAACCTCCATTGGCCTGCATTTGGCTCGAGAAAAGCTTGAGAGTGGATGAGAGGAAACTTTAACACCGGCCAATGAAAAAAAGAGCCCAGTAAGAGCGAACATTAATTTTCTTAATTGATTTCATCCTGTAATAGTCAGCCCCCATTTTCTGAGCCATCAACATTATCATCATTGGTGCTGACACAGGATATAAGAGATATGACAATCTATTTTATATTGGCGGTGCCTTGGGAGGCCCTCACCACTGCGTTATCTCTCGGGAGAAAAAGAAGTGACACGGGTCGAGCACTTTTGACACTGGCAGGACGCGGTATATTGCAGTTCCTTCAATATATTTCCTCTTTAGTCTCTTCTCGCCGGTTCCTGTCCTTGAGTTGATCTGCTGCCTCTGAGATTTAGAAATTCACAAGAAGATAGCGGCATTTAACGACTTATAAAAATCAATACTCCCTATTCATTTTTTAAAGGCAACCTGACTGCACCTGTCTAGTTGAATTACATTCAGCTGACATCGACGAGCAGACGAGAGCCGTTGCCTTCCTTTGAGACATGCAATAGAATGACAAACATGAAAACACGCAAATCTGTTGACATGCAATGCGTTTATACCGTTCTCTGGTGCTCATTTATTGACAACGCAGTGAAAGCTTTGTGGGCAATCAAAGTAATGAAAGCGCTTTGGCATCCTTTGAACTAATAAAATGTTATATTGCATTACCAATAAAGATGGTTTGACTGTGCAATGCAGATATGCAGTGTAAAATATCAATGCTAATTAGATGTGCATAGCATCACCATGTAAAATAGGTGTAGAAGTATGATTACTTATTGTTTACTTACATACGTACAGTCGGCTGTGGATAACATTAGACTGGAACAGCACTATTCTGGGAGCTGTAATAATTTCTTGTCCTCCTAAATTAATATATTCAGTTGTGTTTTTTTCTTACATACAGCAGATGTGCACGTTTCATGCCTGTTTTTGTTGTTTACTGTTTATGTTTTTGATAAAAAAAACTACTGTAATTAGAATTTAAAGGACTATGACTGTAACCCTATCTGGATACGCAGCAGTGGTGCAAAACAAGATTGGGAAAACATTTTAACAATAGGAAATGAAGGAAGTCATTATCTGGCTAAATTAACAGTTTGTTTACAGTTTTGGTGATAATTGCAGACCACTTGTTTATTCCCACATAATTGGATTGTTGATTTGATGTGTTTTCAGATCTCTGTAATTACTTCAGTCACGGGCCTAGAATCACACAGGTCAGAAATAACAGCCAGATTGTCATAACAAAATATAAAAAAATAACTAAGATATAGAGAGTTGATGATAGAGCTCACGTGGCTTAGTGCCTTCTATCGGCCATATTGGCAGGAAAAAGCAGACTTAAACTGACAGAGTTCATTAAGTACAGTCACAGAACTATATGCCACAAAATATAACAGAATCAGTTTTTTTGACCCAATATCAGCCATCAGGCATACAGTATGTTTAATAAAAGAGTTGAGACTGACCACAAAACCAGTAACTATTAGCTCTGTCAAACACTTTACCTTGTAGCTTCAATATCTAAAAGTCACTTTCATTTTTTTTTTATGCTTGTAGGTCTATAAATGTGAAATAAAAAGATATTAAAACAATGGATTGTATTCTGTAACATTTCCTGGTTTAAATTTGTCACCTTATTGGACTTGCAGAAGGCTCCATTGCATCATTCTCTTTAGTTTGCCTTTTATTGAAAAAGAGTCTGGTTTTCTCTACTATGGGTTAGTTCTGCAGTCTATGGACACTAAGCTCTGTTTTTATACCTTTATGCCAGTCAACTTCTTGACACTGGTGGCCTGATAAATTCTGATATTTATTGTCTTCTTACTTAATACTCCTTTAGTTTAAATAGAATAGTGCAGCTGGTTGAACACATAATCACAAATCTAGTAAAACTGTGTGGAAACAGGCTTTTGTACTGATTGTTTCCAACAGTAGGAGCATAGACAGATATTGTGTTTTCTTGCCAATGGTTTAATTTAACTTAAAAAACAATAACATCCTGTTGCCCACCTTAGTGTTCTGAATCTGCAGGCTGCCATGCTCCAGCAGTGAAAAGCGTGGGTCCTTTCCCAGCAGACTCGCCCCATTCTTCCTCCAGGTCACTGTCGGTTCTGGATCCCCTGAAGCTTGACACCTGAGGATGGTCATACCTCCCAGCGCCTGCGTCTGATTGGATGGGCCTTGTCGGATTATGGGTGGTGGGCGGTCCTTCAGGGCTGGTGATAGAAAGATGGCATTCAAACTCATTTTCGAAGTAGGCCTCCAGCTTGTAATTATGATGCCAGCTTATTAAGATAAAACAAACCCTGTCGTTTCTGAGTGGATAGATGTTGTCTGATTTGTGAAAAAAACAAAACAAACGCATGACCTTTTTGGGAGGTGTTAATTTGTGATTGTGGTAATTGCGTAGGTGATTGCAGGCCCAAGATGTTGGACTTCAAACTGATGGATCTGTTGTGAAAGAAAATGACTGTCGTGCAAGACTTTTGTATAGTAGGCCAGTCCGCTCATGGCAGAGCATCACACCTTTGCGCTGTAATTACTAGGTGAGGATTAACGATGCTTCACCCCTGGTGCTAATTACCTTCTTTATAACACCTCCCAACACATTGATGCCTAACCTCCTTGTTACTCCTCTGACTCATGGTGGCACCTTTTCGCTCCTGGCATCTTCCTCCGGCACACAAAACTAAACTCTGAATTAACATGCCAGGCAGAACAACAATACATCTCCTTTAAAGCTTTTTAAAGCGTGTTATATCATCCAGAAAGCAGCCGCTGCACTTGGCAACAGTAATTTCAAGAGTGTTGAATCTTTCCAGGTCTTGTAACTATCCCCTGCTTCCAATTTCCTCACCGCTGCTCTCCACTGTTATCAGGTCTGTCTCCATTCACACAAGTGTTTACAGCAGGTTCCTTCTGCTTTATCTTTTATCACACCTTCTACGGCACAATGTGGGACAAGGCAACTCAGGCAGAATCGTGAAGAAATCAGGTACAACTGGGAGCAGCGTTGTGTGGTGGTAAGCAAGAGCATGTTTAATGGAATGCTATTGAGGCTAAATTGTTTGCCATTATTCGGGGATACAAAAAAAAATAAACATCCACACTTCCTTGTTAAAAATGCTAGTTGTTAGACAAATGTAATAAGATGTAACTACAGACCATCAGAAACAACACGGCTGACACTGACTGATTGCGTCAAGTCGTCAATAACTTTTTTGCAAATGAGTGTTATGTTAAAAAGGAAAATATTTGAGATATTGCATTTTTTTTGCATTTTGCAGATGTTTGACAGGTTTTATTGTCTTATGTCAATATCATTCAATTTATAAATATTTTAGAAATATAAATATTTCATAATGTTTGCCATCAAAGTGTTAGTTATCATTTTATCCAAATAAAGTAACTAAAAGTCAAATTCACAAATCAATATTATACATATCATCACTGCTTTACTTAATCATAACATAAATTCCAGTTGGTAGGCTATAGACACACATGCATGACATAAACAAAAAAAAAAAGGTGTCCTAGGTTCCAATCGGAGCATTTTAAGTGCCAGTTTCCATCACACTATGCATTCCTCCCATTCATCCTGTTCACATAAAACATTTTAATATTGATCCATCTCTTTTGAATGGCAGAACAGCAGTCATTTCCCTTCCAAAACACTCCAACAGATGTTAATTTAATAACGTTTGTGAGAAAAAGCCAAGAAACAAATGCAGAGGAAGGCATAAACATCTCTCCAGCTGGCAGTTGCTTGGCACTTAATACTGACATTAAATCTCTGTCAAAGAAGTGTAAAGTGTCCCTCCATTAAGGAGACAGATTTTGTTCACAGGGTATTAGTCTTTTCAGACGATTCAGCGTTACCTCAGTCAGGTGATAATGAAAAGGATGATTGCGGTTGGCTGGCTTTAAAGACACAGTGATACATCTCTGCTTAGTGGAAGCGTGGGCAGACAAATAGCCGCTGATGTATTAAGAGCTTTCATTAGACAGGATGTGGGCAATGCTACGAGCTTGTGCATACTTTTTCTTGAAAGCTTTACTTGTAAAATGTCCAGGAATCTAAACAATAGACCTGACATGTTACAAGGAAGGTTGTTGATTTCCTGCCAGTCGTACTAATAAGTTAGCAAAGACAGACAGTTTTTACGCTAAATCAAGGCATTTTTCACAGATTATTTTTGAAATGGAAAAGGTAATAGCTGCGCTGAAATTACTTGTGCATTAAGCTGTGCAATCATGCATTAATAACATGACATTTAAGATAATATTGTTGCATCAAGCATACAGCTCTCTAAGAATAGTAGAATGAACAGGAGATATAACATGTTGAAACATAATTACACTATTCCTTTAGCATCTTTTAAATTGTCTACATGTAAAGAAATAGAGCCCATATTTAGTGCTCTTAACAAACATTAGAGCCTGCCTATATGATAGTGGGGGGGAGGTAGAGGGCATATTGTGCACACGTCCCCCCAGACTTACCGTCTGCTACCTCCAGCTGGGCCTTGGCCATGATGCTGCCAGCTACAGTCAGCGCCTGGCAGATGTAATAACCTGCATCCGAGCGCTGTACGGACGAGATGGTGAGCTCTCCAGTGATGGACACAGACACGCGGCTGTCTCCCTGCGTCGGCTGGTTGGGGAACAAAAGGTCCTATGGGGGGATGGGGAATAGAAAGAAAAGTACATTAAAAGACAAGATAGGTGTAAATGCTCATTTAAAGTGCATTGGTTTGTAAGGTCTAATGTACTGTATTGTAGGTATGTTATCATGACTTAAATTGCTGTAATATGTCTTTGTATTGTGACACTGAGGAGAACACCAAGGCTGCATTAACATGAACTCCCCGTCTACTCCTCATTTCCAAAGCCTGTGAGCACCTATGGTAGCCTTGCAGGGACATACAGTTATTTATGAACAAGCCCAGTGGAAAAATGTCAACTGAGTTTGCTTTAAACATTTAGAAAATCACTCTCATGTAGATTGTGTATTGTTCTCCAGCAGTGCTCAGTATGTCCACTCTGTGCAACTGTAACAGGAACACAAAGTAATGCCTCCTTGCATTCACTTCTCTAGCATATTTATTTTATTTTAAATGGTAAATGAGTATTATTTTGAAAGATTTGCCCAATTCTACCCCTTACCCCTTTGTTTTGCCCATTCACAGGAGACAAGTGGTAAGGGGCAGGGCTATATACAAACAGAGATTTTCAAGGACCACACTTGAAACAAAGGGTTAAGATAAATTCCCAGCATGTAGTGCGGTAACCGGCTCTCTCACAGCCGGTTACCGGCAAAATGTAACTAATTTAGGCAAAAAAATTGTGTTTTATGTTTCTTTAATGGTGAACTCGTTTTTTTACTAATCTGTTTTCTCCCCGGAAAGATTTATTAAAATCCCAGTATGGTAATGATAGTGTCACATCGACAGGTCCTATTTTTTTATAGTTGTAGCAACATCCTTTAGTGTCTTATGTCTGTGAGCAGTGTCTGAGGTATTACCAGCTGATGCTGTTTAGAGCATGACTCAAGTCAAAATACTCACAACAAACTGTTCATACGCTGTATAATGATGACAGATTAGACTTTATTGTAATTATTTGTAATAAAATATACATTATAAACTATGAGATTAAAGAAAGAGATGGAGAGAATTGGGATTGGGCAGTTATTTCAGGTTAATCTGTCTATTAAACAACAACATTTTACACAATGCACTTTGAATATGCGTTTGAATATACGTTTATGTTTGCATTTGTTGTGATTTGGCTGCTACCTTGGCCCGGTCTCTCTTGTAAAAGAGATTCCGAATCTCAATGGGACCATCTGGTTAAATAAAGGTAAATATTTATTCCCACATTACACATTTTTTATATTTTTTATATTTTATTCTTATATTTTTTATTGTTTACTTTTATCTCATTCTTACATAGCTACATTTATGTATATTTTCATCTGTGTGTTTTCCTAAATAATTGCACTGTCCATGGAGCGGACCTGACTCACATTTCACTGCTGGTTATATATGCTGTATATAATTTTGTATGTGACAAATAAAATCTTGAATCTTGAATCTTAAAATAAAATATCTTGTTGCAAAATGGCATGTGGCATGGTGTTATGCTATTTTGTTAAACTGCTAGTTTTTGAACCACCTGGTTTACATCCACTGACTGCTGATTTCCTGAATGTGGCAAAGTGTTATCAAAGTGTTATTTCTCTTTGCCCCACTAGATGGATTTATGAGCTGGTATCTAGTTTTTCTCAGTTCAACTTTCTTTTTCACAGGACTTATTAGAATGTATTAATATTTGTAATCATTGTGGCAGACTTTTTGCAACTTGAGTTTATAAATGTTATTGTTATTGTAAATGCCAAATGAAAGTTTTTCTGCAACTTCGACACACAACTGTGGCTGTAATTGTATCCGGGTGCGTATAAGACCCCACTTCATTACTATCACATCCCTGGAATTATATATTCAATCAATTTGGCAAAGTGGGTCAATGTCTCCTTCCCATATCGACTGAATGGCAGTTTAGACCTACAGCGATAACCCTGCTGTGATAACCTGAACTCACGGTTTGTAAAAATTGAGGCATCAGCATTGTTGCTTTGTGCACCTTAGGCAGACAAGCTGACGGGCAGGATGGCACATTAGCTAGCTGTCATTACCTCTAATGACTCTAATGTAGCTCATGACATTGTTTCCTCCAAAGTAAATTGTCCGGTCAGTCTGGTGTAGATTGCTGATAAATGACCACTTCACTATTTGGCCCAGAAGTGCATTGTTCTGTGGTTGCCTTTAGTCATACATATATAGAAATTCCATTAGTCGATGTTTTTGGAGTGTGGTTTTGTATTGGCTTTCCTAGGAATAACCCTGGTTGCACAAATAAAAAATAAATCAGTTTTCTCACCTGACTGCCCTCGCGCTGCCAGAAGACAGTGGGCTGAGGTTTGCCTTTGGTCTCACAGGGAAATGTTGCAGTTCGTCCTTGTGCCACAATCTGGTCGCGGGGTCGCACCACAAACTGAGGCGCCTCTGAAGTCAGAGTTTAAATAAACCACAACAAAATAGCAGCAGCTGCACAAACAGTGTATATTGCTTTATTAAAAATTGCTATTTTCAAAGAAAAATATTGCAGCTAGGGAGACTAAAAGAGGTTCATGCAGGGGGTCTACTTTAAAATATTCCTAAATTATGCTAATAATAGGACTGTGCAAAAAAATCATGGAACCTAAGAACTGTTCATAGTCTGGGTCACAAATGTTATTTTGAGTTAAAATTATTTGAAAATTTAGAACATGTGCATTCTTCATGTAAATAATGACAAATAAGATTGCCTGACATGTGCTCTTAGTGCTTGTTTGATTTTTCTTTGTTTGGTCAAGATTTTTGGTCTGCCCTACTGACTGCCAGACTCCATATGAATGTGGCATAGAGTTGTGAGCAACTAAAGATGTGCACTACTCATAAAAAAAAACTAGTGAACTTTTAGTTTTAGTTTGAATATGAAGAAACAAAAGCAGAAGCTTGAGGAAAAATACTTTTTACATACTTAAACTGAGCAATGCAAAATGTGATACTTTCAGACAAGGATTTTGTTCCAAATAACATTACATTTAACTTCTGTTTGTCTGTTAAACATTGCCATTAAGCTGGAGATACAAATGAGAGCAGATTCACAGTAAAAGTTTCAAAGAAAGGTTGATAAAGCAGGTACACAATTATACCCCTCTGCATAATGTGTTTTTACCATCTACACAATAATCACAAAATAAGTCTGTGAAGAATGCAATTTGTACTGTTTTTTTGCTGTAGTACTTCGTGTGGACTGCCTCTGGAGTAGAGGATTATTAACACACATTGTACATGGTTATACATAGGCAAGTGTGTGTTTACATGTGCACATGTGGCTCAACAGCAAGTATATCTGCGGCCTTATACCTTTGAATCACATTTAACAAAGCAAAAATCTTCTCATCATCCTATAAAAAATATATGATACAAGCAATTGTTCTCTGAAAAGCAGAAACAGATGACAAATTTAGCTTGAGGTTTGCCAACTCGCAGTTTACATTTAAGCAAGTGGAACAGCTTTTGAGAGTTTAGAGAAGAATTCAGTCACGATTGTCATAAGATCATTATTATTTCATCGTAAATTATTAAATAAAAAAAATGACGACTATATTGCCAAGCCCTAGTGAATCATCCTTTAATATATGTTTTTTTTTTACCACGTCAAGTCCCCCATTTTGGACAAGACCGTGGTTTTACAATAGCAATACATTGTTACCACTTTCTCCAAGAGGAGGTCAGAGGTTGATAGCAATAATGCATGTGCAACATTAGTTTGATGAATGTGTTTGTGGAATGCAGCGTTCCATGCATGTGATCAAAAAGCAAACAAAGCGGCACATGCATAATGGCCTCAGCTCTACTTACCGACGGGGCGAGCTGGTGACACAACAACAATGTGGGTGAGAATAACACAGCACAGAGAGAGGAGCAGAACAGAGGGACAGAGAAAAGAAATCAGAAATGAATGAGATGGAGTTAGTTCTCCATCAATGACATTTAAAGAAGGAGGAGAAAGGGGATGAAGCTTGATCACCAAAGCAGATGATGATGTGGGCCTCAAGGACAGAGCATCGTAAAGAAGCAAATTCCCACTGAATAGAATTGATTTGTGACACTTTATAATAAGTTCATATCACAATTTTAACGGAGTGACTATTAGTAACGGGACCATGGACCACAATCTAAACCAAAGCTAACTGGTTGCATACCACTCAATAACAATTTTCTTTCACTCTCAGCTTTAGTATCCATGCTGATGTGTCCAGACAGTATAAAATACCTGCATGACCTCCAATCTACTTTTCAGAGTCCTTGGATAGAACAGTGACTTGAGGTATAAGCAGAAACAGCTGGTATCATAGGTTTTGATACATTGAGGTTCATTTATAAAAGTGTTACAATTCTTTACTGTTCATTGTAAGCCCTCTACTACCACAGCAGGACAATTGCTCGTTATATTCAGTCAGAGCTATATTTGTTATGTAAAAGAGAACTCTCTTACTGTGGAAGGTTGTGTGAGATGTAAAGCTTGTGTTTCAAATTTGCCTCATCCCCCCAGAGCATTATTTCTGACAGGGTTTAACTCTCAAATATAATATGGGTTTACAATGTATTTCAGATTATTCCTCTTCAGCATTGTTTACAAATGAGTGCAACGTGAGAACATATTTAAGTAGGTACAGGGTGAGCGCTTTAAACACTACACCTGTAATTGTAGTAATTGTAGGAGAATGGGATGTTAGACAGCTCAGTGGTGCACATAGAGCGCACTAATCCATGATGGGATTAGAGAGAAATAAATCTTGGCACATGTCTAGAAGATCTGACAACGTCATCGTCTGTCTTGCATGCTAAAAACTGGGTTAATCAGGGACTCAGATCCAACTTGATTGAAACGAATGAAAAGGCATCAACAGTCTGACTCAGAGCTGCCACTGTCTTCTCCTGAGGAGGCTGTGGACACGGATAAGGCTCTTGTGGAGTGAGCAGTGTAATGTAGGTTAGTGTGATAGCATCACCCAGTCACCGAGACAGACACTGTTTTGACAGGGACGTACCTTGTGAGTGTCCTCTGTAGTGGACAGTTAGCCAGTGCATCTGTCTGGTGTCAGCCATGTGTGAAAGGTAATAACATGGAGCACATACACCAGGCAAAGGGGTGTGGCTGCCTGCGGAAAAATATCCCTCCACTTAAAGGAGCTGTTCTGGACCGTAAAGTAGGGTTTTGCCTGGAAGGTAACTGCACTTCCAAGTTTCCGATTATAAGACAAGACTGATAATGCTTTAAAGTCAGTGTTTGACAAAGTCAGGGCAAAAAGGTAGCATATAAAAAGAGATTTGGGCTATGAGTCAGAGAGAAGGTTTTTCTTATTTACAAAGTAAAAATATGGACTGAAGTCATGCAGGCATCAAATACTATGGACCAGAATAAGATTTGCCTAAAGATAAACCCTTATGAAAAAAAAGTTTAAGTAAAATCATCTGGACTTAGTTTTTGAGGTGAAGATGTTTTGTCTCTAATTCTATGAGACTTTATCAATTCAGAACATTTTTTCAAGATGTCCTGGATGACTGAGAACCTTCACAGACATAAACCCTTATGGTTAAAAAGGGAACTTTGTTGTCATGACAAAGTAAGTTACTGTTAGCACAAAATGTCAGATTTATATTTGAGAATTAGATGAATAGATAGTTTTAAATATGGGCACCAATGAATTGGTTGCCAGGTCATGTTTTGAGTCTACTGCTGCATCTCTGGTTTTCAATTGTCTATAATAAATCAATTTAAAGGTTTAAACAGTTGCCATAACAACACATTATAAACTATGACGATAACATTGTGATGTCTGATGAATGATTAGATGACTGTTATTGATTAAGTCAAACGTTATGCAGGCTATTGAAAATGTAAATGCCAGTTAGAATGAACAGCACTGCATCAGAAGTGTTTCTTTACAGCACATTGCAGTATATTCCCTTTTTCCACCTGTGCCATGAATCAGCTTCCTCCTGTTTCCTTTGTGTAAATATGAAATAAGTGGGCTAGCTTGAGAATGAACCCCCCAAGGAGAGGTCATAACTTAGACGTGGTTGTTCATATCTGTAGCCTAGCTGGAGATCTAGAGCAATCAAATACATCAGACCACTATATGAAAGGAAAGCAGAGGCTGGGCACAGCCTTTCAGCAGGGGGGCAATAGCCATAAAGCACGCAATAAAAGACTGATTGTTCTGTGGCCTGCTTTGACATAAAAATATCAGGGACACGTTATGAACATCGCCACGAGCAAGTCCACAATGAGTTACCCACCTCTGATGGTCAGGTAGGCTGAGGCTTCCACTTTACCGACACGGTTCTCTGCTTGACAGGTGAATGTAC
The DNA here is from genome assembly GCA_024416835.2 of Perccottus glenii. NCBI lineage: Eukaryota > Metazoa > Chordata > Actinopteri > Gobiiformes > Odontobutidae > Perccottus > Perccottus glenii. The sequence continues at coordinate 15,497,508 of CM044561.2, read as the reverse complement.
CCTGATCGCTGACTGACGCTTTCTTTATCCGCAGCAGGAAATCCTCTTTTTCATATTTGATGTCATACCTGGTGACAGACAAGAATCAGACTTAAAGACAGAACACCAAGCTCGTGTTTTGAAGTTTGTTGAAAATATACACAACAAACATCGATTCAAAGGCGTATAAATGTGTGTGATGTTTTCGATGGATGCTTTAATAAAGGTTGTGTCATTTTTGATAGAATAAAGACAGACTATCTGAAGCAATTAAGGCTCCCTGCTGCACACTCTCCGCTACAGAGGCAGAGAAAGGGGAGCAATTATGCCGAGACGAAGGCATGGCAAAATGAAAGGTGCTTTCAACTGGAACTCTGGCTGTTCCACTATTTCAATATTTATAAAGGCAAGCCACCCACAGTTGTGTGGGCTGTACTATGTATGTGTGTGGGAGAGGGGCCTAAAGACAGAGATAGACAAACAGCGAATAAGGGAGTGGCATCGTCTGACAAACTTAACTTGATGAATGAGTCGAGTGGTAAGAAATGACTAATTCATAAAGATGTTCCATGTGTGTGTTCACGAGTGCAGCATAGTGTAAGGCTTTGCTGTGAGAGTGAAAGCAGCAGCTCAGCTAGCACAGTTTAGATAAGCGCCTCAGAGGGGCTACACACTGAATGAGGAGGAGCAAGAAGTCGGGCTCTCCCTCTCTAGGGTCTCTTTGGCGTGAGAGATCCTGTGAAATTGTCTAGCCAGCCATACTGAATCAGAGATGGGAGCCAAGTCAGGCAGACAAATGGCGCAAGGGGTGAGAAAAAGTCATATTTGAGAAAGATGTTGAAAGTGCATGTGGGGAGAATATCGAGGGAAGTTGTTGGGTCTGTCCAGATTCTAGTCCATTCACAGCGCATCCCTGACCCACATACGGACCCCCCCAGGAGGCTAACAGGTTTAGGAAAGAATGAAAGAAGTGGAAGAAAGGAAAGTGAGGCAAGGCAGCCCTAAAAGTAGGACATGTTTCATGAGTCAAGGGCACAATGCAGACAGGTAGACAGTCTGGCCAGATGTTTGTTTGCCTTGACCAACTGTACATTTAATACCATGACACATCTGAATGAATAGAAATAGCCTGGTGGAACAGGTGTTTTGAAACTGCACTAGAAATAGGAATTAAAAGATGCTTTAACAATCCTTGGACTCACTGGGGTTTCTGGATAGCTTGATAGCCTTGACGTATTTGATTTGTTTGATGATTAATTTACTTGACACGCTTCCAATGTTTAACACAATTTATTAGATTTGTTTTCCAGAACAGCTGCCAAATTTACATCAATGACAAAAAGGCAATTCCTCCCTCTTATGCAGAAGGTAATAGTCTTATTATTCATTGCTGTATGGGCAATTTATGTTGACTAGTGATACATTTGGCATATGACTGGCAACCAAATATGGCAATGCATAGTAAACCACCCATCATAATAATATTAGTTAAACTGATCTCTATTCTCAAATTAGACATACATCACGTTACAACATAACAGTGTCTTTAATGAGGAAGCTCATGTTCTAAAACAATTGTACAATAAATATTACTCTCCCCACACACAAAGACAGGCAGTTGCCATTTTCTATCTAATTTATATAGAATTAGTGGATTTGAGGATACCCTTTGTCAGTTGAAAATTTAATGAAAATGTGGAAATCTTGATTTCTGTTACTCAGGAAAGTGGTCTATGAATCCAATAATGGGGCTTCATGTGTATTTACTGTACCTTCTATTGTAAAAATTCTCCCAAAAATGTAAGTACTAATAGGCTGGCAGGGCAATTAAATTGCACTTAGAACATTAACACCCAGGAGTGGACCAAATTACTGGCACCCTGCCTTGGTGCATTAATAACATTATACATAACTATAGAAGCAACTCCACATAGCTCTGTCCCAAAAGAGGCAACTTAATTAAATACTACTCAATGTGGGGCTGTTTTTCTAGATTGTGTATTTATACCCTGCTGCTGTGTGTCCACAATTGGACCTTTCAGTTGGAAGTTTACTTCAAAGTGTTGTCAAAAGCAACTATAGGCTTTCATGTGGTATTAGCAAAAAAGTCTCAACAGCAAAAAGGAGATTTATAGAAGCTAATAAGGCATCTCAACTAATGAAATGTAACACATTGTAAGTATGTGCTAGACTAATCAACAAATTATTAATGATTTTCTAAACACACACATGTGAGACATTTATATTATGGATCTGTTGTAAGCATTCCTCACCTGCCACGGGTAATGTCCGCGTCCTCTTTTTTCCACCGAAGTGTAGGTGGTGGGTCACCGTGGACCTGACACCTGAACTCTACACTCTCATCAACCAAGACCACTTGGTTGACGGGACGCTGCACAAAAACTGGTCTTTCTGGATGAACATACAAAATTTGGCAGCTTAGTCTGTCCTAATAGAGTGGTAAATGCAATACCGTGCAAATCAGTGAGCAATAATTAGCAAAAAAAACCCAACAACATGACATTCTTACCAAATACTGAGATTTGGGCCTTTTCACTTTCTCTCTCACCGACCATGTTAGCCGCCACACACACGTAAATGCCTGCATCCATCTTTTTGGTGTTTGTGATGGTCAGTTTGCCTCCACGGAACCTGAAACCAAATGGGACAAAATGGGTTTAATGTTTTCTTTTAAAATGGATGTGGACTGAGATTTTATATACTTCAACATGTATAGCAAAGTGTGATCATCCAAATCAGTGACCTGTTTTATATATTTTCACATATCTCTGAGAAATGCATGCAAACCAGCACAGACAGTAGGAGATGATAAAGCTTGTAGTAAAAATTATTTACATTTAAAAGCCCAGCAGTAATGGCAAACACAATATAATAATAAATACAGAACAGAATTCCAGAAACCACAAGACTCAACACTGAAATCTATTGTGAATGGTCAGACTGGAAATTCCGGACCTTTTCTTTAAGTAACTCACCGTGACTCTGTCATCTTTGAGATCCAGTCGAGCTTTGTCTTTCCTCCAGAATGTGGTCGGTTCGGGATGCCCTCGTGGAGGCTGACAATCCAGACTCACGGTTTCTCCGACCGCTACCACAACGTCCTGTGGGTTCTGTCTGAAGTCATCCCGCAGCACTGCAAGACACAAAAATGATTCCAGTGGTTACACCTACTACTGTTACACAATCTCATTCATTTTATTGGTTTAGAGTTTCATTTTGGTTTGGCGCTTCTCTTATGAGACTGAGCTGTCTCAAGCTCAATGACCTTTACCACTTTTTTATAATGTAAGGGGTCCAGCCAGAGATAATTCAGACTACTACCTCACAGGGCCCTCAGCAATCTCTGTCTTTAATAAAACACACATATCCCTGAGGGTATACAGGCAGCAGGGGCTCTGCTCAGATGTCAAGGGCTACATTTAAGAAAGAGTATTGACTGGCTCGCTATTTAACTAAAAGGGTTACACAATAAGGAAGACACAGGTGAAATTGTAAATGCAGCACAAGCCTAAGCAATAAATTACCATTAAATTCTAAAGCCGACCTATAGGTACATTTCCTTGAGGCAAGCTTTTATTTTATGGCACAATGAAGAGTAAAAAAATATAGAGGGTACAGCAATGAGAATTTATTCAACAATTTCTGTATTTCCTGTTTTTAAATATACTAAATTAGCCTAGCATGAGCCAAAGAGCTTGGCACTGTAAGCTATTGCTGTCTTCTTTTTACTGAGGCGGGCAGATCTTTTACCCAAGTGACTCATTCTCCTTTGGCTTTAGTTGGTGGTTAGGTTTTCTAACTGAAATTTACACTTCGCCATTTCCTGTAGCCTACCATAAAACTGCAGTGTGTCATCTAGCTGCTTTTGAAAGTATGGCATGACCAGTCGGGCTATTTGCCCAGCTTTTTAATGAACCGCTGTCATACATGTGTCACACAGGATGTAATCATCCTTTGGAGTCCAGCAATATCCAGCTATGAATAAGGACAATATCTGTGTCATTTTGAGTTTTTCTCTCTACCAGTTAAAGCACCAGGGGTCACAAGCTAGCTGGCCAAAACACAACGTAATGTAAACAGCTAATGACACAACCATGACACAAAAGGTTAGTTAAGCTATTTCAGTTGTAATTTTACACATTATGTATGACTTCCTAATTGTGAACAGATTTACACATAATATACATAACATGCCTTAGAGATGGCAGGTGATAACATGCTACACAAAAGCCACATTACCCTGCTACTACCTCAGGGCATATTTTCAAAGATTAACTAGTTTCAAAGAATAAGAGTGATGTTAAAGAAGACAGCCATTGTAGCTGTGTTTTCCAACTACTACCACTGATGTTTTCTGAAGTTCAGCGATAGCCTTCTCTTGCTTTAGCTAGCTAACCAAAAGGGGCATTGTGAAAACAATATACAAAACATTTATTATATGAATCTCAGTTTGTTAGGCTTATCTTTGGGAAGATTTTGATTATTGATGTAAATGTAATAATTTATCTGAATTTACTTTGAAAGATGCCATTTATAGATGCTTTTCAAAAACAAGATTCATGAATTCAAATGAATCAGTTTATAATTCAAGTTATTGTTCTGTGTTTGTTCTTGTTCTTGTTCTTATACTCACCATACTATACTATCTATTTGTTTAGGCTTGTCATTTCTAATGGAAACACTGCCATTTGTTTGTATATTGCAATTTAATCTCCTGTTTCTACAACTACCAGAAATGGACAAACTACAACTGGGATCTTACTTACTGTTTATTTACTGTATAAAAAAATACACAATAGCATGTACATTTCTGGGGTAAATAGCATTTTTATGACAGGGTGATTTTGGCAGGTATATTACTGAATGCACCTTACCAGCCTTAGATGAGATTTATTCAAATCGTTGAGTCTTTTAAATTTGCAGTTGGTTCAAACCTTGAATATTGTAACAAGGTTCCATCACTGCTTGGTACATTTGGAAGCAAAATAACCAAGAGATTGGTGAATCAAAGTCTCCTCTGTAAAGCTTTGTGAGTGACCACGGAAACAGGTGCAAGGTCCCATTACAAAACAAGTATGATTCAGTTTCACAATATCTCATCAACCGCTGCAAATGTCACCATAATGTTCAGAGTGGAAAGTGTCTCATTCTAAAAAGTATCCCCGCAGTCCACTTTACTTTGAGAGCCTGAAAAAGGCCATCAACTGTGCAAAACTGAAAAATGTAGCTACCAACTGCATTTTTAAATAATCCTTTTCTTTATTATAATTCTATTCATGCACTGTCTAACCACGTTCTGCCCCAGTTGTAAAAACGTGTAAATTTATCTTTATTTCTGTGTTCAAAGAAGCAAAAACATCAAGTATTGTCAAACAACACTTGTCTAAGCCGTACTCATGCATTTCGAACAGATGTATTTGCCTGCTGCTGCTGAGCTAAAAGGTTACACCTGATTCTGTCACAACTGTTCTAGCAAATATGAATTAAAAAGCTTTGGGCTGCTTTTAAGCGATACAGGACCGACAGTATAGCCAAGTACCACTGGAATTATGGTTAAAAATAGATAGAAATGAGTTGTGGCCTCTTTCAAATAATTCCTTATGACATGTTGTTTTTCCAATGTAGGCCATTTTCAAATTGGAAGTCTCATGTGACAACTTTGATGACAGCCAAGATAAAAAGGTAAAGAATTATACTGTCTGTGCAATACGTGGCCAAGTCACTGTGTGGTTACAATTTGTTAACTACAGAATTACTAAATGAGTATTTATTAAAGACTAATGTAACCTAATTAAAATTCCCATGCATAAGGCAGCATAGTTAATTTAATATGGAGTAACATGTTACAGCAGAGTAACGTAATTGATAATTAAAGTGTATTACTGTCTTAATCAATCTAATATCTCTCTGTCTGTGTTTTTATTAAATAAACAAATAATGTATACATTCTGACCTGGTTTCCACTAAATGTCAACGGTAAATCAAATACATGCTGCATGATGAAACCCAATTGCAGTTAGTGAAACTCCAGAGTGTGATAGAGTGAAATGAAAGTCCTTAGTTTACAGTTTGCTTTTCATGCTCATTACAGCCACAAGCTGTTCTGCTGATCTACTGTAATATGTATTCAGTCCCAGAGGACACCTTTCGTGAAGAAGAGAATCGTGAAGGAGCCAGCGGTCCTTTAGCCCAGCTGTCAATCACATGTGGAGTGTGGTGCATGGCTGAAGTAAATGAGTCTCTGTTGCAGACACTACGCTGGCACAGACATGGTTGGCTGGCTGTCACATGGTACGCTACACTTACTGACCCATTTTATAAAGTAACTCTCTGGTCATTCAGCCACACAACCGCCTTGTGTCTGCGCTCTGTCACATTAAAAAAGCCTCCGTAATGACAATCATTGTCTCAGGAGACATTAAACCTAGACACCGGCACATAGTAAAAACAGAAAACAGGCTTCAAGTGCAAAGCCAATTATAGACAAGTTTCTGCAAAGGTATGTTAGAGAAAAGACAATGTGGATCATAAAACTCTGCCGCTGGCTTCAAAGTCTCAGACTAAGTATAGAATATTACTTTGTGCCATACAGTCTGAAGCATATATATATTAAATATGCCTCTTCATTTACAAAGACTACAACAATGTGTAGAAACTGTCTTTGTTATTCTGTGGTATATTTTGAGAAATTAGTCAAGCAGCCTTCATATGTACTCTGATACTGATATTTGCATACTTTTCTTACTTCTGTTGAGAGTGAATTTACATTTACATTACATTTTCAGGTCAGATAGTTTTCTCATTTTCAAAAGATACATATATCCCACAGACATACACCATATTAAGCAGCAGAAAATGTATTAATAAATGAATGTGTATTATACCTCTTGGGCGCCTCAGTGTCTTTGTCTTATCCCTACAGCAGCAACAATGTGCAAAACCACTTTTAGCCTGAGCTCTAAGGACACAGGATCTTGGATGGAGGCTTGGAGTTAGGGGACTGTTTTGGTCAGAGAAAATGTTACGCAACTGTGATATGTGTTAAGAACAGATTATCTATGTGGTTATTAAAGATAACTTGTAAATCTGTTGAGATGCAAAAGAATACTAGACAAAGATATTTGTAAAATGGCATTTTAAGGTTGTAAATGGTTTCTCGAAAGAAATGAAAGAAACCTGTGCTGAAAGGTATCTATTGTTTGCCATTTTAACAGGTGACATTACTGGGGCAAAAATATAGTGAAGTTAGATCAAAATGAATCAGAAATAGTATTGAAAACCATTTACTTATCTTAAAATACCTGACAACTGACTTTTACATTGACCCACTGTCAATGGAAGTGATATTCCATTTATGTTGGGGTGCCCCCTTACATTCTGGTCCCGGAAAGTCACTGTTGTTTACTGTAGGTGCTGTGATCACTGGGATGGGGGCTGGTATCGTTGTAATCTATCAGTCTCCAGTGAAGAAACCCCCACAGAGGCAGCACCCATGTGTTTTGTGTTTATTGTTTGTTCGTAATTATTTTTTTTAATGGCAGGGCCGCCACCGCACACTAATGTTGTCTGATTGAGTACCGCTCAATTATTCAAACGCCCCATTCAGCAGCCGCATTCATTCACCAGGTTTAATTTATCATATCAGAAGGAGAATGATTTGTAAATGGTTTTCATTTCATGGCACAATGGGTGGTAAAAATATGTGACATGGTGGAAGTATCGAAATACAATAACTGTACATAGGATAAAAAAATAGTTGAAGGGGGTCGTTAATGGTTACGTATTTAATAGAGGCAGACAGTTTTTTTCAAAACCTGTCTGATTTAGTAAACATGAAATATTAGTTAGTTTTCTCATTTACAATATTTCTCATTTATAATTATTATTTTTAGTTATTTTAGTAACAAAAAATTACCTTTAAGTTTGGAGCATTTATGTTAAAGTTAGTGATATTTGAGTTTGATTTTGCGGGGGCAAAACAAATGGAAACAGATTAAACTTCCTCTGTGTTCAATTAGATAGACATACAACCAATCAGAAATTAAGGGGCGGCGCATTTGAAAAACTGCATCAGCAATCGACAAAATCTAATAAACATACAGCCGTTGCCTCACAGTAAGAAGGTCTAGAGTTTGATTCCCTGTCTGTGTGGAGTTTGCATGTTCTCCCCGGGTTCTCCTTGGGTGGGGTTTCTCCAGGTACTCCAGTTGCTCCCACCAACATCAAAAATATGCTATAGTCTCCAGTTAGTAACATGACTGGGGTACCTTGGTAGCCTCTGGTGGCTGCTGACAATGAATTTCCTCATGTAAATAAAAATAAAAGGATAAAAAAAAAAAATAAAATAAAAAAAATGATTGGCTGGATAGGACTGATTTTGGTGGACTAAAGTTTGATGGAGGGGTTCAGGACCCACTTTGCAAAGAAAATTAATTGGTATGGCTGGCCAGGCTAGCAGTTCAATAATTCGTGCAAAAATAAGCTAACAAAGTGTGCCTGGTTCAGCAGATACTCCAAAAGCATTCTGATTCTTTGTGTATTAGTCAGGATGTCCTGATAATGTTAGGACATCCTGAAACTTTACAGTGCTCCAACTACTCCCTCTTTACAGCGTACTTCATATTGAGTGCCTCAGTGTTGCTTTAACAGTAATCTTGCTTCATGTCACTGCTTTTTCCCTAAAATAAAATATCTTGACACCCACAACCTGCATTTCCAGGCAATGATATTCTCAATGAAAGATTTTATCGAAGAACCACCTGCAGGTCGAAAAATTCCACTTCAGTTCATGACAGATTACATCTAAAACTAATACTTGAATATTAGCTGGGGTTGAACTTTATGACAGGCAAGAGCACAGCGATTGTGTTACATAAAAGTACAGCCCTAGTTCAAGGCAAATAAAAATGCCAAGATAAAGGCTGACAGTATAGAATAAGCCTCGACAGCTTCAGTACTGGGTTTCCATAGCAACAGTAAAACTAGTGATATGTTGTGCAGTTACATATTGTGTGAAAACAGATATATAACACTGTGCTCTGTTGTTTGTTTTCATTTTCATGGCACCATAATTTTTCACACCGGTGACATGTGCATTCTTCTCAACAGAAAAGGCAAGCGAGACATATGAATGAAGGCAACACAAATAAACAAGGTCAGTGAATGTAGCATGAAACAAGGTAAACAACAAAAGAGTATGACCAGCCAAGAGCAAACATGAAGCCCGTATGTGCAAGTGGAACTAACATTATCACATGGATTGGTTATGAATACTTATCATATGATATACACACGTGGACAAAAATGTTGGTACCCTTCGGTCAATGAAAAAAAAAACTCACAATGGTCATAGAAAAAACTTTATTCTGACAAAAGTAATAATAAATAAAAATTCTATGAATGTTAACCAATGAAAGTCAGACATTGCTTTTTAACCATGCTTCAACAGAATTATTAAAAAAATAAACTCATGGAACAGGCCTGGACAAAATTGATGGTACCCCTAACTTAATATTTTGTTGCACAACCTTTTGAGGCTATCACTGCAATCAGACGATTCCTGTAACTGTCAATGAGACTTTTATTTATTATTACTTTTGTCAGAATAAAGTTTTTGTCCACGTGTGTACTATTTGAAGATAGACAAAGAGTCATGAACGCAATATGAAGGCTGTCTATCAGTTAGCATGGATTCAAGACATGCTATAAGCTTTGCCTTTTTGTTTTGTTTTTGAGACTAGCCTAATCTCTACATCAATGCTAGTCACAACAGTTTTACATTTCATAGTCACAGTGCAATGTTTGAAGTAGTATCATCAAGGTTACAGATCTTGATGAATGTCTAGTGACTAGAGAAGCTTAGTGCGTCATATGCCACATTTCAAGTTCAACATCGAACACAAGCATGCGCTGTCCTGCTTTAAGCTCATTGATCGGATTTGCTAAAATTGTCTTACTTTTTGGACATTCTCTGATAATTGTCGCAGGCAAGCTTTGGTTTGACAGTGACTGCTTGTCTTTCAACTCTTTCAGCTGTGTGACTTATGACCACTGATTTAAAGGCAGAACATACAATTTACCACAACTACTAAGTGCACATTGTGACTAGGGCTGAGCACTTACAGTAAATATTGTGCCCCTAAGAAAACATTTGTTTAGCAGTAATTTACTACTCTTTTCCATACGACATCCCTTGGCTCTGTCATCCAGAAGCATGGCTTTTCCTATCACTGTTATGCAGATGACACTCAACTCCACCTGTCATTTCAACTTCACAAGTCATGTCGCCAGCACCACCCGGTCCTGTAGATTCATCCTCATCCACAACATTAGGAAAATTAGACTTTTCCTATCAGAGCACTCTACGCAAATCCTAGTCCAGGCTCTTGTCTTGTCCAAACTGGATTATTGCAATGCTCTACTGGCTGGACTCCCTGCCTGCACAACCAAACCTCTGCAGCTGATCCAGAATGCAGCGGCAAGAGTGGTCTTTAATGAACCAAAGAGATCGTAACTCCTCTATTCATTAGGTTACACTGGCTCCCGGTTGACGCCCGCATCAAGTTCAAAGATATGCTCTTGGCCTACAAGACCACCTCTGGTTCTGCACCCTCATATCTTCACTCACTAATACTGACCTACGTTCCTACCAGATCCCTGCGCTCTGCAAATGAACAACGTCTGGTGGTACCGTCCCAAAAAGGTAGAAAAATCACTCTCACGTACCTTCTCTGGATCTGTTTCACATTGGTGGAATGATCTACCTGCTGCTCTTTAAAAAACGCCTGAAAACACATCTCTTCCGTCAACACCTGACTGACAAACACTGAGTTCTACTTCCTTTCTATCGATTCCTTTCTTTAAAAAAAAAAAAATATATATATTCTCATCCTTAGCTTTGTATACTGGGTTTAAACTGACTAGTTTTTGTGCACTTATGCTTTTTGTACCTTGTGTTGTTAAAATTGCTTCCATTGTTTTTCCTCACTTGTAAGTCGCTTTGGATAAAAGCGTCTGCTAAATGACTAAATGTAAATGTAAATTTACATTTTCATTTTCATTCAATCAAAATCAGCAATAGCAAAACTATGCCTGATGCAGTTCAATCAGCGAGATCATTATTTTTAACCTATTGGTTATGCGCTAATTGCATCAGTTCCATGCAATAATTAATTGAGAGAGACATGCATTTGTTTAATAATCATATACCACAAATAAACAAGGTGTGACAGACAGATGGTGATGGGTGATCACATTACAACCTAATTGACTCATGTGACATTTAGTTTGATTTACAGTGAACAACAGTGTGGTTTAATTCTGTACAGATGCATGTATGGGTGGATCCAAGATCACAGAGTCCAGCTCCAGAATGTAGAATGTACTCAAAACCCAGAAGAAAACTGACTGGTGGAATAACAACACTGCAGAGGCAGCAAGAAACAGAATATTAAATGAGCTAGGAAACACCTTGTAAGTTGCATGAAACAGATGGAGGGCATAGGAAAATCACAAAAGCAACATGAACATGGTTCAAACTAAGGCTGCTTTATGGGATACTGTTTTAGACTATAAAGATCATTTTAAAAGAGTTCTCTGCATAATTCATATAATGCTACAACTCTCGAAAAAACAGCTGTGAGCAACAAACGGTGGACAAAAGCAGAAAGAAGAAGTATTTGCAAAATATCAGTAACTGCACCAGACAACTTCTTAAAAGGGTAGTCTGTTCAGCCAAGCGGACCAGAACCATCCTCCTCAGCCTGCAGGACATTTACACAAAATCTGGCAAGCTAAGAAGATCTAGCCACCCTGGAAACTCTCTCTTCTCCTTTTGCCATTAGACAGGCACTTGCTCTGCCTGAGAACTAACACAGAAGAAGAAGAGTTTTTATCCACAACCCATCCGTCTGCTCAACTCTATTCTATTTCACATTGTAATTAAATTAAATTCTATTTTTCTACATCACCCTATGTAAATGTGATGTAATATTGTACATGCCATTTCTTTCCTCATTTTATACTTAACTATAGATCTAATATGTTATATTTTTATATTCTGTGTGCTGTGTGAAATTGAGTGTGAAATTACTTTTTGCTATTGGCTGCAGGTAAAAAAAATACATTTTACTGTGCATTGTCCAATGTATAACTCTATAACTATAACTGTAATAAAGCACCTTTACATGCACGAATAGAAATTATTTGCAGCTGAGTTTTTACCCACCACCAGTTATGTAAAGGCATAAAACATCATATGCCTGCTATAAAACATCACGATTATGTGAGAACCCTGGAATCCTTCAGTCCACTGGTGTAACATTGCCCCCCTAAAACATACAAATAGGCTTGCAGAGGTATCTATTCTAACAGAGCTGACTGTAAAAAGGTCTCTATTCTATAAGTACCATTATGTATGTAATTTAACAGTAACTTCTTCTGACAGCGGGCATCTAAACCTTGGCTCTGAGTTGTGCTGAAGATTCTAAACACAATCGCCTGAAGGGGTGTGTCACTTTCTCAAGGATGTCCCATATCTGTCACACAAGCAGAAAACGCAGCCTGACGCAGTGTATATAGTCACACAAACAAACAAACAAAAAAACAGCTGCCCTTTTCTTACAACTTTGCTGATGAATACAACATATCATTTCTGTTCAGGAGACAAAACGAGAGACAGAAATGACATTACATTCAGAGTCAGCGGGAGGAGGGATGTGAAGTGTAGAGGGCTATTTGCATTGGGGAGTTTTTTTATTTTTATAAATAAACAACTTAACATGTCTGTGCCCTAAAAAAGTCATCAGCAATCAGTCAGGAGTAGGATCAGCGGGGAAATGAAGAGCGTTTACACAATGTCCCTCAAGGCTAAGAGCCCAGCTCAGACTTATATTACCTATAATAAATTAGCCCTCACATAAGAAGCACAGAACGTTCAAATCAAGACTTGCTTTCATCAAAACGAGATGGAGATTTATTTGTACATTTTATGGAGAAACAGCAAATTAACATTTGAGAGCTAACTTAATCATTACAATTGAAATGTCACATTAGGGTTAGATTAATTCCAAGTGCACGTTGAATGAAAATATTTAGTTGTAATGTCTGAACACCAAAGTGACCCAAGGTTGTTTCAATTTTTAAAAGCATACTTTAAAAATTTCTTAGAGGCAGATTGCGATCAGAAAGATTGTAGAAAGTGCAATCAGCCATCTCCCCCCAAAAAAACCTTCATAGGGATTTAGAAATGCTAGCATGGCTTTGCTCTGCACATTTGGCATCATTAATGTCGGGTCCAATTAGCTTCAATGTGAATGCTGCAAATAGATGGACGATGAAATGTGAGCACGCCTGTGGCTACGGAAAATTTAGCTGAGGTTTAGATACTATTTAAACACATGATGACCAGTGGTTTTTAAGGAGGGTTTTCTCTTCCTAAACGCACTCCACAAGAGTTTAGGGGGAAGAGAAAAATACAATAATTTTCTAACAGCTATGTCGTTCTTTTTGTTCTCTTCAGGAGGCATTTTCACACAAGATTTCCACTTTCCACTTTGGACCAGTTCACAACAAGTTGCTTTATGCATTTGTTGGCCTTTGTTTCAGAAGCCAGTCAACCACCATGAAGGGTTAACAATAAACGCCCTGCCATTGTCATGTTTAATTAACCTCCATTCTCTTGTCATTTAATGTAAATTGAAGTTGTGGATGGTATAGGACGGAGGCAGTTGTCGCCCCTCCCCTCTCCCTCTCTCTGCCACATCCCTCCTGTTACTGTAACTGCATTCCCTCAGACCACATTTCACCATCTATAATTAATTACCCTTGTCTCCTTCAGCATTTCAACGCTAGAACGCATCCTGCTATCTCCCATCCCAACTATGTAAAGCTGCTATAGCACCATCCCCCTGGACCAACTCATCTGCCAATACCTGTAAAGGCATTTGTGTGCACATCATTAGGTAAACATTTGTCCATGAGCATAATTTTAGCTAGTAAGAAAACTGTCAATACAAAGTCATTCATAGTTTAATTAGGGGAGGGAACCATACAAAACAATACTATTTCCAATACAGTGTTGACAAACAATATCACGATTATGCATATGTTAATCATGATATCTGTAAAAAGTGTAGAGGAAAAGAGAGCCCTAGATTGACAAAAAGTGGGTTTTGTGCATTAACTATTTGAATTGTGTTATTTTATTGTAAATTGACATCTTATTATAGAAATCTTAGGTATCATAAAATACATGAACATAACTTTTTAGTCTTGTCTCTCCAGCTTATTTTACATAAATGGTCTACCATGTGTGTTTTTTAAAAACCACAATTATCACGGCGCTGCGTTATACCTTAAAAGTGGTTATTGTCCTATGCCTAATCACAATAATATATCACAGGAGAAAAAACAAACTGACAGTGATATATTGATACAATATATTGTCCCTCTTTAACTTTTGGATTTGGCTTTTGTGGTAAAGACTAACAATGGTTAACCAGGGGGAAATAAGAATTCAAAAGACTTCTTCTACTGTTTATTGCAACAGTATACAGCTTATCCCCAACCTCAAACTGTTAAACACAAAGATAAAATAATTCTTTATTCTATTTAAAGGTAACTACATTTTTAAAAGTGTGCATCAAATGTGATTTATACCTCATCAAGAAAGACAACTTGTGTTGCACTAGTATGATGCACTATGCAGCACTACCAACTCCACTAGCTCTGGAACCAATAAAAAAAAAAAAACATGTTTTAAGTCATTATTCTTGAGAAACCTTGACTGGGAAAAAATAAGACAAAAACATTATTTTGAGCCACTTAATTAAATAACTGAGACACCATTTTGAAATGCTCAAGTCAGATTAAATTTACAATTCATTAAATTGCTTTGGAAAATGAGGCCAGAGTTTCTCAATATTTTGACTCAAATAGAGTATTTATAAAAACATACTACTGGTTCACATATGCTGTCTTCACTTCTTCTTGCTGCTCTCTCTCCGGGTGCACTCAGTAGATAAAAATGGAAATAAGCCAAACGCAGAAAACGGGAAATCATATTATTATTATTTTTTCTCAAAGACCGTGGATATCATAGCCCTCACAGCAATATTGCAGAGATGTACAACATGAGCTGGAGAATGAGTCAGGGATCAGAATGAAGCCTTTTATCCGCCTTGTTTCACTAAAGCAGTGGTCACCCGGGGAGAGGGCGCTTTCTTCTATGCACTCACTGTTCGCCGACTGAAAATATGCACAACTGCTTCTCGTAAAATGCTTTAATCTGCATTTTCTCTTTACATTTTTCTATCACTTTAACAATCACTCTCTGCTTTCTGTGCCTTTGAGTAATGATGTATCGGAATCTTCACTTTACCGACACTGTACAACATCCTGTATTGTATTTCCCGCAATATAGGAGAGAAAAGTGTGCCTATAGGATAATCTATGCTTTAGCACTGTTCAGCATTATCAAACACATCTCAAGATGGCCACCAGAGAAGTGCCGCTTTGCCGTGTTTACCCCACCGCGATGCTTATATTCCCCCTGTGTGGTGCACATACACGTACAGCTGGTCTGCAATATGTGCGTGTTTGCTCGGTATATTCAGCAGACATGTGCGCTAAAATAAAGGCCTGCGGCTATGAAACGGAGCAGTGCTGTACCCCCAACCCACCGCTGGCATTCAGCACAAAAGAAAACTAATTAATATGGTAATGTCACGCCACCACACTGACTGATAGTATATGGCACGCTTTGTGGTTGTGACTGCGCTGATTTGACCTTTGATCTCTAAATGAGTCAATGCATTGAACTGATCAAATATGAGTGTAGAACAGCGAGGGCACGTGACCGAGAGGTGACGGTGCGCGCAGACCCGCACAAAATCGGAGCCGCCACCAATTTGCACATTTACACACGAGGCTAAATTAGCTCCGCGTCAGGGGAATGTTTAAAGACAGGTTAGACATTTGAATCCAATCAATTCCACTACTTTAAATTTGGGTACTCTGGCAAAATAGCTTTTACAAGTGAAATATTAAAACTGACTGCACAGTTCAATGTTTATAAGATGGAAGGGTATGCAGTAGGGATGTAACCACAGACTATAATGGTAAGTCTGATCTTTCTGTCCCAGAGCCTCAGTTCTGAGAATTTTCTACATCACCGGACACTGTAAATGTTCACCTCAGTCCTGCATCAAAGAGTGTTCTGCATTTAAATATCACAATAAATACTGTATTATGGACTGTATTGTGAAACTTTTATATTGTTACATTCCAATAGTACCACAAAAATGGTACCACAACAATATAGTTGTTATTGTGATACTGCTGTTTTGTGGGATTTTGATCTTGTTCAATCTCTTGTGTGCATTATGGAAGTTCTTCATGAAACTTAACCAGGTAAAGCCACCCTCAAAAACAGAATGTTATGGATTCACTTCCCACCATTGCTCCATGTAAAACTTTCTTAACCTGGTTACGTCAAGTGAAATGGGTCTGGAATGACTTTCCTTCACATCATTTTCCATTTAGTAGAACTCTTGAGGGACTAATCATAACTGTTTACTTCAAATGGGGTGAGCATAATGAAAAACTTTTTTCTGGTGGTATGCCTAATAAACTGCATCAACTTATTAGTTTATGCAATGTTTATCCAATTGTTTATCCAATCTGGAGGTCTGTAGTTACCGCCTGCTGGAAATAAAATCTGAATCCAGAGAGACCAGAATAATTTTAGTGTAAAATAGAAAAAGAACTCGAACGGCTGGCCAGTGGTTTTTGAAATCTATTTTACACTCTTATATAAAAAAGAAATCTTCTAAACCAGTTTCAATACAGCAGCAACAGTGTGTAAAACAATCTGTGCTTAGCTTTAACATATTACAACATTTGGTCATTGCACAATATGAAATGCAAAATTTCTTTAATTAAATAACTCACAAAATGACATGACAAACTAAAACAGCCAGTACAATGACTAATGATAAACTTACATATAACATACCTGATCAATCCCAAGTGACCTCCAACAACAGTGTGTTCATTATAAATACAGTAGCTCTGTCATAAACCACAGCTGACTGATAATGCCCCAGCACTCGAGCGCTGAGCACTGACATGCCATAACTCCTGCCTCATGGGGTCCAGGTACACTCTATCTCTGAGTAACCCTAAGCTCCTACCATCCCCACCCCCAGCCCCCCAACACCACAGCTCCACTGAGCAGCTTAGAGAAGATTATTCACCCCAAATCTCCGTTAATCACATCCATATACACCCCCTCCCCTGACAGGCCCAGGCCACACAGAGTAGACTTACGATGCAGTGTACAGTGTGTGGCTACTGGAAGGGAGCATCTGCTGATGACCTGCTGTTCTCAGATGCCTTCGCAAGGTTTATATCTGCCGCTGCCATTACCTATAGTGAGTGAGCAGATTAAAACGCCCTATTTATCAGAAGGAAGTTGGCGGTGGCACTTTATAAAAAGGCATAAATATTTTATGCAAGACAGATAGCATAAAAAAAATCTGTCAAATCTTTCATGATCTGCCATCCGTCTCCACTGGAGGAGAACACTGCTCGCCGTGTGATAGTCATTCAGAATGATATAGGTGAGCACTGGGCACAAATTTAAATGCAATACTTTTGTTTTTGCCCCCATTTTTAATGAGCTGAACTCAAAGATCTAAGACTTTTTTTAAGTACACAAAAGGCCTATTTCTCTCAAATATTGTTCACAAATCTGTCCAAAACTGTGTTAGAAAGCAATTTCCTTTTGCCGAGATAATCCACCCACCTCACAGATGTGGCATATCAAGATGCTGATTAGAGAGCATGATTATTGCACAGGTGAGCCTTAGACTGGTCACAATAAAAGGCCACTCTAAAATGTGCAGTTTTATCACACAGTACAATGCCACAAATGTCACACCAGATACTGACGGACACCCCCCCCAATACAGTGAAACTGCAAATTTTAGAGTGGCCTTTTATTGTGGCCAGCCTAAGCCACTGTGCAATTATCATGCTCTCTAATCAGAATCTTGATATGCCACATCTGTGAGGTGGCTGGATTATCTTTGCAAAGGAGAAGTGCTCACTAACACAGATTTATACAGTTTTGTTTGTTCAGATTTTGTTCAGTTTTTTGTTCAGAACAGAGACATGGCAAAATATAATTAATCAACACTGAAATGTCTCTCTCAACTGTTTCTTTGTTATTTTATGCTTAGAGGTATGTTAGCCAATAGTTTTTGTAACAACTTTTCAAGGTTAAGTCTAGGGTCTGGTACGGGGCAGGAAGAGTTTTGTGATTGACAACTTTAACCACACATTTACACCCTGCACTATAGAAAAAAATTGTCAGTTTCACACATATGATGTACGTATGCCATATCAAAGACAAAAAATTACACATGATTCTGCACGAACCTGCTTTGATGTCTTTTTGCAGCAGTGGTCATTACATTGATTAAAGTCTTCTAAAATCAAGTTAAGCCCAGAAAGAGGTACACACCATGGTAGCTTGCGGATGGAACATGATGATCTCACTTTGTATTGTCACTTCATTGAATGTTGAATTGTTGAATCATTGAACTCAATGTTCAATGATTTAACAAAATATAGTGTTTTTTCAGTTCAGTTACAGGTCCTTTATAAATTTGAAAATTTGGTCATGATTGCAGTCAGATGCCATTCATAAGCCATTTACTACTTTAAAAAAACACTTGCACGGGCCAATGGTGAGTGATATAAAAGCTATGGTATTGTAACTTTATTATTACCTTGTGCAACAGCTAGATTCATTAATAATGGATTTGTGAGTTCACACAGAAATCCACCTGGTCCTTCTCTGAACTTTGTGATTTTGACAAAATCACGGCTGCCGCAGAGCAATGGTGTGGCAGTAGTGGCCGTGTTTAAGATTTAACAAAAAAGCAAGATAAATAAAGAGTCAACAAAGTATCACAAAAGACGACTTGGTTATATGTATGATTTGTTATGTCTGAAGCTTTATGTGCTTTAATATAATCCATGTTCAGCATTGTATTTACCTGCCCAACATCCCTTTATAAGCTACAGTAATAAAAAACATTAAAAAACACAGCAGTTCATTTTCTGAGCAGTGTGTGGTGCGCTGGTTGACAAAATAACTGTAAATACTGACATAGCTAATCTGGCCACAGCTGTTAGTATTAGGTCCTTTAATCCTGGTCCAGATCGGCTGTGTGCTTACACTAGCTCGGGGGACAGATGAGCAACAGCCACCACGCTGCCAACTGGACTAAAGGCAGCAGACTGGTCTGCCGCTCACTTTGAGACATGATAAGCTGTGAGTCTGTGGCTCCCGCAGCACTCCTTTGTGTTGCATTACGCTGGATTCAGACAAAATATATGATTTACAATGGGACAGAGTTTCAGTCTCAAGGCACACCAAATCTCTGAATATATTATTTATTTTTCCCCTTTATCGCAGCTGTTGCAAGCTTTTGTTCTGGCAGTATGGAGAGGAATCTCCATACTGCCCCCCCACCCCCCACCCCCACCATTGGATACACATCACAAAAAGACTGTGGTTGGACTAAAATTTGCAAAGAAATGTATTTCATGTTTGAGCGGTGTCATAAAACACAACTATATATTCTTTTCCTTATCCAGACACACTTTTCTGGAAGTTGATTTGTAGAATATTTCTCCATTAAACAATATTTTGAGATAAACAACCGCCTAGTCATTGGTCAAGTTATATTAAATGAATGACTGGTGAGAGAGGGATATTACAGACAAACTTTTAGTCTCCTTTACTTCCACTCCAATACCTCAGTTGGGTAAATATCTCTCCTTGTAATGGCTTCACATTGACACAATATGAGGGTACAAAGCCTTAAGCATAATCAGTGCTTGATGATAGCCTCCTCTGCTTGTTGTGGTTACCTAGATCTTTCACTAATGGTTTAAGGTCACAGTTACTTGACTAGCTGTTAGCATCACTAGCTAAATATTTTTTAACTTTGCTGCTTTGAAGGCCAATGCTTCCAAAAGGTATAGCTCATAGTTGTCAGTACTGTTTATTATTTTTGGAATTCACAGGCTTAATGTGCCCATTCATTCTGAGGTATTAAGTTTGTTATTTTTTACAATTCTTTACTTTTATCAACCCAGTTTACTCAGGTAAATATGAAGAAGGATGATGGGCATTTTTTTATTTTTTTATTTGATCAAATAAAATCAAGCAAATTTGCTTTACTTTGCTTTACAACTTGCCAATCATAATTGTGACTGACAGGCCATCATTCATCTCAGAGCCCTACACGACATCGACAGAGCACATAAAACAGGGATGCTGCCTTCCTGTCGACAGTATAATAAGCCTTTAAATCATACTAAAAGTGACTGGGAGGGCTGAATGTGCAGGACGAGGAGTTGCATTCGTCTGCTGCTGACAAACCGGAGCCAGTCTGGAGTGACTCTTGTGTCTGATCTGCATACAGCGCCATCTGCCAACACTGTTTGTCTGTGGTCAAACCAACAAGACAAGGCATAAAAAAAAGAGAGACGTGTGTGTGTGTCACATCAGTGCAAGAAAAGGTATAAGGAATGTTAGACGTGCAGTAAGTGACTGACAGATGCACACACGGACATGAATGCCAAGTCCTATCCTGGAGGAAGGAGGCGTTAGGAAACTGACAATCCTGTCTTAATCTTCTGGAAGAGGAAAATCAGCCAACACCCCCTCAGCAAACACACAAACACAAACAAACAGTTGGCCTCCACAGCCGCTCCGTATGTGAGTCACTATTCAAATTTAAAGACAGTAATTTAGATGAAAGGTATCCAATAAGAAATTAGGAAATGATTTGGAACCATAGTCGCATACATCTGAGAAGGAATTAGAAAGTGGCAAAAGGAGGCACAATAGGCTTGTTCAAAATGAGGCAGGCCTCAGTAAAATTGTAGTCAACTGTAAGACAAAGTAATGCCATGTCCCAATGCTTGCACTACGCCCTAAGCATTTCCTTCAATAGTGCATTTTATAAAAGTGCACAAAGTGTGTGAAATGCACAAAGGTCCAAAGCCGTTAAATTAAAGTATTGGGACACCCCTGTATACGGCGCTTTTTCTGTAACTTTCATTATGATCAGAAAAAACTAATTAAAAACATGAACAAGAACGATACTGTGTTTTGTAGCAATGTTTGCTAAACTGTTGTTGGAAAAGTCAACAACAGCAGATAGTTGGAGAAATTTGCAGAAAGACAAGCCATGAACACAACATTTATACAGTGTTCTTACCTGGGCAACAGGATTATTTGTTCCTTTTATTTTTACTGAATTAGCTTTAAATATGTTTTACATGTTTTTCCATTTTTGCAGGTTACGGATTTTTGCTTGTTGCATTTTGTTGCTTAGTAACGAAAACCCCGTACGTTTGAAATGTTACAGCGAAAGGGATTGTGGGTAATATCCTTTGGCGAAGTAAGGTCTGCTGGGAGTGTTGATAAAGTGTGCATTAAAGTGCGGTTGAGAACGTTACTGGAGAATCGGGATACAGTATGCACTTGCGCCCCTTGAAAGGATCATGCTTTTATGGTACAAGTGGACAAGTGCGAGTATTGGAACAGAGACATATTATAATGACATGTTGTGGCTGCTTGCATGGGATGGTATAAGATACAGTATAAGAACAGTCTGATGATCTTGAGAAATCTTGGTATTATGGTATTGAGGTTCTAGCCAGGGCTTTAAAGTAACTTTTTTACTGGTTGTGTTGGTGCTAATGGCCTAAACTTCCCCAAAAGTCTTTATGGAGGTTTATATCATCTAAGTATGTACATATAAATATTATCTTTTAAACTCGCTGGCAACTGTCCAACTTAACTGTTGTTTTTGTTCTTGCATATTGACCATGAGGTGCTGCTGTATGGGATTTACTTAGATCAAAGCCCTAAATCCGCCACACAACCCCTTAATTTGCATTACATAAACTAAAATATAAAGTTTTTTTAAAATAATAAAAGCTAAAAAATGTGCAAAGAAAGAGGAGACTGTTTTTTTTTCTGGTACAGTGTCACGGAGGGTATCTGGAAACAAAGATTCTAATCAATAAAGCTATAAACTATATGTATAGAAATATTATTTGCTGCTGTCTGGGATTGTTAAGTTGCTCCAATTACTGTGTGGTGGAAACGTCAGAGAGAAGCACCATTAACTCTGGCATCTGAAGAAACACAAAACAGCCGGGTATTTTCTCTCAGGGAATGTAATTGATGAGACGCCGTGGATCAACACACCCACCGGAGCATCCAGTCCCACGACAAATTATGAGCTGGCTTACAGTATAAGTGTAGTGTACCAGCTTGCTCTTTTTAATACCTTACTGAAATGATTTACTACACTGTACAGCAAAAATGAATGCTACAATTAAAGCATTTTTTGTGTCCTTGTCCCCCCCAAAAAAACAACAAAAAAAACTGTATACATATTATTCCAGAGTGCAGTTTAATGTGTGTAAATGTATGTGCATTGAAATGTCTGGCAGCAGTGATGTGCACAAAGCTGCATACAGAGTGAGGCTTCAGTCCTCAGACAGACCAAACCCATCACCCGTACTAAAGCTACTGTAGCTACTGGAGCTAGATTTTTGCTGTTAAAGGGGCCGCTTTTATTGGTCTACACTGAAGTAATGCGGTATTAATACCAATAATACGGCAAAAGTGTCTATTCGAGCACTGGCTATGTCTGAGAAAAGTTGCACCTTGCTCCATCTCACCAAGTGGACATGATATTTGGTTTGGTCACAATAAGGAAGTGGGAAAAACCCATGTTGCTGACTAAAAACTCTATAAACAGTGATGTCTGATTGCATACAAAGCTACTTAAGTGTTATTCTATCAAAAACCTTTCAAAATGTGTTAGATAGAGCTAGATATCAGAACTCTAAGTGGTGAACAATGTAAGCTAAAAGCAGTAAGGGCTTGAAGTGACTTTACGTGTTTTCCTCCTTTGGGTGTTCGGAGATGCAGGTTAGGTGAATATGAAACTCTAAAAGGCCTGTGGGTGCGAATGTGTTTGTAAGCCGACATGTCACTTTGCCTTGTGATGACCTGCAAAGAGAGTGAGGGAATGTGTATTTTGCCCTTAACCCACTATGTGCTGGGTTAGTAGCAGACAAACCCATGTAGTGGTTGTGACAGTTTTCTGCAATATAGCCCATGCATACTATGTATTTTTATCCCCTGTGTGTATCTACAGCTGCAAGTGTCCATGTTATTTATTTAAAGTGCTCATGGTTATCTGATACATATGCTAGTAGGACAACTGGTAGCATGAGATAACATGCTTTACTAGTTACACTGTCAGACATTGTCAGAAATCCAAAGTGATAGTGCAGGTAGGAGATCAATTTGGATCAAAGAATCAAAGTCTACTTCAAGTTATTTGACAATATGCTAGGCTCTATCCAACAGATTACCCGACAGCTCTGAATTCTCCACTATCTTGAATCACACCTCTGCCCCTTTTGGCTTAATGGACTGAATCCTATGGGAGATTACACTTGCTTGTCGCACAGCTGTAGCACTTTGTGCTCAACTAATGCTAAAAAATACTAGAGAAGAAAGACGAGCCAAGGCTAAACTGCCTTCAAGAGTGTTTAAAAAGAAATTATGTATCCTCTCGGTGCTGGAATCTTCATTCGGTGCATTCTTAAGAGCTTGAGGAATCTTGCACACCTTATCAGCCATTTGGCGCAGGTATTGAAGTTCCCCCCAAATAATCTGTGCAGAGAGATAGGGCCAGAGCATAATCAGTACAGACAACTGGGCTATCACAGAGGTGTAGCCTTCCACTTCTATTATTTCTGCTTTACATATTTAAGAAAGTGGCAGGTTTTTTCACTTAGCTCATTTGTCTTTCTATGGAGGTTGAAATATTGCAAAGCAAACGGTATTTCTTTATCATTTAATTGATCAGTCGGGCAATCTGTAATAATGAATTGTTTCAGAGCAAATTTATAAATTACAGCATGTGGCTTGTAGTAACAACTTCATTAGCTGAGGCTTGAAGTTTTTTCAGAATGAGACATTCATTATACCTTCTCTTCACGTATGCATCCACAGCCAATAAGAAGCAGAGCAATATTTCATAAGAATTAACATAATTCATTGTAAGCAGTTAAATGTGGACAAATTCCACCCTAGACTGTGTACTCTTACTTCTTTGTTTGAGGAGAGTGTATGAATTAGTAATAAGCCCAGTGATCCCACTGCTGCTAAATAGGTTAGAGGAAAGATTCTATAATTATGCATGAGGAGAGATGGGGGTTGTGAGAGACAGCTCTGTAGATAGAAAAACACAGAATGCCAGATAGCAAGATGTTGAGAGGGATATGATGTAGAGAGAGAGTAGTGTTTATTCTGGATGGCTAGTTACATAGTTCCAGTCGTGGTGGGTGTGCTGTTGAGCGCTGCATGGATGAGCTGCGTTGCAAAGCAACTGGCTGCGACTCACTCTCCAAACCCTCACCCACTGCGAGTTCCCCAACTGTCACATGCCACTGAGCCACAGTAAACAACACACAAACACACTGCGGTGTGCATGTACACACACCACAGCCATTTTCATTAAGAGAACCACTGGCACACTCAGCCCAGCTGGTCCCTGAGTCGACACTGGAACTGCACATCTGGTGTCAATGCTCTGTTAGAGGGAGGCCATCTGCTTGAAGAAAAGAAGGGGGGACAGAAACACAGGGGGAGGGTCTGAAGAGATTGGGGAGCTGGTAAAAGTAGGACATTTATCGATACACTGCCGTTCATGCCAACATACAGTATACACATAAAAAGTGGATCTGTTTGTCAGATGTACATATCCTCTGCATGCATTAGCTCTGTCGGTAAGAGGATTAGATGTCAAAGTCAGGTTTGCACTCTGAGCATTCTGAGCTAATGGCAACAAACAGATAGCATGTTTAATAGGTCCGACCCGCAAAAAAAAACACATCTTCTCAACATGAATGATGCTGCCTCTGTGCTGTTCTTCGTTGTCTTCGGGGAACCTAATTTTACATAATACATCGAAACATTAATAATTCTTAAGTGTTTCAATGTGAGGTGGTATTTCATTTTTAATTTCCCTGATCTTCTTGCTGTAGTGTACTATGTTATTCAGTGTAACAAGGCCCACCAGTCTGTTTGTATTAGTACTCTGACTGCTGAAGGATCTTACAGAATCTATGCAACGCTTGAGATGTATTTATACGTGGATAATACTAGACAGTATGTGGAGATAGATGCGCAGCAGCTGATGGTATGTGGTGCTGGACAGTTATAGACGCAGATACATAATGGGTATAAGTCACAGCATTGACCCTCTTAGACCACATTAGCAGAAAAGAAGGGACTAATATTCTTTAAAAATATTCTGGGTGATGCTGTTACCATAATAAATGCTATGGTGCAGGCTTAAGAGCAGCTCCAGCTTTCTGTCATGTATTTAGAGAACTATTTTCATAATAAGCATCTTTTTTGGACACATATTTGTTGAATTAATCATGTTGGTGCACACAGAACTAGACAGATCTGATATTCCCAGGGATCTAAGGTGGAGATTGTCGTACCTCTAGCAATGGGGATGAACTGGCATCTTCACAGTGTGCAAGAGTAGTGTTATGGAATTCATGCAGACATGGCTAATATTGTTAATGCCAGACAAAACCATGATTAAAAGGAAGCTAAACTTAAAAGTATATTTTTGGAAGCAGGGTTGCATGCCTTCAGTTTAAAAAAAAAAGTTGCTTAACCTGAGTTATGATGTAAAATGATCCAAAGTAGGTGCATGTTTCTTAGAGCCACTTTGGGTCTGCATCACATCATCAGCTTGAAATACTGGACTGGACTTACTGTCTATCTGCGACTGCCCTAACCAGAATCCAAGTTTTTAGTTCATCTACAGTTGTGCTCATAACTGGCAGAATATGTAATTGTTTGGCCATTTTTCAGAGAATATGAGTGATAACACAAAAACCTTTCTTTCAATCATAGTTAGTGGTTGGTTGAAGCCATTTATTGTCAAACAATTGTGTTTACTCTTTTTAATAATGACAAACCGAAACTACCTATCCTCACCTGTGATCTGTTTGCTTGTAATTAGTGTGTGTGAATAAAAGGTCAGTGAGTTTCTGGGCTCCTGACAGAACCTTGAATCTCTCATCCAGTGCTACTCTGACATTCCTGTATTCTGACTCATGGGAAAAGCAAGAGAATTGTCAAAGGCTCTGCGGGAAAAAGTAATTGGACTGTATAAAACAAGAAAGGGATATAAAAAATATCCAAGGAATTGAGAATGCCAATTCGCAGCATTCAAACTCTAATTAAGAAGTGGAAAATAAAAAGGTCAGGTAGACCAACAAAAAATGTATCCACAACTGCCAGGAAAATTGTTTGGGATGCAAAGACAAACCCACAAATAACTTCAGCTGAAATACAGGACTAACACCTAAGTGGTGTGGCTGTTTCAAGATGCACAATAAGGAGGCACTTCAAGAAAAATGGAATGCATGGTCAAGTCGCCAGAAGAAAGCTATTACTACGCAAATGCCACAAAGCATCCCACTTACAATAAGCCAAACAGCACAGAGACAAGCCTCAGAACTTCTGTGTCAAAGTAATTTGGAGTGAAAAGACCAAAATTTAAGTTTTTTGCTGTAAAGTTCCATTTGGAGAGGAGTCAAGAAGACCTATGATGAAAGGTACACACTTCCTACTGTAAAACATGAAGGTGGATCACTGATGTTTTGGGGATCTGTGAGCAAAGGCACAGGAAAAGATAAATGTAGCTTGTTATCAAAAAATACTAGAGGAAAATTGGCACTCATCAGCCCTGAAGCTGCGCATTGGACGTACTTGGACGTTCAAACATGACAACAATCCAAAGCACAAGGCCACGTCGACCTGTCATTGGCTACAGCAGCATAAAGTGAAGGTTCTGGACCGGCCATCTCAGTCTCCTGACCTCAATAACATTGAGCCTCTCTGGGGAGATCTCAAACGTGCAGTTCATGCAAGACAGCCCAAGAATTTACAGGAACTGGAGGCTTTTTGCCAAGAAGAATGGGCAGCTTTACCATCTGAGAAAATAAAGAGCCTCATTCACAACTACCACAAAAGACTTCAAGCTGTCAATGATGTTAAAGGTGGCAATACACTGTATGTAAACTTTTGATCAGGGTCATTTGGGTAGTTTCTGTTGTCATTTAAAAAGGGTAACACAGTTGTTTGACAATAAATGGCTTGACCCAAACACTAACTATGAGTGAAAAAAATGTTTTTGTGTTATCATTCATATTCTCTGAAAAATGGCAAAAAAAAGAAAATCAAAAATTCTGCCAGGGTATGTAAACTTATGAGAACAACTGTATAGTCCTACCACCATATATAGCATGCATGAAACTTTATGGGTGGATTTTCCACTTTTAAAAGTTTAAAGAAATGCCAATCTCAAATATAATACCATCTACATTTGTGGTAAATACAGATTAAACTAAATAAAGAAACACTGTAACTCTACCCTTCTCAAATCATCATTAAAAACACTACTTAGTATCTTTTCCTTTATTGTACTGACCACAGTTTGACCCTGACATGACTGGAGTCACATGATCCACATTAAGGATCATTCAATTGTGTAAATCCAATGCGCAGAGGTCACAAAGTGACCACAGAGTCCTTCAAGTGCCCCTGCAGAAGGTAAAGTACGCACAAGTACAGTAGGTTAACACACACACAGACACACAGCGGCAGTAGCACAAACAAAGTGCCTTCTGCCGCCAGTAGCAGACTGAATCATGCTCTTATTAAACCTTGATCGGAATTCGAGCCAGAGCATTATCCACTTAGAGTTATTAATGCTGCGACTCTCTTGGGAGGACAGAGCACGCAGCCAGGGACGGAGTTACATACAGATGCTGGTATGAGGCTTTATAGTGATGTCTGTAAACATCACATACACGGACGGGAGCTTTATTAGAGTGACGGTTCATCCTAGGTAGGGGATACAACTCATTCAAATCCACTAAAAAGCAAAAACTAATCATTTAACCGACACAATATTATCAAACCCATCAGTAAAATGGCGAGAGCCCACCCACGATAACCCGGGAAAAGATGATGGTCGACAATGAGACATAACAAAATTGCTCCTAAAATGGTAGCCCCCAGCGAGACAAAGGAAATGGAGAATCTCATTTTACCTTTTTTTTTCTCATATACTTAAACCTCAGAGCGTTAATTAGAAATCCTACGACATTCCCTCTTTTGGCAAAGTTAATTAAAATTGTGCGCAGTTGTCGACCACTGCTGTGAAGAGGTAAGCAGAAAGGAGCATTAAGATAGGAAGGATTGAGAAGGGGAATGGAAGGGGAATTAATGTAGTGTTCATGTTGGTTGTACATTAATGGCAGGCAGACAGGCAATTACAGGCTGTTAAGTGTCGTCAAATGAAGGTCTTTACACTGTGTCAAAGAATGAAGGTGAAAGACAGAAACTTTTATGTTTTTGATCTTGCCATATGATAGCGGGGAATTTGGTTGCATTAGTGCAATGTCTGACCAAACCCAAAAAATTTATAAAATACACAATGGTACAAGTAGTCTGTCATTGTTGCTCTGTCGGCTAGTGAAAAATAATGACCTTCCTTATACCTGGATGACATTTTAAAGAATCAGCACAACCCCACATGACAAATTGCCCACAAAATATCCACAGGATCAGTGGGAATTAAAAAAAAATGCTTACAACACATCTATGGTTTAATGGCTTTCTGTGTGGTTTCAATTAAACAATACGGTATGACAAAATCAGTTTGTGGTCAATGTTAATGTCAATTCAAACCAAAAAACATTAACTTAAAAAACTTGATTAACCAACATCATCACATTTGAAGTAAATCATGTTCAGTATTACAACTATGTCCTATGGTTTTGCTAGACATGAGAATTGTTGCAAACACTATGCATACATATTACACTTTTCTTTATTTAAATGGCTGAAATAAACTTAATCAATGTCAGATGAACATTTATCATGATTGCGATAAATAAATTTAAAAAAATTGTCCTGAGAGGTATGTTCCTGTAACTTGACTCACAAGCTCCTGTTTTTGGTCTCAAGAGGTCTGTAAAGTCACGGTTTAACTGAGTACCTTACTTGGAGCACCCACAAACCGAGAACATTTGGGAATTATTGTGTCTCTCAAATGGCCTGGGAACGGCACCGAGGAAGTGTCTGGGGAGGAATCTAGGCATCTCTGCTGCCTCCATGACCTGGTCCCAGATAATAGGAAAAAGATGGAAAGACAGACTGCAGCAATTGGACCCATGTTCTTAACTTAAATAAAATAAATCATCATAAGGAAGACCGCATTGATTATAGGTTCTGGATGACAAGGAAGGTTGCCAGCCATCGCAGAGTTACACTGAAACAAGTTTGGGTTCAGTGTGTTGCCGGAGTAGCTAACCTTGCTGTCTGTAGGTGACCCACACTATCTCCAAAGTCACAGCTGTACATTGTGTTACTGTGATAAATGTGCTCCTTGAAATTGCATAGAATGTTACTATTACACGCTCAGATTGTGATCAATACAGCCCTCTTTATTGTAGAGTCTATTCGGACACACAGATATTGCATTGCTTTGTTGGTTCTTTCAATGCATTTGTGTTACATATGAGTCTGCTAGGCCCTGACAGCAATGTATGATTAGTGTAAATGCTAAAACAGTCTATATGCACCTATGCAGCTTATATCCACCAAGAACCCTCGTGAATTTCTCTCCCGAGAACAGTATGATACAGACAAGGTCTTCCAGCGCTGGACGACACACTGCTACAACAACAGAGGTGGCAGTTTGAACAGGAGCCAGAGTTGGTTGGAAATGGGGGGCTCTGTCTTTGACGGGAAGGCACGAGGAGAAGGGAGGCGCACTGTTGGAGAGGAGCAGGTGTGTGAGGAGGTGATAAGAACGCCGTGGCAAGCCCTACAAACACACACACACGTAAGCAAGCAGACATGTGTGCAGACAAATAAACCTTCAAACCAGTCATTCAACTTCACTACATTTAAATGGCTTCCCTTCAAATAACTGAGCTTGCACTGTCAAAGTTGCTAGCTTGAAGAAAAAAAAGTGTAGTGCAGGAAGATATAAAAGGAGGATTTAAATTATGAGAAAACTAAGAGGATGAAGCTAAAATTTGGGGGACAAAAATTTTCTTTTCAGTGTAATAAGTTAGGTTTTATTCGGCTATGCATTACCCCACACATTCACCATAATGTGCGTTTGCGTTAATATGTCCACAGGGAGTACTTAGTGGAAATGTGTGGTACAGAAAAGAGTAAAGTAATTTATGGATAAGATATTTGTTTGGCTGGCTTATTTCAGAATCCATTAAAATTAATTAAGTGCTGCTAAACGTTGCACGGTACAGTTCAGATGCCGCAGATGCATTCTAATCATTAGCTTGCAGTTTAGGCATGCGGCTTAACAGCTGTTAATAGCCAGAGAAAGCCCGAGCAGAGTGTCCTAATGGTTAGAAAATACAACTATTGAAGTGTCGGGATGTTGGCCCAGACACAGAGAAATGATTGAGAACGTCTACTTTTTAAGCTGTAGCGCCTGAAACTGTTGGGTGTGAATATAAATCCACATTAACATATCATGCACCTGTCTATGCTTGTTAATCAAAGGCAGTTAGGGGAGCAAGTGAGACAGAAAGGAGGCAATTAGACATTCCGTCATCGAACGTTGGGTGTATTTGGCAGGAAGAGTGAAGGAGACATGGCCAAGTGTGAGCAGCCTACTTCATAACCACTGCTATTTTACATAGACTTTGCACAAGCAATTAGCTCCAATCAGGGATTCATTAAGCTAACACAGACGGAGAAGGAATGTTTAGGAATTGTTCTGCTTTAGCATTCTTCCTGGTCTAATTAAAATATATTTTTTATTGATTGTCTGTTGATTACAACTGTGTATGGTTTACTTTAGGAGTTGTGCTGTATCTGTAAGAAGCTCACCAACTCTTCCTGTCTTTTTTCAAAAAATTTAAAGCCCTGTCAGAATTCCTAGAATATTTAATGTTTAATTTGTGTCCGTGACATGACCCGTTCTTCTACTGAATTTTTTTTTTTAAAGCTAATCATATTCAGATGCTTTTATATTTATATTTTAAGTGTAGCTTAGATCTCAATAGAGCAAGTTTCTGATATAAAAAAAATTCTAAATACTTAATGGAGACAAAAATAAATCTAATAAAATATGTAAAACAGACAAGAAAACCTTCATATTGGGTGTTGAATTATTTGAAGTGAATTAGTGCAATGCTTAAGGTGTGTGAGAGTACCATAGCTTGACTCTGAAGGGAATTAAGCTTGCAAAGGAAGTGCTAAAGCCTGAATGTTAAAGCCCAACATCTGCTAAAGCCCAGTACTGTGCGCCAAATAGGAATGTATTTTAACAATAAACATAATTTAACCCATTAAAAGGGAAAAAGCTACAACTCCTACTTGAACCTGGCTATTCTTCATTTAGGTACATGGCTAATTAGCATGCTAGCTAGCTTTAAAGTCACACTAATATAATATCAACTTACCATAGCCTATAAGTTGAAGTGTTTTATGCTTTATGCTAAATGACTAAATGTTATGCTAAAGTTCCATTTCCTCTGTATTTTAGCATTACACATAGGCTACTCACATTACTAGCATAACAGGATCAATAACTATACCGTACATCTAATATCTACATCTAATATAGAAAATAAACAAAGTATGATCCGTTCATTAGAAAAAGCCTTACCTTCTACTTGGCTAGTCTCTAATTACTCGGCTAATTAGCATACTAGCATTATTTGTCAAACAGGATCAATAAATATACCTTTTACCTAATACAAATGTAATTTAAGAATAAACACAATGTAACCGGTTATAATTGAAAATGCTACAACATGGTTAGTCTCAATTACCTGACTAATTAACATGCTAACGGCTTTAAAGACAAGTTATGCTCATTTAATATCAACTTACCAAATGCATGATAACAGATTGCTTAAAGATAAATTAATTAATGAGGAACCATTTTACTAGGGATTTTTTTAATGCAGATGTTCAATGTTATATGCTAAATGTACTGGCTTTGTTAGCCTACAGTAGTGTCATAAAAATATCATATCCCAAAGATTTAGGCTTTAGCTGGTGTTTATACTTAGTTTTGTGTGAAATTGTGGAGACGGTCTCTAACATACACTAAACACGTAACAGTGCTTAACACGTAATAAGTGCGTAGCAAATTATATGAATTATATGACTCAATTGTTAATCTCCTCATCCATGCAGTAGCCTACTTGACAACAGGCACACCTCCAATAGAAATAAATTATTTCAAATACATTTGTAGAGGTCAATTCTTGTAGGTTATTATAAGTAATTCCAGCTTTCTGCCTGAATATTTTGCCAACTAGCCCTTGAGTCTCACTGCATTTATAGCAGGTGTAGCTCCACTGCGGCAAACATATAAAGATAAGCAGCACAATACCAGATCCATTATCTTGATTGGCTAGATAACCTCTGGCCCTTTGTCATGAAATATAGCTGCAAAGTGTATGTTTTCAATTACCATACACTGCAGCCATTATCTTGATTGATTGGATAAGTAACCAGAACAATGGTAGTTTTGCCATTCATCAAAGGGGATGATTGCACTGCAGGTGTAAAGCAATGTAATCTGTAATATTGACAAATACTGTTTATTATGTATAGACTTCCAATTAAGTTTCATTTGCCAAATCCCAAGTGGATACAGTGGATACACGATTGTCTATAGAGTAGAAAGTAGAAGAAGCAGCAGCTACCGTATTTCATTTTACTTCAGTGATGAGTCTTTTATTCCACAGTCATTATGAAGTAATCTGCTTAAGTGAAACCGAAACCCTGCAACCTTATCTCTGGCTCTGATTTATTCTGTATGGGAATCGGTATGGAGTCGCAGCTCAAGTCCAGGAATATCGGAATGTTATGGAAATGGTTCCAAAAATGCTCCATTAGAGCATACCGCATTGTGACCAATGCCAAAGCTTCTCTGACAAAGCTTAGGCAGAGAAATACAGTAACCTTTACCCTGAAGCCATCTGGGGTAATCAAAAGAGGTCTATGTCATTAGCACTGACCTCTTTATCACATCCTGACACATCTAGTCCTCTGTAAGTTTTGTTAGATAGTAGCAAAAGTTATATTTTAAACCACGTCTGTTATTGCAGACAATCATGGCTCATATTATGAAGTCAGATAAAGATAGGGTAGTGTAGAGAATGTCAAAGTAGACCTCAACATTATATAAAAATGTAATAATTTATTTTATACATACAAAATATGCAAAGACAGACTACTTTGCATATATAAAAATACACCTTTACACATTTTATGCTCACCTTTTTTATTGCAGGATTACATCTCGCCTAACCGTAAAAAGTGCAGTGGCAGCATAGTGGGTGTGAAGTCCTATCGTCTTCACCACACAAGAGGATGTAGTAACAGAGGTGTCACAGAGGTAAGACGGGTCGAGACAGCTCAAGCATAAACTGAACAGCTCAGCGTTACAGAAAATGTATAACACATTAGTTCTACTCTTAGCAATTTAGGAACAGAACAAGAATCCTTTGTGTTTTTAGTAAGCTACTTTTTGGTTACAATTTCATCTTGCACTTTTTCTGCCTAAAAAAATCCCACCAATATAAATCAATACCAAACAAGAGCATAAAAGGGGCTTTTGGTAAATGTATGCTGAAGAAAACAACTTTAGTAATTGCACAAATCCAACAAACAACTTATATAGCTTGAATGTTTTCCATGAGGTAACTCCTGGGGACTTGTTTACAGTAGCTCTGCAAAAACCATTATATTTAAGAGACAAACAACGTCTGTGACCCTTTTGTCATTGGCATTTGTGTAAGGGCCAGATCACAGCCATAGCCAGGGGCAAGGCTAACGGAACATTACACACCATAAATTGCCTCTGTTGGCTAAGGACTGTCTGCTGCCCTACAGGATGCAGACAGGCAATGTGAACTAACACCCCGCTCGTTTGGGGGGCTTCATGACCCCTTCTGACAAATCCCTCCTCACCCCACATCTATCACTGTAAGTGATGAGTTGTGTGTTTGTCTCTGCTTTATATGCATTTGGGCGCAGCCTGACAAAGAGCTGTCAGCTGTTTGGAGTGATTTTCCACTGGCATCCATGGAGAAAATCCTGGTTGGATTCTGAGCTGGCAGGCTTTTCAGATGTTTAAGAGCGCCCAAGACAGGCCTAGCAGGTTTAAGCAGATTAATTAGGGTGTAGCGAAAACTGTGAAGATATCTCTTTTTCCATAGATGCTATATCCACTGACACAGCTTAGCATAGTAGCAAGCCCCTGAATGTGCCACCCGCGCCTCACACACACATGCGCTTGCACTCACCACTGGAGGGGCAAAAAGGCTGCCATAGCCCCAGCTCATCCTCTCTCTTCACGGATAGTACAATAATCATACCCCTCCCCGCTTCCTCAATGTGTTTATCCTCGCTGTTTTTGCTTAGAACACATTTCCTCCCAAGCAAGGAAAATGCTACTCTAAGGCCTGGACCTTCTTTCTCAGCAACTGCCCTATTTACATGGGTTGAGGACAAGACTTTTGAATCATAGAACAACTTAAAGATACATTGACCATACTAACAATTATAAAAAAAAGATTCTCATCCAACTATACAATTATCTGTGATATATTGTGAAATTACCTTACTAAAAGAATTAAACTGCCACAGCTTACAATTATAAGGTTTTTGGCCTTGATTGGATAAACATAGATAGCAATAGCTACTGAATCATTTGATAGGGTCATGGGTTCACTCTAAAGTTTTTTCTTTTAAAATTAACATCAGCCATGATCCAGCATGTTGTTTATATATGAATGTTGTATCAACAGAGGAAATATATAATTGCAAACCATTTTTTGTCCTATTTTTAATGACAGCTGAGAAAGTTGCAGTTTAAAAGTTCGAAGTGCAAATAATGAAGGAGCTAGGACAAAAAGTGGACCAGTCCTCATCCAAACCTAACTCCAAACTTGTTATGCCTCCTACCACTTCCTTTTCCCAATGCCCATTATCCACCATCTTATCCCGCTGTTCTTGATTGATATTCAGGCAAAGACAAGGGGCAGAAAATAGAAGCACCCCCCCACTTCATACTGCCTCTTGCCGATTCCTCATCACCATCCTCATTTTCATCATTACATGAAATATGACCAAGAGCAGAATCTCACAATCCCGTGCAAATGTCACCGTGAGTTAGCATCAAGAAGACACAAGAGATATGCATGC
This sequence comes from Perccottus glenii, assembly GCA_024416835.2. NCBI lineage: Eukaryota > Metazoa > Chordata > Actinopteri > Gobiiformes > Odontobutidae > Perccottus > Perccottus glenii. The sequence continues at coordinate 15,462,095 of CM044561.2, read as the reverse complement.
ATCATCTGGCCAGGAGAACATCACTTGTGGGGAGACAGCCAGAGGCCCCAAGGCAGGAAGGATGGAAGGAAAGAGGGAGGAGGGAAAAGAGAAGTGAAGCAAGCAGAGGAAAATCAGGTAGAATATTAGAAGGAGCGGGGATATACAGGCTGGGAATAATACAGGCAGAGAGGCAATCAGAGAAAATGGAGCCATAATATTCCAGTGCTGCATAATCTCCACAGATTCAAGCATAATGCATAATCTCTCAGGTTCAACAATGCTCCGTGTGCCCTAATTCTGGGCCAATTACATAGTGTGTGCCATTTGTGTGAATTTGATTGGGGGGAGTCTGACTGTCAAATTTTGGATTTGGGAAAATGGTGCTGATTGTACAGTGGAGGAGGGGTCCTTTCAGGGGAACATACAGACAGCTTGGGTCCCCACAAACTCACGCAGTCCCCCACCCCACACACACACCCTTTTGACTTCCATATACTCTAATGCCCTTGACTGACCAGATTAAGGCTCACATGCAAAAAAAAATAAAAATAAACTCGCACAAAGGCTGGCAACATCTGTTCGGGAACGCACAGTCCACGGTCAGCCCTGTTGGTCACTTGGCAGTTCCAGTCCCCACGCGGACAACATCTGCAGCCAATGGACTAGAGCACATTATCCACTGGAGCAAAAGCTTAACCATAAGGACATCGTCCCTTCCACAACAGAGTAACTTCTTTTGCAAGATGTCTTTATGCAATATTAGTCAAATACCTGTATTCTCAAATGAGCACCATTTATTTCCTGTATGTAAAAATTATAATTTCATACAATAAATTATTCAAGTAAGAGTAAAAAAGTATTTGACAAGTAGACAACTCAAGTACAAAGTAACTGTTAGATGGTAATGTCTAATATATTTTTGTGAATTGATCAATAATAAATAATTAGACAAACAAAAATATGGGCTGTTCATCCTGTTTAGTTTTAACACTAGAGATGGTAGCCTTTGCTATTTTTCATGTCTTGTTATTCCCTGTCTGCTGCGTGTGAAGAGTTTGTTCTGCTGCGTTCAGTTTGTGTTGGTCATGTGATCGCAGGGCTACATCTGATTGGTAAAACACAGTCATGTGTTAGATCCACTGGTGGCATCTCTCTGGCAAAAATAAAGCATAAAATGTGTAGCCCAATGTAACTGAGTAAGAGTAGTGCTACTTCTTCACAAAGCTACTCAAGTAAAAGTAAAACGTATTGTGCAGAAAACCTACTCTTAGAATTTTTTTTCAAAAAAGTAATGTAACTGAGTAAATGTAACCCGTTACTACCCACCTCTGGCCGATACCGATGTTAAGCCGATGTATCGTCTTAAAACTTGTCAAAGCATAAAAGGGTGCAAGAAATGCCCTGAATAGTAAGAACCAAGATTCATGATGACACCCCAGACACTTAATAGGTTTATAAATAATGCAAATGAAAGCCATAAAGGGCTAAGTATTAGCCCACAAATCAGCTGGTCAATAGGTTGAGGAAATATAGGACAGCAAAGGACAACCATTTACAAGATGATCACAAATAGGACTGGATTCATGAGGATTGGTTTAGCCTTAGATAATGTCATTGAGAACGCACTAATCAAGACTGAGACTTTTAGGGACAACAAAGATAAGGCAAAATTAAAAGTCCAATCTTATTACCAAAAAAACCTAATGGGCCACTAGCACTATTAAATGGAAGATAGAATAGGATTTAAAAGAAAAAGAAGAAACGTTTTTTGTGTTTATATTTGACAATAGATATTTCTAACAAATTAAAAACCTCACAGATGATTGATAAATAAGTATGTCTTCATTTAGAATGCAGCTGCACAATACTACACAAATGTGTAAAATTTGATAATATGTTGAATATTGCATTAACAAAATAACTTGTGAGAAAAGGTTAAAGCAAAGGCATCTGGACTTAGTTTTCAAGGTAAAGACATTTGTCTCTTAATTCCAAGAGACTTTTTCAATTCTGAGTTCAACTGGTAAGAGAGCTGAGCTTATATCTCTAGAGGGAGGGGTTTGTTCTGAAACTAACTCTGATTGGACCAGGCTGTTCTGGTCTCATAGTCGTTAACCATGAAAGGGCAGCGTGACTCCTGATGGGAGAGTCGTTAGGCTCAGGTGAGTTGTTAGTTTCACTGTTCCATTCAGGTGTTTGTTGTCCTTCTAGAGGGACACTGTATTGATTTAGATTTCAAAACCATCTGGCCTCTCTGGCCAAAATTCAGATATTGCTGTCTCTTTGAGGTGGAGTTGGACTGCAGATTCAGCTTCACCAGGGTTGGCTCTTCTGTGCTGACACATCCTCTTGTGAAGCCGTTGTTGCGTTTATCTCTAGAGATAAAGCTCAGCTCTTGTGTGAATTAAACTCAGAATTGAAAAAGTCTCTTGGAATTAAGAGACAAAACGTTCTAAGCCATCCTAAAGGGAAGATATAAAGTTCTCCTGAGTCGGAGGGTATTTTTGTCAACTGATCCAAATTGCATGAGTGTTAGTCTAACATCTAAATTAAGACTGATCTAACATTGTTATAGTACTTTAAGAAACTGGCTCCGAGTATGGAAGGAAAGTATTGTGGAAAAATCTGAGATGATTGAGTAAATAGAATAAAAATAGAGAATAAAAACAATGATTGAATGAGGAGGACAGCAAGCCTGGAGGTTACGATTAAGAAAGCTATATAGCGCTGGAAAGATATCTGATTATGAGATTAGATCTCTGGAAAATGGCAAAGCGGCTCTAAGTCTGCCATCTATTGCACTCTTCAGCCTAGCAACACCAACTACCACTCGCTATACAAAGAACAGACAAATGTCAAATTTGTCATGTGACTGAATGCTCTCCTAGTGTGCTTGTTGTAATTACAACAGCAAAGAGATAGGTACACACTGGAGGAAAGTCTGTTGAGAATAACAACATTCACTTTGTAAATCATTTATTTATGAAATAACCTAGCACAGGTAAAAAGTACAAGGAAATAGGTGCTTCAGAGTGTCCTTGCAAGATAAAGAAAATACACTAGATAAAATGGATTTCATGAATTAATTAAGCTTCCGGGAAGTCCTTCCTGGCTTTTTACTCACTGAGGTGGGTTTAGTGTTTAGTTGTTGCTGTCCTGGTTGTGGCCCTCTTCACTACTTCTGAATCATGCAAGGCAAAGGATGAAGTGGGAAAACTGATGTGATCAAGGTGAATGAATGGACGAACGGAAGTCTCCAAACACTTAGCAGCTATAACAGCAGTTTGGCCTAGATGGAGTAAAATGTAGGCTAGGCCACATAAATAATCAAGCAGTGACAGTGGCGTTGGCTGCCCGGCGATCTTCTTCACTCACCTCACCCCATTCACAGTAAACACTGATCGGGCACGTTACAATGACTCAAATGAGTGGCCTTACACCCTGAAAAGGCCATTGAAATTGTAGGAAATGCTTACAGTCCACACAGGGATTAAGATAGCATGTCAATACTAAGTAACTAACTGTTGGTCCCTATAGAAAATGATCTCAAAGAAAAATCTTTATGCAGAGATTCTACATTAATCAGGATCATACAGCTACAATTATGAGCCATTATTTCTGCGGAAAGACATATGACTTGGCTTGTCACAGTTGGATGCACTTGCAACATCAGCGCCATAAATCATACACCATGTATTCATACTTATATAACTAATGTGAATTTTTTTTCTTTTTTTTTGCTGTGGTTATCAAGTATGACTTTGTGGGTGTAGTGCTGAAAAAAAAAGGTGGCAACACCCAGCCGTGGCTTTCACACATGACAGCGGCAATAAGTTACAGCTGTATCTGTAATAGTGTGAAGGCCTCATTCAAGGTCTGCTAATGGAGTAGCTTAAGCCCACGCCAACTCATTTAAAAGGAGACGTATAGCCGTATTTTATATTCAGATGCAGAAACACATCTGCATGAAATTATGGGCGATAATGTAGAGTGTAAAGCGCCACAGTGTACAGCCTTGGAAGGTAGAGTGTTGTGTAATTCATCATTTTGTGATGTGTTATATTGAAAATTGATTGCGTGGTGTGTTTTTTTACAGAGACCTTGCTAGAACATGCACACAAATTGGTGTTTGGAAATGTCACAGGTGCATTTTTATTATTGGAATAGTATACATCATATGGGTAGATGTATTTATCACGATAATAATGTTAATATTCAATGTTTTCACCAACATAAAAACGGAGGCGTAGTTTATTTGAGCTGAGTCCTATCTGCGCCTACTGGGCTGGTGGAACTAAAGCTTTCAAACTCAAGGCTGCTTTGACAGCAAACATATTTTCTTCACAGTATAAAAAGTAGATGTCAGAAGGAAAGGAAGAGCTGGCAGCTGCACCCGTCCCCACTCAGTTTTGCTGGAGGATTTGGAGTCTGTAGCTCGGACACGTCTGGCAGCCAGGGAGATTTTGGTTTATTCATAACAGGGATCCTCAGTCACAGGCTCTGACAGGTGCATGTGAACAACTTGACCCACAATGACCTTCAGCAGAGTTTTGCCAGCGCCTTCCTACATGGACATTATGGACCTGCCCACTGCTGCTGTCAGAAGACACTTAGCATTGTGTTTGGATTGCAAAAGAACATAAAACCAATAGTACACATTAATAAATAAGTGATCAATGTTTTAGATATGGGCAAAAGTTAGTAATTGTGCTTAGATGGTGAAAGTAAGTGTGCATGTTTTGACAGAAAACTGGAGTAAACTCAGTTAGAGATGGTGGGTTCAGCTCTATTGAGCGTGGTACCAACACTCCAGTGACAATAATTGGAACAAATACTGCTGCACAATTTAATGAAAATGTGTCGAAATGACAATATCAACAAACACAATTTTAATTTAACTAACAACTAATTTTTATTGATATTCATTCATTGATTTCATGAGGAAGATATTCACAATTTTCATGTCAAAATATGAATAGCATTATATGAAATTGTGCTACAAACAGTAAACACTGAATTCTACTTTCTTTCTATTGATTCCTTTTCTTTATATAAAAAAAAAAAAAAAAAATCTCTTATCCTTAGCTTTGTATACTGTGCTGGGTTTTAAACTGACTAGTTTTTTGTGCACTTATGCTTTTGTTACCTTGTGTTGTTAAAATTGCTTCCATTGTTTTCCTCACTTGTAAGTCGCTTTGGATAAAAGCGTCTGCTAAATGACTAAATGTAAATGTAAATGTAGCTGTAGTTAGGAATCAATGTGACTTTTATTTTATTATTATTTTTATTATCCCTTAACGGGAGACTATGATAGCATGTTTTAATGTTAGAAGGGGAAACTGGAGTACCAGAAGAAACCCCACCTGAACACAGGAGTCTGAGATTTTATCTTTATATGTAAAATTAAATTATTCATTCATACATTCATTTTCTACCGCTTAGTCCCGTTAGGGGTCGCGGGTGACTGGAGCCTATCCCAGCAACTTTGGGCCTGAGGCGGGGTACACCCTGGACAATGGCCAGTTAGTTGCAGGGCTGACATTTAGACATAGACAGTGACAAACAACCATTCACTCTCACATTTATTCACTAGGGACACTTTAGAGTTGCCAATTAACCTGTACATGCATGTGTTTGGACGGTGTGAGGAAGCCGGAGTACCCGGAGAGAACCCACGGTAACACGTGGAGGACATGCAGACTCCTCACAGAAAGACCGGAGTCGGCAGAAAATGTTTGAGTCGTCCGGGTTTTGAACTCACGACCTTCTTGCTGTGAGGCAGGAGTGCTAACCACTCTGCCACGTGCACCCTAAAATTCAATAATTTTAGGGTGCACAATTTAAAAAATAAAATCTATTTTTCTATTAATCTATTTAATCTATTTTTTTTAAAAATTCAATTAATTTTCCAATTAATTTGCCACATATTCAAATATTGCAGGTCATATCATTAGAGAAGTTAGTTTTTGTATATCAAATATTTTATATGCAGCCATAGAAAACATAAATATATATTTTTTACTTTATTTGGTTTTCAATGTGATCTAATAATTCATCATATGCTTTTATGGTACTTCTAGCTAGCAACTACCCAATAAATGCATTGTAAAACATTATGAGAAATATGGCTTAATTAACTAAATACAATGGCAAACCCTAAAGGTACACATAAAAGTTCAGATGGACCGCCAACACAGTCAGCATTATTAAAAAGGTCCACCAACTTCTGTACTTTTTGAGGAGGCTAAAGTGGGCTATACTCAGTTTTCACATCCTATATTAAACGATGTCTGGTGGAGAGCATACTGTCATACTCCATTACCGTGTGGTGTGGGAACTGCTCTGCTGCTGACAAGAAGGCTCTACATGAACAAGTTCAAACTGTTTGAAAAATAACAGCAGCCACTCTTCCCTGGAAGACCTTTACATCAGCCACCTCCATCATGAAGAACCCATCCTGCACATTAACTGTTCACAAAGCCGGAACGAGGCTAAAACTCAACTTCTTCCCTTTAGCCATGTCTTTGTATTTTCTCAAGGTAGTCATTTCCTCAAACACAGTAAGGAAAGATTCTCTGCATACAATGCATGAGGTCATGGGATTAACAACTACAACTAAGTTACCAACAGAATACACCATTTTTATTCACCATACAATTTCTTCTTGTTTTTAATTCAAACACTATTTAATAGTAACAGAATAATAATGACCACTTTCATTTAGATTTCAGTTGTTAAAATAAACATTACTACCCATTTACAAAAACATGTATTGTTTATTTATTAAAGGTGAAATAAACCATGCATGTCACCTGAAGCAAAATGCAGAATTTAATCAGAATAATAATTATTTAGAAATGTTAGTGGGGGTGGTGTGACAGCAGGGCAATATTTAATTAAAGCTTATTTAAATTAAAGCTCACAACCCCCCTATTCAGTCGTCTATATGGCAGTTCATTATCAGCAGATAATCAGATTCAATCCATAGCATGACCACTGGATGGAAATCAAATGGGGAGAGGGTATTATAGTCATATTATTTGGTATGAGTTTGCAGATAAAACTATAAAATTGCTCTTTCTTGATTTAACACACAACTAACACTTGTTTCTTGAAGGAATTCCAAAGCCACAACAAGCACAGAAAATGCACTTAGTATGCCTCTTCACACCAGGCACATGTTTCTTTTCCGGACGACTGTAAGAAAATGCAACAAAGCTCTTAAAGGTGTTTGCATGGTCCAATTAACACCAGATGCTAGCCCTTAGCTAACTTACTGAACCCCAGAACGTGCAGGCCTCCAAGGAGCAAGCATGGTCCAGTTAGCACCAGATGCTAGCCCCTTAATGCACTGTCTTCAGCCAAAAAAGATGGCTGTGTTAGATCCGCTTGCCTGCTCTGGCCACCTCTGTGTTTCTATTGTTAGCATCTTGAGACCATATCAGGAGAAAAGTTATAGCTGGATGAAGGCAATAGTACTTTTATTAATGGGTTTATGTAAGATATAAGATTCTCTATTACAGCATTATATCCACTTTAGCAATATTTCTCGTATTTATTTTTCTGTGTATAGATCGTGATATACTAAGCAGACAGACTGCAAGGCACCAGCCCTATTCTCATTCAATAGAGCTTCTTGGATGGACTTCAACTGCCTTTTGAACAACAGAGTTTGCTGATCATCTTGAGTTTGAGTATCATATTTCAATGACTAAACATGGCTAACCCAAAACACTAAAACCAACACCAACCATTAGAAGTGGGGCAATATATGGTATGTATCATTATTGGATTGTTAATAAATTCCGATAATGTATCACAAGAGGGAAACACTCAATATATTGCCCCACCTCAAATTATGATTTGTGATATTTGTTAAAAGGTAATTTTCCAGCAGAAAGTGGCTGTTGTGGAGACATGGGGGAGTGAAGTGCAAAAGAGGGACTATGCAAAAATAAATATTGGTTATTTACATTTAGTAGTGACTTTTATCCAAAGTAAATAACATTATGCTTTTATTTATCAGTGCTACAGCTGGAGGCAAGGTGGGTTAAGTGACTTGCCCAAGAACACAACAACAGTATATACTGTGGGAAGAGCGCATATCAAACCGCCAACCTTTTGGTTATAGGACAACCACTCTACCACTGAGCCACTGCACCCCACAAAAAGTTGTTATAAATTAAAGCCGGCAGGATCGCTGTAATTATCATAATTACTGTACTGCCAACTCACTATTTCTCAACTATCTCAGTACATTGAATAAATAATCAATCATTATAAAGTTGGATATATGATGCAGTCAATATTCAGTGACTACAAAACACTAAGATGATTCACTTTTAAATACACACTTTATTGCTGATAAATGTTTTAATCAGCTTTGGTAGAAGTCTGTTGTCTATTTAATAAATCTAAGCACAAAATGAAAGTGATTTAGCCCACACTATTATATCCACTCTGCAATTTGTTACACAAGTGTGGCATCAAGTGTTTATGTAGCCCTATTTTTAATAACACAAACTGGATGCTAATGCTAATGCTAATGGCAAACAAATGAATACAAAGGGACGAGAAAAAGGAACCGTCTTCATTATGAGACTACTTCTCATTGGCAGCTTGACAGAGCCCAGAGAGAGGAAGGCAAACAGAGGAAAAATACACATTAGGGCTGGCAACAGATGGTGCAATATAACCACCCTCCTAAATCAAAGAAAACACTGACAATCTGCCTCACTATCCATACTGCTGACACAAAAAAAATAAATAACTAGTTGGCAGAGGAGTAAAATGTGTAATTAATAACAACGTATCACTTTCCAAATCACCTGAGAGTGTCGCCCAATAAGAGCTCTATGAACTTCAAGTGCTCGTTGGCATTTACTTATCACTAATGATGGTTAACAACCCCAATGTCTCTAGTCTCCTAGCCTTAAACAGAACAATGTTAAATACAAATATAGCACTGGGGATTTATAATTCCTACCATGTGACATTTCATGCCTGAAGAAGTTGAGGCTTTGACTCTAAAATTATGCCAATTAGGCTAATGTTGTTTACAGCATGTTCTTGTGCACTGAATAGCTTAAAGGGGTGCCCATCACTAAAAAAAAAAACGCTGTGACAAGGAAGCAACGGCTGTGGACGACTTCTCTACGGGGATAAAAAAAAAATAACACAAGCAGAGGTCAAATTAGTCAACCTCAGAGACCTACATTAAAAATGGTGAAAATAATAAATTCCTTGGTAGCAAATAACCAACAATATTTAGCAACTTATCTCTTAGGATTTTATATTCTTTATTCTTTTTTATAAGCATTGAACACTGCAGAAAATCTTCAGGTACCATTCATTTCTGCTGGAGATGGAGATGACCATCACTTTCAGTAGACTATATCAGTCCCTCTCTAGCTAATTAATTTGTAAGTAGCATAAGGCTTAAATAAATAAAACTAGATTACAGAAAAAGATTACCTGCATGTGGAAAAGCGTTGCTTTCTCATACCTTTGTTAAGAGCTAAGAAAAGGGCTAATAATGTGTAGCATGGACCATGTTCTTCCTATCCAACAAGTTTTATAAAACTCCACTTGATCATTTTGATTGATGGATGGATACTTTATTCATCCCCAATTCAAATGCCCAGCTGCATACAACACTCACACTGCCAACTAGGGCTGGGCGATATGACCTAAATTCGATTTACGATTTCTTTCCGATTTCCTCCCCTACTTATTAAGAAAAGCAATAAGTACAAACGGCATATGCGGTGCCGTGTGAAAAGGATTCGGCTAAAGTTAGCTGTTTTTTAGCTAAGGTTTGTTGGTCACTGCGGGTTTGTTCGTCTCGGAGAGACTGACATTTTTCATATTCGGCTGGATGTCGGAATAGGTTTGTGGTGCTGCTGCCTTTGACTGCGATGGGCTATAGGCAAATGTTGCAGCGTGGGGTCTCTTGATCCATACCAGTTCCAAACAACAGATGATTTTATTCCTTTCTTGGGAACAAACTTCCCACTTTCACGGATAGCCTGCTTTGTGAAACTAACGCTATGGAAGCTCCGGGGAGCCAAAAATGCACTGTTACACAAAAACTCGATTTACTTATTTTTTAAATCGCCTGCCACAAAAAAATTAATTCATTCAATCGATTTTTCGCCCAGGCCTACTGCCAACTCATTCAAAAAACATACATAAAAACACAATAAATAAATACGCTGGAATGAACAATCTCCTGAACCTCTCAGTTTGACAGTGCAGGGAGAGGAGCCTGTTACTGTGGGGCCTTGTACTTCTCTCCATTATGGCCCCCACTGAGTCCATTCTTCCACCCATCACAGAGACACACTTCCACAGTGGGACCAGATCTCTTCTGGGTGCACTTGTTTTAGTCACTTTTAATCTTACTTTGAGGTCACTCATTGGGCTGCACATCCCAAATAGCGGCACGGTGATGCAGTGGTTAGCACTGTCCCTCACAGCAGGAAGGTCCAGAGTTTGACTCCTGGGTCGGACAGGGCCTTACTGTGTGGAGTTTGTATGTTATCCCTGTGCTTGGGTGGGTACTCCGGTTTCACCCACCAACAAAATGTTACTTTTGGTTAGTGACATAATTGGGGTACCTGGGCACCCCCTGGCAGCTGCCTACAATGAAGTTCCCCATGTAAAAAATAAAGGGATAATAAATTTTTTTTATTAAATAATAATTAAAAAAAAAGCTTGCAACACCAGTTTGAGAAGTAGAAGTCCATACAGAATATTATGTCCAATATCTGCCAAATCTTTGCATAGTGCATTTTTGCTTTCTAAATAACTATAGGCACAATAAACCTCATTGGTGACAGAAAACATTTGAATGGCCGTACTAAATGTTATAGTTAATGGTAGAAATAGCTAGGGAAAAAAAATCAATTATAGTTATTATGTAGCACATTACTTTGTTTATAGTCAAATAGTCAAATCAGTTTTTCTGACATTTGTATAAACATTTGAAAACATGTTGTGTTGTGATTCTCATTTAAATAATTGCATACAGATATGTTTTAGTGGACTCTCACACTGTAGCATCTTGGTTTGTTAGTCGCCTGTTGACTGAGGATCTTATTGATGATTGTCTGACTGATTGGCTGTACTTCTAATTCACTTAGCTCAAGTCAACTGCGGGGGGTTCTCATCTTTCTTGAGTTGGGTCCTAATGAACACTCTGGGTATCCATAGCCCCCCCTACACCCACACCTCTCATCGCATCATTGTTTATGTCTGCCTGGCCTTTCTTAATAGTTTGAGAGAGCAGTTCTAATTCTATCAGCGGCCACTCACTCTAATGATTAGTGCCAGTTCGCTGGTGGCCTGGAGGTTGCACAGTTGTTTGTTGACAGAGTGCTCAGTTGCAGCGTCTGACCTGACAAATTGAAAGACAGCTCGGCAGGAGGTCCGGAGTGACTGTACATGTTGGCAGCAGGTGATTGTTCATTATTAAAATCATACAGTGGGATGTGACATGTCGCAACAATGCCGTGAACGACGGGAGTCCTGTTTATCAAGAGAAAACACAAGACCTGGTAATAAACAGACACAGCCTTGTTTTGGTGTGAAATGGCTGATGTTATCAATGGTGTCAAATATAGAGCCAACAGGAAATAGAATCAAGGCTGAAGAAATACCACAGATTTGTCCGCGATTATCTTCTAGCTGACATTGTATGTGTCAACAATGGCCTTGTACGGTCGCAAATACATAATGGTGGGAAATTTTGAATGGTGGTAAAATAAGCTTAAAGTTACACTGCAATTCTTTTGTTTTAAATTTACATAAAAAACTGTCAGCTGTAAAAAAAAAAAAGATATGGGGAGATTATTGACTAAAAGTCAATATTAACTTATATATATATATATATATATATATATATATATATATATATATATATTATATTCTTTTTACTAGGCCATTTACCAAAAAGCATTTTAGTGGTTATATTATGCATTTTCCACAAGTTTTAAATTTTCTATGCAATTGAGTGTATTTACCATTGTTACACACTATTATTGTTACTTGGGCTTTTAAAGGTATTTCTGGTTGCCAATTAACAGTATTTCACTGTAAACATTTTTAACAGTCTATTGTTGTTGAGAGACAAATGCATAATGCTGTTTTTTTTTTTTTGTTTTATTGGAAACATTAAAAAGTAAAGCAAAGAAGAAAGAAAACTGAACCTCCTGGTGACAGAACTATACAGTATCTCTGTGTACATTGGAAGGACACAGAGGCTAACACAAGGATAGAGAATGCACTGAGAGTTCTCATCTAGAGTTTATACACTATTGACAGCTACCACATTGCTGCACTACCTTGAATATCCCAAACTTACACTTTAAAATGTTCTTTTTTAACACTGCAAGTCCCACCACAAGCATTACTATACATTTCTCGATTTGTTCTGGTTACTGTGTATTGATTTTTTTGTCACAAGATCTGAACACAGTCTTTCACTGATGTTTTTTACTTTCAAGGGGCAAACAGTTGTAATTTTGTGAGCACACTTGTCAAAGTCAATGCAATCTTTAAACAGGCCCAAACATACAAAGCTGTTAGTATATGGCCTGTGGAGCTAATAATAGGTTAGGTTAAAAGATATAAGAAATAAAACAATGAATTACACAATATTTGATATGGCCCTTAATGTGATTCTTCAATATTTGTGTGTCCTTTATCAGTTTATGTTTGACATCATTGGTATATATAGGAATAGAGTAATATTTGTTTTTGGCTGGCTGCTGAAATGGTCTAGCTTATCTGTATGATTTACATATTTGAAGCTGAGCTCCCATCTAAACAGCTCAAGTGTTTTGCATCACACAGAATGAATAATGCCCCTTCAAATTTCAGTCACACTAAAGCTCATAAAATGCATGACAAACCACCAAGATTGAGCTTGTACAGCACAAACGTACCCAAGGGAGCAGCACCCCTCTAGTTAGCTGCATTTTCTGAACCACTGGTTGAGATACAATGCTACACAGCCCATTAGAAAATATAGAGCCTGTGTGTGTACGGACTCTGAAGAAGCAGTTTGAGCTAGACTAGCTGTCAGAGCATCCCCACAGCACTTTCATCTACCCGTTCTTTGCTTCCACCCGCAGCATGGCATGACAACGTTGGCTGCAGCAAAACTGGCAGCATCTTGCAGCCCCTTAAGGAATCATATGATTATACATCCCTGTAGCAATGAGATACTGAATTACACAAAGAAAACCAAGGGCTGCCTCGGTCATACTGTCTACTGTGAGAGGAGAAAAACAAGAATGCAACCTTTTGACAACAAAGAACAAAATAATCTCAACCAATGCTGATAAAATAAACATTTAAGGTTTCAGTTGTGCATGTGATTTCAGAGATGGCTTCTCTAATAGCTACAATATGTCAAAAAGCTACACCCGAGCAGTCTACATTGGTAAACATAAATTTGTGATGAGAATGAGAAGTAACTGGTGCAGGGATTGATATTTTATACAACCTACTTGTAAATGCAAAGCACACACAGGCCATATGACGCCAAGCAGAAAATTAAAACTTCAGACTTTTTTGAGGATTCAGTGCAACTGAATGAATCTGCAGCACAACACTGTACCTGGTACACAAAGAAAATTACACAATAACATAAGTAGTGTTAAATGCGCTCTAAGCATGATTTCAATTAAATGGCACATTTTCTCTTATGTCTATATTAAGGGCCCTTTAGAACAATGTAGAAGTATTATTTAAAATTTCTAACTACACATTTTTTATCCTTTTCCTTTTCTTTTGGGATGTCTAGCTCTCAATACAGTGGTTTTTAACAAAAGAGTTTTATTCAGACCATAAGCAGAGCTTTGTTTACAAACATTCACCTAGAAATCCTGCATAGTATGTCTTTAATTGAGACCAAGTTATGGCCAAAGACCAAGCCCAACAACACAAAGTCTATTTTTTTTAATGACTGACACCAAATAAAGATCAAAACAAGGTGAGACCAAAACTAGACAGTCAGTAAAAACACTAATCTTCTCGAGTGTTGGAGAAGACCATGTAAAACAGTAGTTCCCAAAAAATGGGTTGAACCCAAAAGTGGGTTGCCCAAAAAATTCAAACTAAGTATTTACAAATATTTTACAGAATATTTGTAATTACTGAGTTTGATTTTTTTCAGTCAAAGGCATTTATTGTGATGCTTTTGTTGGTCAGGAAAGACATTATGCAAAGAATAACGAAAGGACACTAAATAGGAAACTATATACTCTATATACTATAAAAATGACCAAATAGGAGGGTGCCCCAAGCTCAGTTGGTAGAGCACTCGCCCTGTTTTCTGTCAACCTACTGTCTACTATCAATAAAAACACAAAACGACCTTCTTTCTGTGCTTTTTTGCCTCCATATTCCAGCACTACAAAGTGTGCCCATAGTAACACTAACAAAGGACTCTGAAAATGGATTCTGAAAATATAAAAACGAGCTATAGAGTATTGTTTTACAGAGCGCCGTAAAATCCTCACAGAAATCCCCTAAAAATCAGTTTGACACAGTCATTGTGTTTATAAAGTCTGGCTCTATTCAGTGAAGGGAATCAGTGGAGCAGCTTTAACATTTGTCTCCTGACAGTGGAGCGACAGTTTGGGGTCTCTGGCTTCTTTATAAAAGGGGATTTGCTCAATATCTTCTACACCACTGTACTCTGCAAAATGTGGGCTACATATACTGTAAGACGCTTCATGGCTTTAACTGTAAACGCTTATCATTCGACCAATCGATGCTGTATCCCTTAACAAACCCATATAACCACAATCTCTAGCAGAATTTCCATGACATTTCAGCATTGTACTATTGATTTGAAAGAAGAAAAGGGAAGTGGCACCAGTGAAGGAAGACGAGAATGTAAATAAAAGTGTCTAATGTGGAAAAGCCAATGAGACAAAGAGAGGATGTGGTGAACAAAAAGACACTAAGATCTCTGATAATATCTTGAGAGAGTCGCTATTAGGTTCAGGCCCGTTATCTGAGTTGCTTTTGGCTTTTCCATCTTTTACAAATAGAGTCCTGGAGAGGCTGAAAAATAAGGACGAGTCACTACAGCAACGTGAGGCCCATAAATCGGATAGGGGACACTCTATTCTAGGTCTTATCACAACAGAGGCCTTTAAGTCATTATGTCCAGCACAGACAGTGGGAATGGAGCACTGTGGCATCAGTTTCTGACGAGCAAACAGAACTGAGCCCTCCAACAAAGTGCAGTGTGTAGTTTTCAACAGCATCTGGAAGTGAAATTTCAGATTGCCATTCCGCACTTAAACCCCCTTCCTTCTACAGCCTGTTAGCAGCTACAGTAGCCTACCATAGAGACGCTGTTGTCCCCATAAAAAATAAAACAATTGTACATAAATGTCTTAAGTTGTCTGTGTTCCATAAAAAAAAAAAAATAGTGCTTTCTCTCCCACAGTGCTCAGTTTGCCTGGTCTGGTTAGTTGTAGTACCAGGAAGTAATACCAACTAAATTTAATCCCATTTTACACAGTTAAGACTATTTACAATTCAAGCATGTCTGAAGAATTACTATATTCAAAAGGAGAGCCAAAACCTCTACAATGTGCAGTAATACTTCTACAACGGTCACTTTATTCCAAATATGGTCTGCTGACTATTATGGGTTTTAGAATGGCGAGTCCCAGTCTGTTGATCCACTATTCTTCTGCCCTTGTCTATGATCTAAGATGTCTGCCTTAGAAAGAAGATTCTAACTGTAAAACAAACACAAAGGCAATCCGACGAAAGAGGGCAAAGGCTAGGTAAATGTGGGCTCAATTGTTTTATTTTGTTTGTTTAGAATCCCCAACTTCCTATTTGTGTGGCACATCCCAGTGTGAGCGAGAAGCCGAGAGCAGTGTGGGTGTCATGATGTGTGTGTGCATGCATGTATGTATATCTGTGCGTCCAAGCGTGTGTGCATCTTGTTCATGGCAAGAAATCAGCTCAGTTTAGCACATAATGGAAATGCGAATAGCCCAGAGCGCCTCTCTCCCACACAGGGAGAGAACTGGCTGGGAGCAGACAGCATCTTTCCAAATCCAAACAGTGGAAGGAAGTAAGCTAGGTTCAAATCTTGAACCGCTCCCTTCCCTCTCTCCCTATCTCCCCCGAGCCGTTTACAGTTCTACCCATACATTACTCAAACAGGTCATCCAAACAGGTCTCACTAGCAGCCGTGCTCACACACATGTGCACAAACAGGCAAAGCTCACCAGATGCAAAACACTTGTAGGTCTAATGGATAGGTGATGTTACTCATATTATGACACATGACATCCTTTATATGGATCCTTTAGCAGAGCCACCTTAGGAGTGCTATGGCCAATTTAACACACCACTTTTTTCCAGCATCCAATGCCATGGAGTCTACTCCTCTTACCAATGTGTACTTAGGTCATTTGTCGCCAACAAAAAAGGTTATTTGTTAGGCTGATTAATGTGTTTATAGTGAAATAAAGTAATTTAAATTACCTCACAAAATCTTCATAAACCTGGCACAATACTCCTTTTCCATTTCAATGGCTTCAATTTCAAATGAGAATGATCTAGGTAGTACTGTTATAGGCAGTGTTGTAATTATATTAGCATTAGAACATGTGCTAGTACTCTGGAAAGAATGAATTGAAATAAAATGAATTGAAAATAAAAACTTCTACCATATATTGTGTTGCAACCCCATTCATACGGTGTATTGTTCAACTACTGCTTTCCAGCTCTTTTTGACGTCTTGGGGATATGGTGAAAGTGGAACTTACATGCTACTTCTAGAGATGCATTCCGGCTTACGGCCTCCCCGAGATAGTTACGGGCCAGACAAACGTAAGTGCCGTCGTCAGGTTTGCTGCGTCGCCCGTGGACGATGCGTAAAAAGAAGAGCGAGCCGCTGGGCAACAGCATACGGTGAGAGCGGGAATTCTCACGGTCCGTCTCCACGCGCTCCCCATCTTTGTACCATTCCACCGTTGGGGTCGGACGTCCTTCTGCTTTACAGTTTAGGGTGGCTGGCTCGCCTTTGGACACAATGAGGTCAGAGGGGTGCTCCACGATACGAGGAGGGGAGTCCTCTTGACGTACACGAGACCCTAGAGGGGAGAGAGAAGTGCAGAAAAGCAGTTATAGAGAGAGACTCAATAGGAGACATAAATAATGCCTTTTAATTTTCTTCTGCAGCACAAAGGGAATAACCACTACCATTTACTATGAAAAGCAAACGTGGCTGTGCATAACATTATACTTTCACAGCCACGTTTTTAATGAAGGAATAGGTTCATTGTTCAGCTCAGATTTTTGTTTATTCTACTTAAATTGTGCTGATAGACCTAAGGCAATAGAAAACCAATTTCTGCCGGTATCCATCACTGTTTTGTAAAGAATCACTCCAAGCTGCAAACGTGGTACAAACATTGAAGAATCGTATTATAAATTATAGTAGAAACGTTGATTATTCTCAATGGCGGCACTACACGCTACAGTTTTCAGGCTTCTCTTATTTACTTTCACAGACAAGAGCTGAGCAGTCATTACATCACATTAGCTTTTTCATTAACACGTCCCATCAAACACTCGCATCATCAAACGTGTTGTCTTAGTAGCTGCTCCATTTCCATTTGCTACAAGTGCAAATACTACAAGTCATTCCTTTTTTATCTAGCAGTATAAGAAACACTCTAACAGTATTTTAACCTGTTCAATTGAGTAAATCCTCTGCAAATGTTATTCAAAATACCTATTCCAATAATTCGGAATAGGTGTAACCTCGGTTCAGTTTGTGCAAATCTTTTTGTTTATTTGTCTGTGGGAATGCCTCAGCTCAGTTTAATGCTATTTGGTAATGCCACCTCTAAATGTCACAGCAGATAGACCCAAATGCATTGGTACACCGCAGAGACGACAACATCACAACTGTCATCTGTTTCATGGTGGGTGAGCACATTACAATATCAGTGTTAAAAGGTCTTCAGATTCTGTTCGGAGCTTGCAAACAAACTTCAAAGCAGACTTCGGACTGTCATTGGGTGAAATAATTAATAGATGAAAATAACGCACTAAAGGCTTTTTTGTTGTTGATCAACTGAAGCGGTCTTTAAATGTTAAGAGGTCTGTTGACAAAAAGCATTCCATTAACTGGCGCCAACACACTAAACAGCGGTGATACATAATGTTTTTAACGGGCTTTTAAAATCTTGTACATATGTCTCTGGGGTAAATAGCATTCATACGAGTCCCAAGTGACACACAAACTAATACACATTTTGTGCAATGGTGGCCTCTTCTAATTGGATGTCCCATTATCTAGCCTCCACTGTGGCTAATGTACAGTTTGGGATTAGTGCTGTCTGACAAGTGAATATAAATGAGATGATTTAGGATGTGGGTGGCACATGGGGGCAGTGGTGGGTACTGTCATGTAGCAGCAGAAGGGTTCAGTGGGGTCCTGTCAGTCTCTTATGGACTGTGATGGACTGGGAACCTTTCCACTGGGTTAGTTGCTTCCATTTTGCTCAGGGCCGACTCACGCCACCATGACCTTGAATATAAATGAGTAGAGAGAGAAGCAATGACTGGAAGGGTAATTGTTTTGTTTATGTGACTCTTAAGGAACGCTGTTATTCTACTAAGTGCTATATTGTTGACTTCTATGAGGTCACTGTCCACTGTCCCCATGCTTTCTCTGCAGACATTCACTTTCAATATTTTTGTTGTTGGACTTGAACATTTGCGAGCTTGACTAATGGCTTGTCAATCCCCTTTGCTAAGTTTCTAGTGATATACGGTAAATAAATGGGTGCCGTTGGGTGCCAAACCAGGAATTAAAAAGTCCTGGTTTAGACCTTATATTGATTAAATACTGGTTTGACAAGTGGAAGTTAGTCCAGAGCCTTTATATCTTTATCTTTTCAAAATCAAATGTAATTGAAAATTCTTTACTATGTCAAAAAGCATTTAAGTATCGCAGCTCATTTAGTTATTGTAATACTGTAAGGAGAGGAGTACTTCACACATCTTAACTGGAGCCGGGTGTGTAGGAGGAAGTGCGCATAACGCTGGCCCAACTAAAACATAAAGACTCCCGCACACTGTCAGACTTGCAACAACAGTAAATTTTATTTACAGGTGAATCAAAGCAGCGGCCTGATGAAGCTCCATGGCCGAAATGTTGCTTTGATTCACCTGTAAATAAAATACAATGTTATCATAATACTGAAACTAGTTGTATAGATTGCATATCGCATGCTTTTCTGATATCATGCAGCCCTATCATCTTCAAATAGCTCAGAAAAAAACTGTAATGTCAAACAGTACCTTGTCAAGTACTTTGAGCGATTGTCATTATAGTGCCGTGCATTAACATGTCCAACTCAAACAGGCTCAAAACGTGACTAATAAAATGACCAGAAGCCATTAGGAAATACTTGGCAAAACCATTTATAATGAAAATTTTTCTTTCAGGCTCCAGATACAAATGTTGCCAACATTATAACAACCATTTCAACATAAGTGGTGCTCCAACAAACCTTTTATTCAAAACATTTTAAAAACATTCTGAATTCAACATAATATGTTCTGGTCCCTTCTTGTCTGTGCTTATTCAAAACTCTAACTGCTCTTACCCTAATGTAAAGCTAACTTAACATCTTTCTCTCACTAGCTTTTATTCACATCCGTACCTAAACTTAAACATATACAATACAATGAACAAAAAAACATCCTACTTCCCAGCACTGCTTCATCTGCTGCCAAGTCTCAGACTTTTGTGTTGGTTTGTCGGGGCTGTCCATGGTGCTGAAACACCACAACAACGCCTCGTAGTGAAAACTAAACATTGGCAGGATACATTTAACCAGGAAACATTACTTTGAAGAGTTAGCTTCAGGAAAAAGCAATGTCCTCACTGTCTTTTTGTCTTTGTGGCGTTGGCACATTTTACTGCCACCTTGGTGCCTGTAAACCAAGTTATTGAACTGTCCTTTGTCATTTTGCCTTTTACTCTGAATAAATGATGTTAATGTCAACAACTACTCATTAAAATGTAGTCGAATGTGATAAACAGTGTGTGCTAATTCTTCAGTCAGCTGCCAATAACACAGTAGGAGAAGGGCATAACAATGACGCAACTGAAAAGAGTGTCAGTCATAAATCCATATACTGGATGTAGTAATTGTATTTATAAAGATGACTGGAACTAATTATTGGGTTTAAGTTAAAAAAAATTGTTGATAATGTAAAAATGTGAAAGACCTGTTAAAGCTTCAAACACAGTAACATGAAACCCATATAAAACAAACACTCATCCTCCCTAAAGGCTCATAGATTATCTATAGTGTTGCCGCAGGCATAATCACTCATGCACTGCCAATTAACATATCCTAAAGGCTCCATCTCACAGATGTTTCACTCAATTGGAAATACCAAATCAGGCACAAATGTTTACAGAAATCCCTGGTAATTATCAAAACTGCAAAATCTGCACCATCTAGCATTGATAAATTACAATGACCCTGGTATTAATACAGATTTAGCAGGCTTGTATTGTTCCACTTTAGCTGACAATGCACCGGATTCTGATGCTATCATACACTGGCATTGCGAGTAAGCAATCACATTTCTGAAAACAAAAAATGCTTTAAATTTACAATATCTGACTGCATTTTAGTTGATGGACTCCAAATGCAAACACAAGACACAGATAATGTGGGAACTGAATCAAAAGTGTTCGAATTGCCACCTAGATGTTGATGAACTGCATGTAACACAGTGACACACATTCCAATTATGCCCCTTGGACGCCCTCAAGCAGTACACATCATTTCATGAGGACCCTTAGTGCTGTGCATATCTTATGTATCTTCTATGCTCATCCATAGCCTACATATTAGAGTGGGTCCATCATTTTTAAATAATCAGAAACTCAAACAGGCCCGGTCTGAATTTCTCCACAGTTTATGAATAAGCATCTTTCACCAGCACATTTCACATTTGGTCTAGAGGAGACAGACTCTAGCATCTGCCTGAGCAAGCCACATACATAGCAAGAACTCAACATACATAAACCAAAGCTGAGAAGACGATAAGAGTATGATCTAAGATGAACAATGGATTCTATGCTTAATAATACAAAAAAAAAGTTGCACTGTGCATATTGGTCCTGGTTTGTGCAAACAAAAGCAATTGTAAACCTGTCAGGGACTGTATTTAAGTAATAAATGCGTTCAATTATGGCAGCCATCATGAATAAATAAACTTTCATTAACCACAGCCTAGCCAGGAATCACAGCTTAAATGAGGACTTAATTAACATGCTTGGCTTCAGACTATTGTGCTTTTAAATGGTCTTTGTAGAGAAACAATGTATTTGAATTACAGTGCTGCATATCTTCTTGCACTTGACTATAAGGAAAACAGCTTTAAGAGATAAGTACCGCTTTTCTTTGCAGCTAGACGTTTCATTGAAAAGGAGTATAAAGATGGATTTAAAACTTACCTTGGGTTTGGGTGTGCAGAAGTCCACAGAGAAATAAATAGTGTAGAGGACCCATTCTGACATATTGGCCCAGTATGAGCTTATCAGCGCATAAATTCCCCCTCTAACGAAAACAACAGTCAATCAATTAAGCAATCAATCCTCTTTTCACTCGTGCTACTTTCGTGCCGATTTACCGTTAAAACTTAGTGACCCCAAACAAACAAAAGCACTACTATTAGCCCCTAAACGATCTCCTCCACATGCCCATTCTTCTTCTCCTCCTTCCTCCAAGAGCGCACTACTACTGAGGTCTGGTCTGTCTACTCTCTCGCGTTGGGGAATTTCTGCAGTCACCAATTGCAAACATTCACCGTCTGACGCCCAAAGACATCCCGATAATTACTGCCGTTCACCCCGCTTTACGGCGTCCTTCAGACGTTTTGGCGAGGGCAAAGTGCGGGAAAACGCATCCATCCTGGTGCGGGACAAGTTTAAAACAAAAAGAAAAGAGCGAGATAAAAGAAGGTTTGAGATGGGATCGAGCCAGAAGTGAGTAGTGGCTGCACGGTGCAAACGCGGAGCAGCACCAGCAGCCAGCCCCTCCTCTTCACTCCACTCCACACGCCGCTGCCCGGGGAGAGGCGAGTCCTATCAGGATGTGTCTGCTCTGCTCTGTGGGTCTCCGAGTGACTGACCCGGAGCCAAAGTACAAGCTCACATGGGCAAATTCGTAATAGTTTAGAGCGAACGTTGTCGGAGCAGGGGTCTTACAAGAACGCCACATTTAGACACAACTATTGTCTTGACTAGATTTCTGAAAGGCAAATTTAAGCAGATAGCAATTGCACAGATGGAGCAGGTAACTTTCCAAGCATGAAATCGGTATATTGATGGGTTTTAGGGATTGAGTTATGTTTCATTTCTCCTGCTGGAAGAGCACACAGCATTTAAAGCACCATGTTGGTTATGATATGGTGTAAAGAACTGGTCACCCCTTTTACATTAAAGCAATGTTACTTTTCAGGCTATGAATATCCAGATTTTAATTTAATGTAATTTGTGTTAATGTTCTGGCTAGTTGCATTTGGCCCGGCAATTCACAGTTACATAGTGGAGAATGTTTCAAACCAGGCAAATAAAAGTAACGCTATTGTTGACGTGATGATTTTTAGACTCCATATATTGGGTTAAAAAGTTGTAGTGTTGCTTAAAAGCACTTTGAAATATTAAGTTTTCTCTGTTTTGTGATGTTAGCCAAGGTTCAAGGAAAAATAACATACTTCAAATTTTGCCCTCTCTATCTGGAGTCAATGGCAACGGCCTTGATCAAAACCAAACAAATTTGGCTCCGGGTACATGGAGCCTTCGCTTGGCTGCCAAAAGTTCCACGGTTCAAGTTAAAACCCTTTTAACAAATGGTTTTCCTTATGGTGCGTTCATGTCCGTGGTAGAAAAAGCTATTACAAAGGTGTGCAGCTGTACAGACATGGCACTCATTCCTGCCCAGTGCCTGAGGTGCTTTTCCTGCCGCCGCGTCAATACGGCTCAATACCATCAATAACATTATAAATGCTGTGTCTCGCTGTGAGATCAGAGTGAGATGGACTGTATCAGGCGTTATTGATCAAGAGAGTGAAATTAAACCATTTTTGGCGCAGTGTTCACAGCAGTAGATCGAATCATAATTGCAGGCGATGGCTAAATTGAGTCTGTATGAAGAGGTGTAAAGTGAACACAATCATTCAAATTGAATGGATCTCATCCATCAGAGGGCGACGTGTGAATGGAATGTTTTTTTTCTGTCTGATTGTACAAATGTTAGCTGCCAGGTTCATGGCGCTGGTAAAGACCTTGCCTGTGTGGATTTTTTTAGAAGGCAGAAGTGTAAATCCTTGGTATAAAGCACAGGAAAAAGAGGCATTTTTAACAACAATAATTTGTATATGCTTATTTTTTGGTCACCATATGGAATACAAGAAATCATAAAACTTAAACAATAGCACCTTCTGTCTTTGAAGCTAAATCCCACACTGCATTTTTGTTACATGTGATGTTAAAATGTCAGAATAATGACAGATTGCATTGTACTTTACTTACTTCTTGTCCTGCTTTTCTTGTACAGCGGAGTTTTTGTGTAATGATACACTACTGAAGCTAAATGGAACAGGTAAAACAAAACAGTGTAATTCAAGTCCACAATAGTTCACTTAAATCACATCTCCCAGCATGCACTAATGTCAAATGACTAATCCACTTGCACCTATACGTTATTATGGCTATGAGATTAAAAAGGGGTCGTATAAATAATTGTCGAAATGCATTTGTTGGTTGAAATAGGGTCAAAAGAGTATAGGGTTAAAGAGTAAGGTGATTGGATGTTTATCTTTGAAGTTGAATAAGATAAGGGATGCAGCGCAAAGCAGAGACACACAGAGACAGGCATGTTTCCAGGCAACATGGGATTCTGCCGTTCCTTGCACAAACCCAAATCAAAAGGGCCGGTGGCTCTCATCAATCTCGCCCTCTCTCTCTGTGTTGATCACACGGAGGAGACAGTGTCAAGGTCACAACTTTTGTCCGCACCATTACCTACTCATAAGCGTGTTTGTCCAAGCCAGGAACGCAGAGGTAACAGATGGTGTGTGTGACAGTGTGTTTGACACCAGGCATGCACAGCCTCAGTGAGAGGATAGAGAGTAGACATGTGTCCTGACCAGTAAGCCCACATCTATCTGCATGCAAGTGATGCACCTCTGTCATACAGCACCAATCTGTAGAATATACTCAAATACAATACTGTTCAAATAATATTTTTTAAGTAGAAGTAGTCAACAAAATAATTACTTGAGTAGGATTAACAAGTTATTCAGTTTAAAGTATACTTAAGTACTTTTGCTTTATAGTCTGCTTTGTTTTAGGGTGGTGTTGGGGTAACATAGGCCCATTTAGTTCCCCAAAATCTAAAATAAAAAGCACAATAAGAATATTGCAAAAGGACCAATGTAATTACAGAACCATTTAGTTGTCTGTACAAGAAATTAAAACTGAAATTTAACTTAATGACACAGCCAGTCACCTGCCAGAAGATAGCACTTGACTTTAAGAAAAGAATCACGTGTCTATGATCAAAGAGGAAAACAAAAACACCTCTTGCTACTACTTTTGGTTTGAAGGGAGCGTTCAGGTTTTCAAGTAGGGTTCTACAAAGCACTAGCATCCAAACTGGGACCTATTCTCTACTGGGAAATAATGACATCTCCTCTAAACTCCTCTAACCATTTGTACATAATATAACAAAAAATAAATACGTATAGAGTTAAAACACACGCAATTACATACCATGGTCTAATATTTGTTCCCTACTGTGTGGAAAAGACCCTGGTCACATTGAGGCCATAGAGATGGTCCACCTGCCCACTCTTTTGGTCACACAATTGTCTATCATTCAAGTTTAAAATGGCAGAAGGTGTCATCTGGAAGCTACAGGGGTTTAAATCAATACCTGAACACTCAGGCAATCTGCACTAACAACCATGTGGTCAATTGTAAAGCTCAAGATGCCATTTAATGATATTGCCTTGCTGGGTCTTGCTTCTTGTATCAAAGGAAGTCAACCTACATTCTGCTGTGTCTGTATAAAAGGTTAGTTTTGTTTGGAAATCAGTTTGTTTTATAAGAGACTACGTGTTTCAGAACTATTGTGTTTTATTAAATGGCAGTGTTTAGTTTGTTTCATTCAGTTAAGAGATTGGAATAGTTCTTTTAATGGACGTATAAGATGTTTTTTCAAAATCTAATTGTATTATCTCCCTCAGGGCATTTCTGAAGTAAGCAAAGGGCTCTTAAAATCAAAGCTACAAGATGCACCTTCCCAATCTCAAGAGATGTGCATTTCTTTCTTTCAGATGAGTGCTGTTGTCAAAGCTTTGCAATCACTTTATTCTCTTGCAGTGGACACATTGCTTCCTCTGTATACCTTCACGCTCCACAAAACACCATTGAACTCCTGACACACCTTGCTAAAGTGGAAAGAGAAGGACCCTGTTCTACAGTCTCCATTTAAATGCTTTCAAGGTGAAAAAGGGCCCATTCTGCCTGTGGAAGAGGTACTTTGGGGGACACTAGTGAGATATCTCTCTCTGTATATGTGAAGCTCGAAGCAAAAGCTTGTGCTTAATCAGGTGCAAGGACATTTACACCATTTGTTTTTTTTCTCCGGATGCACACAGGAAAAATAGAAAAATAAGCAAGAAAATGCTGAGAGAGCGATGAGGGCGAAGCAATGGGAAGTGTTGTGCTCTTAACATTTTCAAAATGGCTGATAATAGACTTCTCCCATGCGTGTAAACATTGCATTTCCATAGAAATGGGCTCTTTTGGTGTCTCAAACGAGTAGTCATGGGTGAGAGGCTCATGTGGCACTCACCTCTTAATCGCGTTAGATGTTTTCAAAACTGCACCCATTTCCTGGAATGAAATAGACAAAATAGTAGAAGGCAAACTAAGCAAGATTTTATGTGAATGTTTGTAAACCAATTTGGGCCCATCTACCACCCTCTTAAGTTTTCATTAGTAAATAAAAGTCAAATTCAGGTTTACTCTGGCTTTTAAGTGAACTAGTATATGCTGTATTTTTATTTTCCATGTGAGCTAAGATTTGTTAAAAGTGACACACAAAATGTCCCAAACATGTAAACAAATGTGTACATTTTTGCTTAAAAAATCCCAAGACAGACATTGTTTTTATTGTCATTACATTTTGACATATTGTACTGGGACTTTCCAACAGTCATCATCTTCAAAAAAGGATTTATTTAGGGACAAACTTGCTGAAAAAGAAAATTAGATGTAGTAACAGTGACAAAAAGGTTGAAAATTGTATCTGATTGCAGCATTCTAATTATTTTCAATAGTAAAACTGAACAAATTTATAATTGGAAGGTCTTGTGTGTGATGTTTAAGTCGGTTATTTCATAGAGAGAAAAATAATGGACCAATGAACCTAAATAAGTCAACATTCAGTTTATGGAGATTAAGAGGCATGAAGCATGACGCTCATCCTGACCTCAGTCATGGTAGAGTAGTCAAATATCATCGTTCTTATGCTTAAAAAAGAACATCCTTAAAGCTTGTGGATGGTGAGCAAGCTGTAAATGGTAAATGGCATGCATTTATATAGCGCTTTTTTGCACCCTTCTCAGGCACCCAAAGCACTTTACATCGTGCTTCCACTCACCCCATTCACATACATTCACACCTGGGGCAGACAGAGATGGGGGCTGCCATACAAAAGGCGCTCAACCTTCTCCGACCACCACCAAACACACCTCTACAGTCACACACATTCATACACCTGTGCTATGGACACCGGAGGCAAGGTAGGTTAAGTGTCTTGCCCAAGGACACAACAACAGTATGAACAGGGCAGAGCGGGAATCGAACCGCCAACCTTCCGGTTATAGGACGACTGCTCTACCACTGAGCCACTCTGTCCCCGCTGTCAATCATTAGAATTTGTTTTGCTTATCGATAAAAATCACCAAAAATATCACCGAATATTCCAGTTTGTGAATTCATAAGACAAAATATCTCATTGTTAAACAGTAGGCATCTTCATGTCGTGATTATGTCATCAATCTAACACAGTCTCGCCAGTACATTTTTGAAACCTAATACTTACACGACAGGAGTCCATCGAATCTTGCCATTCCAATTTCTATAGCAGATAATTAGATTATGTTTCAGGGAGCTGTCGCATGGATTTGCATGAAAAAACATTTAAGGATGGTGCTGCTATTACTTCTATTTTATATAATGTTAATGGGCACACTACCCAAGCAGAAAGATTATGTATGCCAAGAAGCCAGTATATTAGTTGCAAAAATGGTGGTTCTAACCATTTCAAATGATAGAAAACAGCTATGTCTTTAGGAAAAGCTCTTTATTGTTCTCTCATCTGGCCCTAAAGTCATGAGGTTTTCATGTGAAGTAGTGACCGTAAGAACTGTAGATACTCACAACCTGGGGCCTTACTTTTCTTGACAGGGTTAAGAGTCTGATGATCCAGAAAGACCTTCGACTCATTGCTGCTCCTTCACATTTCGAAAATCTGCCAGGGTAGTTCAGGCTGCCTCCCAGGAGCTTCATTTTGGAACTCCACAAATCCACTGGGAAATGAAGAGAACATATTTACTCTTCCAATACTAAAGAAAGCTATCTTTGCAGTATTTTATTGCTTCTACTGGAAAAGAATATATCTATCACTAAACAATACTTTTTTTACATGTAAACAATGCTAAACAAAATGGGGATAAAAAAGCACAGGGAAATTCAAATGTATTAGCGCTAATTATCTCATGTTTAGTTACAAAGATAGCAGATATTTTTGTCAGTGTAAGATATATTAGCTCTATGATTCATGTTCTCTGTAAACGTCTTGTCAAAGATTTGTAGTTCTAATATATTTCTCCCAATAACTTTTTGAGTCTGCAGAGTTTCTTCCCAGAGACTCCTGCTGCAACATATTCGCTAAATCTTGTCAGAACTGTACTTGAAGCATTGCACTACATCAATCACTGTCCCTAGTGAGGACTGCAACAGAGAAACGAGATGAAGGTTGGCTTGCAGGTGACACACACTTGCTGTAAAAAATTCAATACTCCTGACTCCAAAACCTTCCCAAAACTTGGTTCTCTAATGAACAGGAGACAGCATGTCCTGTTGGTAACTGAGAGAATAGTGGTGGCACTAGTTAAACTTGATGAAAGATACTACCCTCATAAATCACTTAAGACTTTATGGATTTTTAAAACATTCAACAGAAAAACAATTTTCTTAAAGGTTACACATTTAGTTTTTTCACTTTTTCCTCTTTACTTGGGTAAAACACATACTTTTAGAGCTACATAAAACATCTACAAAGGGCCAAAGCACCTTCAGAAGACTAGAATCCTCATCTTCCTGACAGCAGATTTAAGATTTTGTGGGGTCACAAATGACTCCAGCTTATCACTGTCATAATTAGCCAAAAAGGTGAACACGCTGGAGGTAGAGGTCCTGCTAATCAATCAGATGGGGGCTTAAAAGAGGCTGGTCAAAACGTTTGCAAATATGTAACCTATAGAATGTAAATGCAATATAATAATTTGACAAAAACAGTGTTGAGAGTTCTGAGAAAATATCATAAAAGCACAATAGCCTTTGATGAAAAACATTGACCAGTATGACTTGGGGTTTCATATTTTAAATCTAAATGTCAGCAAGAAGTCTCATACAAAACACATATTTAATAACTAGACCAAAAAGGAAAAGACATCTGTTAATTTATTACGATCTGGCCCAATGTTTTTGATTAATTTATTTCACAAACATTCTGTGCCATTAAATGCGGACATGAAGCACATTCCTGGTACTTGTGGTGATTCAAATACAGCTTTCGAGTGGTGATCACAAAAAAGGGAAGTGGGCGGATGAGGGGATTAGACAGCTCTTGGTAGATCTTCATTAAAAAGATCAATGTCTGAGGAGAAACTCATTAATGCAACTAAATCAGGTTATAAACCTGGACTGCCAGATTAGTGGCTGGTAAAACAGTGAAAAGCAGAAATGAATGTGGAAACAGGGACAATAGGGGTGTCAGTTGTTATCAGAAATCTGAAGGCTAGTTCTACACAGCTCAACCAATTTATCAACTCTAGTAGTAGACTGTTGTGTGATGGCCACAGCTGTCACTACACTGCATTATGGCTGAACTTTAGTTTTTCCATTATATTGATGTGAGAGTAAAAGAAAATGACAGATTTGACCTTGGTACTGAAAAACAGTTAGACTTTGTAAATAGAGAATGTCATTCATTTACAACTTCACTGTTAGGCCAACGGATTTAGTGGTTACACTATTTAAAATATTTTTTTTGGAAAGGGCAAAGTAGGTAGTGATTTATTTCTGATGTAGACTTGTCAGCAGCAGAGAAATTATATAGCCTGCATTTCAACAACACAAACCATGTACTTGAATGTTAATTCTATCAAATCTGTGTATCTAATTAATGATTGGGGGCTAGCTTAGAATATGTATGTAATAAAATTTATTTTACACTGGCCAGCTACTTTGTAAAACTACAGTATAATAAATATAAACTAAGGATATGACCCATATAAAGACAGTAGAAATACGTTTAGGATAAGCTTAACCTAGCTTACCTGCTTAGTGGCTAGCTGTTTTAGCCTCCAATTTCAGGCAAAGTTTCCTGGTAGCTTTGAGTCCACAGGATTGCTCTGCTCTCTGTAAATACCAGGAAAAAAGATTGGGATACTCTTTTTACTGTGTGAAAACTTAAACATTTTTGTAACTTACAGATATGTTTAAGTTTTTATACTTAAGGTTATTAGCCTCTACAAATGTGTCCATGTTGTTGTAGTTGCTTCCTGTTGCTAACTAATATGGCGCTAACATTATATAGAGCTAACCTAAGTTTTTTTTAAACTTACAAAATAGTTGCTGAGAAGGGGGGTCTGTCTGACTTTTGTACTCATTGGTGGTAGAAGGCTTCTTTACAGTCACTGATTGTTCTGTAGCTTAGTAATGTATTTTATACCAATTCTAGTTTGAATGTGAATGATCTAGGCTAGCTAGCTAATCACCTTTAGCTACTTCTCTTAATAAATCCTCTCCATCACAGACTGTTCAATAAGACAAATTTGAAATTATTTTGAACAATACGTTGGTCTGTCAAGGCTATGCACATGGTTTGTTAAAATATCACTAATAATATTTGACTTTGATGGACATATTGATAAAGTTGTAATGATAAAGGGCTCATAAAGTTAACTGTGTTTTCTGGACAGTCTAGTTTTGGTTTTCAGTTTTCTGAGTGACATGCCTCGTGCCTTAAAGACAAAAAGAAAAGGATTATTGCAGTTTCTCAAGGTCAAGGAGCGTTTACCACCCTCAAAGATAATGTGGTAAACCCACTTGTGTTGGGACAAGCCAACTTCAATAAAGCCTCTATCCATACACATGCCTTTAAGGCAGACTGGGAAACTGTGTCTGTGGAATCTGCTGCTCAGATATTTGATTTGTGAGAAACGTGGAGGAGATGTAAAGTGGGAAAAGATTTCATTTTCCCCTCAGGCACCCTCTATGATTTTAAGAATTACAAACCTCCTGTCTGCCTCTTTGTGACCCTAGAATTTTAAAAACATAGACTGACAGTGTGTGGTACATGAGAATTTGGGTTTAGTATTTGGGGTCATAATGCAGAGTATCCCTAGTGGAGTAAAATGAATGTTTATTTGGAAAAAAAACTAAAGAGAGTGTTTGCCAAATTGTACTACTCCTTGGTTTGAGTTAAAATAAAATAAAGATTAATAAATAAAAAACAGGCTCAGATGCCTTGCTGTGTGGATTGAACTCTTGAACCAATGAGCCATGTTGATGCAGCAGAACAAGTTTAATAGATACTCAATGTTGCTCTGTTATCTCCCACCAGGAAGCAAAGAGAATACAAGTGCATGTAACAGTTTGATACACCATTGCTATTCAATAGGAATTATATTTACTTTATTATCAATTGGCTTTCTGCAATGAGGTTTTGCTTATCAGTGTTTCACATTCACTTTTATATATTTTGGCTGCACATAATGACGACCATTTTTTTAAACCATTGTCTGTGTGTTCTGTTTTTGCTGGCTTGATAATCTTTTCAATGCAGCAATTAATAACAGCAGGTTACATTGCAATGCTGCCCCCTAGTTTCAGACTGTGGTACACATTGAAGGAAGAGAAATACTGACAAGGAATGTGTTAAGTGCGAAAATATACAAGAGGCCACACAATACCTTTGACCCTTTATATTTGAAATATACCATGTTCAGTATTAAATATTCAAGACAGTTTTTCACATTTACATAAAACCAACTATTCAATTCCAAACAATGTCCACAAGTCAAAATGACAGACGCCTTGACTGTCTCAAGCAAGCCCCTTGACACTTGTTCATTCAGCGGCGTTGTTTGGAGTGTCAAACAGACGAAAGAAACGCGAATACATCATATACAAAAGATGGCACTTTCAAGACTGCAGACATACAAAGGAATATTTCCAGCGGATTTGCATTCATCCCCAGGAGAGGAGCTGCTCACTCACTGCACATCTACCCGGAGAAATCAACCTATTCTTAGATTTGAGATTATTCAGAAAAAAAAAGATGCCTCTCGTATATTATTATTATTATAGCATACTCTTGAGCACCACCTCACCTTCGAAATCTCCAAATCACATCTGCAGGCAGCATATGCATTTTTAACACGTTCTGGAGTAAATAGCAATCAATAACATCTCCACCACTTGTACACACCAATCTCTGTGCTTATCACTCTTAACGAAGTGCTGCTTAAAATGATCAGTGCATGTACTTAAACTAATGATTAGGTGGCAAGGAGACAAAATTATAGTCTTGTGGATATGCATCAATATGAAGAAAGCTAAGCAGTCAGTGGGCTTAAAGCGGCTTAGACATCAAGAGTCTCAATTTGGCTGCAGTTTGTTTGCACCTCCTTTCCATGCCAAAATTCGTTTGGGGAGTGCTTAGTAATTTCTTTACATATATTGATGGCACAGTGAATGAAAGAAAGTCTGTTGAAATGCATCCGTGGCTGCCTGTAGCTTAAGTTCAGGATTTAATGTGCAGTAAAGGGAGCTTTATTGGAAAGGAGACGTAGACTCTAAATTCCAACTGCCGTAATATTACTCAATGTTAACATTAATTCAACTGTACCGTCCATATCCAGGCACGTCTTGGGGAGATTTAATTTTCTCTTGGTAATATATGTTTGGATTTTTGGTGGGCAGAGAATATTACGCAGTTTGTAGAAGCTATGATCAATGTATCTGTTGCATTATAGTTTTAAAGGCTATTCTGGTGTAAGATTAGTTTTTAAAGCTCAAATGCTTGTATCTTAGCAGACCGACAGCTACTACATGCATCCCATGTCTTTGGCTGCATCACTGGCAAGTTTACTGGTGCTAAATTGTTGTTTAATTAGAAATAAAGCTATGTTAACCTAGTTGCTATTGTTTGGGACCTGTTTTATCTGTGTCTGTGCTAGGGTAATCTGCCACAATCATTAGTCACATACAGCAGAAAATATTCGACACTAAGCCTCCTAAGAGTAATTTATAATTAAGTTATTTCATTATAAAAACTGTGGTTGAGTTGAGTTGAAAACAGTGTAATGGTGTGTTTCTCTAGAAAGGCAACAACACAAAGCCTAACTTAATTCAGCAGACAGTTATCCAATCTGACAAATATATTTATTTTGTTTAATCTACAACTTGCACCAGCTTGAAAGAAGTCTGTCACCAAATATTGTGACAATATGTAGAAGTTATCCCAGAGAGGTTAAGGGTGGTATGGCAGTGTTTGTAGTTCTGGTGTTACTGAGTAGCTGGAGAGGCATATTACACATTTCTGGTCTGGGCAGCGTTTTTGCTCCACGATAAATGTTTAAACTGGATGAGAAGGTGTTTTTGTTTTTAAACTGTGAAAATGGCATCCGATTCTGGCAACATACAGAAAGTAGAACGACAATAGCAAAATACAGATATATTGTTAGTATTAAATGTAAAAATATATTCTGAAGCTTCAGGGTTAATCAGCTCTGCACCGGAAAAAAAAACAGGAGTGAATATACTCAGTTGTGCTCATACCCTGGCAGAATTTGTAAATGTTCGGTCATTTTACAGAGAAGATAAATGATAACACAAAAAAACGTCACTCGTAGTCAGTGGTTTGGTGAAGCCATCTATTGCCAAATAACTGTGTTTACTCTTTTTAAATTATAATGACAACAGAAACTACCCAAATGATCCTGATCAAAAGTACCCTAGTGATTTTGGCCTGATAACATACACACAAGTTGACACAAACAGCTTTGAATGACTACTAAAGGTAACATCCTCATGACTACTAAAGGTAACATCCTCACCTGGGATCTGTTTGCGTGTAACTAGTGTGTTTTAATAAAAGGTCAGTGAGTTTCTGGGCTCCTAACAGACCCTTGCATCTTTCATCCAGTGCTGCACCTACGTACGTTTCTACTGCATATTCTGAGTCATGGGAAAAGCAGGCATTTGAAGAAAAATGGGCTGCATGGTCAAGTTGCCAGAAGAAAGACATTATTACGCAAATGCCACAAATCATCCTGCTTACAATATGCCAAACAGCACAGAGACAAGCCTCAAAACCTCCAGAATAATGTCATTTGGAGAGATGAGACCAAAATTAAATATTTTGGCCACAACCACAAACGTTACATTTGGAGAGGATTCAACAAGGCCTTTGATGAAAGGTACATCATTCTTACTGTAAAACATGAAGGTGGATCGCTGATGTTTTGGAGATCTGTGAGCTACAAAGGCTCAGGAAAAGATGAATGCAGCTTGTTATCAGAAAATACTGGAGAAAAATTTACACTCTTCAGCCCGGATGCTTCGCATGGGACGTACTTGGACGTTCCAACATGACAACAATCCAAAGCACAAGGCCAAGTCGACCTGTCATTGGCTACAGCTGCATAAAGTGAAGGTTCTGGACTGTCCATCTCAGTCTCCTGACCTCAGTATAACATTGAGCCACTCTGGGGAGATCTCAAACGTGCAGTTCATGCAAGACAGCCCAGAATTTACAGGAACTGGAGGCTTTTTGCCAAAAAGAATGGGCAGCTTTACCATCTGAGAAAATAAAGAGCCTCATCCACAACTACCACAAAAGACTTCAAGCTGTCATTGATGTGAATGCATGCATGCAATACACAATATTAAGAACTGTAAACTTTTGATCAGGGTATATTTATTTTGGGTAGTTTCTGTTATTATGATTTAAAAAGAATAAACAGTTGTTTGACAATAGCTTCACCCAAACACTAACTATGAGTGAATAAAAGGTTTTTGTGTTATCATTCATATTCTCTGAAAAATGGCCAAATCATCACAAATTCTGCCAAAATTCTATATGTAAACTTATGAACACAACTGTTTATACTCAAACGCCTTTGCTATAAGCATATACACTGACTGCTTTCTTTTCAATGTAACTGTTTCAATTTATAATTTATCAAAATAGCAGCAACATTAATAATCAGTTATGACTGCTCACAAAAGAATAATTATGCACGTTTGTAATTCCATTTTGAAAAACCAACCAGCTTAAACACTATCTGTCAGAAACATCAGCATTTAGAAGCATGCTAATGTGTCAAAAAAAACCCGGACGTCTCCTAATTGCCGCTTCTTTATCCAGTACCAGCTGTTTACGCGCTTTGATTGAGGCGAGCTCGCGGAGTTTTGTCACATCCTTAATGCCGGTGAATCTGCATATCTCCGCAACAACACAGCCAGACTAAAGGCCTGTCAGCTCCAACGACCAAGCCCCTCGTAAAGTCTCTCAGCAGATAAGAGCAAAGAAACAGTAAAGTCTGTAATAGCACACAAACATACAGTCCCAGGAAGACACACTCTCCACCATAGTTCAGATATCTTAACTGTTAAATGTTGAGCTGTAGTTATATTGATGCAGGACAAGACAATACAACGATTGTATAAGGAAGATTGCTTTTGGAAATGGACTTATATAATTAATGTTTAGAGAAGGATAAAGATGCACAGTACATAAAGAAAAAGCATACACTGTAGATGAGGCAGAGTGCGCTGAGTAGAAATGGAGGTTTCTCATTTTAAAATGGCAGAAAAAGGACATAAGCACACCTGGGATGATGGACATGGAAAAATGAAAGACAGAAAATAAGCAGAATGCAATATATTAAACATAATGCACAACAGTAATAAGGAAATACAAGAGCGGATTGTACTATTAATAAAAAGCGGCAGCCATCTCCAGAGAGCCTCTCTTGTTCCACACTCTGCCAATTTGACTTTGCCATCAAGCGTGACAAGCTGCTGGATTTGCTATCAGAGCTGAACTCGGACGACCCTCCTATCCCTAAGCACAAAGTAGCACCCATGCAAGCCCACTTCCCTGAGATAAATTCTTCACGGAAGGACACACCACACACAGTGCAGCGCTCTCTCCGGCCCCCCACAGCAACATCCCCACTGCTTAATCTAATCAGTTCAAATTAACTGTAATACACGCAGTGGCCCCGGGCTTTTGACTGCGCTGTATCTCGCTGACACACCTTGTAAAACTTGCCTCCGTTCCCTGCTGAATGACAGCCACACAGACTAACTGGAGCTGACACACAGGGCTGGGGAAAAGTTCATTTGAAGATAATTTTGACAGCAGCAAAACTCTTTATGCATCATTATAGTATATTGAATTATCGGATAATACACACCTCAGTGCCTGGTGTATTTTGGGAGTGGTCAGGCTGCATTTACGCTGCAGGCAAAAGTGGCCCTTTTTATGTTTCTGATTGACATCATTCTTTGTAAATGCTTTTTCTTGATAATTCTGACAGGAGTCACTGATGGTGCTTTCACACCAGCCTGGGTTAGTGCTGGTTCAGGTTCAGGTAGGCTTTTATTTATAATTTTTTTCAAAAGACTCACAGCCTGGTGTTTACTTGTAGAGCAGGCTGCATTCAAACCAGTTTAATTTGAACCAAACCACTGAACATTGTTAACAAACAGTGGCAGAAGTTTGTGCCTGGCAACATGATTTAGATAAATATTATTTCAGTTTTTGTTTAATTAAAGATGCTGTGTGCAGTTTATGGTGGCACCTGGTGGCAAATGAAAAGATTGTTACTTTCACATACTGAATAGGCCTACTGATGTAGAGTAACAGCAAAGACATTTATGAAAATATACTGAACAAAAATTTAAACACTTTTGTTTTTCCTCCAATTTGCATGAAAGTTCTAAGACTTTTTCTATGTACATCAAAGGCTTTTTTCTCTCAAATATTGTTTACAAATCTGTGTTAGTGAGCACTTTTCCTTTGCTGAGATAATCCATCCACCTCACAGGTGTAGCATATCAAGATGTTGATTAGAGAGCATGATTATAGGTGAGCCTTAGGCTGGCCACAATAAAATGGCCAGTTAAAAACTGTGTGCACTAAAATGTGCAGTTTAATCACACAGCACAATGCCACAGTTGTTGCAAGTTTTGAGGGAGTGTGCAATTGGCTGACTGCAATAATGTCTACCAGAGCTGTTGCCCGTAAATTGAATGTTCATTTCTCTACCATAAGCCGTCTCCAAAGGCGTTTCAGAGAATTTGGCAGTACATCCAAACGGTCTCACAATCACAGACCCTGTGTAACCACACCAGCCCAGGACCTCCACATCCAGCATCTTCCCCTCCAAGATCCTCTGAGTTCAGCTACTCGGACAGCTGCTGCAACAATCGGTTTCGTTTTTGCACAAACTGTCAGAAACCGTCTCAAGGAAGCTCATCTGCATCATTGCTGATGTCAACGTTGTGGATTGAATTGCCCATGGTGGCGGTGGTGTTATGGTATGGGCAGGTGTATGTTATGGACAATGAACACAGGTACATTTTATTAATGGCATTTTGAATGCACAGCGATAGCGTGACAAGATCCTGAGACCCATTGTTGTGTCATTGATCCACAACCATCACCTCATGTTGCATCATTGAAATGCACAGCCCCATGTTGCAAGGATCTTTTCCTTTTCAATTCCTGGTAGCCGAAAAAACATCCAAGTTCTTACATGGCCAACATGGACATGTCACCCAATGAGCATGTTTGGGATGCTCTGGATCAGCGTGTTCCAGTTCCTGCCAATATCCAGCAACTTTGCACAGCCATTGAAGAGAAATGGACCAACATTCCAATCAACCACCTGATTAACTCTATACAAAGGAGATGTGTTGCACTGCATGAGGCAAATGGTGGTTACACCAGACTGGTTTTTGGACTCCTCCGAACCCTGTGAGGGGGATGGATTATCTTGGCAAAAGAGAAGTGCTCACTAACACAGATTTGGATTTGTGAACAATATTTGAGAGAAATAGGCCTTTTGTGCACATATAAAAAATCTTGAAAAGACCTGTGAAAAATAGGGGCCAAAAAAAGTGTTAAAATGTTTGTTCAGTGTAATTTGTAAAATATGTATCTAATGATACAGTTGTAGTAGTTCGATATAGTCATGGTTCTTTTCCCCTTTGTAAAAAGCCTATTATTGGATAAAAAAGGTAACCTGATTCTGCCAGATAGAACTGATTCACAGAACTTAGTCTGTTCCACAGTACCATCCAGGGGGGCTCCCATTGAGAGCGTTTGCAAAAGAGCTGGTACTTTTAATGAATACCTGGTTGGTGATTGGATTCATCAATCACAGTTTATCCAATCAGAGCAGGTAACTGTAAAACGGCCGCTACATCCTCAAACCTAAAACACACCCAGACCTGTCAGTGCTGCCACGTCATTGGACGCAACAAACCAGTCTGGCCAGGATTTGGACCTACTTTGAATAGATTGCTTGGAGCAGTTCAAGATGGATTTGTCTGAGTTTGTAAACCAATCTTGCCTGAATCCAGCTGCAGTGCAAGGTTATAAAAGGAGTGATGGAGTTTTTATAAAAGTATGTTAATTAATCTTTTAGCATGATTTAATTTTAAAAAGATAGTTTGGACACTGCCGTTTAAAAATGTGACTTTTTTAATATATGTGAATATTAATGTATACTCTTGCTGTATTTGGGTTAACAAACTGGAAGTCTAAACAAGAATGTTTAACTTAGCACTAAAGCTTACAATAATAACCTAGATTCAATACTAGAAGGCCAAGAACATTCAATTATACTGTATATGCGAATACATCTGTATATCTTTGCACATGTCTTGTATCAGTCTAGACATACAACAGTCTGACATCATCTAATTACACCTGCTAAATGGCAGCGCAAACACTAGCTGTAGCTTTGCAGGACACTAGTCATTTTATACTGAGCCGGGGTCATCTCTCTGCGTGTGCTGACATTAACAATGAAATATTCATCTTAACATGGCAGTACACAGCCCTTCATCTGACATTAGACCTGAGCAGCAGGCCGACTCCTGTCTGGAACAAAGTGAGGTTGAGGATGGTAAAGCTGTTTACCTTTTCAAACACATCTGTCTGTGGAATAAACACCCGTGTTATAATATAGTGTAAGATTTCCGTGTAGCCTATTTAGATTTCTTTATAACAGTTTTATTCATATTCTATTATTCTATGGCTTTGCACTGCTATGAAACAAGCTGTAGCACATACCTGAGTGTTTAATAGTGATGTATGGTGATATTATTACTGTCTTTTATCTTTTATAGAATACATACATAACAGGCTTCAGCCCATTAATATTATGTATTTTGTATATTGCTTCAGCCCTGCCATCAAAGCATGGAGCTGATGTCTTCAGCTATACTGCCATCAAGTGGTGGAAAACTGTCACTTGCTGTCTAGACCAAACAGTATCTATAACAAACAGTTGGTTCATTTTCTTAAATCTCCAGAAACGTATAGTCATTCTCCATCAGCATGTGTTTTCATAGAAGTAGCAGTTGAGAATTTGCTTTTTATGCAGGAAAGGTTGTAGTGTCTGTTGAGGAAAGCAGACTTTATTTGCATTTTTATAGTTTTGGCAGTGAGAGAGAACCCAGTTAAGATACTGTAGCAGATGGTGACAATTAACTGTAAAGACTTAAACTGCTGCTAGAATATACCAACGCAAGACTTGTTTACTCATGTCGTTAGATGAATGGTAGAAATGAAACATAGACCATTTTATAGCCTCTGTGTGTGAATGGGATAATGCATGGTTGAGGCATTGGATTCACACATAAAGGTTAGAAGTAGATAACACAAAGACATGGCCACACACGCCCACAGAACAGAAATGTGATGGAGTTAATGTCTGCTCCCATCTGGTGGCAACATAGTGTTATTACATATGACAATCATTTAGTTTCTAAAGTCAACTCATTAAACAGTTCAAGCTGTGGTCAGTCCCTCGCATTTGGCTCTTTAGCTTTTCTTTCATGGCTTAGACAGACTGTCACATGTTTAAATTTGAAAATCAGATGACTTTCTATAATTACTGTGGACCTAAAATTATTCTAATTTCTTCTCATATTTTAGTTCTTATTACGAGAGGACATTTATATTGTAGGATATTAGACTTATACTTATTGTAAAGGTTTATCTTTAATGTAACCAGATATCCATAGTGGCACTCAATTAATAAACTAAAAATTAGCTTGGCTCAATAGCGTAATAAAATATCTGAAGCAGGTACACGGTGATTGAATACTAAATTATTTTATCTAACACCTAAAAAAGAAAGGTGTGACATTTTACAGTGCTGAATTAAGACAAGCCCTGCAGCCATTCCTGCTTTGGTTCTCCACATATTTCTTTCTTTCCACATCTGCAGCCTGCAGATTTGAGTTCTTGCAGCTGACATTGTGTCCCAGTTTAATAGCGGTCCATAAACATTCTTAAAATTGTCATTATGACTTTGCAAACAGACTGGAATTAATATCCGTGTTATGTCTAGTGCAGCCTAACTTTAACAGTATACACTGAAGATAAATCTGCGCTTTGGAGGATCAGCATGAGCTGTTTGGTTGAATTAGTGCCTAAACCAGCAGGGAGCACATTCACAGGCCTTATCATCTAAAGACAGCACAGGAACGACAGAAAAAAGCATCCAAATCGATGTTGTTTGTCCCACCAAAATTCTCCGCCATGTAATGAACGTTGTAGTCTCTATAGAGCACAAGCACAGCTTAAGACTCTTACTCTTATTATACTCAATCATAAAGCCTTGACCTTTCCACGGATCTCGGATCTTTTCATATCATTTTATGCTGTGTCACTTCAAGAGACAGGTTTGATAAAAGCACACATCCAGGAGAAATACAGTGAAGAGACAGTGCTCATAACTAGGGGCTTGATCGTTGTTTTGTGTACATTTCTTGACGTCTAATTGTCTTTAGACCCATGTGGGCCACACAAGGTAATTGGCTGAAATGAAAGGATGAGAGGGCAAGAGAGAAGCAATTGGAAGTGACAACTGAAACTACTGCCCTATTAAAATGGTCTTGCAATAACCAGTGCGCAAGGTTAGACCAAAAGATAAAACTGTTTCATCCTCTGACAACCGTCTGCACACACTCATAAGAGATTGTGTCTTCATATAAGATTTTGTGTTTGGAATGAAACACATATGTACTTCTTTTTAGGTGTTTTCTTTTTCATTGGTGTTTACAGAGAGCCATTGTCCAGAACGGCATTATTTGTAGACATAAACTGAGCCAAAAATGGTAAAAAGCGGGATAGAGCATCTGTATTGTTTTTTGTCTCCATAATGTCAAAGTCGTCAAGAAAATCTGCAACAGGAAAAAAGGATAAAATACCAAATGTAAGGAATATAAAAAAAAGTATATATAAAATAAGATTGTTTAAGAGTGTTTTCTTGGTTACATTTCTGTGATAAAATGTTTGTGTCATCCATTAACTATTTTCTTGACACACTTTAAACTGTTAGATGTACAAATGTTCACTGCTGCAAACACAACCAGCGCACTACATTTGATGAAATTAATTATTTCCTTTAAGATGCAGCATCTGGAAGAATATGATTAAATAAATCGAATGGTTTATATAGTAGCTTGAAGAGAGTGCTGCGTTGCCAATACAAGCAGTGCTAATGTAAAGCCACACAAGTAATCATGGGAATTATGATGATGTGTCAAAGGCTCATCAAATTTAGTTCAATTTCGAAATGGTTTTTTTTGTGAGAAGCTACCATTATTTGAAAACTGCTCTCATGTTTCCTAACACTGCAGATGATGTTTTTGCAATCTTTAATTCATTTAATTTAAGTTTATGTGTGATTTTTTTTTCCCCACCATTATCACATAATATCCACTTTCAGGCATAAACACACTTTTAAATAGCGTCTGTTGGTTTTAAAATCATAAAACGTAATTAGACAATGACATGTGAGAAAGCAGAACACATTGTCCTCAGGTAATGCACCAGTCCCTCATTAGAACAGCTACAACTGAAATAGTTTTTCAGGTTTGTGATCAATCAAGCATTGACAATCAGTCAATACAATTCAATGGAATGACATTTATCCTTGATTTTTTTCTGCTTAAAAACTTAAAATGGTGTAGGTCAGCCGTGACGGATAGATGAAATAATCCACTGTACAATAACTTAATTTACTAATTATGGATTTGACTTGCCATACATTATTAAAAAGCACAGACAAGCCTTTGGCATTTAGCCTATGAACTGATTTACCACTTTCTTCAATAATTGAACCTCCCCAACTTTAGCTTGTGAAGCATGGCCTGATGCAGAGCGACACTCACTTCGCCCACACCTGAAGCTTGCAGAACGTTTAATCACATTCAAATATATGGGAGATCAATAACTGCAGCATGCATATTGTTGATGAGTGAACCGGTCCTTCCACCCACTCCGCTTTGTAACTAGTGCTACATTTTCCAGGTCACGAACCATCTGACAAACACGCTGACATTTTGATGTCTTGGTGCTCGTTCATACCACAAACCGGACATAAATTGTGGACCGTGTTTGTCAGCCTACTGTAAACAACTGGCACCAGAGTGGAAGGGAATGCTGGTTGTGCCTTCTCAGCATTCATCAAAGGACAGCAGTCCCCTCCAGGTCTTCACTTTAATGTCATACTGTAAGTTAGCCCCGCACTGTCACTGTCTACCCTTTCAGTCACGAGCTCCGATCTACTCCCACTTGGCTATGAGTCCCATTTTTGTCAAAACTGTGATGTGGGTTGGGGCTTGTAGTGATGATCGAACTTTCAAACGAGGAGGGGTCCGGGTTTTCATGATGGGTCCTGAAGTTTAAAGCACCTACATTGATCTCAAATGCCATTAAGCCTTTAAGAGATAAGTGTAGTTAAATGGGCAGTATTTCTGTGAGGTCAAGCTGTGTTACCTAATTGCCAATTTAGCTGTTCTTCATGAAATCAACATTAAAACACCACTTTGTAACCCTGCCTAAGAGGCTTAAACAGTGACAGTACACAAATAACGTAAAAGCTATCTCTATATGAATCTTATTTGAAGTGGACTGCAGAAAGCCGGAGGAGTATATATTAATGTTCCTGGTTACTTTCTTGGCTTTTTCATTTAGCTTGTTTTCTCAGAATTTTCTTGGAATAAGACTATAGCAAGAATAGGCCAAAGTTTATTTGAGAAACAAAAAAAGCCACACTCTTGGGACACAAGTGGTCTAATATACTTTTTAAATGACCTCTTCTGTCAGTGGAAACTTACCCATACATACATATAGTTTTCCTGATACTCCATAATCTAACTCTAGACTCTCAGACCTTTGAGAACTGATCAAAAGACACAGCAACAAACACAGCTTTCCATGCCTCATAAATACAAGATACACATTAAAATGTAACTGTACAATGTGGGTTAGGCGCAGCACAGTT
Organism: Perccottus glenii; assembly: GCA_024416835.2. Lineage (NCBI taxonomy): Eukaryota > Metazoa > Chordata > Actinopteri > Gobiiformes > Odontobutidae > Perccottus > Perccottus glenii. The sequence goes on along the minus strand of CM044561.2, from coordinate 15,419,123 downwards.
GCAGAATCCTTGGCAAAGTGATGTGGTATATTTTTAAAATGAAAATCCTTTTAGATAAAAGATACATCTTTTGGATTACAACATGGACTATACACTGTAAACGGTAATGTGCTCTAGATACTGAAATATTTTGACATTTGTGCTGCGCTTTATTCTTCTAACAGTACATTTTTATTCCCATATCTTTATTTCTTCCTTTTGTCTCATGTGACTTTGACGCATGTGGCCAGACATGGGCTGATATAGGCTTGTGCTGCTTATAAACATGTCTAATTAATTTACAGCCGACTGTCAAATGGCTTTTAAGAGCAGTACATTTTCACAGTGGGATCATTTTGGAGACAGCTCCACCGACTGAGCCACAAGGGTCAAGAAAACGGAAAGACATCAACTTTCTGCATTTGTTTCGCTAATTTTATTTTTGAACTTGACAAAAAAAGGAGAAATGCTGGGTGGAAGCAGGGAGCTAAACACACACAAATACATCAGTGTGAGATATCACATTTGCTCTACTGCTGCTGACCACATCCGCTTGTGACAGCCATGTGAAATATAGTTAATGCGCTGCAGCCGGCTACAACTAGATGGCACTGTCAGCGGAATCTTTTACAGCCCAAAACTGTAAATTCACCTGTTTCAATAAAGTAAATCAAACATCCTTCCAAAGTTTGCCTTTGCACAGGTGTCTCAAAATCCTATGCAAAGGCTGACCACGCAGCAGATTTATTGCTCATATGTTTCCACAGCAACAGCAAGAATAAGGGGAAACCTATGAGCACTGTTGAGTTAAATGAAGCGAGTAAAATAGACTGTATTTAAAAAAGGAGCATGACGTTAAATGTAGATCTAGACATATGCTCTGTTCACATGCAGGCAGGCATCTTACAAAAAACACAGCTTTTTATTTTGGCCTTTTGTAAATTAACAATTTTAGGTCAAATAAAACACACTTTATACTTCCAAGGTGAAGACTTCTAAAAAACTGTGTTTACTGTCGATATGTGTAGAGAGATAAAAACTGAGCTTTTCTTTGCTCTCTGTTGTTTAGTGCAACAAGCATGCACATATTAAAAAACAAGGGTGGCCGTGGTGCAGTTTGTTGAACAAATTGGGAGACTTTCACAACAAAGTCATCGGTGACAGTGTGGTCGCCACTTCTGATTGGTTTATGAAAACAGAGCACCTGTTGACTGGTATTTACTGTTTTAACACAGAAAAAGAATGAACAGACTGACACAAAGCCACAGCGCTCAGTGTATGGTCTAACAGTCACCACTAGAAACTTCAAATGCACTGTGTAACACTTGTTTTAATCACCTCCTTTCCTTTTGTAGCCCTATAAAGCCTGACACATCAAAAAATGGCCAGAAAATCCTAATTTTTGGAACCGACTTTTAAAGGACCCCCAAAAAAACAATCTTTGAATTTCCATATCATTTTGTTTGAGATTTTTTTTATATCACATATGATACATTGGGCAATTTTGGCAACTTTTTGCTCATGACAGTGTTAACTTTAGATACAAAAAAACATGTTATATATATATATATATATATATATATATATATATATATATATATATATATATATATATATATATTTGGAAAATGATCGATGCCATCAAAGTATTTATCGTGTTGATAAATTAGAGGTCTTAGAAGCTCGAGTGCCAAATATAATATAAATGGTTTTATACAGTAGGGTTAAAATCTGGCACTTCGTATATCTAATAAACTAATAAAGAAACAGAGAAATAAAAGGTTAAGGAGAAGGAAGGGAGGACAGATGAAAAAGAAGAAACCCGAAGCCCAACCTCAGTAATAGTCACTGCATTTTGGGTTTGTAGGACAATAAAAAAAGTTAGGAAGTGATCTGTTGCAGCTCAAAGCTCTCGCCCCAGAGCCAGTGAAGAATGACACCAGCCCCTGAAAGAAGGCAGAGTGAAGAGTTAACGCACAACAGGCTGCTGCTCGCTGGGGTCTCAGTCGGAGCACACAACACAGTGTCTTCTTCCCTTTTGCTAAAATATATCATGTCTCCAGGGCACTGGCATCTTTCTCTTATAATTTCGCTGCCTACAATGGTGTGGTGTCAGTGTGTGGTGAGAGTGACTGCCCACTGTTGGCCCTGAATTAATTCTTAGAAAGTCTACAGGGAAAAGATTAGGTGTGTAGCAAATATTGTTCCACAGAGACAGACATTTGTACGGAGCTGACAGCCTCTATAGTCAATGTTACTTTCAAACTAGTAAATAACCAGGACTACTGTATGTTTGCACACCCTACACCTACACTGGCCTGGTCATTTTTTTTTGTCTGCCACACTTTGGTGACCTTTATTTGCTGCCATTAAAAACGTGTTACACAGCCCTTGCACGGACTGACAAACTAAACAGATTAACCTTTATCCATGTTCTATAGTCTTGTACGTGAAATTGGTTTCCCCCAAAAACCAAGATAAAACACGTTGGAAATCAAGCAAAAGCACCACTGGAACAAGTCCACTCACAGGGTTGGAAGCATCTAAAGGTGGTAATTGTAGTGAGAAGACTCCTTGGAGCGGAGTTGATATTCATTGTTTTGATCTGACTTTATTTTATACTATTCAAACCATGTTTGTTCCTAATCGTTCCTCAGGAGCAAAAGAACAATAATATAGATCAACAATCTGACAGTAAATGCATCTCACTCTATAGTAACACAATCTGATCCGACTGAATCTGATCTATTAAAACAGCAAAGATGCATTTGTTTGCACATGGTAGCGTTGCATTATGCTGTGTTATGAAATCATTTAACTGACAGGTGGCTACAGTCTATTAGGTCATAAAATATCATAAATATTGCACCAGGGCAGTCAGATTGATTGATGATGTGGAGGTCGGCAGGAAAACGCAGCCACCTCTGCAGAGCTCCACTGTGCTGCGGCTCACTGTACAACCAGAATTCAACTGGAATCCTCACAATAACACGCCTCTTTTATCAGCAGTACTTACACATGTCTATAAAGCCATTCGTTTCCAGTTATTTGTTTGCGCTTTCATGCCATTTCCTTTTTCTTGGTTAAGCTGTCGTTCACATTCCTGATGAACACAGAGCAAATAGAACATCCAAGAAATTACAGAGGAACATTAACACTGACGAACATGGCACGACGAAAAACGGGAGGAAGAATCGCCTTTCAGCACTTTCACAGCCCTGGGAGATTTAAATAATAAAAAGCACTGGGCCTCTGAACAAACAGGATAATTATGGCCTACAGTCTTCCTGTCGCTCGTCTGGCACGGCCAAGCGGAAAGAAACGTGTTATTACCACTCAAAGGTTCTGCAAGGAGAATTAGGAGGAATAAATGTTTCATAGAGGAGGATGGCTTTACGTGAAGGTCTTTGAACAAATCAACAGCTACGTATTATCGGTTTCATTTGTTTTGTGGTATTGACAGAATATAACTGCAGTGAGCAAAGATGTACACATTCTGGGAAACAATCAAATCCTAGTTTGTTTTTGAACATGAATAGACTCATTCAGCAAACCTGGTATGTATTAATTAATCATTAAAACATACCATTAAATGATTTATATAATATAAATCATTTAATCTATTATAACTCAGAAAAGTAAAATATATTGCATATATTTTTCAGAATCCAATATGTTTAAATATTATAGCTTTGTTGCAAAAAATACATTTTAAATAACATCAAATGTATCTTTAATTTGTACGATGCATAGGGTACTGGAGCACATGAGTAAAATAACGATGTTTTCAAAAGTGTATAATCGGCTCAGAATACTTCTCTACAGAGACCATCATAAACACAGAGAACTAAAGTGGAACTGCATTAGTCCTTACTTCCTGTTCCTAGAACTGCACAAATGTCTTTGTGGATACAATTGTTTATAAAGACTTTTCTGAACTAAACTAACTTTGTTTTAAATTTAAAAGTGAACTCATCATATTTACACTGTGTTTGTTTATAGGACACAGCGGGTCCCTGCTTGACATATGACCTTTAAAATCTATTTGTTTAGGTTTAAACACGCAGTATAAACCTTTCCTGCTGGTCTATTTGCATAGACAAAAGCCTAAAGCTTAAAAACTTCAACTGATATGACACTGAATACCATCCATAATACAACATGAGAAGAGGCTTGAGGAGGATTATGAGTGAAAAAGCTTCAACTGTTAGCTTGTCCTGCTTATGAAAAAGACAAAATAAATTAAATTTAACTTTATCATATCTCCAAGGGAAAATGTAATTGTTTTAAATAAATTAAAAAGCAAATTAATTGATTGACAGACTTCATCTGCCATAGACTGATTGTACAGTCGTTTTTTCTTTTTTCACCAAAAAAATCCTTCTTGTGGTTTTCGCTGTTGTTCAAAAGCCGAGTGCAGGAGATGGTCGATGTTGTTCAGTTCAGCATCTTCCCTGTTGTGTGTCCATTTCTCCAGTTCTTTAAGCGGAGTCTCCAAACTATGCACAAAACAATGTAGAGGACATCAGTTACACTTTGAAAGATTTTTGAATGAATTTGGGTCACACCTAGGTTTTATTCCAAAATGTGCAAATGGTTTTTGATTAATCATTTTTATATTTTTGAGTAATCTTTTCTACGGTTTTACATGTTTTCATGTCTAAACAATTTATACTTAGTGTGAAACATCACAAAATGTGTCAAGGCTGTTAGTTTTTAAGTTGGTCCATCATCAGAGTGATCCAATTAAAACTGAAAACTTATCAATCCGCTTTTATCGCCTTCTGTTTTTGGCTGTGACCTTGAACAAGGATAAAATTAACCACCATAACATAAGGTTAGGAGGCAAAGATATAAACATATCTGATATGATTAGTGTTGTTAAGGCTGTTATGGCCAACCCTTGGATGTGACATAAGTGAGATTTCAGGACAGATGGCTGAACTTTTTTGTGTTGATCCTGTAGAAAATTGAAAATTGCGATTGCCTACCTTTAAAATGTGCAGTTAAAGTCTAAATAACATTCTCATCAATGGAAGGAAAGAAATGCATATACAGCACATATTCAAAATACACATGCAGATGAACTAAACGTTTTCTTTTTTTTTTTTGCAAAATATGAAAGTTCAGGGTTAATGTCTGGCAAAACAAAATTTATTTTTGTTTGCACTAAAATAAGCTATGAGAATACATTTTGCAAACATGAGTAGCTCTCTGCCATTTTCATTTTTTTTAAAAGTAGCTCTCTGAGGAAAAAAGGTTGGAGACCCTTGCTCCAAACTAATACCTATAGTTAAACCAGCCCTCTCTATAAGTTTTCAAGGTGCCTGCAATCTTTTTTTCTGCAACTGCCCCACCCCCCTCTGAAACCTACTGCAGCATAAAAAACAAATTATTGCCATTAAAGCCATTATTGCATGATTAAACATTTGCAGCCACTATAGTTACAGATAACAGTTGCAAACCATTTACTGCTGCAATTAACCAATACATAAACTTAAACCCCATGTCTGAAGAATAAAACTCTTCTTGAAGCCATTCTATTGGTTAATGTTAACTTTTACATGTCTGTGAAGGTTCTCAGTCATCCAGGACATCTTGAAAAAAGGTTGAAGTAAAAGCATCTGGACTCGGTTTTCAAGGTGAAAACGTTTTTGAGACTTTAACTGTTGTATAACATCTTTAAAGGCATACCATTCAGAGATTCCAGGAAAGGTATAAAACAAGTTTGTAAATAAACCTGGGCCTGACATCATTTAGTGAAAGCTGATAAGTGACTCAATTTTAAACTAAGGTTTACTCTTAAGTGAACTCCAGCTCCGTGCATATAGTTGTGGGTTAAAGGGAATTCTATAATGTTTATTAATTTATTAGTTTTCTTCTGCTTATTCCCATTAGGGGTCACAGGACTGACACAGACAACCATTCACATTCATTCACAAGGGGCAATTTAGATTCACCAATTGACCTGTACATGCATGTCTTTGCACGATGGGAGGAAGCCGATTACATGGAGAGAACCCACGGTAACATGGGGAGGACATGCAGACTCCTCACAGTAAGGCCGGAGTTAGCTGGACAAGGACGTTCGAGTTGGCCAGACCATTGAATTTCACTTGGAGTAAATGAACAATGGACTCTGTCAAGCGCTTTTTTTATTACTTTCATATATACTTTATTACCAAATTATGAAGAAGAAATAGCATTCTTTCTTTTTTATATAGTTCAATTGGCTACTGTCAGAGTGGTACATGCAGCTCTCTCTCAGCTCACATTTCATTGCATACAAGCTTTATAAATGAGGCCTCAGCTTAAAATAGCAAACTGATTTCACATAATAATAATAATTTATGATTTCACATAAAAATAATGGACTTTACAAAGTCCATCATTATTCACTATACAGTCACACTGCTGGTAGACACCTGGCAGCCATTTTGCGCCTACAGACTGTCCAACCTCCAAACATTCTCACACATTCATACGCCTGTGCCTGGATTCATGCCACCAGTACGAACTGGGGAGAGTGGGAATCAAACGGCCAACCTTCCTGCTATAGGACGACCGTTCTAGCCAATGCGCCCCATTTAGAACACAGTTTGTTCACTTACATAAATGATATTATCATTGGTTGATTTTATTACTTCTCTAAATGAGCTACTGCTGTCCATTTTTGTATTAATGCCAAAGTCCCTTAAACGTTCATTCTCTTGAGTAGTAGTTTAATGAATGTACAATACTGAGTGTTTGTATTGCCTCCAATATGAAGATTCATATGAAAGGATAAAAGAACCATAATACTGGTAATTGGATTGGGTTTTTTTTACATAACCTTTTCAAAAACACTTAAAGCAGTTAATTCAAAACACTACACAGTATACTGATCAGTGCAGCCAATTTAATCTTTGTCGCACAATAATTGGCGTTATGAGGTCTTCACAGTGCAGGGGGATTCAGACCTTTCTGCTCGCTTTCTAGGGCGCGTTCCAACATGTGTGCAGCTGCCAGCGCAAGTGTTCAGTGGAACAGATGGTGCTGTAATGGAAAGCGCTTGTCTCCATTAGCTGCTCTGTCTTTCTGTAACATACTCATTCAAAGCAGCCATCACTTTCACATTACAGCACATCTGACAAGCACGACACAGCGCTGTATGACATTTATATTTGACACTATAAAGAACCCACATATGTATTCCCATTGTTTTATTCTTTGATCCTGGCCTTGTTTGGTTTTTATGGTTTTCTGATATGTTGTGGCTAATAGGGCATTAAAACCTACTGTGAAAGAGCTGAAGATAGTGGGGCTTAGAGGGTTCATTTGAATTGCTTGGTTTCAGAGTTGCTACAGGTCATTCTCTGAGAGGCTAATATGAACTGTAATGAATCTAATTTTACTCCAAACAAGAATGAACCCCTGCTGGTAAGCTTTAAACCTAGTTCTGTATTTCTGTCTGAGAATCAGAATAGCTTGTTTGCACTTGACGTAAATTCCTGGAAACGCTGTGGTGCAAAATCAAATAGAAGGCAGTCATAAAAAGGCACCTGGTAAAGTGTGAATAAGCCGGTGATTTACATGGTTTACGGTTGGTTGATGCTAAGGTTTGGGTTGTTATTGATTGGTTGTTACAAACCAATGATGCCCCACTGACTGCTAAACTCAGAGCTATCAGACACCATATATTTTACATGAACCTATAGTGTATGCTAGTCACTTCATTTGCCAGTTTCTGAGCTAAACAAAGCCTTGTACTTTTTTCTAATTCTTGTCTAAAAATACTCCAAAAATATCTATTAGTTGGTTTTTGATTTAACAAATGGCAAGAATGTATATTTTTGGAATTTAAAATTACACGATGCTACTCACTAAACGTTACACAGTGTTGCTTTAAGAGCTAATATTAGCTAATGCACAAGATATAAAAGACATGAAAAACTCATCATAAAGAAAAATAAACAGCAGCTCTTGTCTAGCTACCGGGACCGAGATTGTGAACACAACCGCTAGTGATAACGTCATAATTTCTAAGGGTTGTTGTTTAGTGAATTTGGGAGTACAAGATAACTGCATATTTACTGCCTCAATAACAGGTAAATCCTTACGTTTTACATTTAGTCATTTACCAGACTCTATTATCCAAAGCTAATTCCATGAAGCTTACATTCACCAGTTTACATTATACATTTTTAGTTGACGCTTTCATTCAAAGCTACATATATTAAGGTTCAATTCCCCAGTGTTACAGCTGGAACACCACTGGAGGCAAGGTGGGTTAAGTGTCTTACCCAACGACACGAAAAGTATGAACCACCTACCTTCTGGTTGAAGGACGACTGCTCTACCACTGAGCCACTGCACCCCCAAGTTCAGTTGAAAAAGAAGAAAAATCTTGTGAAGTTTGTATCTTTCTCTTGAAACAGCGTCTAAGCTAGCACAATACCAGCTTTTGTCTTTGCTATAGCTGCTGTAGCCTAGTTCTTGACCTCCATCTAATTTTCTTGCGTTATCAAAATCACATGAGCACAAACATTTCTACAGTAGCTCTCTACTGTTTTAATACACTGAAGACGGTCTGCTCTACCCACAATTGTGCCCACAGCTCTGCTTAATAGACCCTACCTTGGTAGAGAGTTCAATGTTAAGTAGCCTCAGTGGGTCACCTGGCAGAGAACATTCGATTCCTGCCTCAGGTCATTTTGTCTATGTCAACCCTCTTCTGAATCCCATATTTTCCATTTAATGAGAGTGGAAAAAGATAAAATCAAAAGTCCCCAAAAATAGTTAACAGAAGAAACTTTGGTCAAGGCTATGTCTAGAGCCATGTTAGAAAGTAAAGCTAATCTCTTTGTATGTGTGTTTATCCAATATTATAGACTAAGTATGTGAGACTTTCAGAATATTCACACGCAAACACCAATAAGTCGTGGCTCAATAGCTTTCAATCTAACAGATGCATTCATTCTGTATTAATAGACTAAATGTGGACTAATTAACCAGTTGTGGTCTTGGAAATTTTAAATCTTGATTTCAAAATTTGAAGACAGAAACACGACTTGAGATAAAACAAGAATTTTAAAAAGTAGTCTTTAGGACCGATGTCAAGCCCAAGACCAGTACTGTATAGGAAGGCCTGGTAAACCCACAAGCTAGATAGCCTGAATTGTTGGTCTAGCTCAAATGCTAGCTATCCCATTATCTGAGCTTGTAGCAAATAGACTTAATGAAACTACACATAACCTCATCTTTTCTTTCTGAAGGAGAAAAAAAAGGACTTGGCTAAGTGTGTACGAGCATGCTACACTGTTTAACTTGAACTAGACGCTTACAACATAGTTCAACTGAACAGAACTGTTGTCTTTGTAATTAGCTGTAATTTTTAGGCAGATATCTTTGCTTGTAACTCATTTTGTCTGTAGACTGTCTGTGTGTCAGTCACAGAGTTGCCAGTGTTCCACATGTCTGTAACTCAACACTGACTGGTCCATTTATGTGCACTAGTGTGAGGCTATTGCTAAGCGTCCCTTCTCCAGCTTTCACCGTTTCAGTTATCATGCCAAAAAAAAAAAAAAAAAAAATTGCCATTTACTAATGAGCTGAAGGAACAATACAATTGTTTGTTTTTAGGAAAGCACATTTGTTTGTTAATATAATAAAAAATGTTACTCAATGCAATCAGTAAACATTTTTTTTTTATGTTTACTGACATATTAACTGGTATATTAATTTTCTGCAGCATTTTCCACTAAGGAATTTTTGTTAAGGTGCTGTACTTTGATTTGCGTTTTTAAAATTAAAGTGTCCTGTTTTGAGGTTTGAAAATCTGGTCACCCTAGTTATATAGAGCACTCAGACCTTATATTATAGCCACAAAGTGGACTCAGAAAACCCATCAAGCCTTTTTACTTTAAATTTAATGAGGCCGGCATGCTTTTATTCAAATGTCATATGCTTGCATGCCAGGTTTACATCTTTTCATATTTAGCAGGGGTAATGCAGAAAGACCGTTCAATCAAAAAGAGGCACCTTCCACCAGACTTTGGGTATTAATTATGAATATGCTTTCAGGGCAAGGCCATCCAGATGTCTACTGGCAATTGGAAAACCTTTTTGCCTCTTATTTTTTTTTTTTTTCATTCAGATTGTGGAAATCCCCTATGAAGTTCAGGGGGCTGTTTCCACAGTCCAATTAGCATCTTAAGCAATTAGAGTGGAGAAAGAACCCATGGTAATTTTCAGCACAGAAAATTTTGAACCTGAGGTTAAAACACAGTGTGCAGTGGAGGACTTGCATCAAAAGAGCAAACATCCAACAGAAAACACAGCAGTCTCATTTGTGGCGAAGAAAAGACGGGTAAGAAATAATATTTATGCAAAGGTATTTTTTAGTGCCTGTTTCTTGTTAGTGCCTAATAGGGAGGTGTGGTAAATGACACAGAGTGGTGGGACAGAAATCAGTTTTTCTGAGTCTATCACACTATTGATTTATTGCTCATTACCGGTTTTCATTTTCTTTGATGTTGCTGTGGGAAAATAATGGGTTTTAGAGTGAATTTAACCTTCATTTAAACCGGCGCTGAGTACCCCGAGTAGTCCACATACCATGCCTATTAAACATTTCTTTCTACCAATTACTGCCAAAAACAAATATGCAAACAGAGAGCGGGAAATAAAAGCAAGAAACACATTGCTCCTAATTTTATTTTATGTTACAGACAGAAAAGCTCATAACTGACTTGGGATGCAAATGTATTTATTGTATGTGGGCTATACACAAAGAAGGTCCTTCACAGCTGGACGTTCAAACCAGCTTTTTGTGTTGTTTATATTTGATAGCTAATTATGGTTACACATTTGAATAATAAATAAAAGAAATCTGAAAAGTGCATTACAAAATGTATGTATACATCACACATCTTATTTTATGAACTCACCAGTCCACATATATTTTGCAGATTTGTGGATAAGTATAGTGGAGATAGTTATTATGGCATAAATGTTCACAAGAAGCAGAAGTCACTGCAGGTTTTCCAGATGAAGATATGGATGATAACAGAACCACTGAGTTTCACAAATCTCTAAACCACAGATCCAAGCTTCTGATCAGGCTGCGTCCCGGCGGGTTTCCAGTGTTTTCAAAGCCCTGCTTTCTCCTTCTTTAAAAAGGTAAATAGTTACACTTTCCCCGCCTCAATCATAACGTGTATATTTTTATTTAGCCATCCGCTGTCCTGGCTGTGGCATAATGAATCAGTGCTTTTGTACTTCTATAAAACTGGGGTTTTAAAAAATTATAAATAATCAGTAGATTAGTCATTTGTTAGTAATGTTTCAGGCAATAAACCAAAATTTTGATTTTTTAAAATTATTTCTTATTTATCTTGAATAAATACAAAAATATTGTATTTATTTATTATTTAAATCAATTTGATAAAATGGATTTATTTTATATTTTTACACCAGAGCATGTGCTCAACAATAATACAAATGTTTGTGGTAATTACCTAATTGAATTTAATGATGTCTGCATCAGTCCGTGGTCCTGCACCTAAATTTACCTGCAAAGAGCTTTAAAGAACAAACACACTGCTCTTTGATTTGTGTTTTGACACAGCTGTTTTACCCGTCTGCGCCATACCACTTGCTTTTTAAACCAACACCCCTCACAGCACTGGCTGAGTCGCAGACGGGCCGAAGGTGCCAGGGACAAGATAGCAAATATTCCACCGTCCTGTTTACCGCCATGCCTGTGTCATCGCTTTGAGTCCTCATGTATGTAACTCTGATTGGTTAAATATTAAGGATAGATGAATGACCAAAATGATGCAAAGCCACAACAAGCTCATTATTTCATCATTTTGGTCCTGGAATCACTACTAACAACTTAAAAAGCAGTTTATTTAACACTTTATTTCCAAAATTTCCAGGTTTATAAGAGAGCCTTCTGTTATTTATGCTTCCGGGCCGGACCGAGACCAGTTTGTTTTTTCCCGGAGACAAACTGTACTGGAATCCACTTGGAAGCGGACCAAGACCCACTTTTCCAGACTCTCTACGCTTTGTTAGCCCACACCAGAGCTTGATGGACCACTATCACACCAGCCCTAATGAACGAAACTTGAGTGTTTTTACAAATTCGTCAGATGTAAAAGCACTCTTAATGTGTGTTTACACTTGTAGTTCACTTAATTTAGCTCGCACTAACAGAGCAACAGCACCAGAGTTCATGCATACCTTTACTGTATATGCAGGTCTTTGCAACGAGAAAAAAAACAGAGTACTTATTATGATAAAATGTATGTTATTGTTTTATAGGTTGTTTTTGTGTATGAATATTTTTCAGGATTACCTTCTTAAAGTCCTGCTTTTAAATTAAACATCAACAAAAATCAACTGTAAAACAAATTGTTTACAGTTTCTCCTTCTGAAATCCGCCATGTTCTGCCACTCATTCTGAGAGAGGGGCATGTTCCAGTGTGTGCAAGCATATTCTGATGACATTTAAAATGATATCCAAATTTGTGAGTGCTGATTACATTTGACTCGTAAAGTGGCTTAGTTTAAACAATAAAAAGATTTCAAGCAAACAGCAAACCTCCCACATCTAACAGCTATGACAAGTTTGTGTATGTTTTTGTGAGGAGGAAACAGTGCTTAGACAGTGCTTTATGGATGGCTTTGCATTATACAGAACATGCATTACTGATGAATGACTATAACATTACTGTGAGAAAGCTATGATGTCTTCTTACACTAAAAATCAATATCCCGATGACCTTTAAAATGCAATATACTTCCACATTTATGTATAAAACCATTAATATTTGTGTTGGCAAAATATACTTAAAGCAGGATAATCAGTTTATTTACAGGTATATTACAACAATGTATGCAATCTATTTTTAAATCAATAGAAGTGGAAGTTGAGGCTGAAATATAGTCTTTCTTTTCAGTAGCTGTAGGTAGTCAGTGTTATGATGGTTACCTCAAGCACCAGACGTAAATGCAATACAAGTACAGTGTCTGCAAGTGTCAACATATATCTCTGAGCGTAATCCATTCTGGAGGAAGGAATGGGCAGAAATCCCTCATATCAATGTGATGTACAGATTTAGAATTTACAGTAAATGTTTAGTTGGGGTTGAGGTGTGACTAGAGGCTTGGATTCAGATGTTCAAGCCAGATACAAATATTGGAGACTGAATCATTTTCCACAGCGTCCCAGAAGCCTGAAGCAATGATGCAATGTTACGATTCTACCTACTGTAGGCCAGTATCTAAATATCTCATAAACCTCTTTTCATAAATTATGTGACAAACCTTTCACCTCCCTGGCATATTTTGCAAAAGGCTCAATCAGTGCTCCTTTAACTCTTACTTGATCTTGTGGGCCCTAGATGATTGGTATCATGTGTTATAATTCAATAATCCTTTACTCGAGCTGATAGAGTTAAGCACGGTACAGATAAAGCCATGGCCCCAGTTCTTCGCCATGTCACTGGTTTAAAGCTCTATGTAGAGAGCCCTCCCATGTCAGACCTTCATTTTCACACAGGTAAAATCCTTCAGTATGAATGGTTCTTTAAATAAAACAATGTACAGGTACAGTGAGATCATGCAACTTTTGCCAGGCCTGTAGTTGTTTTTTGGCCAGCCATTGCATCTTAATAGAATCTATAATTAATGCAAATAGAAATAAAGCACAGTTTTTAAAAAAGTACATAATTTTATCTATACTATGTTTATAATATGTATATATTTATATTTGTAATATTTATAAAGTATATCTTATCTATGTATAAATACGCATATCTTTGCATGCTGAGTTCTGTTAAACCGATTACAAAATTCACAATGTGGTGGACAATGTGTTGTATTTACTGATGCACCTTTACAACTTGTACAAGCTACAAGTGTGCCCAGTCTAGTATATTTGGGAACGCCTCAGAAGAGTTGGTGGAAGTGACTGGTGAGAAGGAAGAACATGGATGAATATATTTTCACATTTTCTCATACACTCCCCACCAGTGTTTTTAGAAAGGGTTTTTGTACAACAACAGAGACTACAAATATTCAAGACTAGTGATCTTCTTTGAATTGAGATCATCCACTTCATGCTAATGTGGACATGGATTAATATCATACATGAACTGAAAATGGTTTAGTGTAGATAAAGCCTTGTTCCGACAAAATAAAGAAAAAGGGAAAATTCCATATGGCTCCAGACTTTAATGTCTCGCTGTAAAGCACACGATTCAGGTCAAGGGGAGATGCAATTCCTTTTATTACTGAATTCTTTGCAACATGTGGCGCACACAAAAGTACAACAGGACCGGCTCTCTGACCATAACATCTGAGGCTCGCCTTGTGGGTGAGTGTGTGTGCCGTTTAGTGCCCATCAAGGATTCCTTCTGGACATGCTCGTGGCTGATATTAAAGGCCAGTACAATTCTCTCCATAACGGCTGCACTTCGCCACAAGGACTGTTCCAAATGTCATAAAGGTATTTCACGTTTCGATGCACCATAACAAAGGGTATCCGGAAATGAATGACTGACTTTTTTATTTTAGAAGATTAGATTCTTCTTATTGCTAATTACAGACAAGCTCAGTGGGCATCACAAAGATGGGAAGCAAATCAATAATTGTCTTTACTTATGGGAGGCTTTGGGGTTGATAGCTGTGAGATTCGGTAATTGGGCACGTTCTCAAAATCAGGATTAAACGGAGATACGTTGTTAATATATGTGATATTATACTCGGGAGTACGGCTAATAAAAACTAGTGCTGCAGCACAGGTTGAAATATCCTTCCAAGAATTCTTAAGAGAGCGTCTAATCCTTAACAGAAACATTTGTGCAATTACATTTTTGGCTCACATTCTGGCTGTTCCCTTGCCGCTCTTCATGCAATGAAGGTTCTCAAAGGTAGTAAAGACTATTTCTGTGGAAAATAATCTCTCTGTTACCATATACAAAATAACTACAGTCTAAATATTACAACAACAAAAAAGATCAGGCTGTAATGCAGAAACAAAATCAATTTAGTTGGTGAATGTCCCAAGCCATCATGTAAGATTTTCTGTTACAAATCAGGAACAGGAAGTAATGGAGCTTGGCAGGAAAAGAAAATATTGCAATTAGAATAATCTTGTGAATAAACAGCACTCTTTGGCCAATCACACACTCTAACAGAAGGGTCACTCCCCATTGGTTGATTGGTCTGCATGGGTTGACAAAATGTCTGAGAAAGTGACTCTTCCAGCGCTGGTTACTGTATTCAAATTCATAAATTTGAAATAATTGTGGTTCTAGAATTGGTCTTAAACTGAACTGCTAGATGTTTAAAGCAAGGTCTCAACTTTGTTTCATGTATTTTTGAAGTGGTGAAAAAAAAACAGCAGCCAAGGTTGCTTTCTTCCCACAGCCTTCAGACTTTAAAAACTTAAACAGACTGGCCATGGACCACCTCCTGTTGTTCTTGGACTCAACTGTTCATGCTCTCAGTTTGCTCATATATCGTATTCTGCACACACAACTGATGCATGTTGCCTTACTTTGCATATGACAGAAAACACATCTTTGACTCTATGTTGTAGTGAGGGAAAAGTTACACATTTATTTATTATTATTGTGCGGTATAAAACTAAAAAGAGCAGGCAGGCCACTTTTGTAGGCTCTCTTGAAACAGAATAAACATTTTTGTGTGACAATCCCAAAAAGGCAAAATCAGATTGAGTTGGCAAAGCTTGTTGGTGACAATCTGGCAAATGGAAAGTGTATGTTTTAGCAAGACAACGCAGACAAGTGGAACACGATGGGAGGGTGGGGGTGGGCGGTGGGTGAGAAGGGTCTGCACTATAATTGGAGGTGTTAATGGTTCCCTCTGTCAAACTCCAGTTGAACGCGTTTGTTTGTAGCATCAGATATGCGTTTGGAACACTTTGTGCTGTCTCATTTAAAACACTAAAGCCTAACATGATAGAAAATAATGAAAAGATGGAAAGTACTTGATAACATTTTTGGCAGTGTAGGTTTTTCTCTTTTGCAATCTAATTAAAGTCATGACCATCAGAATTATCTATTTGTGAGATATGTATAAATATATGTATTCATTCATTCATTTTATACCGCTTAGTCCCATTAGGGGTCGCAGGTGACAGGAGCCTATCCCAGTAACTTTGAGTCTTAGACGGGGTACACCCTGGACTGTGGCCATTTAGTCGCAGAGCTGACACTTAGACAGTTACAGACAACCTTTCCCTAGGGATACTTTTTTAGATTTGCCACTTAACCTGTACATGCTTGTTTTTGGGTGGTGGGAGGAAGCTGGAGTACCCGGAGAGAAACCACGGTAACCCAAGTAGGACATGCAGCCTCCTCACAGAAAGGCCGAAGTTGGCAGAGGATGTTTCAATTGGCCGGGGTTTGAACTCACGACCTTCTTGCTGTGAAGCAGGAGCCTGAATTGTATATTGAGAATATTTTAGCAAAATACTGTGGGTGGGTCTTGGATGTGTATTTTCAGCTCAATGAATGCAGTCAGCAGAATAGAGCATAGTGGTCACTTACTGGACCTGGTGTTTTCACAGATCAGCGCACTTCATCAGCTCCAAACACAAGCAGAAGCAGAACATGTCCATTGCAAACACAGGGTGTGTTGTATGCTGCTTATACTGCTACAGGCATGGGCCTCTCTGTGCAGCTCTACACTAACTCACTTTTAACTTTTAACTATTGTATGTTACTGTCTTACTTGTCTTGCTGCACTAATCAGTTATTTAAACTATGTGATTTTATTGTTGTGTAATTATTTTTCTCAGCGTGCCCGTTGTACATCTGGCAAAAGACTACAGATGAAAACGAGCCTCTTGGCTAACTCTGGCATATTATACAGTTGTACTGTTGGTTAATATTCACTGTCCTGATAAAAAATAAGCATTTCATAAAAATTTACAATCTATGCGAGTCTCTATGAGATTCATTAATTCTGGGGAGCAGTGCTCATTTTTTAACTTGAAAAATGTCAATTGTGGAAATGTCTGGCTTTAGCTGATAAAAATATGATATAAAACAGACATGCATTAAGAATCTGCATCTCTTTAATTTATGTTCTTTTTAAGCTGTCTTTACATTGCTCATTTTCCAGACATGACGCACATCAGTGACAAGGAATTATCTTTGCAAACAAACAAGTGGCTGTGAATACCACAATTAAGAAATGTTTGGCATCTTGTATTCTCTTTGTGTTCACTGTGTAAACAGGCATTAAAATAATCTGGAATCT
Organism: Perccottus glenii; assembly: GCA_024416835.2. Taxonomy (NCBI): domain Eukaryota; kingdom Metazoa; phylum Chordata; class Actinopteri; order Gobiiformes; family Odontobutidae; genus Perccottus; species Perccottus glenii. The sequence goes on along the minus strand of CM044561.2, from coordinate 15,401,864 downwards.
GCTCTGGGCTTTCACTTCTGTCACAAGCTGATCAGACCTGCCAATCATTCCTAAAGCTTTAAACTGTGTGCCAGTCTTTGGACACACCCTAAAAATGTGTGCGCCAGGTGTCTTCCACTTTAGCTTGTGAAAGTCCAGCCCTATATACAGTAATAATGTATGCTTCTAAATTCTGTCATTAAGCCATCAACCCTAATTGTCACGCCATTATGCAGCATCAAAATAATCTGGGTAGGTTTATGAAAAATTTGCATAACGTGCAGTAAATAAGTTTCACTTTTATACCTGTTCTTATTTGGTAAAGATGAATTGCTCTGTCTGTATTTGTTTTAATTGTAAAGAATGTTTGATTGCAGTCTTGTTTCAGTGTTAGATGAGCTGTAAGTGACAGCTGCATGAGTAATCTACCATAATAGCCTTCTACTAAAATGTAAGTGCTAGCATACAGGAGTCACAAAAATCATCTCACCCATCATATTCAGAGCACCAAGAATCCTTTTTAACAACAAAAGAGGGAAAATCTGTCACTTCATCCTTATGGATACAAAGATAAGGCCAAATTAATTAAATATGTCTTCATTTAGTGTCAAATCCCAAGTGTATTGTGCTGTCTCCCTATAAATAGTCAAGTGTGTGCATTTGTGAGTGGGTTTCATCTAAAACAAACACTTAGATTAAGACAGAGTGCTGCACTGATGAACGAAGATGAGTGGCTTCGACTGAGAGCTCCCCCTCTGCACCGCAGTCTCCCCTTGTCTCCCTCAGTCCACCCGTCTCGCTCGGCATTTTTCTTGCGCTACATTTCCTGCCACTGTCCCTCTAAAAAAGCAGGCCTGCACTATTCAGAGACAGAAGCTTTTAATTGCATTTCCATGTAGGTGTTTTCTGAGGGTGTCGTTCCCCAGGCAGGAGGCAGAGTGCTCCGAGACGAGCACTACACGCTCACCAGTGCACCGCTGCCCCACGAGGGGAGGTGCGTCAGAGTGGCGAGGTGGTGCGAGTGCACACAGCCCTGTAGGGACACTTGAAAAAGCCATAACAGCCACAGTATAAATAAATGCATGGGGAAGCATTTTTCCTCTTGGATGAAAAGTTTTTAACCTTTTGGTCCACATAAGAGCAAAAAATCATTCTGTGACATTTAACTTGCATATGGCTTTCCCCTCCCCCACTCTGGACAGATAATTTCAGAGCTTTTATAGGTAAATCAGCTCGGCCTTATTGACTGCAGAAGCCTATTTAACAGCCTGAATGTAGCTTCAAGCCGGGAAATTTAAATAAATTTGGTGCCTTCACAGGAACACCTGTGAATTGTGAGAAGCCGTCCCTTTGCCCTTGGGTGGTTTATTCAGCTTTGGTGGACAGTGACTGCTCTTTCAGTCGGTCGGCCCTGAAAAATAAAGGACACAGGGTGGGGTTTGTTTCTGTCCTAAATCAGTGACAGCACACTGATACATAATTGATTTGGAAATGGACAAAAATGGAAACTGTGACATAAGCAGACGTTTGTTTGAAGTTCTGGGGGCACAGTTTACTGGTTTGAAGTGATTTGACTCAGGTAATTCTTAATGGCTCAGTCTTTTGACAGGAGAGCAGACCAGTAACATAGTTTGGCCTTTTAAAGTCACAAGGGTAACATTCAAAATTCTGGCTGTGTTTTTTTGATGAATTTCTGAGTTGTTTAAATTGTTAATACATATAAATATTACATAAGCCTATCTCTGGTTTACAGTAAATAGAGATGGACTGATTAGAGCTAGCTTGGACTCTTACTATGTAGAAGTGGAGGTTGGTAATGATGCTTGGCTTCCATTGTCTCTCATTCCAAGATTAAAATAAAATACTTTTACTTTTTTGAAATTCTAATCTCAGCTGTTTCACAACTTAGTGCCTGCCACAAAGAGTTTTTAATGACTATTTTTAAAGCAATGATGTGATTACATTGACAACTGGCAGCTCTACTGGGACTGTAGTTAGAATACATTTGTGCAAAAGTATCAAAACTTTTGAAACGGGTTTGTTACCACATTAGCATTAACCATTAGCATTCATCATTAGCTAACCTGACAACTATGTTTTGCTTTTGCCAAAGTTATGAACACTCACAGGATTTGCGCAACTTTCTCCATGTCCATTTCAGAATCAGAATCAGAAAGTGTTAATGGTCATTGTCAATGAACAAGATTCACAAACTAGGAACTTGCTTCTGTCATGAGTACACACTCGTCAGGAACAGGCAGAAGGACTCTCAATGCAGACCCCATGAGGGTAGACGATTCAAAAAGGATTTATTAACAAAAAGGCAGAAGTGCAAAATCCAAAACGTGTAGTCAAAACAAGGCTAAGGTCAAAACTCTGGATTCAAAAACACCAGTAAAGTCCCTATAAACTTTATTCTACAAAATAAAGGTAGTATTCAAAACATAAGATCCACTTCCGTCTTCAGACATGAAGGTTCAGGCATAAGGATTCAGACATACGGCGACAATCCAGTCAAGGACAGGGGAAAACACACTTATAGGAAACACAATGAGACACAGGTGGAACACATTAGGGCGGAGCAGGTAATCACAAAGGAGGGAAAGACACAAGGGCAGGAAGTCAATCTAACAAACAAACAGAGGTAAGACATTTTACAATAATACACAGGAAATGAAATACATTACATAGACTAACACAACACTAGGTTGGGACATGACAGCTTTGGCGATAAGGTGCAACATGAAGGGCATGCATAAAATATAAAATAAAATACAAGATAAATAAAAATATACAGACTAAAACTTGAATATATACACACAATTTACAGTTAGTTGGATATGGTGCGAAATTTGCAGTGCAATGGATAGTTCTTGATATTATGTGCTTATTAAAGTGACAAGTGTTATGAAGTGTCAAAATGACAAGTGTTATGAAGTGTTTAAGAGTCCAATAGCAGAGGGAAAGAAACTGTTCTAATGGCGGGAGGTTCTGGTCCGAATGGACCGTAGCCTCCTGCCCGAGGGGAGTGACTCAAACAGTCTATGTCCAGGGTGAGAAGGGTCGGCTGTGATCCGACCTGCTCGTCTCCGAGTCCTGGAGACGTACAGGTCCTGGAGTGATGGAAGGCTTCAGCCGATCACCTTCTCTGCAGAGCGCACAATGCGCTGCAGTCTTTGTCTGTCCCTAGCTGTGGCTCCAGAGTACCACACGGTGATGGAAGAGGTGAAGATGGACGGAATGATGGCCGTGTAGAACTGCACCATCATCTGCACTGGCAGCTTGGCTTTCCTCAGCTGCTGCAGGAAGTACATCCTCTGCTGGGCCTTCTTGAGGAGGGAGCTGATGGTGGGCTCCCACTTGAGGTCCTGAGTGAGGGTGGTTCAAGGAAGCGGAAGGAGTCTACAGTGATGATAGGGAGGTCTGTCAGGGCGACGGGGGGCATTTCAAGTGTTTTGTCCAGGAAAATTATAGTAATAATAATAATAATAATCTTTATTTTTATATAGCGCTTTTCCACCTACTGTAGTAGGCCCTCAAAGCTGGGATGTTTCGAGCGGGGCTCGTACTGCCCACCCGCCGGTCGAAGGACGGCCGCTCAACCCACTGAGCTACTGCCGCCCTAATAGCTCCACAGAAATACAGCCATTATTTTGTTTTTATCTTTTCTCCTGCTGATTTGTTCTATCTGGACACAAATGTTTAAAAACATGCTACAGCCTTTTGTAAATGTACAAAGATGCATTAATGCTTAAGTCAATCAGCAAAGTATCTGTACTTTTACATTTACATTTATTCATTTAGCTGACGCTTTTATCCAAAGCGACTTACATTGTTCTAATGTAATTACCAGTGTTACAGTCACTGGAGGCAAGGTGGGTTAAGTGTCTTGCCCAAGGACACAACGACAGTATGAACTGTGGGGAGAGTGGGAATCGAACCACCTACCTTCCAGTTGAAAGACGACCACTCTACCCACTGAGCTACTGCCGCCCCCACTTTTGAAACTGCTTTGGTACAACAACATTAGCATTATACATTAGCATTAGCCTGCTAAACCAGACATAAAAAGCAACAACTACCCTTCCCTATTTCTTTCTAAAACTCTTTCTTAATCAAAAACATGCTGGGCGCCCCCTGGGCCCACAGAGATAATAAAGGGATAATAACTGTGCCTGCTACACCCATGATCGCAAAGTGGTGTCAGAAACTTAATCCAGACACCCTATCAGTAACCTTCAATGATTAGCATGCTCGACAATGCTGAGTGTAATGCTAGTATGCTCAATGTTACCATTAGCCTGAAGCTGGCGTTAGCTAGGGATGCTAACAGTTCAACTTCTTATAACTGATTATAATTAGATAATAATTAGATACACAAAATTAAACCTGATATTTGTAAATGGAGTAATAAAAACATTTCATTTTAGTTTATGTAAACCTATTTTGAAGACAGTATTAAAAGTAGGCTACAGCCTCTTTTAACCTATTATGACATCAACAAGATGTCTTTTCACCTTTAGTGCAGTGGAAATGTTCGTGGTAAGATAAAGTATGCCCTCCAAACATGACTGCGTTTAAATGCTGATGTTAATGGATCAGTGGCACATTACAATATGACATTCTGGTTGCAGTAGACAACTGGGAAAACAGCAGAAAATCACACCGTACAATGTACTCTCAGGCAGCTTTTGCTCGATAAATAATGGTTAAAAATGCACCGAGTCAGTCTCCCCATCCATTGAAGTAGTAGAAGTGCTTCAGGCAGTACATCAATGTGACATCACAGATCATAGACTTGGATCTCGGAGGGCTCATTTAAAGAGCGTGTATACACTGAAGATACGCCCTAAAAAACTGCACACTGCACTTTCCAATTTTACACAAAGATTAGCACAACAGTAACGAGGCCTCATATATCCAAAGTATGGCAATCATTTAAAATACTAAACACGAACATGGAATGAATGTTGATATTGTATCAGCAGCTCAACGCTAATGCAACACAACTTTTCACAATACTTTCAATGCCAAGATCTACTTTCACCAAATGTTGTATAGCAGAAGGAACATTTTCTAACCATTCACCATTTGTTACATGCAACGCAATGGACAACTGTTATGATTGTCGTCGAAAAAAAGAAAACAAAAATGTGTGGAGTTGGAATGACATCTGGTGATTGGAAAAGCACTGTGAGGAAATGAGCATTTGCAGAGAAAAGTTGTTTAGAAGACAACAGTGTAAAATGGTGTTTACTAAGAAAAAAAAAGATTTCTTTCCCCAGCTTTCTTACAAAAAATAAAAGCCCAACCTTATAGTCACAAAGGTTTCTCTAAATGGTTTTCCAATATGTGCGTGGTGCACAACAGAAACAATGCACTTCATTATGTCTGTGTTAGAGAGTGGAGGAACATTTGGGTGTGGGAGTGAAGCTCTATATTGCAAATCCATTCTAACGTGTCTTTTATGGGTATGTATGGGCAAAACAAACTGCGATAAAGTTAGGAAAAAATAACAGAGCACCTAAAAATAAATCAGATTTAAGGTGACCAGGTGACTCATTTTATTAATATTAAAATGAACCCTGCTTTTAAAAAAAAATGCAATAATGTATTTTTATCAATGTGACCAAGCATTTATTTTTTAGCCTTAAAGAAATATTACAAATTTTATTGACGTTAGATTATAAGGAGGATATGGTGCTAGATTTTGGTCAAGAAAAGCAAGAAAGCACATAACTTCAAACAGATAAACTATTGTATGCAAGTTATGGTCTCTGGAAGAAAAAACTTTTGGGTATTATTTTCCATTCACCCTAAATGTGCCTACTGCACTGTTGCCTCATACCAAGAAGGTCCAGAGTTCGACTCCCAGACGGGGCCTGTCTGTGTACAGTTTGCATGTTCTTCTTGTGCTTGGGTGAGTTTTCTCTGGGTGTTCTGGTTCCCCCCACCAACATCAAAAACATGCTATAGTCTCCGGTTAGTGGCTGTCAACAATGAATTTCCCCACTGAGTTAAGAAAAAAAACACACTTCAACATCCAATTGTGATCTGAGTGGGTTCACACTGACTTCTAATAACGTTGACTCAATAAGTGGCTAAAAGTTTCCTTCAGCATCATAGAAGAACAAGGTAGCCATAGACCAAACGCTGGTATTTGAATATTGCTATTGTCTAAAAAGAAACCACAGTGCACAATCTCCACTTCTGCTTTTAACAAAATCAAAGTGTGGCATTTACCATGGTTGAGACTTTGACCTTGTGGCTGGACGTCCCTGTGAGGCACATCAGTGTACTTACACGCCAGAGCACTCTGCCAAAAAATTACCAGCTTTTCTGCTTTAATCACAATCACACAGTAACGTCTAGCGAGCTGCACTTAAGCCTTACTCATTACGACATTCAATGACTCATATCTCTCAGCTACATATTCAAAACGATTAGGCTTGTCACGTTTTTTTTTGTCAGTTTACTTTCGTATGGAGTTTGCATGCTAATTGCCATCAACAGCAAAGTAACCCGTCACATTTTAATTAAATTAGCAGCACTAAATCACTAACTAGCGTAATACATTACTTTGAATGGTGAACTCCACTGAGCTGAAAGTGCAAATAGATCAATGTCTGACTGTATAGAGCGGTCTACTCGTTACACAGAAGTCTGTCGACAACTTCTCTGACACAAAACGAGCATTCGGGACAAACACAATTATTTTCTGCCTACCTTTGGGAATTACTTCTGTTCTGCCTGGCTGCCCTCCAAAAAATGTGGTTGATCAGCCACATTCACAGGAATTAATCATGAATCAAATGAGCCAGTGCTTGATGTATTCAGCGAGGTTGGACAGCTTGCAAGAATTAGGAGAACCATCTTCCGGATTTAATTCCAGTTACTGGGTCAAGTAAAAGGCAGCTTTCATCATCATCATTAATTTATATCCTGTGCACAAAGTAATGTATGTGCGTCCAGTTTTTTTTCACGTGGGTCTAATGTTTACTCATATGCTAATTTCCAAGGGTAATTTAATCATGTAATGTATACTGTATACTCTCTTCTATAGGCAGTGTACTATAACAATTTTTCATCACCTCCATTCTTAAGCAGGAATCCTTTACTCAGAGGCCTATGAGAGAACTGGTTTTCATTATTGCTGGTGCAACACTACACAAACCATTTTCATTGATTTGAAAACATTTTAAGGGCAAATTGCAATGTGCAGACTGTTGGACCTTGAGAATCACTGCAAGGTACGCCTCATTAAATAATGTTTTAGCTTTTGCTGCCGCCGCTGTTGATGCTTCTATTAGACATTAATTGCAGCGTACAATGTCAGGATTTTGGTTCACACGGGTCAAATAGACCAACTCGAAATGTTAAACCAAATGCATTACATCAGCGTTACATTTTAAAATCGGCTGTGGAATCAATTTTCATGCACAAAACAGCTCAAGAGACCTGATCTATACAAACATTTAGATTTTAAGAAGTAGATTGCAAGCACCACCACTATTCTTAGTGGTTTGTTGAGTGTGTTGACTTCATATTCAGTTTAAAATTTCAGCTTCTCTTTTTTCAGACTTTTTTTTTTTATATATTGGTAACATAACAGCAATTCAAGATTGAGAAGCAAATTAAATATTACCTACTAACATGCTAAATATGGATTTACTTACATAGAATATCAAGACATTTTTATTAAAATAAATGTCATATTGGCTAAATAATCTGGTAAAAGATTTGGTTCTATTATAAGACCAGTTAATAACTACTGCTATATAGATTTACAGTTTAACCATACATATTACAGCTGTTTTATTAATTGGTGCAGACAAACCTACATCTGGAGCAGTGCAATTTAAAAAACATGAAACCAATCAGAGATACAAAGCTCGCCTACTTTTACATAAACTCTTACAATTGTAAAGGATTTCATCAGTGGTATTGTGCTAAAGGCCGAGACCTTTTTCACTTTAAAGTATAGGGTATATTTAAAAACAGTCTGTTAGAGTGTTGCATTATATTGACCCAATGTCAACCTGCACATGATTATGATTTTTTTTGGCGGCATATTAGTGCTTAAAATTGAATCATCCCCAATACGCTCATTTCTGTGCATGTTGATTTTTCAGCTTTTTTTGAGCAGAAAAGGAAACGTTTGCTCTATCTTTGTGTTCTTTAGGAGAAATACTAACTTGCACTATACTTGTCGAGCAATATGTTTAAGGTTTAAAAGAGTACAGGTAGGCTCTGGTGGGTTATGGTGCCCATCAATATATAATATATTACTTATAGGATTTAAACAGGACCTCTTCTTGTGACTGTATTTGAGGCTCTACTTCCTTCCAGTCCACCAGTAAAAGCCGTGTGAAGCCCCTCCACTGCTGCCGTTTGATATTATAAGCTACCTGGTCACTTACTTTGTGTACAAAGCTCTGCGCTGTGCCTCTTCCTGTGTGTCTCTTCCTGTACCTCCCGCGGGACGTTCACTTTGACAAGCCCGATACAATCCTCCGACAATTTACTTTATTGTTTTGATCTGGCTCTTGTTATAAATTACCCATGTATGTAGCAGAAATGTCACAGGAGTGCTTTATGTGTGAAATAACAATGCAGTTCGCAGTGTGAAGTCTGGAGCTGCTCTTTCCTCACATTGCTTTTCTTTGATGCCTGCATTGACAAACACCGAGACACACAAATTTGTGTTTTTTTGTTTTTAGCCGCTTGGAAAGAAGTATAGACTTTCCGGAGCCATTCTTCCACTTTTCACGCTGCATCAGTGTCTCAGTGTCAAACAAACCGCTACCTAATTTGTATCAAGTATGGAATATTGTAAACAAGTCAGCATTTGGCTTTTTTCCCCAGTGTCTGAAATAGCAATACCAGAGGAAATATTCTTGTACGAGTGGTTTGAGAATGCCATGTTATGGGAAGCAGCTACACAATCTTCCAGTGTGAAGCCTGTATAGCCACAGGGCAAATCGCCAAATACTAATGACAGATTCTATGTGATAATACTATATTATACGCCCGGCTCACATTTCTCACCAGGTTTCCTCTCTGCTTCCCGGCTGCCTTGCCTCAGGGCTTTAAAACTCTTCCCATCTCTTTGTGATCCACCATTAACATCAGCTATAGCCGCAAAAAGCAAACACCTCTTTATTTGTTATGACTTCCACATTAAAATTGAACATAAATATTACTTATTAAAGTATGCTAATGGTCTGTAGCGCAGCACAAAGGACACAATAGACTAGTTATGTATAGTGCAAGGCAAGCTATTTGTCAGACAAATAGCTTACTTTTAAGAGCTTGGTGGATTCCATTAGCAGGGCAAACTTAGGTAAAAGACTGTCCATAAACTATTATTAACATGATGGTGTTTGGACTTGGTGGAAAAGTGCCTTTTCTGCTGAAGGTTACAGGAGTGAAAACTCATTCATTGAAGGCTTGAGCTTCAGACTGTGCTGTTAATATGTAGCTCAAGCAACTGTTGTTCCAAAGTATATTCTAATGCACTTGTGAATGAGCTCAGTGTGAATTGTTGCAATGGGGCATTATATTTTAAACCTCCACACTAGGACATTAATAAAAAAAAAAAAAAAGGGGATGATGATCAGAATCAATAATAAAGTATTGTAATCTATCCAGGGTTGTGTAATAAATAGTATGTGACATACATTATAAAATAAAACGCTAGATGATTTTTTTCCCGGCCCACAGTAGACTGGCCTCACACAAAACATTCTGTAACATATAGCCCAACCATAATTACAACTATAAATAAATGACGCAATTTTTAACCAATCAGTCTTGGGATGTCTCCCAAGGGGCTATTCCTTTTATCACCTAAAACATTGTACAATAGGCTTATTCAACTAGCGGCACATTGATTTTGTTCCTTTCTTACCATGTTTAATTGGATTAGTTTAACCTAAGCAGTATGTATCAACATGTTGGATTTTATTATTAAAATAGTAATGTCTTAATCAAATTTTATAGGAGAAACTGTGATATTTGGTAATAAAATCATGTTGATGCTTTGTAGATTTTCTATGTTTTTGAGTGAAATGAAAAAGAATTACATTGAGCGAACTAAATGTTTATAATATTGACAATATGCCATTATACTGTCAGCTCTTTGTGAGATGCTTGTGTTGCTGGGTTTAATCAAAGTGATGTTTTTCTAATCAATGGTTTGACACAGAATCAATGTGTTTAAAGCACAAAAGCGTACTCCGTTCAATAATGCAGCACCATGTCTCTTGTCACCGTAGCAACAATAAACAATGCAGTGGTTGAAACCTTCAGCAAACACCAGAACAGTTCTAACAAGAGTTATTCAGTAAAATAATAGCCTCGGAAGTACACAATGTATCTTCAAATATAATTATTTGATGTTGTTGGTTACTTCATTTGGGTCTGTCATTATTTCAATTTTATTTTTATAATATCCTTTTATTATCCCCCTAGGGCAATAGATTGTCAGCAGCAGCCACCAGGGGGGGCCCAGATACCCAGGCAATGTTACTAACCAGAAACTAGAGCATGTTTTGATGTTGGAGGTGGAAACCGTAGTACCTGGGAGTCGAACTCTCTTACAGTGGTTGCTTACTAAATTAATAAAATAAAAATGATATGCTTTTGTCATCTTTCTAGTCAGTATACTTCCAAAAATGCTACTAATTCTCGCTGGAACTATAAATGTTCAAAAGTAATGCCCCCCCCCATGACGTCTTTACTTTCCTCAGATCCTATAGAAGTTGTTGATTACAGAGCTTTGATGGTGACAAGTTACTGAGAGCCAATCAAAATCAGGAAGTACTGGATGTTTAGATTAAAATGTGAAACTAATTAGAACAAAATCACCGCTAAACAAATCCCGCAGAGAAAAAACCCTACAGCATTGGGAATCAGTCAACACATTCAATTATCATCTCTATCAGGAATAACCTTTTGCCATAAACTGCACAACCTGTCTGAAGTAGTAATCAAAATAATTACACTCTCGGCTGTCTGTGTTGTGCTTTCGTCTTTGAAGCTGGTTGAGTAAAAAAAAAAAAGAACAAAACAAAACTGCGGAGCACAAACAAACCCCACCTCCATTCGGAGTTCAGCAGCAGAGTCTAGTCATCTCTGCACTGTTTTCCTGCAGGGCTCTTCAGGAGTGACATCGCTGAATAATAACCAAAATATGATTTGCCTTTTATTATGCCTTGAAGAATGCCAAGTATTTTATGATCTCCCAAAAATACACACGGGGTTTATTTTGTGGAGTTTTTTTTTTAAAGACTTCTTTTTTGTCTCTTAATGATTTTGTGGATGCTGATGCAGAAAACAGTGAACAAGTCAGGAAATATACTATGCGTGATTTTTAAGAGTTTTCAAGGAAATTTACTCACTTACAGGAAGAGGGGGCAAACCGTCCCTCCATCTTCTACTGCTCATCTGGGGTCTAAGCAGAGACCTCCCACTCCCCAGACACTTTCTCCGTCCGGTGGAATTTCAAGGCGTTTCCAGGCCAGCCGAGAAATATAGTGCCTCCAGCGTGTTACTAGGTCCCGGGGCCTCTTCCCTGTGGGACATGTCTGGAACAGATGCCCAAGCCATCTCAGCTGGCTCCTTTTGATGTGGAGGAGCAGCGGCTCTATTCTGAGCTCCTCCCGAGTGGCTGAACTCCTCACCCTATCTCTAAGGGAGCGCCCCGCCACCCTGCGGAAGAAACTCATTTCAGCCGCCTATAAATGGGATCTTGTCCTTTCAGTCATGACCCAAAGCTCATGACCATAGGTGAGAGTAGGAACGTAGATCAACCGGTAAATTGAGAGTTTCGCCTTGAATCTTAGCTCCTTCTTCATACCGACAGACCGGTACATCAACTGCAGAAGCTGCACCGATCTGTCTGTCAACCTCACGCTCCCTGCTTACCTCACTCAATTCCTCCACATGAGAGAGGATCTCTCCACCAACCTGAAGGGGAAAAAACGTTTTTTTCCGACTGAGAATCTTGTCCTTGGAGGTGCTAATTCACATCCCCTGCACTCGGCTGCAAACCTTTCCAGTAAAGATCTTGGCTTGATGACGCCTACAGGACAACAGCATCTGCAAAAAAATATATACTTTGAATAGAAAAAACTCACTTGTTGCTGACATATGCTAATGCTGTTGGTAATATTTTCCTATTGTATTATGGCTTCAGCCTTGAACATAGACGGTCTAAACTTAAACACCTTTAAGCTGTGTTACCAGTTGCATAAGTCTAAATGTCATTATTATGTATCCAAAGTCATTAGAAGCATTCACAATAATGTTAACCTCCTGTTACTATAATGTAAACAATTTTTTAACGGTCAGATGATTTACATAAATGTTATCACTAAAAAAGTAGACATCAGTGGTAGGATCTCCTACATACTGTACATACATTGTCCCACACAAACCCTCTTAGTCCCATCTTTGTTTCTTTAAAATCTGGACCCCCAAAAAGTGGGTCAGGAACTCAAAGGTGGAGTATGAATGTTGCTCTAGCGGTTGTCCTATAACTAGAAGGTTGGTGGTTTGATTTCCTCTCTCCCCACAATTCATACTGTTGTTGTATCCTTGGGCAAGACACTTAACCCACCTTGCCTCCAGTGGTGCTCCAGCTGTAACACTGGTGAATGGAAGCTTAATGTAAGTCGCTCTGATAAAAGCGTCAGCTAAATGACTAAATGTGTGTATGAACGTGTGAGAATGCGTCGATCTGGTGAATGAACGTGTGAGAATGCGTCGTTCTGGTGAATGAACGTGTGAGAATGCGTCGTTCTGGTGAATGAACGTGTGAGAATGCGTCGTTCTAGTGAATGAACGTGTGAGAATGCGTCGTTCTGGTGTATGAACGTGTGAGAATGCGTCGCTCTGGTGTATGAACGTTTGAAAATGCGTCACTCTGGTGTATGAACGTGTGAGAATGCGTCGATCTGGTGAATGAACGTGTGAGAATGCGTCGATCTGGTGAATGAACGTTTGAAAATGCGTCACTCTGGTGTATGAACGTGTGAGAATGCGTCGTTCTGGTGAATGAACGTGTGAGAATGCGTCGTTCTGGTGAATGAACGTGTGAGAATGCGTTGTTCTAGTGTATGAACGTGTGAGAATGCGTCGCTCTGGTGTATGAACGTGTGAGAATGCGTCGCTCTGGTGTAAGAACGTTTGAAAATGCGTCACTCTGGTGTATGAACGTGTGAGAATGCGTCGATCTGGTGAATGAACGTGTGAGAATGCGTCGATCTGGTGAATGAACGTTAGAAAATGCGTCACTCTGGTGTATGAACGTTTGAAAATGCGTCACTCTGCTGTATGAACGTGTGAGAATGCGTCGATCTGGTAAATGAACGTGTGAGAATGCGTCGATCTGGTGAATGAACGTGTGAGAATGCGTCGTTCTGGTGAATGAACGTGTGAGAATGCGTCGCTCTGGTGTATGAACGTGTGAGAATGCGTCGTTCTGGTGTATGAACGTGTGAGAATGCGTCGCTCTGGTGTATGAACGTTTGAAAATGCATCACTCTGGTGTATGAACGTGTGAGAATGCGTCGCTCTGGTGTATGAACGTGTGAGAATGCGTCGCTCTTGTGTATGAACGTTTGAAAATGAATGCCAATTGACCGGCATCATTTCATGTATCCAGCATTAAAGGTCTAAAATGTTTTGAGAATGTCTTGTAAAAAGGTATTTATGTGAACTACTGTGTACCAAACATCTGTGGGGTTTACAGTAGTTCTCACCTCTCACTTTGTAAAAGGGAAAACAAATTGAATTTTTGTACTTTTTTTTTTCCAGGAAATTTAAATGTGATTTTCCAGCTAGATGAATATTTTAAGCACAGGCTTTGGTGGAGTGCATTTGAGAGTTGCTTCATGTTGTGTCTCTGTGCAAAGGCTTTGGTGGGCTCCATGCTCACAGCACTTTGGCTGCAGAGCACCAGTCAGAGAATGGCCTCAGTCCAGCCGAGATAATGGAATTGGTGTGTTCTCCCTGAGCTGTGCTCCTGGCTGGAGTTAATTCTGTTAATAGCACGAGCTTCTGCAGTCAGCAGCTCTCATTGGCTTGGCCAGAGCGCATGGAGCACGAGAGGTGGCTTCTGTGAGACACCTGATGGATGTGTAATGGATTAACTGGGAAGCAGCACACACAGCTTACGATTGTTCTTCAAACCACTAATGTGTAATCATGAAAGAACTTTGCTCTTCATATTGAAATGCAGGAACAGTTTGTACAAGACTGACAGATGCAGGAAATATAACTTGACTGGATTCCTTTCTAGAAAGCATCTCTCAGTGCCTGACAGCAGACGTAGTTACATTCAGAAGCCTTGCCTTTTGAAGACGTTATAATTTTTAGTATATGATGTTTGGCATTCATTAAGCTGTATCAGTAATGCAAGAAGGCGGGGACAACCTCTCATAGCAGTGATACAGAGGGCGAATAAAAACAAGCTTCCCACATCATGGGCTGCTGGGGATGTAATCACAGCTGCATGTGACCCTTTCTCGATATTCTTTACCCTTACAGTGCATTAACATTGATTCTTGACAGTTGGCTTGGAAGTATACAACCGTAAGATGAAGTGTGTACAAAATCATACTCAACATTAATCACCCCACTGCTTTTATACTACGGTGAATAATATGCTAATGAATGCTAATTGTGGCAAGTGCATTCAGAGCTCATGTACTTTCACATTTGATTATGGTGCAGCAGCAGGTCTGCCTGTCGACAGCCTTTGTTCATTTCATGTTTCACTCCAAATGGCAAAGACACGTATAAAAATAAAACATAATAAGAATCAATGCATTTTTACAAACAAAGCCACATAAAAAAAAATGTATATATATATATATATATATATATATATACACATATATACTCTTCACTTCTTTACTCAGGGTTATAAAAACTAGAAAAAAAGGTATCGTCGAGACTGTAGATGCATATTGTTTTATTATTGTACACCTGACATACATTGACGTCTTATTATATTTATTATAGTCTTTTGGAAAGCCATTTCCCCCCCCTCCAGCAGATAGTTGTCAGTAACCTCCCAGTTTGGAAAAGAAGACAGGAGTAATAACACAAAGACTAAACTATATGGCTGTAAATGGGTCCAGTTAATTGATTTTGAAACAATGACAATATGAAGAACAGGCTAAGATGGCAACATTGAGTGCTATACATTTTTGTAAAACTGGACAGAAAAATAGAATGTATTGAACTATGTGTTACACACATAGTCTGTAACACTTTATAAAAACAAAAACAAAAATGATAGACGCTAGTATTTATTTATGTGCAATTATACATGTTATTGTTCAAGAGTAAAAGATGATGATGCTTTGTAAATTACCAAAGTTGTTACAAATACTCAAATGTTTCATAGTGTGTAGTTATTAAAAAGTATAACAACAAATACAGTGTTCAATGGCGCTATCAGCAGCTATATAAGAAAAAGCCTGTGTCATTACTGTCTACTTCTCCAAAACTGGGGCTGACAATTGACAACTGTAAAGAATAAGTGACCTATCCCTAACTCTAATACTGGACTATTGCTTAAATACATAATTTTTGCGATGAGATATAATTATTTTGTTGATGTTGAGATTTGAAATTTACGTTCTCCATGGCTTTTCTGTTTTGCTTTACCTAAACCAAAGCTGCAGAACAGTGCATCTACCAAAAGCCCCGCTCGGACTAATATTCTATAGTCTATAAATAAAATGACCCTTTTACAACAAGTTTTTGGGAAATTTGGCATCAAGACCTTTTTCATTTCTTCTTTAACTATTTCCATCGCCACCTGACTGTCCAGTAAATCTTAGTCAGAGTTTTTCCTGATGACTTCTGGTGTGTTCAATTAAAATCCTTAACAATCACACAACAACAGCACAGACTATTGGGTGGTGCATAGACTATTGTGTTAAATGATGCCTTTACATATAACAAAGGTGATTTTACACTGAATATCTGCAAATTAGCATGGCTTTCTTAAAAGGTGTCAGAAGGTGTAAAGGACCTTCAATATTTGCCATATACAGTGCACATTCAATACAGCAATATACTGTAGTTTCATTACCAAATATGTTACACACTGTCAGCGGTTATGAAATATTGACAGACAGGACATCTTGACATGTTGTGATTACCGTCATATTGACAGCCAATAAAGCCCTCAAAACCATCATAAAGCCCTTCTGTTCTGCTTCATGAAATAACACTATAAAATATTTTTATCTCCTTCCTTGTCGTGAAAAAGTGCATTAAACATTACGGTGTGGTTGCCATAACGACATATCAATGACAAATACCAGATGGGTAGATTAGTGAGCTCTCTGATCGCTGTCAAAGCTCCTCAAGCAGCGGCGGCACCGGCTTTAAATGAAGCTCATTGTTTTGAGCTTAGGTCAGAATATGAATTGTGCATGATGTGTACATATTGGAGTGGAAATCTCCCATAATCTTCACCTCGACTTAATTACGGCAGACAAACATTACAGACCGCCAGAGACTCTTATCTCCGGCTGCGTGAATACAGAGGAGATCTGATATGATTCCAAACTGGAGTTGTCGCTGCAACGAAACAATCTGTGTGCCCTATTGTCAAATTTATCCCCGTTTTTCTGTGAAGGAGATGGGTGTGCATTCTTGCTAATTGCATCAATTATTACCCTGTGATGATATAACACACTCTCAAACAATTAGCCCGTTTCCTCTTTCCTTCCCTGCCTCCTCCACCCACATCTTTTTGGATTCCACTCTGCAAATATGTGCCTGCAGTTAAACTAACTCATAAGGAAAACCCACAAGCACATCATTCATTATAGCGCACAGCAACATGCAGAGTGAAGACCAGCACCGGGGAGCCCAGTTACTTCCTGCTGAGCACAAGATGTCGGGATGGTGACACTTTCAATTATGCCAAGTTTACAAGAGCGCTGACTAAACTGGAGCCGGGTGCCCTTTACATACAGTATACTGGAATGTCTATTCAACATGCCCAATCAGACAAATGGAAAAAATGAGAAGATACCATATCAGTGTTTGTATTGTTTTAATATTTCAGATACAGGCCTTTAATATTTCATGATCAGTGGTTCTTGGTGTCTTATAGGAAAAAAACCTGAGGTGCCAAACATAAAAGAAACTACTGATTATAAAGACTGAAAGATTGTAAGCAGAAGCTATTATTTGTCATGATAATCACTTCCTGTGATTTCAACAAAAACAATTACCACTTCAAGCATCGCAGCTAACTCACAAGTTTCTTGAAACTGTGTTGAAAGTAAAAGTAGGTTGTCTTGAATGCACAGAGACATTCACCTGTAAGAAAGGATTTGACTGACTTTATTGTCACTGCAGAGCCAGGGCTCAGTAGAGAACTCTTTTTATTCCTGATTTCACAAGGCCTGTTGACTAAAAATACATTCCTATTTGCAGCAATTGCTGTGGGGAAAAGTTATAGGCTTTGTGTACCCACACATAGCTGGGAGCGAGCGCTACAGCATGTACTACAGCAGAGCGCCTGCTACACTTTCACCATGCCATGTTTAATGCCTTGCTTAGGGGCACTTCAGCAATAGTTGATGACAGAGGAAGATCATTTCTCTTTTAGTCCCCTTTTTTCCAGATTTGCCACAGCAAGAGAAACAACACTTTGTGACACAAGCTCATTATTATTCGACATTGCCTCCTGCCACCCGCACTGCTCAGAGACCGCATCCTTTTATGATTCTGCTTGTTTTATTCCATTTATCCTCAGTAGGCTGTATCACCACTTCCGCCTTTATACATTCTGAAACAAAAGGAGATGTTTTGGGAAACAATAGTAAAGAAGTGATTTCCTCTCTAGGAACATTTGGATTCTCATGAAAGTACTCTCTTCCAGTGAGTCCCTCACTCCGTTAGTGAGCGTTGTGTTGTGTGTGCCACATGGCAGACACTGAAGGCCTGTGGGGGAGTGAACAGTGAGCACAATGGACAAAGGCATGTGCGGCACCTCACATCCATTTCTTCTCTTCCTCGCAGCTATTATTGTACGAAAGTGCTGTCGACAGCTTTTGCACTGCACTGTGCATTTTCAAACAATGAGCAACTCACCTGCCATTTGCACATAGAAAAATGTGATGGCTGTAAAGTTACAAAGTGATCACCAAAGACAATTTCACTGCAAATTTACACATTGTCATGCACTTTTTACTGACATATATATTTGTGCTTCTTAAAATATTGAACAATATGCTTATAATCTAAATTCATGTACTGCCAGGTCATGGTGTGTTGTTTAGTCATTTATTTTCCATGACTACAGAGCTACATTGTTTTTACTCACTGTGATACATTGGCTGCTTCTGACAAAACTAAACGAGTATATAACAGTCTGCAAAGTTTTTATTAAGAACAAACTCCACAGAAAGTTTCAGTCACAGACATCATTACGTGACTAAAAATGGTGTGTCTGCAATGGTGTGAGAGGGTAAGGGATGACACTAACAAGGAAAATACTAAACAGAAAATACAAACTTTGCAGAAAAACATTTGTCGCCTATTTAAAAACAGATAT
The DNA here is from genome assembly GCA_024416835.2 of Perccottus glenii. Classification (NCBI taxonomy): domain Eukaryota; kingdom Metazoa; phylum Chordata; class Actinopteri; order Gobiiformes; family Odontobutidae; genus Perccottus; species Perccottus glenii. The sequence continues at coordinate 15,383,290 of CM044561.2, read as the reverse complement.
TTTTTCTGACATTAGCCACACTATAAATACTCCCAGCTAACCCACAGGTTAGTGGTGACTATACAAAGTAAAGTAAGCTTAAATATAATCTTAATGAGCATTTGTGTCTACCTAATGAACAACCCTACCTACAGAAAATGTATGCCAGGTATATCGTAAGCCCTGGCTACACATACACAGGTATTTTTATAAAACACATACTTTTATATACATTTGTGCCTTTCGTCCACATGTAAACAGAGTTTTCAGGCAGCGAAACAGATATTTTTTAATACACCTTTCAAAGTGAAGATTTTTAAAAACTCCAGACGCAGCAGATTTATTATTATTATCATTATTACATCACTTCATTCTGAAGCATTAGCTTTACTTCACGACTCACCACATTGTTGGCTGACAATTTTTTCTGTAATAGATCCATGGCATGATGTCTTGCCCAAGGACACAACGACAGTTTGAACTGTGGGGAGAGCGGGAATTGAACCGCCAACCTTCAGTGATTCATTTGAAAATAACATTAGCACATTTTTGTCTTAGCGTCTACCTTTCTTAGTTTAAAGATTTTGAATGTTCCAACTTTCCCGAGCTGAACACACTTGAACACACCAAAGTTAGAAGAACAACTTCCTAACTCTGATACTCCAAGTTCCAGAAGACCACATTTATGCACCAATAGTCCTAGAACTACCTACCTAACTTTTTCCATTGCTTTGTTACTGTAGCTTACAAGCTAACACTTTTTACACTACAACAATCTTAAAAACTAAATCAAGTTATCCACTCCAATATTTATGTACCAACTCAACCTCTATTGAAGTCTTCAAGTAGGCTAATAAAGCTTTCATTCAGTATGCAAATCCTTTTATTTTATTATAAAACTTGTTTTGTATTTTTAATGCGGACAATTTCTTGAATCATGCATTCATGTCACACTAATGCTTTGCTGTTAATCTCTTGTTCCACTTGCACAATATCTAGCACAAACTGTGGATTTCCATTCACAGCTGTTCTGGATCTTTGAACCCAGATGGATGGACAAGCCTTATCCCTTCGTCCTTAGTTTACACTGCAGCCCAGAATGTCGAGGATTAAAAGATTTGCAATATATCCTCCATTCATCGCTCGAGGTTCACGACTTGTGTTGTAAATTTTCCTGATTTTTAATGATGGATAATGTCTTTTAGGCCTGGAACATTTGGTGAATATTTGTGTATTTGATAAAGAGTACGGCGTAATGAGCGCCTAGCTGTGGCGATACAGTACTCGCTCAGTAGTTGTCGGATGCCAAGATGTAAACTGCTGTGTGAGGCCTTGAGATTCACCTCCAGCCTAATCACACCATTAGTGTTTCCCCCCTGTGCAAACGCGCCTGTTGATGGGGCTGTCTAATGTGAGAGCTGCGGCCAGGCCTGGAAGAAGTCAGCCACTCGCCTCATTTGGTCGCTTCATTGCACGCTGGGAAATATTTCATGAGCTCTAAGTGACTAAAACACACTGTGAGCATTTTTGATCACATCTTTACATTTTAATATGGTCGAGATGTTTCAAAGTTGGAAAGTAGAGAGAGAAACCTTGCACTTTGCGATCTTGAAACCCAACATTGTCAGAGCTTTAGACCCTCAGGATACACTTAAGCTGGTACCCAAGGTGGCAAATGTGATGGGTTCTTTTTTAAAACTTTGTCCAGCTATTTTGTGTTTAAAAAAATGCTAACTGTGCTAACGGTAAACTTAAGAAAAGTGAGCACTGGGCTAGTGACGTAGCATTTTTGAAGCAGACGACCATTTTTAATGACAGCTCAATATTTTCAAGATGCAATTTGTAATTGTGGCGACTATGATCTTGGATTAAAGGTCTTTAAATGTAAAATACAAAGATATAGATACAACACATTACCTGGTGGAGTTACAGTGGGATCCAATCACCCAATTTTCTTTGGTTTTATCTTTGTACCGGCTTTTAGCTACTAGTTTTGGAGTCCACTGCATAACTGAATTCACAACTATTTTCAGTAGCCTATCACAGGAGGCAAAGACATTAGCCGCTTTAGCATACTATGTATCGCACTCTACTATAGTACTGTAGTATACTACTTTGGGGGGCACATTACCACAAATCTATTATCAATATGTAGATACAGGCTCGGTAACAAAAGATTTATGCTGTGCTTGCCTGCTAATATGTCGTAAACAAAAGCAGTCAACTTGTGATAACTTTAAGCTAGTGCAGTAATATGTGCGCACAAGGCTACAGGGCAGCAAAAGATTTAACTATTGATAAATGACTCACAAAAGAATGCTGTTGGATATATTGTTGTGTGTCTTCAGAGTGAAACGACCATTACTTGCTGTTAAAGTCCTGCTGTAAAAAAAGCATTGTAAGTTTATGTTTTAAGCCCCATGTCCCGGTGAATATCCACAAAAACACTGAAATTCCCCGGTTTAGCCCTCTCTCTGTCCCCAATGTCCCTATTTTTAACCAATAATAGAGCCAAACAAGTGTGTTGTGCTTGCAAACGGTCCTGTCTGAACATCAATCACACATTTACCCTGGCAATGACAATATTAACCAATTGAAAAAGAGTGTTCCGCAGGTCTGCAGCTCAATAATGATTGGTTCTTAAGCACTATTAAGGCTATTGCTATCCTTCTCCAGCGTTCATTGTTTGACCATCAGGCAAAAAGAAAGTTGTGATTTACAAGCAAGCTCCGGGAACAATACAATACAACTTTCTGAGAAAAGTACCTGGTAATGAATATGCAGGGTTTTTGTAAAACTGTTTAAACGCAAATCAATGCTTGGTTGGTTTTTAATTGTTTACTGACGTACTGATTTTCTGCAACATTATATTTTATTTGTTAAAATGTTGTCAGTAAAATTAAAGTGTCCCGGTTTTTAGGTTTGAAAATATAGTGACCCTGATGTTATTTAAATTCTCAAGGACAAATATGCTTTTTGTGAGATCCACTATAAGTTTGAAGGATAAAAGAGTTGTTGTTAAGCATAAAATGTGGCCTTAGTGAATCCAAACCTGTCCACTGTCAAGCATTCATCATGTAAACACCACCCATAAGGGACTGAGGTTACTCGGGAAAGCAATAATGACCACATTTGCACCATGGGAGATGCCCTTCAGAGAGAAAAACCCAAGGATATGCAGCATCAAATCAGTAGCAGAGGTTTGAGTTCAAAGTAGTTCAGAGGAAGCGTCAGGTAGCAGAAGGGAAATGATAATAATGAGAGTGATTTGGCTTAGGTTTCCTCACAATGGGTTTTACTGGGACGAGGGGGGACAGTGTGAATCATGCATGTGGGTTGAGACGGGCAGAGTGGGACCTCATTAGGAAATGACAGGCTACATGCAGAGCAGCCATCTACAACTGTACATGCCCTGATAGACACCTCATGTATGGATCTGATTATACAAAGATATACAGTATTATTTCCAACAGGACTGGTCTAAAATCTGGTTTAAAAAGCATAAACCCCTCCAAGGTTTTGAGGAAATCTGTGCTGATTTATTTAGTTCTGGTGAGGTTTTTGTTCTTATAAGATACGTTTCTTCATCACTTGGAGCTAAATAGCTGGTAAAGAACGGGCTACCTCTTGAGACACTGTACTACTGAAAAAAAGGTTATTCTTCCTTTAAGAGAAATGTAAAAATATTTTGGAGACTATATGGTAATGATTTTGAGCTTTATATTTCCTGTTAACAGTGACAGTGTTGCTTTACAATTACAGTTAACATAGTTTTAAGAAGCTATTCCTAACTCAAAAGTGCACAATTCCAGAGTTAACTGTTTTTAAGAATAGTGTACTGGTTACTATATACGCCATACAGGCACGGCCATTTTGGAAGACACTGCACTGGACTGATTATTCAAGGCACTTTCTAGTTGTTAGCCGTTACCATCACCATCTCATGTCAAAACACCTCACCAGAAAATTACACAACACATCTCTGATCATTTACATATAAAGACACTTGACAGTCTATGTTGCTTTAAACCATCAATTTGTAAATTTTCTATGCAAGTTTATCAAAGTAATTGTGTTTGCCAACTTTTGTCTGAACTTTGCACAGCTACAGTTGATGTTGTAATGAAAGGCCATTTGCAAAGTTCCATAAAGCATCTGGAACTCACATTTTGCTGGTTTATTTGGTTAAACCGTCTGCTTAAGGACTTGTATATGCTATGATACACCATTTAACCCGCTATAACAGTGACACATTTCATACCAAAATATGGCAGCGCTGCCTATGCACACAGACTTCCGAGCGTTTCACTAAATGACCTAAATGCCAATATACCCAGGAAGTATGGAGAGAATTCATGTATAACAGCAGCTCATCATGGGCCTCCAAATATAACTGCTGTATATGAGGTGGAAAGAGTGGGGCTTTATTGCATTGAGGCGGGGTCTGCAGCCTTTCACATTTTGGCTATGAGCATGAAGCCTAAGCGCCGAAACTAACTGCACATAACTCCTTGAATTTTCACAATGAATGTTTTTACTCTTACACGGGTTCTTAAAGTCAATGAATGATAACCTCTACTTGAAAAACACTGGTTCCTTCTTTTATGTTTCCTCAGAAAAATTGCAATAATAAGTGTAATTGCAGTACAACTTTAAGGCCCAGATTATAATATAATAACCTTATTTTATCTGGAACCTTATTAAATTAGAACATGAAGAAAAACTCAAGGAAAAATGACTTCAATGGGAAATTGTCAGATTTAAGTAGCAGAAATATGGGGCATTCATTACTGGGGTGCACTGCTGGAAGATGACTTTGATGTGTATATGATGTTCAAGTAGAAAGGGGAAGAAGGAGAAGAAGAAGAAGAGGTGACAGCAGAACCGTACCTACTTTGGTAACAGAGCTGGAAACCTGTTAAGAGAGCCACCACTTTCCATACACTCCAATTACACGACTCTCCTGCACGGCCATCATAAATCATACAACACATCATGATCCTTTAATGGAGACGCTGAGTTACTGACAACTAGGGCTTAGGGTTTTCCCCCTTACTCTGTGCACAGTGGTGGAAGGAATTGGCCAAAATGATTTTTACTTTTAGCAAATGTGAATAGAAGCATATAAAATCGTGCATTTGTTGAGGGTATAATTTCCAAACGATGATGACAGAACTGCAGCGCTAATGATATGGAAAGAAACGATTGGGTTTTGTAAAAGGGTCACTGGACAGATGTGAGTGATAGTCAAAGTTACTCAGTGCATTTGGGGCTATTAAAATAATGAATACGGGACATGACATGCACACCAGAAATATATCTAATCTATCTATCTATATATACAGTATATGCCAAAATTTGTTTTTAGAACATCTTGTAGACCAGCATCACAACAGGACCAGGCACTGTACGAGCATGAATTAGACAAAATGGAACAACCGAATGTGATCACAAACCATAATAAGTTACTGTAGGTGTAACATTTTGAAACAAATTACATTCATTTTTACATATTTATTCTTACAATAATGTAACTTTTTTTTTTTTTTTACCAGAAATGATATAGCCTTATAAAGGATATGTAGCCTCGGGTTTGGTTTGATAATTCTCGGACATGAAGAAAGAAAGATCTTTAAGAGACAAGACCAGCAATATAACTCATGCCAGTGAACACACATTTTTACATGAGATTCTATTAAATTACATACACACGTGGACAAAATTGTTGGTACCCTTCGGTCAATGAAAGGAAAACTCACAATGGTTACAGAAAAAACTTTATTCTGACAAAAGTAATAATAAATAAAAATTCTATGAATGTTAACCAATGAAAGTCAGACATTGCTTTTCAACCATGCTTCAACAGAATTATTTAAAAAAATAAACTTATGAAACAGGCCTAGACAAAATTGATGGTACCCCTAACTTAATATTTTGTTCCACAACCTTTTGAGGCTATCACTGCAATCAGACGATTCCTGTAACTATCAATGAGACTTGATAGATACCACACTCAAGTCAATGAGACTTGACTGTGGTATACACATGGACCAGAGGAAGTGAAGGAAAGAGTTGTCGCAGGAGAATAGAAAGAAAATTATAGACAAGCATGAAGGTAAAGGCTATAAGACCATCTCCAAGCAGCTAGATGTTCCTGTGACTACAGTTGCACATATTATTCAGAAATTTAAAATCCATGAGACTGTAGCCAACCTCCCCGGACGTGGCCGCAGGAGGAAAATTGATGACAAATCAAAGAGACGGATAATCCGAATGGTAACAAAAGAGCCCAGAAAGACTTCTAAAGAGATCCAAGGTGAACTCCATGCTCAAGGAACATCAATGTCAGATCGCACCATCCGTCGTTGTTTGAGCCAAAGTGGATTACATGGGAGACGACCAAGGAGGTCACCATTGTTGAAAATAAAATCATAAAAAGCTCGACTGGAATATCCCAAACTACATGTTGACAAGCCACAAAGCTTCTGGGAGAATGTCCTATGGACAGATGAGACAAAAATGGAACTTTTTGCCAAGGCACATCAGCTCTATGTTCACAGATGGAAAAATGAAGCATATCAAGAAAAGAACACTGTCCCTACTGTCAAACATGGAGGAGGCTCTGTTATGTTCTCGGGCTGCTTTGCTGCATCTGGCACAGGGTGTCTTGAATCTGTGCAGGGTACAATGAAATCTGAAGACTATCAAGGGATTCTAGAGACAAAATATTAAGTTAGGGGTACCAACAATTTTGTCCAGGCCTGTTCCATGAGTTTATTTTTTTAAATAATTCCGTTGAAGCATGGTTGAAAAGCAATGTCTGACTTTCATTGGTTAACATTCATAGAATTTTTATTTATTATTACTTTTGTCACAATAAAGTTTTTTCTGTGATCATTGTGAGTTTTTCTTTCATTGACCGAAGGGTACCAACAATTTTATCCACGTGTGTATTCAGACTTAACAGTTGCATATGAGTTTGCAGCAGATATTATTAGGGGAACCTCCTGAAAATTAAATAGACACTGTTTTTCACTAGATATGGAATAGATGAGTGTGCTTCATTTTAATACATCACATACTACAGCATTTATAACCAAGGCAAATTTTTAAATGCACATTTCTAGAAGGGCTTTTGCAAAACAAAACAGACACCACTTTGAAAAAAATATACTCAGACACTGAGGCCATAAAGAAGAAACACTCATATAAGACCTGAAACACATTAAAACTGGTGACAGTATACCAGCTATGACCACATGACCTCACTTCAGTTCATATTTAAAATGGCCCCAGTACTGTTTCAGTCCAGGAGGCAGGGATGAACACAGATTAAACTCATTACTAACTCATCACATGAATAATGGCCTCTATCAGATCAGGAAAATGTTTGGGCGCAATGGATCGTGGGACGCCAGTAAGCTCATCTTTCAGCAAGGAACTTGGAGGGGTTCTTATGCTAAAAGAGATAAGTCAGGAAGAAATTAAAACTTCCTTCCTATCTCCTACCCTTACACAAAGTGAGAATGCTGGGTCAGGAAGTTGATATCTTTGCGGTCAGTCTTACAAATACAACAAACACTTTACTCCATGTGGGACAATTGACCCATGTAGTTTTAAAGCAAAATAATATATATTTTTTCTCAACTTCACCAGGACTGTAAGGGTCTTTCCAAAAGCCATGTGAAGATTCTCATACACGACTGGCTTTAAAAAACATATTGCATTAATTCTTCTCTGAATCTGCCCATTTACTGCCATTTGTTCTCACTGTGGGTCTTACCAGTTACGTTTGGAACTACATTACACTTCACAAACTCGACGTTTTTCAAAAGGTAGCCTTCTCTTTTTACAAATGTACTTAACTGCATTCTTAGGCCCACTGCCAGTATATAGTATATCCAGGATTTTGTCTTAGTCTTAGGATTTCCCTTAAAACTTATATGCATAGCCTTTTCTGTTTATTTGCCTGTGGGTCCCTTAAATATTGAACCAGCAGCTTAACACAGTCCTACCACAACCACAAAAGTTTTTTTTAATTATGAACCTTTACGTTTTTGTGGTTCATCCCGGTCGCTGCCGTTCTCAGCCACACACCTCAGCTGAACCGTAGGATGCTTCGAGGTGTAAATGTCAGAGGGAATACTTTGGGTTTTTCCAGTGATAAACCTTGTGGAGTGTTGTAATGGCCGGATCGATACGCAAGTGTCAGAGCTTCCCATCCAAATGCCCCCTTTTGACTGAAAACATCAATACGTGTAACAAGTATTTGTCCGCACCGTTGGATGCATACAACTTCATATAACATTCAAAGTGTTCAACGTGGCATTTAGTCAATAACCAAAACAAATGTGCATTTGCTTTGTGTTACTTTGGATTGGGTGTGTATTTTCTTTAGCAATTAATCATCAGTAAAACACTGATTCTAGTAAGTTTTTTGGTATTTAAAAGTTTTCTCAGAAGGTTATCTCGAAAGCTTTTTGTAAAGGTCACATGCAGGGAGCTTATCAGAACCGCATAGACCTCTTTTTACACTTCTCTTATCTGCAGCCAAAAGCACATCCTTATATCATGGCCGCTTTGTTTTTTTTCGGCTGGATGCCATGCCTTCAGGTTATCCTCAGCCCTAACTGTTGCTTGCGAGCTCTGTCGTTTGACTGAATGATGCGGTTTCATGTGGTCAAGTTTCAACGCTGATGTGCTACATTTTGTCATTCTGACGTCTCCAGCCGAGCGGAAGAATGGCAAATTGCCTCAGAGCTAAAATTGAAATGCACGAGAAAATTTTTGGAAGGCAATGGCTTGTATTTGGAGATGAAAACAAAATCATTTTATACGGCTTACTCCATTGGTTTTGGGATGAGAAATGTCACTGGTTTGATTGTGTTTTGTCGGAATAGGAACCCGAGTCAAGAAACAGCATTTGTACAAAAAATAAGACACAGATTAAGCTAAGCAATCTAAGCTGTGTCTCTTACTAACTGTGACAAAATGTATAACTCCTCTTTAGAGTGCTTCAGTCTCCAAAAGTTCAGACAGCTTGCTTTTTAAGAAGATGGGGGACTCCTTTGACAGCACGAGCCCGCCTTTAACGCTTTAAAAGCATCATGCCCTGACAAGTGAGTTTGACTGGAGACACCGTAACCCCTGCATAAAACAAGTTGGAAAAGAAAATGATAGAGAGCCAAACTGTCAAACTCCTGTCTAATTCAATAAACATAAACAGCTCGGGTTTGATTTGTTGAAATATATATACGACTGTATGCTTTATACATCCGCTGACGAAAATGACAAATGTATTGATATTCTTGTGATCTTGACACTTTTAAAATTAGGGTCATTTTGGTGAGAATAATATGCCTTTCAGTCATGAATTAATAAAAATGCATCTGAGCTTGGTGTTCTATTAAAAAAATAATGTAGCCAGACTACTGATGCATTTAACCTCAAATTAATGTTCTTGGCAAATTGTAGCGGGACACATAAAATGGAAGTGTTTATTGACTATTAAACAACATAAAACAGTTTAATTAACATTTGATGTCTTCTATTGGGAATATGTTTTGTTCATATACACCTTTAACTCCACACCCACATGGTATTTACATTTTCATAAGATGTTTGAAAATGCCTCCCTCAGTCTCCCAGTATTATCCTATACACATGAAAATACTCAAATGCTTAAATTTTGTTCAAAAGGTATTATGTGAAAATCTTAGCACACAGTTGAACTAAATGAAAAACATTTGGCGGACACTTTAAATATCTGTCATAAACGTATTCTCCGGGTACTCCAGTTTCCCCCACAAACTCTAAAACATGCCATAGTGTCTTAGTGATATGACAGGTGCTGGTCCTGGCTGCCAACAATCCATTTTGCCACGAGATTAATAAAAGGATAATACATAAAAAAAAATTAATAATAATAAAACACCTGCTGCGTATCTGGTAATTCAAAATTTTAAAATGTTTATATTTGATTTACATTGATGTCCCAAGCTTTAATCTTTGATGCAAGATTGTGTGTTCAATAAAGAAACACAAATGTGCTTTATCTCTGACAGTGCTCAGTTTGTCTGAACAGGACATGTAGTAATGAACTTCCAGTGGGTTCTATGGAGCTTTACATGCCTATACTTGTTGAAAAGGACTGGTTAGTAGTATGTTAGATAAAATATGCATTTGTACAGACTTATTTTTCTAGACAAACAGTGACAATACAAATGCAGGAATTACGCACACGTCATTTAGGTATTAAATAATCTGTAATGCCCAGATACGCTTTAGAGGCTCCTACACTTTAGATCCTGAAAATCTCACCCGTTATCTTAAAATGTAAAAGATGATCCACCCATTTTTACTAACTTTTTACATATAACAGTCCCTTCAGGGCAGCCATAGGTGTTTACTGTGAATATTTGGGCGGTTTTAAATGTGGAATTACAGTCTGAAACCTTTTAAGTCTTTTTGTCTAAACTTAAGTGCAGTTATACCTTTGCCAGTGAATTTCCTTCTACTGCTCCAACTGTTGACCAGTTAAAGAGAACGGGCTTAGAAGGAGGCCTAAAAACCCTGTGGGTAAACACTTTAGAATTATTGCCTATAAAAGTTGATTTCTCCTCATACTGTTTTGTAAAGTTTTATCACAGCAGCAGGCACATAGCAATGGAAAAGCACACCTCGTCAGGACAGATATGTCCTGTCATGAAATATTTCTATATTGCCAGGATGATGCCGAACCTTATCCAACACCAACATGTTTCCTAATGTGTCATTCCTCCACCAAACACTTGTTTCCTCAGCTTGTTTGCGCACACTGCACTAGACGGGTTTGTGTAGAGGCAGTATATATTAGCAGTTGTGAATGGGGAAATATGTTATGCACCACCGACAGTGTATGACCTGCAGTCAGCAAAACTGGCAAATCTTTTTGAGAGTGTCATAAAATCCCCCAGACATATTTCCAGGGTCACACAGCTACAGAACTACTGTGTATATACAGTATATTCTGTGGACAGTGGCAGAAATAAGGTACAGCACACGGACAACACTATAGTTTGTAAATTTACCACAACATAACATATTCATAATGACTTGCAAAACTGCATATATTAGCAGATATTAAATAATGAATTATGTATGTTTTTACGCATTACAATTAGAATAATTAAGTTGATAATGGATTTGATTCGATTTCTGGCACAAAATATGTTGGGCAAAGATTGTAATTATGGGTGAGGTATCATCTTTGCCAGCATAAATGTTAATTAACAGTATTGTCGGTCTGATAATAATCAGTGATGAATCATTGATGATTTTTAACCACAGGCAGAAAGATTGTGGTAATAAATAAACTTATTTGCTAATGGCTAAATGACAATTTAACTTGTTTGGGTTTGTTTGGAGGGGGAAGTGGGGTAGAGAGACAGGATAGGGAAAGGGAAAGGACACTGGGCAAATGACTGAGTGTGAATCAAACCCGGGTCTCCCAAGTATATGATAGCCACTGAGGCGCCCTGGAATACAACTTAACTTAACATGCAGTTTTTTTTAAAGGTAGTGTGTAGGTAAGCATCTATGGTAGCCCTTCAGGGACATGCTTTATCTATAAACTAACCCAGTAGAAACAGGTCAGATGGGATAAGAGATTTACCTAGATGTCCTAAGCCTTCAGACAAGATTGTGTGACACAAGTTTGTCTGAACAGAACATGGAATGATGAACTTCTATTTATAACTGTTCAGTAATCTCATTTTTCGGGAGTATAACTTTTGTGTTGTTGCCTCATTGTTTCTTAAAGTACAGCCCGTATTTCACTTCATAGTGCTGCAATAAATGATTGAGATATTTTCTTTACAGATTTGCCTCTGGTGGGAATATTCCAATGGGAAGGCTATAGCCTCGTCCAAATTCCCTAATCTGTGAGGACGTAACCTTTCCTCTTCACATTATGAAGAGCACATCTGCTGCGCATGCCCTCGGCTATTTGAACGGTGTGCCTCCAGGACATTGTGCGTTTGCCTACTCACTGTTAGAGGAGGAAAGAGGTGGATGAGATGTTGATGGAGCTGTGTAATATTTCACATTTTACCTGTCAGCTGTCGGGGCTTAGTACACATCGTTCGACAGTTTATTTGAGTCTTTTTTGTGAAGAGTGGTAACCAATTAAGCTTTACGTTTAAGTTGGTGTTAATACACTTTGGAATTTCAGAAAGGTGTCAGTCGATAAGCTATTAGGACTAGCGTTACAGTGGGGAGTAACATGACACATTACAGGACACGCATTGCCGCTCGGCTCTTTCACAGGAGGCCTTTGTTCGAACTGGTAGTGCTTTGAAACTATTTATGCAGCAAGATGAAAATGGCATTGCAATGAAGAAGTATCTAAACACAATAATAACACAATAATATTAACATGACAACGTATTTACAGGAAATTCAAGACTGTATTCTGCATTCTTGGTAATTTCACAAGGGTCGATACTTCAGCATCCAAAAGCTCAAAGTAAATCCATATTTAATTATGTGATGTGATTATTCAGTTAAGACCAAGTATAAATTGAACATGATTTGATATTTCAAATTATACCTGCATTTAATTGGTAGACAAGCAAAAACAAATCAATAGTGTACCGTTTTTTGTTTTGTTTTTTTCTACACAGTTTTTTGTTTGGTGCTCCGGAGAGTGCATATGATTTACCTCAGTTTCAGGGTCAGGCATGGTTTGTGAATAAAATATATGATCGCTTCAGTTATTGGCTCCGACTGGGAGGAGCCAGTGTGCAGCGCTGTGTTCACTTGCCTCGGGTTAGTGTGTACTAGCAACAAGTTATGAATGCAAATATACAATGCCGTTAAAGTGGTGGAAGTTGAAGTAGTGGAATATAAGCAGTGATAAAGAACGGCTTTGAGCTTTGCCTCAACTGTACATTATGTTGATTGTGTTTCTTTGCATTACAACAGATAATACAATTTAATCACAAAGCAACTCTGCAAAGGTGAATATTAATATAATTAAATATTGTCGGAATGTAGCATTGATTCTGTAGATTGTTATGTTATGGCCGAATAAAAATATTCATTCATTTATTCATTGTTCTCAAAACCCCAGTTAACTGGTGTAGACATGAAAGAAAATGTTTAGGGTAACCTTTGTTATGGTTAGGGACTTAGTAATAGCTAAGAATAAAGTTAAATACTAATGAGTACTGACAATTAAGTTTGTATCAAGGTCAATACAGTAAACTTCCGTTAAAAAAGTGATACATTTATTTGTTGCTTTTATGACTGAGTAATGATGAAGGACATGCAGCAATCGGTGATGAGATGCCTGACTCATTAATTAATGTAATAAGGGGTAACCAGGTAAATGTCTTTTTGCCAATGATTGGGTTTAAACTCATAAACAGCTTGGTTAAGGTTAGAAAAACATGGCATCACATGTATTTTTGACCTGCTAATCTAGTTCACATGGCTACAGTTGGTTGTGTTTGGATTTAGTTTCAGCTTCAGTTATGTTCAGGATAAGGGCTGGGGTTAAAGTAACATTTGCCAAGTCAGTTGTAGGGTCGGTGTTGGTTTGTAAATAAAATACGATTGCCTCCGTTGTTGCCTCCAGCTGGGAGTAGCAGTGCTGCACACCTTCACTTGCCTTAGGTTAACGCAGCACATTGTTAATATATTATAGCAACAAGTTATAAATACAGATATACAGTGCGCCTTAGAGGAATATACCGATACTGAATAGCCTTGAGCTTCATCTGAACAATGAATGATTTTGATTGGGTTTATTTTCATTAGAGCAAATAACACAGACCCAAAAATAGTCCGAAAGTCACTCAAAGAGACATATAAAAGCACACGGTTTGGGAATTTGTTTTAGAACATTCACCAATTGAGCACTTTGAAACGCCTGTCATCGATGGAGAACTTCTGCCTGAGGGAATCAGGCTGTGCAAAGTGAGCTGACGTTACAATGTGGAGCAGTGTACACCGGCAGCCAGATTAAACAGGGCAATAAATAGCGCAAGTAACAAACAGTCTAGTTGTTGTTGACATATGTACGGGCTCAGTTTTAGACAAGTTTATCGGCAGAAGAAGAGACTTGTCAGATTGAATGCGTTAAACCTGCAGTTTCGAAAATATCACGTTCCAGCTCAAGTCTAAAAGCTGACTGCGTGTCTCCCCTTAAAGCAGATTATTTTCAGGTGTTACAAATGAGATATTAACTGTGTTTCGTGGCATGCCTCTCCGTGTGATTTAGCATCAGCGAGCATGTGCATTCTGCGGGGAGCAAAGCATCATGGGGCCGCGCTGACAAGCTCATCCATCAGCGCAGCATGTTGGAGTTGCCATCAAATGCCTGCGCCGCTCCATAAAGTGGAGGAGGAGAGGTGTCACTCCCTAAACAGGATATATGGGCTCTCGCTGAGACACAAATTAGACAGTAAATACATTACAGTGGAAGTAGCCTCTTTCCACGGCAACATGTTTGTGCTGCCTCTGGGCCAAAACCAACACCGCGGCGATTAGGAAGCTGCACAGTCACCAGTGAGATATTAGCATTGGATTCACCTAGTGTTGCTGTTCTGGCGGGCTTCAGTGTGGTGGACAGTGTATGTTAATTTTGAGGAGTCACAGCAAAACATTGCACACAGCAGTCTTGAAATGTTGTACAGTTGAAGTGGAGTGAGTGAGACCGAGACAAAAGGCTGAGTCAAGACAAAAGGCTAGTGCATAATTTTGGGAAGTGACACCAGTGGACAACTTCAAAATACAAAAGTTAAATCTTTTCTTCAGGCTGTTTTTATCTCTAGTCTAGGAGCTAGGTCTTTGTTGTACTTTGTTGGTTACATGTGGTTTGTGTGCCCATTACAATTTTTGGGCCTCCTCTTTTTAGACAACTAACCTGATCCTCTTGTGTGCCTCTTTTTTTTTTTTCTTGATGACAATCATCTTCTTCCACAATCCACACTAATAATACCGTTGTCATTTTTAATTTTTACAGCAGGATTTTCAATTTTCTTTTGTAAAATTAGTATATATATATATTTTGTTTACAAGTTGTGACATTATCCCATTAGTCATTTATACAAATCTTGATAAACATTTATACAATTAATGGTCACAAGGACTGAAAAAGGATAAAGTGATATGTGAATGGACAGAAACATAAAATAAACTATATAAAAACATAAAACAAAAATATATACATTTTAAAATGTTGAATAATAATCAGAGTGCACATTGAAGTAAAGAATTCAGTTTTAAGTGTCCTGGTGCTTATTGCATTTATAAGGCAACCCAATCTTTTAGTGAACAGTCTAAAGTCTCATTTTTTACATTTTTCCTAAATTGTTAAAAAAAAAAAAAAAAAAAAAGGTTCTCTTAGGAACAGAAACAACTTCTACACTTTTTGATTTAAAGTAAGAATTCAGGACCACTGCCATGTTTAAATGACAGATTGGCTAATCTGTACCCAACATTGCCATGCTACTTTCACTGAGCCGTAAACAGCACAGAGACACCTTGCTAAAACCCCATAAGTGATAGAGAATTTTATTTTATTTTATTTTACAATATTACTTTTTTAGAGAACAATTGGGCAATCCCTAATTACCTTGATGGCCCTGACAGCTTGCTATGGTTAGTTACACTTGAAGAATAAAAAGTGCCACATAACATTTTCAATGTAGTGTTAGCCAATAAAAATGCCAATTGCATGTAAACAAGATTTAGCAAAGGACAGACTGACTACACATGTTAAATTTCAGTGCCTCATTTGTAACTGACTCCATATTTAGCTGTATAATTTTTTCCCAGATAAAAACAATTATCCTCAAAAGCTAAAGGCTTCATGCTAAAAGTCACTGAAACCATGTTATAAGCATGGTGTCCCAGAATATTTTGTCAACAATGCTCAGGGGTTTATCCATCAGAAATTGTAAGGTGGGTTAAGTGTCTTGCCCAAGGACACAGCGACAGTATGAATGGTGGGGAGAACGGGAATCGAACCGCTATTTTCCGGTTGAAGTACGACCGCTCTACCACTGCGCCAACCTGTGCCTTGCACGGTTGCATCTTCCTCCTTTTTCATCAAACATATAGACAACAACCATACAAAAACATTTTCTGGTTTTAGTTTGATTCCTAATTAAAATGAATGAAACACCTTTTCTTCCATCACTTGTGGAAGGGTCAGTGGTGTATTTTAGTGTGTGAAACTATTCTATGGAAAGATACTATAGGTTTGTAGAATATAGGAAAACCTGGTAAGAAGTTGGTTTATAATACCATTGTTTTATCACAAGCTCAGATCTGACCTGGCATTAACACAGTGGAGAGGTGTGGACACACTAATGTGTCCTGAGAGACCAGATCTGAGGACACATTTGGACGTTGCCACTTGTGACTGGGTTGCTGTGAGAGTGTGGATTGTAATGCATTGTGACAAGTGGGTCATTGGCGCAGTGTTGTCGACTCATAATGATCACTGAAACATTTCAGATTGGAGAGAGCCAGGGCAAAAGCGCTAAAAGTGGTCAAAATGTTGATGTGTGATACAGAAAAAAAAACTCTCCCCATTTAACATCTAATCTACCAGCACACAGCTCTCTGGATGTACAGTTTGGCTCGAGTGAGTGACTGCTATAAGCTCTTCACTCGTCTTCAAATACAAACTCATCATTTCAGAACTGACTAAAAAGTAAAATTTGGTTGTAAAAATGAAAGCTGCATCATTTGTGAGGAATTCTTTCAGCACCACAGAGAATGAAACACAAGCAGGTACTTTGAGGAGTGCCATGCAATTTTTCCCAGAAGACTGAGGCAGCCTGACTACTTTCTTTCCAAATATAGCTTTTTAAAGCTCTGCTCAAAAATCCCTTTTTTATTACAAAATACATTGCAAAAAATAAATCATACTGAATGTTTTTAATATTGTGCTGGTCTACTTTAAATCAGAACTTTCATTCAAAACAGAGCATTGGGCTGTGTCCACTTTGCTTTTAAAGCAGTGTTGTATAAAGATCTCCTTCTACACATGCGTAAACTCAGTATGAACTTCAACATTCAAACAACCCTGTTTGACATGACTTGGAATTGGACAGGTATTTAAGAATACAAAATGAGTTGCCTATAGAGATAAATAGGCAGCAAACACACAAATATTTCTTAGTGCTTTATGTCCCACTGCCTGTCCACATTACAACACAATCTGTTGAGTTTTAAAGCAGAAACCTAATGCTGGTATTTTAGTATACCAGCAGTATTTTACTCTTGTTGAAAGCCACAATGCACTTGAAGGTTTTGATTATTGTTCAGTTCTGGTGCATGGGTTTAGTTCATTTTCACCTGACCACTGGGGGCGGTGTTGGGTAAATGTAAAGTAACTCACTCACCTCAATAGCTATTTTTTATCCATCAAGGACTCTATAGACTGCCACAATAAGGATACTATATGGACCATGACCTATTACCATCTCTTTCAGTTTGTTCAACTCCCAGACTAGACTTTTATTGAAAGCGGTTTATTGCCTGTATCCTACCCAGATACTACTCTCATTATAACAAAAGCATTTCCAAACGTAATCCAAGCTCTTATTGTGTGTACCCCTAGGTCATTCCCACACAATGTTTAATTAGTGTCAGATCTCTATAAACTGACTTTAATCTATTAATATAAATCGCAGTGTTGTATCGACAGTTACATTTTGATTTGTTGCACTTGTGGAAATTTAATCTCTCAAACACCAGTGTATTCCAGATTATGTGATGCAAGTGTAAATCTGAAAGAAATTTGCCATTCTATAACAAATACAACACTTCGAATAAAACACATAAAAGTAGACATCACATAAAAGTACACATGAGACTCCTATATCCCCCTCTCAATCCCCAAACCTCTGGATTATTGACACAAATACACAAGAACCAGAGTGGATAAAACCTAAAGCGTGTATTATGTGACATATCTTGAAAAGCTGATATGATACAATTTGCAGTTTGCTGAGATGCTATATGATATTATTTGACGTTTTGCTGACACGCTGTAAAATCCTATTCTCCTGGGTAGTGGAGGAGTGTAACAGAACCCATCACTGTAGAGCCGTCATGAACAGGGCATACATACTGTGGAGTGTGTGTTGTCAGTCTGTTTGGGCCGATCTTGTTGAAATTCTTGTCCCAGGTGCCACACACAACACTGAACTGCACAGTGCAAACTAAAGAGGCACAGCTGTCATACTGTCGTCTACACTTTATTTACAGTACTGCACTGTGGCACTGCCAGGATTTCATACCAGTCCCTCTGTTTACTTATTCATACAAGCACGACCACCATGTGACTGAGATTTGATGCACAGAGGGAGGCATATTTAGCCAATAAACATTCCTTAAAGGTCAGAATTGTCAACATGGTTTGCCATCATTATTTGGATGAAGAAATTGCCTTTGCAGAAAAATAAAGCTCATTACAGGCTGTGTCTAGCATGTCCAAAAACTGACTAAAAATACTTATGTTTTGGGGAAATTATGTAGTAAAATTATGATATAGTATAATAAAATTATAATATATGTTTACTACAAATGTTTTAATTCATATTTATTATTGTACTAATTGTTACAATTGTCTTTTATGTCTTGTACTCAGGACTCTCTTGTAAAGGAGACAGCAATCTTAATGGGACTTCCTGATACAAGAAATCTGATGACATTTTCAGTCTTGTTATTAATAAGCATGTTTAAAGACAAGTCTTCAATAATTTATGTGCAATAAAAAATAAACACTATTATTGCTAAGAAGTCCTTCTTATTGTAAGTGGTGTCCGTACCTTTTTGTGAACCACGTCAGAAATGTATTCAATTGCATTCAAGTCTAGCAATATTAGGAAAATACTCATCTTAAGAGTGTGGCCTAATATTTCAATATTTGTGAATGTATCGACGTCAGGCAAGGTCAAGTAAGCCCTCTAGTTTTACAGTGCTTTGAATGTCATTAATATTTCTGGTAACGCAACCTTAACTAGGTAGTACAGTGGTTAGCACTGTCGCCTCACAGCAAGAAGGTTTTCCAGGTACTCCTGTTTCCCCCAGCAACATAAAAAAACAAAACATGCTGGGCCCTCTTCTGGTGGTGGCTGCCTACACATCTTTTTTTAGTCTCCAGCTCCATATACAGTCTGATGTCTCATGTTACTGACGTGACATTCAAAACCAGTTTGTCTTTCGGCTGCTTCTGTTTAGGAAAGGGACCGCAACAGCCAAGTGATTCACATGCGTAGTTTGGCATATGTTTTACCTGGGCTTGGGTGTCACACCTTGTGGCTGAAGATGCTTCTCAGGGGAATTGACCCTCCCAATTTTCCGCACCAAAAGGCAGGTGTACTAACCGCTTCACCAAGGAGCTGTTCTGTGGTTACTGTGGTAAAATAAAATGTCTTGTCTTGGGCAGACCCATTTGTGTAGCTGTTCACTGCATCAACCAATGAAACAAGGAAAATTGTCACATATTGCTGTCATATTTTCTAATGTAAAATAGTAACAAGAAATCCTCCTCGACTGGGTTGAGAAAAATCTATTTTCAATGCTGTGTTAGACCATGAAGGGACATTTCTTTTTATGTCTCTATGCACAACCAAAAACAAGACACCAAGAATAACATCTCACAAGGACACAAAGAGAAACATGGAAAAAAAATTCATTCACACAGCGCAGTGATGCTGAGATTCTGCATGACGCGTGTGCGAGGAAATTGCCAGTTTCATGGCCACCAATAGAAATATTTCAGACAGACGGTGGATGAAAGGCGAGGCGACTTCTCTTTTCTGGGTGATGTAACCAAGAGTTTTTCAGTGAATGCCCGAATGCACAAGTGGAAGGACACAAACAGGGGCTGATGAATATTCATGAGGTGGTAAAAGACCATTCAAACAAAGCTGAATTTGTCAGAAAGCCAAAGTAAAACCAGGAGAGCAGACATTTAAGGTTTGCGGGAGTTATATACCTTGATGCTGCCGAAGTAGAGTTTTTGAAAGTTTAACAAATCCATTTGCAGGAGTTTGTCCCGAAAATACCGACATAGAGTGGAATTAATTACAGCGGAACAGCCCACCGAGGGCCAAGTTTGAATCTCTGGAGGCAAAAGAGTCTGCCCCTTTCATCTCACACACACAATGGCACAACTCCGCCTTGAGGCTGCCTTTGCGCCTGCTCTGTTTGGAAGCATTCATTTGTGTAAACAACAGTTTTTTCGTGATGAGGTTCAACAATCTCCTCACAGGTCCGACTGACAGACAAGAGGAGGCGTCTAGGTGTTATTCTAACAGCTTCTATGTTTACTTCTGTTTTCAGATGAGCAATCACTGCCAGGTAGTTGCAATCAAACTAGAAGGGCACAAGCCCCCAAAAAAATCTGAATGATGAAATACTAGAGCACAAGTAAAGACAGAATAATCCGGTTGAATATTCCAAGCTCCAACTGTCAGTCTGAGCAAAGGTCACACACATGATTGGGTGAGCGTCCTCGGCTAAAGGTTAGCGACTGTGGCAGAGCAGTGACTGGCCGTCAGTCCACAGCTAAATGACTGCACCGAAGGGAAATGTCACAAACAGGCTTTAATACATCACCATGGATATTCTGCGGCATGGGAATCGGAAATACATATTTGATCATTTCCAGTATTTTTCTGCATTTAGTTGACGGCGCATACTCAATACAGTACAATCCCTGAGGCAGAACCCAAAACAAACAGCTACAAAAAGCCAGGCACACGTTAATAGATTATTAAATAAACAAAAGCAGCAGGTCAATTAGCTTTGTTTGTCTGAGATTTACAAACAAATTCCATTTAGAAACAAGACAATGCAGCCCAATCAATTGTTATTCAATTATTCCAGAGAGGCACATAGGTTTTAATTGCTAGTGGAAAACACCAACCCTGTTAAGTGTAAATGTAAAGTGCTTCAACAAATATTACTGACATCATTCCAGAGAGGCATATTATTTTATTCATAGAAATACAAATCAAATGCAATTGTGTGTTTGCATTGAGCATGTTTACATGTTCTTTCAATGAAATAACTTTAGTTTAAATAAACCTTGATTTAACAGATTCCTATGCACAGCCAATCAGTGCTGTAATATGGTGTAATACACTCTTGTATTGTGTAGGAATACTTGCATTTAAATATAAGGATAAAAGGTACAATGATGTTGGTTTTAAGCATAGATTGTAAATTGGTCCCCTATTCACCGATATTGTCGTTATGACAGGGCAATAAAATGGCAGTTACATCCGGGCTTTTCGGCTTTTACTACATAGTAAAACAATCGTTTTCAGATAGCATAAACATACATATTACCCATATTACAACATACATATCGCCCCCAGAGTTGTCATGTAGTAAAAACGTAGCTCTAGAGACCGGAGCCATCTTTTGTACCAGACTGTAAACATGAGTTTTATACTTGTAAAGTCGCCATTGGGGTTCTCCTTATATTTCCGCTCTTGGAGCCTGCCCTCTGGTGGACGGAGGTATATCGCTGTATTTAGCTGTAAATCGCTGTATGGTGGCGCCCTTACACGAGGACCATTTAAGAGGTTCCATGGGAGAGGCTTGGTTTTAAGTTATGAAAGTCTGCATTTTCAGGGGTGACATAACAGATATCCTGATTGTGCATGCCTTATAAATGCGCTCCAAAATGGCCCAGGTTTGCTTTGTGTCAAGTTCTCCCTATTCATTCTTTCATTTTCTGCCCGTCTGTAAATAAAGATAAAATGTCACACTTTATTTTACACTACACTAGAAACATTGTACTTAATGAGGTAGATACAGTCTAACACACTTTATAACTGTAATAACATGTGACTACATAGTACATACATAATAGAATTATGTGTACTTTCATATTGTAGATAGGGTTAGGATTAGGGTATATATGTACTATGTAGTTACATGTTATTACAGTTTGTTACAGTGTTCACAATGTATCTCCTTTATTAAGTACAATGTATTAATTGTAGTGTAAAATAAAGTGTGACCAGATAAAATGGCTAAGTTCATGATCTTCCCACATCCCAAAAAGCTCTGGATCTGGCTGCTTAGCACAGGCGACATAAGGAACAGTATCTGAACCTTTTATATTTGATCATATGATGTATGTGTATCTTTGTTTTATTGTTTTCAGTAAACTTTTTTTAGGTTTATATACAATTTCACGTTATCTAAGCACATTTTTATGTAGCCTACATATTTAACAAGTGTCTGCTTAAAGTGCCATTGGAATCCAAAATGTTTAAGCTAGCTTTTGTGGGTCCTAAGCATCTTTTATTTTCCATTACAGCAGCAAAGATATCTTGATTCGCTAAACTATTAACACAAGATGTTAAATCTAAAAACAAAATCAAAATGCACTATTGATTGATTGTTTTATTACTCTGTGTTTGCACTGTGATTTTATATTCTGGCCTTGATAAGTGTGTGGTATTTATGTCAGTATGTTATAGAAAAAACATATTGGAAAAATCCAACAAAGACTTTGAAACACTACACTCATTTAGAGATAGTTGTGTTAGTAGTTAAATGTCAAGTAGCATTATTTCTTTAAACACTTAGAGAATTTCGCCTCACTTCCTGTTACAAAAGGATGTCATAAAGTAACAAAGTGGACTTAGAGAATGAGAAACATATGATATAATGTAATAAATCACGCCATTAAGGGATTAATGTAAATATTAAATCTCTGTCACTGTTGAGTACAAACCATGCTGCAATGTGCCTGTGTTTGCAATGTACCCACAGATATCGAAGACAAAGGTTTTATAAGTTCAATACAGCCATAATTACAGAAAGGGTAATAAAACCGTATGAGAAGACTTGATGAAAAAGAAAAAGATATTGTGTACAATAACTGTTGCTACTTGACACATGGTTTAATATTGTGATTCTGTTCTGTTGATTTGCCCTTGTGTTTGCTATTGATTTTTTTTTTCTTGCTTTGGGAACGTCTCGGTTTTTTTCCCTTCTTTTCACATTGAGGTTAGTCCCTTTGAGACCTGTTACCTCTTCTTCTTTTATTTGAAGTTGAAAGGAAAGCATTATGTTACTGAGTGAAAGACTTTTCTGCAGTAACCGCTAGAACCCACACCATAACCTTTAAATTCAAGCCAAAGCATTGTGTCTCTTTCAAACAGTAGCCAACATACTGCACCACAAAACACTCGCTGTGTCTCAAACTGCATACTGTGCATCACTTTTGCAAAGAGCATAAAGCGAGAAGTGTGTGACAATAGTGCATTTACATTTAGAGCCACTGCACACTAAAAAAAAAAAAACACTTGCAACTTGGCACCATGACCAAAAGTAATTAATTTCTTTTAGATATATATATTTATTTACTTTGTAATGTAAAAAAAACTTTTGTTTTTCTAAGTTCATTACATAACTTAGATAGCACAAACACCTACTGCATTGACTTATCACTGCTGTTGCTTCAACAACAACATATTTTCAGATTTATATTTTGCTACAGGTTCATCATCTGAATGAGGAATGGTGGATGCATTACTCCATCCCCATACTTGTCAATGCAACACTTTTTCATGCCCATAAAAGGAAAGTAATGTTGCTGCAAAATCACACAGAACTGTAGCCTCTCATTAAATAATTAGGTTGTTATGTAAATTTGTGTGGATATCTGATTTCACGTGATGGTAGCATGTCCTGTCACTAATTCATTCATTTTATTCCTCTTAGTCCCGTTAGGGTTGCGGATGAATGGAGCCAATTCCAGCAACTTTGGGCCTTAGGTGGGGTACGTCCTGAACGATGGCCAGTAGGTGACAGGGCTGACAGACACTGACAGACAACCATCTCATTCTCTCATTCATGCACTAGGGATACTCAGAGGAGAATTTATTGAACTTGACACAGTTTGTTTTAATATATCAAATAAATACATTTGAAGCTATTTTAATGATTTCCAAGTTCTGTATTTTGAAGGGAAAAATCTGTTGCTTTATCATACATGCAAACAATAAAAGTGCCCTTTTATGCTTCATTTCATGATATTTGTTCATTATTCATTTTCATGATTCTACGGAAGCGTAGTACTGTCAATGTTGTTTTTCTGACTTTTTTTTTTAAATCGTTTTTCTGACTTTTTTTGGGGGGGGGGGAAATTTTTTTTCTGACTTTTTGGGGATTGTTTTCTGACATAACTATCACGTTATTTCGTGATAATATCACGTTATTTCGTGATAACTTTTCTTTTTTCAATGCTTTATCTGAGGCAACGTACTACATAGCCTACTACGCTTCCGTAGCATTGCGAGGAAGCAAAGAGGAAGCGTGACAAAGCCAGCATGTATACAGTTGAGATGATGTCATTTATATCCGTACGTTTTTTTGTGTCCATCCAGTTGATCAATAAGAAATGCTGCTACATCCAACGGATCTTACTGATTCTTCCGCCTATACAATCTCATTCGTTTCAAAAAACGTCTCAAGGTGCTCACACTCATCACAATATTGTCTACAGTGTTCAGTAACATTAATATCTCGCCATGTTTTAGACCAAGGCTGAAGTAAAACTTAATCAGACGCGACGCCATGCTTTCTCTTTGCTTCCTCGCGTTGCTACGGAAGCTACGTGGTACTTGCTTCCGATAAAGCATTGGAAAAAAAATTAAATTATCACGAAATAACAATTATTACGAAATAACGTGATACTGGCAAAATAAAAAAGTCAGAAAAACAATTCCCAAAAAAGAAAAGTCAGAAAAACTATCAAAAAAAAAAAAAAAGTCAGAAAAACAACATTGACAGTACTACGCTTCCGTATAATTCAGATTAATTTCTCCAACCATTGTCTTATCTCAGACTGCCTTGTGTGCCATTTATGCTACACTGGTGACACAACAAAAGGCCAGCAACTTAACCTTTTTATGCTAAATATCAGCATTGCGCAAAAAAGCTGCCCAGCTGCTGTCAGCCCAGAGAACACGCAATCCCTATACAACTGTCAAGAGGAATAAAGAAAATGGAAAAAGCACATGGCTAATTTACATAAACACATATTTGGTATTCTTGTTTGTGCACTAAGAGCATACCTTATATGTTGTTGATTTTCCAGAGCGCAAAAAAACTATTTACTTAACCCTTTTCAATACATATACTGCACATGCTGACATTTTGATGCTGAATTTGTGATATATGGTACAGCCCTTTTTATTTATACATGTGGATGTTACTGAAAATAAAGTAATATCTTTCCACTCAGCCAATATCAAGTCCTGCTCCTCTTTAAAATGCCCAAAAAGTTTTATCTCAAGAGCATTTTGACATGAGCAATTTGTTTGAGACGGCGCTATAATTTTCTTAACTACCCCTACAGAAGCCAGCGAGCGATTGAGAGCCAAAGAGAAGGCTGGGAAGACACAGACGGATGATGTGCAACCTGCTCTGAACTTCAAAACTGCGCTCAGCCTCTCCGCCGCCTGCCTTCCCTCTGGCTAGTTAAACAACAACACCAACACAACAGGAATGCAAAAGAGGCCATTTTCACTGGAGCCCTCTGACAGAGTCAAGGACCTGGGGGCACTGTGTTTCATTGTAAAGCTGCAGACATCATTATTCTTATTCAAACTCTAAGGTAAAAGCACATAATGGATATAAACGTCAAGTATACTATGATTATAATGTTGTGCCATTGGTCCATTCTCTCGGATCACTGGAATATATTGACCCTGTCCTATATTATTATACAATACAAAATCTTTATTTATTTAAAGTTTTTAAAAGGTTGAAGTGCTAACATTTCTTTTTCAGTATTTCTAATGGCCATGTTGAGTGAGATATCTCAACATGGAAAAGGTCTGCAAAGTTCCAAAGTCAGAGACAAGTCGGCCAATACTGCATTTAAAACATTGTTGAGTTTGTCTTTTAACATAAATTTTGTGCTTTGAGTCCTGTTATAGTCAGCACAGTCTTTGGCATCAAGCCTTAGTTAAGGTTGCTGTAATCAAATAATATAATGATTGTTGCAGTAAGTGAAAAATTTGGACTTTTCGGACACCATAGCCCCATTAACAATTCAAAAAGTTGGCTTATAGTGCTATCCCTTTTTGTTTATAGGATCTAAGAAAACACTGCAAATTTATACAGTTACAAGATTATGTTGGCTCCGGTTTCAAAAATAACATTTTGGATTTGGATAATAATATTGCATACTTTGTAAATATGTAGGGTGGTCCAGGTCAATAATTAGTACACCCTCCAACACAAAGGTACTTTGCTCACACCAGCACGAGATACCCATCCTTTGTTATTCTAAATAGCCATGTTTGGAAATATTTGAACAGAAAGGATGCACTGTTTCCGTTTTGAGGCATAAAAAATGTCTCCTTCAAAATATGTGAAAAATCGGATGTTTTTCTTTATTCAATTCAAAACCTGTATTTTGTTCAGCATTCTGAACATTTGCAGTATTTTAAAATATACCTGAGACAAGTATCACCATTTACCTTAGTTATTACATTACAGGTTATTTTTATTTACTGTATTATGATCACACTTATTTTCCGCATGGGTATATTCTGTTACATTTAAGCTGATATTTCGGTATTGCCACTTTTTCAGCGAGCAGCTATTCACTTTCGATATGAATCTCATTTTGGCAGAGGAGCAGTGCAGTTTTGCATGATTGGCTGTACTGCTGTCCGCACACACTCCCACAGACATGCATTTGATTTGTCACCAGTATCCAAAGTCTTATCTAAACACTGCAAAGAATCTCTGAGTAAATGTTCCCTGTTGGCACACTTCAGCAGCAGAGAAAGCAGCTATACGGCAAAAAAGATCTTCTAAATAGTGTTTTCTTTTTTTCAACCTTGTGAGATTAGAATGCACCGCAAAATAAAGTGAATAAATGATGTGCAGATGACTTGGCACATAAAAACATGCAGACAACAACGTGTTAGACAACAGGAAGTGTTTTCATTGAATTCTTTTACGAGGGGGAGTGGAGAATGAGAGAAAGCAGGCAAAACTTGAGTAATTGGCTTCAGAAGTTGCAGCTTTCTCATCATCCATTTCGAGGCTGAGTAGGAGAAACCTGCCATGCTTGTCAAATCTCCCTGACTGTAACTGCGATGGCCAAAGAGAGGGGAAAAAAAAAAAAAAACAGCTTCCGCCTCTTAAAGAGTAGAGGAGGGAATTCAGGTTTAGTCGAGTGTGAAAAAATGTCTCGTTATGAAAGTGAAATATGTCATATTGGCAAGGGCTAAATTGACAATTTCAGAATTTAATTTTTCAAATCTTCAATTTCACAGTCAAGGTGGACGTTGTATTGCGTCACCTTAAAATGTTTGTTGATTAAAAATCCAACTCTGCCTTCATGAACACAATTTGACAACCACATACATACCATTTACCTGTTCCACATGTTCCAATGTACTTTCTGTTCTATACTTTTTAACCTTGGCTTCATACCCAACACATAAACAGTGCAACTCTGTATCTGTGGAACAGCATCTCTCTCCACATGACCTCCTGTCTTTGACAAGTTTTTTGTGCATCTCTGTGCCAGGAAATTCTTGTGATGAAATTAAATACAACATAAATGCTATTATAAGCATTGGTTTTCAGCATGGTGCTTTATGTACCGACTGTAAAAGTACTGCAACTGAGAGAAAAATACAAAAAATACAGCTTTGTTCCCACATTCTTTTAAAAACACAACAATTTCTTGCCATTTCTTTCTTTACATTGGGCTTATAGTTTGACTTTGTAAGCTGCGTGCTTATTTTGAACATTTCCTGGACATACTTTCCGATATTGGCTTCCTGTTTGTCCTATATAGTTTGCACTGATAGCCTAGCAACCTTTCATGAGACATGCAGGACTGTGCCCGGTGAAAATTGTCTCTTTGTGCTTTTACTTGCCTCACTTATCAGAAAAGCAAGTCATAATGCAAGTCCATGTCTATCACTGGTTTATCCCACTGTCATATTTCTCAATGTAAATAACGCCATTCCTGAGACCACATGCTGTGAAAGGAGAGCTATACTCATCCCGTTTCTAATTTATAGCAGAAAAAAAAGCAACACAAAAAAACAAGCTTTAGATTTTTTCAGATGTGCTTTCTTTTCTATGGACAGTGCTTAGACAGCTACTTAGCAACTTCTCAAACATGTCAAATTACAATTTAAACCATGGGCAAGTAGACTTACCACCGTGTGACTACATTATAATTGCCTATATTATCATTATAGATTATTATGTTATTGAGTTCTGTTGAAGGAATGTTAAGTTTATGTTAGTATAGTTTAATGTTATAGTACATCATTAATAAGTGCTGGTAAGTCAAGTGCTGTCATGTAAATTTGGGGGGGATCTTAATGAGAGGTATCCCTCAGCAGTTTTTCACGAGATGCGTTTGAGTGCCCTCCCAGATTCTGGCATGTTTAATGCATATCAAACCAGTGAAATAAATGCATTAATGCCAAGTGCAGCTGACCTGAAATGAGGTTTGGAGGATGAACAATGAATCTGATGCGGCATGACTAAGAAATCGTATTCTTTGTGATTTAACGCTTGATGAAATGCACATTAAAATTTAACTAATTCAGGAACTTGTTTCAGTCCCGCTCCATAAAATAAAATCTGTGTAAGATATCTCTCACATGCGTTTGCATTTAAAAGACATTTTGCTCCATCTTTGAGGCGGGATAAAGAAACAAGAAAGCTGTAATCCCAGTCAACAACAGCAGGTATTGTGCTAAAATCTCATCTAAACTCAGTCAGCATTGCTTCCTCCTTCGCTTAAAGTCTGTGTAATGAGTTATAGTCGTCGGATTTTGAAGTTACCAAGCCGACAGAACTTCCATCTCCAAAAATACTTGTAATCAACTGTTTTCTAAAACTGATAGTGCCTGCCATTCGGCTTTTGGCAAGCGTCATCCCCAACTGTTCAAATATTTATTTTGTGCGAACTCTTCCTGAGAAATACCATTAAAACACCTCCAATGGCTTCAAGAAAGATTCCTTGCTTTACAATATCAATGGTGAGACATGCAGCCCAAATACATGAGCAGGAACTGAAGTCGTGCTCATTAGTCAGCAGCAAATCGAGTTGTCTTCAATCTCACTTCTTCTGGGAGAGCAGTTAACTTTAATTCTGCAGTTATTGGCAGCCAGATGGGTGAAACACTTTGAGAGCTACCTGCTGATCCATGGGAGACAGAGAGCCAGGCGCTGGGACGTGAGCTGGTGTTCTGGACTAACATTACCTACTGACCATCCACCCTACTTCCAGCGCCTGCTCCCTGCTCGGACCACCGCCCTCCACAGCAGGTAGTGCAAACCATACGGGGAAGTCATGCACATACGCACAGGCAATATGTTCATTTAATTCTACATGACATCTAATCTGTAACCTTTAATTTTACCTACAATTATTTTAAAAAGCCATCTAAATCAGCACACTTCTTAAGGCTGGTAAACTAGCTAATCAAGATGATGCTAATGGAGTTATGCTAACGTTACTCTGGCGTGGACTGACTGCTAACTGGGGTCATGGCCAGTATTTTTTTTTATTTTAATGTAGTATGGCAAGCAGTAAAACCAATATCCGATCAGACAAGAAGATGACAAGAGTGTAAACAATTGTGTGACCAGGGCCAGACCTTCCTATACGCAGACTACAGAAGTTGCATTCCTCTCTTTCAAAGTGCTGTTCTCAGTAAGTCATTGATAAGTCAACATATAGCCTAAATACAGCAAAGTCCCAAGTCCCACCTCTCTCTAAATACAGCTTTCCGGTTTTTTTTTTTTTTTGCTTGTTCTTTGCCACGTGTGATTGGCTAAAACCTGGAAAAGCGTTTTCTAGTGGTCTTCTGCTGCAGCCAAGTCTCACTCTGTCTGACTCTGAGTATTTTTAAGGCACTAACTGCTTTATATCTGGGTCTAGTGCAAACATTATTTTTAGAGATGTTTACAAATTATGTAAAGTCAAACAGCATGAGGGTAAGGTAATAAAAAGGTGTTAGGAACAGTTAAAAACATGGCCACTCAAACACTAAGGAGCAAAGCCAACCACCTTATAGTTTGTAAACTGAGTGCTATAAATAAGTATATAACTAAATACTCCCCTCCTGTTTGCATAAATAATATTTTATTTGAAAGCTTATACACAAGCTTGAACCCTGTTTGTGAAACAAACTATGTCTAGCTTTTAAACATTAACAGCAACATATAATCTGACTGAAAATCCATTAGCTGTAGAATATTTGTGACTCACTTTAGTTCCCTTTGGTAAAAAGGCAAGTGTCTGTAAACACTCCTTTGTTTCCATGGTTGTTAAAGTGAATACAACTTGACTGTATGAGGCTACAGTTCAGAGAGAGACCCAGATTTGAATTTCACTCAGTTATGGGAAAATAGCAGATTGTGCGAAGTTTGATCAGAATTTTTCTTCCACGTGGACCAAAACATAATGATTTATGATTAACATGGTCTGACAATATTTTCTCTGAAGCTACATGCTCTTAAGATATAAACAGTGACAGAGTGTTTTCTAAAGAGACAGTTATAGGTACAATTTGACTTTGTTTGTGACTGTGATTGGAGTAAAATTGCTCAATGCAGGGGTTGTAGTATGAAGAATTTTGCTTAGGGCCCCTGCAAAAGTAGGTCCAGCTGTGTGCAAGTAACAGCCTCTCTGTCCCCATTTGAACAGAAGTAAATACAGAGTTAAAAGACAATATATGTTAGCGAGATGTAGCAACTTGTGAGCTGTTAAACAGATATTAAAAGAAATACAATTTAAAATTATTTAGGTAAAGTATGTTTTTTGTGCAAATGACAAATTACGCAATTTGCGTGAATAGTTTGTGTTATTTGAGGAAATTACGTTATTTGCGTAAATTGCATAATTTGCATGGAAGATTTGACCCCATACCCTGCCACTTGTTGGTTTCTTTTTTATTAATTTATTTTTTTAAATTTACACTATTTACATACTTTACATTCTTTTTACTTATTGGACCAGATTATTTAACCTTCCTTTTTGAAGATTTTGGTCAGGATGTATCTGCAGAGGAATACATTTTGCTCCATTGGGAGCCTTAATTGGAATTGTGCAGTATCAACAGTGGTGGACAGTAACGAAGTAAATGTAATTTGTTACTGTACTTAAGTAGTTTTTTCCAGTATCTGTACTTTACTAAGTATTTCCATTAAGGGATACTTTTTACTTTAACTTCACTACATTTCAACGTCAAATATCTTACTTTTTACTCAAGTACATTTTGCAAAATTAGTCGTTCCTTGTGTTTCTGTTAAATATTTTTGTAGAAGAAGACCTCAAAGACGCGTCTCAGTGGGAGTGTCAGGACCGGCTCAATAGAAGCCTCATTCTCTACATGCGAGCTGATAAACATGAAAATAACAAATAAAAAATACACCTGTGATGAAGTTTTGGTATTAGTAATGGCTGACTCTGATTCTGACCTTCTACCTTTAGAGTCTTTTCAGCCGAGTGAAAGTGAGAATGAACGAGAGTGAGTGCGTGTGTAACTTGGGGCGTACTCACACTAGGCACGGTTGCCATGAACCGGGCCCGAGGACGATGTCCCCCTCCCCCTCCCCTCTGGCCTGCACTCACATAGGGTTTCAGCATTCGTGCGAGCACGCTTACGTCATTATGGTGCGACGGTTTCGGGATAAACAGGAAGAGCGGCGCTCTCTGAACACAACGGAGTCCATCGCTCTGTTTTATTTGTGGATAATTTTGTGTCGTTTGGTACACGGTGGTCCACAGCCCTCTCACAGCCTGTTGTTAAACAGATTTGTCGCCTTAGTGGCGCGAAAATTTTCACGTAATCGTGCTGCTCGTATGAGGAGGTTTGCAAGGTACCAGCTGAAGTGCAGCAAGGACTTTGCAGCTTTGATTACGGACTACAGTTCCCGACATGGTAAGAATTAATATAATGAAATGTCATTGAATACAATTGAAAAGTGTAGTGTGAAATTTGAAATACAATATGTGTATAATGTTTTTTTTGTAATTACGACAGTAGCGTTTTAAAGGTAATAATCATGTAACTTAATATAATTTGCTGGTTAATATTAGCTACATTCTTGTATTAAGACACCCGTATTCAACGGGACACATAACTGTTATGTATGCACTGGAGTAGTAGTTTGTTGTTTATTTAATTTCACTTCAAAGTGCTGTAAGGTAATTGTGTAGGCTATGCATAAACTATATACAGTTAACAATATTTTTCCATTCTGCTGCAGGACCATATGGATTCGGCAGAGATCTGCTGTGTGGTGGCAGCATGTTCTCAGCAGCTGGACAGACTGTGAGTGGAAGGCTAATTTCAGAATGAGAAGGACATCATTCTTGCAGTTGTGCAACAGCCTGCAGCCGCACCTTCAAAGACAGACCACTTCATTCAGAAAACCAGTGCCCTTGGACCAACGTGTTGCAATATGCATATGGAGACTGGCCACAAATGTAGAGTTCAGAACCATCTCCCATTTATTTGGGATTGGTCAGCACTTCTCACAAAAAAAAAAAAAAAAAAAAACAGTATTTCACATAACACAACCATATGCAGTGGTGAAACAAAATAGGCTACCTTGTGTGTGTGGTGTATAATTTATGGAAGTGTGTTGTATATATTGTAGAGGTTCGAGGTCGAATTATAAAGTGTAGAGGTTTGAGGTAGTGTTAGGTTAAAGTGCATAGTAAATATATGCTACGGTATATTAAACAACTTCTGAAAGCAAATAAGAGTATTAACAACAACAACAGCCTCATCCTGGCTTCAAATACCCGCACAGAAGACGTTAGATTTATGAGTTTGTTTGGACAAGACCTCAGTCCCATATGCCTGAGAGAAACCTGCCCTGGTGCATAGACACTGCAAGACTGGGTGTTACATGATGAAATGTTATGATTAAAATACATTTTTCATTTACATTTTCACTTCACTTTTTCTCCAACACATAATAGCAAAGAATAATCATGAACTGAATTGTCAACTTTGTCAATTCTTTTAACATGCCAAGGAATGAATGTATTGTAATGACTTTACTGTAGCCCAATGATAAAGATGTAATATGTTGTCATTAAAGTACACTTTTAAACCAAGGAGAACAGGCACAGATGATTTACACTTTGGAAGCAAAAGTTAAATTTACAACTTAGGTAAAGCCTAAATCAAGTCTAAGTGCATTACCACATTGCAACATGCATAAAATGAACGGTCTGCAGACTAGCATTTAGAGAAAATAACAGGTGTGTACATTAAGAATCCAAAGAGTGACATTTCCCCTGTCGTGAAAAACACTAGTATTGCCAGAATCAAAAAGAGTGTAGACTTGAGTTTTCCACACCAGACTAGTGTAAATGTCAGCACAGCTATAAATAATCCACTCAAGTACAGATTCAAGTTGTTTTGGAGCGTCGCATGGAGCGTCGCAAAACCATGACGTCACACGTCTTGTTCCATGCTCCAGCACGGTTGGCGCTCACACTACATGCGAACCGCGCCCGAGCCCAACTAACCGTGCTCTGGCCCACCTCTTCCAAAGCGGGCCAGGGCGGCTAATCGAGCAGCGCCGGGCACGGTTCGAGCACTCACACTAGTCAAAGCGAACCGCTATGGTGGTCAAACGCGCTCGGGCACGGTTCAAACTGGCTAGTATGAGTAGGCCCTTGGACAGCGGCGCCGCTGCTCGTGCCTTTCTCAGCGTCTCTCATAAAGCACACGCTGTTTTTCCCACATTTTACCAAACATCAGTGAAAGAAAGCGGAGGAAACTAAAGCCGAAGCCGTGTGCGTAGCACCTGCAGCTTTACCTTTAGCACAGGTGATAGAAGCCGGGTCGGGTGTACTCTCCGTGGCGCGTAGTGACGGGAGTTTGGGAATAATGCAGCTTCTATTGACAGCTGTTTGGAACAAATACGTGTTGTTCATCCTGACACTTTACGCAGTCGAGGAGGGAGAGGCAGAGTAAACATAGTCAGCGAGAATGTGCTAATCAAAGCAGCGATCGTAATAAAAGTGATGGCTGTGTGCTGTGCTTTATGAGAGGTCCCACACTCTAAAAAACTACTAACTATGCCACATGGATGGATAAGAAAAGATAAAGCAACTGCAACCACACACATACAGTACATGTGTATATTTCTCAGAACTATTTGCTTACGTTTTACTAGTTATGGTATAATAGAAGTTGTAGTTATTCTTTATTTCAGAAAAAGAAAAAAAAAACTATTCTAATATGTCCATTAGTGTGTATGTACTGAAAAAAACATAACCGCCAATATATAATGTCATGGTATGCAAATTATATGCAAATTAGATGCTTAAAATTTATTTACTTATATACTTTGGGTCATATCTGACATTTTTCTAGTTTAGAGTAGGACTCTATCTCGTATCATTTTCAAACCACAACCTTTTGAAATTTGGATCTCAAAAATCTGTATTTTTTAAATAATTCCTGGCGCCTAAAGGGGGCAAGAAACTGACAAAAATTATAAGGGCATTATAGCCTAGTACTTGGATGCTTAAGTACATTTAAAGGCAAATACTTTTGTACTTTTACTCAAGTGAAAGTTAAAAGGGAGTACTTTTACTGAAGTAATATTTTACCTAGTGTATCTGTACTTTAACTCAAGTACTTGTTTTGTGTACTTCGTCCACCACTGAGTATCAAAATGAACGTAAACAATATTGCGCTGCTCTGATTCAGAAACTACCTCCATTTTGTAAACACTTTTAACAAGACTAGCCCAGATGGTACTGTGGAACAGACTCTATCTTGCAGAGTCAGGCTAGATCAATGTGGGTCAACAGCAAATTGTTTTTTATACATTTAAGAACGTAGATGTGTTTGAAAGTAATTCTGTTCAAAAATAAATTTGTAGGTTTGTTTAAAAGTAAGTTTTTTCAAAAGTAAGTTTGTAAGTCTGTACAAAAGTTAAGATTCAAGATTCAAGATTCAAAGTGTTTATTGTCATGTGTACAGACAGAAAGCATGTTTCCCTGTACAATGAAATTCTTACTTTGCCGTCCACAGTAAAATGTCACACAAGTAAGTAAAAATATAAAAAAAAAATAAAAAATAAGACAAATATACAAGTGATAATAATGCAGTACAAAAAATACAAATATACAAAAAAAATACAAGAGGGCAAAAGGAGTAAAGTAGTAAAGTGAGGTAGTGCAGTTGTGATGGTGTAAAGTGACGGTGTAAAGTAAAGTGAGGTAGTGCAGTAGGTAAACAATTGTTCATGTAATGTTGTGATTGTGATTGTAGACTCCTATCTGCTGTTTAGGAGTCTTATGGCAGAGGGAAAGAATGAGTTCTTCATTCTGGAAGTCCTGCATTTCACACTTCTGTACCTCCGTCCTGAGGGTAGAAGTGTGAACAGACCATGTTGGGGGTGGGAGGGTCTTTGAGGATGGAAGCAGCTCTTCTGTGGACTCTGCGGTGGTAGATGCTCTGCAGTGAGGGCAGTGGAGTCCTGGTGATCTTCTGCAGTCTTCACCACTCTCTGCAGGCGTTTGCGGTCCATGGCAGAAGTGCTGCCGTACCACACAGTGATGCAGCTGGTCAGGACACTCTCAATGGTGCAGCTGTAGAAGTTGCTGAGGATCTTGGGCGACATGCCAAACTTCCTCAGCCTCCTCAGAAAATACAGCCGCTGTTGAGCCTTCTTGACCAGCTGCGTGATGTGAGGTGTCCAAGTGAGGTCCTCATTGATGTGGACACCCAAGTATTTGAAGCTGCTCACCCTCTCCACTTCAAGTTCCCGGATGAACAGTGGCTGAGGCGTTCTCCTCTCTCTCCTCATGTCCACTATCATCTCCTTTGTCTTGTCCGTGTTGAGGGTGAGGTTGTTGTCTTCACACCATGACACCAGACTGGCCACCTCCCTCCTGTAAGCTGCCTCACACCGCCAGCGATGCGTCCTATCACTGCGGTGTCGTCAGCAAACTTCAGGATGATGTTGTCCTTGTGAGGCGACACAGTCGTAGGTGTACAGGGTGTAGAGGATGGGGCTGAGTACACAGCCCTGTGGAGTACCAATGTTTGTGATGGTGCTGGCTGAAG
This sequence comes from Perccottus glenii, assembly GCA_024416835.2. Lineage (NCBI taxonomy): Eukaryota > Metazoa > Chordata > Actinopteri > Gobiiformes > Odontobutidae > Perccottus > Perccottus glenii. Next base: position 15,347,177 of record CM044561.2, on the reverse strand, counting down.
TCCTATTACCAATCCTGACAGACTGAGGCCTGCCAGTCAGGAAATCTAGGAGCCAGTCACAGAGGGTGGGGTGCAAACCAAGTGTGGACAGTTTGTGGGTGAGTTTGTGTGGGATGACCGTGTTGAAGGCGGAGCTGTAATCTATAAAAGTATCCGTATGTATGAGTCTTGGTTCTCCAGGTGTGACAGGGAGTAGTGGACGGCAGTAGCGATAGCATCCGAGGTGGACCTGTTGGGTCGGTATGCATACTGCAGGGGTCAATGGTGTCGGTATGCTGCTCTGAATGTGGGCCAGCACCACTCTCTCGAAACACTTCATAATGATTGGAGTGAGTGCCACTGGCCTGTAGTCATTCAGGCAGGTGGGTGGGTTCTTCTTGGGCAGGGGGACGATGGTCGTGGTCTTGAAGCATGATGGTACAATGCGCTGGCTGAGGAGAGGTTGAAGATGGAGGTGAAAACATCAACCAGCTCGTTGGCACATGCTCTGAGGGCCCGCCCAGGAATGTTGTCTGGTCCTGCTGCTTTGCGGGGGTTGATCTTCCTCAGAGCTCTGTGTACCTGTGTTGTTGAGATGGTTGGTGGAGGAGGGGGTTGGGTGATCCAGGTGTGTGAGCTCCTCTCTGCAGTGTTGCTGGGAGCCTCAAAGCGGGCGTAGAAATTGTTGAGGTCATCCGGCAGGCTGTCTGTTGATGCGATGCGAAGTTAGTAAGTTTGTTCAAATATAAGTTTATTGGTTTGTTCAAAAGTAACTTTGTTTAAAAGTAAGTGTGTAGGTTTGTTCAAAAGTAAGTTTGTTTAAAAGTAAATTTATAGTTTTTTCAAAAGTAACTGTTTAAAAGTGTGTAGGTTTGTTAAAAAATAAGTTTGTTCAAATGTAACTTTGTAAGTTTGTTCAAAAGTAAGTTTGTTCAAAAGTAAGTTTGTTCAAAAGTAAGTTTGTAAGTCTGTACAAAAGTTAGTAAGTTTGTTCAAATATAAGTTTATTGGTTTGTTCAAAAGTAACTTTGTTTAAAAGTAAATTTATAGTTTTTTTCAAAAGTAACTTTGTTTAAAAGTGTGTAGGTTTGTTAAAAAATAAGTTTGTTCAAAAGTAAGTTTGTTAAAAAGTAAGTTTGTTCAAAAGTAAGTTTGTTCAAAAGTAAGTTTGTAGGTTAGTTCAAATGTATGTCTGTTCAAAAGTTTGTAAGTAGTTCAAAAGTAAACTTGTAAGTCTGTTTGAAAGTAAGTTTGTAAGTCTGTTCAAAAGCTTGTAAGTTAGTTAAAAAGTAATTTTGTAAGTCTGTTCAAAAGTGTGGGTTAGTTCAAAAGTTAGTTTGTAAAGTCTGTTCAAAAGTAAGTTTGTAAGTCTGTTCAAAAGCTTGTCAGTTAGTTCAAAAGTAAGTTTGTAAGTTTGTTCAAAGTTCAAAGTTCTTTAATTGTCTCCCATAGGAGAAATTTGTCTTTGACAAAAAGGCAATACTGCAGCACTACATAAAACACAGTCACACACAGATAAAACTTTGTAAGTCTGTTTAAAAGTAAGTTTGTAAGTCTGTTCAAAACTTTGTAAGTCTGTTTAAAAGTAAGTTTGTAAGTCTGTTCAAAACTGTGTAAGTCTGTTTAAAAGTAAGTTTGTAAGTCTGTTCAAAAGTTTGTAAGTTAGTTCAAAAGTAAGTTTGTAAAGTCTGTTCAAAAGTAAGTTTGTAAGTCTGTTCAAAAGTAAGTTTCTAAGTCTGTTTAAAAGTAAGTTTGTAAAGTCTGTTCAAAAGCTTGTCAGTTAAAAAGTAAGTTTGTAAGTCTGTTCAAAAGTTTGTAAGTTAGTTCAAAAGTAAGTTTGTAAGTCTGTTCAAAAATTTGTAAGTTAGTTCAAAAGTAAGTAAGTTTGTAAGTTAGTTCAAAAGTAAGTTTGTAAGTCTGTTCAAAAGTTTGTAAGTTAGTTCAAAAGTAAGTTTGTAAGTCTGTTCAAAAGTACGTTTGTAAAGTTTGTTCAAAAGTAAGTTTGTAAGTCTGTTCAAAAGCTTGTCAGTTAGTTCAAAAGTAAGTTTGTAAGTCTGTTCAAAAGTAAGTTTGTAAAGTCTGTTCAAAAGCTTGTCAGTTAGTTAAAAAGTAAGTTTGTAAGTCTGTTCAAAAGTTTGTAAGTTAGTTCAAAAGTAAGTTTGTAAGTCTGTTCAAAAATTTGTAAGTTAGTTCAAAAGTAAGTAAGTTTGTAAGTTAGTTCAAAAGTAAGTTTGTAAGTCTGTTCAAAAGTACGTTTGTAAAGTTTGTTCAAAAGTAAGTTTGTAAGTCTGTTCAAAAGCATGTCAGTTAGTTCAAAAGTAAGTTTGTAAGTCTGTTCAAAAGTAAGTTTGTAAAGTCTGTTCAAAAGCTTGTCAGTTAGTTAAAAAGTAAGTTTGTAAGTCTGTTCAAAAGTTTGTAAGTTAGTTCAAAAGTAAGTTTGTAAGTCTGTTCAAAAGCTTGTCAGTTAGTTAAAAAGTAAGTTTGTAAGTCTGTTCAAAAGTTTGTAAGTTAGTTCAAAAGTAAGTTTGTAAAGTCTGTTCAAAAGTAAGTTTGTAAGTCTGTTCAAAAGTAAGTTTGTAAAGTCTGTTCAAAAGCTTGTCAGTTAAAAAGTAAGTTTGTAAGTCTGTTCAAAAGTTTGTAAGTTAGTTCAAAAGTAAGTTTGTAAGTCTGTTCAAAAGTTTGTAAGTTAGTTCAAAAGTAAGTTTGTAAGTCTGTTCAAAAGTACGTTTGTAAAGTTTGTTCAAAAGTAAGTTTGTAAGTCTGTTTAAAAGCTTGTATGTTAGTTAAAAAGTAAGTTTGTAAGTCTGTTCAAAAGTTTGTAAGTTAGTTAAAAAGTAAGTTTGTAAGTCTGTTCAAAAGTACGTTTGTAAAGTTTGTTCAAAAGTAAGTTTGTAAAGTTAGTTCAAAAGTAAGTTTGTAAAGTCTGTTCAAAAGTAAGTTTGTATATCTGTTCAAAAGTAGGTTTGTTCAAAAGTAAGTTTGTTCAAAAGTAAATTTTGTTTCAAACTATGTTCAGAAGTAAGTTTGGAGGTTTGTTCAAAAGTAAGTTTGTTAAAAAGTAAGTTTGCTTAAAAGTAAGTTTGCTTAAAAGTAAGTTTGTTTAAAAGTAAGTTTGCTTAAAAGTAAGTTTGCTTAAAAGTAGGTTTGTTTAAAAGTAAGTTTGTAGGTTTATTTAAAAGTAAGTTTGTTCAAAAGTATGTTCAAAACTAACGTTATTTCAAAGTAGCTTTGTAAGTTTGTTTAAAAGTACGTTTGTAAAGTTTGTTCAAAAGTAAGTTTGTTTTAAAAGTAAGTTTGTCAGTTTTTTTTAAAAGTAAGTTTGTAGGTTTGTTCAAAAGTAGGTACGTAGGTTTGCTCATTTGTTTGGTCTTAGGGATTTTTATTTTTTTTTCAAATGCATCATGTGGCTTCGATCATTTGCGTCTGACACTTTATATTAAAATAATTATTTATACTGAGAAAAGAAAACATCATCTTCTTATGCTTTTATCCCACCAGAGTTGCAGTGATAGGGACATCATTTATATGTAATAGAATGATGCAAGTTTAATCACAAAGGCAATTTTTGAGCAGATAAATTGACAAAAAAATACATTTTCATTTCCTGAGAGTTAACATTTAATTTACAAGTTCTTTTAAAATAATTGATCACTCGACAACAAAAACAACACCATCGGTAGAGAAACTTTAAACATTGCCCTCGTAGCCCTGTTACAATTTGAGAATTGCACTGCAGGAGATATTGCAGGAACACTACATTTTGTATTGCCTGTGCCGTGGTGCAGACTGTAAAACAGGGGGAGACTATGGAGGAGATAAGATGTGATGCCTCGCTCATTGAACAGCTTTGCGTCCCATATGTCTAGATCAACAAAAGAGGGGCCTCCAGAGAGACAAACCAAAAAGCTTGCGCTACGATGGAGGAAAACAGGCGAGATGTTGAGAGAGGCACATCATAAGCATCTAACGGCACACGCTCTGTTCCAAAAGCAGCTTTAGAGTTTTCTGGGAGGAAGTAAACAAGTACAAAACCCTGTTGGCAGGGAACTAAGGTGAGAGGTGCATTGTAGGCGAAAACAGAATGCGAAAAAAGAAGCCAGTGATACTCCATTTGCTAAAGATGTGAATGCAAAGACAAAGAGGAAGTAATTTTATTTCCAGAGAAAAGGGTGAGAATAAGACCTCTATTTGACAAGCGCTCTGCGCACGAGGTGAGGGGAAGAATGAAAGAGCTTTAATTAGACAGGATCGACGGTGAGAGCTTGTGAAGTCTAATTAGAAATGTCTGAGTAAGAGAACGGTAAGAATGAGAGACTTTCATTATATACATGAACTTAGCAGGAAAGATGGACAGTGCATTTTCTTTAAATCGCTATGGGCAATGTTCAAGATAGCAGACCATTTGTCCCTTTGTCTGTTTTATTAACGCATTCATCTCTTGTCAGTTTAATTTTGAGATACAAAGGCCCTCAATTTGTACCTGAGCACATCACTTTAATGACCTTGTGAAGTGATACTCTGCTGGGTACATGGAGGCATATGCAGCTCGGCCTGTGACCATGCATTATATAAAACACATAACAATTTGGTTATTTCTTGATATTGTGGGGAACAAAACACAAGAGAGTAAAGAAAAATGTCGATACAAATAGACAGTTTTGGCATCTGAAATTATACTACACTCAATCGTCGGATGTCTCTGCACAATGGCCGCTTTTGTGCTTCATTTGTGATTAACTCAATGAAGAAAATACATGACAAAGAGAACTCAAAATACATGCTAGCAGTCTGTAATTGTTAGTCAAAATATTCCTTTCAGATTTACAGCAATGGTCCATTATCCCTCTAGTGATAACAGTTGGAATGTAATAAATCAAACGCTATGCCAAAGCCTTAATGATGCATTAATGAGGGCTCCAGGCTCTAATCTGGACATCCATCGATGACCAGAACATTGATCATACAAGTTCGGCCAGACTGATTTCTGGACATTCACTGACAAGCAGAAACGGCTGATAAATTACATTGGTTACTAAAATTATGTCTACAATATAGATAGTTGAGCAAAAAGATTGAGGCTATTTTCTCGTGGGTGTAAGTGCATCGACATCTTTTGAATGGCTCTTTGCCCAGAGAGACACTATGTTGAGCATGTGATGGATGTAGCTGCTGTGACGGCCCAGGCGTGGCCTTTATCTTGTAGTTTCTTGGCTTCTGTACTTGTCTCTTTTGTTTCAAGAAGAAGGTGGGCGTAGCCTAATCAGGAAGCCTTGGACTCACCTGACTAGGGCCAGGATAAAAGGGGCAGAGGGACTGCCCTCAGCTCTGCACTTCTCCACCTGGCTTCTCACTGGCTTTCCTCTTTTTGTTTAGTTTGCCTTATGTTTTGCACACTCACATCTCTTGCACACTCAACACTGCAGACTTACATACTAACATCGTTATTAGTGAATTGTTCAAACTTTTAAGTAAATCTTGGGTCTGTGTTGTCTCTCTTTTGTTTGTCCAGTGTTTGGGCTTGGTAAATTAGAAGCATTTGTCAGAAATGAATAAATAAAAGGAGCTGTGTCTGAGGCTGTTTTTGAACATGCCTATGAGAAATAAAACTGAAGATGAACTGAAATGTGTTAAAGATGACAAAGCTTTTGTTACTCCAAAATATTGCCCATTAGGTACACAAGCTTGAACTGTGTCCAAACGTACTCCTTAGTCTATACATTGGATGGACTTTGGTTAATAGTGGATTTGAAAGCTAAAAAGCTTCTTTCGCTTGTTTATTTGCTATATTTTTGTGACATTAATGTTTTTGGGTTTTTCTATGTCATGGATATTTTTGGTCTCAAATTGGCTTAAAATTAAAAATAAAAAGGTTTTTAGGACATTAATGCATTGTGAGCCATTGGTCCGAACCAGTTACAAGTGTGGAATGTGACGGTGGCTAACAGACATGACTAAGTTTGTGAGGACCACAGTGTGCCTGCTCTGTGAGTCACATAAAGAATGGCAAATAATGATTTATTCAAGATAATGATATGTCAAATAATCTAAGCATGAACAACAGATTAATGCAAATAAGTAATTGAGGGGAATGAAAGTGTCCACCATTACACTATTTAGCTAAAGATGTCTCCACAGGCCTAAAAAGGATGTAAACTGCCAAATATAGAAACAGTGTGTGTCAAATACATTCACCTTTCAGGGTGTTTACACAAATGTAAAATGTAACCTGTATAAAGTTAAAGGTATAGGTCATTATGTTAATAATATTAGGTTAGATAGATAAGCCATATGCCAGGATCATGTGATTTCCTCTCTTATCACATATCCAGCTGACCAAAAGTGCCGTTGGACCACACGTGTAAAGAGATGTAGGTGGCGGAGCACGGGCTGCTCGCAGATAGGACTAGATGAATATTTAACACCTACAGTCCACAGCTGAATCATGAATTAGAAATCTAAACCGTTATCACCAGACAATTCGCACAAGTGCTTCACTGGGGAACTCTCTCTCAAATTGAGTTTTAATAGTTTGGAGGAAGTCAATAGAGTAGGTTAATGATTTTATAAAGAATGACGCTAGACTTTATCTCCCTTGATGCCATTTTGGAAGTTATACCAATCATTGTGTGTAAATAAAACATTGAAATTATTTTCCATAGTGATTTGGAAGTAATGGGTTTAATATAGTTGCTTACTCAAACTGAGTATCAGTGATGATCAATAGTTCTTTCTCAGTGTTCAGCACACATGCCTTTTCTGAGAGTCTGCAAAATTGGCCTTACCTCCATCACTGATTAACCAGCGGTTTGTATTCCTGACATATTCTCAAAAGGCCTGGAGCTAATGCTGCCATACAGACCTCATATCTTTCTCACTACAGACATCACAGCCATCCATATTCACTGCTCGGCCATACCTGTGTGTGCACGTTTACTGAGCTGACTCATCTCGCCTAGATCACACTGCACTCTCATGGCAGCGACGGGGGCCCACTCAACCTCATTTTGTGACCTCACTGTAATAACACATTTTTATTCACGGCACCATCATATTTACACTAGTTATTCGCAACTGCATAGGTACTGAAGGGACTCGCAGTATTGAAAAAGAGAAAAGTACGTGCTTATTGGCTTCAAGTGAACAGTCTCATGTTATATAAAATAGCTAGTATGGGTTGACATGTGCATAAAAAACACTGAAAAACATTTCAGTTGTAGGTTACAACTTGACAGAAGAATGGCATTAAATAAAAAATTAAATAAATATGAAATAAAATCCACATTAACCATCTTATAGTGTGTTAATAAACTTCAATTGCTATTTTGATTATTTTACAGTACTAATGCTGTTGGAAACAGCTTGGTATGTCAGTTTCCCTCTTTAACTTTGAACTCTCTTATCAGTCTTTAACCAGAAAACTTCAATCAATCAATAAATCTAACATAACAGTTATGTTTTGCTATTGACCATTTTGTCATTTTAAATACTGTATCCATGTCTGCCATATTGTAATTGTAGCGCCTTTGGCAATGTTTTCATTCTAAACATCTGTGTCTCTCTGCTGCTTTGGAAACTGCTTTGGTGTCTGCCAAGTTTCCCAGTCACATCCCTTATATCTAGAACATTCTTTTCTTCGTCTGAGGATTTATCTTCAAACCACCATGTTGCCACTGCAATAAAATGGTGGGAAGCCAATTAATAAAAAACAAGGCGGAAAACGGCTGCTGCTATACAGCACACCAAAATGTCCTTGAGACCAGCCATAAAGCACAGACTGCAGCTTCAGAAATACATTTCTGATCATAGGGCCAGAAGTAAACAGCTGACTACACAACTGAAGGCAAACAAGCGAGCAATGAGACCAAAAATAAACGACCGGCCCACAGAGCTGGAACTAAACTGGAGATCACAGGAGAGTAGATAGATGACCAATTATCAAGCGGTGAACAGGCAAAGCTCTAAGGGTTTGACATCCGTGAGCAGTGTGCATATCCCTGTTCGACGAGCCACTTTCGGCTGCCTCTTAAAAGACTGGGTCGCTCAGAGTTTGCTGCCTACACAGGCAGTCCCTGAGGAGACGGGTCAGTTCCTCCTAAAGGTTACACTCTGTCACTCCAGGGAACACGGGTCAACTGTAGACGTAGAAGCGACTCACTGATACAGGACTTAGTGTAGGTACGAATGGGCTGTGTGGGCTACAGCATTTTGAATTAAATTTAAAACGTATACAGTATATTCTCCACTATGCAAATGTAATCAGTATGTTGTGGTAAGGGGACTCTTAAGAGCCACTGGTAAACAAACAGCACATGAAAGCTTGTGAATAAATCTGCCATGACAATGGATAACCATGCTGCTATCTAATATTGATCCCACACAGAAAGAGTATCTCAGCACAGGCCAAGTATTGTGTTGTGGTCAGTAAAATGCTGAATTGTTAAATTTAGAAACATTTTGCCTAGCCTTAAAAACACACTGTAGCCTTAAGTTAAAATCATTTGCACAAAATCAGCAGCATTTAAACTCTACACTTCACTAGTTAGGAGAATGGTAAGAGCAAATTAATTCCATAATACAACCCCCAGTGAAATAATGGGTTGCTCGAACCAAACAACATAAAGCCTCACACAGAGAAAATATGGCGCTACAATAATGAGCCAATCAATTATTTGGATCTGCTCTAGTGACAGTTGGCTCTCACCATTCAGCAAAGCTCCCTGCAAAATGTCACTGGGTGTTTCTGTTTTTCCACAAGATTCCACCGTTGCAACCAGCTCCAAAACAACCCAAAAGAAAAGGCAGCTTATACCACACTTAAAGCAAGTACAACATCTGAGAAGAAAGTGAAGCACAACCAATTATTCTATCACCCAGAGGCCTGTGTAAAAGGGTGAGGGATTGTGCGAGACAGGTGATTAGTTTTAAGTGTCAGATGATTGGGCAGTGAACTCCGCACTTGGAGAACTAACACATAACCAAATAGAAAGAAAACTAATATTCTCAAGAAATATGTTTCTAAAGCTCCGTCAAATAACTAAAAACTACTTCCAAGAGTGTTGTGTACATCTCATCTTCACTATTAGTACCATTTTAAATCTACCATGATAAGGGTTTTTAAATGGGTTGGTAAAGAAGGTTTGGCCTTTCAGACAAGAAGGCATTGTGTAGATAGTGGTGTCTGGTAACATAATGTCACATTCTTCTTTCTGAACCTATGGTAGCCCCTCAGGGACATGCTTCTGTCTATGAACAAACTTGGGTGAAAATAGAACAAAAAGTACAGAAAGAAAATTAAATTAATTCATAAACTAAACATAAAAAAGAACTTCCTCTGGGTGCTATGGAGCTTAAACTGTTTATTTTTTTCAATACAGAAAAATGATAATTGTTTTGGTGCTATGCACCTTTTTAAACATGTTTTTGACCGATTTGTTCCATTTGCTGGAACTGTATTCTATAAAAACTCAACACAAACGATGTTTAACTGCCACCAAGTATGTACAAAAACCCTACTTAATTCATTGTTTGTCACAAAGCATAGAAACTGGTGCCCATAACTTATGAGGCTATCTATCACACTACATTATCACTTTTCCATTAATTAGTCATTATCCTGTAATGAATAGGGTATTAATAGGCTTTTTTCAACATACAGTATATTAAGGTAATGGTGAACAACTTCCAAATAGTGAGCTTAACTATTAACAAAAACTAATTAATGACCTATTTCTAAACTATGTGTAAACCCTTTAAAATTAAATGATACTAGTGTTAAGGATCTATTCTTACATGTAGAGGGTCACTGATACTGCGAATAACTCACCAAGAAAGCGTCGGCTAATTAGACTTAATATTTAATTGCAAATTACAGGCTGCAAGATATGATCATCCAGGACAGTCTCCCAACAACAGACTGTACGCCCCGAGGCCTTACAGTGTTCGTCTTTAACATTTCATTTGCTGAGAGACTTCTTTCTGCTGCTACACATGACTTTGAATGTGTCAGGCAGAACCTTAATGAAAAATCGCAATCCGATGTGACAGTTTTTATTTTCTCTTATTATGGGCTGCCAAGTTTACAGCCTCTTTAGCATACACGTGTTATTTAGCATTTACCTATTTTTAGTCATTATGGGTGTCGTGTTCATGCCTCGCCTCATCTAGTTCGGGGCAGACATGCATATTTCATAGCCCATGTCTGCCCCTGTCTTCGTGAAGATCCCATTCTGGCTGTTTTTGTACATTGGCTTGTACAACTCACGGTACTGAGTGTTTCAAATGCACTACCTCCTCAAATCTGTCCCCCTGATCAGTTAGGTTGACTTTCCTTTCCAATCTGTGCCCGCTTTATATTGGACAACATCAGTCTTGAAAAATGTTTCTGTTACTGTAATTGCACTTGACAAACAGCCCACTGTCTCGAGTAACAGTTTATTGACTTGTCTCTCTGCACAGTGGTGTGTGAGAGGCAGAAGGTTGTGGCATGTACCTAGGCCCACCCAAGTGCCACAGACTGGAAATCTCAGTCACATAAACCTAGCCCCAGAAACTGAAAAATCAAACATGCGTCACTACAGCATTTCAAAAAGCTAGACATGTTTTGTTTGCACGAAATAGTAGTAGTTTTACAGTCTTTTTTAGGGTCGCAGGGGACTGGAGTCTATTACTAAGGTGGAGCACACTCAGGACTCAACTTTTCACACTTTCAAACCTAACAGTAAATAACATGCACCACTTTTAAATGAAATGCAGGTTTTTGGACTGTGGGAGGAAGCTAAAGTAGCCTACCCACAGGCACACTGAACATGCAAACTCCACTAAGAAAAGCCAGTGTGCTGCAGGATGAGGCAGACTGAGATGGATCAAAATTCTGCAAGAGTAGCTGTTCATTTGGGGCAAGGTTTTCTGTGCATATGTCCAAATCCAGCCATTGTAGCCAAGTAGAGCCTTGCGATGGTCATTTAAAGTTTCACTACCTGATTTTTTTTTTCCAGGGAACTCTACCTCTTTTATTAAAAAATACTAATACATTACACCAAACGCTTAGCATTAGCTCCGCCTTGACTGCCTCCTTTTTCTCTGTTGGTAATTTTCTCTGTTGAGCTATTTCTTTGTTAAAGCAGAACCAAGTAAGATTTGCGAAGCTCCCCCTACAGCTTTCTTCAGTGAATTACACTGTCGTAAATACTCATAGCGCAGCTCTGCACAACAACGCTCACCATCTTCGGAAAAAGGTTCTCTCTATTTTTATTTTTTGGTTCTACTATGACTGACGATGAAATAACGTGAATGCCGTTTTGGTATAATTTTAGTGATAGCACAAAGTCACACTGCGGAAGGTCGCTATGTATGTACTGAATTACTGTAAAACATGACTTGAGACTTGCGTCAAGTCGGTGGAAGCTCAACTTGGAAGTGCTGTTTTCGGCTCTGATGTGCCAGACGGGGATAGTGCGCACTTCAAACACACAACTCAAAACTCAGAAAACTATTTATGAAAGAATAAATGTTACTTAGTTCTGCTTTAAAATACATTTTAAGTGCTGAAAATATACTTTATCGGCAGCTATTACAATTCCTGGGATGTCACATCACAAGCCGGTGTCGACCAATAAGGAGCGCTCCTTTTTTAAGCATGTGATTTGTTTCTGTTCCTGAGTAACTTATAAAATCCCCTATAATAAACAGTACATGGGATAGCCTTTTTCCACAAATGATTGTTTTTACAATATACATTTTAGAAGAAGAAAAAAAAGATCAGGTAGTGTAGTTTTTAGCAGCACCTAGAGCCACTTTCTTTTTGCACCTACGGTTGCCCTGCAGGGACATGCTACTGTTCATTCAATAGAAAGAGATGAAATAATGAATTTTAACTTAAAAACAGGAACGAAATCAATTTAGATTTTAATGTATTAATCATATAGCACAATTTAAGTGAGAAATTCAAAAGCGATTGAAGACACAATTGTGCTTCTCTTTGGTCAGTGCTCTGTTTGTCAAATGTTGACAAGAAGTTATGAAAAATGTATTAGACAAATGCAGAGAGTTGTTCTGTGTTGGGTTATACAGTATTGAAAACATGGTATTAATTAGGGTGTTCTAATTTGTTCAATAATATACCACAGAAATGTACATAATGCAACTTTAAAGGTTTGCAATCCTGGTTCACCATAAGTGAATTATATTAAGTAAGTGCAGAAAATAAAACTAAATACCGAACCTGATTTGCACTCACTCTATCCTACATAACATTTTCCTAACCTTAATATATACTACTTATCTGAACACATAAAAGAATCGAGGACTAGGTTCCATATTCATCCACATATTTATATTTCTAAGATCTGGCTGAAGTTGCAGCTCCATATGCAACTGTAAATTCAAGTGGGCACTTGACGAGGAATGAGAAGCCCGTTCTGACCTCTGATGTTGAGAGCTGTTATTAGTTATCGCAGCTCGGCACGTATTGTAAATGCACAGCTTAGGCGCCTAATGGAAATGAGAGATGGAAGAAACTGCTAATGTAGTTTAGACGTCTGAAGACATTGGACTGCGCTGAAGACGTTTTAGGCAAATGTTTTAATTCCATTTGGACCTGTAGTGGTGGCTTATTAGATTAGTGCTTGAATGTCATGTTTATCAGGTTAACAGATGTAAATGGAAAGCATTAGAAGTATCCTTAACGGCAGCATGTAAAGGCATGGTAAAGTGAGCCCTGTTTCTGGCTGCAGAGCTGGTGTTGAGTGGAGCACAATTTGAGGATGATTTAATCCGTATGGATTGCTACATGCTTTGGAGTACGTGGGTGGTTTTACATTAAGCCGAGTGAATATTTAGTTGGACACGCAGCCCAAAATGTATTTGGACAGAGAACTACTGTTGATATTTGGGCTCCGATCTCTTTAAATGTTCACAGAGATGATGTTAATGAGGTTAGTTGGTTTTAATTCACGAGTATCTTCAAATCTCAATTAATATTCAATGAAGCGCTCGTTCTTTTCTTTTTATTGTGGCCCTAGTCATTATGTGTGTGTGGTGCCTGGAGACACGAGTGGCTCTCTACATGAACAAGGGAACAAGGGGCTTGTTGTGCACAGTGCTCACCTGTTCAGTCCGACAGCCAGCTCCGCTCGCCGATGCCCTGCCAAGCTCTGCCGCGACCAGCTGGTGGCAATCTTCAATTACAACACCTGAGCTGCATTAACGCTACAGTGTCAACCCAAGAGCCAACAGGTGCACCGGGCCGCTGGACCAGCCTCAACTCATGTCAAAACCAGGAGGACTTGGGCAGTTCATTTCCTCCAGTGACATGTTTGCTTTTCATCTGTGTGAAAGAGGAGCGTTTGGAATAGAGTAATTGAGCTTCTACATGAGCTGACTAACACTGTGCTAATCAAATTTACATTGATGTTATAGCAGAAATTTACAGCTTCCTGTGCTTGATTCACAATACATTTCCTATAATGTGATTATCTCTGCCAACAAAGTGACGCAATTGTTTCTTTGGAAATGCCAAATAGATTTTCACAAAAGCCTGTTCACAATAATCTTCTCATAGACCAATGTTTAGAGTTCTTCGGAAATGGTGTTGGTAAATTATAACAATCACAGGTGCGCCTTAAAAGCGTAAAATCTACAGTTGAATTAAATGGATCAAAACAAAACAAACGAAAAAAACAGTATTAAACTGCCACAAAATAAAAAAATTGCCTTATTTTGGGGTACAGACTTTAAAAGCTCTATAGAACCCAGTGGAAGGAGCCGTTTTATCCCCATTACACTTGTTCCTAGAAAAAGCTAAACTAAGCATTGCTTTCAATTGTGTTTTTATTATAATTTTTTAGAATACGCAATCTTTACCTTTCTAAAACTAAACTCAATGGCATGTCACTGTGGGAATAGGGATATACAGTGGTGGCCAAAATTATTAAAACACTTGGAGACTTAAGAGGTCTCAGTTGTTTTTGTTGAATTGATTACTTGTGCAAGAGACCTCACTAGAACTGTGTGATGAGATCAACACCACAATAACTAAAGGTGCAACAGTGTTTTCAAGAACTGTGTGTCACAAACTGGGAGAAGAAGCACTTGTTAGCAGAGAAACCATCACTGAAAGAGAAGAATAGAGTGAAAAGTCTGAAACTGGCAAAAGGCGGCAAAAAAAGTTAATATTCTTTCAGGTGTTCTAATCATTTTGGCCACCACTGTATTTCTAATTGTAGCATTACAAACTTTGATTTTTGGAATAACAATTCATTCACACGCCAGTTAAAAAGAGTCTGTAATAAAGGTTCATCATAACCTTTTAGAAAAGTGTCCCAAATTAATTGGATTTCTTTAATTCAAATTCACACATGACTGCAACAGAGTTAATCAGAGCCATACATGATTATTTTCATGGAGATGCATAACAACAGTATCTGTAAGAGAAGTTAAAAGACCCCAATGTCTTTAATACTTTTACACTAAACTTTTACAATAACTGCTGTTAGGAATCCATAACCTTGAAAAATATCTTTGCTTGACCTTTGACCTTGTTTTCATTAAATCTTTTCATTATTTGACCAATCATCAAATACTAGACCCTGTGCTCCACTTCACTCACTGCTGTTAGAGGTCCTCAATCTCAGCAGCAGTGCGCCTCATCATGTGAATTAATTTTGAAAGTCTCTCAGCCACTGGCTCTATTTAGACAATGATTTATTGAAGTCAAGATATTGACTCTGAAATGTATTTCCTTCTATTTTCAGCTCAGGTCTCAGAGACATGCCTGGATTTGATGACTCTATGGGCTGTGTGCAGATCAGGTGTGGCTCTTTTAGAACATGCTGCCAAGTACAGCTGGTCTAAAGGTCACAATATCTTAGATAAAATGACTTTTTTTCGAGTGAAGTGCTGTTTGGTGTACCTTAAAATGTAGAAAAAATCAAAAGCAGTCACATTTGAACCGGGTTAGTACAGGGCCATTGCAAAGGCTCTGTCGATGCAAATGGATAGCTTGTAAATAGCTTGTAGGTAATTCAGTAATGACGGAGAGTGTGCTCAGGTGGGAGGTAATAGAGTGTTAAATGAGTGATGCAGGGCTCCACAGGCTCGGCTAAAAAAAAAAAAGGGTGAGGTTGGACTAACAGCCTCCAAAGCAAAGCCATAAACCAAGTCTGTGGAGCTTTTGTTTTCAGCCAAAAGCTTCCAACATTCAACTCACAATGGAGTAAAACTGAAGTGTTCTTCACTTAAAGCAAATCTCCTGAAATGATACTTCCCTTGTATTTACTCCATCAATTTTAATGTAGTAACACATTGCCACTTAATGAAAGTTAACTGAACTTAAAAATCTGTGCGTTTTCATTCCCTTCTGCCTATGCTTATCAATGATTTAGTTTTGTGTGTTTGAACACAAGGACTGGGACAGATCACTCAGTTCCTTCTTCCTGTGTGAACTCACCGTGACGACAATATCTGCAGCGCTGTTTTGCTTATTTGAGTCAGGGCAGGCGTGAAAAGCATCAGAGTAACAAGGCAGTGCCTGATCCCCGCTGTACATTTGTATTCACGCGACTGAAAGACATGGATTGTGAAGTCATCCATCGCTGTAGCTTGCATAGTGCAGGCTTTTTAGAAACATGGCTCCCAGGTGCATGGTTTATAATATACAGAGCAGATGTAGCTTGAAGAAACATTGCTGTTTCAAAGTATTTAATTGGAGACTGCATTTCAAGACAGCCAGCTCTGCCGCTGGTTTTATTCTAATTGCCAGCAGCAATGCACTTAATGAAGCGAGTGCTGAAGAGTGTGGGTAAAAGAGTGAGAGTGACCAGGTTTCCAAGGCAACAGCAGCGGTAGCTGAGTAGTGTTTTCATCTTGAGGAAAGGGCTACAGGGGAGCAGTGTTTCCCTGCAGTGCTTCCTGCAGCTCTATAATGAATATCTATATAGTAATAGATATATTTGTGGAAATGTTGCAGAAGTAAGGAGAATAAAACACCACAGGTAAACCTGTAGCTTAAGGCTTTTAGCAACCACCAGAGGAACATTTATCCTCCAAACCTGGCAAATGAGACTTGTGTAGCCACTTCTGAAGTACACAAGTGCACTAGATTAAAGCAGCTCTGTGGGGAGAACACTTTAAATAATGCCTTTTAGAGTTGAACAAAGGAATCTAAAGATCAGTGGTGCATTTAGATTACAATTAATACTGCATCATTTCTTGTACATGTCTTTGAATACATCATGAAGAGTCACAGTAGTGTGCTTGTTTTAGCTGGAAGACTACATTAGCTACTCTAGTGTTTTCAAACCAAACTGTAATATAGTGATATTTGGCCACTCAGTCCTCTCGACACAAATGTTGATGATATAGGGTAAAAATCTGGTATCAACCTTGGCATGAGTCAGGTTGGTGTTATTGTCGAGAGGCCCAACCCGCAAAACTAGGATCTTTGTCACTAGAGAGTTGAGATAGCCTGTGGTAACTCCAAAGGCATTATGAGTTTTTTCTTTGCACATAATTGTTATGCTAGGTTGAGGATTTCTAATATCTAGAACAGTGTTTCCCAACCTTTTTTAAGCCGCGGCACACATTTTACATTAGAAAAGTCATAAGGCACACCACCAAACAAAAATGGCACAAAAACTATATTTATTTATGAATGAATATATTTATTTAAATATAATGAAAATCTAGTCTCAATTTACTCAGTTTACTGAAACCTGGGCCTGTTAAGTTAAACACAAATTTAATATTCTAACAGAAATTGAAGAAAGACACACAAAGATCTAAGTCTCTCTCTTTTTTTCGTCTTTTTTTATCGTCATGCTTGAAAAGCCCACCTCACATAGACAGGTTGTGGGGTAAGGGAGCGAAAAAAAAAATATAAGAGGGAAAAACGTAGTCCTCATTTATCCAGTTGAAGAAAAGAATAGAAATGTTTGTCCTACCAGCTCGCCATCTTATTTTCTTAGTTGGAGTCCAATCCCCAAATAAAAACCTGACCTGAAAACAAGGTCAAGAATAAATCAATATTCAGGGTTTAAAATTATTTATTTTTCCTGAATTCACAATTGAAAAAATATATATATATATATACCATAAAGTTCACTTCATCAGTTCACAATTTCCCCTTACCTCCAAAAGCCATAGTTATAACATGGACAATTTAGCATTAGCAACACGTTACCTTACCCATTGAGCTAACAAGCAGTTAGCACAAACAATTTCTCAAAACATGCTAAAAAGAACAGAAATAGCGGCATTAGAAGAGCCGGATTTAAAGTACGATGTAGCACAATCATATATTGTAAACCAATATATCATTCTTTGAATCAAAGCTTTGTATTTTGAGAGTATAACTAAGAATTACCCGTTTTCGTAATGAGGTTTCGTCCGAAAACGGTCATCAAATAAATCATAATTAAGGCCATTTTAAATAAAAAAGACGCAGCGGTTATCAAAAGGACCTTCAACAGAACACATTAACAAGACTTACCACTGAATTTAAATACTATCTTCCAAAGTCTTGGAAGTATGAAGCCATGTGAGACTCTGAGATCTCGCCGTGTCAATGTTTACTACACGCCGTTCGCTGAGACGACCAATCAGGTGAAATTGAATAATTTTCAATGGCACACCGGACACCTCTCACGGCACAGTAACTGATCTAGAACATATATGTGTAGGCAACAGTGTGATTACTAGAGTCTCTGGCTCACCTGCTCCGGCCTAACATGCGTGCATGTGTGTTTTTACATAGCACTTCTTGCTTGATTTAGTTTCTGTGTGTCCACCATATGTCCCGTTAGACAGTGGTCACCTAAAAGCTTCCATAAAAGCTTGCACACCAGTCAAAATGATTGCTGCCAGGTCCTAGATTGTGACTAAGCCAATCTCATTGAAAAGTTAAGAAGCTGACTCTACAGTACATCTGTCTCTGTATATATACCCTCTCTCTGTAGTGTATATATATAGATGAAAGCCACATGACAGAAGGAGTCCAGAATGTGTGGATCGCTATAAGCTCCACAGTGAAGTTCCAAGTCATCAGCACTAATGTGAGATCTGGAGCCGGCTGCATCTTCAGCACATTGCATTTCTTGCCATGTTGATGTATTAAGAAATCAGTCCCTTTGTTTTACAATTGGTCTGCATTTATGAGTGTCATGTGTTCCAACTAGGACACACTATGGCCAGCAGCAAAACATAAAAACAGCTGCAGCGTAGCCAATGTGTTGCATTAACCTAATGGGCAGTAATGGGTGAAATAAAGCAAAAAACCTGCTTTGGGTCCCTGCTTTAAATCTTTGGAGTGTTTCAGAGGAACAAACCTCACTGTGATAACATTCTGACCTTGTGGAAGCTATAATTACGCTCACAACTCCAGAAGTTTAAATAACAATATACAAGAGACGGGTGGAACAGAAAAGCTCTCTGAATTCATAAGACAATATTTATTCTTCCTACATTTACAGCTGTTCAGTAATGTGGAAGAAATGAAAGCACTTACTGTGATCATAAACAATATGTAGAATTAGAAAAGCAATATTCAGGCAACAGGGGAATATTTGCAAAGAAATAGCTCAAATCTAGTGTTTACTTTGACTAAAGCTTCGATGTATGAATCGCAGTGACAGCGTAAGTAGTCTTTGCTTCTGGAAAACGTGATGCTCTGGTCCTTTTATGAAGGTCCACGTAGCAATAAAGTTCAGGACAGCCTTGTGTATAGTGAACACAATTCAAAAGCTATAAAAAAACGTATAATTGTTTCTACTTGTCATTAAAGCGATTAGCATTGCAATGACTCATGTTCGGGTGCTACAGAATTCAGAGACGTCAAAATATGTTCACATTCACGGAAAAGCACTTTCCAGTTGCCACATGGGCATCATTTAGATTACAGTTTAAATATTTACAGGCATCTAAAAAAACACACACAACCTTGAATAGGTTTGGAAATTCACTGTATACCCAGGGAACTTGCAGTTAATTGTAGGACTAACACTTTGATAATCATTCACTCTTAACATTTGTTCCAGTGGATATTTTAGAGTCCCAGAGAGAGACCACAGAGCGAGAACACAGAAATGCCATGGAGATCAGCTGCCCCTGCTGTGAGGCTCGCCACTGTGCATATTGGGAACGTTTACATAGTTAGATGTGACTGAGGCTAATACATGACTTAATCATCTGCACTAGTGGGCAGTAGATTATTATAGATAGATTATAATTGTTGTATATGATCAGAAAAATAAATGGCATTAAGTCTAAGCAGATTCATCTTTGGCACATGAGCGAATATAAACACACACTGCTTTGTTAGAATAGTTAATCCTGGAGCCATGTGCAGAGAAAAGAATTGAAACCTAGCAGGCAGGTTGTAATACATGCAATATTCTTATCTTTAAATCCATACATATATAATAGTAATGTTCAGTAATTGCTTTTTAAAGTAAAAGATTTACAGTCGCTGTACAAGAACACAAATGTAGAATGAAAACATTGAAGGCAAGCATTCTGAGTTGCAACGAATTAAAACATGATTAGATTAAATAATAAAACAAAACAAAAAAACAAAACCTAGTATGCTATTTGAACCTTTTACCTTCGTAACATAATGTTTAAAATGAAATTCTCAGCATGCCCCGTGAGATTTGTACATTATTGTCCCATGCATCATCCAGCTGCTCATCTTTACTGTGTTCCCAATTAGCACATGTTCTCTGCTCTCTATTGTCCAGTTCTACTTTGCCAAATGCCTCCATGAGTCAAAACCCTGGTAAAAGCCAAATGTGCAGACTGCACATCCTTCGACAAAGAGGGCCTCCACAACAGCCCAACATTAATAATTAATGGACAGACATCCCACTCCGGTTGTGTGAAGTCTGCCACAGGAGGAATGTTCCTGCAGCAAATGGGTCTTGAAGGTGCCAGTTATGTCATCGTTCACAACAACACCGAAGTGAAATCCGGAGCAAGTGTAATAGACTAATAAATTAGAAAATGGAGCCCCTCACCCTGAGTTAAAATTCATCGGAGAGTTTGAGTGTTAAGGCCCGACTAACAATTTAAGCGGTGTCACAGAGATCACACAATATGAATGGTAATCCTATTAGCAAACCCACAGACTGTAGGTGTAGTAAAAATTGCTGTAATGCTGACTTAGCTTATTACACGTTCCATTTTGTGAGCCCTGCTTCTTCTCACCTTTCATTCCTGTCATTCCCAGACTTTCTGTTAGGATAGCAAACTGCTGCAGTCGATACACTGAAATGTTAATATCACAGCTCGGGCCCAGTCCAGTTTTGTCCTCCTGACAGTGACTGCAGCTGATGAGGCGCAGTGTGTCAGTTCCCCTCGTCCAGCGTTAAGGTTACTTGATATTGATAATATCGGCTTTCTTCCGCTCCCTGACTAGCACAGCTGACTAAAATTAGCAGCATGTTAAGCATGGTATCTGAGCTGATCAACTCAGGAGACTCGTTCATGTGAGGTCTCTTTGGCAATGAAACACTAAGGAATTCAAGCAGATCAATACATAGGCTGTTCCAAGTCAGAGCCTTTTAGCAACACAGAGTTTGGAAAATCTTTATATTATAGTGTATGATTAAGAAAGGTACTGTGTAAGGCTGATTATAAAAAAAAAGAAAGTACACCAAGATTTTTTTTATCTAGGATCAGTGAGCCATCCTTTTTATTTGCGTTAGTAGTGCAATTATTTGATTTAGTAACATGCTAGAGGTCACGTTGCACAGAGCTAATTTTATTCACTAGTACAATAATATGGCAGGGTCCATAGAACGATAATATTGCTGACATTTAGAGTATGAAGCTTAAAAATGATGGATTACTAAAAAGAGTCATGTATTGTTGGACGTTAGACAATTTACACACATAAATGTAGACTTGTTGTCACGTGACTATTTTATACCATAACTAGCACAAACTGAATTGTCAAATTACAGCGAGACACACTGCATCACACAATCAAAGCTGAATTATTTATATGAACCATCAGCCTAAGTCTAATAAGCACTATCCTATAGGATTAACAAAGCCTTATACAGTATTTGTGCTTTAGGCTACTTATTGAACAATTACAAAAATATAATGGAAAAAGACACTCCAAAATCAAACTAAATATTCCTAAATGAGGATTTGAGGAGCTGGTAAAACATGCCGAGAATCCCTTTACCAGTGATAACTTTCCAATTATGACATTTCCCAAATTTACTGAACACACTCAGTGAGTCAAGTTGTTTGTGTAAGCCTCATAGCCCAAGGTCAGGAGCTGTGCGTGTGTGATGTCTTTACTACACTCAATCGGCTATGGTTAGCTGTAAACATTAAGTCACAGCACAAGGAACAAGCCCTCAATGCAGTGCCATTTCTAAAGACACTATTGACATACTGCAGAAAACACCAGTTGTTTGTATGACAGTAAGCCTTGGGTAAAAGTACAATTGCTATAATAACCACTACTAAAAGCATGATACAAACAATATAATATAACATTATAAACAGTGAATGATAAAAGTTAGCCTACTTACCTAGAGATGCTGGTAGAGAAGAGCTTTTGACCAAGCAAAGAGAATGAGACTATGAGAATATGACTGACAGACAGTTGGTCAGTGACAGCAAATCATGTTTAATGTGGGAAATTATTGCTTAAAGCTCCACCACTATTTTATTTTTTGTCTTCCCTCCCTCAGCCCCACCACTATTCTCCAACAGCAGTGTTGTAACATTTCCTGCATCTTTTGAAAGGTAAAACCGGACCAATTTTCCACCACAAAATACTAATAAATTACATTAAAATGAAGTTTAAAAGTCACCTTAAACTTTTAGCTTTCAGTTTACCATCAGACTACAGCGATCCAGTAATTGTCGCTGCCTTTTAAAACATTGCGTAGCAGGATTTCCAGTATTCATCCACGTTTAATTTGCTCTTCTCCCTTATTTTTATTTACTTATTTTTCTTTTTTTTAGAAGTTTTGCTTAAAAAATCTGACTATTTTACAACAAAAAACCCAAATAACCCTTGGTTATTGCCTTGGTCCTTCATCGTTGATATCAGTGTCGACCAATGGAAGCGCTCCTATTTTCTCGGCAGTGAGCTGTGATTGGACAAACTCCGGCTGTGGGCTGATCATTTTCATCTATTAAAATTAATTATAAAGCCTAGACAACATCTTAAGGTCTTATTTTAACAGACGATTCCTGTTACAATAAGCTGTTAAGTGATTAAACTAAATGCAAGACTGAAATTTTTGAGTCAATCCACGTTTAAAATGAAGAAAGTTTTAATCACACACGGATGTCATCAGATGTATTACAAACCAAAGATGAGCTTGTTCAGA
Organism: Perccottus glenii; assembly: GCA_024416835.2. NCBI lineage: Eukaryota > Metazoa > Chordata > Actinopteri > Gobiiformes > Odontobutidae > Perccottus > Perccottus glenii. Next base: position 15,324,849 of record CM044561.2, on the reverse strand, counting down.
CAATACAAGCCAAGACCAAGCACTTATCTGTCTATGCTCCATTTACTAGGATAAGGTGTCTTACTGGAATTCAAATGTTTTTGTTTAAAAAAAAAGGTTTTTCAGTTGGCTTCTGTATAAAACTGTTTAACAAAACTACTTATGGGCTAAACTGTGCAAAAATGTTGACACTAGCATATTTCTTTTCTCTACTTTGTTTGGCCTCCATTTGTCTTCAGTCTTTCCGACACACCAAGGTCTCAGTTAAAAGTGCCCTGTCTGCTTCTATAGCCTTCTCACTTAGCAGCGCTCTTTAGGAATAAGTGAATCCCATCAATTTCTGTTTTACATAGCTGTAATGTAATGTAATTTTCCATTGCAAATAAAATGAAGCCATCAAAACTATTGACTTGAATCTGAAAGAGTCCACATTAAAACTTTTATTGTTTCAAAACTAATCCTGGTGCTAGTCATGGGCGGATTTCTTGGGGGGGACAGGGGGGACCCCTCCTTCTCAAAGGATGACCCCCTCATGTAATAATTGTGACCCTATTTTTGACAATGCATAGATGTAAATGCTGCCGCTGAAAAAAAATTTTAAGTTTGGAAAGGAACCCTTTTGTCACACAGTGGCATGGTCCGGCTCTTACATTAGCTCAGCTGTCACTTCAGGATCTCTGTGTCCCTCACAGAGTTCCACACTGGAAGACATCGCTACACTGCTCTTTTCCTGACAAAGAGGGGCGTGTTTACCGTCTAACCTGGATGTGCTGTCTGTGGGTACACACAGACAGACACAAGAAAAGCATGAGCGCATTGATGCATACCCAGGTTCATAGTGGACCTAAACACACTGATGCTTCTCTTCCTGAGGCTGAGAGCTGATAGCCTTATTCTTTCGCAACAGACCTGGTATCAGCTCAAACCTGTTTCCTCATTTTGTAAAGTTTAAAATGTTTAAAATTTGAAAGTGTTTTTCAGGTACAAAGTTCAAAATTATACACTAATAGCGCTGCTTTGTATTTGACTTCTTTTAACCAAAAATGCTTTTTACTGGTAGCGGGTTAGTCTGGTATACCAGACCGTTTTCCTTTTTTCAAAAGGAGGACGGTTCCTTTCTCACAGCAAATACCTTCCTCAGTGATTTTGAAAACGGACCAATCACAATCGCTGTTTGTCTGTAGCAGGGTGTGGTTTGCTGGCCACGTCGCGGCTAGTCCAAAACATTCAACATGGCAGACGCTGGTACCAAGAGGCTCTTTATTTTTGCTCTCGCCTCACTCTTGAATAACTAACAAAGTATAAAAACAATGAAATCGCTCTGGTGTCCGCTCTACTGCTGGCCATGTTAACTAGTGGCGCTAACGTAGCTTCCTTGTTGACAACCGGCTGTGTAGTGTTGCCTTTTTCATATCACGTCTGGATTTTCTCTGATTGGTTAATATTCCACTTGTAAACCACACCCTAAAATGACATGCAAGCAACAGGGTACCAGACTAACTTTTTTAAATAGAATAGGAAAACAGTCAGTTGCAGCTGGCCAGGCTAGTAGCGGGTACTTGGGTGTAAAAAGAAAATGGGATTGTATTTCTTTAGCTATAATGAAATGCTTTGTAATGAGCCTTAAACTATTCTAGCTCTCTAGAATCTTAATAAAATCTTTACAGAAATAACAGTAAAAAACAAAATTTTATGCAAAGGATGATGAAAAGAAGGAATAGCGAGGCAGGTAGACGACAAACAGCAAAAAGGAGAGAAGTTTCAGGTGGGTTTGTTGACTTTTCTTTGTGTTTTATTGGAGTTCTGAGATGATACGTCTGGAGTTTACCTAAGAACTTCGCAAACTTTTTTTTTTCTGTTAGTTGCCTATTTAACTTGAAAGTTTGCTAATTGTCAATTCATTTTGTGACATTAACCTTACTTTTGCTAAACACAGCTATATTTTTTAGCTGTATGGTTATTTATTCAATGACGTTAACATACTTTTGACGTTAGCGGAAGCCATTAATGCCATTAAATTTCTTGGATTGAGAGAGGTGAAGTCTGCCATAGCACCTTTCACTTACACAAGAGAGAAACTTTTACTGTCCGCTAGCTTCTTGAGCCGAGTTTTATACCTGTCAGACTGGTCCAAAGACAAGGCCTTGCTCACACTTCACCTAAAAGTGTTTTGACTTCTTTAATGGCCAGGACAGTCCACTTGGATCACACAGAAAAGGTAAGAGAAGGAAACCGGCAGCTCTCTACAGATGTGCAACAAACAAGCTCACTATGGCAGCTTTTGGTCTATTACGCTGTCAGAGTTGATAAAGTCCTGTCAAAACACGTCTCTGTTGCCTTGCTGATGTGTGTGCAGTAGGTCACGGGACCTCAACAGAGAGAGTGCCTGCACACACGGTGCGCCTGGGTTTCTGAAGGTCTGCTGCGGAGTGACGTATGAGAGCTGCAGCTGTGGTCTCTATTATGTTTGAACACATTTTCAACTCCTTTACTGCCTCGTGATGAGTGATGTGCAGAGCCACCAGGTTATGCTAAATTTTGCTATCCTGTAAAGCCATATATATAAGTATGCATCATTCTACGCAGGTGGTGCAAATGGCTGCTCCATATCCGAACAGAGTTGTGTAGAGAGTTGAGTCAAACTCGATATTTAAGGAAAAGTACATCAAGTTATTTTCAAGTAATATTACAGTGGTAAAAGTTAATGTCCCGTGCAATAAACATCCTCGGCCAACATTTCTGTGAGGAAACTGCATGTCCTCCCCATGTTGGCTTCCGTTGGCTTCCTCCCACCGCCTAAACACATGCATGTATAATTCAATTGGGAAAACTAAAGTGTCCCTAGTGAATGAATGTGAGAGTGAATAGTTGTCTGTCAGTGTCTGTCCCTATGTGTATGCCCTGCGAGTAACTATTGGATAGGCTCCAGGACCCTTAACGGTACTAAGTGGAAGAAAAAAAGTGAAGTAAATGTAGTCTTTATTATTACTTTAGTAAGACAGTAGGCTACTATCGAAAAATTATGGTTTTATGGTTGAGCTCAATACTTCTTTTATAGGCCATTATTAATATTACTAATATAAAGTTGTGAGATTTGTAATTTCACAAACTGACATCTTGGCCCTTTCAAACCTATGTGATTCTCACTGAAATTTGGTCTGAATCAGCAGTGTTTCTGACATATGGGCGTCTTTGGATAAAATGAACTTTTGATAGGCGCCTACCAGGTGTTTATCTTTTCCACTGATTTTAAATCAGAAAGTACACAATAGAAAGTAATGATAATTTTTTTTTTAAATACAAAATACTAAATAATTTTAAGTTTCTGACTTTGCACCACTTGAGTAGAATGGCCGCTAGCGTTCTCTAGAGATGCCAGGGTCTGCATGGTCATGTGTAAATGAGCGCTCGAGCCTTTAAGCCTGCTGGAGGGCTTTAATGCTGTATGCGTTGACAGCCTACACAATTAGCGGACAGTTGAATTTACATCCTGATCACCATACAGTATTGTTAGTATCGCACTGACCTTCAACCTGAAATCAGAACGATAAATAATTCTCTGCAGCAAACTAGTGGTTTGTACAATAGGCTCTCAGTGTAAGCATCCACAGAGAGGCACTAGCTAATTGTAATGTTGTGTTTATGCAGTGATGGACTGTACTGAATCTTCACTGCTACTTCCTAATGACTGGATCTAATGCTGAACCACATGTGGTTGCGTAGCCGGAATTAATTAATTTATTGAGCCCAAAAAGAAAGTGATCTTTAACACCTGCGAGGTCCAATTAACGGTGATGAGCCATGTTTGCTAGAGCGTTTTTATACAAAATGTCATTTTCCTGCCCGTTTGTCCAGGTAATGTGAGGAAAAAAAAAAAACGTGTACAATTATTGACGGTGAAAATCTTTATTTAACAAAGCTGTAGAGCGGTGAAATTGAACTGCATAATGCTCACTGGCAGCTATGACGAAGGACGATGAGCTTAATGAATGAAGATTAACAGGCTTATACAGGAGACATTGTTGCCTTTATCACTTCTCAGAGTGGGTAATACCTTCAGTGTTGCTGGCCGCTGGTCTTGTTCTGCAGCCTCGTGACGCCCACAACACATGTTTGATCACTTGATACACCTCGCTGAAGGTTGGCGAGCTGTTAATGCACATTTGAAGGGACAGTTTGTAAAGCCAACTACTGGAGCTGCCTTCATTTTACATATAATGCACCACTCATTATGATCTTGGGGATTTGGGGAGTGGTCTAAGATTAATGGCTGGGATGTGAGATTAGCCAAGTCTGTTTATGCTTTTTTTTTCTCTCCAGCTTTTAATTAGTTTATTTTGGTGAAGGCTACTGCGTCTTATATAACGAACAATACATAATAATACAATAGATAATAGATCATCCGAAGAAGAAATTACACTAGTGTGGAGGCTTTAGTGTAACAGTGGCCAGTGTCAGTTGCTTAGCGTGGATGTGATATGTGTTTTTTTTTTCATTAATACCTTCAAACAACATGATTTATTCTGGGAGTAATTGAGAAGTTATACCCTATTATGTTATTTGTATGCTAACTAGTATTTTTCCTTTTCTTTCCAACAGCAATTCCCCCTTCAAATGGAGATTCTGACCATTGGGCTCCCGGATACAACACAGCACAGTTTGTAAAACACATTTCTGTAGTTCACATTCAAGTGGTTGTTGACAGATTGTAATTTCCTACAGACATTTACCGTTGCTGTATTGTAAGTGGCGCCTGGCAGAATTGGCAACATATCAGAGGGAAGATGCAATATCCCGCACCATTAATAAATCTATGATGTAACAACACATTTTAATTGCTCATGGTTAATTCGGTGGTACTCTTTAATCTTAATGATAAATTTAGGAAAGATCTGTGAAATGTCAATATAATCCTTGAACATGACACATATCCATTTTTTTTTTTTAAAACAAATTAAAGCTGTGTGAGACTGTGGCCTATCCCATCTGACATTGAGGCCAATTTTTAGTATCTATTTAACCTATGTCCCCAAAGCCTGTATATGAAGTATGAGTGAAAACCAAAATATCCTTATATCCAGGCCCTCCGCTGGCCTAAGGGTTCAAAGAAAACCTTACTACGAGGTGACAGTGCTACCCACTCAAGCACACTGCTGTTCATTTGACCAAATAATGTCTGCTTCTATATGGTATACCCATGTTTTTCAACTAATCCAGTGAAACATGTGCTTCCCAAGAACATGGATGCGTTAAAGTTATAGTGGCAGAAATATAGCGTCATACTGCACATTACCACTAAGACTTAGTTTGGGATATTGTTTGTGAAACAAGCTTAAAATTGTTTAATCACTTACGTTACATTTCAGTGGTTCTCACTTGATTAAATAATACAGTATCTGTGCTAAAATGATTAACTCAATTAACTTCTTTGCTAATGTTCTAATGATCAAACATGGTAAAAACGAACAGAGCGTGAACATCCAGACATGGGACGTGTTTGCCTTTCATTGGAGGCTCTCAACCGTAGCTCATTGTCCAGTAAAAAAAAAACATTTCAACTCTGCACAAAGACATCCTAGAATTAACATTACAAGACGGCGAGCTTGTAAGTGTGTAGCTCCGGGCAACTTGTCAGTGTTTTTGGGAAATATGTTAAGTGCACAGAAGAGACCACTTCTGGCACATTGTTTTTTCGTTGAAGCAGTGAACTTAGGTCCTGGGACTCTACCACTTTATGTAGCCGCGTCCTGACTTGGAAATTAAGTACTTGGTCTCACCATAACAAGAATAGCAGAACATCTTAATGAGCCTAGATCCTAGAGTGAGGCACTTTTTACACAATGTAGCTTCGAGGCTACAAAACCGCTCATGAAAATGTAACAATCCAGCCCTTGTTTAACTCAACGGTGAATAAAAAAACAAACTTGAGTTGTTTTTTTTTTCCCTGAAGTGATTTTATTACAAAGTTCATGAGGACTTACAGTATTACAAGAGAATTTTGTCAACATGCGAAAACAGAACAAAGCCGAACACAGGAGTTTGAACAAACTGGTAAGATAAGACGATCCACTGTTCACGATAAACATAAAAACTGATTAAGTCCTCAGGAGGTGGGAGCCGGTGAATGACTACAGTGCAGGCATAGAACGGCCACATTCACACTGACTCAGCAAAGGTCAATCCAACCAAGGCAAAATGTGCACATCTCAAGAAAACATGTTACAATTTTTATATGCCATCGGCTTTTCTCAGAACTTTTAGAAAGCTTCACTTGTATGTACATAAAACTGTACAAAAACATGGCATCACAAGCATTTTATCCTATATAAATATACCAACAATTAGGATAACAACTAGATTCTCTCTTGCAAAGACATATTTTCAAGGCAATTGTCTTTGTTCTATATGAACTGTGAAAAAAGATGAAATGTTGCAGTTAATTTCAGTCTGTTTTGGGAGAGAGGGCCTTTTGAATATGGACCAACATTTTAGAAAAGAAAGTTAAAAGAAAGGAGTAAACAGCTTCTACCAATTATCTTTGGAATTCATGCTAAAATCGCCGCCTGCTCTGACAGCAGACACAGGGCTGTGGAGATCTATGTACACAACACCACCTAAGAGATTAGTTTTTTCACACAACCAGTTCGCTAAGAGTCAGATCAGTAACAAAACCCCACATTGCCAATTTCACTATTTTTGTCCATCTGTCCACAGAAATGATCACCATACGATACACACTACAGAGGCAAAAGATACTCAAGTGAATTCAACATTAAATCAATGTTAAGTACAAATTAAACATTACTCAACGTACTTTGAGTGTTTAGGTGCTTCATGATGTCCTCCTAATTTTAACAAAGAAGTGTTTCTGTGTTTGAGAGAGTAAACACAGTCCATTCAGCATGAGTTCAAAAGAAAGGTCAAACCTTGTGATATATTGTTCCCAGGGAGAAGGAGGAGGTCATTATTGGCTGGCGTGAAAGAGTCCAACTCATTGAGACAAGAGGAAAAAAACAGGATAAAAGGCCCCGACTTGTTTTTAAATAAACCTCATTTCAAACGGAGCCAGAAGCCACCCTTTTAAATAGCACAAATAATTGACAGAAAAATTACGATACATTCCAGATTCACTGAAGCGGTTCTTAGGCTGGCGTCAGGTTAAAATTTTACCCCAGAACAGCAAGAGTAAGCAAATCTGAATGGGTTTAAATAGATAAAGTTGAGGCTGTGTGACACTGGCTTTATCACTCGTCGCTGTCGTTCTCACTTGTGGTTAATTCCAGGTCAGTGGTGCGACCCGCTGCTTAGGGCTCGCGCAGTGGCTGTCCACAGCTCTGAGAGGAGTCGCTCAGAGAGAGCTGTGGGGGTTTAATCACAGTGTATCATGGCTGTTGTTTGAATTTTATTTCAGTCACTAAATGGCTTTGAAAACGGCATAATGTGCTTTCTCCCCCTCAAGGCAGGATAATCGCCCACCTTGTTTAATCATGGTCATGTCCAGTCATTTCCATATGTTTTCACTTTAATTATTCTAAATGCGCTTTTCAATAGTGGCGTGATGAGGTAAGTGCAGATAAAAATACCCCCTTTAACTGATTGTGGCTCTGTGGGTAGATTTGCATTATCCAGTGGGCGCCTTGTCCTGGGGGTGTGCTCACACATGGCCTAGCTCAGGACTCATTACTCACCCTAATTAGGAAACGTCCATTCTTGGCTCTTCTACCCTCAGTCAGAGACACAATCTCACTATGGAAATACTCTGCAGAGGTGAAAGGTATCTACAAATCTAATCAAATCAATGTTTGAATCAAAGACACCGGCTAGCTCAACAATGTTGTAAGGCAGGCTAGTGTTGTCATCATTAACATCCAATTAGTGACTAATACACAGTGTCCTTCAGACATATCCTTCAGATTCACAAGGAAAATCTTTTTAAAGATAAATGAAGCCCACGGGCATGGCCTATTTTTCACTGTTCAATAGCCAAAGGAGGAAAAAATGCCTTTTAACTTATTAAGAGTGTTGTCCTCAATAAAAGGAAAATCATTACTGGCAGGAGATGCAGAACATTGACTCTTCTATTCTTTTAAAGCAAAGTATTCTCTTCCAGGGAGATTAAAGTGCAACTTGTGAGTAACACAATGTGGGGTAGCAACAATACTCTGAGTTTGGGCTAGTTTAAAAAAATTATATATTATTTCCCACGAATAGAGAGACACTTTTTATGGGTACTGTGAGAAAAACAGTGTGAAAAGAGTGCACTTAGTGTTAGCTAAACTGCTAGCTCACAGGACACCTGCTGCTGTTTACTTGTGATCCTCGTCCTAGTTTGTTTTCTTGTCTTTTCTTTTTTTCTCCCAGGCGCTGTGGTAGCAGGAGGCCCACAATGGTATAACATTTGATTTGATTTGAAAAGTCACCAATGTTGTCGTTGGTAAACCGTGTTAGCCGTGTTAACAAAGTCTAATGGCCTCCTATTTACATTTTTGATTGTTGAACACATGTTTTCTATGAACTTGTAATTGCCTTAAAAAAATGTTTATGATAATAGATTTATCAATTTAACACTCAATGGCTAGCCTGAATTTCCAACGTCATTTGCAGTAGTTTTATATAAAATTCCAAAGGCTATTATAAGTTTCCTACTCATATTTCTTACTAATGTTAGGTATGTTACACGCATTACCACAATTGTCTTCATTATATACTATTTAGATTCATTATGAAGTTACAACAAATAGCTACCTTTCAAGTTGATCTTTTATATTCCTTTAATGCAAAGTCAAGTGGCTGTTAAACTTCCAAGTTGCACTTTAATTATTGATATGAGAGAAGATATGTATTTTCCAAATCGAGTTGTTTATTGACCTTTAGATTTGAAATCAATTTGTTTATGTCTAGTCTGCTTCACAAAACACATTTGTGGTAGTGAATTCCATATGAGCCAGTGTATGAACTATAGGAGGCGAGATTCCTTACAGAGAACGAGAATCCAGTCTCTCATCTCACTCACTATTGTGAAATTAACCTGTATTTTTTTAACCACAGATACTCTTAGTAATCAAGTGCTCTTTCTGATCTCTAAATAACTCATCAAAGATTTATTTTCTCTTGACAAAGTCATACTTGTTGTAAAGGCTGACAGATTTGAGGCGTGGAGAAAAGGGATTGTGAGTTACACTGTTTGATTGTCACCACTGAGTAGAACTTCTGCACTAATATGAGTCCATTAAGCGAGGGAATTTGAACTGAAAAGCCAATCTGAAAGCATCTTGTAAGTACTCTGTGTTTGTTCTGTTGTGACTCCTGGGTACTGTGGCCAAGTCTGCCGTTTCAGTGATGAACGCTAGGTCACAGTGCTGCGAGTCCAAGGAACGTTATGTCACTTTTAATGCAGCCACACAGCGTCTCTCCAGCAGCTCTACAGGGAGCACAGGTAAAGGCCATTCGACAATGATTGTGGGGGGTCAAACTTGTGTGTGTCTGTGTGTGTGCGATTGTGTGGAGCGGATAAATGCCTTTCCACAAGATCGAACTCCACTGGCGGAGACGCGTTTAATCAAGTTTAAACAGCAGCAGCAAAGAAAAGCTTAAATATGCTAAGTCTGAGGCAATCTTTTTTCAGCTTATGCCAGACAAAATATATGTAGAACACACCATTCAAATGTATTTACAGCACTGTACATTAAGATAAGACCTTTCTGTTTGATTGTTAAACCGTTACGCCTTCTGGTTTGTGGCTGACTATCTAATAATGGCACAAGAGCACTGATCACAACTTCCATATTCGAGAGATCACTTCACAGAATGGGACTCAGCTAACTACAACAATAATTAGTTACCAGTACCGCTAAAGTTGCAATTATTACCACTCTGCACTTTTTCCTTTTTGAACTACATCCGTTTGAGAGTTGTATAAATAAATGAATCAATTACTTGTGGAGAATAAATATGCTAATAAATTAATAATTTAAAAAGAAGAAGAATGACAAAAACAAGTGTTCATGCCAGTGATTGGATGAGTCACAGCCTATTGACAAAAAGGGCATTGGCTTTTCGAGCGTGGACTAGGTGTACTTCTTCACTTGTGCACAGATCCATGTTGATGAGCTTCCCTACAGGTAGATTTCTCGTTTGGGAGTGTGGGCGGTGGGAGAAGTGGGCGGGAACTCTGAGGCGACGCTCAGGGCCATCTCCTCCAACGGGCTGTCTTGACCGGGGTCTTGACCACCGCTGCTGGAATAGGCACTGCGGGATGGCGGCAGGCGAGGCCGGTGCTCGTCGCCGCCCTGCCTGGCGCTCCCGTTGGCCAGGCGTCCCAGGCTCCCTCTCTCCTGGTAAGGCACGAAGGTGGAGAGTTTGGGCGGGTTCCTGGTCTTGCGCATGGGGGAGGGGTGACCGGGCATCCAGCAGGCGTCAGAGTGGCCCAGCTCGCTGCACTCTGTCGTACAGTTTCCGGTCATGGCCACGTCGGGGAGGGAGCGGATATCTGCGGGCAACAAAGAGACAACTATTAGAAAGGAAGCCACATCTTTTAAAAGGCATTTGTGAACAGAAATGGTGTTATCTGAAACACCCCATGAATCCCACCCCCCTCCTAGAGGTCTTTGCAGCTGTTGCTAAGCAGTCGGCAGCAGTTGCTATGTAGCTGTTGCTATGCACTGTGTAATGAGCGCTACTCTGTGTGTAGTTGTCCACTCGCTGATGTGATGAATTCAGCGAGTGATTGAGTAGTATCCAACAGCAGTTGGTCTGTACGTTTCAAATATGTCACAGCGTTTGTTAAAGTGTTATTCCCAATTTCATATCAATTCTCCGCTTCAAATATGTAACAGCATAGAGACGAAGATAAAGAAAACACATCCCAATGAAGAGGCTGTGCAAAAGTGAACCATGTATCCCTTTGGGCAAAACCAGTGTTGAATGAGTTATTGATTGACAGTACTGAAATGAGTTCCCTGCCCTTGATTTGTATCCGTTTTTTATTCAACTGCGCCTAATTAAATAAATGGGTCCACGACATAGTGACCTCATTTTTACACACCAGATCCGAAATAGTTTTGTCTCCGACCATCAGTTTCGAAAAAACTTGTGTGTTTGTTTGGCAGGAAAGCGCAGCTCACAGCTCACAGACATGTCACGCGAGCCACCTGTTGACAATTTCAAGATACAACTAGGAATAAATGGAAATATCACTTTGGTTTATCTTAGCTGTAACTTCAGATTGCAGGAGAACGTGTGAAAAGAACGGCAGACAACTAACATCTGAGACTTAGATGCCACTTGTAAAGTTTTGATTGCTGTGATAAATGCATTACCGCAACGTTGTCCACACTATAAAAGAGCTTGTCCATCAAGTCTCTGGCAAAAAAGGACAGCATGCACAGGAGAGTAAATGTATTCATAGCGAAGACGGGAAGTACAGTAAGAAGGGACTGATGCAACCACGAGGTGTGACGTATGAAACAGGCAGCAAGAGAGTTCACAGCTAATGGAGAAAATGCCAGCTTGACAGTAAGCCTATGAGACGTAGCATCAGTATTGTACTCAGTGACCAGTGGAGAGATAATTATCCCGCAAATTGTCAGACCTCGAGGCCACAAAAAAAAAAAAAAAAAAATAATACATCAACAAAAATAAAAAAGATCTGGCCGGAGAATCTTCAATCAATGCAGAGCTGATGTGGAACAGTCTGTGCACTGAACTAAAGATTTTAAACTGCTTAACATGTGTTATATGTGTGTATAATATCTATTTCTAATGGATAATCCCTGGACAATGGCCCTTTTGTTTATTAGATAATAATTACAAGACAATGCACAGCCTGGCCATTGTTGGTGCTAATCTCGCTTTTCCTGTAATCCTAAATTGTTAGATGTTTAGGCCATTACATGCATTTACTTAACAATTAAACATTGGTTTGCTTTATTCAAGTCTAATTATACCATTATGCTTAAGTGGCAAATGCCTCTTTCAGTTTACTAGGCCAATGTCAGTGACGATTCTTTGAAATGAATGAACTACTTTTATGTCTGATTGGAAAAGAACCAAGACAACAGAGTGCACTCACACCATCTCATGCATGACGATTGGAGTTTTTATTTTCTCAGCACCACTAACAACTCTGTATGTATGCATCACTGCAGCGAAATGGACTCTCACTACAAAAGATGTTCAAGGGAAGAGAGCTGGGGAGAGGCTCGAGGAGTACGCTTGCGAGCACAAGCACAGTCGTGTAGGCATCTACTCCAAAAGGATTTCACACTTGATTAAAACCTCTCCACAGCTTCCAGGAGGTTTATGCCACACCAAAGCGGCCTTGTGTAAAATTCTGCATAGCGCCACGAAGAGAAACGAGTCTATTGGGAGGAAAAAGGTATCTTCTCAGAGTTTCTAAAACACTTTACATGCAACAACTCGCCGTGGCTCTTTGTGTATTTCAAAAGCCATTAGGAAATCCACAGGAGCTGCAGAAATGTCTCATTTATTCATTTTGTGGTAAAACTACCCGGAGCTGCTCTACGATTAAATCTCCACTTTACCATAATTTCACACTTTATCTGCAATTTACCACAATTATTTAATATAATTATTATTGGTGACACTTTATTTTACACTACACTTGATACATTGTAGCTACCTCCTTGTGTAACAAACTGTAATCACATGTAACTACATAATACATACATAATGGAATTATGTGTACTTATATTTTGTAGGTAGGGTACGATTAGGGTATGTACTGTATGTACTATGTAGTTGTATTACAGTTATACATTTTTTTTTTATAAAAGTGCACCTTTTATAGCCTTTAAACAGCTGAATGCTTTGGGTTAATGTGTAATGCATGTTTACAGAATATATTGTAATGTTTGTTTTTTTCATTGATATATGACAAACCACTGATTGCAGTGTAGCCATAATTGTTCAGATTAAGGAATGCTCTGGAACATTAAGTATGATAAATATTAGTGAGCAACTTGTGTGGTGATTGTTCAATAAAAAGAACTATACATTTTAATATTCTAAATACATAAGGGTTGGTATTAGAGCTTAAACAGACTGTACCTGATTTTAAGTTTCTAAGCTTTTGCTAAGATTTATAAACGGATTTAAAAACTTTTCTCACTTACGCTCCCATTGGTCTACACTGGCTTGTCATATGACGCTCCATGAAATTAAATAGCTGCCAACAAAGTGTATTTTCAGCGCTGAATATGTATTTTAACACAGAAACAGCAAAATAAAAAACAGAGAAAAAGGAGTCAACATAAAATGGTGATAAATGTTGAATATTTAGTCATTTAATGTTTAATGAGGCAGACACTGAAGTTGCAGGTGAGCTAATGCTAAACTAACTCTAAGCGCTAAACTTCAGTTCGGTGTAATGTAATTAGTACTTTGTGGAGATATCGGTCCGGTTTTCCCTTTTTAATAAAAGCAAAGCAGGAGAGGTCCCTCAGCTACTTTTGGGGGTGAGTGGAGTCTGAGACAGGGACGGCAACAGAAAATCAGATAGTGGAGCTTTAAGGTAATAGGTTTCAAGGTGGTGTGTTTTTTTTTTTTTTTGGTGACATCTGGTGACGAAAGGGCTTATTGCAATTTCACAACTCAGATTTCTCCTTTTTTTAGAGCATTAACAGCTATTAACCTGACGCTGCTAGATAGAACTTCTCCACAGTTCATAGTCTGTTCAACAGGACCATCTGAGAGGGCACCAGCTGAAAGCGTTTACAAAAGGGCAGGTACTTTCAATTAATACCTGTTCGGTGATCGGATTTATCAACTGCAGTTCCCCATTCAAAGCAATTCCATGTAGTTTACGTTCTTAGCGGTAAAACGGTCTTCTTCAATCTTTTAACCTAAAACATGCGCAGACCTGTCACTAGTGCCACGTCATTGAACACAATAATAAAGCCATACTTTGTTTAGAGCTTTGAGTTTTGCAAGTTTGTAAACTCGCATATCTCGCGTGAATCCATCTGCAGCGCAAATCCACTGATTGTAATGGGTCTGATGGTGACATTTTGTTTAACTATACACTACAATAACACTACTGGGCCTGACCAAAATGAAAAGCTGTGGTCCAAATATGGCCAGTGTTTAAAGATAATTTCTCTTATACTTAGTCATTACAAAAAAGATGAAAGACAAACAAAGGTTACAGCTGATAACCGCATCTGCACCGGCTGATTGTCAGGTCGGTAATTGACTCCAGGTTGACTGTGTTTTTAGAAAAAACATCACTGGGCCTTATTTAATGAGATGCCATTGCCAACCACAAGAAAACATGTAATGTAAAATGATAGCGGGCACCGGTGACAGGAATTAAAGCACATTCGGCGCCACGCTCATCATCATCAAGGGCCAGAAAATTAGCAATGACAGCTAAATACCACATGTCGCTTGCCAAAGTCTCCCATTTTCTTCCAACAGTGCCAAAGCACACAGTGCACGTCGGGGGAGAGAGCATGGTTGCTCTGATGCCAGCTATTAAAGTAGGTTATTACCTTGTCTGTTAGGGTTTCATCAACATTTCATATGCTTTTATTTATAAAACTGCTTTGACATGTTTAGTTTTTAGAGACAATTGGACACATCAGATCTACATTGAGAAGCTACAACCTGTTGTACTGTTGTCATGGTTAGTTCATGCTTCATGTCATCAACAGCCTACAGTGTATATAATTTTCAATCCCGGCCACACAACAGCTCCTCAACATGTAATAATAATGAAATGTTGTCATACTGTGATGTGGCATATCATTTGTGAGCGTACGTTTTACGTTAGCTTCCTGCTTTCCTCTCAATTATTAAAAAAATTGAGATAATTATATTGTTGCGTTTTCCTAGTGCTGTGTTGTGGTATCCACTTACTTTGTGCAACAAAAGAGTCATACTCCCCCCATTTTGGAGTTGAAAGGACCATTGAAAATTTGGTGGACACAACAGTGCACAAGAGTCAACCACAGGGTGAAGGAGCGGCCAAAGGCACTCAAGGAAAGTTGGTATTTCTCACCCACAACTTGTTTTTCTCTTGCGACAATACCTGAAATAAATCTGCTCCGGGTCTTGGAACAAACCCTTTCCACTTTATAGTCTTGTATGTTATGGGTGGTAAGTCAAGGTGGACAATGGAGAACAGATGGGCAAAGCGCTGGGCTATTATGCCAGTGGCTGAAACTGGCTGCCTGGATTTAGAAAGCTAGTGATTTGGTTTTGAAGAGCAGTGACTCAATGACATTTTTTTCTCTGTGCACGGCAGAATTCTTTTCCACTAGACTTGAAGATAGATTGCACCTGCAGTTTTTCTCCTTTTATATTGGGTCAGTCCCATCTGCCTGCTTAAAGCAATATCAAAAAGGTAAAAAAGTAGTTTCCACCTTCTACCTGCCGCCACCCGGAGAAGCACTGGTGACTCAAAGTGAACCTTAGCGTGGCTCCTCAAAGCGGCTCCACTGCGGTAGCATAACAAGCGCTCTACAGTGCAGTAACAGAGCCGGGGTACACACAGAGCTTAACCTCGCGGCTGACAGAGACATGTGAGGGGTGGGTTTGCATGCGGCTTGCATCAGGGTGCCAGTGGGGGGTGTTGAGTGTCTCAGGCAGGCTTCCACATCGTCTGATCCCCAGCCCACGGGCATGGGGGAAGCTGCCTCTTCCTGAGATTTCACACTGCTCCTCTCTGTTTGATTGCAAATGCTGCCTCTCCCCACCGGCGGCGTGTGCCATACCACTATGATCGATGGCGGACAAATAAGAGCGACCCACAGCTCATAGACGGGGAAAAAAACTCCAGCATTTGGGAGAGTGAGAGTGATATTAATGATATTTTGCCTCCTCAGCAAATTGTTTATGTGGGAAATAACGAGAAAGTGACAGAGAAAGTTCCAAGCAACAAAATGAACAAGAGGGGACATCTCACATCCGAGCAGTCATGACTTGTGCTGGCTATCAGTTTAATAACTGGGTGTGAATGCATTCTGTGATTGTCATCTTCTGCAAGCAAAAACAACAAGAAACCAGAGTTTTGTATTTCTTTAGCTGTGGCATGTCAAGTCTTGTTATTCAGGTGCTCTGAACAGTTTCTCACTGTAAGCAGAAGCAAACAAAAACAGGCTGTTTTTTGTCCTCCAGTGGGGTGCATTTTTAAGAGGGAAACTTGCTACAAGCGCACAAACACTGTGTTGACATGCACATTCTCCTTGCTCATTGTAATGGAATACAAAAGAAACAATGGTGGAGTTTGTAACCCCAGACATGCATTTCCACATCTCACAAGCAAAATTAGAATGTGTAGGCTCAGGGGCTTTGTCACTTACTCGGTACAGAAAGTGACATGGGCGATAAAGCAGCCTTTAACTGTTCACTTACAATATTTTGGTTTTATTCGGAAGATAATTGGAATGTGCTTGTTGCAAGAGAAGCTTTGTGTACCATCCGCAGACTCTCTTCAGCTGCGGAGACAACATACAGTACAGCTTACCGATAAGGCTCTCTTTCGAAAACGCTTTGTAAGATTTAACCAACAGCTTTTTAAAGGTTAATTAATGGTTGCAATCCTTTCCTAAAGCTCTCTATAGTCTGTGTAAGAATGACACTATGTCGTTACAATGCTGTCATTCAATGGACCATGCAATACAAACTCTAATGTGCCAGACAAGAAATATGTTTAATGTTACTCCACAGATGGCCATTATAAATTGTCGATTTGGCTTGCTGCAATTTTGTTGACAGCCTCAAGTGGTCATTTGAGGAATTGCAATTTTTGGGACTCTCATTTTTATTTTCAGTTGTGCCTGCTTCTTTTTTTATAGCTACAATTTTATCTACTTTCTGACATCAGTGCACTTCAGATATCTTTTGTAAAGGGCTCTAATAATGATAAACATAATCTATAAATCGACATGCTACATCAATTATGTATCAATGACCAAATTAATTTAACAAGTTAATTTCATAACACTTTATTATTAACAGGCTCTAACTGCAGGACTGATAACTTATCGGAAATGACTTCATAGTGTAATTAAATTTCAGGGGTAGAGGGTGATGAATTGTTAATTAAATAATTTTGGGTGAATAGTAACATGGGATTGTCCACCAAAAACTCTAAAATCTAAGCAATTCATTAGATTTCAAAATCCAATTTTCTCCATTTTTTTTACTTAAAAGATGGATTACAATATTCTTAAAACCTTTTCTTCAATTGAAAGACAATAGCAACCAATAAATGCATGACTCTAAACACAGAGGAGCTCTCCCTTGGTCTCTAATTGTAAGCTCTTAACTGTTTTGGTGAGGCCAAGGTAATCAATTCTCACTTCCACAGAAAGTGATGGGAAGATAAGGATTAGTATTGATGTTAATGACACATGCGTCAACGTGTGGCATGCAGATGTATGGTCTGACAGCCGCGGCTTCCTGAGCGGGTGGGTGTGCTGCTGACACAGGCTGATGAGTGGCTCTGCTGGCCAGAGCCTCGTCAGGAAGAGCCACTCCGGATGGTTCAGCGGGCGATGCTATACCTCCTGTCAGTTCTCTCCCAGTCCACCATTTTGTCTCGGACTTCCTTTATTTGAAGCCTACCTTTTGTATCACTGCATTCGACAAAGCCTTAGCACCTGCTGACAGATCACGCTATGCACCGGCTCCTCCAATTGAGAAGTTGATATCCGGTGTGATATGTCAACCAACGCTCTGTCAAACTACAGCACACACACGCCGGCAAACGTCAGATAGAATGCATTTGGAACGTCAGCCGAGGACGGGAAAATGAAAGCCTCAGTGAATTATGTTGCAGTTGCTTTTGTAAGTTCTGTAATCACAGTGCACTGACTCAGAGGTGTTGCTTTTGTAGAGACTGTCTCAACATAATGTTTTGCTTGCCAGGCCAATTACTGACTGTAAATTGCTTTCTGAACCCTGACAACCCAATATTGATCCACAGCGGCCGACGGAAAAAAAAAGAACAAACTAAAATTATTTATTGTTAGCATTAGCATCTGTATTAACTCTACTCTTTAATTTATTTCTTTTCTATTCAAATTCAAACCATTCGACAACAAAAGACTCCATAGATTTCTCTATAAATTATATTTGATAGTTATTGTCAGGCGACTCACTGTTCGTCACAATAACTTCACACTGAGAGGAAATGACGCCTACATTATTCAACTTAAATCTTTTATTAGAGCACTCAGCGTGGATGATAAACAACATTATAGGCTCAGTTCAATCTCGTATTCATGCAGCGAGAGCTTCGGGGACTCCCAGTTAAATGTGGATCGGGGGTTTTAAAAGGCATTCATTAGACAACGATGACAACGATGACAACATTTAGGCCAACACTAACAATAAGAATGAATGGTGGAATATTTATTGTGCCCGTAGCTAAAGTTTAAGGTGGATTATTTAAACAGATAATTCATGTCAAGTTGAACAAATGGTGGCGCAATGTGTGAATACAACTTAGAAGCAATGATGTGTAACTACGATGTCCAACAATCTTTTGTCTAATAATACCCATTGCACACTTAAGCTGAAATAGGAGGCTTTACATTTCCTAGTCTGTGTAATTTAATTTAAGAAAAGGCTCAAAGAAATGTAGACTAAATCCCCTCGGTGTGGGGTTGTGACTGGACACTCAATAGCGCTGGGGATTTCATTAGCTGAGCTTCATTGCAAATTCTGCACAGGTCAAGCCAGAGGAAGGGGAGAGGCTAGGCGTCAGTTTGAAACAGTCCATATAACTGCGGCTTACTTGTTTCGAAGATACAATAAACTTTTTTATCCATTCCCTAAATACATACAAAAGGAACACATGAAACATTAAGACTGAAATATATTGTCTTATCAACTCATGAGGCCCATCATTTCTTGTTCGACACCAGTGGTTTACAAAAATACGAGCTAAACAGTGCTGTTGACTCTCTTTTGTGGAGCCCTAAAGATAAAAAATATTTCACACTTAATGAGTGTTGACAGCGCCGAGGTTGAAAGCTGAGACAAAATATATATATTTTTTGTAATGGAAAATACTGTCATGATAATTAGACGGCCTGTTTTATCACACACCCCTTCTCTGATTACTTTCTGACATTTAGTCGAGGAGTCACTTGTCTATTCCTGTCGCACACACCCAGCGTCTTTCTTCTTCTCTTGTCTGAATGTCTCTTTATTGGTGTCAGCCTTTGAAGCCTTCCACCCGCTTTAGGCTTTTACATTTGCTCTCCATGCCTCTTTTCAACCGCAGTGGTGACTCGCTGGCCTTGTACCAGCAGGTGCCTTTTTTTTAATTTTTTTTTTATTTTGCAGCAAACAAAGCTATTTAGCTTTAAATATCTGCTGTGTTTTTACTTGCAGAGAAACACTTACAGTAATGGGCTTTTAGCTTGCAATATGTACAGTAACTGCTTTTACCTTTATTTGTCGCCCCCGTACTTATCGTTCTCTGAGAGGCTTTCTTCTTGAAAATGCTTTTGCTTAATTACACCAGGGGGAAGGATGGAAGTGTTCTTCAAGTTGCTTTAAAATCTTTACAGGACTTTTCCATGTGAAAAGATGTGTATGAAAACACGTAATTGCACCTAATCATAAACATGTCTATAAGTATATAATACAACATGTAAAAGAAAAAGACTCTTATACAGTATATACAACTTGTAACAAAATAGATACTTATTTACTCATTCCCATTGGATCTTTTTAAAATGTAAAATGGATTGATCACAATGTTATCTCTTTGCTAATTCTGCTTTTGATCTGTACAGGCTGCATCATGCAGCGCCCCCTCCCTGGAAGTGCTAAAGTTAGTGGGTTAATTAGCCTACACACCTGCATCTATGAGACTACAAGGGTAAGCTGAGCGTGGCACCTTTTTGTAGTGATACATTTCCACCACTCCGTTGTGTTTTCTGAGCAACATAGCTTTGCCTGCGGCGGCGGTTGCTGCAGACAACTTTTATCAGTCCATCGCAACATCATATCTTCCAACTAGAACCCGAGTGGTCAGGCTCCTAATCAGATTGGAAACAACGCTGTAGTCTGGATGCATTCCAAGCAAAAGGCATGTATCAGCACAAAAGATGCAGATTGAAATAATCATGCAGTCATGTAGAATCTTAATTTTTAGGTCAATTATAGACATCTCCCAAAATCAGATCTTGAGAATTCATGCGGCTGCTAATAATAACCCTGGAGAGGCTTCAGCTTTATTTGGCCGTTTACCGAAGATAGACGTCGAACGTGACTGACAATACACTAGAAAAGTGAGCGCGCTAACACAGTCAGACAGAAAGTTGTAGTGTTGAACAATGCGGCTGCACCGCAGGACAAATTATAACATGATGAAATATGAAAATTACCTTTTGTAAAGTGGAAAAAAAGACTGGCGAGCTTTAGCCTCTCCTTGCATTTGTGACAATGCTTTATTAGGGGGAAAGGAGAAAGACATCACATGGAATAGGAACGTGTGAGAAAATATGTAATTATTAAGGAGTGAGTGTAAATTTGCGGCTCTAAATATGGACATAAAGAGAGGCGCTGTGCACAGAGGCGGCGGGGGGCCGTCATGTGAGCTTCTACAGCCAGCGTGATGCCCTCTCCCCCGTTGCTCCTAACTGATCCAACGCATTCACTGCCTCTGATTGACTTTTAGAAGGTCCTGCTATGTTGAACAGGGGTCAATATTCATGTGGTTCGACTGGAAAGTTAAAACCCACAAAGTGAAATAATTGTCCAGGGCAATAACAAAGACGGTTACATGTGGAAGATGACTTCGAATGATGGCCACACCTAGACTTTAGTACTGCCATGTGTATTGAGAAAGCATTAAAACAGACATAAATGTTTGATAAAATAACATAAATTACCAGGGAGTGCTCTACACCATGAGATAATAACATAAATGTTTTATGAAGTGTGTGGCTAAATTAGGTCATGTACACACTGAAGCACTCTGCTATATTGCCATACAATAAAATAGACTCATGACAGTGTGTCTGGTTAGATCTGTAATTTTTACAGAGGGTTAAAAGCAGCAACAATGCACAATAAGAGACAGTAGAAATTGTACAACATGAGTAAATATCAGAATTGTTCTTTAAAAAAGTGGCTGCACTTGCCATCTGTTTGTTTACACTGCCTGCGGTGGCTGCGAATATGATGGGAACTGTATCTCCGGGCTAGACATTGTTTCAAAGGAGATAGCTCATCAAGGTGACTGACAAGCGTAGGGGTCTAGCGACATGACCGTCTGAAAGCAAGTTAGCCGAAGGGAAAGTAAGCACATTGGTACGGAAGGTATAGGTAACGCAGTCCTCTAGCGGGGACCAAAGAACTGCAACAAGATTGACATGTCAGAAGAACGATACAGCAAAAGATGTCAAGAAGGCTCCTTAATTAAAAGTAAAGGCTTTATTCTGGATTGAGAACTGAGGCATAAACATCTTGTAAAAGAAGAATTTATGTGTTCCTGTGGTCCAGAGTAATGTAACTTTTGTGCTGAGTTGCATTCGCCCACTAACGGCCACTCTTTAGCAGCCATATATCAGTCGCAGTTGCAACCTAGCATAAATTAGCATTTCTTTTTTAGAAGATTTTATTAAAAAGTGATTTAAATGGAAAAGCACGCTAGTGAGTAAAAAAAATAAAAATAAAAAAAAGAGAAAAGCAAGAGAAAAGTGGCATTGATCAAAAACCTTGCCCCATAAAAATGGTGGATAAGTTGTGTAACAGTCTAATAAATGATAAGTTATGGCTCTTTAAATGAATAACATGCACATGCTTTTGGCAGAACAAAATCAAGTATTTTCTATTTTGCTTTAGGCATGCGCAATATCGACAACATGATCCAACATGTTAACGCAATACTAAAAATTAAGAATTGATCGTTCACTGAGTAGATATTTCCATTTGAAAATGCAATGCCATCTTCTATTTAGTGCCGAATGAACATTTTCAGTAGATTTGAGTTGGTGGGGGCCTTGAACAGCAGTGAATTCTCAGATATCCTCAGCTGACTGGAAGAAAGCCTTAAAGCAAGAGCTACTCCATTCCTCAGTGACTCACTGGAAATAAGGAAATGCATGTCAGACCCAAACAGTACAATTCCAGTCCCTCAAGTGCCATCCATCATTGAAGGGCAGAACACTAGTTAGAGGGAAGTTTAGCAGTGCTCCGTCCCCATCACACTATGATGGAGAGATGACCCCTGGGGACCCTCTGTGATGCCGGCTTGAGCTGCCTGACCAGTGGAGGCTGAAGTCCAGCCCCTAGCCATCGACGCCTCCCAGATTCACGAGCTCTACCTGCAGTTCAAGTCTGGTGTGAGAATGGGTGAGACAGCAACACAATACTACCACCATTTTCTATTTCCGACTTTATAATTATCCTCCAGTCAGGTTCCCATGGACCTGCCAGTGGACACTCCATTACAAGGAGCCGTGCGTATAGCCACTAGCGACACAACCTAATTAAAACATTTTCTCTGTATGTGTCCTGTACTTTTGTGAAGTTGTTCCTTGTTTCAACACACATCACCACCTCCAAACCTGCTGCTTCAGCACGCTGTTGGCCAGACTCGCTAGTGTGGCAAGAGTCGGCAATGTGCTATCCAATTTTTGCCTAAGTACAGAGAGCCATCCACTTTTGTTAGAGTAATACATGAGCACATCTACAGCTTAGGGATACTGGCTTATGCATACTGGCTCGCTCATTCATTTTACAGGCTTAGTGCTAAAACCAGACTTTTTTGCAGCAGCGTGGCGTTAAAAGCACTATTTATGGAGCCTAATGTGTGCTTATATGCATGTACTTTTCTCTCGGGCCATAATTCAAAACACTCATTTGGGTTTTCATCCGTGTTAGACATGTGTGGATAAAACATGAGCAGTCGTACATTTACTTTCCTGATATAAAGAAAGCAAGGAAAGTAAAAATACTCTATATGCAACTTCTGTCAAATGACATGTTCTTGTGTCTGCTACTGCAGTCATTTAAAAAGAACACTTTATTTGATTATGTTTTTATCATCTTTGTCATTATATATTAAAAAAAAAGGAAAAAAAGAAAGAAGCAGCGAAACGTAGTAACTTTTATGTTCTGTCAAAAACATTATTTGTTATATTATCCAAGTCTTTCATCCAGCTGGACAAAATGATGAAACTACAGAGAAATCACTTTTATTGTGAAAGGAGGTAAAATGAAATTAAATGCAATGGGGTAGATTCACTGGGATAATGGGACTTCTATTCAGACCTCCGTCTTGATTTCACGTGTGGCTGCAATCTCAGTCACACAATATGTCAGCTCACTCTAAAAGACAATAAGCCAGTTCCATAGCTTGCTTGAGTTAATGGTCTGAACTCTGATATGGGGCCTGAACAGCTCGGTGCAAAGGTCTGACCTGTCTGCAGTAATTTGACAAACATTGTTAAATGCGGTACAAGAGTGTATGTTGCATTGTTAGTGGCCACACGAGCGTAAGTGAATTTTTAGTTTCAAATTGGGCAAAAGAAATCTGGACACAATCAAAGGCGTAATGCACTGACATTTTGCATTCAGCTGCACTGTGCCAGAAAGCCATTAGAAATATGCCCACAGTCAAGCATTGTCCACGGTGTCAAAGCCTAATCCAGGTTAGAGGCTCTAATTCTGCCCCACTTAGGCTCTTCCACTGACCTATTTGTTTCTAAATAAAATTCCAAACAATTGGGAGGGGGGGGATGCAGCAGCTGATGTGAGCCAAGCATAATGTGTGTGTAACAAAGCGCTCGGGATTATGGGTATATTACTCATGACAACTCGCCCCAGGGGACCACTTGTAAGGACTTTTTCCACAGCAGCTTCCAAAAAACTGCCACTTCTCAGACCTGTCCTCTTCCAGGTGGTGGCCTGTCCGGCGGGAGCTGCCATAGGCCGCTGGGCTGCTACAAGCAGGCACGCACAAGGCGGCTCTGTAGAATTCACAAGCAGATATGCCATCATTTTTATACATCAGATGAATTCGATCATACATCATTTGTGAATTTGATATACATCAGACCATGAATTCAATGGCTAAACATAACTAGGCCCAGGGCTTCACCAAAGGTGCTAATTTGCTGTTGTGAGGCAGGGAGAGGCCATTTAGCCACAAATTTACAAATACTGTGCAAAGTTAGGGGCTGAGTATATTATATAGCCAGCTCATTTAGACACCACACTCTCTTAGTTCAAGTAGACATTTGGACTAATGCAAACTGTTAAAAAAAAACATATAATGTGACTCGAATAACAGGCCACATGCTGCATCTGAGTCCGTTTATAAGCATTATTATTATTATTATTATTATTATTATTATTTTATTATTATTATTATCCTTGTGTGGAAATTCCTTGTCATGTTTATGATGTTGGAGGAAACCGGAGTACCCTGAAAAAACCCACCCAAGCACGGGGAGAACATGCAAAAAAGTTTAAATTTGTATTTAATATTATTAATATTAATTACAACTTCACATCAGAAAATGAAATTATAATAACCTAAATGTAGGAGTTTGACCCTTTAGTCTGAATGACACTCTTTATTCTGTTTGGTGATGAGTATTTAATTAATTTAAGTATTATCTAAGTAGATATAAATATTTCAACATGCACATTTTTGGTTTAACATCACCAAAGTACACATTAACAGTCTTTAATTTACAAGTTTTATCTTTTTTTTTTTAACGTGAAATCAATTAAATTTGAATTGAGCTACGCCTGATTTCAAATGTGAACTGAGTCACCAAGACAGATCCAGGTTAAAGGTAGCCTATGTAGCTCGTGATGCTAACAGATGATGAAAAACAGATGAAATACACTGGCATCAGCAAACCCTGTCTTCATGTCTAATTATTTTAAGCTTCAAAAAAGAAAAAAAAGATAAAACCAACAACTTACAAAATATGTTTGTGAGACTGACAATTGTCTCCATCTGGGGCAACATGACCATTTATTCACAATGATGTTATTTGTCTCACTCCTGTGTAACGGAATAATCTACAGATGGATTTCCAGACAATTGAGAGTCTAAAGAAAAAAAATAAAACCAGAATAATAAATGTAAAAAAACAACTTTGTTTTTCCTGTTTTTGAATAGAAAGCAATGAGTCTGAGCACATTCAGTTTTTCTGCCTCATTTTTATTTATAATCAGTGGTAAAACCAACAAGCCCCATTAACAAGATATTCCACACCTTTCTCTGTACATAGCAATCTCACTCATTTATTGACACATCAAAGAAATATGCAAAGGAACATGTTGTTTTAAAACAGTAATTGCTAAAACTGTGGTCTTCAGTGTGACACCGATATGGCAGTGAAGGCAAGCTAAAAAAAAATCCTGACCATAGTTTTAAAATAACAAATATACCTCACTGCATGCATCATCTGAGAGATCTAAGGCAGGGAAATTAGACAGCATAACTAAAGAACCTCATTATCATGCAAATGCCATTTATTCCACTTTATCTTACCCGTCTCAATAGCCCATATGGCAGCGAGGCCGCACAGAGGAAGACACAGGGAGACCTCACGCTGGGCAGCCAGCCATGTAAAAATTCCTCCATCTGTGGTCAATGGACTTTCTGCGTGTGTGCTCTCACCCTGTACCTGTCTTCAATCCACCAGTGTCTTATTGGTGCTAGCCCTCATATCACAGCCAAGACGCCTCACTGCCAATCCCCGCAAGAGTGATTATTGGCTGGGTTGGACCGGACATGACGGGAATGCCGGTCAAACTTGGATCGCACTAAAACATGGGAGGCCCTATGGAAGTCCCCAGAGATTTGTGAGTGGGTTATGAAAGGCAAACAGTTTAAATAAAAAAGGCGTTTTGTGTGACTTTGTGACACGAGGTGTTTAAATTGGATCACTGCTTTATAAAAATAAAATGTTAATTTAGAAAACAAAACTGAATTGAAATCAGAAACAGAAAAGGGTTTGCAAGTACATGGTGTAGTGGCTAATGCTGCTACAAACACCCAGAGCAGCTTGATTAATGGCCATGGTGATTCTGCAGATGCTAAAGATGACTATTAATCACCAGAGGAAGGTCATCATTGTACATCAGAAATAGCTTAGTTTAGCAAAGCGACAGAAAATAGACATAAACACTAGGGTTGTGTTGATAATAATAATAATAATATTTTTTTAATCACAGGCACACAAACAAACTAATCGACAGAAAATAATATTGGCTTTCCACATCAGGCATATTTTCCTCATTGGGCCAATGCCAATAAATAAAAAAAACACACACACATCGGTCAAAAACAATATTATATATATATGATATATTTTTCATCCCTATTAAACACAAATAGTGTAGTGTCTGTGTGACACACCACCTGATCTATGTGCTTCCATTTAACAGAGCACACTACAAAACTATACTCCATCATCTATAAAGACAAAAGGTTGTAACACTAAAACGCTTTCAACCTAAACTGTTTTATTTTATCTATGAGAGTAATGCACATTGATTGTTGTTCTGCTATTGCTGTTTGCATCAAACATAATAAAAGGAGATATTTTAAACAAATTTTTTTTTACTTGAATTGCTTTTTTTGTTTAAATACCAGGAAACCGTCTGAAGAAATGACCATGCTCAGTGTACAGCTGTATATAAGCACTTTGTGGTGTCAGGGAAAAGCACAAACAAAAAACAAGGTGCTTGTTGTTTTGGGTATTTTCGTGTGTATCACAAGAATCAGCTGAAACAGAAGGCAAATAACGTGTTTCACTGTAAAGTAATACACTGTAAAAAGCTCCATGCTTAGTGAAGATTTTTTGTGATTTCTTTCCCACAACACAGTAGAGTACTCATAAAATGTAAGGGATGTACACTGATTCTGAGCAGTGCCCGCACATAGAAATCTACTCCAGGTAATCAGCTACTTCCATACAAGCAAGTTACAAGCCATGTTTAGATTGTACTTTTTAAATTCTGTCACGTTTTGTGTGATTTTAAAACACAGGGCAACAAATCTATCAATAGAAAACATGTCATTTGCTAGTAGTAAATCAGCTGAGTTGGTTGACTTAGATGCAAACTGACAAAGATTAAATACGTTTACTTGCTTTGACCACTTATAAGAAAATGAGCAGTGTTAGAATCTGTTCTGGACAGATGGGACAGAGAGAACTCAATCCACAGCTCTCCTTTTGATTTCAAATGACAAATCATGCATCGTGACGCAACCAGACACACACGATAAGCACTTTTCATGGTGTCTGAAGCCATCAATTTAAAGAGAATTACAGAGCTCAGTGATTATGATGAGAGTCGATTAAGGTAAAATAGCACTGTAGTCAAAATGATTTAGAGAGGTGGGTTTGTGATGCAACGCCTCACAATGCAAACAAATGGCTACATGCAGGTACGCGTCAATACACCCGTGCATCCAAAGGGATAAATATTTCAGATGAAATTAACAAACAGTTAAGCAATGCGCACTCTACACTCATGAACATTAGAGTGGAGAGTACACATGGGAAATCGGAAATGAGTGCTCTCTAACACGGCCTGAAGATAAGAATGAGAAAAAAAGTCTGAGGCAGCAGCTGCTCAGGCATACGGAGAAAACCCAAAACACAAATTAATTGCTGTAGATCACCAAAAAACTCACTTGTATCACTCTTTCCTCAATATTTCAAATAAATATGATAATGTTGAATCATTCCAGTTTTCCAGACAAAAAAAATTAAGATCAAAATGTTTCACTCAAAAAAATCCCTAAAAAGAGAAAAGACTTATTACGAGGTCTAAGCATGTGTCCACATTTTCAAAGTAGTATGGCACGGAGCACGTTGCTTGCAATACAAGAAAACGCATTTTCTAAGTTCCACTTAGAGAAATCAATGTTGTCGTATCCAAATGACCATTTATTATTCGGAGATTAAATGTCACCAAGTAGGTCAGCCCCCTTTAAGGCTGACCAAATGTTAGTCGATGAGAGGGCGGCGTCTTTAAATCACCATCTAAGTCAGACGGTTTATTATTAATTAAAAGCAGGATAGGGCTTATTTGAGAGAACCTTAGTCATCCTCAGACCTCAGCATGCTATCTTAAATGTGTATGGAAAACTAGCTTTTGCCATTCAGGATGACTGCACACACATGAATGAATTACAAGGTTTTGCCACTGTTTCTTGTTTGTTTTGTCGTCTATGCGTTTATGAATAAGCACACACCATAATGCAGTAATGTCAACCTTTAATGTAGGCCTGCATGAAAGTAATTTTTTTTTGCAAGAAACAAATCTGTAATCTTGTTTCTAAAAGGGAGGCTATATTATCTTGATAAACAACTTGTTTGACGCTGTTCTTATTAATGCCAGTTATTCTTAAGTAAGCACAGAGTTACCAATTTCACAGTACTGATCACTTAATTCTCTGCTCAATTCCCTCCAAAAAATCCATAATTCTAATTATGCCATAAGTGCTTGATGACTAATCAGCTAATGGACGCAACAAAGAGAAGCCCATAACAGCACAATAAGTTCTGGCACAGAATGTAAAGCCTTTTAAAGATAAAACTAAATAAATATGAAGCATTGGAAGTGAACAGCTCAGCTCTCTACTGCAGCCATGTGCACACTTTCACAATGTATATCCCCTCGCTGTCAAAGTTCAACTTGTATAACAAAAACACATCCGTGTCGATATTTCAGGGGCCCACAGATGCAAAGGCTGACAGGCTAGGCTTTGTATATTGCCTTTCATGCGACTTAAATGGAGTGACACGTTGCGCTCACCTCCCCATTTTTTGCCTGTCACTCATCTCTACCGCAATGAATAAAGCTTAGCACCAAGTATAACCTGTCACTCTTTCACTCAAAGGCTTATAAAAGGCATCACGTCATCATTCAGGTGGAGCTAGGGAGGAATTCCTCTGTCTCTTTTGATTTTGCTGCCATTTTATGTTGGCTTTCTTATCTCCCTGAAGTGGGAATCACATTTTAATTAGGTCTATCCTTGGTTGGCGCTCTGGCGTCACATCTCCCCGTCCTGCATGCTCATCCAGTGGGCTTTGCTTCGCTGTCAGAGGCTCTTAGTCCCCGCACCCTGTCATAATCTAATGTCTCCCCCATCTTGTGCCATCTTTTCATTCTTTAACTGCTCCATCTTCGTTTGCAATCTTGCTCTCCTGCTGCTGACAACAAAGAGCGCCCTGTCTGACAAAAACCTGTGTTCTGCAGATGGAAAAAAACACAATAAACAGCAACAACAATAGGAAAGAAATGAGAGAGAATGCATATATTATAGAGTGAGAGTGCAGAAAGCTCATGGAAATAGACAACTGTTGCCTGCTGGGGTATAAACAGCCAGCTTGTTCATATGTAGGGTGACTAAATCCATCTATTAAATGGAATATTAGTAATTTCAGATCTCTCAAGGGCCGCAGGGAACGGCAGCAATAGAAAACTTATCCCATCCTACATTGCCACCACATTCTTGTGTTCTGAAATTATAGCAACCCTTACTGACATGCAGAAAAACAAATACAACTTTTGTAAAACAAATGCATAAGCTTCTTAACTGGAGAGACCTTCAAACAAAAAAAGCATTACAGAATTAAAACTTGTACTTTTTGTCATAGAGTTTAGGTGCGGCACTGACACATTCTAGTCTCTGATCCTGCGACTGGGAGCAATTGTTTTCCCATTTTAAAAAGCTGTTAGTTAAAAAAAGCGTATGCAGGGCCTTTCTCACAGTCAGTACACAATATTAATCAGTGCATGATGAAGACCTAATATTTATTGCTAAATTCTAAGCTTTCAAGTCTCTGAAACCAGAGAAACAAAAATATTCCCACTTTACATTCAAACTACTGCACTCAGTTTTGGTTGATGTTTTATTTGAAATGATTTTTAATGAGTATTATCATTAGATTGTCACATTGAACCTATGTCATTGATAATTCTGCTTCACTGTTTCATAGTGTTGCATTGTTTTTGTCATTGCTCAGGTGCCACCTGCGTGCTATTTCATCATTATGTTAAAGCCAATCTATGTGTTGTTTGCATCTATGTTAAAGCGTAACCTTTAGCCCAAAAATGTATATTCTCAAAATCCTTTTGATGGTCGCACTACCACACTCTGCATATAATAAATAAAATAGGTCAATACGCTGGACACTAGCTGAGTCATATTTGTACAAAATAAGCTCAAATCACCCAATTATACATTTTTCAGAAGACGTGTTCTTTCTTACAAACTAGCCATCTTAAACATCTCTAGTTGAGCTGATGTCGGTGCAGTTGCACAGAGAGGGATCTGCGCCCTCTACTGGCAAAAGGTTACGCAGAAAGGCATAAAATAATTTCTGATCATTTGAATCGGAATATAATTCTTTATTTTGGATATTTTCTAAAATGGATATCATGTCCATATGGCATTGTGCTTGCCTTATACTGTATAAAAAGATGTGGAAAAATACAACTGAGAGATTACAAGCCTGCCAAAGAAAAGTGTGGCTGTAGGTAAACTAGTTTGAGCATGGGTCACATGACTCACTGTGAACAGGATACATATTCTTTGCAGATCATGGTGGTAAAAGTCTAGCTAGATTCCATCTAAACAGTGGAGCTTCCCGACTCCATTCACCAACCTCACAGCTGCTACCTTTTGGAAAACATAATTTTGAGCATTTGATGTTTTTTGGTATTAGCATCTTTAGTAAAATATTACAAAAGCTTAACTACCTACTAAACACTGCTAGACAAAAAAATGCTAAAAAACCTAACCAAATATATCAAATATATTTACATATTATGAGATGGAAGTAAGTAAATTACTAACAAGAAGTATAACCTCATCTAAATGTATCACACATGGGCCAGAGAAGATGCTCCAAACACATTTAAGGAAACAGCTTAATCATAATATTAAAAGGATGTTTAGTGAATTATCACTGTGTAAAAGTGTCTAATCCAGAGGGTGGTGGTTTTAAAGTACTATAATAAGTGGAAACGCAGCATGTGAATCACTTATTGTACTTTGCTACAAGACAGGTAATGGATTAGGTTTGGCAGCTTATAGCAGCAAAACTGCTATTATGATCCACAGTTCGCAGAATGGGACTTCCAGCTTTGGCTCTTTTTATATAGACCTATGCTGAGACCACCTCTGTGGATTGATTACTGTGCCTTGGAAATATGGCTCCTGCACAACCAAGCTTACAGTTTACCTTGGGTCCAAACGCAGCAAGAGGAAATGCTCCAAGTAAACACAGCCATGTCTGCACAGATGTCATGGTTCAGATTTATATAGAGGGCAAATGCTTCATTAGTTGGGCTTTTTAATTAGCACACTTGTGAGAGAGTCATTAAGGATGTCTGACAGAGGACCTGCTGATGAGGAGGATGGAAACACTGCTAACTTCGGCCCTAATGCCACACACCAGCGCACACCCCTACACGAAACCAGATCTGCTTGAAAACCAATAACAGGTCATGCAGCCATCGACAAACACAGCACAAAGCCAGCAGACACTGCTAGAACATTTCCACTGAAATAACCACAGCACAAAAAGTCTCCCAGAAGTGCCACCACACACACACACACACACACACATGCTGCTATTCCAGTCATTAACATTCAACAGTCATGTAGTGGGATTGTCACTGTACCGTTTTCAGGGTGTTCGGTCTCTCCAATGCTCCCATCTGGAGTGGTCCTCTCGTAGTGATCCTCGGGTAGGGTCAGGGGTCCGATGCGAGGGCCTGAAGACGACTTACTGCTGGGAGTCTCCGATTCTTCAAGGCCGCTGTCATAGTAGCTGTGCTGCGAGGCATCCTGCAGGTCTTGAACAGGGTTGGTGGTGGAGAAGGTCACTCGTCGATGGGGATGCTGAAAAATACAGACAGACAACCACTGAGCCCCCTTGGAAGCACGGAAACTTTTTGTCGTTTTTGTTAGAACTCTACACAATGGACGTTTCATCTGTCTGAATTTTCCGCTGGCCTTTGAAAGTTTGCTCTTCAAAAGTCAGAAAATAGTATTAAATATTAAGCAGTCTTAAATATTAAATAGTCCTTTGCAGTATTATTATTCTAGGGCTTATATAAGGTGGGAACGGTATATGAATGAAGTGACTCCAATAAGATGTGGAGAGCAAATTAGCAACGCAAGTAATGAACAAATTAAATAAAAAATGTGAAGAATTTAAAATATGGCTGCAACAAAACCACACATTTAGTTCATTTTCATAAAGGTTTAAAGTGTACATAAGAATGATTAAAATGCAGGAAGTTTATAATGAAAGCCAGTCTGCTTTTTATACCCTAAAATGAGCCGGGGTATGTATTCTTGCAAGTACACAAAGTTTCCCACCTTATTTGTAGTGCAGTCGCCCTGACACATTAGGATTGAAATCTAGGCATCTTATCAAAGATTGTAAACTTGCTCATTGTGCAGATTCTTGTTATCTGCATTATTTGTTGTCCACTTTATCGAGAACTCCAGTGGGATGTGGCATTTGTACCAAGAAAGACAAACATACTGGAAGTGCTTGGGCCTATTGTTACTTTAACAAATGTCTTTTCAACAAACCCAAAACACAAGAGACATTATAGAACATAGAACATAGGAGAATAGTAGATAACATACTATGA
Organism: Perccottus glenii; assembly: GCA_024416835.2. Taxonomy (NCBI): domain Eukaryota; kingdom Metazoa; phylum Chordata; class Actinopteri; order Gobiiformes; family Odontobutidae; genus Perccottus; species Perccottus glenii. The sequence continues at coordinate 15,292,230 of CM044561.2, read as the reverse complement.
TGTCTGTCATAAAAACAAAGAAAATCTAAAATTGTTGCTATGGACGTCAACAGATAGAGTTTATAGGGCCAGCGGTGCTCATATTCTAGGAAAAGAGTTCAGATGTGCCAAACTATATGCTAGCATTTGCCAAACAAAACTTAGACATGGTGTCCGAATGTCTAGAGACTGAAATGTAGGTGTACAAAAAAATTGATTCTGTTAAGAATTGCAATAATTTACTGCGCAATTCTCGTATTGGTTTGAATTATGGCTAAATACATTTTTTTCTATTTTAAAATTTTATATATATATTTTTTCAAAAGTAAACACTTGATTTTGTGTTGAATATAATAAATATATACAGTGGGTTTTTTAATAATGTGCATAAAGACGCCAAGAAAAGATGGAAAAATCTCCAAAAGGCATCAAATGACAGATTAGACATCCTTATAATAAGTCAAAAAAAGTTAGATTTTATTTCCATCATTTACACTTTCAAAATAACAGAAAACAAAAAATGGTGTCTGCAAAAGTTTGGGCACCCTGCAGAGTTAATACCTTGTACTGCCCCCTTTGGCAAGCTAGGACCTGACAGTGTCATGGATTGTTCTCAATCATCGTCTGGATAGACCAGGTGATGTCAATCCCAAAGGTTTTAAATGCCCAGACTCATCTGACCTTGCCCCAACAATCAGCACCATAGGTTCTTCTAAGCAGTTGTCTAGAAAACTGAAACTGAAAATAGTTGATGCTCACAAAGCAGGAGAAGGCTATAAAATGATAGCAAAGCGTTTTCAGATGCAAATATCCTCTGTTCGGAATGTAATTAAGAAATGGCAGTCATCAGGAACAGTGGAAGTTAAAGCAAGATCTGGAAGACCAAGAAAAATATCAGACAGAACGGCTCGCAGGATTGTGAGAAAAGTAAGTCAAAACCCACGTTTGACTGCACGATCCATCCAGAAAGATCTGGCAGACACTGGAGTTGTGGTACACTATTCCACTATAAAGAGATACTTGTACAAATATGGACTTCATGGAAGAGTCATCAGAAGAAAACCTCTTCTACGTCCTCAACACAAAATCAGCTTGAAGTTTGCAAATGAACATATAGACAAGCCTGATGCATTTTGGAAACAAGTTCTGTGGACCGATGAGGATAAAATAGAACCTTTTTGGCCGGAATGAGCAAAGGTATGTTTGGAGAAGAAAGGGCACAGAATTTAATGAAAAGAACCTCTGTTCAACTGTTAAGTATAGGGGTGGATCGATCATGTTTTGGGGTTGTATTGCAGCCAGTGGCACAGGGAACATTTCACGAGCAGAAGGAAAAATGGATTCAATAAAATTTCAGCAAATTTTGGATGCTAACTTGATGCCATCTGTGAAAAAGCTGAAGTTAAAGAGAGGATGGCTTCTACAAATGGATAATGATCCTAAACACACCTCAAAATCCACGGTGGATTACATCAAGAGGCATAAACTAAAGGTTTTGCCATGGCCTTCACAATCTCCTGACCTCAACATAATTGAAAATCTATGGATAGACCTTAAAAGAGCAGTGCGTGACAGACAGCCCAGAAATCTCAAAGAACTGGAAGACTTTTGTAAGGAAGAATGGGCAAAGATACCTCAAACAAGAATTGAAAGACTCTTGGCTAGTTACAAAAAGCGTTCACAAGCTGTGATACTTGCCAAAGGGGGCAGTACAAGGTATTAACTCTCCAGGGTGCCCAAACTTTTGCAGACACCATTTTTTTGTTTTCTGTTATTTGGAAATAAAATCTAACTTTTTTGACTTATTATAAGGATGTCTAATCTGTCATTTTATGCCTTTTGGAGAGATTTTTCCAACTTTTCTTGGCGCTTTATGCACATTAATAAAATTTTTTACCTGGGGTGCCCAAACTTTCGATCCCCACTGTATATATATAATTTTCCATTCGTTGTCCCAGCATTCTCACACATTCATACACCAGTGCTGTGTCACTGGAGGCAAGGAGGGTTAAGTGTCTTGCCCAAGGACACAACGACAGTATGAACTTTGGGTAGATTTTGTTTTGCTGTATGCAACAGGTTTGAATGAAAGAAGTTAAAGGCAAGGCACAAGTTTTACCCGTCGTAAATTGTTATTAATAAACCATTACTGTGTTAGCTTCCCTGATACCCTATATAGGCTCTAATAGCTTCTCTCTTGAGTCATAAAAGAGTTGCAATAATGCAGTCAGTTTTTGTCATTAAAAAGGATAAGGCTATATGTTATATTAATACTTAAATCACTAAAGTCTAACCAAAGTTTACTACAAAAGTCCATTATCAGCTGATTTTTTTATATGTAATGTTTACATGTAGGCTATGCCAACGTTACGTGACTATTGACAGAATAAAACGGGTGTGTAGTTTCCAAAACCATTAACTAATTGAGTGCACTATACAGTCCTCTATATAGAGCAGCACTATTGAAGGGTTAGTAATCAAGGGGTTAAGGGACTAGGAAGTGGATTCACAAGTAGCTGCTGGTGCTCATAGCAAGCAGCTAAGCCAATACTATTTAACCAATTTTTTTAACTAATGAGGAACTTATTGACAAGTTAAATACAAACTATCTAAAAAAAAATGTACTCGCAGTACAAAAGTATATATGCCTTCAGTATAATAATTCTTTTGATTTACAAAGAAGCTAATATGCTTTAACCCAAACATAGCTAATGATAGACAAGCTAGCAGTAGGCCTACCAACCAAATAAGGCAGTAATCTACAAAAAGAAAAGCGTTAGAAATATATAATAATAACAAGATTAAATTCAAACTAAATATTTCATTGTTAAATGTCTTACACCAGGCTTGCCTGCAGTGCATATAGACTTCATAATTCACATGTACAATAATAACCTAGTCCATTTTTCTCCCTCCTTTACTTTGTGAATATGTACTGTATATAGATAACTTTTGTTTTTGTTCAATTTAACCTTCATATTTTATTTTATTTACTATCATTTGCACTTTACCTGTCTAAAAGCTGCAGTAAGTAAATTTCCCCTCTGTGGGATCAATAAAGTCCTATCTTATCTTGAATACTATTTGAAACATGTATACAGCTTACAAATGGCATGAAAAATTGTGGGAAATAAATAAGTTGTTGTATTATAGTTTCTTGAAACTGCCACTGTCAAATGGTTTCTGATGACAGCGACTGGCACGTTAATCAGTTGGCCCAGTGTGCTACTTCCCCAATCTCCATATTTTAATATTTTCTCTTTCCCACTGCGTTTGATGTTAAACTGTGCATAAAGCTACACAATATTTTTAATTTTTTTGCAATTTAACTGGGAATGGATTCTTAGAAGAGCTAAAAAAGGACAAAATGGAGCACTGGGAACATAGTTTGTGACAGTCTCCATTTGCCTGCATTAGAACGCATTATTAAACCCTCGCTCAGGCCGTTACATAAAATCTGATGAATGGCCGAGAAATTTGATGAATCAAGGAATGTACGAGGGTGATGAAATCCAGAATTTGATAGTAAAGAGAGGAGTGGGGGCAACGTGTAATAAATCATTTAAGATCGCACCCTTTATCAAATTGAATGTCTTGTAAATACAGTTAGGAGACCATTAAATTTCCTCTCGCAAAGATCGGTTTACTAATGGCTACTTACCACCCATCCACAACAGAAAGATGACACCTAGCAAGTGCACCGGCAATTCAGTCGTGGCTTGGCTCCCCCTTGCCCCCTCTCCCCTGCCTCCACACCTCTCGTAAAAGTCAGGAAAGCACTGAGACAGCAAAAAAATAAAAAACCTAGGGCCTCATGTGCGGTAGAGAGGAGAGGCAGAGATCAATACTGCGCCTCTGTACTTTCTACCATTCGACCACTTTTCTGGCAAACAAATCCATGCTGGAAATCATTGAAAACCATCATCCTTTTAGTGTACACACCACCAGATATTGAGGAAATGCTTTTTGAGTTCAGGTAAGTGCCATCAACCCTGTGTTCATAATGTTGTTAGCAAGGGCTTTTTTTCAAATGTCTCCAGAAATCTCCACACCCTTTTAACCAAGTTGTATTTCTCTGGTCTTTTAGACAAATAAATCCTAATGCACTTCCCGCAAGTGTTTTTGCTATACATCTCAATTTACAAAATGAAAGTATTAGTCAGTCTGCATTTTATCTATGATGCAAAACAGAAAAGAGGACTGCAAAGTAAATGTGGCATTTGTACAATGTTCTGTTTAGACATGCTGTTTCATAAAGAATTGCAAAGTTTTTTATAATAAAATGTGATCTGCTTTAATGTTGAATGAAGATATTTGTCAAATATGTCTTCTTACTTCTCTGCATTGCATAGAGAAACCTTCTGACGGTCAATAGGTCAAGACAAACCATTATTCACCCCATGCACCAGCTCCTTCTGTTCTAACTTTGTTTTACATTAGTATTGAGTGACTGCAAGTTTAAAATCATTTAGCACAACTGACTAAAAACAAAAGTGTGGGTGGAGATCCTTTCTACTCTGCAATAGCTTTTTTGAAATGCTTTAGCTCTATCTTAGGATAAATGAAAGAATTGCTCTGAACATAACTGGACAGAGTGTCGCCACAATTGTAGTTATTTGTAAGACATCTTTCATTTTAGAACAATGTAGTAAAAAGCATCAAGCTGAAAACCATGGCTTTGCAGGGGACTTATGTTTGAAGGTCTGTTGGTTATGATTTTTGAAAGATATTTCTTACGATGTGACTTTCTTGGCAACAACATAATCATCTCAAAACGGAGCATTATTTCTCTCAAGTTAAGTGTCACGCTGCTCCCTTGCGTCCACAGGGAGCAACGTGACTTTGTCTCCCGACAGTAAATTTAGGAAGTATCAATGCTAAAAAGAGGAGTTAGACGTTTTGATGACGCATTCTTTCTATATGATCTCCCGGGGTCGCCTACTATTTAAGTCTGAAGGGGCATTTTAGTTGTTTAAATATGGATTCTTGCTTAAAATTCTCCTGGAGGCACCACTCCAGAGAGTCAGCATGTTTCCTGGGTATAATAACTAACGAAGGCTGCGAGAGATGGCAAATAGATTCTCCCTTTTAGTCAGAGCACAAATCCTTTGCCAGGCCTTGGGGGGCTCTAGGGTGGGGGTTGGAGAGGGGAGGTTGCGGCAAGATGGAAGGGGAAGGCTGAGCAGTCGGTCAGGCAGACACGGACAACGCTTTGGCTGCAGGGGACAAGCAGAAGGATTACATTCTAGGAGACTGGAGGCGGGAGCGTCGGATTGTTTGGGCATTGTAGTAGAAATAAGAAGCAATGGGAACAAGAGAACGAAAAAGACGAGACATTTATGGTGACATCTGAATTCATAACCCTCTATTTGGTATGGGCTAAAATGGCCTCATTTATGCCCCAATCCCAAAGCAGATGGAAAGTCACGCAAAGATTCAGCCTCAGGAAGTGTTTTAGTATTGTAATAAACAGCGCTCAGCCATCCCTAAAGGTCCTAAAAAGTTTTACTGTTCCAGAAAATTTCATACAGCTCTAGAATATAGCATATATACACCCAGGCCAGTGTGACAGACAAAACACATGTTACTAGATAGTACAACTGTTCTCTGTTTTTCTGTAAGTGATGCTTTGAAGAGTTGTCTCATGTCTCAAAGTAGATTTTTTTTTGTTCTTAAACAAGTTTTAAATTCTCTGTTGGTATAATGGTACAAGCAGTACGCCACCAAAGAGCAATATACAGCAATATACAGCAATATACAGCGATATACCGCTGTACACCAGAGGGCAGGCTCCAAAAGCGGAAATATAAGGAGAAACCCAATGGCGATTTTACAAGTGTAAAAATCATGTTTACAGTCTGGTACAAAAGATGGCTCTGGTTTCTAGAGCTAAGTCGCTATAGCTTTACTACATGACAACTCTGGGGAGAGATGGTTTGATTAATATGTCCGTTTATGCTATCTGAAAACTATTGTTTTACTATGCAGTAAAAGCAGAAAACGGCGGTAAGAACCGCTATTTTATTGCCCTGTGGTAAGGACAATATCAGTGAATAGGGGACCAATGGGCGGAAGTTGTACATAGTATGTACTGTAATTGATCTCACCACAACAAAGATGTTAGGTGTTACCCTGCACTGCAGCTGGATCGTCTTGAGATTTGTGAGTTTACAAAGTTATGAAAATCCATCTTGAACTGCTTCAAGCTAAGTAGTCAAGGCCGAACTGAGGCTGTGATGAATGATCTTAAGAATAGGATTATTTGTTAAACAAATATGTCCAAATGATATTGTGGTGACACAAAAACAAACAGCTGGCAATCATCTCGATGAACAATTATCTTGATGATAAAAAATGGATAAATTAATCTCAACTGTTTTCATCGCGATGTAATCGTACATTGTACCACTCCTAACAGCAACAGACAGAATGAAAGGTTTCAAGCGCCACATAAAACATGTAGCGCTTGACTATCATTGTATGTGACTGAAAACCCTCAGCGCCTTGTCCGCGCTGTCCCAAAGTAAGTATTTCTGTTGAAAACCTAGTAAATATCTCAATACTAAGTCATGCACGTCGTGAAGCTGTGTTTCCTGTGCACTAAACATGTAGCCATTGACATAAAAGACAGAAGGATAAATACGCGTGGAGGCGAGGGCATTGTGTCTGTTTTCAGGGTGGCAGTGTTACAGTGCTATAACAGCGCTGCGTAGCGCAGCGATGGATCTCCTAAGAGCCACGTGAGTAAAGGAGACTAAATACGCTCTGAGGTGCAGGATTTTCTGTTTGTGTTTCGGAACATCCTCATATTGGCAGCGTCATCACGGAACTGGCGTGGAGAGCAGCCAACATTCGTTCATGTGAGTCCTGGCACCACGTAAAGCACGTCTATGGGCTTCTCCACAGAATCACGAGAAGTCCCACTGAGCTCACACAGCTTTAAGTGAGAAGACCAGCAAAGCAAACCCGTTGTTTTTGCCCCCATTTTTCATGAGCTGACATTTTCTATGTAGCCATAAGGCCTATTTCTCTCAAATATTGTTCACAAATCTGTCCAAATCTGTGTTACTGAGCACTTCTCCACCTCACAGGTGTGGCATATCAAGATGCTGATTAGAGAGCATGATTATTGCACAGGTGTGCCTTAGGCTGGCCACAATAAAAGGCCACTCTCAGTTACTAGTTACGTCTCTCAAGTAGAGTTACATCATTATAAATGTAACTAAGGACCAGGGAAAGTAACTGTTGAGTAAATTAAAAAATATATAATTTCTAATAACTTGAATGTCCCCAATATTATATAAATGAAATGGACACTAAATAGAATAAATTATTATATTGTTGTGGGACAATATAACAAACGTATACTACTTATACCTTTCATAATTCAGACAAAATTTTTTAGTGCTGTTTTGATTTAATCACTGGTATATGTACATATGCTAAAATACTAAATACATTCTTTGTACTTAATTATTATTCAAAAGTTATTAAAATGCATCTAAATGTTGCTTCTGTCACTCACTTTCATATTGGTGCACTCCTCGCTCCTTCTCCTCTCCCTCCTTCCTGTTCAACATACCCCGCTCTTTTCTGCTTAAGGGTATGATCCTGGTCTGTCCTCACATGACTGGTTACACAGCAGCATGTGACTCACAGCAATCTGCCTTGTATTATTTTACAAAAATAAATAAATACAATTTAACGGCTCGCGGTTCACTTAAAGAGGCGGCTTGTTTGTGACTGACCCATTTCTGTTGCAGGGCCTATTGCTGAGGGAAAGCATACCTGGACAAAAAACACCTCAGTGAGCTCAATAATAGTAACGCCGGATTTTATTGTCAGTAAAGGTAACGGGTTGTAACGAGGGAACAGTAATTTTGATTACTCGTTACTGAAAAAAGTAACACTGTTTATTTATAACGCCGTTAGTACCATCAATGCTCACAGATAATAAATCAAATCACGGACCATACATTAATGTAAAGACCCTCCCCTTTGCAATTGCTTTCTATGGAAGCCCTTCCAGACGGTACTGCAGAATAGACCATGTACTGTGGAGCAGACTTCCTGGCTTGTAAGTTTAGTTTAACTGCATCTTCAAACTAGACAAACAAACCAAACCTACACTTGAGGACACTCTGTAGTTTTTATTCTTTCTTTTTTCATAAAATGAATGCCCAATGTAAATTCCTGCAATGTCAAAAGACTTAGCCTTAGATATATTATATCCGAATGATCCTAATGACCAGCAATAATGCCTGGTGTAAACATAATACTCATCAAATATTCTCTTCAGTCAGAAGTGTTCATTTCATCTTGGCAACAGTATTTTTCAGAAAAAGCACCACTTCTTGTTACTTAAGTGTTTAATTACATTGGTAATTTAACACAAGTGCATAACAGATGCAGCAGTGTCGGCACACAACAGCTGATCCTCACACAAGCATTTCTCATGAGAGAGTCACTTAGGAGAGCTTTAGCAAATGGAGAAAGTTGCACTGCTCACAGTGAAGATGGAACAGAACTATCTTTAAAAACTGTCAACTTTATGTCAGTTCTTCTCCTTGTCCATGAAAAAATGAAAGCAAACTAATGTACTTTTTCAGTCAATCAGAAGAAACACAATTAGAAGTAGCATATTATGTAACTTTTACAAAGAGCACACAAGTTTTTTTAGTCACCAAAATCAAAATCAAGATAAATGATAGATGCTAACATATAAAGCATGGCTATAATATTAGCTACACACACATATTGCACTGAAGTGTTTGTAAATCCTTGTAAAACTGGCTTAAAGCTGCCCGGCGTAACCTTTAGCCAGCAGAGGCCGCGTGTCCCTCTGCACCAGCATCAGCACCATCTTTATTTACAAGTAGAGACATTTGAGATTGGAACAGATTTTAACATTAATTTTGTTGGTTTGGAACCAAGACTTTGCTTGTTTACTAGTGTGTTTGGGGTTGTTGTCTCGTTGAAAAAAAAATTTCAAGGGCATATCCTCTTCAGCATAAGGCAACATGACCTCTTCAAGTATTTTGACAAATGCAAACTGGTCCATGATCCTTGGTATGCAATAAATAGGCCCAACACCATAGGAGAAACATGCCCATAAAATTTACTCAAGTACAAGTAAAAGTACACTGTTTTAAACTACTTAATAAAGTACAATTCAAAAAATACTCAATTACAGTAATGCAAAACATATATTTATTTACAAATATATTAAGGATTCTTTATATGTACAATGTATGTTTATGTACCTTGCAAACCGTAATACTGCACAACACAACATAATTAACTATGTACAGTGCTTTAAGTGGACCAAAAGAGGTGTACTCTATTATAGCCTATTTTTTTTTTTGATGACTCCCCTCATCCCCTGAGGTAACAACACTATATTGAAGAGGTTTTATATACAGCAGTCAACAGACGACCTTAAAAAAAATCATTTTATTAGTTTGTGGATTTGCTTGAGCTAAAAAGAGCTACTAAACATAAATAAAATATGTAAAAGGGTATTGAATTTTTTTACCGAGCCATGTGTGCGCGTTTCACACACCCTCTCCGGCCACGTTGAGTTGTTGACACTGACAGCGGCAAAAGCGAGGCATACGCTTTTCACTTGTAAAACTCAGGGGTGTATGGGTAATGTAGTCTCTGCTCTCGGTGGGACGAATTAGGAATCGTGCATTGTGAAGGGCGCTCTGGAAAGCGGCAGCGCAGGCTTAAAACAGATGTCCGGTACGCTAAAAGCACGTGGGCGCACGGTGAAGTGGCGGTATGCTCAAGAGCTATATTTGGAAGTGGCGGTACTGAGTACCGATGCGTACCGGCCCACTTAAAGCACTGACTATGTACAATTTTTGTCATTAACTGAGTTTATGCTGATGACTTGCACTGAATTGAATCAGCCAGGGATGTATAGTCCGGACAGTAGCTGCTGACAGATGAGCCAAACGCACTTTGAAAACGCACTTTGAAAACGCACTTTGAAAACGTCATCGTAACATTCCGTATGAAAGCGATAAGTTTTTGTCTTCTTACTTGGTCTAGTTCCCTCACTCATTTTTATACCCTTTCTTAAGTTTAAGAAAAAAACGAGGTTTAAAAGTTGGAGGTAAGTCACAGGTAAGCGTTAGTTTTGCTGCACTTAGTGCCGTTGTTTGCGCATGGAGGTTACTATTCAGCTCAGGGTACTGGATCAGTGAGATAGGCATGATTCCTTTATTTTTTTCAAGCTAAAAGGGGCTTTAAGTTTTAGATGTTATACACTTTCACATGGACACCATCATAACATCTACAGAAACAACAGCTGCTTCCCATATCTAGAAATATGTCAAACTCACACTAGCAGATTATTATATATGACAATCTATGTCACTGCCACCGTGTGTTAATATGTAAAGAGAGACGTCGTCCTCCCGAGCATACGAGTGCATTTGAGGTCATACTGCGACTGGCAGCTCATATCACATTTTAGCACACCCAGGCATCAGAATAAATATTTCATTTATCAAATCAAATTTGAAGCACATTCATATGGGGTTTGATATCTGATTTCCAAAATTGGCTTTCAAGCTGCCCTGTGCATCACTTGCGATTCGACACACAGTGGTGACGTCACGTCCAAAGATCTGTTGCCCTGCAAGCTAGCTGTGACTGCTGCAAAATACATATATCAGCCACCTCTGTCACTAATGTTGTCTATCATGATGGAAGACTTCTGCGCTCAGACTAGATATTGCTATGGTGTGAAGAGTGAGAGGATGCATCTCCATTATTCACCCGGCCTGCAGCGTGCCGTTTTGTGTCTGTATTGGGAAAAATGCACCGGCACCTTGTGAATAGTTACAGTGTTGTTACCACAGCAACCAACACAAATATGCCACATTAACAAAATCAGACCTAATCACTTGCAAATAACAGTGTAGACAGTCTGTACTGAGGATTAGATTTGAACAAACAATACATTTGCCTGAAGCCTGGATGGATTAATAAAAGGGGATTCCGGGAGAACATTTTTGGCCACTGAGGAGCATGTTTGTTGCCATTGCTGATTTTCACCAGTGATTCCTGACGGGACAGCAGGCGACTGTGCTGTTGTTCCACCAAGTTCCAGCTCCATTGTGGATGCCCCGGAGGTAGCTGACACCACTTCAACGTCAGGTGTCCTGTCATCCAGCCAAGCCTCACTGATTGCTGGTGCACAGGAGCCGCTGGTGCTCATGCAGATGGGAACGCTTTTCCAGCAGCTCCTTCACTTTTGGAGTCGACTTCCTGCAGAGTAGGAGCCGAGCCAGAGTTTCAATGTTTTTTTTTTTTTTCTTAGAAAGCTTTTGGCCTTGCACATTTTGGGAACATTTACATTTACTAACTTGGAAGAATAGCACTGTATTTTAAAGACAGTGGGGGTTTAGTTGTTGAACATAGATATGGTGAGAGTGGGGTGTATAACAATGCAAGATGAATGTACTTTATTTATACAAGCAAAACATAATTATAGTATTATGGACCAAAAATAAAAATGGTAAATGGTAAGCATTTATATAGCGCTTTTTGCACCCTTCTCGGGCACCCAAAGCGCTTGACATTGTGCTTCCACTCACCCCATTCACACACATTCACACCTGGGGCAGACAGAGATGGGGGCTGCCATACACACAGTGCTCAACCTACTCCTACCACCACCAAACACACCTCTACAGTCACACACATTCATACACCTGTGCTACAGACACTGGAGGCAAGGTGGGTTAAGTGTCTTGCCCAAGGACACAACGACAGTATGAACAGGGCAGAGCGGGAATCAAACCGCCGACTGCTCTACCACTGTGCCACTCCGTCCCACAATAACACATAAAACCTACACATATAACAATATTACTCCCGCCTAAACAGCATGCTGCATTTGTGACACACAGTTGTTGATGCGACCACACAATGTCTCATCTTCCAAGAAAAAGCATCAATCCCTTTCCTTTACTAACAAAAGGAATGAGATGCCTCTACCTAATCCATGTCTTCTCCTCCTCTGCCTTAGCTCCCTGGAAATATTAGTGTGTTCCTGCAGACTAAGGTGCTTCTAACACATTTGGATGCAAGTGCTCATATTTGCAACTACACTAAAAGGTGGAAGAAGTCTGAAGAAGTATCTCATTCTTAAATTTGGAGCCGAACTGCCTGATACCCCAGTTCTGCCACTTTGATTGCATCTGTGTTTATGCTCCTTTGACTGCACGCTCAAACATATTTGGATCAAAGTAAAACATTGCATCATCTTTTATGAATTAATCATCAAAATAATCCTTTTTAAATCAATTCTGTTATCTTTTTCCTTCCAGATGACAAACAACCGTCTTGCAGAAAATAGATAAGCAATGCACAGTAAATGCGATCTAATTTTGTTGGAATTAAAATGTTCTTTTCCCTAAGCCTAAATAATGAATCAAGTTTCCTAAAACTCTTTTTAAGTGAAGTCTCATGTCACTTGTACTTGTCCAATAGATAACATTGCTGTTGGAACCGGTCTTTTTTATTGAAAATTCTTTATTACACTCAAAAGGCATTGTTAAAACTGAGTCACTGTGGCAAGAGAAATGCTGTTTATTCAGAAATTCAGCTGAGGTAGCAGAGCACTAAGCACCACAGCTTTATAACTTTCGAAGATGACATATCAATGGAAATAATAACCAAATAAACACAGGTATTACTGCATTTTATGGTGTCTTGGGTGCAGTATGCAACAGGAAAATACAGCAACTGCAGAAAACGCTAGACTCTGCACTGAGGACTTTTTACCATTAAAGCAAAGTGAAAGAATGTGTGATGATACAGAATGCTCTATTCTCACATTGAAACAGAACAAAAGCTGCAATTTAATTTAGTTTATAATGAAATGCTTTTAAGAGGCAGCAAGGCCAAACAGCTTTAGTGAACTCTTCTAGAATACCTTCAACTTCTCAAGGTTCCAGAACCTATGTGTCCTGTTTATCAATCTCAAGTTAAGGTATATATTGTATGTGTACTCAAACTCCAAGCTAGACTTTCTCCATTGAATCACAGTTATGTGTCTTTCAGATTATGAAATGGGTTTTCTGCCCATGTTAAAGGAAACGGCTGATGTCTCAGTGCCCCTGTGATATGAAAAATTCAATTTAAAAGGATGAGAGAAAGAATGGTGCACGGCCTATTTTCATTCCCCCACACTGAGAGATATGAGAATGATGTTCTATTGTGTGGAGGAAATGATGCCAATCGTACTGCAGAGAAATTCCTTCATAATTCAATTCAATTTCTTCTAAATCCCAATGGCAAGCTTCTCTGCCAAAAGAGAAGCAGAATGACAGAAACAAAAAGGGAGGGCTACAGACTAAGATGGAGGAAGAGACTAGAAGATTTGGACTAAAACAATGGAGGGAAGAGTGGGGGAGTTGTCGCTTAGACGCACTGAAAGGTGAACGAAGCGACAGAACAGAACACTTTGGCAATGATTCATTTTGATCACAGTGGCATTTAAAGTATAGGCAGCTAATTTCCTCTAATAACTTCTCTGAAGAGCCTGACAGACACCGGATGAAATATTTTCTTGAGATCACATTCTCACATCTGTTGCAGCACATGTTAAATTAAATCTATGTAAGTCTTGATATCCACTAGAGTTGATTTTGAATATGAAAACCATTTTAATGTTTAGTATATTGTGTTTTTCTGTTTAGCTTGAGCCTTTTCATTTTGTAACGAGTCAGAATCATGGGCTACTGCACTGGTCCTTACAGAGCCCATTATAGTTTTACTGATAGGTTACAAACTGAAAGAGCTATGTTACAGAAGCATCATGTCCAAATTCACAAAAGCTACAGTGATTTATTTGTGTAAAAATGCAGATGCACTGATGAATGCAGAGATGAACTGATGATTTAGCTGTGTACCATGTTTTTAGTTTGTCAACTGATGAATAAAACCGTGTGTTTATTTGAAAGGAAGTGATGATGGCTGATACTTTTCAGATACTTTCTAAAAACACTGCTACCCCTGCTGCTGAATGGGTAAAGCTTAAATTTGTAAACCCCCTTTCTGCTCTAGTATATCCATCTTATGTTTTCTAAGTGAGGCATTAGATACAAAAATCAACTCTCTGATACGACTTCCAGTGTGTGGGAGCAGACTTGAATTTCCATTTAGTTCCAGCATTTGTGAGTACATCCTGGCTCTGGCATTTTGGGCGTGTATGCAGGAATCAATGAGCTGCTGCCTCTGAAGGCGCAAGAAAAAATGAGCTGCACCAACAAATATGACAATGAAGAAGTGCACCTCTCAGTGTATGCAGCAAGCAGAAAACCATAAAGACTAGAGCAGTCGCAAAGGAAATGCATATGGAACTGTTTTTATTTTCTGTCCTGCCATTATGTCCTCCATTCTCATCCCATCTTACTGCGCTCTTCTCTCACTCAGTCTTTCACTACACACACCCCCACACACAGTTGTTTTTGTAGGTGCAATAGCTCCAAGGCAAGCAGCGTGGAATTGGAGTCTTCAAAGAGTCTAGGATTATCAAAGAGACACAGCTACCAGAAAACTAGGGGACACACTGAAGAGGGGGGAGGAAAGAACATAAGCGAGAGGCGGGGAAGGAGGGGGGACGAGTGCAGAGGAGTCAGCATCAGCATGGGTTTGGGTGGAGGATGAAGTGATCAGACAGGGAAGGGAGGGTGGATAAAGACCAGAAGTCCCTTTGTTCCCCGCGTACTGTAAATGGAGAGAAAAAAGGCTGGAGTGAATGCATTAAAAAACAATCACATAGGCCTTAATGGTCTTGATAGGCAAGACTGAATTCACATTCTTCACTGTCTCTGCCACTGCTTTATTCTGGAGTTCTTTTTTTCCCTCACATGCACAGAATTTCATTTCATTGGAAGCATTGGCCTTGAAATACCATAATGTTGTCAGTGTAAAACCAAGTATTACTGCAGCAGAGGCCACCAAGTGTGAATATAGCTGCCACATCTAATGACAAATCTGACTGTTCACACCATTCCATATGACAGGATGTGGGAGTGCTGGTGTGAATGCATCACCCTTCGACAAAAAGCTCTCCGCCAGCCCCTCGGTCCTACAATGAGCTATAGATGTCTTTTTTCCCCATTACAAGAACACTCCAGACCATAGAACACATTTCAAGTGAGTGTATGAAACTGATTTTGGTCGCTTCACTGCTGTCAGCTGCGGGGCATCTTGCAGTTTGGCAAGGCAGCAATCCTGTCCCACTGCCATAGTCATCACCTCAAAACCTCCTACCTTTGCTGACCTGGTTTCAGCCATATTAGACTTCTTTAATGCCTGATGACAGCAAAACATTAAAAGCAAAGTCTAAAGTAAGTCATCTTTTGAAATATGCTTGATGCCTTAAAACTCACCAATGTTGGCTTAAGGATTTAAGTGGAAATTTCAGGAACATGTCCTCCAACACTGGTGGTGGCTGAAAATTATTTGTGAACATTTGAAGAGTGAATGTTTTGGAATAGTTTTACAACTTCAATGATAGCTTCAGCGTTTTGAAGACAGCGCCATGGTTTGTAAATCTGATCTTGCCGTGGTGGGATAAGAGGAACTGTAGCTGCAGTAACACAACACAAAAAATGGGAATCATATCTATTTTTACTATTCTACTAGCGTAATTGAAATCATTACTGTCTGTAAGGGTTATATTTCCTTGTTTTGTTCACCAGCCCCAACCCTTACCCCCAAATACCCCTTACCAATGAGCACCTGCAAAATTAAAATACACTGCATCAAACTATCTCTGAGTTTAGTGTCAGACTAACGCAATACTGCAATCATTTCGTCTTGTTAAACATTGCATGAATGCATTTCCAATATTTATCCAAATTTCACTTTACTCCTTTTTTCTCTATTTTATTATTCACATATCCATATTATCTGTAGTCGTTAACAATGAGAGTTTCAATAATTCCAGACCTTGCAACATGAGATGTGATTGGCCAGAGCGTCCAGTATGTAATGAACATGCTCGTAACATGATTTTTGTGCAAATCTTTTTAACATTGCTGCTATTTAATTTAGGGGTTTTGCTGAACACATTGTCCATTAACCACATTTATGTATGAAGGTAGAGCTGGAGTGGACAGCAAAATGTTTTAACTAAGCTTAAAAAAGTAGCATGTCCTCAGAAATATCCTTCTAACTTTCTTCGGGTATGATCTAAAAGTTGATATAGACCACGAGTCAAAGCTGCTTAGTGACACATAATGTCATTTGGTTGAATTGTATTTCTTATAAGAAAATTAAATAAGATGATGAAATGAGGGACCACAAATGTAATATTCTTGGGTGTCCAGTGAGACTTAGAAAGGAAGGATGAGCTTTGATAAGTCAGAGAAGGGATCAGTGGTAGAAGTTAATTGGCAAGGGCAGAGGATTGAATTTTTGATTGGTTTAGGGTTCAGAAAATGATGTCTTTCTTCCCACACTCTCGCCTTAAACGTTGGGGACTCGGTGTGCTAATGTGAGCTCAAATGGCTAGCAGAAATCTTTGGAGAGTCAGGGGGTGTTCAAGTGAAGAGCTAGCAGACACTGTGTAGTCTGGATCGGAATCGATGGACCAAACTGAGAGGAGAAAGTACACAGGCCAAATCAGGCACATAATAGAACCGAATAGATAGGAGTGCTGCACAAAAAAGATGAACTGTTAAAGCTTTTTGGAGCAAAGTGGAAAAAAGAATCAGGGCAACTCAGGCTGGTGTGTGAAAGTTTGAGTAGATTTTTTTTTTTTTTTTTTTACCAGAGCTTGATGTTAGCTACTCAGAAGAATTATTGAAAATAGCAGCTGCATTCCAGAGAAGAAAAAGAGAACAAAGATTAAACTGAAAGAAGGAGAATGTTGGTGATGGCTTGCCTTTTGGCCAGTTTAATCTACTACAAGCAAAGATGTCTTCTCCACTTTTAAAAGTCTGCCCTCGTGACCCCTGACTTGGTCTGCAGTTTTCCCCCCCGAGGAAAAAAAAACAAAACAAACAAAAAAAAGAAAACTGCCTCATCCGAGCAGTCAGGCTTTCATCCATGTCTGATTGAATAAATTAAATTTTGTTAGTATTTTTTATGTGACTGAAGATTGTCATGTATTTTCAGTGAACTATTTGCACAGCACATAACTCAATAGATTATTATTATTTACAGACATAACTTTTCCAAACCATGGAAACAGATTATTTACTCAGTACTACAGTAACAACCTCTAACACTTATTGACTTTCTGTATGAACATAGAATTAATGCTGCCCTGGTTTTATTAGCTTATTTTGTCTTTCATTATTTGATTCTACCCATGCTACAATTCGATTTTTTTTCCAGTAACGCCTTAAATAAAAATTTTTTTTCCATTCGTTGTCTTTCCCACATCCACACTAAATCGCCAAGTTTTAACAACCTCTGTATGTTTTCACTGCTCTTTGTACCCGCTAATTGACTATACCTGAAAGGCAAAAGTATATTTTGCAGTCCAAGTAAATTGCAGTAACTACAACAACAAGAACTGAACTGGTGAACTGTGAATTAAGTGACTATGGAGCTTGGAGGCAGTCCAGCAGAGTGCGGGGTTAGTGAGCGGATGGAAATGCTTTAGAAAGTAGACAGATGATTAGAAGCCAGTGCTGTCACTATGTACTGTAGACGCTAAATCTCTGTCCACAAAACAGGCTGTTGTGGTTATACATTACTGCACAGACTGCACAGTGTATGACTAACCTAAGAAAGCACATGAAACTGTGACTGAGCCATTATTTTTCACAAGTCGACAGTGATCTGAATGTTTCCTAAAACTTCATTGACTTGAAATCCGTTGTCATCTGACCTCAGCGGGATATTTTCAGTGGCATACATTTGCACTTGTGACTGCGGCTTTCAAATAGGAACAAGCACGTTTCCTTTTATTGCGAAGCCGCAATCTTTTGGTGCGAGGCAGTGGGTGCTGCACCAGAGGAGTGCAGGTGCTTTTAGAAAAGGGAGCCAGAAGGAGCTTATTTGATTTGCAATGATAGAAGCAAACCTTTACAACAGCTATAGATAATTTATTTCAATCCGATCCTCATTACAATATTCAAAGTCTAAAATCCTTTGGTCAAACCCCACACTGAGAAATCATGCACGGTTCTCTGCTGTGGAGCCTTCAGATACAGAAATATGATATTTCTCAATGCAATAAGCAAAAGGTATTGCTATGGATATAAATGTTGAGAATTGGCCCAACGTTTTGTGAGATCACCTTGTATCCTACTTTTTAATCTTATAATTGTACTGCTTGTGTTTGGCTTAATAGTTCTGGCCTCTCTATGGCCAAAACCAGCTGTATTTTTTTTATCTAAATAATGTCCTAGGGGCAGGTTTCCAAGACCAATCTCTAAAAGCTGTGCTACTAAACAACACTGAATTCAGGCAGGTGCAATTTAAAGGCAACACTTTAACAAAACAATAAGGGAAGATGTCAGTTTTCTAATGTGCTACAGGGGGACTAATCTAAACTGAGTAACATTTTTAAGGAGGTATCTCTATCTACCTTTGGCTACAGTGCAGTTTTACTTGACAGGGATTATTGTTGGCATTTGCATTAGCTGTATATATTTGGCAGTTGTTCCGCTTCAGTTCAAGCACAGCCAATCAGTGTTTACTGTTTCTCGTCCAGAACAGCGGTGCATGGGCCAGTATCCACCATGTCACCACAGATTGGTTTAGTTAATTCCACTATCCCTTTCAATGAACTGTGTCTCCTGAAGGGTAAGATAAATGAAGTGTACCGTTTTCAAGTTCCTCCTGTACAATTTCTTGCAAATACACCATTAAATAGGCATCCTCTTTACAAAAGCACGCAAAGAGCTAATAATGCTAGAAGGGAAAGATAGACAGAGGAAGATGGGCTGATGGGGGAAGTAAAGAATCAGACATGAGAGAAATTAATCCTCAATATCCACTCCCTGCTGGGTACCTTATTGCCTCTCGAACTTCCCATCTCCAGAGTTAATATCTCGACTGCTGCAGCATCTGGCTGAAAAGCATGCACAGACTTCCACTTGTTTGAAATGGAGCATAATTGGATTGGGAAGAAGGATGAAAAAGCCTTCAACCATACTTAAAACTTTTTTTTCTCCTCCCTGTGCAGTCCAAGCTTGACGTGTGTGTTTTGTTTGTGTGTGCATGTATATGTTTCTAAAAATACCCTCTGTGATGGTCTTGTCTTGCCTTCATTTGTTACACTGCACCCAAGATGTTCCCGATTGGCGAGAGATCCAGGGAGCTGCCTGATTTGGGGGAAACGTGTCTGCATCTCATTCTTGCACTCACACTAATCCCTTTTAGATGCAACTGGATGAGGAGCCCTCATGCTCCACCATCTTATCAAGAAACTAAAAAATCATGCCTAATTAGATTCCCAGTGACCTTTTTCATCTCAAGGCTACAAGCACCCGTAACAGAAGTACGATGTGTTCTCGACATCGATCTTCCGGCAGACCCTGGGATTGAGCTGTGGCCAGTGTGGTGAAACGAGGCAGAAAAACAACATATCAAAAATCATCATATGAAGCGATTACTCTGTTGGAGCAAACAGCTTCGAGTGTTGAGGCTGTCTGGAGCTTGCGTGATTTTTCGCCATAATCCACTGAGTGCGTCTCAATCAAACACACACACACACACACAGCACTAAAGTCCTAGACTCCAACACCTCTTGCTGCCAGACATCCAAATATAATCCAAGTGCACTTCTTCATACTATTCCTCTGTTTGCATCCCACCATTCTGCTGGTCTCAACAGCAGCCTGAAGTTTCCCGGCAAGCTTCAAACAGAGGAAGATGACTTACAATGCTGTCTCGAAGAAAATGGATAGATATTACAGCAGAAAAGGCAAAACTTTGTGATCTACCATTTGTAGTCATTGGGGAATACATGGCTATTCACATATTCATGTACTTGCACCAAGAAAGTGATAATATTGGCCTGTCTAAAAGGAGATATTAAGACATCTAAGTAAACTGCTGGTCCATAACAAAGCTGGGAATGCACAAATCGCAACTGTGGAAAGTATGTGGATGTGAAGGTCTCTGTGCAGCTTTGCTAATACTGTAGGGAAACATAGAAGACATGGTTGACTAGAGTTGATACAGATATGAAATGATATTGATGACAGATTTGATTAATTCACTGATGAAATTTTGGTGGAGTGCTTCACAATTTAGACAGAGCCCCAAAGCCGAATCTCCGGTATGAATACTCCATTGCCAAATCCTTTCAGAGCTCATTTGAGTCACATCTGACATATTTATGGCTCATCATGTCATATTGTAGCCATCAGAGAACAAGCACCATGAACCATTTAAATACTGTGGGCCATGCTGTCACTTCCCGTTAGCAACATATGTCTGATGCATAAGAAGAGGCACTCAACTTGATTCTCTTAGGGTTGCAGGGGAAAAAGGCCTGTGTTGGCGAACATAGAGACAAATAAAGACCTATTTAGCTAAAAAGAATTGGACTTCTTTACATTGAAAGCAGTGCTGAAGGGTCCGAGATACTGCAATCATGAGCAAATACAACAAACACCAGCTTTATCTAGATACAGCTATAATATCACTCAAGTTAACAGTTGAACCCAAGAAATCTATAATGATCCTTTGTGTGCACCTTAACAGAGTTGCCTGGCAACAGAAGTAGAGCTCTGCAGTGAATTAAAGTGTCAAGCGAAATACATTTGTAATCCAAAGGCAACATGGATTAAATTTTAGACAGTAGGAGTGCCTCTTAGACATGATTTCAATAGCTAAGGTGGGCGAAGTGAAGTGGCAAAAGGCAAATAATTTTCTGTACTCTATTAACTTCGGGAACATAGCCTGGTACCTGGATATGAACGCCTGACTGAGTGCAAAATAACTAATTAACTGTGTACTTTTCAAATGTGACGGCTTAATGGAGGCAGTTACTTATCTGTCTTTAGGTGGGATCTCTGATGTATCGCGAGGGTGGACATGCTGTTGATAAATCATGATTGCATATAGATCAGTGTCATACCTTTTTTCCTCTGAATTATTGATTGACTCATACAGGGCTGAGGCTGCTGCGGCTGCTGCTGGAAAATGCATTTCCTGTTCGCGCAAAAAGCCGCCGCTTGATAAATATCACATCAAAGATGGCTTCATGGAAAACAATGCCTTTAATATGCTTTATGTATGAACAAGATGAAAAATTTGGAGAAGCATTCTGGCTCCGTATTTCTGTCTCCACTGGCCTGCATATATAACAACTGTTTGTACGCAACGCTGCATATTTTCCGCTAAAGAGTGTTAAGCATTTACACAAAGGGACCCAAATGAGACTCTGATTGAAGATAGAATCAGTGCCCGAGCAACCCATCACACAGTCTCTCAATCCCACATATGCATGATTAATACATCAAACAACATCAATTCTCCTTCCTCTTCTCGTTAAAGCACGCACACCCACACATATCCACACTCGTGCACACCCACGCAGACACAATGTACCCAAATCCTTCCAGGAGTGCGCATGAACACTCCATCATGGTTAATATATCAAACAGCATTAGCTTCCTGGATTCCTGAAGCTTAGACAGACACGCTTCTGACAGCCTATGATTCCTCTCAGGCTCCCTCCCCCTTCAGCTTCCCCACTTTCTTTATTCCCTATGAAGTCTGTTTGGGGGGGGTTACAGAACATGCTGCCAAAATAGATTCACTTACATATTACCTTTTTTTGTAAGCTTGTATAATGTCATGTTAGAAAGCCATCTCGACAATTGGAAGACACACTGCCACTGAGGAGCTTTGGCGGCTTGGGAAATGTGATAATAACTGCAAGCTCTCATCAACAAATTATTTATTGTAAACCATTTCCATATTGTTCTGGCATCAGCGGTTATTTATAACAGCGAGTCTCTCTAGGCAAAGAAAATAAAGTCACGCGTCTGCATCAAAACCAACAGGTCACCATCAAATGCATTCAAAGCTAACCTTTACAATTCAAATGCTTGTTTTTTGGCTGCTCATACTGTGACATCAATGAAGAGTGGCTGAATGAGCAGAGCAGGTGGCTTATTGGATCTAATGAAATGGACATTCATTAGTATATCTTTAGCATAAGTGCACTGTAATTACCATGAGAGGCCTGTGTCATTACAATACAGTGCTGCATATGATATTCATTTGATTTTATGGAGCTTTCAGCACGATATTGATTTTAATTTGATATTTTTTCCACAACCGCTTAAGTAGATGCTAATCTGGATTAAAGGGACGTATATTTTCTTACATTAAACAATCAATTTCAATCATTGGCATCAGCAGAAAGAGAGTCCATCACTAAAATCTATTAAGGATTATTAGTATTTTTCACTTCATTTTAGCATTATCTTGCAGTTAGCATTGTAAGGCTTTAAAATGTACACATGTTAATTTAGCTCAGAACAGAAACACCCCAGAAAACCGTTGCAAGCAAGGACATAGGAATATTATGTAAAAGATTGGATATAATGACACAAAAAATATTTATAAAAAAAGGTTGGTTAATTGATTGAACTCCCTTGAATAGAGTCCTGCTGGAGAAGAAGCACATTCATGTTTGTTTTTTGACCACACAGTCTTACATAAAGGCTTAACACATTTATGAACTAAGGTTAACTTGACCTATTTCCATTCCGTGTCCTGCAGGGCAACTACAGAAGATGAGAGGTGTGGGATCTGCAACAATCAGCAACAATTTTGCCACCAGACGCCGCAAGAACAATACACTCCAGCTTGTAATTGTATTTTTATGTTATGTTAGAACAAGAAAAAAATAAATGTAGCCCCTTCAGTGCTATTCACACATTATAATTTTTTTTTTCTTGAGGCTTTTGAAAAGATGTTAATATATAATTCATACTCTTATCCATCTGTTCTCTTTGCCATGTTCTTTAAACATATTGCGATTTCTGACCTTCCCTACATTCCTAGATATTACATTACATCATTACAAATGACAAGCTGATGCTGCCTATCTGTGGACTAATTATGTAGAGAACAAATGATTTACAGAACAGCAAAAAACTGCACTGATTTTACTCCAGAAGCTTTTCATTTGCACAAAGTAGTGACACAGAGGTCCCAAAATTGGGGCACTTAGCAGATTGCTTCATGAATTTGAATGGTGTCCAATGGCTTCTCGATAAATACAAAATTTAGCGAATGGAACGAGATTGTGTGTGTGTGTTATGGATATCTTACTGAGCGCCGGATAGTGTAGCTTAAGTGCAGGGAGACTCACATGTGATCCCGCTATACAGCAAATCCTCAAAAAGAGGATAAAGAGGCTTTAAAATCACATTTACAGCACAGGAGTAGCATCCTGCTGATAAATACAGATCATGGTATTTGACCCTGTCCATCAGTACATTAGTAAGGCCTGGCTTCTATACTATAGAGTCACAAACCTCCTCCTGTGTCACTGACAGATCCTCCACTTCAGTGCCTCGAAATAATAGTGCCAGTCTGTCACACTGAGAAAAACAAAAAACTGGCTGGATATTTTTCACAATTCCAACTGTGGCTCATTTGACCTTTCATTTTTATCTATTAAAAAGAAAATAAAGTTGGATTTCAACTTGCCTCCAAACAGACAATTTTATTACATATCACCAGAATTGATCCTCTTCCTAAAAGCCGCTATATCTGTTCCCTCACAACATTCAACAACAACCTAAAATGTCAATACTGATCCCCATCTGCTAGGCATGTTTTTGGTCCAACCTTAGAGAAATTGACTTCACAAGATTACAGGCTGCCTGCTCCTCTGGCTGTATGGACATGGCTCTGTAGCTATTCCTAATGGCTGTTATGATACGCGCCTGAGATGTTCCTGGGGGCGATATCAATCTGCGACCTTTAATTGGCCCGTGTGCAGGGCAATGGAGGTTTCATTTAATTGTGCAAACTGGACTGTGAACTGTGTGCACTCGCTGGCTCTCAGCACATCACAGAGCTAACCTGCCGTTTTATAATAACTGACAGGAAATAATATATTTTTTATTGATATTCAGCTCTACCAAGGGCACTCTCAAAAGTTCCTATTTCTTAATAGCTGTTTTCTTGGACTTTCTTGGACTTTAAGATGTGAAGATTAAGTATTGTTGAGTATTTTACAGAATGGTTTGGTGTTTCATTCTCCTTTAAATTTGCAAACTTCTGATTAGAAATGGTTTATAGTTCCTATAAATTAAGAGAAGAGTCCTGTTCATCATGCATCTATAACTCATTTTGACTTTATGTATTAGGTAATAAAACACATCATAAAATAGAAATATGTCTTTCCAACAGGTTCTCAGCCCAAGCTATATTATAGTGCTGGTTGGTCAAAAGGCCATTTTGTCCTCTGATGATGCAAAATAGACCTTTGGCATCTTATAATGATGGGACTGTTCTGGTTAGAGCCCGTAGTTATCCTAAACTAGTCTTAATTTTATACGTTTTTGTGAATTGCCAAGTGGAGGCACATTCACCATAATGTTTACAGTTACAAAAAGAAAATGTGGCAAGTAACAAGTGATCTGGCAAATGTGTTTTGTGGTAAATAGGATGGAACATTAAACAGAGAATATTAAATATGCACATAATATTTATAGACCCTTTAACAAAAGGCGTCATTGAAAAATTACAAACCCACCACAGCAACTAAGGCTTAATATTTTATACTCACTTGTTAGTGCGCTGAATTAGAAACTTTAGAAACTAGAGACGGTCACAGTCAGTATTCATGTATGTTGGCTGCAGTGCCGTAGATGGACCAAGAATGCCAAAAAGCGTATACGTGCCCTACTTTACCAAATATGTAACAGTGAAATGTTTAATCCTATAAAGGTGACGTGTCTTTTATCGTGTTGCAGGTCTTTTTCTGCCTTAGCTAAAAAACAAATGCTAATCTCATTATGCAGATCTCCGTTTAAATGGCTTTGTTGAAGAAGAAGTATAAATCTTGGTCCCCCATGTGATGTGTACTGTACATGTCCAGTAACGTAGCATCCGGTGACTGTTAACTGTTTAGCTGGTGTAGCCTAAATGCACACCTGAATATCAAGCTAAAAGATGCTACTCACTCCATCTGTCAACTAGTCAACTTTATTAATGCAGTTTTCAGGTATTGCAGCACTGAAAAATAGCTGGTTTACACAAAAAAGAACACTCCCAGTGCACTTTTGTAAAATAATACAGGGTAACTTTAAAGTAAGAACACAAGATGGTCCACTGATTGTGAACAGGCTGGTCTTTCTTTAGTCCCAGTTAAGAACACAGCGTCCACATTAGTTTGTCAGAAGGGAATTTAATTATTAAGTTGTATGGCAGTGCATCATTTGTGTGCGGCTGACATTTCATGTTTATTTCTATAAAGGCACATCCACAGAGTGTAAACACGTCAACTCCTGTCCATTGATGGAATAAAATATGAGACTGTGTATGTACAGCAGTAAAAAATACATACGCTACTGTACATAATGAATAAAAGAGCAATAGTGGTGATAACCCCAACGCTGAGGATGTAAGCACCTCAACGAGTTTGAGAATTTGTTTAAATTAGCTTTAAATTGAACCATTTGAGTGCAGTAAGTAATGATTTCCACATATTGATCTCAGCTAGACGAGACAATTCCCAGTGTAGCTGCAGTAAAAGGTTTCACCTAGGCAATCTTTAAAGCTAAATAAATTCTGTGAAGTTGTCAAAATCTGAAATGTTTAAGGTCTAGGGGAAGGTAACATTGGTGAGATCTTATTTGGTTGCCATCCAAAATCTATACGGCGTGGGATCTGCTGACTACTGTAAGACTCTTGCATATTGTAAGAGATACACGGAAGCCTTAAATGTCACGCCAACTTCAATAAAAAAGTTCATCGCATTACACTTCTATCTATACCTCGCTCGGGTCTTAAAAGTCCCCATCGCTATTTTTCTTTATTATGTGAGGTTTTAAATCAGCCGCAGCAGTATTTAACACGGTATACCTTCCTTTTATAGCTACATCTACT
Organism: Perccottus glenii; assembly: GCA_024416835.2. Lineage (NCBI taxonomy): Eukaryota > Metazoa > Chordata > Actinopteri > Gobiiformes > Odontobutidae > Perccottus > Perccottus glenii. The sequence continues at coordinate 15,266,178 of CM044561.2, read as the reverse complement.
CTAATAAAGACCTACTTTTTTGTTATTTCAAATCTAAACTGATGTGCAGCTTCTGAAATTCAAACAGTGCCGAGCATCAGATAGCGCCGCCTTGATAATCGTGGTATTTGATGAAGATAATGAACAGCCACTCAAAGAATTTTCCTCCTTCAACATTAGAAGGGAAAAAATAGCTCTATTTCCCTGGTGGCATTTTAGTGACATTTTGATGTGATTCGTCTCTGGTGACTTGGACAGAAAGCTAGTAAATATATATATATATATACAGTATGTTCAAATATAAAGAAAGGAAAAAAATAATCTCACTCTGCATCGTCTATCTCGAATCGATTGCCAAAGCCAAAATACAGACAACCACCTCTGAATCAATAGGAGGAAATTAAACGTCTGCTCTTTATCTAATCTTCATAGCGCTTCTTCTATCATAACTAAAGTGCTTTTACAATGCGCTCAGGTTGTTAAGATCGCCAGCAATGTGGTTTGAATACAGTGGTAGTAGTTTTATTATGAATTTTATTTTATTTTTCTCCAAAAGTGAATGAGAACAGACCAGGGTGACTCACTGGCCACTACACGAGTAGGTTCCTGCTTTATTTATGAGAGCTGGTGGTTTTCTCCTAGGCCCAGTGATTCATGAATGGACGAGACAGCCTGAGCCATGCAATTGTGGAGGTGCATTGGGAGCAGTGGATATTGAGGATTAATTTCTTTGGTGTCAGACTGTTATTCCCAACCCCTATCAAATCCATCTCACTCCTGCTCTCTATCTACGATGACTTCCCCATTTCTGAGTTTAATAGTGGGAAGCACAATTATTTGGCCGCTGTTTGACAAATGGTGCGGATATTACCATAATGGAAGCCTCTGATATACTGTTGCTTATATTTTGTTGGTGGTAGTAATGATTTAGACGCCGCTGGTCAAACCCAAGGCGTGTTTTTTCCACTTTATATAGGGTTTCATTACTGGCGTATAGGGCTGAGGCAGGAAGAACAGAGGGCCCATTATCCTGCAGGGCTGTGTGATCGAAGGTTAAAAGACTGAATGAAACCGTAAACCATCAGCTCGTGCTAATGCAGTCGTGCTCAATTATGCCTTAGATACAGCGGCATATGGGTGTTCTCCTGCCCCCTAAAGTAAACACCATTGTCCTTTTTATCATAACGGGGAAAGCCCTGCACTTTTAATAAAGAAAAATGATACCACGTCCTGTCACAGCTCAAAGTGGCAGACGGTTAACTTGAAATGTAGCACGTAGGTGTCCAGAGGAATCTTTGAAACAGACGAATATGTCCTGGTTTCAAAACTATGCGTCCCCGGACATTCAAATTTTGGCAGATTGTTTGAATATTCCTTACCAAGTAATGTTCCTTCTGTGTCGTCGTGACCCACAAAAATCAAAACAGTAAAACAAACAACTCTAACCCCCATGTGGGGTTATTTCTGCAGCTGTTGATGGCTGCTCAGTCGCTGACATGCCAGTCACTCCCAAATAGTTTGAATTGTCACTACAACATTGATCTGGAAACCACTCCTGCTGCCTGACAGAACAGAGCGCTGACATTTTGCATCTCGCCTCACAAAGACAAATTGTTCAACAAAGACCTCAACTTTAGCCATAAGCCCCTTATATGCTCACTTTCAGTAGCAGCATATTCTGCTAGGACAGATTGAGGTGTGTGGAGTGGTTGTATCTTTTTATTACACTAAGAGAGTTATAGTGACAGAACTGACACAGAGATTAGATATTTAGACATTTTATATGACATTTAGACATTAGATATGTACAACACGAATAGCATGTAGCACTCCCAGCACAAATCAGCCCCTGCACAGAACTCTCTAAGATTCAATCAGTTTTAAAGTCTTATCTCTTCAAAAATGTAATTTTTTTTTGGCCTTAATGCTTTTATTTGCTAGAAGGTAGATTGACAGGAACAGGGGAAGAGAGAGAGGAGAATGCCACTGGGCAAATGACCCAAGCGAGATTCAAACCTGGGTCTCCCTGTGTATTTGGCATGCGCTCAACTGACTCATCTATGAATGCCCCCCTACAGTGTAACATGTCTAATTTCTAAAATCTCTTTTTGGTTAATTTGATAACTTTTTTTATGTAATCTATCTATTGTAATTAGCTCTGTTTTTTTTTTCTTTTTGAAGCAACGTATCCACATTTATAAAGACAGAATATAAGTAAAATTGTTGTTTTGATTAGCCTCATTTGGGTTTAACTGTCAAAATTACCCATGGGCTCCTTGTTTTTTCTGCTTCACTTTTTCTGTTGTGTAAAAAACTTGTGTGGTGTGTAAAATAGAGAACAAAAGTAGACGGGCTTGCCTTTTTGCTGTGTCGTACTTGGAGCATAAAAGAGGCACATGGCTCACTGGGACGGAATATTAATGATTAGAGGGTCCGACAAATATCATGGAAAGGACAAAAAAGAGCTATAGCAACCCAAGCTGACTCATTTCAATGTTTACTCCGTATTAGTCAAACACTGAACTCTGGGGCAAACATTTCAGAGAATTTGCAACAAGGATCACTAGGGGAGGAGAGTGCTTTAAACTACAAAAGACTGATAACACTGCTTAACACAAGTCCATTTAATGTGGTTGCAAGACAGCTTCCTGCCTGATCGATGTGTTAATCTGATTTATAAAGAACAAGATATATTGAGCTTAGCAATTACTAAAGGCCCAAGAAAATAACTGCTGAAAAACTCCGGGCACACCCTGCAAATGACCTGTGGACCGGGTTACAGATTAGATCTTTACACTGGCAAACCCATTTGCACTCAAATCTGATCTCTTGTACCTCATGTTTTCTCTCATGTCATAATATTTTACGTATAACACCACAGTATAGTTCCAGGCACATTTATTTTACATTTACATTTACATTTATTCATTTAGCAGACGCTTTTATCCAAAGCGACTTACATTACATTACCAGTGTTACAGTCACTGGAGGCAAGGTGGGTTAAGTGTCTTGCCCAAGGACACAACGACAGTATGAACTGTGGGGAGAGTGGGAATCGAACCGCCTACCTTCCGGTTGAAAGACGACCGCTCTACCCACTGAGCTACTACCGCCCCATTTTCATATATAAATTGTTGCTGAGAGTTTATAATTAATAAAATGACAAACAATGTAATGTAAAAATTAATTGAACCTCATTTCTGAAGCTGTATGGTATAGTTCACAGCTTATAGTTCAAATGTGTGTGTAGCATTAATGAATATGCATTAGAGCACGATATGGTTGATCTGTCACATCAAAGCATGCCACTGTTTTGCTTCTGCCACAAAGCCACCGTTTCTAAAACAAAGCGCCAGTTATTCTATAAAGCTTTAGCCCCTGTTCGAGATATCCTAAAAAGAATATCAGATTAAACTCTATTTTATAAATATAACCCAGTGGAAAGAATAGGACGGTCTTTGCTCAGTCTTCAGTCAGTTCCTAACTAAATAGCCAGGAGGGTTATGAAGAGAACAAGCCAATAGCGCTCAGATAGCCCCGCAGCTAACAGAGGTTTTATCATAAGATAAATATTAGACAAAAGAGATGGAATAAATCCAAGCAGCCCCGATGGCGGCTGAACATGACCCAGCCACTCTTTCTCATCATGACATCTTCTTTTCCACAGCCAAGCAAATAATACAAGCAAATTTCCTTTCTTTCTCTCACTGCATGTCTTAGTCTCTTGCCCCGGTGCTCTGTCACTCACTGTCTGCGGTCTGCTGGGTGTAAGAGCATGTCTGACACATTTCCATTAGTGGGGAGACTATTCAATTACCATAGCTCAAGATATTTAAACCTTGCCAATTACTGAACATCTCCCCTTTAAATTATGCATACACCAAGCTGATAAGGTTGTGTAGTGATTTCTCCTTTTGACACATTGCACTGTGTTCCACTGTGTCAGATTATCTTTTCGTTTAAGTGAGAAAGCTCCCAATATGTTTCTCATACTCCTTTACCAGTGCATGAAACAGCCCTCTCACATTTGCCTCTTGCATTCAGCGCTGTACTCTCACCTGAAATTGAAATCAAGTGTGTGGGTTTTGTTGGCATGAATGTGCATGGCTTTGCAATAAATTTACAACACCAGAGGAAAACGCTGATCTGACGAGTAAAATTGCTAACGTTTAGTGTTTTTCCCCTTGTAAACGATTAATAATCATTGCTGCTAATTTTCTTGATGCCAAACCCAGGAAAGACTCCATGAGTGCTCGTTCAAAGCAACTGATGCTCGGTATCCTAGCAACTCCCTCCATTTCAAACGCTCCAGTTCCATCCACACATCCTCCTACTCCACAAGCCCACGAGTCTCTTCCGGGCCATTGTCAGTGCTCTCTGTTCCTGACCCCAATCCCCAGGTGAACACAGCCCCCAATCTCTTACTAGACTTTAACTTCACCTTTACCCCAACCCACTCACTGCTGGGCTTCTTTTTCCCTCTGAGCTGAAACACATATATAAAATAATAAACACGAGCCTCCATGCTCTTCGGCCTCTTTTCTCTTCTTTTCCCACTGTGTTGGCCACAGAACTGTAAAGTACTTTTATATGTTGTGTACACTTTGACACGTGTTTTGTGTGGTGATTTACTAGTGCGATCCTTCACACTGAGCCAGGCTTGTTTAAAAATACATGGTAGTTGAAGTAGAGGCCCTTGGATGACTTCATGAAGCCAGAGGAGGTCGAAACAAGTTTACTGGAGAACTACTTAACAACTCAGGGATAAACAGGTGGTAAAACTAATTGGAACCGATTGATCCAGAACAAAAATGACCCATTTTCATAGGCCAGGTCTGGGCCCAGGGCCAATAATGGCCCACAGGTGGATTTCAGTCATCATGAAGCTCACATCTAAAAATGATTCATGCTCATTGCACTGAATGGAATAAATCACCAAAAAATATATTTTCCTAAGACAACGGTTATGATTGTGAAACTTTATCTGCTTAAACATTACATATAAGACATCAAGATTAAAATGAAGCTGAGTTCAGCAGCGCAATGGAGGTGATATGTTTCATATATTTCACACGTTTTTCTGAAAGATGTGAAAGAAACGTCAAATTATTAAGCCGAGACTTGTTCACATGTGCAATTTACATTTAGTCATCTGACAATAAAAAAAATAGTTAAAAAAGGGTGCATTTGTTTAGGTTTTAAGCAATTTGGACCTTGGACAAAACTGATAATGAACTATTTAAAAAATAGACAACTAAAGGGTACTTTGAAAAAAAGTTTCATCTACTTAAATTCCACGTTTCTGGCTAATACTGAATTGTAGAAAAAGAATTAAAAAATTAAAATAACAATAGTGGGAGACAGATACGGTCATAACTTACCGAGTGGTTCTCAAACTGTGGGATGGGCACAACTGGTGGAACGCTGTTTATTCTTCACAATACTAGCCCAAATGTTTGGACCCAACCACTAATCCACCAGCTTTTAAGCAGTATCAATGTGCTAGACTTAAAATATGATAGAAATACATGTCGTTCCATTCAGAGAAATTATTGACAAAATGTATATATAACATTATAACATGTAAAGTAAATAATCATTTGCTGTAGACCTAATCTAACCAGTGCCTTTCTAATTTGATGAATAAATACAAATGCACTTAATTAGAGCTCAGAGAGGCAGAATTGGATTACATCTCTTTCTGCTTACAAAGTGTTGATGCAGCAGGCAGTGGCTGTGGATCCAGAGAGAATGAAAGTCTTTAAATGCCAGTAGAGAAAGTGCCTGTGGCCATCCAATCAGAGTCCCCACAGACAGCCAACACATGAGCAGTGTCATTTTCCCATCAGTCTTAATGAAACCCAAACACATGTCACTTTATTAGCCAATAGGTTTTCTTTACCCAGCAAAGGGATATACTTTGTTTGACATATTTGTTTACCACTTAATTCTTAGTGCCATCTTTGATAAACAATGGAAGACAGGTAATTGTTTATTTCACTCAAAGGCCTTTATGCTTAACACCAGTGTCCGCCTCTCAACCATCAATGAAATGCTAATGTTACAAGGAAGAAAATGTTTCATATTTGAGATGTGAGCGCTTCAGAAGCATACTGACATGTAGAGTCAGAGAGAATAGACAAAAACCTTGATGAGTACAAGGTTTCACTGTCATATTCTGGCCTAAAGCCACAAGAGAAGAGTTAACCTTTGTTCTTATCTTATTTCTTACTTGTAAGAGCCCACGTCTCAGACTGCTATCTATAAATTTTGACCAAACGGCAAAAGAAAAAAAAAAAAAACACCACAGGATCCATCAATTACCAGAAAAAAGTCAAGCTCAAGGACTAGAAGAATCAAAACAGAAAAGCCCACGGCAAGGGACTGAGATTGAGGCTCTGCTCTATTCATGGAAAAGCTCATTACTCCGACTGTAAAAACTGGGGGGCATCATACTGACATCGTAACCCCTAATCATATCCTAAAGACAAAAACATTCAGAAAGGTTCAGGATAGAAAAAGACTGCTTTTCTATGTTTTTTTGTACGAGTATAAAGGACATATTCATAGACGAAATGAGACTATTTCATTGTCAAGTAAAGGTTTTTGACATCACAGCAAATGTCATTCAAGATGGAAAGTAGATGTGTCATGTTCTCCACAATGGGGTCGTGGCATATTATTAAAGAGATGTTAAATTTAAACCAAGAAGCCAATCTAGTTTCTGATCTATTCCATTATCACCGCAGAGACACAGTCTGACTCAAAGACTGTGCTCATTTAGTCCGCCTTCTCCACACACTGGACGTTTGGCTAAACAAAGTAAGGTCTGACTGCAAACTCATAAATCATCCCAAATGAGTGGAGAAGATTAAGGACTTTTCAATGGAGGGGCGTCTTCGGGAAAGCAGAAAAGCGAAAGCCAACGGCAATGGATTTCTACAGCGTCTTTCATAGGAAAGAGGAAAACGAACTCTGTTATGCGTTATTACTTGTGAAATGAAGGAAATTAATTGAATTATATTCAAGTCATAAGGGTAATTGTTTCTGAGTCAATGACTGTTTCCGACAGTGAGGCAGACAAGCTGAAAGACACAAACAAGCTCCCAGCTGGAGAGATACATTCTCAAATTTACAGAATCAAGCAAACTGCAAATGCAATAATAATAAAATACATAGCATGAAAATATGAACACACGCAGCGCAATCTGAGCATGGTTAGATAGTATGTTATCAAAAACATGAAAGACACCATCTAGTCCCTGCTATCACAAGCCGACATCACGCACATCAGTCGGCTGACATTTGGCTTGAGATGGCTTTTCCTGCTGTAAACAACAGGGCTCACAGCTGTAATCTCAAATGGGAAAAAAAACAGATGTCAAGTGAAGCGTGGTACATAAGTTAATGCACTAAAATGAATCACATATGGAGTTGGGTGGAAGGTTGATTGTAGATTATGTTAGATGAGGGCATTTTACTGTTTATGGCACTAGATAAATATGATTTTCAAACGAGTTTGTTTTGATGTTTTGCTACAGTACAGCTCTAAGAAAAATGAATTAACATGTGTTCTTTTTTGAAAAATTGCAATTCCTTAAACATGTATGTACAGTGTACCGAGTATACGTAACATGCTCATTCACTGCCTTAGCTTTACCTGGATCGATTGTAGATGGCTGCTTGAGGCTAAGCTATAGGCATTGAGACACTAAGGTTCAAACTTGTTGGTATCTTTTTTTCTAACATTGCAAACCTCTTTTTAGTTTTTTAGAGAAAAAGTTATGAAACAATGAGTTTGAGTAGGTTATCTTATAATATATTCAAATTTTAGTATTCTTTTTTCTGCTTTATTTCAAAATTCCAGTTGTGATACCATAGTGACAGGCAAAATGGAAGGTGTTCTCCTGAAGTCCTCAACTGAGACACTGTCTTCTGCTGCAAACAATATTCCGTGGGCTTACAGACATTTACACAGAGTTAGGATCACATATGAGTACATGTTTAATGCAAAGAGAAGACCTGATCAAAGGCAAGGGCTTTATGGGAGGACGTTAATCAAATGTAAGGCTTATCGCAGACTCACAGCACATTGATTTCACACGTTCAGAAGCCTTTTCCCCCATATACTCGGGTAGAGGCATTGTCAAACGGAGCCTGAAATACTCAGGTTTTCCTGCGATATTGTAGCTGTATTTATCCATCTCTGCACAGTGCCAGGCATCCAGTTAACAAGGTGAAAATAGTCAAAGGAAGCACATAACTGGAAAAGCATATAAGCAGCTCTTCTTAGATAACAATATAGCTCAGTGAATGTGTATTTCTGACATAAAGTATATCACCTTTGCAAATCGAGTAGATTTTTTTTGATGCACCAAGCTCAAGGGGAGATTACCTACTTCATTTCTTTGGTAAGCACTCCTGACTTCAACAGGCCACACGGGGAGCAGCAATACCTACTTGTGTGCACTCCTATATATTAGCTGGCGGAGGCTTTTTTAATCATTGGCGCACTAAAACTGCCCCCGCTGGAGTAATGCAACACTGCAGATTGACTGGAGTCTCCCCTCAAGTGTTTCGGCATAACTAATACAAAAGCAAGTGGAGATGATATTTTCCGCAGATGTACTTGGCACACATGAGCACATCTTGTTCTGGTAATGAAGATATAAATGGTCCCAAAGTTTAACGCAAAAAAATGTGCTTTTATTTATTTTATTGCTATATTGTAGCACCAAGTCACAAAACCTTCAAAAAAAAAAAAAACAACAATTCTGATACTACATTTATAGATACCAATAGCCAACATTGGTTTAAAAAAAAAAAAAAAAATAAGTATTAATGTTAAAATTTGCGTCTTATATTGAAACATTTTATTACTTTCTAAGGCTGGTAATTAGTTCAAGGGATTCTTGATTCTGCCAACACACTACCCTTTTCTCCTCCACCTTAGCTCCTAGGGAATTTGCAGTACATCAATTAACAGGTCTGTCAACAATTTGGATCAAAATGTTTTGTGGTCTTCAATGAACTCTTGCAGAAATCAAGAACCACAAGAGTAAGAAATATCAAAAAGAAAAACTGAAAGTTCACAGATGTCACAGTAACAGAACACGGTCATGTTTCCCTCAAGATTTTCTTAAACACTCTATATATTCTCAATGAAATATGGAGACAACCCTTGCTACAACTGTTCAGAACCCCACCAAGCCTTTAGGTATAGTCAGGCGCGTGTCACTAGCCATTGTGAAGTGCACTACAGTTAGCTTGTCAGCCAAGATGTTTGCCAAATACCTTAAAGCAATGTGACAGCACAAATCATCAACTGGCAACTTGTAGCTGCCAGGACCAACATGAATTATTGCTGTTCGTATACATATACTGTCAACATTTCATAATTGAGTAACTGGAGCGGGGTTATAAAAAGGGAATTATCTGCTTTACTACTTTAACAACTATTATAATACTTTCTTTATCTCCAGTTTGACTTTGAAAACAGTAACACCCTTGATTATTATGTTACTGTCAATCTCACAAAGCAGATAAGAGAAGCTTGAGACACCATGAGCCTTTTGAATCACTCCTCGCTAAATATTATCAGTGGTATTTCATTCTATAAGAGCAAACTTGCGTGTTTTTTGAGTCCTTTTGAACTCTATTCAAATAGGGCCGTTGGTTAGAAAGCTGTACCTTCTATGCCTACATATGTGCTCATGTTGAATAGCAGTGGTGATGCAGCTGAAATGCAAGTCAGTGACCTGCTTTAGCACCTGAGCAACATTCTAATCCTACTGCAAACAGTATTATTGACTTTGAATGACTGTACTCTGCTTGCACCTCTGCTCGTGCAATGTGTGCACAGTCTCTTATGGGCCAAAGACCTAAAGCACTGGTTATAAGATGATGTACTGTGGATTTTATCATGTTAAGGAACCATAACACTGTATATGACTGTTGATGTTGATGATAATCAAAACAACACTGGCTGGGTGGAAATAAGTTAGAGTTTGATAATAGCACTAAACGCTTGCAAGGTTGAACAAACAAACCTTGCATCCACAAATGTATGTTAAGGATATTTTTTATATAATCATAAATTTGAAGAGGCAAATTTATTTGATCGCTGGCTACCCAAAAATAATGTCAAATGATGACAGCGTATTGGAAAGCAAGTTCTTCGAGGGAATGGCCATTTTCTCAGTTAATGTGAATGTCCCAAACTCGAGAGCTCCTTCTATGGGAGCATGTGATTGGCCATGGTCTTGTTTGGTTCACAGATCATTCCATCAACATGCTTTTAGTTGATTAAACAATTACAAATACACACATACCCGCTGCTTATTAATACATTCAATTAAAAAACTTTTTTTTTGTCATATACAGAAAAAGTTTTTGTCTGTATATGACAGAGCCATACAGTGATAACAGAAATTTAAAAGTGTGCTCTGTGAGAGTGCCATAAGTCTGCCAAAGTTAAATGATACTGTCTTTAAGGAAAATAAGGATTGAGATATATTCTGTCTTTAAGCAGCAAGAAGTGCCCTAAATAGTGATTTCCCACTTCTCTAATGCAGCACTCACTCCCCTGCAGTAAGCTTAGGTGTACCAACTGAAAGTAAAAGCTGCCTGTGAGGCGACGTTGAGGGTGAGAAAGTGCCTTAATCAGGTTACCGAGGCGCAGCCCCCATAAACCTGTATGCTATAGAGCTGCTTTAAATCTCTTGGGTATACACACTGTTGGATATAACTAAAACATACACAACACAGCTTTGAGTGTGCATAAATCCTAGTGCTGGACACTTGCCCTATTCTGCCGAACCTCCTGAAGCTCAAACTGTGCACCCATGAAAATCTCAATGGAGGAGGCTAAGAGGGGGCTCGGATGCAAAGAGGCGGCAGCTGTGCCACCCAACTCCTGAACAGCTGGAACGCCAGGCAGGAGCATTGGCACACACACTTCAGCCTCAATCTGCCACAGCTCTCTGCGAGAACGGATCTATTTCAAGCCAGTAACACCGGTGTGTAATGTTACACAAAAGTCACATTTCAGTTCAGTTTTGTTTTTTGAAAGTTTTGGTTTGGTACATTTCGGTAAAATGTTGGCACACAAATCTCGACTTATCTTTGCCTGTTATTGTTTTTGACAGGAAAGGAAAAATGTTCCCATACAGAAGACCTTAATGATGTGGGAGGGTCTGGCTTTATGCTTTATATATTTTTTTATAATCTATATAAATTATTGTAAAAACATAAAAAGACAAAGACTAGCTCGGGGTTGTGAGAGTTGACAATCTCCCACATATTGCGCCATATGTAAGAAAAGCCCTGTGCTTTAGCTCAGGTTGTAGAGCGGTTGTCCTATAACTGTAAGGTTGGCGTTCAATTCCCACTCTCCCCAGCTCTTACTGTTGTTGTATCCTTGGGCAAGAGACTTAACCCTTGCCTCCAGTGTCTGTGGCGCTGCTGTATGAATGTTTGGCACAAATGTAAGTGCAAAATGGCTGCTAGGTCTCCACCACCATTGTGTGACTGTGGTGTTAATGAATAATAGAACCTTGAAAAGCACTGTATAAATCCAATCCATATTATTATTATTTTTATTATTATTACCCAGGCACCTTTTCATAGTTTAATGTAAAGCCCAACTGTGAGCAAGACTTCAAAGGCAAAGAGAGAAACCTTTCAGCACTGCTTACTCTAATTAGACTGATGTACCGCAGCTACAGTTTAAAAAAGTGAACCATTTTTACTCATCAAAATGGATAAGTGAGTGCAAACTGATCTTTGTTCTTGTGAATCAAAAGGTTGACTAACTTATTCCAAAATACAGCTAAAAATAAGTAAGCGGCAAAGTGCACAAGTTTTTCTACTTCCTGCTGTGCCTTGTCTTTTTTCTGCCATTGGTTGGGGCCATATTCTCAGTATGGCGCCTGAGGGAGTGCTCTAAAAAGTGCTGCATCCAAAAACATGAGCCAGATGCATGCAAAGCCATGATAACTGTAAATAAATAAGGTTACAGATGTTTGTTTAATGCAGTCATATAATACACTGCTAAATAAGCACTGCACACATCAAACATGTCTGTATTAATCACACAGAGATAATAAATAGCATGCATGACATCTGCTTACCTTTGCGATATCAACATGCTGCAAATCCTTGGCCGGTGACATAGTATAATCAGTTTAATAGTGTAAGAAGGCTGCCAGTAATTCTGACCTCAAATCAGCAGAGCCCACAATAATTCTTGTGGCAAATAATTAGTTTTATTATCACACAAAGACATGGGTCAGCCGTGAGGGTTTGATTACAACAAGGGAACAATATAAGGAAATGTGTGGCTCAGTGATGCTCTCAAAGGGGATTGCTCCTTCGTATCTTGTCGAATTCCAGATGACATTTCATATGACTGCAAAAAAAACAATTCTTGCCTCTATGAGCTGCCGCAGACTCGGAGAGTCATTATGCTAAGGGCTGAAATTCCACACTGCAAAGCTTTAGTCTTTATTCAAAGTGCTTTGTTTGTACAGACGTTTAGCAAAAAGAAAGCAGAGTTCGATTTAGATCAATGTTTTTGTACTCGAGCCAGTATCAATACATGCTGGTGTGGTAATGTATTCCACAACTGACCATGTTTGCTATTAATTGTCCCTTTAAGTGATTGACAGTGTTTATGTGAGGTTATATAATTTGTCTCACCTTCATTATCCAAGTAGTCTGTTCTCTTATAATGGCTCTGGATATTGGCTCTGGCCAAAGGAAACAGTGTGGCAAACATGCACACTTTGCTTTTTTATTCTGTATAGTCAATCTGTATAGTATTGACCATATGTGAATTATATAGCCTACTATTTGTTATTCCAATTACACTGGGTACACCATATTTTTTAGCTGTGCCTGATGGATTTGCACTCATCTAATGTGTGCAGTGTACTGCTGCTTAACAGACACAGAATTTGCATTATAATGATTTAGAACACCAATGCATTTTTAATGCTCATAAGCAAGAGTGTGTACTGCAGGCTTGAGAATGTGTTTACTCCTCCACTTAACACTGGATGTGCTTGTGACATTTCAAGCAGTTTCTTGCTCCTCTGTCTGCACTAAACTAATCATTATAAAAATGTGCTTTCACAATATTACAAGGACAAACATTTAAGTTTTACTCCAGGAACCTCGGAGGTGAGGCAAGTTTTAAAATTCTGCCAGCGCTGGTCAACGATGCACACACTCTGATATGGATTTAAGCTTGCCTCAGAGACAAACTTCTAATTAATAGTGTGTCTGGAAATGGAGAAGACCTGATGTTTTGATACTTATCAGCTTTAAAAAAAAAAACTTCAGGGAATTATGCATGTCACTGCTGGCTTTTAGAGTTTTTTCAAACATTTAAATTGCATCGATTAGCTTAAGGGGCTACTACAATATTCAGCTAATCCTTCCTAGCTGCATATATAACCACTCTCTGGACTTTTACAGAAATGGGGCAAATGATGCGTATCAGCACTGCTTTTAAGAAAAGGGCAGCCTGTCATCTGAGTATCTGCATATTATTAATAATATAGTGCTTTCATTAGCAATATACAAGAACATGGAATATGATTGCATTTAGTGTGTTAATGCCTTCACGAGATGGAGCTAAGACAATAGGGTAAACATACACTTTAGCAGCGAAAAGTGCACCTAAAGAATGGAAAGCTGTAATTGATTATGCTGAATAATTTCATCTAGTTTTTGATGCATTTTGTAAATTAGTATAATTCTATGATATGATATGTGCACTTCAAAGACTGTCCAATTGGCAAAGACATGGCAGCGTGTCAAAATAAGATGATGTGGCTACATTCGCTAAAAGGCCATAAAGTAGATGGTCGTAAATAGGACTGGATGCTTCTACGAGACTAATCTTATAATGCAAACATATATTAAGGATATATTTTTGTCGTCATCAATAAAACACAAAAAGTATCAACTTTTTAGTGAAGATAGTTGAGTGTTCTAAGGAATTAGGGTGGCCCTAAGCCTTTATCTTATCAGGTTTCAGTCCAATACACAAGGGAATGAGGGCGGGGACAAAATGAAGCCAAGCAATTAATTGTCTTCTCTGCTTGGCATCTCATTTCAGCACCCCAGAAGGTCTATTACAGGAGCAAGACAGTCATTAAACCTCAACAATAATCACTACTGAGCTATGCCTTCATCCTTCGTGCAACTTCAGTGTGTCCTGCTTAATGGCACCTGGACAATTCCACTCAAAAGCAATAAAAGTGTGATACATGCAAGGCCATTTATAGTGTTTAAATGCAATGTTAGTCACACAGGTGACAGAGAAACAGAAGTGGGGAAGTAATTACAGGATGCTAAGATATGTTGATCCAATAAATGGGCCAAATATTACGCTGGAATGGCCGTATAATCACATACAGCAGGACCACTTCAGGTGATAATATTTTAGAAGCAAAATGAAAAACTGAAGAATAATAACGGTAGAAATGTAAGGCGGGGGAAAGAAAATGAGTCTCGTAAGGTGAGAGAGTTGATGAACAGAGCTGGGGATGTTCATGAAGAAAATGCGAGGGTGCGAAACGGGGTTTGAGAGGCAGAAAACTGGCAGTTGGGGAAGTGGAGATGCTTCATTTGTCACTGTCAGATCAGTTTGTTTCTCCTCCATAACTGCAAGGATGAGATGTGGCCCACGAGCCACCCCCTCTCAATCCCTCCCTCTTCTTAAGCCAACAAGCCATCACCATCTATCCTCCAACCTCTGCCAGCACCTGGGCCCTCTGCCGTGGTTGGAGATGAGGACGCAGCCCCCACCCTCCGTTACACTGCACTATTGTCTGTCTGCGTGCTCATGCTCACTGAGCATAACCGAATGTATGTCCCTCTAACAGCAGCAACCTATAGCCTGGGGTAAAATTATCTACCCAACGGCACGTCTCAACAATATTATCATTTCTCTCAGAGGATAAATTAATAGGTAATGAGGCATACAGACCCAATTGTAGCCTTTTACAAAGCACTTTTTCCAAATAGAAGACAACTGTTTGATGTAGCGCGATTATCATACAGCAGCTGCTTGAGTCTCAGGTTTGTTCGACGGCTCTATACGTACCTCCTGCACTGAAGAGGAGGCAGCGTGCTGATATAGCACTCTTGGCTGCATCACAGGCAGAATTCAACAAACCTTTATTGGCTGAGTGTCTACCCCAACCTGTGCTCGGTAATGAGTACAGTGGCGGTGCTTCCTCAGTAAAACCCACTCGGTTGGAGGTTAAAAAACACCTTTCTTGGGCGAAGAGAGCGAGGTGTAGCTAGCAGACATATTGCGTGTTTGGTCTCTGGTGGGTAATGTGCCTGTGCATCTTTCACTGTGTGTAATTAACCTAAATTATCTGTGATGTATAGGTAAGCTGGCAATTACTGGACCTTTGTGGGATGGTTCTGCTGCCTGTGCACTTATCTAACAAGCAATTTAGTCCCAAATAATACAAATGGTCGTGAGTGTTGGCATTTTTTTCCTCCAGAGTTATCCTGTTGTATTCTTTTTCTCTCTTCCTATCTTTCCTTGCCATTTGCCAGGTTTCTTATTAAGTATTTTCTATTCAAAAAACAAACTGCCATTTAACACCCTTTTAACAAAAGACCCATGTCAAATATTAATACAGAACTAATCTTGAAATATTGGCTCATTTAAACCGACTTGTATAACTTGATTAATGGCGTTTCTTAGTGTTTTGAAAAGCATACACAAAGAATATAAAGAAGGAAACTACATGTAAATTAAAGGGTAGCCCTACATACTCTATTCTGTTTTAATACCAGAGTAAATCTTAGTAAATCTTATTCTAGTAAATTCACTAATCTGAGGACCTTTTCTTTTTTTTTTTTTTTAAATAGTCAACAATTTATATTTAATCATCTGTTTCCAGACAGAAATCACAAGTGTACTGTCTAGTTTTGACGTACAAACTTACGGCTGAATTAGTGCCTTCAGAAGTGTTAATGGAGGGGGTTTATTGTCGAATGAAGGCTCGCATTAACACCAGCAGAAATATTCATTCACTCATTTTCTACCGCTTAGTCCCGTTAGGGGTCACGGGTGACTGGAGCCTATCCCAGCAGCTTTGGGCCTGAGGCGGGGTACACCCTGGACAGTGGCCAGTTAGTCACAGGGTTAACACTTAGAGACAGTGACAGACAACCATTCACTCTCACATTCATTCACTAGGGACACTTTAGATCTGTCAATTAACCTGTACATGCATGTAGAAAAAAACCTTTAAATTACTGATAACAAGTTTTGAGACACTACTCTAAATATGTTTCTCTTGTACAGTTGTGATAATGTAACTATGTTCAAACAAACTATTCTTGCTGTTTGCACAAGAAAGGGATCACAAAGGTACTTCAAAACAAATACAGTATGACATATAGGTGCACATCAAACAAATTTGTCAGCTGTGAATGATCTGTCAAAAGATTCTCCACTTAAATATAAATTTGACAAAATTTTAATTGCCTACAAAACCTGGCTAATGATAATAGAAATCTTGACAGACATGCTACTAAAGTAAAACATTTACAGGAAAAAGAAACTTTAAAATGGCATTAAAAAGATGAGCACTTAATTAAAGAGATTATGTCTGGTAACAGGTTTGTCAGTTTCTCCTTTGTTCCGTTGGCTGTCACTGGCCTTCAAACTACAGTATGTGTCAAGTGTATTTTTGAATATATTTAAGCCTGTCTCCAGTTAGAATGAATGAATTTCCTACAGTGGTATGCTTTTGTAAAGATTATATGGTTCTGCTGAGATACTTATGCTGCAAACTATGTTCAGTAAATATACCCTTTGTAATAGAGTTTAGAAATAGTTTCATTGAAAGTGTGGAAAGTTCACAACTTAAAATATGTTTGCAAATGAAAGCAAGAACACAATGTGAGTGAAAAGAGGAGCCAAGTGAGAAGAGCTATCACTGTAATATAAATGTATCTTGTAAAATGTGAGCACGAAGCTCTCACTGAACTGCTTCACCTGTATCTCCAGTAATGTGAAACTGATGCATAGACCAGAAGGCCACTTAGTACAGCTCATACATCGGCTCCAGCCCCACTATCCACTATCAAATGCCTTATCTCATTACAAAACAAACTGATGCCTTTTGCTGCTAAACTGGCTCCTTAATGCTCGACACTCTCAGTGAATAACAATAAAATAGTTTAAAAATACACTTTCATTGAGCTGTGCAATTAATACAATTTTGAATTTCAATTTCAGCTCCCAACGATCACAAAACCTATGTAATTGAGAAAAAACAATTAGTCACATTATGTTTTGCTTGTTTTTTTGGCCTGAACACATTATAAAACACATTTTTGCAACACCGCATGGCACGATTACGATTTATCTGAATTATTATTTCTGTTTCTTTTTTAAGCTATTTATTTATAAGTTTGAATATATTATTTATTTTATGGAGAATCCAAGCCCTGCGACTAACCGGCCACTGTCCAGGGTGTACCCCCCATCAGGCCCAAAGCTGCTGGGATAGGCTCCAGTCACTGTGGTAATTCTCAGTCATCTTGAAGAAAAGAAAAGGTTAAAGCAAAAGCATCCGTTTTTAAGGTGAAGACGTTTTGTCTCTAATTCCAATAGACTTTATCAATTCTGAGATCAACTGATAAAAGAGCTGAGCTTTTATCTCTAGAGGAATGGGGTTTGACCTGAAACTGACTCTGATGGGACCAGGCTGTTCTGGTCTCATAGTCTTTAGCTCTGAAAGGACCGTGTGACTCCTGATGTGAGAGTTGTTAGGCTCAGTCGTTAGTGTCACTGTTCCCTTGAGGTGTTGTTGTTCTAGAGTGAGACTGTTCTGGTTTAGGTTTCAGAACACTGTTATAAAAACTAGGTAACATGAATCTGAGGCCACCTCCTCTGTTCAAAGAGGGCTTTTCCTTCACACCTCTCTGGCCAAAATTTGGACATTGCTGTCCTCAAAGAGTAATATTTTTTCCATAATTAAGAAGCGTTATAATTTCAGTATATAGATGTACTGTAGGTGCTATTTTGTAATCATTAGTGCTAGATAAAGTGACAATGAACTTAGCCACAGCTACTGGCTTTTGTTGTAGTTGCTTGATATAAGACATTATAAGTCATTCTTACAACTGCTACATTTTTCTAGTACTGCTTTTTTTTAGAAGTTGAAGGGTAGTAGAAAAAGACTTCAAAAATACACCTTTGTTGAGTCCCACACTAAACCCGATAAAATGGACTTGTAGATGTCAGTAATGTCGGTCAAAAATACATTTCTACTCAACTCCTGGATGAATTTTAAATTGATAAAATATTTTCTATGCAAATGTTTCTGCTGCCACCATGAGACATGGTTCATATTTTTAAATTACATAAAAGCCACAACCGTTTGTCACAAAAAGAAATGTTTTCCCAGAGCTAATTAAAAACATTCATTAGACAGTGTTTAAAGTCTTGTGTGTGGCACACGTTACAATGAGGATGTGACTGAACGTACTGCTTTAACACTATGCATGCCACAGTTTGGATAGTGTTCATTAGATGATGTACAAAGCTCCCAAACGAGTGTAAGGGAAAATGAATGAAAATCTTTTTTAACTCCTAAATGAATCAGCTATAATTATTTCACCTTTGACTTGGATTTACAAATTCTAACTCCCTATGTAAAAACGTGTGCATCTGAAGATTTGGGTCAGTCTCATCAAACGCAATAAGCAGTGCACTAATCACATGAGAGGCCTCACAGCTGTGTGCAATTGTTTCAATCGAAGAAGGGTGAAAGAGCTGTCATTTGCTCAAGTGCATGTTCAGGAACAAAAGATGGGCGAGAAATCTCAGCTGGGATTTGTTTTAGCATCAAACCGCTTATGCTAATTCATATTTACAGACACAATGTGTATTATGCACTGGTTTGCCAACTCAAACTAATGATGTGATAAGAGTAAAAACAATTGTCACCAAACATCATCTCATACAAGAACGTTTTATTCACTGTGCCATGAAAGTGCCTCATAGTATGTCATGTTTTTGATTTATAAAACAGCCCGAAATGAAGAAAACCGAAAAATTAGATTTAGTTTAGCACTATGTGTAATTGTGCACCTTGTGGCTGACTGGCCTTTAAGGTGTCTGTGGACTCCAGCTCTTCCCTAATGGATCTTAATGGCTTTTATGGTGCGCTGCTGGATTCTAATGGGGTAGAGTGTCTGATGGGGATGCTGCTCTCACGCCCTTAGGGGCCTGTTCTAGGTTCCTAATGTGACCTGGAAAAAGGAATACATAATGTCTCTCACTTTCTTTAAGTCAGAGGTTAATACCCAAAGTTAAGGAAGGGGCGGCAAACAGGGAAATAGTAAGGTTTAGAGAACATTTCAGAGTAAAAGACGTAAAAAAGAAGCCTAGGAATTAAAGCAGCAAGAGAAAAAATACCATGGCATATTATTGAGGGACACTTTGGTGCTAAGCTGCTTATTGATAAAAGCACTAATCTGCCTGGCAGAAGGTAAGGAGGCTGGGATGTGCGGCGATATAATATCTCAGCTAAAGGCAACGCCATCAGGGAGCTGAGCCTCCACACAGCTAAACCTATAGGAGTTATTCATTTTATTTTATTTTTACATAAAAGCGGGACTTGGACCATGTGCCACTCACTGAATGAACATCAACCAGAACAGCCTTTAGACATGTCATGAGGCTAAAACTGTTTAATATGTCTAAGATCTCTTGCATCACTTTAATTATTTTCTCTTAACATCAAAGAGTAAGTGAGATTTGTTGGCCTCTTTGATAACTTTGATAGTGGACATAGAAAGTTCAGCCACATTTATGATTCATCAGAGTTTGAAATGTGTGTTACAAAATATTTTCATCCACACTTTGAACTAGACTTAAATTCCATTTCCCTTATATAAATACTATTTATATTTGCCATATTTTCAGATTGCATTCTTTGTTTTTATCTTGTGAAAATGAAAAAAAATTTTTTTCTTCTTTTTTGTATTGACTGAAATAAACTAATATTAATAAATAATAATAATAATAATAATAATAATCTTGTAAATGTAACTTGCCAAAGTAGAAAAACTGGAAGGCACAAAGTGAAATTAAATGTATTTTAACGTAGCTACACTCTACGAGATTTGGTAAAGCCCCCTTTTTTAACAATATACAATTTATCTTTATCTATCTAGAAGATTTGTCTGCCCCATTATTAATGCTGTGCTGCAGTGAGGCCAAGCCAACTGCAGCCATTTTGTGTAAAAGGTTGCTGCTGGAGAAATCAATCCTTATGTCTAAGTTCAATGAATGGGTCTCTCATTAGGGCAAGCCTGCTAATTGAAGTCATGAGGCTTTGGTCCATCTCTCTCGTCCAGACCGGTTTGATCAGGCCTCTAGTTAAGCTTTTTCTTATCTTATTTTTTTGTTTTAAATCGGAGATGTTCTCAATCAATACCTGCCCCTTTTACCTTTTTAAGTCCACATTCTGCTGCTCAAGCAAGTGAATATAATTATCTAAAAACCAACCAATTCCTGAATGTGTTCATTTTAAAATACTGTTACATAAGAATAAAAATTACTTCAAGTGGTAGTGATCTAAATTAGTTTTTGACTTAAGCCACGTTTCCATTGCAGCAGTATGCTTGAGTCAGAATGATGTAAGATACATTCCCATTCTCAACAAACATTATTAAGAGAAGAGTACCGTCAGCTGTTTGCAGTTAAAAATAAATGTGGCATAAAATTGCATCTTACAGTTCCTGGCTTCTGATTGAAAAATACTGAACTGTACTGCAAACAATGATCTGTGCTTACCAGGATACTTAATAGCAAGCTTCTAGATAGCTTCAAATCTTTGTATTTTCATGGAGTAAGCCCTCCTCCAAGCCAAGCCTCCTGTAATTGTCCTAAATACACCAGACTTTTTGTGTTTTGGGCAAAATAATGGAAACCTCTGAACATTAATGCATTTTTCTTCCATTCCTTTCCGTTTACCAATTTGCTCTCTGGAAAACACATTACTTCAGCGTCACAGATACTGAAGGCAAGGTAGGCTTCTTGGCTAAGAAAACTTTGTTAATGAGACCGTGAGGAGTCAGGATCAAAACCAACCAGCTTTTTAGTTATCGGACAACCTGCCATACCTTCTGAGCCACCATCACCCCACACAAATGTGTTTTAGTCTGCATCTGTGCCCTACTCTTATTGTTATAACTCAAAAAGTAGAATATATAACAATATAAGGCATAAAAAGATACTGTTTTATGCCTAAGATACATTTTACAATGAAGGCTATCTTAAAACTTTCACCAAAGTGGGGTCCACGAGGTTATGTATGCCGCTATAAAAAAACAGACATTTGCATACTAATGATCACCATGCTTCAAAAAGGACCGGACTTCCTTAGCAGCAGGAACTTTTAGGAAGCTTTGTCCCTTCAAGTTTGGACAGCTGATTGATCTAAGAGTAAATAAAAAGTATCCTGTTATTTAGGAGCTCCTGGTTTTAAGTGAACATGAAACAAAACAGCGCCAGCAGGGTATGAAGAAGGTGCCAAGAAAGTGTAAATGTGCTGAGTTTAGCAGGCAGGCAATGCAGCCAGCATTTCCGCATAAGCCTTGATTATTGAGCTGTGCCATCTTTTATATTTTGCCGAGCCAGATCGCGCAGCTGACATCCGTCTACTGTAACTCAAGGTAACGCACTCCCCCTCTATCCTGGCAAGATACTTCAAAGGGTGTCTGAGGATGTTATGTGGATATTTTTGGCTGCGATCTCCACCAGCCTAGTGCACTATTTAATAGTAATGAACACAGGCACCTAATAGAGAGACATGGGTGAGGCTGCTCTTGAGGAACTTAGACACTCGGCCCCTACACTGTCATTTTTGCTTGAAGGTACTGTGGTGATGAGCTGCTTACACAAGGTAGAGTAAAATGACAAAATTATTTCTACATATTGCTTTCTAGCTAAATCTGAGCCACGTATGGGCTTTTTTTATTTTTATGAAAATTAATTATTTTAAAAGTTGGATACGGATGTCTCAGATAGTTTATCAGGGACGCATGGCTCAGGTGGTCAGCAGGGCGTCCAATGACTGGAAGGTTGGGGGTTTGATCCCTGCTCCCTCATAATACTGTTGTGTCCTTGGGCAAGACATGTGTTTGATGGAGTTTGGGGCTGTAGGTGCAATATGTCTGCCTCATCAGTCTGCCCCAAGGCAGCTGTAGCTACACACACAGCTCACCACCAGTGTGTGACTGTGGAGTGAATGAATAATGGACTTAAGCGCTTTGAGTCCCTTGGGAAAAAAGTGCTATATAAATCTATTGCATTATTGTTTCTTACCTCAAGATTTAAACACGTCCTACTTCTAATCATATATACACTAGATTGGGATGCAGTAGCTCAGTGGTAGAGCGGTCATCCTATAACCGGAAGGTTGGCGGTTCAATCCCTGCTCTCCCCAGTTCACACTGTTGTTGTGTCTGACCTTGCCTCCCATGCTTCAGCTCTGGTGTATGAATGTGTGTGACTGTAGAGGTAGGTTTAGTGGTGGTCAAAGAAGGTGTGAGTGGCCCGCCGCTCTGTCTGTCCAAGGTGTGACTGTGTAAAGTACTTTGGTACAGCCAGGTACAAAAATGGGCTGACAGTTTTGGAATAGACTCACCACCATGTCATGTAGAAAGGTTCTGCTGATTAAAGAAGTAAGTTTGTCCACAAATAAAAGACTGTAAGTTCCAAGCTGAAGGTCTTAAAAACATCCATGAGCCCATAAGTAACTGTGTGTGGCACTAGTGCATGAGCAGGAGCTATAGTGGCACTTTCAAAAGACAACTCCAAGTGTGCACTGAAGTAACAGCATATGACAGTTCGTGGCGGAAATGATAAGCTGTTATTCAGGCAGAAAGCCGCCTGTAAGATACTTATCTCTTGATGTTTTGACACTTTTTAATTACGATTATTTTGTGTGTATTCCAAATCGTTCCTCAAACATGTTTGAATCATTCGAGGGCGAGTGAGGAATATTTTATTATGCTTTAATTTAATTATTGTCCCAAGGGGAAGTTGCCAGTTCAGTCTTCATGTTCAGCCATCCTAAACAAAATGAAATTAGAAGCACACTGTATTTAAAGGCAATGCTTCAGCAAAAAATAATGAAAAGGCTCTGGATTCCTGGGCTTCATTCTCTAATGGGGAAAGAGGAAGTCTGCATGAAAGTGGCTCGTGCACCAAGAGTCCACAAGATGTGCAAGTCTTTCCAATCAAAAGGTACAAAGTAAAAAACTCACACTGGAACTGGATGTACCCGATACATAATGAACATTGTGAATTTTCATTTAACCCTTAAGATGAGAACTTCTCTTTCAATAGAACCTTTTATTTTTCACACAAGACATTTTTACACTAAATCTTACCAAACTAGCTGAACATTTTTATCTCAAAATGATATCCAATTATACTTAAATCAATGGATTATTATCTATACATAGAAAAACAAATGTCTTCAAATGTATTCAAATATTTTAGCATTCATCCAATATCAGCCCAATATAGCATCTGAACTGCTTACGTTTTATTTTGAGCACAATGCCTTCTGCCTCGTCTCTCTGTATTTCCTCTTTGGGCTTGAGAAAGATATAGCCCCAGACTTTTTCTCTCTTGTCACAGGAATTTTCCTGTTTCTGTCATTCTGCAGCAGCCCCCGGTTTCCCCTCCTCTGTAGATCTGCTGACCCTGTCACCTCTCCACTGAGCAGCTCCTCATCAGCAATCAGTCCCAGTATTTGTAGAGGGCAGCTCGCTGGCAGGTTATGCTACCTTTGTGCCTTCACGATGAAACAATTTCCACTCATACCGCTTCCCCTGTTAGAATAGCTTTCCCAAAGATTTCTTTTATGATTTCAGGATGTATCGCCTGCAATTTTATGGGCTTCTATTACCAGTACCAATAATTTCACTGATTACATACCTTCCTGTCATTCCATTTACTGCTATGTGTTGGTGTGTATGTCACCTCAAGCAACACTAACTTTTCAGAATGTGCAGCTATTACAGGTCAACTACAGCTGCAAACTCAACTGGGACTGTTAAGTGTCAATATACAGTATATTGTATATTATTTAAGTAACAACCTTTAACCAGAAAATAACTAATAAATCATTAACAAATTTAAACCTCCACTACTATTGAAAGTATGTTTAAGATATTAACACATAATAGTCCAATGTAATTTTGCGGCAGTGCAGATGCATTAATGATGTGTGCAGACTTGTATAGGTTCTAGTGAGCTACAGGATTTTATAGGGTTAATAATGTGCCCTTTCATTTTATTATTTCATTTTCAAAATTACTTTGAGACTATATACATTTGACTGATTTTGAGACAATATATTTTGTGGTTAAAAAGTTACTTGAAAGGCTTTTCTGTGAAATCTAAAAACACATGAAACATTTTGATAGTATAAGTATTTTGTGCTCGTTTCTATGCCTTCTCTACAATAGCGTAATATTCCCAATTAAAATGTACTGAAAGTTGCAAGCCTGCCTGCAGTCAATGTGGCCCTGTCATCTTTATAACTGTTTGATCCAGGCAGGCCTTGGCTGCATCAAGTGCAGATCAAAGTACTATACATTCATTACAGCTCCAGCTCTTATTATTGCCTTCAGTGCTTGTTTCTATGTCATGAATGTTACCTGATCAAACACAGGGAAACAATTTATTCTGGAATTTATTTACTGATGCAATACCTTGTTGTCATATTTTTAGAGAATGTAAAAATAATTCCCACAATAACTGAAATGTGTCACATTTATCTTTTTAAAATACTTCCATAATTGGATTCTTAATGAACAGACAAAGTAGACGGACATAAAATACAAAACAAATGGTCTGACCCAAGAATCTAAATCCACTCTGTGCCACATCATATCGCCCACTATAGTACCACTATATTTTTTTGGTGATATCATTTCAGAATATCAACGATAACAAGTCATTAAACAGTCGTGAACGAGAATAGGTTCCTTATCTTGCCCTCTCACTGCACACCATGATGCAACTGTTGTCCCTTGTTGCTCTGAAACAGATTTACACAAACTGAAAACACTTTGTTTACTACAAACCTTATGCCAGCAGAGACAAGGAGGTGGTCAGTAGCAGGTTTTTAGCATTAGCCCTTGCTAATGCAAAGGAAACTCAAACAAACGGCTGACTAATTTAAATGTTGAAAGTCCTTTCACGAAATTGCCACTGCAGTACCAAATTAACTACTGATGGAACAAGTCACATGGCAGACAGAAATGCAGAATGTAGTGTTTTCAGTACATCCATAATGAAAAGACATTTGAATTGTTTATAACAATGTTAGTTGTAAACATGACTGATGCACTTGGCATCTGTGGTGAAATATTGTTCCCAAACACACCCACAAACCTAGACTTCTATTAAAAAAGCAACTTTTCATACATACTTGGCAATGATGCAGAACACACGGATATTAGAGTCTGGTTTTACTCACAGAGAATGTAGGTGTTTTTATATTTAACACCATAGCATTAGGTGTTTTGATATACAACCACACAAGCTGTATTTTTAGCATCACATGTTCTTTTTAAAGAAATACCACCAGATATAGTCTCTCTATAGAAAGCCCAATGGTGTTATTTAAATAGGACTCACAATGCAATGAACCAGGAGAAAACATTTGGATGTAGTGCTGTTAGAATGAGAGATGGCAGCAGTATTGAGGGGAGAAAAACATGTTCCATACAATGCAATGGCAGCACAATGCATTGCATCATTGCATTGCAGCATTATGCTTTAGAACGGGAAGCACAACAGGCAGCACAGGCATGATAAATTATTTCAGCGTTGACAATGCTTTTTACCTGACTTTCCTTGTAGGCTGCCTTTCGTGGGTAATCAGCAAGGCCGAATATGTGGTGCACAAAGAGCCCTGTGTGAGGGGGTTTTAGTGTGCTCGGGGAAAAAAAAAAGTGGCAGATTGGATGCTGAGATAGGAAAAGATAGGGAAAATAAGTCGGCTGCACTGCTTGCTCTGCCAGCTACTCAGTGAAAT
Organism: Perccottus glenii; assembly: GCA_024416835.2. Classification (NCBI taxonomy): domain Eukaryota; kingdom Metazoa; phylum Chordata; class Actinopteri; order Gobiiformes; family Odontobutidae; genus Perccottus; species Perccottus glenii. The sequence continues at coordinate 15,240,085 of CM044561.2, read as the reverse complement.
GTAGATGACACTATATTTTAAGTTATTTTAAGGTGTTGGGAACGAGTAAAAGAAAGTAATGTGTCACAGTCTTGTAGAACAAGAACAAATTTTGCCCACGGCCCTGTCTGTAAAATACACCTCTGCTGAGTTCAAACGGCACTTTCGGGCTAAATTGGGCTAATCTGGGCTCAAAGGGATGCCTAAAGTTCACAAAGTGTGGGCTCTGCTTAACAATGAAGAAGGTTAATTAAGACTGTGTGAGAATCTCTTCCAATTTACTGGACTGGGACTATATTACCACTGGCAATGATGTCCCAAGCCTTTTCATAGTGCTTTTTTGGTGCAGGTTATTTCTGTCTTTTTACAGCCCACCTTGACTGAACAAGACATAGCCATTCCAGCATAAAAGTGTAAAACTGTTAAGACTTTTTCCACAAAGATGAAGTGGTAAAAGGCTATAAATGGGCTTTTTTGGTGTTATGGAAATGCAGCAAATATCCGCCACTGCAAACAGACACTACAAAAAATTATACTGTTATACTGAGTTATACTGATCATCATACTTGCTTAATGGGCAATCTTTTTACAGATGATACTGGGTGCAACTGGCTATGATTAAACCAATTTTTATAAAAATATTTTTTAACACACAGAGGAGAAAAACAGTGCAGTGCTGTATCAGGTTTGTATTCAAGTAAAAGTTTCAATAATCACATCTGGATGGTAGAGGTTTGAAAGTGAAGACGTGTCATAGCTCATCTATGAGACTCAATTCTTAGTGCGTTTACGTGCACTTGAGTATCCTGGATATGATCAATTTTTTTTAAGTATCCTGTTTTTGTCTTTGTGCATGTGAACACTTTAGCCTGATTTCAGAAACCAGGATACGCCAAGGATATTTTTTTCTTATCTGTATTTGGAAATGCAGTAAATATTTGTCATTTTCTAATACAAAGAATCCAGGATACTAGTGTTTTTATGTATACAGGGATATTAACAACCAGGTTTCTCTGCATGTAGACTGGTTATAACCGGGATTCTTAAGTGCATGTAAACACACTCATTATGATGTCAACTCTAGTAAATATGTTTCAATTTGTTTTTTCAATAGGTTTTTGTAAATTGTGTAGGTTATAAAACAACAAAATGCTGTTTCACTTAGTAATAGTACAAACTGGATTTGTCATTGTCTTCTGTATAAATAGGACAGGTAGTGAAATATAGTAAATTGGTGGCACAAAAATGTTGCAAATATCCAAGAAAGCCTTAAAGGGGCTTCAGCCTCAGTTAGACTATGCATCTTTTTTAAACAACACATTTTTCAGTATAATTGCAGTGTACTTAAAGATACGTTTGCAGCTTACCAAGCAGTCCTGACTGCCATAGACTCTCTCTGTGTTGCACAGCACTCACATGGTGTTGTAGGCAAATGTGGGATTCTCATTAAGTGTGGTGTGAAAAAAGGTGCTAGTTCTTGGACCCAACAGGGCTAATTATCAGCTCTAAGGGCTAACGTGAGTCACTGGTTTCTGCAGCAACCGTCATCCAATATCACACGTTCAAAGGTGACAAAGGGTGGAACATGAAAGAAAGTCGTTGTAAAATTGCACTGACTCGCAGTTATCTCATTTCCGGATGCAGCACTGAGCAACACAGCAAAGTGTGAATTGTCCTCTTAATAAGAGACTGTATATTTGGAACAATATAGAGATGAATGCAGGCGCTGAGGCATTGATATGTATTCTGGCAATTATACAAATGCAAAGTGTAAATATACAGTATTTGCCATAATAAAAGGTCAACAAAGATTATATTTGGAAATCAAAAGTGAGTCAGAAGCAAATATTCTCTAACCTGACTCTGCCAGGTAGAACTGCTCACATTTCACAGAACCATCTTGGAAGGCTCCTTTGAAAGTGTTTGCAAAAGGGAGGTGCCTTCTGTCGGAAACGTGTTAGGTGATTGGATGAAGCACCGACTACCAGGAGATTTGTTTTAGCCAATTATAGCAACGATTAATTTGACATAAACAGAGTGCGGCAGATATGAAGAAACAACACACCTCTGTAGCCGTTCTTGCAAAGTGAATCTGCAAATAAAAGGAACGTTAACTAACACTAAATTTGTAAATGAAACAAGGAAGTCGGGCCGAGAAAAAAAGCAGGTATGATATTGCCAAAGCCAAAAGGAATAGAGCGGAATCCTTTCGGGACACATTTTTTTGCGTGAGCAGTTGACTTGGCGCAATACAAGATGGATTTACCCAAATTTGGAAACTCCCAAATCTAGCGAGAATCCAGCTGCAGCACAAGGTTAAACATTCTCTGCAAACCTACAGCACAGATGTCATCACGTACCCGCACAGTATTGATAAAATACCTTTGAAATGTCCACACTTTATGTAAATGGATACTCGGGCTCAGCAACAAAATTATAACATCCACCTGAGACTACTTTGACTTGCCAAGGCCCTGAGGAAAATTCCCAATGTCCCCACTTTAATTACAATATTACCTAAACAGGTGCAGGCGCCATGAAAGGAAGTCTATTCAGGAGCCACTCACCCTATCATTTGTTTGAATCCAACGCACAAGCATTTGGGGTTTGTTTGTTGGTAAATTTGCACCTGGTAAGGGAGTTTCTTTTTCCCTTATCAGGAAAAAAAAATGTCCTGGTCTTTTCGTAGTTCTTTGAGGTAATAGCAGACAGCAGAATATAAAGAGCTGCCATTTTATTTAGCTTTTCAGACATTGAGGAAGCACTTGTTGTGATTTATAAATATAAATGGAAAAGGCCCAAAGAGCACAAAAGCCCTTTGGTAAATGGCCTTATTGTTGTGTTTGGTGATGCATTCCCATGAGCCTTTGGGAGCTCGCAGCAGGAAGCACTGTCCATGGTGCTGAATTTCACTGGCCCTAGATGAATACAGCACATGACAAGCCCTAGTTACCACAGTGCTTAAAGGTTCTAGATGTGGATCCTTGGCATTTACCCCGTTTGTGTTTTTGCTTTTGTTTATAACCAACTTAGTCTGCTATACACTCCAAGAACTCCAAGACAACAGCAATGACAAATTCTAAGTCGTGGGGGATTTCAATCTGTTTTGTATTGATTTCAAAATGTGAGTAGGAAACAAAAGAAATATTTTTCAGATATAGGTGCCAATTGTTTAGCATTTGATCAATATAAGCTTAGACACAAGGGTCTTTATTGCTATATTTGATTCAACAATGAGCAAAGAATGACTCCCAGGTAAGAAGGGCCTCAAAGACAGTAAATTAATATTAGTGCAATTTGACACCAATTGTATACAGTATGTCTATAATCAAGGCTCCCTTAATACTCTGTGCACAACTGCTGTAATAATATCAGGCGCTGCCAGTAGCTACTGTTTTCATTGATTCATGTTTCCGATTAATAGCTGTTATTCTGATCTATATACATTATCTCAATCGCGCTCATCCTAATTTTCTACTTCATTATGAAGTAATTAAATGTAGATGTAACCTATACTAATTACAATTTGGCTTGGACCAGCAGATATATCCTCATGTGGTAAACAGGCTTAAACTGATCCATACAGAGGCATGTATCCACACGCACTGGACAAATTGTGAGCACTGCAGACACATTTATTTTACAGCTTTTATATGAAAAGCATTTAGCTTATTGAAAACAATTTTGCACAATGACATGTCTGTGCCCATAAGTAGACTGACTTTAATTAACGCTTACAAAGAGTTGGGAAAGAAAACAAAGGATAATCCGAACAAAAATGCAAAACCATCATTTGGGTTGAGTTGCACAATATATATAGAAAATGCATCGGGATTGCTATATCATAGTTTGAACTGCAATATATGTTAGTTGATACTATTTACCCCACATATACACTTATCAATATATACTCATTAATGTTGATGTTACTATGGGGTCCACGTTTGCAAAGAAGGGACATTAAAGCTCTATTTATCATGAAAGTTTATTATCCTCAAGAGGAAACGAAAAAATCACACTGTTATCTTCACTGCCGTATTCAACAGCAATATTTCATACCACATTTTACTAATATGGTAAAGCCCTTGTGTGTGGCCCAATTGTTTCTAAACTTTTGAGCTGAGCTGTAACTCTGACACCACATTGCAAATGAAAAGCCATTGTTGAATGTAGCACAGTTAATTAAAGCAAGGGCACCACTTTACATCTGTCACATCGCTTGCCAGTTCCTTTAATTATATATTTTGGTCAATCTGTTCTTCCTGATGTGAGAGGGGATGCCATACATGAGACAACATCTGCTGAGGTATGTCACATGAGCGTCAGCATCTGGCTGTGTTTTTGCACAGGCTGTCAGTCACTGGAGTAGCATCTCATACGCATTAATGTTCTCACATTGTGAAGACACAAATGCTGCCTAGCGCAAAGAGCTTACATCTGTGCCGCGGTTACAATTAATACTTCTCCAAAGCAGGCGAGCGGCGCACAAATACCCAGATTGGCACTACACACAGATATCCAGACACACCCCGTGGCTCGCAGTCATTTTGGTCCCTTATGTTGTCCATCAAGGAGACAGTGGTGACTGTTCTCCACCGAAGCTCCGCCCACAAAGGCTTGTGATCACCTCAGCTGTCAGGCGGCATCTGCTCAAACCACCAGCCAACAACTGTGCGACTGGCTCTGAAGAGAAAGTGGCACCTACACATGTTTACAGCTGTATATTTTTGCTACTTCTATTTTTGCTAATTGTTCCGTAGTGAACTTTATCTGTAAAGCTGTGGGGAGCCTTGTCAGACAGCTTTGTTTGTGTGACATGTCACATGCAACATGGGCGCGTCTTGTCACAGATGAAAACAGATTACATACATTTTGAAACATGGCTGCTCTTGAACACCATTGTCAACATGAACAGAAAGAATCAATAGTGACATGTTTGGCTTTGTTTAAAGAGTTGGTAATGGTTTTATTTATAATGAAAAAGATTCAGGCCACATACTAGAAACAACTGCACTCTACCAAGGGAAAGCTTTGATACTTTAAGAAAACTGTAGGAGGATGACTTTCCACACAGTCATCCAAACACCAACTAATGTGGTCAGGGCTGCACGTGGATACACTTGCGGATGACACAGAAACCTAGAGACACAGTAGCGCTCTATCCCAAGATGCTACAATTTTCCTGTTCGTAATCCTTCTGAGTCTATTAATATTTCTGTTTCCATGGCAATTTTAGCTTTGCCAAATGTTGTCCAGATAAGAGGAGATAAGAGCATAAGGAGGGGGAAGATAAGAGCAAGTGACCTGCGGAGATCACAGAACGAGAGGTCAGGCGCAAGAGCAGGAACAAGTCACTGAGAAATGCACCCTGCTTCCTTGGTTTTACTACTGACCCGAGGAAGAACGCAGTACGGAGGGACAGGTTTTGTCATACTTAAATTGTCAAAAACTCAGAAAGCAGTCACTAAATCAATCAAATATAGCATTCAATATTAGGTTTTTAAACAAAATATACTATTATCTACTGTATGAGTTATACAGTAGATAATAGTATATTTTATTTATACAAGACATTAAGTTGTTAATTTTTTGCATTTGTAATGACATTATGTAGACTATAAGCCATATAGAATGTAGAATTTACCATGGGTTATTTACAGTGCCACCATAATCAGTAATAATAACACTCAAATCTAAAATCAAATGCTAGTCATGCAGTAAATAGAACAGTCATTTTTCACTAAAGCAACACTCTGTAACTTTTTCCCTCAAAATCTGTAGCCTAAAAATAGCAGCCCAAAATACATTTTTTATAAACCAGATCCTCCAGTATGTTACTCTTACTGACGGGTTACCATATCGTGAAAACACATATCTTGCCAGATAAATACAGACATTTTTTACACAAAATACATATTAGGACAATCCTAGTAAAACAGTCCCATGTGGGTTTTGCAGCAGTGTTCAAAGAAACATTGGGTCGAATTTCTGAAAAGTTACAGAGTGCTGCTTTAAATGCAGGCCTATTTACACATATTTTTGCATTGTAAAATTGTAAAATGAAGCTCTAACAGAATACTGAAGGGTGTATAGTCTTACCTGCTTGTTGTACTTCTGCTGGCTTGTCTTGTAGCTGTAATCTGAGTACTGGTCGGAGCCGGTGGAGTTGTCGTCCCCTCCTGTTCCGACAAAGGTGTTGGCAGCAGGCAGGTCCTGGACGGCCTGGTGCTTCTGAGAGGCTGAGGGGGACTGAGCCTGCAGTTGGATGGAGGGTAGGGGGGAGTTGGAGCGGTAATGCCTGCCTATGTCTGGGCTTCCTGGTGAATATGTCAAGGGCAGGTGTATCCTCGGGCTATCATTGACTCCATCAAGGTTGAACTTTAGACTCTTCTGAAGACTGACTTCTTCCTCTTCGCCGAGTGGTTTAGGAGACTTCTGGGGCTTCCCCTTTCTGCCCCGTTTTCCTTTGGTGTTTTTGGGTGCCTGCTTGGGTGCGTATAAGTCTTTTGATTCCTTCTTGCCCGCCTGGTAGCCGCTCTTAGTCTCCCTCTGAATGCGGTGCCGGATAAAAACAACCACCAAAATCAACATGACAACACCTGCCACGCCAGCAAGGCTCCCAAACAAAATATTGCTTCGCTGTGCAGCAAATCCATTGTCAGGATCACCTGCAATGTCTCTGTCCAGCGGAGTGTAAAGGCTGTGTCCGACTAAGGCTTCCACTAAGCTGACATTTGAAATGGTCTCGTTCACATAAATGTGGACCAGCGCAGTGGCGTGGCGTGCAGGCTTCCCCCGGTCACTCACGCGAACAACTAAGCGATGCAGTCCGCCGTGCTTTCGGGTCATCTCTTTTGCTAGAGTTATTTCTCCACTGGTGGGGGAGATGCGGAATAACTGGTAAGGATTACCTCCAGCAATGCTAAAGAGCAACTCTGCATTAGGCCCACTGTCCAAATCTTCAGCTTCGACTATCTCCACGTGACTATCAGGGGAAGCTAGTGGTGACAGGCGTCTAAAAGAGGAATTAGACGGCTTGGTTACAACTGGATCATTGTCATTTTCATCAAGAACATTAATCGTGACTCCGACATATGATGACCTGGGTGGCTCTCCTCTGTCCACTGCTTTTAACCGAAAAGTGTAGCTGCTTTCTTTCTCTCTGTCGAATGATATGCTGGAGAGGATAGTTCCTGTTCCATTTTGAACTACAAACTTCCCCCCATCAGGCTCTACAGAGAGGTGAACATGAGCATTTTCACCTTTGTCCACATCCAGAACGGTCACCATGCCAACTGCGCTGAGGGGAGGCATGTTTTCCAACACTGAAAAGCTATAGCCACTAAGCATGAACTTAGGGTCATTATCATTACGGTCAAGGACTTTTATCACAACTGTTGCTGTCCCTTTGTGAACAGGCGAGCCCTTATCGGCTGCAGTTACTCGGAATTCATAACGCTCTTTATGCTCTCGATCAAGAGGGCTCCTGGCTCTCACCTCTCCTGTGTTTGGATCGATTTCAAACAGACCTTTGATGGATGAGTCTCCCACGATGTTATAGACAAGTTCTGCATTAGTGCCACTGTCCGCGTCTGAGGCGATAACATCCACAACCTTTTCACCCGGTTGGTTCTCTTCAGCAAATTCTACCTCAAACAAAGTGGGAGAGAATATGGGAGAGTTATCGTTCACATCCGTCACTTGGACTTTCAAGGAGTTTGTACTTGAAAGAGCGGGGTTTCCAGAGTCGACAGCCACTATTTCAACACGATAATCTCTAACCCTCTCGTAATCAAGAGGAGTGGTCGTCTGAAGGAAGTACTTTCTCTTGTTGTCGCTTGATGAGTCGCTGGCGGGGCGTAGTTGGAAAGGCACATCTCCTGCCACCACACAAGTAACCACAGCGTTCTCGCCTTCATCTCTGTCCGACACTTGCACCAAGGCTACAGCTGTTCCCACCGGCATGTCCTCTGAAATGTTCGCCACCCCTTCGCTGTGAGTCACAAGACCAATTCCGCGGATCTCCACAGCCGGTGCGTTGTCGTTCTGGTCGGTCACCTCGATCGTGACAAACGTCTTGGAGCTTTTAGGTTGAGGGCCCTTATCTTTGGCAACCACATAGAATGACAAGCTGCTGATTTCCTCCCTGTCCAGTGGACCTTTGACATAGATTACGCCAGTCGAGCGATCGATGCGCAACAGCCTGGGAACAGGGTCTACAGCTTGGTGAAGGGTGTACTCAATTTCTCCGTTGGGGCCCATGTCAGAGTCATTTGCTTTGACCTATAATCAGAATGAATATGCGTTAAAGGCTACAAACAGCAGTATAGGCAGAGAATAAAAACAGCTCTCAGGTCTGTTCTCGACACAGATCAGGAAATGGATAAATGTTTGAACTGAGCACAGCAGGGGTTCAGCTTTTATGTACAGGTGTATTATATTACTGCGATCCTTTATGCTTTTAATGTGTGTGCCGTCGGTTTCTTTGTTCTTATTTGGTTTAATGGACTTTTGTGAAAAAGATCAATAGAGCAACATTACACTCAACAGCATACACTCAGATAGACATCCATCTTCTTTTTGACACAATAATGCCACATGTGACAGTGTGTGCACTTGTTACGCTTTAATTCTATCATTCTAGTAAAATACGTTTTAATTATTATAAAAATGTAGGGCTGTGTATTTCTCGCTTTAAAATGCAGACATATGAGTCAACAAGAGCTGTGGCCTTGGTTTGGCAACTACTGAATACTGATAACTGATAATTTAGGTATTCTGTGGTAATATGTTGATCCACACATTACAACTTGGTCTGGGATATATATACAAATATATTTTTATGTTGAAAGCAGTTGTTATGTTTAAATGCATTTTGAGTCCACACCAAACTTTAAAAAAATTGTTGTTAGGTGTTTAGACTAACACAAATGTAGAAAAAGTAAAGAGGACAATCTGGATTTCTAATTTATTAAACTTAACAATGACCAATGTTAATTGCAACATAATTTTGTGGACAAAGATTATTTCAGTTTTGAAATTTAAATATTATTATGGACATAACCTATGTCTGTTTTAAATTCAATCCACAGAGTCATTTATCTTACCTGCAGCACAGAGTGGCCCACTGGACTGTTTTCAGAAACTTCAGCTTCATAAGTGGACCTTTCAAACTTGGGAGAGTTATCGTTGGCATCTGTGACTACCACTCTGAGCAAAGCACTGCTGTAGCGCTGCGGGTTCCCTCCGTCCACTGCCTTGATGGTGAGATCATAGGAATCCCTAAACTCGCGATCTAGGTTGCCCAGAACAATAAGCTGTGGGAGTTTCTCTCCTCTGTCCTCAGCCACTTGTAAACCAAATAGAGTAGCCGCGTCTAGCCCTGCAGTCAGGGCATAATCGGCCACTCCGTTTCTGTCCGAGTCCCTGTCGGTGGCAAGGGGGATGGAAAAAAGCGCACCCATCATTGTATTCTCGGGGACAGAGATGGTGAGCACAGAAGAGGGAAATTGTGGGGTGTTGTCATTGATGTCCTGCACCTCAATGCGCCCTTCAATGAGTCTGGGGCTCTGGTTTTGTATCAGATCAGTCACTGACACTTCAAACTCCAAGTAACAGAGCTTTCCCTTAACCAGAGTGCGACAGTCCTTCAGAGTCTCTCTGTCTATAGGGATCTCTGTAGTAAAAATGTCCCCAGTCTTTCCGTCGACGCGCAGGTAAGGGGCGCCCACCTCCAGCTTGTAGAGATGACCCGAGTCTGGGAGACCCTGGTCTGCTGCGAGGCTGCCGATCAGAGTGTTGGGGGGCTGCTCCTCTGGGACTCGGTACAGGATACTGCCTTTAGCCGTGCCATGCAACAGCACCAGGGCCCAAAACAGCACAAGTCGCAAATGTAGTTCCATTAGTTCATCAGAAGATCTGCCTGCAAGATAACAGAGCAAAGTTGTTTCCATTAGAAAATCATGCTTGAGGAATACAACATACTTTAGTAATTATTTAACCATAGTTGAACAGAAAAACCACAGAGCTTTGCAGAAAGCCAAGGGCTGAACAAATAATTTAAGCAAGAAAAGGTCTGTCTTCATTTTATTATATTTTCCCTTTAAGGCTATAACATTAACTATATTTGTCAATACATGGTACCAAAACCTACAGCGTGCCCTTAAGCACAGCATAATAATTAAACATGAACAACAACAAAGGAAAATTAGGCTTTAAAAAAAATGCAATCGCAACTATAACCCAGCATGGTTTCCTTTTTCTCCCTAAGCTTCAGTAGCTTCAATGAATGTCTCAGCCTTTACAAATTTTACTTGGATTTAATGTCGGAACCAGAAGTAATATCTTGTGTGCTCGTGCAAAACAAACTTTAGGGCCAATGTGGATTGTTGCAGCTGCCTAATCAAATAAAAATGTAATACAAAATCTCAGAGATTTCATATAGCCTAAGAGACTCATCATTTCAATATTACGTTAAAAAACATTTAGTGGAAAGCAATCTAGCTCAAAATAATCTATAGTTTACAAATCCATCTCCAACAAATCTGTCTACACACAGACAGAAATGAGCCATCCTGTGCTTCTTTATTGTCAGAGAGGCTGCTGAACAATAAGGGCTTCGACACTAAGGGCCATAAAGCCAATGAAGCCATTCCTCATCATGCAAATAATGCAACTCAGCCATTATCATCCGGGCTTGCAACAATGCACAATGCAGAAATTTCCATGCACACTCCCCTGCTACTGGCTAACTTAAACACTGTAATCATTATGTTTGATTTTGAACCTTTCAACTCAGTAATTATAACCCATTATTTTAGTGTCTTCTTTGATCTGTATTTCTTCCAGCTAAAGAATTCTGGCTTTTTTTCCCATGCTGCAATGATTTTAAACTATAATTATTTCCTCAGTGTGAGTGTGCTTTGTGTGTGTGTGTAAGAGAGAAGTGCAGAGATTTATTGGTAATTAAAATGGGAACAAACAGTGAGGTTAAATATTTAGGTTCAATACACTGGGAACTGAGGGTTACATTTTACTTGGGTTCGGATGCAAGTGGCATGGTTATTCTATTCTTTATTTTATTTGTAGGCTGTTTTTGATGAAAATGAAATATTAATATTCATTTGTACAACAGTAGTAGAAAGTGTTGAGCGGTTGTGGTCTCCCTGTAGACAGAAGCATGTTACAGTCAATTCCACATTGATTTTCAACTGAATCACTTGCACTGCTTGAATTTTGAATCATACTTTGTGATGTTATGTCATGCTTTACATTTGAGTAACTGAGCACGGTAAGAGAAGATATTACACACAATAGAGGTATTTAAAAAATGCAGGTGAAAGAAGTGGGTATTTTCACAGAAGGAAATGTATAGTATTAAAAATCTTACCTGAAAACAATTAATTATGTAAACGGACAATTTGTCTTTATGTGGCCATTATAAGTGCCCTATTTAAATATGTTTTAGACAGACAGAGTTTTATTGTGTAAAATTACAAGAACTATCCTGCCTTTTCAATACACTTGCACTGTACATTGGCATGTTTGACCTAAACTTGCAAAGTCACAGATGTTTGCACTGTATAGAAACAAACTGGTGGAAAATGTGACCTTTTAAATGTTTTGAAGATGGGCAGTTATTATGAATTATGGAGAAATGGGCACAGAACAAACAGAGGCACCTACTTCCTCTGTCTGGGAGACCAGACATGGTTCAGTGCCTCGCTGCCTCCCATTGGTGCAGTCACTTACTGTGTGCTAGAGTCTACATCCAGGTTACAAAGAAAGCAAATGTAAACCAGTGTAGTGGGTTAGACTGAGATATGTAGCGCATGTACTGGAGAGCAATGAGGGCAGCTTCTATGAGATAAAATCACTGAATGAGTACATTCTTCAGCCCAATGTTCCAGAGCACAGCAAAAGGAAATATGTACAAAGCCAGGATTCACGAGTCCGCAAAAATCCAATAAGATATCTAATTTCTTGTGAATACATTAAAAATGGAAGTGCTGGTTATTGATGCACTAATTGCTTAGTTATCGATGTGGCCCTTTTTTACATTTGCAAGGAGAGCGTGTAGTCATTGTGGCGTAAATGGTGACTGTGTGCTTTGTGTGTTCATGTGTAACAGAGAAAACTGTGGGCAGGAGTACAAAGATTATCCCAGGATACAATACAAAACACCTTCCTTGACCACAACTGACACTTCTTATTGACTCTGTGGTCTATACTGTTAAGGCAGTAAGTCTGCCAATGCATAGAATATACAGTATACTATGCTGCTGTCCCCTTCTACTTGACTGTATTAATTATGTTTTTCAAAATAACTAAAAGTCTATTTAAAAATGAAAACCTTTGGTAATGTCATAATGTAGTGTTTACCTACAACTGTCCCTTGTCCATTATAGCCAATTGGAGAGTGAATAGGCATGCTTTTGTAGCGACATGATTGTTATGGTTGATGACACTCATGACTTAATGTTTTCCAGTTGGCCTCATGCCTGTCTTCCAGATGGCTCCGTGCCTGGCAGCCAAAGTGAATCGGTGCTGTTTTTTTTGTTGTTTACATTTACATTAAAATTCATGTTCCTTCTGAAATACAGGTTTTTGCCATTAGTCAGTAATATTCTTCAGATAAGGAATTCTCACTGACACCAGGTCTTAGGGGTGTTATCTCACAAAGCTGAGCTATCCCAGAAATATTTCATCAAAACCTGGACAGCATCAAATGTCTTTCCCTCTTCTCAAGGCAGCTTAAGGTGCTGGTAACTTGTGCTGAGATTGTACAGGATGGAGGATGAGAGTCTTTTCGAATCACTGCATGTCTCCTATAAGTTCACTACCTGAAAAGCAAAATGGATGATTTAGAACTGCTGAACACAACTAGGAATGACATTTCCAGCATCTCAGCACTTTTCCACTGAAAAACTTGGTTATCATCTGCCATCCCAGATGGTGTGGTGGACCCACAAGACTACAAGCTGATTCAGGAGGGTTCCAATACATAGCCTCAGCATAAAATCAAAAAGGAAGAACAAAGGGGTGGGCTTCTAGTGTGGTCTAGCTCATTTATCACAAAGTGTCCAAGTCAACCATCCTATGTGCTACTGCTGTCATCGAGGACTTTGCTTGTGTCAGACCATAAAGCGAGTGGGTAAATAACACTTTTAATTAGGGAAAGAGAGAAAAGGTTTATTAAAAAAATGCAAATTGCAATAAATAGCCAACTGAAAGATGAACTGAAAGACTTGCACTGATTCTATTGATGTGTTGAACCACTCATTTTAAGACCTCCACTACCACACAGCAGTGCTTAGAGCTGCACTGCACTTGGCTCACCAGTGTATATTTTGTCAATAGACTAAACATTATAATGTATCTAAGTATATTGATATTTTAGGTATTAGAACACTTCACACTGAGAACGTCATTCTGCATACAGTACATGCTCCTAGGCAACAAATATGATTTAGAAAAGTCTTTCTAAATACAACCAAAGCATCCATAGAGGAAAACTTCAGAACTACCACCAAAGCTGCGTCCAGCATATAACCTCATGCTGTGAGCCTGCACTGGTCCAGATGGTTCAAACACAGAGAAAAGCTGAAGGCAGCCTGTACCACAGTATGCACATAGACCTTCTAAAACAGCCCAGAACTGCCTGCTAGATGGTGCTATCTCATGGGGAGATATTTGACTTCCTGAAAGAGGCTGCAGTCATTTCCACATCTCCCTCAAAGCAGTTCAGGACCCAACTGAACATTGCAGGACAGGTGCATCACATGTCAGGGACCAAAAAAGCTAATAAAAAGCATCAGGGGTGCCAGGTCTGAGTACAAGAGGAGATTAGAGAGTCTGCGCTTCATGACTCATACTCAGCATGGCCTTCACTCAACAGACTCACAAGCCACAGGAGAAGCTCGCCCAAGCACAGCCCTTCACCTGCCACTGACCTCTATAGTTAGCAACGGCTCTTCAGAGAGACACTCTTCTGAGGGTTGTCAATTGGGCTGATGCTTTACTGAAATATAGATGTGTTGTGTTTGCTGTATAGCTGAGCTGCTGTCAGTATGTGGAAGAGTAGAGCAAAGTATCTATTGCACATGATTTATTGTTTGTTAACGTTTATAGCAAAGAATTTAATAAACATAGTATTAATTGTACTCATTCTTCAAAACTGCTGGACTTCTAAAGAATATAGTGTATGAATATATTATCTTCTTATTGTTACATTTATTTCCCATTAATATCTGACAGTAGCTCCAAGAATAGAGAGACATTTTCTATTTGTCGTATGCCATTTTGACTGACAAGGAAATTGTCTTTGTTCCGCAAAACAACAGCCTATGGCCCTGCACGGCTTTTAAGAAAATCATGCTGTAAGAGGCAGTAAGAACCAAAATCCAAATAGCTTTTAATTGATAACAAGAAATAATTCATTTCAGTTTCAGGTATTCATGAACAATTTGTTTCTTTTACCTTAATGTTCACTGTTTGTGCTGTCAATATGCTCAACAGCTGGGATATGTTTTCTTAAAATATTATAATAACTGACCCGTGCAAGATGATATTGATGCATTGATATTGACTCAGGTTTCTCATTGCCAATTTTTATTAATATTTTATTAATTGCCCAGCCCTACTGACGGGCAGAGCCTGTTACACATCTCTGCTTCTTGTAGAGGAAAAGTGAAAGTCCCTCCTGGCAGCTGCACATCAGTTTAACTGTGAGCTGATGAATTCTCAGCTGGCCCAGTGCACCACCCAGCTGACGCAACCACTCAAGAAAACATTTCAACTTCCCATAGAGTCTAAATCAACACCTGCATCAAAAGGTGTTGTTCTGATTTCCACGTCTGGCCAAAGGAACTAAAACTGGTAACAAAGATTTCAGAAAAAAGCCCTTTCCTATCTCACAAACATTACAGACTCACTTCGCCGCCAACTGCCGTTTGTTTTCCTATTCGTCAGACACAATGCAGAGAGCTCTGTACCACCCTAGCCCCTGGGGTATAGACTCCTGTTTATCCCTGCTGACTTTCAAGCCGCCATCCCTAAACTTCTCTGTGAGTTTTGCCAAAAGCCTTTTACACCACAGGCAGTTGTCAAACTGTCTTCAGGTATGTTGACATTTTCTAGGTGGGAGGAAATAGGAAAGAATCGGGTTAACTTGTGCTTTTTGGGGCAAGTGGGGAGATTTTCAAATGTTTTAATGCAATTCTGTTTCATGAACACATCAACAACCTGTACCATTTAGTTTAATTACTATCACTGCCATCTTTCAAAGATTTTCCTAGATTGTTGTGATAAATATTATAACAACATTGACACAAACCTACAATATCTGAAATATAAAATGATAGCGTAGAATGTAATTGCGCCGCGGCACATGTGTGTCTCTCCTGGTTACCATAGAGACAGACTATCTAGTGACTGAGTCAACACTGACTGACCGGGTGACATTTGCTCTTTAAGTCGGCCTTTCCACAGGTCCAGCAGAAATGACTCAAGCGTGCAATGAGCTGCAGGCCATAATAGTAAATTACCAAGATGTCAAAAGGGTAGGCTTGTGTCAGATACATTTCCAAGTGAATCCAAAAGAATACCCAATAATACCCAAAATAAATAATAAGACATTTAATGCCTCTATTTAAGCCAATGTTTGGCACTAAATAACTCCAGAGCAGGGATTTCTACTGTAACCTGTGCTCTCTGCTGCATTGCCAGTGTGTGGAAAGATAACAGATGATTTAATGATTTTCCCAACTGATGTGATTTGATATATTGGCTGACTCTGCGCCTTTAGCTAGTATAACAGGTAAAATCCATTACCCTCCACCGCCATGATTTATGACGGGTTGTATCACAGCTATGGGTCTCCCTTCGGATGATCTACCAATAGAATTTACTGCAAAATGTTTCGCTATACACTTTTAGCACCTGGGAGGGCTGGTGAGAAAGCACTGGCCTTTGGCTGTGAGCAGTTGCTAAGTGCATGGCCGTTTGAATTACCTCTCCATGTAGGCAACGCCAAACCAAAAATACTGATAGAGGGTCACACCTTACACCAGCTGCATTTAAGCACTAGCAGAGTTTAAAAGGGGGGAGATATCAGCATTCAGCCAGGTTGCACACTTTGTATTCCCATTCTGCTCTGGTTTATGTGACTAAGAACAAAGTTTATTTTAGTTTCACTGGAATCTCTGGACACTTTTTCAAGACAAGAAGTAAAGACAAAAGCTTTTTCAGGGTTGATGTGTTTAACAAATGGCCAACAGTAAAACCCACCCCAAAAATCCATGATATACCACACATTTCAATCTATAGTGCACAGCAAAACCTCAATATCCAGGTAACCACAAGAACAGCGTAGAGTTCCCCACTGTTCAACTGTCACCCCAACACGCTAATTCAATTATACAAGAGAACAGACACACACATACAGAGATGCATGGATAGACAGAGCTTGTGCTGAAGTATGAAACTAGGTTATGGAGCGTTTTTTGATGCGGTGCTTTGATGGTCCTACAGCATGTGTGGGAACTGGAGATATGACTATGTAGAGCAGACTATTAAAATATGCCTGGTGGTCTGAGGAGTAAAGAAACAACAGCCCAGACTCTCAGAGGAGAGAGCACGGGAGATTACCCGTGTGGCTGCGGAGATCAAACATTTCTTCACCAATTATATGCAGCAATCCTTGAGCACAACTGCGGATGACTTGTTAACACAGGCGTCAATGAGAAACCCACAATACATTTGCGCACATAAGCGTTTCTCCTGAGCAAACAGCTTCAAATCAAGATCCACTAATAAAGGCAATTAGGGCGATGTTTGGGGCTGGTATGTGAGAGACAGGCGGGAGCGGTGATACTGAGGGAGCACATTTTCTGCTTCACAGCATCGTAATGATAGAAAAGGCAATTAGGTTATTGACAATAACTATAATATCCAATGGCAGGCAGCGTACATTTCAAGATGATGTGGTTAATGACTGGAGTCTGGCTGCTGGAGTCTTATACTTTGAGGTCTTCTTCCCATTAACGTGGCATTTTAGCAGGTTGCACATCTAGTCCACTGTTGGCTTTCTGTTGCAGCAACCTGTCAACCTGTAACACGGAGCAGCTGCCGCTATCGCCTCCGCTTTTACCAAGTGCACCACTGGCAACTTGTAGCGTTTCACTCAAGTCTATTTGGCGCCCGTTTGGCTTCTGACAAACTTAAGCTATTAGATAATATCAGAGAAGAGAATCCAAACAACTTTTCCGGTTTAATTAAGTGCCATTACCTGATCCAGGGACTTCTCAATGAGCGGCTGTCAATCGCTCGCCGCTGATATCCGCCGGTGATCCCGCAGGCTCGCGTCCAAAGCCCTTAAACCTCCGTCACAGCGCGGCGAGCAAAACAACTTCACATACGACAATATCCATTCAAAACACCGAAGAAGTTCCCCGCATTAAAATGTGCAATCCTGTCTTCAGTTGCTTTGCGTCAAGAGGCGTCTTCTATTTTATTTTATATAGAAATATATATTTTTTGCTTGTTTCACTTAAAGCTGGCAAACGTAGTCTCCATCCATAGACACAGCACCGTGTCCCATTTCCACTCCTCAGTCAGTGGTCCGCTGCCAAGATGTGCACTGTGGTTGGCGCATCCCTTCAGTCCAAGTTTCTCCAAATGCACTAAGTAGCCTAAAGCGCGCTACGGAAGCCTGAAACAAAGCAATGCGTGTGTCATTTTCGAGTCGACAAAGCTAAGCGCTCCTCTCTCCAAATAAGAAGCCCATCTGAAGCATTTCCAGAGAGCAAGTGGTGAGATATTATGTGTAGGTTAGTTGCTCCCCTCGCCTCTCTCCTCTCGCTGCTCACCAAAGCGTGGGAGGAGGTGGGGCTCCCATCCACCGCAGCAACTTCTCACTCAACAGCACATTACCCCGGCCTGCCTACCACGAAATTGTGTGATTCCTGCAGTTTAAGACCATCACATCAAACTGGGTCACTTCAAAATTGAAAACGATTATTAGAAGGCATGGCCATTTTAGAAGCATGTGGTTATCTTTTCAGGTTTCTTTGTATATTTGCCGCAGCTGCCTTCCTGTGGGATAGACATGTCGTGGCATGTGTCTTAATAAGATGGAACAGGTAGCGTGAACTGGCCGTTTACTTGTTGATATGCATTGCATGTGGCTAAATAAGAAGCCTAAAATGGAAGGGAGCCTGGCCACTATTTGTTCATCTGGCGCCACCCTCAGGCGGTTCGTATAATGAAAAAGGAAGTAAGAGTTGTCTGCAGGCTGAGGAAATAAGGGAGTGATTTCTAACACTGATACTAGAGGAATGCATATGCTAATGTTTGTTGCCAATGAAGACAGTGTTTGTCTATTGCCAAAGAAAGGATGAAAGGCGAAATGCTGTTTGGTGTTCATGGGAGAAATAGTTCTGTTTGACATCATCTGTGGCGGTGTAATTAAAAAAAAACAATGCGTTTGCTCAGGGCTATAAATCAGCTCGGCTCAGTGGGGAGTGAAATCCATCCCACACCGCTTTCTCTCTCTTCCTTTCTTCCAAAACTCCAGTGCCAGTGATCATAACTGCTTAGGCAAAAGCAATGGACCAGGAGCGACGAGTCAAACGAGGGTTTTGTCACAAAGGAAAGCCTTGAGCAATGTCCTCCGGAGAAAACTTGATTTGCTATCTTCCCCAGGCATTCTGAAGCAAGAGTTTATCAGAGTGCTTGCAGTCTGTGATCCTTCACTCCTCCCCCATCTCTCATTAGCTGCAAACACACAGCTGTTGGGTTACCTCTCCAGGGCTCCCATTAAGGGCTGCCACTCAAGCTTACAGTGTCCCCGAGCCAATCATATTAGAGCTCCCGCCCACGCACCGCTGCCGCCGCTATGCTGCTCTTCAGCTGCTGTTCTAATAACGTTTAAGTATTATCACAGGTGGCCCATAAGTTGTCTGCGGAGTGAACAGGTAGAGGGGAAGACGGTGAGCACAGGGGGCAGATTCATGATCATGAGAACAGAACAAACATGTCCCACAGCCAAGTGACCCACCATTTGAGTCAAATCATTACAACTGATTTAAATGTTTAACACTTCATTTGAATAAGGCTTTGCATCACTGCAAGCAGCCAGGCACTCTCTTATTTCCCAATCTTTTGCAGGTAAGAGCCAACGGCAGTAAACGTAATCAAACATTTTGGTAACACTTTAGAATAGCTCACACAATGACACAGTAGTTAAGGATTAATAGATGTGTAGTTAACAATTAATTATATGAAATATCATTAATGTGTAATTTTACATGGGTTTATGGTTATGACAAAAACATTTATAACAATGTTTATAACGTAATAGTGATTATTAATGTTGGATTAATGCTTTGCAAATGATGAAAGAAGGAGTAATTAAGTAAGTCATTTACACAGAGTCTCAACTCTCAAGTAACACTTTTTTTTCATTCAGCCATACTAATCTATCAAACAATTCAAACCGGATGTGTTAAAAAAGAAAGATATGAAAGATAGAACGACAAACATATACAATAGATTTAGCAGGCGTCTCATTTGCCTTATTTGCCTAAACGTGTAGGACATTGTAGTGTAGCATTGTTTAGTATAGTAACAGCACAAAGTTCCCTTTTTATACACATTGTTGTCTATTTTCGACGTCCAACTAATGGTTTCCAAGGCTGTGGCACAGAAGCATGGGCCAAATAAGGCACACGTGTCTGGTTGGCAGGAGAAACACACCTACTGTACTTTTAACCACCATGATAGACAGCGACCTTTCCAGGAGGAAATGAAAGAGAAAGGGTGTGCTCACGTGGACGTCTACAATGGCCCTGTTCAGACACAAAGAAACAAGAGCATGTTAATTCAAAATGCTATAGGATGCTATGTATGTAAGCATTATTTTTAGTATTTAAACAGCTTTCACAGGAGATACAAAGAGTGAAATAGAGGCTCATTTATATGCCTGAAATAGTGAGCTTAAACAGCACTTTTTGAATTGGCCAAATGTGATGATCATTTTCTATATCAGAACAAAGCACATGCCCTCAAACTCCCCACTAGACTCTGCACACAGTATAGTATTTAAAGTTTTAAATTCAAACTTTGTCAAAACCTAAATTAGCCCAAAAATAAAAAAATAAAAAGAGAATTCCCTTAACATATGTTGCCCTAACTAGGCGGCTTGACAGAGCTACTAAGACAGATGAGTTACATAGACAGTCACGCAACAAAAATAACAGAAAAAAGCAGATGGAACTTAAGTTGCCAGCCCAGAATTGAAAGTATAAATCAGCTATGAATCCCCATGGTAGAAATCAGCTGCCACTCTCTATACATACAGTGTTTTATACGTCTGGTCACATCTCTGTCAGTGATGTCACAGCAGGTGTTTTGCCTTTGACAGCTGATGGAAAACACCTTCCACTGCATCACAAGGTGCACACGCTGAAAAGTGCAACTAAGCCCACAGGCTTCGGTGCTGCAGCTGCCGGATGTGTGTGGGGATGTGGATTTACTTTTTGTTAAATGTCACTGCAATCAAAACACAGTCTGGGAAATATTTGAACCACGGCAGAACGATAGAAATACAAAAAAAAAAAAACTGGTTGTACATTTGAGCAGTCAAGCTGCTGCAGATGCGTCAACCTGGGGATTGAAGACACAGCGATGTGGAAAGAAGACATTATGCTTTGATGAGTGTTGAGACAAAGCTCGCTTTCTTCCCGGAATAGAAGAGTAAAAAAAAGAGGCCATCTTTAGCAAAGTTGTAAAGACTTTCACTAAAAAAAGAAGGTGTTGTTTAGTGAATAGTAGAATTGTGTAATTTGTGGTTTTCTAAAAAAAAATTACACATACAAATTCATTCTTTTTACATTTACATAGATGTTATAAAGTTACCCACCTACCACCTGCTCGCTCAAGTGTACTTTCAAAATTAAAAGCATTTCAAAGTGAATAAATTGTCTGGTCAGCTGGACCTACAATGTTGCTTTACCTTCTAGCTAGTCTTTGGCATATCTTAAATCAGACAGATTTTTAATGCCATTACTATTCTAATGCACTTTACAGAACGGCACTGTTTTGTTCTAGGTTTAATTGTAATATGTCACTACAAATTGTCATGTGTACTATGTGACAAAAGTTTGAACTTATGCTTTGCACTTCACAAAGTTAAATAGTAATTACTTCTAACTCCATACATTTTCCCAGCTCAGTTTATTGGTCCATAATATTTTTACAATGAGTAAATGTATGCGTATATCTAAAGCACAACTGAATGTCTGCGGAATTTTTTTTTTAACCCTTGTTATAATTTTACCCATACAATAAAAAAACAACATTTAAATTACTCTTTTCTCCAATACTTTATACTTAAATTTTTCTACACGACTCATCCCCCGTAGTTCTCTGTTAAGCATCTCCCTAAAAACATAATTGTGCATTATTTCTCATCCCAACTTTGTTTTGGACTCAGCAATTGGTTTCATTAGATTGCTAATTCATTACACACTTAAAACCCCACTTAGCGCAGAGTGTAGGACAAGGATTATTCACAGTATAATGGCTGCAAAGCAGATTTGGCTTTGTAAACCTTCATAATGAATGTGGTGGTATATCACTGCAAGTCTTAATGCCACTATAAAGCAGACACAGTGATTAGTTCAAGAAGTTCAATTTAAAAGCACCTATTTTTACCCTATTGTGGCCTTATTTGTTGCCAAAAAAATCTGAAAAACACTCCAATGAAATGTGTTAATTACCAACTGACTTCCTAATCAGTAACATGCATCTAAAGAGCTTTAAAAGAGCCGTGTTTATAATGTTGTCAGCGCCACATGAGCAACTCGCCATCATGACTGTCAGGTTTTTTTACTCAGTGTGTGTGTTCCTGATTGGCACTTACAAAGGCTGAACAATTCTCCCACTAATATTTCCACCAGCAGCTGTCAATTTGGTTATCACTTCACATTGTGCACACTTGTTTATCGTTTCCAAACAACATCACAGAGGAGACAGGTGGGAGGCTTAGCGCTAAGGCTCAAGCTGATGTAGCGGGGAAAATGAGGAAGTTGTACAAAGTGGAGACAAAACTGACAGTCGCTGAGGCAACAAAGACAAGACAGCGGTGGATAGGGTCAAAGGTTACGGTCAGGCTACAGTCGTGCTACAATGTGTACAGTTATTGGTTTCTTATGAGGTCTGAGCCTCATCTCCCTGGAGACAAGGTATAAGTACGGTCTCTGCCTCTGGCCCTATTCTTAGAGAGAGTATGGACTGAACTTAAATCAAAACAAGAGGGAGCAATTGGACTTATGTTTGGCCCTTGTGGTTTGGTTAGTTAACATAATGGGCTTTATAGCAAGCAGTGAGATTTAAGATGGGAGAAGTGTTGTTTTCGTACAAGAAAAAAAAAATATTAAGTGAAGAGTTATGTAACTTTTAACCATAAAAGACATAGCCTTGCAATCTTTAAACTTTAACGCCTCCTTTAGTTGAAAAATAGAATAATAGTTCCTCTGAACAAAAATGTACATAGGTCTTAAATAAGCATGGGGCATAACAGTTGCTTAGGTGTGAGCAGTAGTAAAGCTGCAAAGTCCTTTACTGGCTACAAACCTTGTAAAGTTTTAGGGTTTCATGTGGACAACTTGTAGCTATTTGCTTTGTGGCCATCTCGCGGTGGCCTTTTTAATGACAGTTCACCCTGTATGGTATACTGTTGCATTTCACTGTTCCATCGTGACATTTCTGACTCCTGTTGAGCAGGAGAACAGTTTGTCTCCTCATCATCCCACACAAACCTACACACAACTACCTGTCTCTGAAACCGAAACAGCTCAAAAAGAAGTACGGACACAGAAAGATAACACCCCACTATGCACATTTAGTTTATAAAAAAAAACAATAACCTGTCAAAAAACAAGTATAGTTATTGCAATATTCTAAAATGCTCTCTCATAAATCTACTAAACAAGCATCACATGAATACATTCAAACTAAATTATTCAAACACCGCACTGCAATAGAGAGGCACATAATCCTGGTGCAGTTACATAAACATACAGTATATTCATCCTCCTTATCTCAATGAGTGTTTATTCCAGGATTACAGCACAAGTGTCAGTCTTTTTCTTATAGACAGTGGAAGAGGGTGTACTGTATGTTTAAAACTGCCTGCAGCCACTGTAGTTTGCATCTGTGCCCATTGTTTATATTAGCCACTGGGTTAGGATTAGGAGCACATGATCCTGGTGGTTAGGCGTGCCGTAGCAACAATTGCATTTTGAATTGTGAAACAGTAGGCTTTGAACACTCCTGCAGACATTGGCTGCACGACACAGCTGCTAACTCTGCACTGTTAAAAGAAAAAGGAAAAACAAGGAGAGCAATTTAAGCTACTTAGCATTTTAGTCTTGTCTTTTCAAAAATTTAATTATGTACAAAGTCATAAATAAATTCTGTAGATTGAATGGGTCTGCAAAATGAAACCATTCTTCTAGATTTTCAGCCTGAATTACCGACAAGAGATTATTGAATTATGGATTATTGTAGTTTGACTTACTTTTCAGACTTGTTGTGTGTTATGTACATGTTTGCCAAAGTAACCATTTACATTACATTTAGTCATTTAGCAGACACTTTTATCAAAAGCAAGTGAGGAAAACAATGGAAGCAATTTTAACAACACAAGGTACAAAAAGCATAAGTGCACTAAAAACTAGTCAGTCTGTACCCAGCCCAGTACACAAAGCTAAGGATAAGAAGATCTTTTTTTTTTAAGAGGAGGAATTGATAAAAAGGAAGTAGAATTCAGTGTTTGTCAGCTAGGTGTTGATGTGTTTTCAGCCGTTTTTTAATTCAACTGCTTAAAACCCACTAATGCCAATTAGGATAGTTATGTTCAGTTTGGTGTACTTTCAAGTAAATAAGCTTTGGGTAAGAGTTAGGGTTTATTTTATGTATGTGTCAAGGCATCAGCAGCCACACAAAGTGACCTAGTCTTTTCTTTGTGGCTATCACAAGCTGTTGGGTCTAACACCATACTTTACCCTGACTACTATGGTAAGTATATTTCTAGACAATTATTAGCTGATATTCAATGCATATTTTCTTTAGGCCAACTTCTGCAAACTGTGACACATGATTGTTGTTGTTTGTTGTTGATTGGTGTCTATTAAGATAAAGGCACATACATACAGGCATGACAAAAGCCACCATAGGATGGGAGTTAAAGAGCCCCATGCAGCCCCAGAAATAACATCTGGGCTATGCTGGGTTATGTCAGCTGACATCTATACATCTACATAAGGTGGTAAATGGAAAACTCAACTTTCCTATATATTTGCTTCAGTCATGCCTGCTGTTAATCTAAATAGAAGAATAAAGATTAAACATTCTTGCAAAGATGAAATGAAACAATTTTGATGTTGTCCTGTTGGCTCCATCAAGCCAGGACCTTCAGTGTGCACTGGGACGGTTTGCAGCCGAGTGTGAAGCGGCTGGGATGAGGATCAGCACCTCCAAGTCTGAGACCATGGTTCTCAGTCGGAAAAGGGTGGCTTGTCCCCTTCAGGTTGGTGGAGAGATCCTGCCTTAAGTGGAGGAGTTCAAGTATCTTGGGGTCTTGTTCACGAGTGAGGGAAGGAGGGAACGTGAGATTGACAGACGGATCGGTGCAGAAGGAGGAGCTGAGCTGTAAGGCAAAGCTCTCGATTTACCGGTCAATCTACGTTCCTACTCTCACCTATGGTCATGAGCTTTGGGTCATGACCGAAAGAACAAGATCCCGGATACAAGCGGCCGAAATGGGCTTTCTCCGCAGGGTGGCGGGGCGCTCCCTTAGAGATAAGGTGAGGAGCTCGGTCACTCGGGAGGAGCTCAAAGTAGAGCCGCTGCTCCTCCACATCGAGAGGAGCCAGCTGAGGTGGCTCGGGCATCTGTTTCAGATGCCTCCTGGACGCCTCCCTAGGGAGGTGTTTCGGGCATGTCCCACCGGGAGGAGACCCCGGGGAAGACCTCGGACACGCTGGAGGGACTATGTCTCTCGGCTGGCCTGGGAACGCCTCGGGATCCCCCCGGAAGAGCTGGAGGAAGTGTCTGGGGAGAGGGAAGTCTGGGCGTCTCTGCTTAGACTGCTGTCCCCGCGACCCGGCCCCGGATAAGTGGTAGAAGATGGATGGATGGATAAACTATTTTATTGGTGCTTAGTGGTTAGCGCTCCTGCTTCACAGCAAGACAGCCAAATAATCAAACATCCCCAGGCTACTCCAGTCTTTCTGTGAGGAGTCCTCCACGTGTTACCGTGGGTTCTCTCCGGGTACTCCAGCTTCCTCCCACCGCCCAAACACATGCATGCACTCTAAAGTGTTCCTAGTGAATGAATTTGAGAGTGAATGGTTGATTGTCTGTGTCTGTCTCTAAGTGTCAACCCTGCAACTAACTGGCCAGGTAAGGCCCAAATTTGCTGGGCTATGCTCCAGTCACCTGCGACCCCTAATGGGACCAAAGAAGAAAATAAAAGAATGAATATTTTATTTTAAATGTTCACATACTGTATCTTGGGTGGGCTCCAAGGACAAACTAGTGGACAGATGGAATGCCACAGTATTAAAAGGCATTGTTATTTTCAGTATTGAATATTGGTAAAGTATGATTTCATTTCCACAAATTTAATAACATCTGACTCCAGCTTCTAGAGAAATGTTGGAAAAGGGCAGGAAATCACATTTTTCTCATTTTCTAATGATTAAAATCTACTTAATGAGACCGCATTTACAATACAGGAGAGAAATATTATTTTTCCAGTTGGACGCACACCCATAAAAAGTAGCAGCGGTTCTGTTTGCTCCCATCAGCGTGTCACACTGACAACTGAGCAAAAACGTTAATGTATGATTTTTTTCCTGTAAGAACAATAACCTTAGACCGCAGCCACCGGCGAAAGACACCGACCCGTTCAGTGGGTCACAACTTCTATAAATGTTACATCCAATAATTGCCTAAGCCTGCTGTGGTTATTACCTGCATTTTCTGAAGTCTCACCCACACAAATCCAGGCAGACAAATGCTTCAGGAAGATCTGATCAGACACCTACACTTCACACTACTTGATACTAATGCTCAATTAGATTAACTTTTCCAAAGAACATTTAACCTGTCTATCTGGCAATCTGTTTTTATGACACATCAAAAGAGTCATATTACTAGTGCATTTAAATCACTTCAAATCATAAAAGTAATATTTATAATAGATTACACATGTGAAGGATAATCTAAACACAAAAGGCATGTGCACATTCAGTCAACCTTTACATAATGCTTCCCACAAAACAGTTTCAAAGCACAGCACCTCACACCCACAGTTAGTTAGTATGCCTGGAAGGATGTCTTTCTAATTCAATTAAACCAGAAATGTTCAGAATTCCATCTAAACCAAGCCTAGTTACTGTTCCATTGGTATTTTTTCTTTTTTTGTTTTACAAATATCCACACTTTTAACACTCCAGTCGATCAAGACCCTGGTCTAAAATGAAAAGGTCTGTCCTTGGTGATAGAGTTGGTGCTTTTTTTTTTCTTCCCACCGCACTTCTTCAGTGTGCTGCTTCAGTCGGTGTCTAGACAGCTCAAATAAGTAAGAGGAAAAGGTTTTAGCAAACACTTTTTATCTGTCAGATTAGGAGGGCTGTTATAACACTGTAGGTCCGTTTAAGGTTAAGGACAATTGTACACTATCGCAGCACACTTGAATATATTAAACAAGATTTTAGAGAGAGTTAAAGTGTACATAATTTATTATGTATAGATTCAATTGAAATTGTATTGTATTCCAGCACTTTCCAAATGTATATACAGTATT
The DNA here is from genome assembly GCA_024416835.2 of Perccottus glenii. NCBI lineage: Eukaryota > Metazoa > Chordata > Actinopteri > Gobiiformes > Odontobutidae > Perccottus > Perccottus glenii. The sequence goes on along the minus strand of CM044561.2, from coordinate 15,213,231 downwards.
TATGAATAATACATAGGTAAAAATAGAACAATAAAGCTGTATGTTGCTAATTCATCATTGGATGTTTATTTAAAAAGTTGTCATCGACTGGTTCTGGATTTGCTTTGTCAACTTTGAATAAAAAAAAACAACACTAATGATACAAGAGAGTGCATTACTAAAATGCACAAAGTTCCAAAGATAATTCAATTTAGCAGGTAGAATACCTAAAACAAGGCTCTTCTTCTGCTCTGGACTCTTCTTCTAAAGTTACAACACAACAGTCTTATTTTGAACTGACATAAAAATGTGATTAACGGCAATTAAACTAAATGCTAAGAAATGGCAGATTGAATCTCAAAAATGTGATCACTATAAGCTATATGAGCTAAAAGCTATAATGCTTTATGAAATTGGACTTTTATAAAATGAACTATTGCTTTTAGGATGTTATTTCCATCTGGCAGAAGGACTGCAGATAAAAACTACACTTTTGGCTAATTTCGGAATATTTACATATAACACGTATAAATGTTTATTAATGTACACTGTTCCACTTAAAAAAAATATATAAAAAAAAATAAATAAAAAAGTCACTGATGCCAAGCCAGAAGGTGCTATAACAGAAGTGGACACAAACAGCTCAAGCAATCTGATAAATAGCTTTGCAACACTTTACTATTTCAATCATGGGTGTAGGTTTGGTCTCAGCTTTGGTGGGACCAAACACCCCCTATTTCTTTTGTTCCAGACTGTTGGCAATACAGAATATCACAATACTGAAGTGAATCTACTTCATCTCATTATGTTGTTGTATCCTTACCCCGATATACCATCCTGTATACTGTCCCTACAGAGCTAGTATAACTGTATAATCTAGACTTTTTTATATTTAATAATTTGCTATTAATCAATAGTAGTATATCTCATCACAGAATCACTTTAAGACCTTCTCTTTAAGACGATCTATCACTTTAAGACCTCACCTGAAGCCCTGAAGGTCCAGCTACTTCCTCCTCAACATGCTCTATGACATCTTCACAAGATGTCTAAGTTTCCTATATATGTACAGTAATTAAATAATGAACTAATGAATCAAATACACACCTATCATAGTATGCATTCAACACATCATGTTTATATTTCAGAGCCATTTTTAAATATGAAGGGGACATGGTTTTGTGGATTAATGTGTTGAAATTTATGTTAATCTATGTGTTAAGTTTGTCTGTATGAGACTAGCAGTAAGCTAGATCAACATTAGAATAAAATACAGATCATATTCTAACATTTTATTATTGTTGAACTATATAACATTGATTAGTGACTGGTCAGTCACTACTGCTAGTTTATTTGTGTGGTTAGCTAGTATATTGCCTACTTACACTCGGACTCTGCTTTATGAAAAAGCTTCTTATGTCCCCTTTTTTCTTCTTGGGTGGTATCTACAAAGTCCAAAAAGGGGCAAAAAAACGTAATATTAAAATGTTTTTACTCTGGCCTTTGTATGTGGCAGAGAGACAGCCCTGGTAACTTACCGTCGGCATCGTCAACATGCGCACGCACACACACACACACACACACACACACACACACACACACCAGCCGCTCGCTGCTAGTGCAAGCACAAAAGTAGTCCCGGCCCGCGCGTGTAGCCTGACAAATATCCCGCCGCCAATCAAATGACGGCGTTTCTTGTACTGTCGTCATCCTGTCCGTTAGAATCGATCCAAATAGCAGTGCAAAGGAGCTTGCTAAATATTGGTGGGGACAAATTTGCCATCTCAAAATATTGATGGGGACTAGTACCTAGCGTCCCCCCCTAAACCTACGCCCATGATTTCAATGCTCTTCAGTGTTTTACAACTTGGCAAGGACTGACTTCTAATGAGATATAAAGCTGGAATCCACAATTACTCAGGCTACACAAGAGTTTCTTGGAAAACAATTGTAAATTCATGAAATTAAACCACTCTGGAGTAATGTTGAAAAAGAGCTGAGACCAAAGTTTGCTTTAAAGAAGTGCAGCGACTGATTATGTGTGCAGAGAAAATTGTCTTCAGACCCATACTCTCCCATAAGTCCCCAGTCTAATCTTGCAATCCTTTCATGCTAACCATTGCTAGAATCCACAGTTTACATGACAAATGCTTTTTATTATGCTCTTAAGAGAATAACGTAATAAGATAACAACAGTATCTCCTTCTCAATAAGATCCATTATGGCAGATATCCAACTATTACCATTCTTACCCATGTTTATATTACAGCAAACAGAATAGACCTTTAACTCAGAAATCTGCAAATGACATAAGAAGATCCACTGGCTGAAAATGAAAGAAAATGTATCTTGCTTTATTGCGAATCCAAATAGCTTCTTGAAAAAAGACAGAGGCTGGAGGCTGCCAATAGAATACTTCAGGGAGACGAGCGAAAGCAAAACATCTGGCCTCCAAATTTTAATTAGACTTTCCAATGGGATTTCTTTCATTTGATGCACTGGGGTATTTCCCACCCTGGTGGGATGCATCAACATCTTGTGAATGGAAATTAATGAAATGTTAACTATTCATTTGCAGCACAATAATATTCCATTTTGGGGATTTGCATTCATTTATGACTCGAGTTTGACCATCTCCATTTAACAAGGGCTTTTGTAAGGAACTCGGTCCGGCATTTTGTTCCACAAGCCACGTGGGATTTGGACTTAGAGCATTGCTGTGTATCTGAAACTCCGACTGTAAACAAGGAAAGCTATTTTGTCAGGTTAATTTTGAGTACTTCAAGTGTAACTGCTACTGAAGCAGAAAATAGACACCTATCCATAGGAAATACCCTGGAGTCATCCTGTATCACTGTGAGTAGAAAAGTGCTGCTCCACTGCCCTATAAGGTTTCAAAGATTTTACCATTAATCTTTCTTATTCTGCTCTTTTGGGTATTCTCTTAGTCATCATTGCACATTGTATTTCAAGTCAGGGCAGAGCAATTCTTTTATAGGCTCGAGTAGGGCGTAGTTTTATTTTCTGAAGGAGAATAACTTGCTAAGCATCGCTATTATTTTAGCCGTAATGTGCAGCTCAGTGGTGCAGGGTTCTGAAAGTCATTTGTGCTGACTTAAGCTTGGACAGACAGAAAAGAATTCTTCATCATCGCGGCCCCTCTGCCTGGAGTAGTCTGTAAAATGACTGGGATTTTAGTAACTGGATGGGGTTAGTGATAATAAAAAGGTTATTAGGACAGTGAAACGTGAATAAATCATAATGATGCTTCAATGGACAATTTTCTGAACCAATTAAATGTTTAGGAGTTAATGTGCTTAGGTGTGCAGTTTTTAGATTTTCATTGTCTTTTTAATTTACAACAATTACACTGGTTGTTTTTTTTGTTAACCTTAAGTAAGCTGATCAGGGAGAGCTACACATGAATCACATGGATGTGATACATTTTTAAGAACTGTATTAAGCATTAACCCTCGGATCTACTTGAGGTTAAAAGTACTACAACCTAAAACAGTGTGAATAACCGAGCATTAGTAAGACCACACAAAAATGGAGAGGAAAGGTATGGGCAGAGTGGATAAATGAAATAAACCCAAAAGACGGGAACCTACAACCACTTTGCATTGTCATCTTTCCTCTTGACTGTAAGGAATAACTGCCATTTTTACAGCCACTGTGCATGGTTTCACCTCAAGAAACAACTGGGTTTCTACAAATGACATTTTCTACAACTGACATAATCTAAGTGGTTCACTCTTTAACAGGATCCTACAGTTTCTTTGCAAATTATCTAAGGTTTGTATGCCTTCAAATGTAATTTAACAAGCCATTTCTTCAATGGAAGTCCCATTAATAAGATTACAAAGAGTTTTTTTATGGTGTTGTGAAGATAAACAACAATATTATAATTAATATTTGAAGTAAATAATTTAATGTGAAAATGATAATTTAAAAAAATAAGTGCTAAATGATAGAAAAGAAAGCTGGCAAAAGTTTTAAAAAATGAACTAGTACCTGTTTGGATAGCCATTAGCTACCGTAGGAGGTGGACTGACTGCTCCAATTTCTGCTCCCCAGGTAGGATTTTCTCAAAGCCTGAGGGCCAGCAGAGCAAATACTGGATCGCCTTTGGTCTTTAGTCTAGACTGCAGAATAGCTGGGAGGGTCCTGGGGTTTTCAGGTTATACACTCGCCTGGGTTAAAAAGATCAGAGATAGCTTGACTCAGACATGGTGTGGGAGAGCGCAATCAACATAAAATAGCCCACACAGAGGGAAAGACAACAGACGTATAACACTGACAACCAGAGCAAAGAGGCAGAAATAGAGGTAGTTGAGCCTGACATGTGTTTGGACTCCTTCAATAGCTTAGTACCAGGATTTGCCTCAATTTAGAACCTCAGCGCACTCGGCAGAGACAGCGGACATTGCAGTTGTCAAGATAAGTGTATAAACCCACTGCTAAGGCATGCTTGAGTCATTTAAGAGCGGCTTCTGCATACTGTCTCTAAGTCCTTCATTCTGCAGGATGGAGATGAATAAAAAAGCAGGGAAGATAAATAAACTTTGAAAGTGGGACTTCAAAAAACTTTATATTTCTTCTTTCTTAAAACATGAATTGACTTAAAGGTAGCAATATAAGAAATCCAAATAGTTAGGACACATTAGTGGCACATTTAATGGAGTTTTTCTTATTGCTCTTGTCAGCATGCGTCAAGAGGAAAATATTTCTCAGTGAACTTTATGACAGCTTAATGTATACAGCAATATGCAGAAGAAGGGGACTTTCCACAATTTGTACTCTACCACAATTCTTGCTCTATGTCTGGTTTGAAAGGGGTTTGTACTTACGATTTTGGCTAACAAACTTTAATTAAACATAAAACTTGCAGTCGTTTCTTTTAAAGTGGCTACATTTCCTCAACATTTCTCTGCCTACTTAATTATTGTTTTTACACACAACTGGCAACACAGTGCGTTACCTATCACCAGAAAACCGCTCTGCAAACCGCTGTGGTGCTTTTATTTATTAGGAAATACTGAAGAAATAAACACAGGAATAAACATTTGAATAAGCACCTTCATGTGAACATGATGTGGGCTTTATTGGGTGTGTTACAAATTCAAACATTGTTGGCAATTCTTGCAAGTGGAGGTTTGCTTACTCCTACAAATATCTCTCAACCGCATCATAAAAATATATTTGCATGACACATTTACACATTGATGCGCATCGCTTAAAAATACAAATGACTTTTTGCATATGGCAGGAAAGAGATAATTGTGTGTGTGTGTGTGTTTTTAATGCAACATGAAAATGAAGGAGAGCACAAAACTAATGTAGCTACCATAAAGTACCAAGCAAAAAAAAAAATAAACTTTTAAGTTTCTATGTTTTTATTTCTTGTTTAAGAAGTTTAGAGAGGATTTTTGCACAATAAATTAAAGGAAATATATCACTTGCAAAATTCCATCAACTGGGAATGAGTCATGCTTAATGTGTAAAAAAATAGGATGCTCGCTGAAAGCAAGGCCATCTTTTGCCAGAATGCCAGATGGGTTTGACAATTGTAACTCTACATGATTCACAGACGACAGAAAAACAGAATTAAGATGGTTTCAAGAGGCTTTTCTTTGAAAGGGTGAGGATGATGGCACTTCAGCTTTTAAGTGAGAATGAATAATTGTAACTTCAGCGCTACCCCGGCTGAACCTGGGGGATACAGATCAGCAGTTTTGTGAGCAGCAGGCTTTTGTAATCCATTGCCTCAGCACTCAGCCACCCATTGTCATAGTAAAACAAGATGTTTTAAAGGACCAGGCTGTTCACCAGCTACGGTCACACTTGCAGAGATTTGGGTAGCTGAATTTTACAGAAGACAGATTAGTGGCTTAGCATTTAGGTTGACTTGGCACACCCATTTGACATGACGTCTTATTCTTAATGTTTTGATGGTAATTTCAAAACTCCACCCTTTGAGAAATGTCACTTTGTTTTGAAGTAGACTCCATGATACAGAGGAAATGAGAAGCTTTTCATGTTTAATTAATAATGCTAATGAAACTTAATTAGAGCAGCTTATGAAAAATGCATTCAAATGAGAGATGAGCTTTATCCTTAAATAACAAGCCTCCTGTGCTGGATTTGGTGTCCTATTACATGCTAATGAGCCTGCACCAGGGACCATTAATGAGCATAGATCATTTCAATCTATTGCACAGTGGGGGCTCCCTACCAACCGCTCCTGACCATATATGTGGAAAGATTTTGCATATGTATGTGCACAATTGAGTCATATTTTTTCAAAAACCCTTTGAGGCTATTTCCATTAGCAGGAATTCTAATAAGCAGAATTCACTGATTAATGAATTAAACTGGGCCATCACTGAAAACTGAAATGTGTCATGTGGAACATTTTAATAAGAAATCAGATCAGAGTGGCGACAGAAAGGATGTGACGTTATGTTTATGCCTAAGTGCGTCTCATCGACAGCAAAAATATGCAAAACCAGCGACCAATAACTGTTAAGAGAGTAACAGATTTGCAAGAGGACTCCAGGCCAGATCCGGACCACTCGAGGTTTCAATCTGGAGCCCAGTGGCCTTTTAAATCCCATCTAGTATATTGTTTGTCGTATTTGAATGTTTGGCACCTACAGTTCTAGTTTAGTGTGAAGGTGAATGTATCTGTAATTATTTTACCATTTTATTTTATTTTCATGAAAGCCCTCAGCTAATCACAGTGTAAAGATGAAAGAAAACTATATGAGAGGTGGTTGAGTAAAGACTGATTTGACTTTTATAAATTTTTACTAGGCCAGTTTTTATTTAATAAATGACAAGACACATGTCACAATACAATATATCCTGATATATATCCCAATACTGTATTGCAAGACAATATATTAGATATTTTTTTTCATGTTAGAATCTGGAAAACATAATTTTGTACATATTTACAAGAGCAACAGTGTATGAAATACATTTTATTTATTATCAAAATAGTGTGCACTGAAACTGTATCTCAACTTTTTTTTTAAAACTAAATAAGCAACAAACTTATTGCTTGCAGATTTTATAAAATTTTAACAATACTAAGTATTTGATTTCAATAAAAACAAAGAACAAGAGACTGACAAGTGCATCCTACTTACCCTTGGAGCATTTGGGCATTCAACAATCCTTTGGGAGTGTCTATTAAAAAGACCCTGCAGACTGCAGCTTATCAGTTCAGTGTAAAAACATGCCTCCTCTCGACATTTTTGCATGATGTTATACACCTCTAAATTCACTCTATTTAACATGTATTTTGAGTAGATTTCTCTATGTCACGCATGTCAACTGCACATTTGCTCCTTCATTTAACAGCCCTGAAAATGTCAAAAATAATATATCTAATGCTCAAAGGCACAATGTGTCTGTCAGTGTCATGGTTCAAGCGCTTTGCTGTTGTTCAAAGTACATGGATAGTCTTTATGCAGAGAGACAGTGGTGAACTGTCACAGCATGTGTCATCTCCTGCTTTCTAACAGCTTACTAACATCACAGCTCAATTGTTGAAAATGCCTGTATACCCCGCAGGTAAGGGTCTATTAAATCCTCCTACACTGTGATCCTGCTCCTACGCTTGATTCCATCTCAACCTGGAAGGATTTTGGTCAGCAACACCCATCACAATTTACTTCACATAAATTCCAACAAATGAATCCTTGAAAGAGGAACAAAGTAGACTGTGATTTGATAATGTACATATGACAATTTGTGGCAGCTGATAAATGACCAGTATGGATATGTATCCACAAACCAATTAGCTGTACAAGCGTGTCTCTGAGCTTACGGAAGAGAGGGGGTTGGATGAATGGGTAGATGTGTGTGCTCTGTTTTACACTGTCAATTTGGCAGACGCCTGCAGGGGCTGGTGTGTTGCCATGGTGATATGAGCAAGGCATGAAAGAGCAGCAAGGTTTGCCTAACAGGACCAGTCTCATAAGGACTCCCATACATTATATTTCTATTCAACACAACAAACAGCGCTCTCATAACAACTGCACACTCCTCTGTACCACTGAATCAGACTAAGGGCTACTAAAATGCTCCCAAGTGTATTTAGTTTGTAAGATGTGTTCACTTCAATTTTCCAGGAAATAGCCATCAAATGCTTACATTTAGATATTATCAAGGTTTAGTAGTAACAGTAAAAGTAAGTAAGGTAAAGTATATGTTCACTTTATTCAGTTCAGATTAATTTTGTTGTACACGGTCTATGTTATTTGTGATGTAAGGCTATTACAGAATTAGCTTCCTTGGGGGAACAATGAAATACAATTATAGATGCATATTATAACTGTGCCAATAGGAGTTAATATCCTTTCCTACCAAGCTAATGTTAGCCTGCAGAATTAATTCTTAAACAAACAAACAAAAAGGTGGCAAAAATGCAATCTTCCTAAAAGTTTTAGCAGCATTCATTAACGCATATTAAAAACAGATTTGTATTTCATTAAAGATACAACATTTTAAATGCTTAAGGGGATACATTTAAAGTAAAAGGCTGAATTCAGGCAATATCACATTAGGCCATGAATAACAGTTGAGAAAACACAGAAGTATAAAAAAAACTTTCGTTCTGATATTTAAAAAAATCTAAGCTGTATTTGTTCTAATAAGCTTGTTCACTGCGCTTTATTAGTTAGTGCTCACTGCCTGTTAAACTCCAAGTAGCTGAAAAAAAAGATGTATGTATATGTACCATATGCAAATATATGAAAATAACTGCATCAAAATACATTTTAGGGGTGCCAAGAAACATTACCCAGGCTAGCCCTAGATATCAAATATCATTGTTGTGTTATTCTTGTCTTTTTGTCGTATAAGTGTTGTTTAAACATTTAATAAACATTTGTTTTGTTTTTCATCTGTAATGCTTTCCTGTCTTAAGTGCTAGTTCACAACAAACATAATTTAAAATGTTAAGAAGGCCTCCTGACAAATCTGATATTATCAACATAAACAAGACTTTGGTATTTTAATAATTTTCTGTTTGAGGATTACATCAAAAAGTCTGCCCATAAAAAGCAATTCCCATGGCGGAGATTCTATATGTGTCATAACGCTGCTGCGGGAAAGCCACAGGGTTCAGACAGTCTCTAAAGACTCTGACCATCCTACTAACTCCACTCAAGAGTCCACTGGGTCTGTCCGAGGGAAGAGAATTAGTTGGACAGTGGGTAACTGTAGCATGATGTACCGCTAATTTAAAGTGACCTTTGAAAGCTAAACAACAAATTAAATAATAATAGTCGATCTGCCCCTTTTGTAAATAGTTTCAAAGTTATGGGTGTGATATTTATTCATTTTGCTTTAGTTTGTTATGTCTGAATCAAACATTGTGAATAATTAATACAGGTTGTATCCTAAGGAGAAACCAAAGAAGAAATACTTCAAGGCCTTTAAACTAAAATTTTCTCACTTGTTTTTCGCAGTTAGCTATGTATTACAAATACTGTCTGTCTAAAAACCATTTGTGTTTTCAAAGGTTTTAAAATGCCAAAAGGCTAGTAAGGTGAAGACTTTCTTAACATTAGTTTGACCAAATATCAAGTGCATAAATGCCTCTTACCCCTGGTATCCATAACAGTCGGTGTGCACAGGTGTCCATACAAGTCCATATCTTCTGGTCGAGTACAGAGTGGGATCTCCCGGGGTGAAGTTTCATGAGGATCACAAGCTCCCACATGAACTCTGGGCTGTCAAAAAAATGTTTGACACTCTTCATGTCTCCACAGCTCAGTACTCCCACAGCCCGCAGTGGGAGTGCGAAGGGCAAAGGAACATAGGGCAGTCCAAGTGTGCCATTCCACGCTGGGAGAAAGAGGGAAAGAGAGGAGAGAGAGATAAGCTTTCAAAAACCATTAGCACAAAGTATGCTAACCTCCAGAAGTAAAAAATAGCTACTATTAGCATTGTCAGTTAACACACAACGGGATCAGGTTATTGGAAAGTTTCAATCAGAAACACCTTCTCAATATATAAAGTTAAAGCAGCCCTGTGTAACCTTTGGCCGGCAGAGGGCGACCATGTTGTTACAACAGCAGCGCCATTTTACGGACATTGTTTTTTTAGGCAAGGCAATTTTATTTATATAGCATAATTCATACACTGGGTAATTCAAAGTGCTTTTAGTAGTAGAGACTCTCCAAGCCGGCAAGTTTGGAAGAAAAAAAACTTGTTTTCTGAAATGGTAAGGTAAAAATGGTGGGTAGGGAGAAAAATGTAATGGCTGATAATTATGTGGGCATAACTGGATGCAATTATTTTACCAAACTATTACACAAAAATATTTTTACAGTTTGACTTTCTGATTAAAATGCCAGCTCTCTATCAATAAATCAGTAACAAACCAGTGTTAACTGTTTAGTAAAGTTCGTGCACCATCACGCGGAGTTTGCCTGTGAGACTATTTTAAATCTTTGCTCACCTGCTGAGGATAGTATCAGGTATTTGTTTGCACCAATATAGACCAATTGACTGTTTACTGTTCTCATTAGTAATGTGTTATGCCCCGGTCATTATTCCTGCTGACAGGCTGCTGTACCTTTTGGGTGTGCCTTATTTGTTTCCATGCAACAATCATTAATTCAAGCCACAGACAGGGCCAACAGCAACAGGGAAGAGAGCAATTTGTACAATATGCTGCCTTCCGGCCAAACAACAAGTGCTTTTAGAGACTTGCATTAGGTACAAACACTGAACACTGTGGAGTTGATAGGAGATACAGTAACTTCAAAATGGAACTGTTTCTTTAAACATACGGCACAATGGAAGAAAGATGATGTTCCTTAGTTAAAATAAGCGAAATACAGGTCTAGGAAAGCATTTCCATGTGAGGGGAAACTCCAGCAATGTGCAGCTTTGAAGATATTCAATAAAGAGAATGAAAGTTTTTTTCCAAATTAAAAAGTTACACAAAAATATTCCCAAATGATCAGTGTCTAAAGTATGTTTTTACTTCAGACAAAGTAAGCGTCACCATCTTCCAGAAGAAACTGCTTTCCACTCTCCCACTGTCAAAGCAACTGTTAGGGAAAAAAATGAAATAAATGGTCTGTTACTGATCTAAAGCGCCAAATGCTTTATACTTTTTAATTGGATGAGAAGGAATGTCGACAGAACAAACATTTCACTCAAACGTCTGTGCTGATAAAGCTTAATTACATTTCCACAGAGATGATAAGATATTATTCACAATTAGACACTGGAATTTCAATAAATGAGTTTAACCATCGTACTATGCCCATTGCAAGCAGCATATTTCAAATATCAGAGTGTGTTTATCAGTCAAGACTACATCTGTGGAAATGTACAACCATTCAGCTTGGATACATTTGATTTAGTATTTAGAGGAGGCTGTTAAACATCCATTTGGAAACAAAATGACATGTTTCAATGTTAATGGACTGCATAAAATACATTTCTCAACCTTGTTACTGACTGACTGCACATTTCATTCGGAGGTAGGTGTAGAAAAATGGCCTCTTGTTCTTGTTTTACAGCAACCAACCATGTTTGACACCACACAACAAAACGTCTTAGTCTCTTAACCATAGCTGATTTTAATTAACTCTGTGTAAAGATTGTGTATATACTTCACTATTGCAGCTAACAAATAATGACTTTCTAATTTTTAATAACCTCCTACACTTTGCCCTATTGATTTTTTTTTCATTTTGTCATTTTACATTCTTTAATAAATTCTTGCCATTTGTCTGCACTCTGCCTGCTCCTATTGTAATAGTCCACCGCTCTCCCCTTCTTTAATTCTTGCTCACTTGAGTCTTTTGTTTTGTCGGCTCTTATTCCGTCACCTCTATCTTTCCATTTGGCCTTTTACTTTGTTAGTCCTCTGTGCTGCCTTTGTGTTTCTCAGTCCCTTCTCATTTATTCATGTCCTCCAGCTCTCTGTGTTCATTACTACACTCCTAATCCTGCACTTCTTTCCACCCACTTCGCAACTTACTCCTAACATTCTTCTTTATTTCCAACTTTATAATCTAGTCACCCTACATTATTACAGATACTCCACTACGCACTAACAATGTAAAAACTGTGGTTAGTGCGCTGTAATTACTCACCCGATCACAGAAAGTTACACTTTGTTCTAAAGCATTCCTGGACAAAGCATCCAGAAAATTGAACAAAATGGTAAGTTGTTAAAGCCATATATATTTCATGGACAAACATTAAAGTGTACTTAAATTATGTGTACTTACATATTGTAGGAAGGGTAGGGTTAGGGTATGTATATGTACTACTGTATGCAGTTATATGTTTTTACAGTTTGTTACACAGTGTGTGTTAGATTGTACAATGAGGTGGTGTAGTATAAAATAAAGTGTTACCAAATTTCCAAATTTCTATTAAGTAGAATAAGGAAGGAAATAAATTCATGTGCTTTGTCTGAAGGTACATTTATATTGTATATTGCTACAGTAAAAAGCAGAAAAATGCAATCTTATGTTGGTAAAAATCAAACTGCACTTGTAAATGATGTAACCTCTGGCACTCGTCTATTTTCCCTCAGCTCAGAAAACCTGGTACGCGTGGGCTTTTGGTGTAAACCATCTGACCATCGCTGAAAATGGTCTGAATGTGTAAACTGAACTAATGTGACTTCCTGTAAACCAGAAGACGTTCACTGCTTATGTATTCATGAAAGGTAGAACGCAAACCTGATCTCAACAAAGTCAAATGCTTTGATTAGACATGAACATGGCCTTAACTGAACTGGAATAGATCAAATAACCAGTGGCATTGCCTTTATCCATGATCAAAAGCCTTGACTGCTTCTAGTATCGATAGAATTCGGACCTGGCTCTACAGATTATACACATTGGTATTTTTTTCATGTTTAAAAAAATCCTTTACGTTAAATATTGTAATCTGCGTCATAGTGATAATAACCTTTCCTTATAAAAGAAAGCTAATTTTGACTTTTCATCAATTGTAGCCAGGGGCAGAGCATGTAAGTTCACTAAATGCATTGTGCTCTTGTGTAAGAGTTTTGCCTGAAGCGACCCCTTCTTTTGACCTCACCACAAGCTGCTACTGAACTATAAACAATGTTTACCAATATCCTCCATTTAGTTGTGTGAAAAGGTCTCTAGCATTAATTGCTTCTAAAGGAAATGTGCATTTATATCATAAAACAGTAAAGATGAGCATTTAACTTCTTTTTACGTTAACCCTACTGCAAAATCTACAATTATAGACATGGGTTCTTGCCTCACAATAGAAGCCTGAGTGTGTTTTTGTCAATTTATGAAGCCAATTCTATCAAGAATTGCCAAACAACCTAAGAGACAATGTCTGTGGTGGTGATTGTCACAGTTAAAGCAGAGAAGGGATCCTTACTACTATTTGCTTTGTTTGCATTTCAGAGTAATTAAAACTATTAAGCTCGTTGACTCTTAATGAAAGTGGCTGGCTTGTAGGGTTTTTTTCCCCGTTTTGGTGGTTGTCAGTGCTGATCAGACAACTCCGGCACATGCATTTAATCCTCACACCAGATGGTAATGTGGCAATTTAATTTAATGATTCCTAGTTAAAAGCAGAGCTCCATAGGCAGCAGACATCCAGCCGATACTTCATCAGTTTATTAGAAGTCTGTCTTTAACTAAACTAAAAATAGAAGCATGGCATATGAGCAAGGAAAAATTATTCTAATAAAAAGAAATGTAAAAATTAAAAAGAAGCCATTATACATACCTAACAAAATAAATCAGGCTTAAATTTGTCTTGTTCAACCCGCTACATAAATATTACATTACAAAGAAAATATGCTAAATGTTTTCAATAGTCTTCCTCTTTATGGATTCACTTACTCTAAATTTGTACATGTCAATTTTATCATTTCGTTAATATAAAAATAATCATCCTAAATAGGGATTTGTATGTTTAGAAATAAAAATAATATAAACTTAGAATATAACCTTTTAAGACACTGTGCTCAATTTATAAACAAACATAAACTGTGTAATGGTTTGACATATTTAAACATTTCCTTTTGTTGAAAACAAAAGGCTTTTGTTGCATTGGACTACAGTGAGCTATTTCACTAAATCAATCTGAAGTTGAGACGAAGCGAACAGCAGCTGCCACAACCGATCCCACAGACGTCTGCCTGCTTGTAGCTTTGCTGGCAGCGCTGTTTTGTCTTCCGGAGCATGCTACAGAAAGTCACGTAGCCACCCACACACAAAACATTAAACTATAAGTACAACAATGTCCTTGTGTTTTGTTAAACTGTCAGTTTTATTGGCAGCATTAAGTACGCTTTAGGCTTTCCCTTGTAGAAATGCAGTGAGAAGAACAGCCGGTAGCATGTTGAGCTATAGGCATCCCGCTATGACTAGAGGGGAGCTATGTCTAACAGCTGTGGTGCTGGCTAACAAGCCTCTAAGTAATTAGAGGCGATCCATACGCCACTGTAAACAATCAGATTAGACTTTGTTTGTCTAACTCCACGTTCATGTTGGTCGGTGAACTTTTAGCCTTGAATTTGAACAGGGAGGGCTTCTGAGGTCATATCATATTTTATCATAACAAGTGTAACAATTAGGTCTCAAATGTTAAAAGACAGACTAGTTCTAGACAAGATGGATACTGCCATTGAGGTGGTGCCCTCTTTAATCTTAGAAGTGAATTTTAATTTAAATACAATCATTTTCACTCAATATGAAGTTCTCACAATTTTTAACTCCTTTCATTCACCCCCTTAAACGTAATATTAGAGGCATAATATTGTAAACAAATCATGTCCCATGCCCCATCCATCTTTCCATGCTCATCAGCACTGGTAAAAGTCAAAATCAGGATTACTCTGGCTCTGGATATGTTGTAGCCGTTTTGTTGTATTTTTCTTCCTTCTGTGAGCTGTTATTGGCTGAGGTCTTCACACTCAAAAACAAATCCCAAGTAAAGAAGAAGAAATAGAGGAGCGGCTCTACCCTGAGCTCTTCCCGAGTAACTAAACTCCTCACACTATCTCTAAGGGAGCGCCCAGCTGTCTGTCTTGTTTTTGTCTCTGGAGATCTCGTCTCTGAACTCCCTCCGGCCCCTTGCTGTGCATTTACCTTTAAATTTACCTCCACGTTGTTCAACAGGGCCATAGGTGTGGAAAAAAATAAAGTAACAATATTATAATTTTCATAAAAATCATGCATATTATATTTCTAAGTAGACACTTAACTATTTGTAGTATTTAGTTCTTTACAGTAAGGATAAAAAAAGGTACTGACAAATGTAATAAAAAAGATTATCTGCCAACATCAGTAAGACTGGATCTTTTTATTGAATGAAATTCTATTTGTGTGCAGAATTCAGTAATTAAATATTGTCATATACAGGTTGTCTTGTCTGCACAAACATGTTTTCTTATTTTCCCACCTCCCCCACATGATGGCCCAACCCATAGACACTAACTAAACAACAATAATAAAAACGCAGACATTACAAAAATATATATATATGTATATATTTTTTTATTATTAGCTCTAATATTTAATATGTATTGACTAAATAATTAGAACAGATAATTCATAATTGCTATACAAAAGGAGATTGCATCTACGCCTCAATTAGAGTTAAATTAAATGCCTTTAACACTGTGGCGTTTTTATTCCTTAACAATTCGTTCAAAAAAGGAGAACATAAGACACTAAAAGGTATAATATATTTAAAGAATAAAAAGAAGGCTTAAAATGAAAAAATTAATAAAAAATGCCACTTGTGTGGATGCCACTTTTAAACAGGAAAGTTTTAAGCAGCCAAGTTTTCTACAGATCACCAAAACGAAAGACTAGACAAGATTACACACAAACTGAAGATCAAAATGATTTAATACAAAAATGGGCAATAAAATACAGAATTATTGAATATAGTATTTCAACTTGGTGACAGACTTTACCATCTGAATCAAAAGAGACCTAGTTTGAAAAGATTATCTAAACAGTACTTAAAGTAAACTTGTTTTTGTCTGTGGAGCACCTGGGGGTTATCAGGGCTGAGTAGCACTTTCAAGTTTACAACAAGTTAGCAGATTGCTGTTGCAAAATTATAGCTGGACAGCAGATCAATATCATTAGCCATCCTATTGGCCAATCATAGGGCTGGGGTGAGTGGAAAATTGATTGTCTGGAGAGCTGAGAGATCACTGCGTTTAACACCTGTAAATAGAGCACAAAGTAAACTGACCTGTTTTCGTCTATTGTGTTAGCTTCAGAGTACAATGTTACTAGTCTTACATTCCAATCCCACAGTCCTCTCATCTGAGGAGGAAAAATGCACTGTAGTAAGAAAGGATTCAGAGGATGTACTGTTCAAGTTTGTGATCAAGACAGGGATTTATAATAGTCTTTTTGCCACAAAGAAATTGAAATCACATTGTCTTACCATAGTTCAATATTATAGTTATTAAAATATAATCACCAAGTTCTGCTTGGCTTTTGATTTGAAAAACCCAAATGAGACAATATGCAGGTTTGCAATGTGAAGATAAACTCGCTTCAACTCTTAAAACAGAATGATTTCTAGCTTTGTGTAAAAAATGTAGAATAAAAAATGCCATTCAAATATATTTAACATGTCACATACATTTAAATAAGAGCTCCACTGAGAAGAATTAACGAGCATACCTTATGATTCACAACAATGTTCAAAACAAGTAATAATGCAGTATGGATAGATAACAGTAGCCTGGCAAGCCAGACTCCCCGTTGTATCAGCTAGAAGCCTGGAAAAGCGACTCGGGTCCAACCAATCGGAATCGCAACGGACATGACATTAGCTAGGCAACAATCTACAAAAACAGTAAAATAACAAATATGGCATGTAAAAACATCTTTAAAAAGGAACGCTCTTAGAGCTGTCTGCTGTTGAAGTTTTAAACACTTGTGTTGTCTTGATTATTTAAAACTGATTGAAGAGCAGATGCTAACAAACTCTCCATGCGCCATCTTGACTGTTTTGAACAAGGATCTTGGGTCGCCTAAGTCTAACGCAAGGCATCACTCCAGCGGCATTCAAATGTGATTGGTCGGTACGGAACATATCCGAGGAACTGATTGGCTTACGGAGCTTTGCCAGACTGACTTCCTGTTTATAGAAGAGAGCTCACCTAGGGCTGTTCAACTTAGAAGCTCTTAAAAATGGCAAACAATAGGAAATATTTGCAACAAGAGCAAGTACATTTTTATTTTTAATCAATGCAATAAATCTGGACACCAAATTAATAAACATCAAACAAATTTAACATCTAACACTCTTCTTCTTTAACAACAATATTCAGATTGTAATGATTTAAAACCAAAAAGCAGTCTCACATACATGTATTGTTTAATTGCTTCTGATGTAAGGTGTCCTTGGTTGCCTTGAAAGGCGTCATTAAATAAAATTAAGTATAATAATAATAATAATAATAATAATAATTATTATTATTATTATTAGCACAGTGTTTCAAGATCCCAAGCTGCAAACTAAAATAGGCAGTTTCCTGGCAGCATCAATAATAATCAAAATGTCTTTGTCCACATAGTGACAGACTAAAGAAATAAGATCAAAAACATGTTTAGATAAAGAATAATGAGCTAAAAACTACAAAATGTTGATGAATGGTTTAAAGCTGAAGAAAATAATTAGCTTGTCACTATCTTGATGCTGTCCAGGTCTCTCCTCAAGAACTTCCAACACACTATATTGAACCAAAGTGCAATGAGCGCTGAAATGAGCTCTACTGACTAAAGTGTGTTTGTCAGTTCAACCTTACACTAGTTTAAACATGACTTTTGTCTTCCCAATGCGGGAGTATCATTAAAGGCCACACTTTTTCTGTATTTGCACAGTGTAATGCTGTTTACTTTCACTGATGGAGGATATGTCTGTCACTTTGTCTCCTGGGGCGTCATCCTTGTGGAGGCCATCTGTTTATTTTGTCCTGACATCACCTTGGCTTACAAGTCCATGGGCAATACCTTAGAGGGCTGCATCTTTCTAAAGATAAAATGTGACTTTTGGGTATTTGCCTATTTCTTTTGGTTTCAGAGAGACACATCTTGTTCTGTTCTGCATGAAAGGTTGCCATAATCACAGAATAAGTACTCAACATTGAATATGGAGAGGCCTGACTGTCTTGTGGATGAGTGGTCATACAAAATCAACAGCAATTACAACAGAAAGCTGCTCCTAATGTGTCTTTCCTTTGTTGCCCACTTGTCATTGTGTGATTGTGTACGTTGTCACCACCGTCCCACGCTCCCTACTGTTGTCACTTCACCAGCCGTGCAGATTTCCATTAAATGTCCATTTTTACAAAGAACAATGGGGTTTATTGTCAATGCCAAAGGAATTAAGTATTCTTCCAACAAAAGAGGCTGTTGTTAACCACTAATTCTGCTTTTGTATGCCTGCATTCTCCCATCAGCAATCAAATTCCTTTAAAGGGGAAGGGGTACATTTAAAATCCAGCATCTGGTTCATAATTATGATTACTACTATGTGATCACACAAATGTGAATGATTTTTTTCAGCAGATGATCTGTTACATGCTAGGCTGTGAATGTCCTAGTGGCCTTCAAACACAATGCAGTAGAAAGGTTGTGATGGGAGTATGTTGCTGCAAACGTTCACTCACTCTTCTATAGAGGTTACCTGATGGCATTAGGGTTATCTGAAAAGGTCACTAAACCTCTATAGACAACTCATCTGGATTCATTTGATCCAATTCATAAAGGAACTGATCCAGATCTCTCTGGAAATATCTTCTGATTTATGACTTCCTTAATCATTTTGTTTTAAGTCATTACCATATATTTAATCACAATGGTCCATTTCTTAAACAAGAAAAATTAGAATGCTAAACATCACCAACCTGGACATGACACAGGGGAGATTCTGTTAAAACTTGATGCATTGCAAAGTAAGTATTGTAAATAACTTTGGGTTCTTTAAAAAGAAATAAGAAGTTTTCCATAGTCATCCAGATTGTTATTATGTAACATGAGTGGTTATCTTGAATTTGAAATGGATGATGTCCCTACTCTTAACAGACCTCTATTAGGCTGCCAAAAGTGCAAAGATTGTTAAAGATGATGGAAAATGAATATCAAGTGCAATACATCATTCTTGTCTGGCTTGTGATATGGCAATCCCAAGTGGAAAATTAATCAGATTTTCACTACAGCCTGACATTGTGAAATGAGCAGCAGGAGCACACTCTGCATTATCTGTCAGCAATAATCATCACAGTGTCACAAGTACTACAATTCAAATGTGTTTTCATATTACTTGTATTTTCTGTGTCTATATATAGTATCACTGTTGCACAATGACACCATTTACTAAGAGATCACCTTTTTCATAAATATCTGACTCTTAATGCTCAATAAATGATGCAGTTGGTGAGACAGTAATAATAATGTCTGAATAATAGAGAACACTTTAATTGTTCTTTAGATGCAAAATACGTGTATAAAATAAATTAAATTTAAAGTTTACCTCTGTCTAATTCTGTCAAAAGTATTTAGAAACCTAAAGAAATGTCTCATGGTTCATAAAAATTCAAAAACAAACCTATAATTACATATGCAAAATTCAAATGATCTCACATAAACTCTGACATAACAATCCCAATTCTGCCAAAACAATGATAAAATATATTTTTATCTGGATGTAAGTGACTTTGTTTATTATAAACAATAAATTAAACAATAAAAGAGAATAGTTATGCATTACAACAATGCCTGAAATAAAACAGAAATAATAAAAGTAATATAATCTAATGATAATTGGCCTAATAATCGGCAGAAAGCCTTGTGATTGGTTAAAAGCAAAACACACATGACACATAAATCCAGCCTCTAGATACCTGCAACGGCAAATGTATTGCCTCTTTATTTCTGCGCCAACTCAAGTCCTGCCTATTTGTACCACCGAAACGTAGAAAAAGTAGATTTAGGCAACGCCCCTCACTGAGCTTTCATCTCCGTCAGATACTTGCGTTTTGATCGGGAAGATATGGACCTCAGTGTCTCCATATGTCAAGTATTTTATTCAACAGCTAACGTTTTAGTCTTAGCCTTCTTCAGATCATTGCAGCTATTAACAAGACTTTGTGTTGTGCACATTAGCTCAGTGAAGACAGAGAGGGGTCAAACTAAAGATATTCAACTTAAAAAGCTTTAATTTAACTCTGAGGGTAATGCTCACAGCTGCTGCTTTTCTATTATTGTCTTGTGTTGGCATTGAGCAGAAAAAGAAATGACTGCCTAGTATAATCAGTAAAAACTAACTTGTATCCAGCAGAGGACAGGAGGGTGTAGTTTTCATAGATAAAAATGAAGAAAAAGGCTGTATGTACCTCGAGGCTGTGTTGGGTGCTGTTATTTCAGATAAAAAGGTGAAGACGAGGAATGAAACGTCTTCACCTTGAAACCTGCGTCCAGATGCCTTTGTTTTAACCTTTTCTTCAGTATTTCCGGGATGACTGAGAACCTCCACAGACATGTTATTTCAGATCAGAGCTTCTTTCAGGGCCGGAACAATGAATGTGGGGGCCCATGGGATACTACCATATTTGGGGCCCCATCAACAACAAATTATCAAAATGAATTGTACATGTATTTTCACTTTTGAACTATAGTGTTGATGTTAACTTGGTTGGGCCAAGCATTGTCCAAGCTTTGGAGCTCACCAGTGCGAGTCACTAATAGACACTACTACAATTCTTTTTGTTTTCTCTTTTTATTTTAGGTCAGGAAAAAAAATGAATGTTTTATGCATGAGCTGAGGCTGTTGAAGTGAAATGGAATGACACTGACGTGCACTTGTTTTAATGAATTTGAATTTGAATTTATTGAAGGATTGCCCCTTGAGATGCAGCATCTCTTTTTTGAGGGGGTCCAAAACACAAAACATAAAACAATACAGTTAACAAACGTTAGATACAATACAAAAATACACAACATAATACAACTCACTTGCCTGTCCAGCTACCCCCACTATCCCATCTCAGCATGTACATGTAAAAGAGTTAGTTAGAAACATGCACAGTTTTAAAATAAATAAACATGGATGACCTGATGTGACAAAATGAAGTTAAAGATCTCAATTAAGTCCAGTTAGAGGGGGCTTTATAATAAAATGACCTACAACCAACTTCTTTATTAAATCTTGGAACCTAGAATGAGAGATACTGAGTATGTCTGAGTGAGAATGAAGCTGTAGATTTAACTAATTTTTTTTTAAATAAAGTCAAAGTAAATACATTAAAAAAATAAATTGAATCCAGTGATATTGGTGTCTGTTGTTGGGCTGCAGCCAATCAAGTCTTTCATAACATTAACGCAGTAGGCATCATCACGCATCTCAACCAATCAGCGCATTAGGGGTGGGCCTAAGACTGCTGCAGCGCTCACATGAACTGTCTTGGATTTACATACACAACAATATTGTGCATTAACAATAAAGTTAATAACCTTCAATAAAAATAAAAAAATGCAGACTCTGATCGGAGCATAGTCTTTGTTTTTGTTTCTCCAGTCTCTCTCTCTGTGTCTGTGCATGTCTCAGCCCTTTCACTTTCACAGCACCTCGCTGCTCTTGTGTGACTGTTTGGACATATAGTTTTAATCTGCTTTAGCACTAAGTATCAATACAGCTGCGTTCATTATTTTCTAAAAGTTTACAGTCAAAATGAAGCCACGGTTTCAAAAAAAAGCCTAATAATTAGTGCAGAATGATGCAGAAAGACTCAGCAGTGGGAGTGTGGCTCAGAGAAGCAGTGGGACACATGATCTGTGAACAGTGAGCTCTGAGCAGCTGACACATGCACACAGAAATGCAACATCCTTCCTAGTAACTAACATTGTAAACCATCGTTTGTGATTTAGGCTTCAAAACTGTAGCAGGCAAACATAAGGCTGGATCTGCAACTTAATTAATAACTAGAGACATTTCCTAAAATAACAGTGAACAACAAGAAACATAAAAAGTGACCAAGTAAAAGTATGTTTCTGTTGGTACTTGTTCAGAAAAAACACATGAAAACAGATTGATGAATGTTATCTTGCTGTTGCTTGGAAGGTGCCTTTTATAATGTTCTGATGGTGGCCCAGGACTCTGAGTAACTAACTTGTTTTTCAAAAACAAACTAGATAAAACAGTAATGTCCTGGCAGTGGCAGCAAAAGGTTATACATTTGATTTGATTACATTAATGTTTAAGTTGAGATTTACAAGAAATATAAATATAAAGTGCTACTGTGTAAAGAGAATACTGTTAACAAGGACATTATTTGTGTTTGCTAACAAAATGTACTTTAGTTCATATAGCAGTACTTTTAAAATAAAAGTGCACATTACTTTTAAAGTCATTATTGAATTTTGCGCATAACAATGCAATTAATCATAATTAAAAATGTAATCGTTGCGCAGCTAATACTTAGATACTACCACAGACTTTTCTTTGAATTTGTTGATGAAGACTAAAAAATTTAATCCAAGTATCACTTACTTACCATTTTACCCATGGTTGTCTAAAAGAACTGTAAGAACAAGTTCAATATGCAGGATATATTCTTGCAAACACTGGATTTGGTGTGGCTGGTCTATCCGCTGTTCAGGCGAGTGCTCCGTGTGCTACAATGACAGTGGGTGGCCGCGACACCAATTAAAGTGAATCCTGAGCCTGCATTTGAAATAGGCATTGAGCTTTGATTCTACCAAGAAAGAAATAAGAAAGAAAAGAAAGAAATTATAATTTTAGAGTTCACATTTTTACATCAAAAATAAAATAAATAAAAATAGTAACTAATCAAACCTCACAATATTTTAAGGTGATGTCATCTCAATAATTGTGCAGTGTATATTCATAAGTATGCATATGAACAAGTGGGCTGCTTTGTTGCAAGCTGAAATTCATGATGTAAGAGACAATTAGCACTTACACAATCAGAGGGAAACAAATCAGTAAGCCCAAAAGAGCACAATAGAGAGTTTGTTTCTGACATTAGAGGCCACTAATTAAATGGCTCCTTTAGAGGAATCCTTCAGTGTACCTCAGAAGCCGGCTTCCATTGAACAAACCCTATCTAAAAGGTCTAATCACGGACCGTGTCATGGTGTGCAGTCTGGGAGAGCCACTCCATTCACTCGGTTCTTGAACTACATCTGTGACACGAGAATCCCCAGGGCGTGCTCTCCACAGATGCTGTGCCAGACTAGCTCTCTCGTCCATGCTCCCTATTTCCAAAGAAGAGATATGCAAAGAAAAAAAAAAAAAAGAGCAGCCTTCTTTATATCCCTGACAGCTCATTACCACGGAAACAACCCTGGCGAGCCACAGTCACTGAAGGAGAAATGAGAGTGCAATAATACATCCACTAATTGGACCTTTAATTAAAAGAAGCTTAGCTGCATTGAGGAGAAGTATTTTATATAGTAGGCACATTCACCTTACATTGTGGAATCAAAATTCAAACAGGACACAGTGAGAGAACATCCAGCCTGACGTAACGGATAAAAATTAAGCTTTGCGTGCAGGTGCCATCATGGACTGGCTCACTCAGTGTCCAGCATGTTTTTGTTCTTTTTTCCAAGTGTGAAAGCTGGAATGGGTCCCAGCTTTGTAAGAGCACAGGTAGTGGCGCACCCAAACAACTGGGCACGCTCTGAAAAATCTGCTTAATTATCCATGCGCAAGACTTAACACAACAACAGAGCACAGATGGAATAGTGTCACATTTAAAAAACCAGGAGAGCCATGTTCTTCACAACAAGTTGTCATTATGCATTCATTCTGAGGTGAAAAGCAAGGAGACCATGGGGGAAACTATACTAGACTTAATGTGTTTACAGTTTTGGTGTTGTAAAAAAAAGGCAAACGTCACTTTTATTAAATTTAAGTGTGATGAGAATATTTCCAAATTAACCATGGTGAAGAGAAATGGGACTATTTACTTGTCAAACCCCTAGTAGTGTTATTGTGTCTTTTTTTGTATGCAGGGTTCAATCAGTGTGTGTCAATCAATCCTATTCTTAACCACAAACATAATCAGATTTTTCTATTGTCAACAATTTAGATTGATTGAGAAGATTTTATTTTTAAATTCAAGTCAATGGGTGCTTGGCCTCTTGGAACCAAGCCTCACTGATGTTGTGCTCCACTATTCCATCTACTACTCTCTGTCATTTTGATTTACACTTGTATTAGAAATTGAGTTGTTCCGATTCTGATACTAGTATCAGAAATGGCGCTGATATCACAAAAAATTAAAAGTATCTGCGAATACTTAAACCCATTCACCCTATCTGATACCATACAGTATTATTGTAAACTCTCCGCTGTGTTACATGTGGCAAAACACTACAACTTCATGTGTGGAAGCAGCAAATAAGAAGTGATACTCGGAATGTTTCAACCCGAGTATCACTTCTTATTCCCTCCAGGTCTTCCCCGGGGTGTCCTCCCGGTGGGACACGCCTGGAACATCTCCCCGGAAGGCATCCAGAACAGATTTAAGTGATTCATTCTGATTTGATTTTAAATTAATTTTATTGATAATTACTGTATTTGTGCTTTTAACCTATCTCTCTTTTTTTGTAAAGCACTTTGAATTACTGTATGTATGAATTGTGCTATACAAATTAACTTGCATAAACTTCAGTTTGGGGTAATGTGTTAGTATTTTGAGAAAGAAGAATCAGTCTGATTATTATTATTTTTTTATAAAAAGAAAAGCAAGAGCGGTTCCTAGGCTGCTTTTGGGTGTGAGTGGAATCCAAGACAGGGACAGCAACAGAAAGTCAGGTAGTGGAGCTTTAAGTTCATCATTTATCGAACTGACAGAATCAGAACATATCTCCGCATCTGTCACATTTATTATTTCTGATTGGGGCGGCAGTAGCTCAGTGGTAGAGTGGTCGTCTTTCAACCAGAAGGTAGTAGGTTCGATTCCCGCTCTCCCCACAGTTCATACTGTCGTTGTGTCCTTGGGCAAGACACTTAACCCACCTTGCCTCCAGTGACTGTAACACTGGTAATGTAATGTAAGTCGCTTTGGATAAAAGCGTCTGCTAAATGAATAAATGTAAATGTAAAATGATTAATAGTCTTATAATAATAATAATAATAATAATAATAATAATACATTTTATTTATAACGCGCCTTTCTGGACACTCAAGGTCGCCTTACAACAATAATACCCATGGTATTATTATTATTAATAATAATAATAATAATAATAATAATAATAATAAATAATTAAAAATTCTCAAGAACAACAATTAAAAACAACAATTACATTGATAGTGGGAGTGAGTACGCCAGTCTGAACAGATGTGCTTTGAGTTTGGGTATGAAATGTGACAGTGTGTGTTGCGAAGGTCAGGGGGGAGAAAGTTCCAAAGCTGGGGAGCAGAGCGGCTGAAGGCTCTTCTACCCGGCTTAGATATGGAGGGGCGAGGTTGTGTATGCCTTTAAATGTGAAGAGCAGTATTTTAAAGTTGATGCGGTATGTTATAGGTAGCCAGGGGAGCTGTTGCAGAACAGGTGTGATGTGATTGTTGGAGGGGGTGCGGGCTGAGTTCTGGACCAGTTGAAGTTTATGGAGGGTTTTTTGAGGGAGACCAAACAGAAGGGAGATGCAGTAATCCAGGCGGGAGTTGATGAG
The DNA here is from genome assembly GCA_024416835.2 of Perccottus glenii. NCBI lineage: Eukaryota > Metazoa > Chordata > Actinopteri > Gobiiformes > Odontobutidae > Perccottus > Perccottus glenii. The sequence goes on along the minus strand of CM044561.2, from coordinate 15,187,531 downwards.
GCTATGCACAAGGACGGCAGTAGAGTGAGGTGTGAGGGAGGGGCGGAGGCGGTGGATGTTGCGGAGGTGAAAGTAGGCAGCGGGTAATATTACTGATATGGGAAGTGTGCTGTCGAGGATAACATTTAGACTTTTAACCTGCAGGGAGGGAGTGAATGCAGAAGTTATTGATTTTGTTTAGGGTGGTTTTGGTGCCTTGTTCAGTTTTATTACTGTTTAATATAAGGAAGTTTGTGGTGAACCAGGATTTAATTCCAGAGAGATAGTTGATTAGTGTGAGGAATTTGGTTTGCGTGAGAGGTAGAGCTGGGTGTCATCCGCGTAGCAGTGAAAGTCAGAAGATGTTTTCAGAAGATGTGACCAAGGGGGAGAAGGTAGATGATGAACAGTAGGGGCCCTAGTGCCGAGCCCTGGGCTACACTTGTGGTGACTGGGACAGAATGGAAGGAGAAGGATTTGAGCTGAATGAACTGAGTGCGGCCTGAGAGGAAGGAGTGGAACCAAGTGAGCAGTAACAAAAGGTAGACAAATGCAGATTTGCCTGAAGTCCTGTCTAATAACATCCAAATCTGTGCAACTACTACTTCACTTTAACTTTTGTATAAATCACCAGTTTTTATTGACTAATCTTAAATAGATTGTATAAATTGTGGATATTTAGAAATGACTTCACATCTCGGCAGTCCAGGAAAGAGTCAGACTTACAGGGTGTGTGTCAAAGTGCCCTGCAAAGTGAATCAACACTTCCTGACACTGCACATGGAGACACTGGCCTAGGGTTAGGAGTTGATGGAGCACGCTTGAAATCATTTTGGAAGAAAATTGTGGTAGACTGCCTGAGAATTTGTCAGTGGACTATGCCAGAATCCAGTTTTAGCATCCAGTTTTTTTTCTACATACAATAAATGTATATTTTTCTTATAGGTCACAGCAACCTGTGTACACGTATTCTTCCTGAGGAAAAATAAGTAAAAAAACTCTTCATGTCTTGTGTCTTATGCAAAAGTATTTCATTAAGTTTACAGAGCATTAGCATAGCAAACCGACCTAACTAAAAAGTGACTGATGTAACACTCATGCCATAAATAATCATAAAAATCACACTACTCCTGTTAGATCAGAGTAGCAAGAGACACGGGACATGAATTTATTGTGCCTCTTCTTCATTGCTTTTTAATTTATAGGTTAACATAAAGTATTCATCTTATTACCAGCCATTCCAACCAGTCAAAGAGAAATGCTATTGGATAGAGGCCATCAACAATGCATCTTTATCCAAGGCAGCCAAATATGTTTCAACACAATCATCTTCAATTTAGATCTTTTAAGCAACATAAGCAATAGTAAATAACATAGCTCATTCTTGGTGAATTGATTTATAGAAGTGAATTAAAAACAAATTGGTGTAAAACAAACAAAAAAAAAAGCATGCATGAAACCTCAGACCTTGCTAAATATTTCTTTTGGGCTGCGTTCTGTAAGATGTGATGAAATGATTTATTAGGATTCAACCAAAGACAGTAAAAGAAAGTGGACTGTGGCATTCTGAAACCTTATCTTACAATGTGCCATTGAAGAGTTTATAAAGGTTTAAGTGATTAAGCTAACTTTAAAGGGTTGTAGGTAGAGTGCCTGGCTTCACAGACTCTAAACATAGTTAGTCTGTCTTCAGTATAATTGCTCAGAGAGTTTTACAAGCATGTCTCAGAAACCAGAAGCAAAATTTTCCTTTATATTTTATAGAAAGTTTACTAAAAATACTAGCTAGTATTCCACCACATGACAGCAAATAGCTCATTTAAAGGTTACTTTAATTTCTAAACTTGAGCAAATGTTAGTGGAAAGTTGTTAGTTGAAGTTCTCGTCATGGAAGCTTGTACACGCACGTCAACAACCGGCAAAAACTGCACCACATGTAGATGCAAATGTTTTATTTACTCTAACATCTACAATTATTTATAGCTTTGTATTTATTTAGCATTAGACAACTGACACACATGAAATAGTCCACAACTCTATCTTAACTCTTTAGTAAAAAACTTTTTTAAACCTATCGCAGATCTGAGCTGCCTTCACGGCTCAAATGCAAGAACCAAACTTACTCTCGTTTTTGCCCATCGTCACACAGATTAGGCGGCACAGTGGCAGAGTGGTTAGCTCTCCTGCCTCACAGCAAGAAGGTCCTGGGTTCAACCCCATCCAAGGCAGGGCCTTTCTGTGTGGAGTTTGCATGTTCTCCCTGTGTCTGCGTAGGTTTCCTCCGGGTACTCCGGTTTCCCCTACCACCAAAAACATGTACAATAGTCCCCCCCCCAAACACACATGGGGCCAGGTCATGTTTGTAAATGAGAATTGGTTCTCAAACAGTTTACCTGGATAAATAAAGGTTAAATAAAAAAAAAAAAAGATTCCGACATTGCTCTTTTGGTCAGAGTGTCCATGGGTGTTTGCGTTGTGCCAGAGCTGGTCACTTCTCTCCGACCGCAGAAACCATCTCAACTAACACTTCACTGATGATTGTAGTTGCTGTTTGCATCCATCAAGTAGAGTGAGCGCACATTACGTCGCATTGGCAGATTTTTTGCGGGAAATTTAAGCCCAAGTGCCCAAATGAAATTGAGCTACGTAATTCAGGCAAACATGGTGAACAGTAATTGTGTCAATTTACTCATTTCAATGAGGTTGGTTCATGAATGTCAAAAAATAACACTTAGCAAGCTTTTTATAGTCTAAAAGCTACACATTGCACCTTAAAAAATCTACATACAAATCAAAAGAGGTTTGACAAAATAAAGACATATCGAAAAAAGATTAAATCTCAAAGAAATATCACAAATAATTGTGATTTAAAAATTTCTGAACAGTTTTGAATTAGGTTACTGATACTGAAATGAAATTTTCTGGAGCCAGGCCTCACTAATAACATTGTCCACTATTCTACTACTACTTCTATCTGTTGTGGTTTAATACCTTGTCCCTTTATAATTTTATTTTAGATACTGGTATAAAAAATTGTGCAGAAATAACTCACCTTTTAAATGTACTTGCCTCAAATTCATCTAAGTTCAAGGATTCAGGGCCTCCTACTGTGCAATGTAATATCAATGTGCAATATAAGTCAATCAATAAAAACAGTAAAAATAAAAGCAATACAGAACAGAGTTGTGAGTATAGTGCCAAGAAGACTCTTCAAATATGGAGTTTCTGTTTTGTAAGAAACTTAAAAAGTTTTCCAATATGTTTCGAACAGAACCAAGATTTACAGACCACAAAAAACAAACAAACAAAAAAAAAAACATTGCTGCCGTAAGCCAACAACAGAGAAACAATGTCATGCATGCCTTCACCCCTCAAACTGCAGACCTCCTACCAATATTTATGAGGCTAAGGTCCTGAACAGATATCTGGATTTGACTTTAGGCTGAAACAAAATCTGTAATGTTGGCAGGAGTTTGGAACTGCCAAAGGGATTTGTCGGGTAAGTAGGGGAATAAAACATCTGGCCCTTCAATTTTAATTAGCTTTCACTTACAACTAGGACTTGCATATTTTCACAAATCAAGAATATATTTAGGAAATCTACTGTAATGATATTCCCAAACATTTTACAACATCATTTTAGATTAGCGTTGTTAGGAAATCAACTTAATCGTTCTACATTTCACAAATTAAATAAAAAGAAAAAAACTGCCAAAAGGAAGATGCAATATTTCTCTCATTTGATTAAACTGATATAGCTTTCATCTTTTGCGGGAGGCTTTAACTCTCCGACCTGCCAGTTCCTTTAAAAATAGTTCTTCCCCACAGTGCCCTCATTTAGCTATAAAAGAAAGAAATGGATGCTACCTGGGTCAAAGTGGCGCTAATAACAGTGAAGCTCTGACAGGGTAGAAAGAGTAATGCTGCTTGTCTTCTGCCTACTTAGGTTTTAATAAGACTATCAAGTAAAAACGTTTTGAAAACTAAACTCCATTTCAGAAATGTTGTTTTTGCAATTTACAAAATGTAAAAAAAATAGGACACTTGTGTGTACATTTTTTTTATTGTTGTTGATGCTTACCCAAGTGTTGTTCTTTTGGAGTGTTGTTTGGCTTCATGTTCACCCAGCATTTAAAAAAGATATTTTGTGGCATTCACTGAATCTTCCACATTTTAAAAGTTGTTTCTGTACGTGTGCTGATGTATGTAGCTTTCAATGTTTTTTTTTTATACTGCAGCCAACTGAGAAACTTTATGTTGCATTGGATTTAATCATTTCAAAACCCAAGCGGGCGTAAACGGAAATGGCGCAAAGGTGAAGAACATTGATATTATGTTCTGTACAGTCAATGAACATGTTTATTTACATAAATTTATTAGAGTTATTTTCATAAACATGTGCACTAATTATGAAATCCATTAATATCATATCTATCATCATCATGATATAATCTCATGTGTCATAAATCATAAAGCCGGGCAGTAAGTCCGCCTGTAATTATTGCTGAACAAGAAGCAGAAGTCTGTGATTAGGTTTAGTCATCATTTCCCTCCATGTGATTAATCTCAGCTTTGAAATAACAAATGAGGAAAATGAACCAGTTCTGTGTCAGTGCATTTGTAATTGTGAATTTAAGCGTGACATTATGAATTCAAGTTTTGACAGAAATCTTTTTCTGTCAGTCTCCTCACTCCCCCCAACCACGTCTCAGCTTGTGACAAACACAATGATCAATGCTTTGTCATGTTGTTGTTTGTATCAGAGCATCTAAAATATATCTACAAAAAAAACCTACAAATGTCACATTGAAAGCCAGCTATTTCACTCAAAAGTATTTTAAACTGCTTTGAATGTCACTTTTTATGATATTACACATTCAAGACATACTACATAACATAAGCCATTTTACCTGAAATAAAAGATATTCAAATATAATTATAGCAGCGCTAACTGGTGACAATGCTATTAGCCTAAATGTATTCCTGCAATTACATGTTCTACCAGGACAGCTTTATTCTCCAATGAGACTATACAAGTTTGGATGCATGCAGATCATGCGAATACCTTACTTTGTTTAAGTTCCCATTAAAGCAATTCTTTCTGCTCTTACTGAAATTACACACGCTTTAGTGAATTTTACGTGCATCACACTTTGACTTCAAGCTCCAGTGTGCAGGGGATATTTTAAATACTAATTGTTAAAGGTTCATGTTCTTGCCATTTAGTTGGAAATCTCATTTGGATGTTATAAGCTCCATTCAACTCAAGTCCTTATTCACATTCAGAATGTAGATTTCTCATCATTGTGGATTGTTGTATACTTTAAATTGTATTGATTTCTTTGTTCAGCAATTCCTCCTCATTATGGCCATAATCAGATTTAAGGGGCTGCAGAGATGAGATTAGAACTACCCCTTACCTTCCAGCTGCAACACGTGGGTGTCTTTGCTTGTGTATGGATTGTGAATGGCTGGCTTCGACACACCGCTGACTGATGTCTTCTGGCACGTGTGGTTTTAGGAAAATCAATTTCTGCACAATAACTAGCCCAGTCAAGAATCTGCCCTGTGGAATGAAGGAAAGCATATTACTTCTAATGCGGACCCTATTATCAAAGACACACAGTCATACATTATTTAGTGAAAGCCAGTTTCACAAGGCTGGTTCAAAAACAAATATGAATTATTCATTTTTACCCTGATTTATCTTGGTTTTCCTCAGCATAATTAATATTAGGAACAATCAGCTCATCACAAGGCAAACACACTAGCCATTTTACAGTTTGTTATTATAAAAACTATAACAGCATTTCATGAGCGGCAAACGTAATAACTGTTGAACAATAGTGCTCATTCATTGTGAAGGGGGATCCTGCAGTTGTATCGATTTAAGTCCAGGTTAAAGGTTTGGCCATTATTCTGCAACAGAAAGGGATCACCCTTCTAGCGCAAAGATCAATGTGGAGCCTGCAGCAATAATTACCATGCACTTGATGATGTTATTATTACTTTGGCATGCACTGGAGAAACTGACTCCATCATCCCATCAAATGCTTACGGACACTGTATTGATATAAAATTGTGGACACTTGATTTATTTTTGATTACGACTTTAGTGTCATATGCTTTCCAAATGCAGCCATGATAAATAATGTAATATGAAAGGCAGAGCTATGAACAGTGCCAGCAGCTGGCAGGGCAACTGCCTGTCAAATCTGTAGACTAACAAGCAGATGTTTGCCTAATTGTCCCAATGCAGAATATTACGTAGTTATGATAACATTTCTAAACGATAAATTAAGTTAATAATGTAGATTTTATTTTTACTCCCCTGAATTAAATCAGTCTTAGAAAACTGATTTATAAGAACTACAAGGGCATTAATAGCGGGCAAATTTGCACTAACTGTTGTCTAAATGTCACAGGCCACAATCCAGATGCCGACTCATTCACAGAAGGCCTGGAGGGAGCCTGATAAAGGTTGCAAATGTCAATTAGGTCTGATAAAGTTTGGAAACGCAGATTTCTGTTATCTTTGCACTTTAGGCTTCAAATACACATGCACACTGATGATTTAGTTATCTCACTGATGCAAACTAAAACCTAGAGTCATTTTCATCCACACTGTATATGTGTCAAACTGCATATCTATCAAGACATATGGGGATCAATGTCATTTACATATTTACATTATGTTGCTGCATTTTACTTGTAATAAGACTCTAAATGTATGTTTATTGTTGCATGGGCTAAATGAGTTACACAAAAAGACCACATTAAGAGTAAAATAACAACCCCGACAGACATGAGGCGTGTGAAATCCCAAATGGCCTTGGCTGCCCATTGAATGCTCAAAATCAATGGAGTGCAGTATTTGAACATGTAATATTTTGACTGGTTTTCTTTCACATGAGGAAGTGTGCTGTCATGTGGAGACCTCCAGCCCACACTGTGTGGGCCGATATAGGCCCGGCGTATAAATAGTTGGTTGCTCTTAGCGCGTTTAAGACCTTCACACTTTCTGACATGCGAGGGCAAGTGAGATCAATGTGAGAATGCAGATTGCAGGGGTTAAAGAGGAAAAAAATCCTGAGCCTGAACTTATTTTTGGGGGGGTTGGAGAGAAACTGCACAGACGGACTTACTTCAAATATTGACGATAATAACAAAAATACAGTAACAAGAGCTTAAAGTGCTTCAACAAGTGAACATCTGTCAAATTATTTGAGTATTTTATCCATATTCAAGCTTGTTGCTTTATCAACATTGAGTGAGAACATGCATTTTTAGCTTCTCAGACAAACATTTTTGAACTGTAGTGCAATGCCATGAGTGTTCATGTAACTCGCATGTTGATTTGAAACCGACAGGCTAGTTAACGCTTTTTTGTCTTCTGCCAGTTTTCTACACAGGGTGACCAGTGGCTGCGAAATTCTGAATGATAAATCATGTTCTGCTATAAATGTGCACAAACGTATTTTTAAATCGCAGACACGGTCAGTCATAGACAACGGTGTGTCAGCTGTAACAGTTGCTCCCGGCAACGTCGTGGTAAGTTTAAGTGCACGGGCAGCGGCTCTATGACCGGGGTCTAAATCATGACGAGCAAGCACTTTCTTACCGCTGCTGGCATACAGTAGCTTCCTCGAGCAAATCGTGCAGAAACAAGCCCGGGCTCTCTCAGTTTCTTGCACCAACTGCCAAAAGGCTCGCCATCTCTACTTTCTTCAATCCACGCCCAGCGCCATTTATTTTTGAGTCCTTTATCTACTGCTAGGACATCATACCCAGGCTTCATAAACTTGCGCTCCATTTTTTTTGTGTCAATCATACTGTGTTACAAGGACCCGCCCTTCTCTGCTTCTGATAGGCTTGTAACGTTAGTTAAATCTGCGTTCCTCTCATATGATTGGTAGGTGAAATAAATTGGCTCGAAAATATTAAACCGCATGTGCAGGCTCTCAAATATTATTATTTTTTTCCCTCACGGCCACACGCCGGAGATCCGGCACGGTGCCGGAATACTTTAAGCCCTGAGATTGCGCTGTGCTTTTCCTGCTTGTTTTTTTAACTAAACTAGTAAAAATTCATTCATTCTGACAAAAAAATGATATTGAATAATACTAGAAGGAATAATACAGTTTGAAACAAAATTAAGGCTTAGTTTTATATTGTATTTATCACTAATGTGTATAGTTTCAAGAACACAAGTGTCCAGTCTTTCTGTGCTATGTTTAAATAAATTGGTGAATTGTGTGGAGCTAAAATACTGGTATATCAGTCACTTGGAATGGTATATAAAGTAATACTGTAGTTTATTTCCCTGTTTTTACACAGTGCAGCAACAGCATGTATCATGTATCTGAAGGTTTGAGTATGACCTTCAACAACACCTTTCTAACATTTAATCAACCCAGCTAAGTTCATATCCAAAAACACACTTTAAGAAAACCAATAAAACACCAGCTATTCCTAAAACCACACAAGAACACATACATGGTAATAGTGCTGTTGCTTCTGCTACCTACAGAGACTTTGCAAACTCAAGGAGAACCATTGAACAAAAAGAATTTCTGATCAGCACTGCATTTCACTGTATCCCAATTCTCTTTCATTCAGACTTCTTTTTAATGAAGTATCTCAACATTTAAACAAGATTCTTTCACATTTGATTATATAAAGGATGTATAATAAATGCCATTCTGGCACCTTGGCCTAGTGCAAAATTAATAAGTAATTACTAATGCATTATACACATGCTAAGTTCACTCGTGTGGCTTCTGGAGCCTGTACGCAATAGGGCAGCTCACTGGCCGCGGGTTAAAACCAAAAATACTAGTGAGTAATTGATAAAATCACTAAAATATCTGCCCAAGGGCTACATTAAGTGAGATAATTAGGCCTCAAATTTTGCTTAGCTCATCCATAACATGTGACTATGCATATCCTTATTAATTTTGAGGCAAGTAAAGCAAAAACAACATTTCAAGACATAATCTAATGCTATTGTTTATGTTGTATCAAGGTGGATTCATGCAGCATTTAAAATCCATACCATGTGATGACAACTGAACTGAACTCCAACACAAACTGAAGTGTTTCACAGCAAATAAAGCTTGTGTTTACTATGAAATACCTGAAAATCCCACATAACCTCCTTTTTTCTGTTATTAGGTCAGAAAGTGTTTGAATTCTTCCTTGGAATGGAGCCTTTTGTTTTTACAGAAAGCACAGTGCTGGATATTAAGTTGCTTATATATTCTCTTTCATGAGTTTGTGCAAGAGAATGCCTTGATCACATGCTAGTTAATGGGGAGACCCTCCTTATTTATGGCATAAGGGGTGTAGCAGGAACAACGCAGCATGATTTCACTTTTTTCTTTGTGTTTGTGGGTAAGCAATTAAAATAACTGGGTCACTGATTATTGAAGTTAGGCTTTGGTACTGTAGTAATGTTGGTATAAAACAATATTGGATCTTTCTTTTGATGGCTCACTGTGGAGCAGCCTTCAGGTTGCTTCATGAAAGGGGAAGAAAAGAATGAGAAAGTGAAAGCAAGCCATCCACTGTTTATTGTTGGTCTGATGCTCTCACAAAAATCAATGGTAGAATGTATAGCCGGCACAAAAGTGGCGTGCCATAAAAAAGTATCATCTGTATCCTGTCTAGAGAATAAAGGGAGTAAGGAGCAAGTATGTAAGTCACAGGCATTCTGAGCTGACATAAAAGCCATTTCATCAAAGAGATGATCTAAAGAGAGCCAAAAAAACACGTTAAACCAATTTGAGTTATTACTTGTATAATCTGAGCCACAAACACCACAACGGCATGAAATAAATGACACGTGGCCCTGGCGGTGGAAGGAGTCTGATATGACTGACAGCTAAAGGGACCTGTTGCACATCCCTGGGCAGACTGACTACTGCCCCCATTAGTATATGAGCTGTCACTTTTATTGTGTTGCATTCAAATGCATCCAGTATCAGTCAGATACTCAGGTACTACCAAAGATCAAGAGGCGGGATAAAGCACAGTTTCCAAAATCAAAGGCATACAGTATAGACAATGTTTCTGCAAAGTAATGATGCTGTAGGGGAAAAATATATCAACATTACTGACATTTAGGTTTGGCTACATAGCTCAAAGGATTGCTGTCACTGTGGAGAACAAAGCCACCGATCTTTCACTAGGATTCAGAGAAATATTTTGCTTATGTTTAGGCAATAGCAACAATATATTTAATAATGAAAAGGTTGTTTTGCAAAACAGAACCTTGCCTAAACGTAGTCACTTTCAGTTAAATGTAACCCTATTGTCAGACTGCTTTGGGTGAAAGCATCCAATGTATCTTTTTGTAAAATAACAATACATTTTTAAACAAATTGAGTGGCTGATTGATGTTTTGTTTGTTTGATGGTGACAGAAATTCTTGATTTACTGTTCACTGTCCATTTTAGTAAGAACAGGACTGCTCAGGCCTCACTCCCACAGAGCGTCATGTGATCACTGCAATTGTATTTTGGCGCCGAGCCTATTTTTTTTTTAAAGCCTGAGGTGTAGACTGTGCAGGAAAAATAAACAGTAGAGAAAAAAGCTTTTATAGTCAGATTGGCATCCTACCAAAAACATTTGCCAATAATTGACATCTTTTAGCACAGATATGTCCCAGATCGCTGTCTCACTGTAAACAAGGGAGAGATTCAGGGAGGCATCTATGACATGTGATGCAGAATGGACAAACAGACACCAAACAGACACTTACAAAAATGAAGGGACACAAACATGACCAGGTCATTACTGTAAATAAGAACATGCAAACTCAATAAGCTGTGAACTTAAAAAGCAACTTAATAATAAAAATTATATATAAATCTGACAAATATTTTTCTGAAACATTATATGAAATGGCCAAAGATGAGCTAATGCTGATGCTTGTGTATTAATATAACACAATTACATTCATGCTTTTCCTAATACCTGTAAAACCATTCCTGTTCAGGTGTCGTGTCATTGTTGCCGCTCTAGTGCTCCTGTTGTTAATGACATTAACGAAGCCATTGAAACTGAATAACAACCCCCCTTTGCTACTTAAATGACCAGATCAATATCCCAGAAGTTGAATGGACTTGATACTTTACTCTGTTTAAATAGTATTTAAAATTAAAATAGAGAATAATAAATGGAAAACTGTTCTTGTGCTTTTTGGTATGGTGAACCTGAGAGCCATATAGTTTTGGTTGATAGGTCAATTATGAATGAGCATATTCTAATTAAATCCTCGGGGGAGGGTGGGAGGGGGGTATTTGATAGGGTATTCACGGACCCTACCGCTTGCCCTACTTTTATTTTTGTTGCTGTAAAAAGTAAAAAATTTGATTCCATAATTATATGCAAGAAGAGACGTTCTTTATCACTGTCATGCTCTTGCACTAAGAGAGATAAATTGCGAGGAACAAGCTATATATTTGCACAGACATCACGGACGGATTTTGCCATCGTTAAAATCTTCAAACTAATAGCATATCCCCCTGATGACAAGAGTCCAGGCAGTTCCTTCCCCGTTATCCAAACAAACAAGAGCTTACATCTCTTCTCAGCTTCCTGTCTCACTGCCTTGTTTCCTAGGCAACCATGTCAGATGAATTGAGAGGGGGACTGACGCCCTCCAGAGAGCCAATCCTCTCTCATCCAAACTTTGTCTCACTTTAAGTCATGTGACACCTGTTCCCATGACAACCAGGTTGGAGGGCAGTCTGGATATCGCTTTGATCAAGGAAAAATACCACACATGCAAGAGAGCAACCTTGAAAAGTAACAGGGGATGCAGAAACGCAATAGCTCTTTATGTAGATGTAATGAGCTCATGTCAGATCATTTATTATGAAACGTTTACTTCCATGTAGCGCGGCGGCACCAGAAGTCAGGGTTTATAACCGCAATAGTATGAGGTTAAAATACAAACCATCTTTTCTGTTGGAGAAAACTGGCCGATTATTGTTTAAACTTCTAAACTGATAAACGTAACTCACAAGTAAAATATTCTGTAGTGAGCAGCAGGTAACACTTTGGCCCCAGAATAAGTTAAAGAATAAGTCGATGTGTTCCTTTTTACTTTTGAGCGGCATTAATCACCAACAGCAGAGTCTCAAAACAGATTTTATTTTGTGAGCAGGTGGCCTTAAAGCCTTAAAGGTCTTTGGTCTATGATAAGCATTTGGCCTTTCTAAGCCTTTGAGCCCTCGCAAACAAAGAACCATCCCAAACCTCTGGGCCGAGGTAAATGGTTGACTTTTCCAAGCCTTTTAGTCGGCACAAAGCTGTTGGAAAGCGTCCATCAGATAAGAGGTTCCCATGGGCAGCTTTTCAATAAAATATGTGACAGGCAACAAATTGGCTTCAGACACCTGTCGTAATATAGAAAGGCCAGTCATTTTTCTACAGTTTTCTTAAAACACCAGTATTAGCAATTATTCTACTGTTTTAAGATTTAAACAGTAGAATAAAGCATATATACAAGCCTCCTACTGATTAATGAATACACGAACAAGTATTATCAGGTGAGATCCAGGGCAAAGAAAGTCTTTTGAATTGAGAAAAGTTTGATTTGAGCCTGTATTTAAAGGCTCAGAGCAAATGGGGTTTCCTTATAGCCATACATATTTAAACTCTCTATAAACATAGTTGTTAAATTGAATTTAATGTAGCCTGAAGCGAGGATATGCGAGAAGAGGTTAGCTGTTTGGCCTATGCCTCTGGCCAATTTATCAACTAATGTGTCTGAACTTTGAGATAAAATGACTGCTAATTTGCTGCAGACTAACTTGTTAATAGAAGTGTCTATATTACTTTACTGTAAAAGTATTTAATTAAAAAAGGAAACGCTAACTTACAGGGAGATGACATTTCAATTAGAGGAAAAGGCAAAAGGTTACTGTGGTAAGTTTAAGAAAATAATACTTAATATTATGAATAATGATAGAGGAATGATAGAGGATATTTAAAGACGATCTCAGAAAGAAGACAATGGAGGTCAACTTGGCAGTATTCAGACAAATGTCAAGTGAGACACTGACACAGTTTTCTGGCAGAAAAGCTGATTCCATTACACTTTTAAATAAACCATAGCTGTGTTTCACTTATTCTCATTGAATTATGTTACATATAGAGTCTTACCCTCTGGTGTTCATTTTAAGAAATGAGCCAGGCTGCTTTCCAAAAAAGATCTCAATTGTATTAAGCATTATTATCTATCATGAACATTTTATTGTCCTGAAGGAATGATTTCCCTTTGTTTAAGAGGACAGCTTTTAAGTAAGCTTTTCTATTTTCTCCTGCAATGTATTACTTTATTAATTCATTTCAAAAGCTACATACACAGTACAAAAGGAAACCTCTAACATCAACCAAATTAAATTGCACTTAGAAGAATGAACATGCAATGTTAAAAATGAGTAGCAACATTTATTAATTGCAATGTATGTGCGGAGTGTATATGGTTTAAGACATTAAGCTAAGAAATATTTAATGTGTTTTATGGCTTGTGTTTTGTTTTTTAAACTATTTTAAAGCCTTTAAAAAACAATAAAGTTTTAGGTATATTAAGGCTAAAAAACTTTCTCCGGTCATCAGTGTTAATGGGGCGGCAGTAGCTCAGTGGTAGAGCGGCCGTCCTTCAACCGGAAGGTAGTAGGTTCGATTCCCGCTCGCCCCACAGTTCATACTGTCGTTGTGTCCTTGGGCAAGACACTTAACCCACCTTGCCTCCAGTGTCTGTAGCACTGGTGTATGAATGTGTGTGACTGTAGAGGTGTGTTTGGTGGTGGTAGGAGGAGGTTGAGCGCCGTTTGTGTGGCAGCCGCCATCTCTGTCTGCCCTAGGTGTGAATGTGGTGAATGGGGTGAGTGGTAAGCACGTTGTAACGCACTTTGTGATTCATATCTGTGAAAGGTGCTATATAAATAAAACTTACTTACTTACTTAATGTCGTTGACGAAAACTATGACAAAAATATTTTGTCAACAAAGGTATTTGGCGGACGAAAACTAAATGAAAACTAAATGATTCATAATGACCAAAATTGATAACTAAATAGATTGATATTTTCGTCAACGAATAAAAGACGAGACGAAAACAACTTGTGACAAAAACCAGGAGAAGGGAAATTAGTGAAGTAAACCAATCAGAGCGCACCTTGTTGTTATGCGGCGGTGCCGAGAAGCTAACCGGAGACGCAAAGAGACGACAGAGCAACAGATCTTTTGGCAATGTCAGCTTCTCAGCTTCTGCAGAAAAAGGATTTAGTGTCACAGGTGACCTCACTGGAGGAAAGCGTTGATTAGCACGAAGCGTTTTCCTGAAAATGAAAGTAAATCAATATTTGCATTTGATGTTTATGATGCCAGTGTTTATGTAGTATAAGGAATATCCTCCTGTTCAATGTACGTTAAGTTCAAAGATGGTTTAGATCAGGGGTCTCAAACTCAAATTACTTGGGGGCTGCAGGAGGCAGAGTCTGGGTGAGGCTGGGCTGGATCAGGTATTCCACAAAAAAAGCTTTGTTAAATCCTCTCAAATGTCATTACTAACAATTCTTTAACTTCAATGGCTTCTTCTGAACCTGAGCTATCCTGAACTTAAATGGAATATTGAAGAACATGAATGAGCTGGCTGAGTGGCCCCATTGGATGTCCACTCCCCTCGGTGATATTGTCAACAGAACATCGGCGTTAATTTGCATGATAACATAATCTGCATGGATAGTGGCGATCAAATTGCCATCAACTTTCAAACATATCAACCCATTTCAAATGATCCAATAACGGTAACATTGAATTTGTCCAGCTCAAGGTCAAACATGCTCATTTCAAACACAGTAAGAAGCAGTAATTTTATGAAGGCTATGTGATGTTACACGCACTCCTTCATAGTTGTGAAATGTTTCTCTGCCTGCATCAAGCCCAGCCGATGGCCCGCCCCCAGGAGCCATATACTCCACTGTGATGGTAGGTTGGTTCAGTTCTAGCTTGCACAAAAAATAACCTTCCACACACAACGTGGTAACGTGCTATTCAAATAAAACTCACAGGGCGCACTAACATTAAACTTTCATATCGTCCTGCGGGCCACAAAATATCGTGTTGCGGGCCGCGAGTTTGAGACCCCTGGTTTTGATGGTACGTTTATTATTATTTAGCTTTCTTGGGCTGTAAGGGCCTTTTGATAATTGCACATTTATTGAATTTAATTTAAAATAAGCTGTGAATGTGTATTTTGCATCTCTTTGATATACGTTGATGTCTTTTTGTTTATATTACAAAAGACAGCAAGATTTTTTTTACTATTGGTATTGTTTTTTTATTGATTAAAACAATTTGCAAGGCAGTTGTGTTGAAATAAACAGTGTGAAATATGTTTGCACATTTAAATCTCGATTCTAAGAAAGTGTGTTGTGTGTCTGATACAGAAGGTCAAAATTATTACCTCATGAATTTTGGGGGGATTTTAGTTGACTAAATCCATTTTAATTTTACCTAAAATAAGATGACTAAAATGAGACTAAAACTGAAAATAATTTTAGTCAAAAGACTAAGACTAAAACAAAATTAACACTGCTGGGCATTAGACTTTTCAAATACACCATCTGTTACTCTCGCCGCCACGGACCCACTGCAGTTCACCTACTTTCCCAACAGGTCTACTGAGGATGCTATCTGTCATGCTCTGCACACAACTCTCTGCCACAAAAACAGCAATGAAGGGAGGCTGTTTAGATGTTAGCTCAGACATTCCCCAGAAGATTGGCCTTGCAGGTCATGACCTCACACTAAATGTCCCACTGTAACTGGGACCTTTCCAATAACCAGGCCACAGAAATTTAGGCCTCCACACTGGGTATACAGCTCATTTATCAGAAGTTACTGTATTGGCTGCTTGGAGGAACGAGGAAGGAGGAGAATCCTGTGTGCAAGGATATATCAGAGCACTCAAGGTGGAAGCCAACCTCAGACACTGCTTTTTATTGGAATTTTATTAAGTTAAGATTTAGCACAGAAATATTTCTGAAAGTCATTTTGATGGGGGTAGTTGGTAGAACACTTGCAAATACACAAGAACATGGGAGACCTGTTTTTAATCAGAGGCTCTACCCAATAACACAGGCCAATAAACTGGACCCAAGCAGAATTGTATTTGTACAAAATACACTAAAATGACCCCACCGTTTCGGAAGACATGTTCTTTCTTCAAAACCTGCCATCTAAAACACTGACACGTACTTGTACACTTACACTTTACTACCTACTTGTAAACAATATAACTGCCTCTACCGGTGCCAGAGGGGGATCTGCGCACTCTGCTGGTTAAACATTACGCAGGGTTGCTTTAAATACAGTTTTAAGCAATGGCTTTTTTTAGACAATGTGTATTAAGTGTAACAAACATCATAAACATTCTGGGCTATAAATAAAGCAGCTGAGAAACGGACATTCCTTGTTTAAAACTCTCTCTCACTCACCCTCCGGTTTGAGGAAAAAGACCCAAACAAGGATGCAAATAAGACATGGTTTATTGGCAATAATGTCATGTGGCCAGTGTTGTGCCTGAACGCGTTCATTGAACGATAGTTCATGAACTCGTTCATATTTTGGGCGAACGTGAACTGAACGTGCTGAATTACTGCCTGATGAACGTTACTGTGAACTCGTTCATTCTGGTGTCTGTGAACGGCATGCTCTCTCAGGTTAACTTCGTTCAATAGGGTGCCAGATTTCTATAGAGCCTTCCAGGCGAAAACCCGGCTAAAACACACCGCAAACGGGTCTTAATATGTAGCGGAAAAACACCAAACCTGGCAACACCAGCCACGCCGCATGCGTGACGCGTCATCAAAAAAATAAAAAATAAATAAAGCACGGAGGCGACAGCAGCATGTAGTAAGGCGTATGATCATTTAAATTCATTCATGTAACTTGTTTGTTGAACCTGCCTGGTCTATTTTTCCAGGATTCCAATATTCTGTTTTAGCATGTGGACAATGGAAAATTATTAAAATTTAAAAACGTTTTCACCTTAATGATTACTGTCCTGTTTTTCTTTGAATAATTCCTCATTAAAAAAGACCATTCAAGCAGCACGTTTTTCCTCATGTTCTTGAGAATGTACTGTAGGGTTGAAAGCTGCAGCTGCTACTAGTGTGGAGTGAATGGACAGCAACAAAGCATTAAAGCAACAATGGGAAATGCTGTACATTTAAATCTCAATGCTAATGTAAACCCTGGTTGGATAAGGTTTGAGAATTGGATATGAAAATGAAATCTAATGCATAGCTTCATTGTTAAAACTGATAAAATAATTGCTGTCTGTGATTTTACTGTATATGGGCTGTGGCAATAATTTTGAAAAATAATAGCTCGCAGCAACATATGGAAAAAAAGAACTATGAACTAGTTCATTTTTGGAACTGTGAACTTAGTTCAAAATTTTGAAGTTTGAACTATGAACTGAACTAGTTCATTTTAAAATTTGTGAACTGAACTTTGAACTAGTTCTTGTAGAAACTGAACTTTCCCAACACTGCATGTGGCCAAAAGTTCCAAAGTGTCGAATTTACACAACTAAGTAAACAAAGATCTCGTCTTGAAGTTGAAGTATTTTTTACATTTACTGTACACTGTCCTTTACAGGAGTGTAGACTGGGTAAGCAGCTTCATGAAACTGGGATTACACATCTCCCCAGACAATAGCTGTACCACCTGAGAAGGCTGATACATTTCAGAGCCCACCTGAAACAGAAATCCAAACAACTGTGTATCCTGTGCCTTCTGACTCCCAGCATGTGATGGAAACTGTTGATGCCTGGACCTGAGACCCCTGCAGAGAGAGGTGCGCTAGTTGAATCTCCAGGGCTGCTCTCTCCTCTCTGCACAACACTGGCACCATACTATGTACTGGAGCTGTTAAAAACCATTAAGGACCTCACCAAGGCCAGAAACTGGTCTGCTAAAATTAGATCAGAATATCTATTTCAGTCAATAAATATTTTTATCTAATAATCCATCAGTTATTCATCATTATATTGGTTATGCGGCGTTACATTGGCCAATCAGTGTCAATACCATGATACAGTGGTATATTGATGACAGACATTGGCCACACCCCCTTGCTTTAACCACCCCACAAACAGGATAAGCAGTAGAAAATGAATGCACACAACCACATTTTATGCATATTGATAAAAAAATATTATCTAAATAGTTATTCTAATTGATGGATTGACATTAAATACAATCAAATATTTAGATATTGATATTGACACTCACACAGATCACTATTGACTGATACAAATAACAGATTGATAGGTTATCATATTGAAAGATCACTGCCTGTGCCAAAATGAGGTCATTGCACTACAAGACAAGACAACAACAGTCGCCTCAAAGGGTTTAACAGACTGCACTAGACAACATCCCCTGTCCTTAGACCCTCCATCAGGGTAAGGAAAAACTCTTAAAAAAAACCCAGCCGGGAAAAAAGAGAAACCTCAGAGAGAACCACAGAAGGAGGGATTCACTCCCAGGACGGACAAGCCGTGCAGGAATGTGTCCAGGACAGTGAGAAATACATTGAAAAAAACATATTCACAAAAAAACATTTACCAAAAAATGAGATTATTTCAGTTGCATTGACCCATGACTATGCTGTTGCCTAGATCCTAAATATTACATTAAAAAAGGTATGAAGCTTGTTTAAACCTTTTTTTCTGTGATGCACCTCCAGCTACTTGATGGGGTTGTATTTCCTAAGATTAGTCATTCCCTGCCTTAAATTAAAAGCATCAGGTCTTAGGTCTACTGTTGTTTTAGGTCCTATTTGTGTATTTTTGATTGTGTCTCATTTTGGATTGTCTGGCAATTGGTGCAACAAATAAAGGATTCAACTCCATGGACTTGTCACTATTTTAAGAGCTAAACCCATTGCTCTGAGTGTAACGTTTTTGGAGGCAAGTACAGAGACAAGTGGACATGATGTTGCATGATTGAGCATTCTTCACATTTAAAAGTATGAAAAATCTTGGTTTATATAAGGTTCATTAGATCCCTGTAGTATAAATTTGTTTGGTCATTTACTGCTAGTTTGGGATAAAGAAATAAACAAGCTACAAATGAGGACTGCTGTCCTTTCATAATTTTGTGACCTTAAAAAGATATGCTCTCTAATCAAATCTTACATAGAAAGGCTAACATAAGATCAAGAAAAATCAATCTCTCCACCACATGTTCAAGGTATCTCTTTATAAAACAACACTCCACTCACTTTTCCTGGTAAACATCTTTTATTTTCTTGGAGCTGAGGCACGAACAGTCACCAACCAAGCAGCAGCACCTGCAATGATAAAGACTGCTCCCCTGGGCAGCACAGCTTTAAACCTTGCTGTACCAAATCATTACTTCTGGCTGCATGTCACACAGTTCATCTAGTGGAAAAGCCAAACAAAGTCTAAGAAGATTTCAGCTTCTGCTGCCTGTCTCAAGTCAGACAATTATGTGAGGCAAGAACCCTATAGAAGTGGTCAATAGCGTCAGCGCTTTAGCAGTTTTTATGAACTGTAAATAGGTTAACTGTCTCTATAGAATAAAGTTAAACTGGCTCAGTTGATAGAGCACTTGATAATATGCAGATACTGTACATGGGAGACCCAGGTCGTATTCCGGCTGGGTCATATGCACAATGTCTTCCCCCTCTCTCTTGCCCTGCTTCCTGTCTACCTACTGGAAATAAAGGCAAAAAGACCCAAAATATATACAAAAATATAAAAAAAGAAAGTCACTGAGAAATACGGTGTATAATAAGTGCTACTCTCTTGCCTACTTCTCCCTTAATTTCCATCCTGTGTTATAAACATTAAGGCCAATGGACAATAAACACCAAATTTGGGCAGAATTACTGTAATAATGGTGAAGAAAAGAGTGAAAGTATCAACATAGTATTCATGTCAATAAAGAGCTTGGTTCTACAGAGATGCCCTGTTAATAAATCTGGAGAGGCAAATACATAAATAAATGTTACAGTGAAAAAGCTCTAAGACAAAGATCTGAGAAGAACTGTGTTTAGGTTCTGTCAGTTGTGGTTAGGTCCCAAATATGGGTTTATTTGTCAATAAACATGCTATCTAGGTTAAAAGGGGCTGGTTAAGTAACAAAATAAAGACTGAGGAAACACTTCAGGGAGTACTGATCAATGTCACCATGGCTTCCCATCCGTCTGTTGAACTCTATATGACCTACAATATTACATCAAATTGTCCCAACCATTAAAATCAAAGGTTATTAAATGAATTAAAATAGACTGTGTGCCCTCTGCAATTAGCTCCCATAAGACACCTCAGTTATTTAGTTAAAAAGGGTCACATTAGGCAATAAATAATAAGAATGTGTTTATGTAGAGTCAGGGTGATACTGCCCTTGACTGCACAAGTAATTTATTCTAAAAGGCAGTCTCTACTGGATCGGGACATATTGCTATTGTATCATACACCCAACAATCCTTTGCTGTTGAAAAATGAAAACTTTAAGAACCGTAAAGAGCACTACTACAGTAAATGCCACTTAAGTCATGGCTTGTGCAAGTTATGCTCACTTGTTCATCTTATTACAAATGCCTTGAGCACAACCCTCAGCCAGGCAACCAGGCAAGAGAGGTTTGAGTCATTAGAAAGATGGACCAGCAGCTGCAGGCTCTGGATTGAAGCACCTCTGTCGTCCACCATCCACTCAGCTAAAATGTCAATGAGCAAGGTGCTGACTTCTTACCACCTCCTCTATGCTGCTCTATCTGCAGACAGATTGGATGTGCCTTAATTTTAGACAAGCTGCTTTTTTTCTGGGGACATGCTTTTCCTTGCCATTGAAGAAGCAAGTGCGGATGGCAGAGAAACAAGCTGAAAAGGCATGTGTGACCTTTTGCTGGTCTCTTCACTGTGTCGCCAGCTGCTTCTTTCATTTCATCCATATTTGTTGTGTGCTGCACAGCACTAGGCCTGGTGCTATTGTTCATAAAGCAAAGCAGTCACCTTGAGCTATTAGATGTATCAGTAAAGTTGCCAGCCAAAATTAACCAGCTAGAAATAAAGTCAAAAATATACAGACAGTATTTGCAGGTGTTAATCTTACCAAAAATGACACTACACTAGACTACCCTGAATTTATTTTCCAAATGGTGGTCTTTTGAGTGAAATAAGTACTTTTTCTTTTACCTTTTAAGAATTAAAATTTACTTGTGCAAGACAAGGAATAATACTAGGAGACAAGAGAATACAAATGATCTATCTACACCCAGTGGCGTGCTTACCATTAGCCAAGAGTAGGCAATTAACTAGAGCCCCCAACATGCAAGGGGCCCAACAAGAACCAGACCAAAACTGATGGGAAAATCATCTGTGAGCAGTGCTGACAGTGAGGAGACTGTAAGTTGAGTGGCCCCAGTCTCTGTAAATCCCACCCTCTCTTTCAGCGCCGCTCTGTCCCGGACCTTAAACACATCTGCACATTTAGTTTTTGTCTTAAATATGCCTTGTGTTTACGTCCAACGACACAGAGAAACTACACACAAGTTCCGCTTAAGCGATGTTAACTTACTGTTTGCGGCAACTCTACACTTCCTGTTATCTTTTAAAAATGAATTCTGTGCCATTTGACTGCAGTTAAATCCACTTTATTTTGGTGGAGGCAGAAAACGAAATAGGTTTAGAGCTGCACAACTTCTATCCATCTAATTTCACAAAAGACAGCTTCCCCTTAGCAGCAGCTGATATACAGCAGGTTAAACAAACAACCTACTTTAGAGCACCCCTGCCTCACAGCAAAAAGGTTGTGAGTTCCAAACCCGGCCGTTTCAAACATTCTCGTCCGACTCTGGTCTTTCTGTGAGGAGTCTGCATGTCTTCCATGTTTTACTTTGGGTTCTCTCCGAGTACTCCAGCTTCCTCCCACCGTCCAAACACATGCATGTATGGGTTGGCAACTCTAAAGTTTCCCTAGTGAATGAATGTGAGAGTGAATGGTTGTTTGTCACTGACTGTCTCTAAATGCCAGCTCTGCGACTAACTGGCCATTGTCCAGGGTGTACCCCGCCTCAAGCCCAAAGTTTCTGGGATAGGCTCCAATCACCCATGACCCCTAACGTGATTCAGCGGTAGAAAATAAATGAAAAAAAAAAAGAAATTAAGGGCTTTAGTGTTGGGCTCTGCTCCTGGAGCAGGACACACTTTCAGAAGGCTCTTTTAAATAACAAAGGTCCTGATCAAAATGCTGGTTTATTCATTCATTTTAAATGTATATCATTAGATATTGTATTGTCATTTTAAAAGTATTTGATTTATTTAAGAACAGAAATCAATAATCCTTAACAAGGGGATCATCATATTAAAAGAGTCATGATGGTGGTCATGAAATATAACGTATTTGTGCTTCAGATACAGTTATTAAAGAACTGGGGCAATTCCATGGTTTTGAAATTATAAATTTACTCACCCTGTAGCAGCTGAAAACTTCATGAATTCATTTAAAATGCACCAGAAAACAGGGAATTACTTTATTAAGAATTTCCTGGGGGAGGACCCCCAGAACCCCCACTTCACAAACCGTCAGACCTTCTGTCTGACAATGTCTGCAAACCTTTATTAAATAGCTTTTATTTGGTGATGTGAGACCAATTATTATTAATAAAAACAACTAAATTATTATTTTATCTTGCTGGCATAGGGTTGAAGTATTGCTCTATACCAGGGGTGCTCAACACGTCAATCGCGATCGACCGGTAGATCGCGAGGTAGTTTTGGTAGATCGTATGACATAAAAAAATAAAATAGGCAATCATCCATTAAATCTCTTGATTGACATACAGGGCAGCCAGTCAGATGAAATCTGAATTTTTCTGACGCTTAGGTCACTGCGCATGCGCAAACAACGGCACTAAGTGCAGCAAAACTAACGCTTAAGCGACTTACCTCCAACTTTTAAATCTCGTTTTTTTTTCTCTTAAACTTAAGAAAGGGTATAAAAATGAGTGAGGGAACTGGACCAAGTAAGAAGACAAAAACTTATCGCTTTCATACGGAAGGAGGACTTTTTTTTACAATGACGTTTTCAAAGTGCATTTGCCTCATCTGTCAGCAGCTACTGTCTGGACTATGCATCCCTGGCTGATTCAATTCAGTGCAAGTCATCAGCGTAAACTCGGGTAATGACAAAAATTGTACATAGTCAGTGCTTTAAGTGGGCCGGTACGCACTGGTACTCAGTACCGCCACTTCCAAATATAGCTCTTGAGCATACCGCCACTTCACCGTGCGCCCAGAACGTGCTTTTAGCATACCGGACATCTGTTTTAAGCCTGCGCTGCCGCTTTCCAGAACGCCCTTCACAATGCACGATTCCTAATTCGTCCCACCGACAGCAGAGACTACATTACCCATACACCCTTGAGTTTTACAAGTGAAAAGCGCATGCTTCGTTTTGCCGCTGTCAGTGTCAACAACTCAACGTGGCCGGAGAGGGTGTGTGAAACGCGCACACATGGCTCGGTAAAAATACAAATACAGTGAACAACACTTAATATGCTCTCCTGGCTTCAGACTCTGAGCACTAAAAGAACACGGTCAGAATCAGATGACTCGCTGGCTGACACCATAGCTACTGTTCTATGGTTATTTTATGTTTTATAATTTATTTAATGTACGTTTTGTTAAAAAAAATGCAATACCCTTTTGCACATTTTATTTATGTTTAGTTGCTCTTTTTAGCTCAAGCAAATCCACAAACTAATAAAAGGATTTTTTTTAAGGTCGTCTGTTGACTGCTGTCTATAAAACCTCTTCAATATAGTGTTGTTACCTCAGGGGATGAGGGGAGTCATCGAAAAAATATATAGGCTATAATAGAGTACAACTCTTTTGGTCCACTTAAAGCACTGTACATAATTAATTATGTTGTGTTGTGCAGTATTATGGTTTGCAAGGTACATCAACATACATTGTACATATAAAGAATCCTTAATATATTTGTAAATAAATATATGTTTTGCATTTTTGTAGTGGGTAGATCATTTTGACTTGGTCATTTTATAAGTAGCTCGCGTGCTGAAAAAGGTTGAGCACCCCTGCTCTATGACAACTGTGGAGTGGCTACAGAATCTCTCAACCTCAAGGCCTACCGTGACATTAAGGCAGACATAAGGAAGGGCCCCTTTTCAAAGGTTTGCCTGGGGCCCTAAATTTGCTAAGCCCACCACTGTCTGCACCAAGAACTTGAATGTCTGTCTAAAGCACAATACCTATTAGTTAAGTTGATGTAGCTCAGTGAAGATGCTGCATTATGCCACTTTCCATAAACCATGTTAAAATAAACATTTGTAGCTTTTCTTTTTTGACCAAGTTTGTAAAAAAAATACTAGGAATTCAAAGTTTAAATGTGTGCTTTTGTCATTGAAAACTTCTCTAAATGTGAAAATAGGTGGGTGTGGGTTGTGTGTTTCACTGAAAGAAATATTGTTTTCTCAAAGTCAGAAATTTTGTTCATCTTGATCTAGTTTGAGCAGTAAGCACTGATTTTCCCTCTCTATAATTAGTGCATGAAATTATACTTGGCTGAGACTTACACTCGAATTGAACTGCCAATATAAGCATCTAGGGTGAACATTTTTGGACATGATAGGAATATGTTCGGTTCTGCAATAAAAGTAACAGCAACCAGAGATGTCCTGACTCTTCATTCTTGTCCTTAAATTCTTTTTTTACCACTGGCTTTAATAAATAAAAATAGCAAACATAGCTCAAATAAAAAGATTTCCGTTTGATTTCAGAGTAATGGTCGCAATACTGTGGGAGCGGTTTAATCTGTATGGATAGTTGTGAGATTCATTCAGGAGAAGTAAACATTTCCAGCATTTACAAATTATAACTTTGAAGTAACTTTCATCTGGGAGGAACACTGGTTATGCAAGATTTAGTTCTGTGTCTAAAGCAGTACGGTCTCTATTGATAAAGTAACAACGACTGTTAGATTGTGGAGAAAATACAGACAGTTTAAGAGCAAGAACTACCAATCTGCTTTTGTAGTTTATTGTACGCCCACTTACATATTCATAAAAAAGATCAATCTGAACTACTGATATTAATAAAGACTGATGCCTACAAAAATATATTAAAAAAACAAGCATTTTTATATTGTATGTTTCTTATTTTTGTTTTGGCGAATGCAAACTTAACTTTAAATGAAGAGACAGTTACATACTTCATTCACCACATTTTTTTTACACATAATTATTTTTTTAAATGACAATATATGTATAAAAGGCTAAATTAAATGCCATCCTGATTTGAAAATTTTGGGTAAAACTGAAATTGACTTCCCCCATAAATCTGTAAACTACTTGCTTTAAACAACAGAGACCTGGAGAGGTCTCAGAGGACTTTTATTCCTTCACTTTGCCATCCTCCGGTGTTTGTGTTTATGTTTAAAAAAATAACACTGCTGCCTAAATTAGATGATTTGTGAGTGACACTTTTGTTCCTATCTAAACTACAAATGATTTACCAACAGCTACTCATTAAAAATGTATGGTCTTCAATTCTTTTTGCTGGTTTTCATAAACAGAATAACCCCTGCTTTAAATAGTACAGTGCACCCATCTCAGCATATACTCCACTATGTACCTCTGACTGACAGGCACATGAACACGTCTTAACAAAAAAATCCAACAATGTTTTTGTAGGTGCAAATACTGGAAGGTTACGCAGTGTGGCTAAAACCCATTCTAAAAGCTATAACTAGTGTGACAGTAGTAATATGTTTGTAATGGTTGTCCAAAAGCATGGGTTAAGTGGATATAGGAAAGGGTGAGGAACATTGTTAAAATGCTTAAATGGAATTTAATGACCCCAAATTTGTCCAACTGCCAATGAGAGGCAAAGGCTGGCGGAGAAAGAAGCATGAGAATTAGGAACTAGTGAAGTCATTTGGCTCAAAGGGACAGAGGAAAGGAAAGAGCAATGGGTGGGGAAGACAGATTGCATGCACTCAGGTAAATGGTGCTAAAATAGGGACAAAAACAGAATTCTTCAAGATTAAAGAGATTAGGAGCAGAGAGGGGAGGAAAATGGGATTTTGATTCAACATGGCTTTCTGATCTCGGAGTAAGAAGTTCGAGAGCTGAATTAATGGCTATTGAGCACACGGGGAAAGGTGGAGATTTAGCATTTCAGACAGGCTCAAAGGAAATGTGACATAAAAAAATATGGCCATGAAGAAAATGGCACAAAGACTAAGTTAGATAGTTTAATTTACTGGTGTTTGGTGAATCTGTTTAAATCAGTCAATTCTGTTGGATTTTCTCCATCAAACAACACAAAGAATGCATCAAAAAACAACAATGCCATTCTTTTTGAGAGCAGCTCCACTGTGTCGGCCGCACACTTCGACACATCACTTTCTCTCTGCTACCCCCAATCAACAGACAGGAAGAAATAAAGCCAGAGTGAGAAAGGGGTCAGGAAGAGCTGTCACCATGCCTGTCCACCCCAGATACTATCTGCACCAAAGACTTTCCTCTGGGATTGAGGTCGCACGTCACCTCAACACGTTTCCTCCCATGAGATATCGCCCTGTCTCAAACTCACTCAAAAAGTCCCCTCTTTCCACGGATTTGAAATACTGCTTTAGCAACATTAGAGCTTTAAGGAACCTTGTGGTCTCTTGTACAAGACTACCCACATAAACAGCAAGTGAAATGCAGAAATCTCCACAGTGGGTGGCCATTTTACCACAGCACTGTGATTGACATTTAATGATTTTGACGCATGCTGGCAGAGGTATCCCACTGAATATGAATAATGATAAATTCTAGTCATTCCGTCCATTCATTGCTACATACTATTAGGGCTGTACTAGAATAATCGAATATTCGAATATTCGTTCGGTGGGGTGGCATTCGATTTTCAGTTTTGAGATTCGAATATTCTTTGTAACTGCCGCATTTTCAATTCTGTTCATTTTCTGTGTAAACTGTTATTTGGTGTGTTTTGTGAAGTGTCACCAGAGGGCGCTGGAGCGCAGAGTTAGGCTTTTGTATACGCAGTGGTAGATTGATTAGAGCAGAAGTAGCGATCTCCACAGAAAACAAGAAAGGATACATGAATAAGAGAATAATTACGCTAAAAGTTAACGTTTAAATTTATAAGGTAAAGGACAGAAAATCTCCAAAGCTAATCCCTCTCATGGTACTCAGCCAACGAGGTTTGTTTTGTCTGTTTTATTTTCTAGAAGTTAATGTATCAATTGTACTTATTTTCGTTAAGCTAACTGTTGTTTTATCTGTGTGTTTCATCAGTTTTCACGGTGTTTTTATGGCGCTATTGAAAGACGGATGCTAATAAATTCATCAGTAGAGTAACCACTTGTGTCTAAAGTACTTGGGGGAATTACATTCTTTTTTTTTTTTCAACACGAGACTTTCGTCGCGGACTGATTCTCACTCATGCTTGAACCCCGTTGGCGAACGTAGTGATTTATTTCATCTCATACTGAATAGGTACAAAATGCCCAAGACCTCAGCTGTTTGGGAGCACTTTAAATTAAGTGAGGATGACAAGACAAAGGCAGTGTGTCAAATATGCGATTTGAAACTGGCCTACCACAACAGGACCACAAGTTTGAAAAATCACCTGAGTTCTGTAGCACGCGGCAAAAAACACATTCTGGTTGAAGAGTGAAACGTGAAGTCGTGAAAGATGATACAAATGCAAACCGACACTATTATTATATATTTAGCCCCACCCACGAGCTTGAATATTCGATATTGATTGCCACCTAAGCTTCGAAGCTCAAAAAATGGCATTCGAAACAGCCCTACATACTATGTGCCTGCCATAGTGGTCCACTACAGATAGGGTAACCAGATGAGATTGGCTGAAATTCGGGACGGGGGGACGGGAGGGGGGGGTGGGAGAAACGACGGTTTTGGTGTTAACTTTATCGCACAGTCAAGCGATCTGTATGATTGTTGGTGGGCCACACAGTGGAACACGGAGGTCAGCTCAGCAGCAGCTATTTTATTATACATGGAATCATCCTGCTTCTTAAAGAAGGACAAGACCAACGTGTTAGTCTGTACAGTCGCGAGCATACAGCCTAACATCTGCCTCCCCTCCGTGAGAAACACCAAACTCTTTCCTACACACTTTGCAGAACGCTTTTACTTTCATCGCTTAAGGCTGTAGCAATCCATGGATACTTCCCCACCCACTCCTCCCGGTACCTGCAGAGACTCTTTTGCTTTTTAGCAGCATGTTGGAGTTCCGGTACACCAGCCATGTCAACGGAATGAATGAAAATTAGCTTATCAATATCTAAATTTGCGCCTAGCCGCATAAGTTTCTTTTTTTTTAAACTTAGAATGCTGCAGCCAATGAGCAGCCGGCAGCGGCGGGGGATGGTTGCAGGACGGCTCAACCTCCGCAGACAGTTTTTATTCAATTCAATTTATTAAATAATTATTATTTTTATGTTTATCAGACAATAACTTCTCAAGCTTTTGCTTTAGTATAATTTTCGGGACAATTAGGGCCAGATTCGGGATTCGGGACAACAGTTTAGATTTCGGGAATGTCCCGAATTTTTCGTGACGTCTGGTCACCCTAACTACAGATGATAAAAAATAATGCTTGTACAGATGTTTACCTTCACCCTTGTGTGATATTTGACTATTTACTGATTCACAAAAGTCCTACATATTTGCACAGGGTTATTTTTTTTACTACCCTGTCTAAATTTAATACACGCCTTGACATTTTGTATGCTGCAATTAATTCTAAATGTAATGGTACAGTTTAGACTGAATGCAAATTAATGTAGTCAATGTTGAAAAGGCCTGTATATCTGATCTGAGTCTAACAGATTTGACCTACATTGTTCACAAGCACAGCTGTCTGCCCTCTATTCAACATATGAGCACTTACTTGAGACTGACAGAGATGTTTGAGCAAAAGCAGTTAGGTTGGTATTCTGTGAATGTAATTGGCTACAACAGTTACACCTACAAAATAAAACTGTAAATTCCTTTTCACAACACCACATTACACAACTATACAAAAGCAAGGAAGAAAATCTGTGCACTTCTCAAAGTCTTGTAAGAGCAGTTAAGACTTAGCGTTGGCAATTTTTGCTAACTTTTAGTCTTCTAAACCACAGCACAATATGAATTGTAATGCCTTATTGTTATTCTAATGTCAAAATAAATGCAACATTGAAAACCTAAAGAGATTTTCAAAATGTGAAAACACAATTTCAAGCTTTTATAAGCACCAACCATTAGAGCACAAGCCTCTTTCTTTACCAATAATAATATGGAGACATTTTTCAGGAGTGCATTAAGGTGTATAAGTGTACTCAATGTAGAAAATATTTAGTTAAGTACTTGAATCCAAAGTGCTTCTTGTTTAAAAAAAAACTATGGTTATATTCTTGATATATTCCAAGACCTTACATTTTGAAGAATAAAGTAGCAGTGTGTCTCTGATACTTGTGTTTTCGATATAGTAATCAATTCATTTTTATGAATTCTTTGCAGGTAGAAATAAGAACCTCATAGCTCAAAGCATCTCTCTGAAGCTGTTAAACTAAAAAAGGCAGCTACAAGTTCCATCTCAAGTAAAAATTGTTGAATTAAATCCAGTACAAAGGCAGAACAACAATAAACACAGAAAGAGTGTTGTTTTGTCTCAAGCAGACAACTAAGGCGCCGCCATATGCTGTGACTGTAAGATGTGAAAAGAATACAATTGCAGATAGTGTATCTAAAAAGCATTTCTTTTGTCTGGATTCGGACAATTTGTGGTAAAATTGCAGAGGATGGCTCCACAAATATGCCTTGGAACACAAAAACGAAAGAATACAAGTGCAGTGGTAATCAACATAAAAAATGTAGTTGGTGCAAAGCTCCATAGGCATTAAACACCGAAGTGGCAATCAGCCAGCAATCAACCAGAACTTTACTGAAATAAAGCACTTCAAAACAAGTCAAAGAAAACATGTTATGATTTGACAATTATTATGCAAATACAGGAATATATACATTATCAATTGAAATCTTTAAAACTATAGAACAAAGATGCTGACAACAGGAAAATATGTCAAATGCACGGTTGTGGTTGAAAACGCTTTGAATAAAAATGATAATGTAAAATGTTTATGTATGCAATTGTGATCCTAAGCCCCGTTATGCATTCTGAGTTCCTTTTATTTGTCAAAACTAATTGGTTGCACACATCCAGTTGAACCAGATAATTCACTTCTTAGGCACTCAAACACAGACAGGTGTCCTCACTGACACACAAAGGCAAGCTTTGGCCATGACAGCAGACATTTTTGTTGTTAGATTCTACATTTTATTTTCACTTGGGTTTTACTTGTCACACAGGAACTATAGAATTTGGGGTAAGCAGTTGTTCCACCAGCGGCATGGACATAAATGTGATCCTCACAGTTAAAGAATTGCCTGTGTAATGAGGAAGTCATGAATAATACAATAACAAAGTAATAACCTCGTCATTATTGAGACCTAATGCCCATTAGGAGCTTCTCTTAGATCCAGCACTGTGTAATGCAGCTAATGATGACCACAAAAGCTCACAACTGTAAATGCTCCATGTCCTGTTTTCTCCTGTCTTAACAACGTCCTTATCATCTCCCATTCTGTCTTATCTTGGTCATTGATTTATGGAGATTTGTATCACTTATTTTCACATCCAGCCATTTATTGCTTCCAGATATAGTGTGATAAAGGGCTCCATTCTGTCATTATTTCTCAGCTTTTTAAACCTTGCACCTACAGCGCTGCATAAAAGGTACTGTATAGCTCTTCCACCCACAAGGAAAAAAAGACTACACTATGCTTTTCAAACTCAAAGTATTGTGTAACATGCAGATGCTGTGATATTTGACACACCGCAGACAGAATCAAAGCTGATAACTTCAATAAAATACCTTCTTAAACCATGCGGCAAAAGAGGATGCCGTCTTGGTGTTTTTCCAAGAGCTGTGTGGGAGTGGGGAGTGACCGCTGATGACAAATGTCGCCTCTGACCTCTCAGATTGATATGCGGCTTCACAACATTCAGGTCTGCTGCCATGGTTACAAGGTACCGCATCTAACCAGAGATCAATATAATTCAGTTTCCAGCACCCAATCAGTCATTAATCTTAACATCAAATGTGTCAGTCGTACAGTGTCACAGAGACATGACCCAATGAGGTGTGGCCAGATGAACAGAGATGTAAGATATAATGACAGGCAAGTTTCTCCAACCTTTTATGCAACGTTCATTTACATTACACAAGCTTCGGTAAATCACTGCTGGAACATTCTCAAGGTTGTACTAAGTTTTTAAGTCAGGTTTAACTCTCAGAGACAACATGTTTTAACAGAATATGGAGTCACAAATTACTTTTGTGCTATATCTTTAGGTGAATTGCTGTAAAACGCTGCATTATAAAAATCTGGTAAGGTACTTTTACAAATGAAACATTGTATGTTGGGATAAAATAATGTACACAATTTATACAGTATAGTATGTTTCTACGTATAAGCTCAAGACTGCTACTGAAACTCAAAACTGGGTCCGCACTGCCAATTCTGACTTTGTACAATAACCTGAACTTAATTTTGAAGTTCTTAGTCATTCAGGTCATCATCCACTTAACATTTAAGAATAACTAATGGAAAAAGATGGATTTGACCACAACCTATTAAAAAATAAAATTTGAACATGGAATTGTTCTTGTTCAGTTGTTAAATTTTTTTTTCAAGCTGTTGCTCACTCTGGAAAACAAACTCCTTTTCTTACGTCGTTAGACTCTGTAGATGCTTTTAAAAAGCAACTAAAGACATTCTTCTTTAAAAAGCATTTTAGACAAACTAGACCCTGTACTTAGTGATATATATTTTATAATGTTTCTGTCATTTATGATGTATTATATTATGTCTTTTATATGTTAGGCACATTGTAACTGCCGTCTGAGAAAGTTTTTTTTTGGTGTTTGTTAGTCCAGTATGTAAATGAGTTCTTGAAGAAAAGCGTAAAACAAAAGCATATGGACTCAG
Organism: Perccottus glenii; assembly: GCA_024416835.2. Lineage (NCBI taxonomy): Eukaryota > Metazoa > Chordata > Actinopteri > Gobiiformes > Odontobutidae > Perccottus > Perccottus glenii. The sequence goes on along the minus strand of CM044561.2, from coordinate 15,155,401 downwards.
TTTTCAAGGTGAAGATGTTATGAGATACATACAGTACTTACCTTTCTTCCAAACACCACAAATTTTTATTTTTATCTAAAGATAACATGTCAATTCATCATCTTAAGGTTCTTAAGAATTTTATCCATTACTACCAAAATCTGTATTTTTGTTTGATGGCTATACTAATGTACAGTTTTGAATACTATTTCACAAAAACAAAATAAGACACTATGACAGCGCAAAACATGCACACAATAAAATCATATGTTGTACATTCGGGAATCTTTATGAACAGCAATTGCTCAGAGTGCGTTTTAAGAGAGCCCTCAGTTGGTTGGATAAGAGCATTTAACATTTATTTATCCTCCTTGCTCTTGGTATAGTTTTTACTCACAAAATGTAAACATCTGCATCAGTGCCATGCTCCCACTAATTAAAACAGTGTCTGTCTAATGAGAGCCGTGCCTGTCAGGGCCCTGCACACACTCAATAAATCACCCGCATTCAGCCCTGCCTTCTCCCACCAACGGGTTTATCTCTCCTATATATGCACCTCAGATACTCCCCTGTTCCTCTCCTGTTTGTTCTCTGTGTTTCTCTGGGAGGATTCATTGTCTGCTTCACTTCTGCTGCTGACTCAAAGCATCCAATGTAAAGTGTCAGGCCAAACTACATACTCAGTGTTGGTGGTCATGGTTACCTAAGCCACAGCATGCTTCCACAGACTTCTCATCTTCTCATAACCTAATAATTGATTATTTTATCTAAGGCAGAAAAATGCATAGACAGGTAAAAATATCTTACGTTTTGTTCATAAAACTGAGTTATTATTTTAAATTCAATTAAAGTGCATACTAATCATGTTGGTTCCACTTTAACCTTTTATGTGTATATGCATTAGGTGGTTGAACAAAACAGTTTAATCTTTTCCCGTTTTGTGACATCAACCCATGTCTCCCACTCATACAATGGAATAATATAATGGGATATGCTTTGTAATAAATGTCTGATAATAGATTTGTTCTTGTTCTAAACTGATAAGAATAGCAAGAATATTTATTTAAAAAACATTTCACTGTACAAATGTCTTTGTAGAAATTCAGTAATAATCTCATCGCAATCCACAATTATCATGCACGTAATGCGAGTGAGGGAAGGAGGGAGCGTGAGATTGACAGATGGATCGGTGCAGCTTCTGCAGTGATGCGGTCGATGTACCAGTCTGATGTGGTGAAGAAGGAGCTGAGCTGTAAGGCAAAGCTCTCGATTTACCGGTCAATCTACGTTCCTACTCTCACCATCGAAAGAACAAGATCCCGGATACAAGCGGCCGAAATGAGCTTTCTCCGCAGGGTGGTGAGGCGCTCCCTTAGAGAGGGTGAGGAGCTCGGTGACTCGGGAGGAGCTCAAATTAGAGCCACTGCTCCTCTACATCGAGAGGAACCAGTTGAGGTGGCTTGGGCATCTGTTTCGAATGCCTCCTGGACGCCTTAGGGAGGTGTTCTGGGCATGTCCCACCGGTAGGGGTGTGCCGGTTTCAGAATTGGTGATGACGGTTATGACGTGAGTCAAATGTGATGGTTCATAACATAACCGTCGGGGCGGGAGGGGGTGCGTGGGGGTATTAGTTTGAATAAACGAGCAGACACTGATTAGCTACTTGCTCTACGTTTATTTAAAATTAACAGCAAGACAACTAGCAGTGAATGTGCTTATTAAATGAATCACACACAGTGAACAAATCCTTAACAAAAAAAAAAAAAGAACTTTGCAATGAACGTGCTTTGTTTTAAATAAATCACACACAGTAAACAAAACGATCTGACAGGGGTAGCTATGTTCCCCGCAGTGCTAAAAACTCGCTCTGATGCTGTGCTTGTAGCACAAATACACATGTATTTACGTGCCAATTTTGCTAAGAGGATAGCGTGTTTCATTGTCTCGCCACCATGCTAGTGGATCTGCCGTAGAGTCAATTGGTTGTTCTTGGAGATAGCGGGTTAACGCCGTGTCAGCGCGTGCTCTGATCGGTAAAGGGGCAGAGATTTCAAACCTCCGTTTATTAAGGAGATCTCCAAGATTGTGCACAGACCTCTCCCGAATCATCTCCAGCAGCAGCAGCCTCCGGCACCACTAACTCCGCCTCCGTTTCCCTCGTCAGCTGATACAATTTCCCCCCGTGCATCTTTTGTCTCCCCCAATCCATCTCCCCATTGCCTCTGTATCGTGGGTCAAGGAAAGATGACTTTGCCAAAAGCTCCTGAGTGGCTGGCACTGTATTTGTGCTAATGTATGAGGCATAGGCCTACGCTGAGTTTCATTTACGATGAGATGCGCTCTAGTTCACAGTGCAGTGCAAGTGAACGCGGCGCGCTGGCGCTTCAATGTCACGGTTATCATTGTCTGCTATATTTGCTTTTTATTTATTAAAATACATGCAATTGGTTAATGAAACATTTTTAAAAATTAAGATAAAATTTGTACAAAACAGAATTCGTTTTTAAGAAAGGTTTTCTACAAAGCAAAATTTAATGAAGTGGTAAATATAAAAAATATTTTAATGACACGGTTTTGGCGGTTATAGAGTTCTAATGACGGTGTTCAACTATAACCGCCGATCACACGGTTATATACTAACCGTCACACCCCTACCCACCGGGAGGACACCCCAGGGAAAACCTAGGACACACTGGAGGGACTATGTCTCTCGGCTGGCCTGGGAACGCCTCGGTATCCCCCCGAAAGAGCTGGAGGAAATGTCTGGGGAGTGGGAAGTCTGGGCATCTCTGCTAAGACCGCTGCCCCCGCGACCTGGCCCCGGATAAGCGGTAGATTGATGGATGGATGGGTAATGCAACTTAGACTGTGCACATATATCTGCAATCTACAAAGTGACACCTGCAGATAGAAGCATCAGACTGTATTTACCTCTTCAAGTCTTTGAGACCCTTCTGCTGGAGATGCAAGTATCCTGGATACCACGCTCTCTGCCTCTTAAGATAAACGCACATAATATAACCTGTTGAAAGGGAACAAGAGAGATAATCAGCCACACAGAGGAAAACATATTCAGAGAAAATGAAAGTGCTATTAGCAAAGAGCTCAGGCCATTTCTAGAATACTTTAACTCCATCAAAGACCTAAAGCTTTGTGTTGATGTATCAGAACGGCTTAGGAACAGGCCTACTACATGATGGCAATTAGTTATGCATTCGAATCACTGAGTGACAGCGAAGGCAATGTTAAAAAACCCTGAGCTTTGCTGCTATGTTAACTTGTACATGTTTTAGACGTTTGCCCTCAGGGCTTGTGTGTATGATCACAAGTATAGGGTATACAGCAGATTAAAACTTTACCAGGATTTAAAACCAACTCATGCATACAGCACTGTGGCTACACTGACTCAATTAAGACACAAGGTGTAGTAGTGTGTAGAGTTTCTACTTACTGTCATATTACTAAAACCCCAAATATAACTAAATATCAACTAAATTAATGACTTCACTGCCACATTGAAATCCTACATGTCTAAACCTTCTGAGAAGCAAATAAAGAATTTTCATACTTTTTGCAAGAACTAACAAAATAAAAATGATTGTTTAAATTACACTCAACATACTAAAAAAACTACTAATTTATATTTTTGCAAGACCAAAATGGAAACTGGAAATGGAATTGTGTTTGTTTCTATAATTCTTTTGACATATATTGTCCACTTAATAAAGACTTGTAGGCAGACTAAAAAGCACTGTTCCCTAAATTGTGTTCATGTGTAACCTTTTTGTTAATAGCATGTTGAGCACTGCGCTAGATGCCAAAATCTATTGCCAACATTTCTGGTACATGAGGAATAAGCTGAGATGAGAAACACCGAACACTCTAGAGGGAATACATTTGATAATCAATAATCAAAGGAGCTGTCCCCATTCCCTGAAAGCATCACTCCCAAGCCTCCAGCAATTATAGTAAACACAAGCCCTAGAATAAATAAACAGTCTTTCTGTGCCTTTGGACAACAAAAAGGGCCAAAGGGTTACAGTGATGCTCCTGTCAATCACGCAGCATGGTGCTGAGCACAGATTGGGTTTAATAAAACCCAATGGCTCATACTCTGAATAGGATACGACACCAGTGGCACATCTGTTATGGATTACCAGGCGTCAATCCAGGAGCAATATTCAGCGAGGGACTGCGCTGGATAAAACATTTAGGTGCTTGAACATCACTGCAACACCTCCGGACTGCAAATGAGAGGAAAATCAGTTGATGTATCCATAGAGAGTATTGTGGACAAATTGTTGTTATTGTCATATTATAAACATTTCAGGAGGACAAGGCAAGACAGTGTCATAAATAAAAGCACTGAAGTTTTGGACTTGTGAAGTTGCACTCAGTAGTTTCCTTAGTTGGCAGGAGTAATTGCCTATTGGCATGGGAAACACTGTATCTGATTGTGAATGCGACAGAGTACATCCTGATGAAAGAGGATATTATTGTGACACCTGGTCAGTATGCACCACAGGTAATCATCTCCAAATATGATGTCCCTTCCTGAAGGTCATGTGTCACCCACCAACCCACTGCATGTGTAAAGCAGCCACTGTAAAGCCACAGACAGTGGTCACTGGACACCTGCTTCACTAAAACCTGTCTGGTTTTGGGGCTTAGAGACCACGGTTGTATTATATAAAGTTGTGGAATAAAATGGCTCAATCTGGTGTGAATTCTTTCTTTTGAATGTTTTAGTAATATATTTAGACATAGATCTTTAAAGATGCACACCAAACAATATGATCACCAATACACAGTGTGTCCCGAAATAATCCCTCACTTTATCCTAACCATGCACCACACTAAATTGCGTCAGTAAAACGTTACGCAGTAGTGTTCAGTGGGACATCTGAAGCAACTAGCCAGCTTACTGACTTACTGTGGCGATTTTTCTCAGAATCATTACAACTGACAGCAGAATTGACACTGTCTTTTTGATCTCATCATCTGTGACAACTGTAATTTGATGCTGTGGGAACAATTTTTGTTCACAATTTTCCCCTGACATCAAAAGATGCTCAGGTTTATTTTTTAGCTGTCACAATTACATTTCTTTGCTACACAACATCTTGAATAAACATGTACAGATTTAACTGGAGCAGCCATTTTAATAGAAAAGGAAAACTCATTATATAATAGCGTTTCAATTTTACTGTCAACCAATAAACCAACAGAACACCATTTGTCTTGCGGCACTAACATCGTACATATTACACACTAAAGCACATCAATGAAATGGTTTCAGCAATTTTTTATTCTCATTGGTTATAAAAAGTGCTGTGTGTGATGTGTTAATAGATTACTACTTACTAAATGAAATAATTATTATTCCATGTGAATAAGAAGAGACTCCAGTGGATTTGCATTAGACCTCTGTCTGTCCTGGCAGGGGATACCTCCTACTTTTTGTTTTTTTTCTGTGGCCTTAAGCCGCTGTTGTCGTATAGCTTAATAATAATGAAATCTCTGGTCTAAGACCGTGTCCATGGCACCAAAAGCTACAGAGTTTTCAGTTTAATACTACATTATCTTCAATAATGCTGTTAAAGGGGACTTAACAATTTTTACTTTTGATTTGATGTAACGGCAGCAAAGGGACAGTCATCAAATGTGACGTCTGTCTAGACTGATTTCTGTCCTAGACAACTGAGTAAGTGGGTCATAGCTGGGTCAAAAGTAAAATAATATTTTTTCACCAAATCTGCTTTTAGGTGTTTGAAATATTTACACAGTACTTGACCATTTCACCATTGTGTGATCAACATTCATCTAAGTATACAAAAAACCCAATAAACTGTCTAAATTTTTAGAGCAGTTTAGTTGTTGAATATGTAGTCCAGTAAATGTAAAGGAAGAAATAAATACTGTTGTTGTTAATCAGAGTGTCCGTGCATCTCTATGGGAACATACATATACTTATCCACAGTAATAAACCAAATGCTGCAGGGATCAGACAGTCTCCCTCCCTATAACCTTCTGTTTTCTTTCTTGTTCTCACAATAAATAAAATGAGACACTGGGCTAGATATGGCTGTATACCAGAGTTGTACAAATTGATCGGCTATCGAGTGGTTTTCAACTTGATTTGTCCCAGATATATCCATATTGAGTGCCTCTCAAATGTAAATGTGTGCAGTTTGTTCACAACAAAAACAGACATCGGTCTTTAACACCCACGCAAACACATTGTGGTTGTACAAGTTCTGCACTGACTGAGAAAATGCAAAAAGTGAATTATTAGAGGTAACTTGCCAAGTCAAATGAACATCACGCCTTTGTGGTAGTGCTGCCAAAATGTTACACTCAGCAATGACTAATCTGCTACTGACTCGACATAGCACTGAAATATAAATATATATTTTAACATTCCATACAAATTCAAAGTTGTGCGCTTTATTGTAGTTGCTTTGACTTAGCATTGCTCCTGAAAAGCAGATGAACAAACATGAATATTCAGTTTTACCTTCTCAAAGTACACCACTTCAAAGATGGAGGTCATAGCGAGGCAAACTGAGCCAAAGTTCAGGTTATTGAAATGAATCCAAAACAAGCTGTGGGTGAGGGAGATGCAGAGTAAAATGTCTCTACCGGCAGACCTGGATAAAGAGCCTCAGGGTTGTTTTTTCTCTGAGCCTGAAATCAAATCCAATTTTGCCTTTTAATCTAGTTTTCTATTTTGGTTTTTGACTAAATTCTGAGCTGCTAATTGTGCTTTTCATGTGTCGATTTCCAATGCCACAAATAAATTATTAACAAGAGATCAGATTTGAAATGTTTCGAAATGATATAAACAATAAATCGGTCCAAATTGTCACAAGTGAATGATGGAAAGTTTGATGTGACCCATAGTTCAACTTGTTTTAAAGCCCAGCAGCATGTGACAAAATAAATCCCACAACACTTCTTTCAAAAATATCATATAAATAGACTAGACTAGAAAAACGACTGCCTGATGGGATGTTAACATCAGGTAGGGAAGTCATTTATTGACCCACAGAGAATTCATTGTGGACCTCACAAAAACATGAGATATACAGCCTGTTATTGCTTTGAGGTACAAAGCTAAGTTGCCATTGTCATTTTCTCCTACTGCGCTTTGGAAAGACACAACGAATCAGTCATCGCTGTCCCTAAGCTCAATCCAAACTGTCACAGACTATGAACGAGAAAATGAGTTATGGGAACATACGCAAGAACAGGTATTGTGAAAGCAATCATCACCGGCCAATCGCTGTCTCTTCAAAGGTTGTGATACATCTCAAGTCTCGAGGAACAGGTAAAAGACAAATAATATACACTGTAGAGCCAGAACACTCTTGTTACAAGGTTATAATACTCACATCTGATGGGTTATGTGCAGGTGGTAAAACTTTCATCATAACGGCTGTCAATAATCAGTACATGCGTTATACAGTAGATCTGCAGAGCTTGATAATGTACTAATGTACTTAGACTTCAATATTTGATACAGCAGAGATTAATCTCAATGACGAGCTGACCTCATATTAAAACTGCCAGTCCCTGGAGCTGATGATAATAGTCGTTCTGTTGTTTCAGGAGAGGAGCAGGCATGAGCCCCAGTGAAAAACCCAGATCCTTTGGCAGTGCCACATGGAAACGCCCCAAATGCTATATGAATTTGAACATATCAGGGATTATTAAGAGACCTGAGAACAAGGTCAAAGACTTGCAGAAGAACACAGAGCAAGTTAAACTTAACTTCCACTTCATCCCTGAGGCTCTGAAAATACTTAGGAGATAGTTGAGGCAGGCTCTGTTGAAAGCTCCCCCGCCGGCACGCAAAGCTTTACTTTTGATGTTAATTCCTTGAAAGCTGTTTCTTTAGCTGGGGATTAGTGCATGAAGAGCTAGGCTTACCATGCTCAGGCTAATAAAGATGAAACATCTAACACAGGTACTTGTACATACACTCGCCTGAGAACAGTGCCTATAAAGTTGCCTTAATTATAGAAAACTCACTTCGCTTCAGTAACTATAAGAATAGGACATTTGTACTAAGAAATTTCGGTGGTATTAAATGTTTAAAATCCTCTGTGTTTAGACACTAGTAAAATAATGAGTATACTGGCCCATCACTTTCCCTGCTCATGCAATCAAAGCTGCTTGCATTTCTTAGTAGTCCCTTATCCATGCCAGCTTAGGGTCTCCATACCGGTCCACAAAGGAGTGACAATTATGAAGTGTGTCCATTAAAGCCACTGATTAGCCTCTGTGTCTGTCCAGGCTTGAGCGACTGTTGTAGCTAATGATTCTATGGCAGCGAGCGCGGACAGTCGACACCACCATTCATCCAGCCTGGACAAAATCTCTGTGATTAATAGGTGTTTCACAAGAACATTGGCCCCTTTGAATATTTGAAATGCTTCTCCCCATCACTGAGTCCTCTGCTTTGACGGTTTAAGAAGTCAATTAATCAGTCCAATCACTGCATCCATCCGGCTTTCAAGTACAATGAATGACTTTTCTTTCATCACTTCCTTGGCTCTTTTCCAATAATTAATACCAGGATCATTCATCTCAGTGACCTTTATTTACTGAAAGGTATTATTGAACATCTACAGTATATGTATTGGCATGATGACAATATTCGCTAATAACACCTCAAGTGTTATGAATCTGGCTCAAACCAAAATGAAATGGTCTAAAAATACTCTAAAATGGTTTGATACAATGTAAAATCGATTCAGTTTAATCTATTAGAATCAAATGAGATAATAAATACAAAGTTTGTTATGAGCTCTCTGGCTCATAAACAAACAATAATATTATTTAATGAAGCATGCAATGACTGGAACACAATCAGCCAATCATTTATCAGCAGTGTTGTTCAGTATAATGTCCGTGAGAGGAACATGACTGACAAACTAGTATTTCTAATTGAGAAGTTAGAACAAAGGCAACTAGCTGCATAGCTGACATGACATCACTTACTGTTCACAATTGGCCAATAAAAATGGCAGAGGCAAAAAAAACAAAAATACAATACCACTTAGAAGACAATAAGTGAGTGGAGTAGGAAGTGAGCCACTTCCTGACTGAGACTGAACTCCATTAGAACCAGTGACTAAGCCCCAGCCTCAGCACACGCAGCGGTCATTACTTGTGTGGGAGTTGAAAATCTCACCCTGAATAAATGTGATGACACAGAACTCATTGTTTTATATTATACATTGTTTATGTTTAGGTAGTTCAATCTATCTTTAAAAAAGGCAATTTTGAACAGTAGAACATACATGTTTTGCAGATGTTTTTTCTTCTCTTTCTATATTTTTATTATTTGTAGGGTTGCTTTGTTTAAAGATATATGTTCATTTATATAGTTTTGTGTATTATAAATAGTTGCCTGTACTTCATGAGCCTTGGTGCAAATGTTCTGTCAGCACTGTATATAGTATATATACTGTGTATGCCCCTATGGCTATGTGTAATTTATGCTGAAGCCCACGTCCCTCAGTAAGAACTGTCGTAAGATCACTGTCTCTCTCTGGGTCCTTTAAGACCTCTTTTGGTATGTTTTAATTGATTATGGATAAATCAATGACCCCATTTGCACCTATAGTAAATCCATTAATAGTGTATGGTCACGGTTGTCAGCTTGAATACTGTTGTATCACAAGGCAGGCAAAGCACTATTATGTTAAAAGCAATGCAGTCTGTAAGAGTGCTGTAAATCTAATCTTTCATCTTGATTTATATGGCTGGAAAACACATTTGCCCCACTTGTCAGCCTCTATATTTAGTGATGGAAAACATCTGAATCATAAACTGTATTGAAAAGGAATATCTGCTATACTTACAGTACACTGACATGTAGTTGTCAAACGTGAGTCGTTGTGAATTCTTCGGCACTGTGAAGAATGGCAACGCTCTTGTATATAGATGACATTTGAGGTTTATTTCCTAAGGGTTGGAAAAATAAATCATCATTCTGACACTGTAAATGGATTCTTTGGTGTAATTTTGCCAGAGAAGTCAGGTACATTTGGCTGGTTGACTCAGTGCCTTGAGACAAATTTAAGACTGAATAAAGTCTCTCACTTCTCCCGGGCAACCAACCTTTATAAGTCATTGCCTGTTAAAATTTTATCAACCTATAATTACCTTCTACCCACACCGAGAGCTCTTTTTGTGAATCTACAGAACAAAGGTCGCAGCTCTTACATGGAAACTGGAAAAGAAATCAGCTCAACTGCCACCTACAGACTTAGACTCAAATGTCATCGATTAGTGTTTTCCAGTACAACACATAATCAAGAGCCGAACAAACATTACAGTGACATTGAAAGAAGCAGGCAACTATGTATTTAGGGAGGTTATTACAGTGGGTGTTTAGACCAACATATAACTGAATAAGTAAACATAAGAATGGAATGGATGGATGAAATAAATCTATAGTGATTCAACAAAAAGTTGATAAAGACCAGGTGACCTTTCCAAGCTTGTTTTTGCACAGGAAATCTTTTATTCAAATTGTCTCTACAATTCACACTAGAGCACTGAATAAGTTTTGCCAAGGGTAAAAGCATTAAGAGATTTGCATTAAAGACAAATATGTATTACACTACAAAGTTGTGCACAGCTGATCTTGAGTTTATTTAATATTTTAATAGTTTAACTCATTGCTGTGAATTGCATCACATGAGAATTCAATTCTTAAACTGAGGAAAAACAAGGAAGAGCGGAGCATTACTGGGTGATGTCATCATATAAGTTGGCATTCATCCTTACTATTAGAACAGTGGGATGAGCGCAGCTTACGTTACTGAGAAATGTCATCAGCACATAGGTAGCAAGGCTTCTCTATTCACTCATTCTTTTAGGTGCATGAGAATGTTTAAACATGACTTCTGATAGGTACAAGACAATAACTCATTACATATGCCTTTAATGCCATTATTGTTATGAAAAACAAACAAACAGGACAATGACTTAATAACTTTAAAGTTGAATGTCTGCCTTTTACCAAATCCCACTGAAAAAAAATTTTTATTAACTTTTTAACCAACAAGAGGCAGGTTGGGGTGGTGGATGGGACACAAAACCCAGGACTTTGACAGGTATGAGAGTTTAATTTGACTATCGGTGGGTTAGGCTCAGTTGTTACTAGGAGTGGGACAGTGTACAGTAAAGATTAATTGATCATGGAAATTTTTTATCATCAGAATAATCGTTCATTGAGATATCGACAGCTGGTTTTTTTTCACCACAATACCATTTGGACATATTTGTCAAACAAATAATAATCCTATTCTTAAGATTATTCATCATCATTATTCATGTTAACGGTTTTCCGCTTGCTCGGGGCAGTCCTTAGTTTTCTTTAAACGTCCCATTTATGAAGTGCCTGCTGACGTAGTCGGTCCAGGGTGGGATGTTTAGGTCCTAAGACAATGGTCACACTGGTGATTTAAGACAAAGATTTCTAAATACCGCATTGCGCTGTCCGGCTAGCTTTGTTGCTTTCTTTTTTTTTTGCTCTGTCGCTGTGGACGCTCTGTTAATGCGCGACTAAACAACGAAAGCTTTGCTAAACTCGTGCTGACATGAAACTTCAGTCTGTGTCCAACACGGCTGTAGACTATAGTTTGTTAAATAATAGTTAGCAAAGCAGTTTTATTTGCCTCGGGGCTGTGTTGATTCATAAGCAGCCTGTGTGACAGATACACTGAACATGAGCGTCTGTGCAGGGCCGGAACAAGAAATGTGGGGCCCAGGGGCAAAAACTATATTTGGGCCTTCTTTGGGGAAGGGGGTCCAGGGGTCCCAATCACAGGGTATATATATTTTTTTATAATTTTCTAAACTAAAAATTTAATTAAGCTTTCTCTGAATGAATGAGGCCAAAGCAGAACAGACAATTGCTATGGTTATTTTTTTAAGAATTGCCTAAACAATTGAATAGGCTATATTTTCAATAGTTTTAGATTTAAAAAAGACTATAAAACACATGTACTTTTTTGATAATTAAAGCCCTTTAAAAATAAAACTTTTTGGACAGATAGATCTTGTTGCCCGGTGGCCAAGTGCTTAAAAATGCCTTAATTCATGTAATTTTCACGGTCAACAAAATAAAAATGATAGTTTAACCACCAAAAGTACTGTAGAGTGATTCCAGTATGTTTTAGTGACATTTCCAAACTGTAAGCATGATTTCATAAATATTGGGATAATCTTGTTAAAGCAGAACTAAGTAAACTTTTTTCCTTCATAAATTTTCTAAGTCCTTATAATTGTTAATTCAGTTGTAGTGCTGTGTTTGAAGAGTGCACTAAAAACACAGCCCTTGCAAGCTGAGCTGCCACCGACCCGACGCAAGTCTCGGGTCATATTCACGCAAGAGTGACAAATTGCTTTACGGTAATTCAGTAAACACATAGCGACCTCCCGCAGTGTGATGAGCGAATGGTCTCGCTAAGATGCACACATGGACAAAATTGTTGGTACCCTTCGGTCAATGAAAGAAACACTCACAATGGTCATAGAAAAAACTTTATTCTGACAAAAGTAATAATAAATAAAAATTCTATGAATGTTAACCAATGAAAGTCAGACATTGCTTTTCAACCATGCTTCAACGGAATTATTTTAAAAAATAGACTCATGGAACAGGCCTAGACAAAATTGTTGGTACCCCCAACTTAATATTTTGTTGCACAACCTTTTGAGGCTATCACTGCAATCAGTCAATTCCTGTAACTGTCAATGAGACTTCTGCACCTCTCAGCAGGTATTTTGGCCCACTCCTCATGAGCAAACTGCTCCAGTTGTTTCCGGTTTGAAGGGTGTCTCTTCCAGACGGCATGTTTCAGCTCCTTCCAAAGATGCTCAATAGAATTGAGGTCAGGGCTCATAGAAGGCCACTTTAGAATAGTCCAATGTTTTCCTCTTAACCATTCTTGGGTGTTTTTAGCTGTGTTTTGTCCTGTTGCAAGACCCATGACCTGCGACTGAGACGAAGCTGTCTGACACTGTCCAGCACATTTCTCTCTAGTCTTCAGATTTAATTGTACCCTGCACAGATTCAAGACACCCTGTGCCAGATGCAGCAAAGCAGCCCCAGAACATAACAGAGCCTCCTCCATGTTTGACAGAAGGGACAGTGTTCTTTTCTTGATATGCTTCATTTTTCCGTCTGTGAACATAGAGCTGATGTGCCTTGGCAAAAAGTTCCATTTTTGTATCATCTGTCCATAGAACATTCTCCCAGAAGCTTTGTGGCTTGTCAACATGTAGTTTGGCATATTCGAGTCTAGCTTTTTTATGATTTGTTTTCAACAATGGTGTCCTCCTTGGTCATCTCCCATGTAGTCCACTTTGGCTCAAACAACGACGGATGGTGCGATCTGACACTGATGTTCCTTGAGCATGGAGTTCACCTTGGATCTCTTTAGAAGTCTTTCTGGGCTCTTTTGTTACCATTCGGATTATCCGTCATCAATTTTCCTCCTGTGGCCACGTCCAGGGAGGTTGGCTACAGTCCCATGGATCTTAAATTTCTGAATAATATGTGCAACTGTAGTCACAGGAACATCTAGCTGCTTGGAGATGGTCTTATAGCCTTTACCTTTATCATGCTAACCCTAACCCATGTCTATAATTTTCTTTCTATTCTTCTGCGACAACTCTTTCCTCCGCTTCCTCTGGTCCATGTTGAGTGTGGTACACACCATGTCACCAGACAACACAGTGACTACCTGAAGCCCTATAAATAGGCCCACTGACTGATTACAAGATTGTACACACCTGTGATGCTAATTAGTGCACACACCTTGAATTAACATGTCCATTTGGTCACATTATTTACAGTCTTTTCTAGAGGTACCATCAATTTTGTCTAGACCTGTTCCATGAGTTTATTTTTTTAAATAATTCCGTTGAAGCATGGTTAAAAAGCAATGTCTGACTTTCATTGGTTAACATTCATAAAATTTTTATTTATTATTACTTTTGTCAGAATAATTTTTTTTCTGTGACCATTGTGAGTTTTTCTTTCATTGACCGAAGGGTACCAACAATTTTGTCCACGTGTGTACTACCAAAATGTCATACACTTTATTTCATCAGTCATGACGGAGCCACCAAAACGACAAAAGAAAACCTTTGTCCAAAGATCCTAGAAAGAGAAAATGTCTGTTAGACCGAGAGAGAGCTCATTCTAAAATCAACCTTGGCCAAGCTTGTACGGAATAGTGTCAGCTCAAACAAAGTCAAGGATTCAAAAGTGATTCCGATTTATGTTTTTGAACTTGTAAGATATTTTGCCCAACAACTTTATATTCTTCCTATTTCCACAAGATCCATTGTTATTTTATGTCTTTCAAGAGATAGCTACTGTTATGTGACATTTATTTAGCTTACGGCTTGCAGAGATGCATGTTATGTTACTGCTCGGTGAGGAGTGTTTGTTTCATTTACAGGCTTTATGTGAGACAACGGCAGTTCAAACGGTAGTTTCAATATTATACAAAATGCCCCAAATATTGTTTACATAGCGTCAGCAACTGGCCTCACTTTTAGACCCAATACAAGATTTCACAAAGCCAAGGCTACTCAATTGTTATGACAATAAAATGTACAATAAATTAGATGTCAAAATAATAAAGTGAGAAAATACTATTTCAGAAGTGATTTTTTTAGATATAACATTTTGGTTGACAGTGAATAAAACAATGTATATACTGTATTATGATTTTAAAAAGACAATTTCTAAAATTACCCACCTCCATCAAGGTTTTTATTTCTTGTACTGTATTTGCCATTTCTTTTTCCAAAACTAGTGCGGCTGGTGAGCGTTGTTGTCCAGAGCCGTGCTAAGACAATTTACGATAGTGTGATTCACTGAAGAAAGCTGTAGGGGGAGCTGCACAAATCTAACTTAGTTCTGCCTTTATTGTGGCCAGGATAATTGTGACACAAAATTCTAATATTGTCCCATGCCTAGTTGTTATCATTGACACAAAATAATCCAAGAGCATAAAGCCCATGGTGCCTTCAGTGTCAGTACATTACGGGCGGCAGTAGCTCAGTGGGTAAAAGCGTCAGCTAAATGAATAAATGTAAATGTAAATGTACATACTGTAAGAACAAGACGTTTCCCTTGCTATATTATACTTTATGAGAACAGGCTCCAAGAAACCCAAAAAATGTTTACATTTACACGCCTAAAAATACATGTGCTTTGAAAATGACTGGACAGAAATAATTTATAACATTAATATGTGTAGTTAAATCACCTGGCCTGTGTAGCCTTAGGTCAAGAGCCTTCAGACAAATTGACCTCCATTCATTCAAAACGCTAGTTGATTTTATTTAACCAGATCTACATCCTGCATATATTATCTATTAAAAGGGCAGCATGTTCTTGCCACGGGTCCACTGGGTGAGTTTAGTTTGTTGTTTGAGGACACAAAGTGAAGCTCGGTATTCAACAAGCTGTTGGTCTTCTCGCCTGGCAGGGCAGAGATTCCAGGCCAGAACCCAGCTGGCAGTTTCAAAATGTCAATGTAGCTCTATACAGTACGATCAAAAATGTGTGTGTGTGTGAGCCCTCTGAAATCCTTTTTTAAAATGCATCTCTGAAACCAAAATAAATCTCATACTATTAAAGAAATACGCCCAAAATAAGTCTAAATGTATTTAAAGATATTGGACACTTTTGTGTACATTGTGTAAAATACCAGATTATAGAAGTTAATCATCTTGTCTATCAGTTGCATTTATGCTGCTCAACACAGTGTCTTATGATTAGATAAATGTGTCTGACCTAACCCAGTCCCTAGGCTGTTGTGCTGGAACCAAGATATTAATAGTATCACTGCTATTGATGAACTGTCAAAGGCTCAGCAGTGGGCAGATGGACACTTGTACTTGATAACATGTTTGATGCTTGAGGCCATGTTCTATTTAGGCTGCTGAAGGATAGTACAGCATGTACCTTTACCTGGCAGCTAAAAACACAAAATATCATTTTACATAACTGCTTTTGTGTTTGTTTTGATGCATTTCCTTAAATTAAATGACTATGTCAGTAGAATGGTAGGAAATTCAAGCAAACAAACCACTGCGGCTTTAGCACTGATGTCCCTGTAGTTGTGCCCAATCACGTTAAGAGCCTAATATTGATTCAGGAGTGTGTTGCGGCCCTTACTTTTGATATCACCGATTAGGTCAATACAGAGGGTGAAGCTATTATCAGCATGCCTCATCCTGATAACTACCATTTGTTTTGGCTTGTTGATACAAGCTGTGCCTAGACTAAAGCCTGGTTGTGTGCATGGCATGCCAAAGACGAGCCAAAAATCTCCCTAAGTGGAGCATTTAGATACGCACTATAAGATTCATGAGTGAAAAACATTCATTGATATTAAGCATTAAGCGAGTAAATGCAAAAAGCATAAAAAATAGCAAACTTTTACTAAGTAATGTAGACTGAGAGCTGTTACAAGGACGATGAATTATAATCTCATCAAGAGTCTACAGCTAATCCTCTATATGTCAGTTTGAAAATCGAAGCCTCTGTCAAACTTGTTTTTTTTCTCATAATCAAAAAGTGCTCATACCAGATGCTCACATTATTTGATAACTCTTTTTATGATCCTCATACTGCTCGAATCATATTTACAATTTATGAGCAGTAAAAGTTTTGTTTAATGGTGTAGCTATAGAATACTTATTGGGTTAAACCACCCAATATTATATATCAGGGATTCTCTATTAATATTCCAAAAGCGTGCATCATAGTCAAACTGTTAGTTTTGTAAAGTAATCCAAGAAAATATGCTTAGGCACACAAGCAATAGGATGGATTTAAATTGTCAATAAATCTCGGCAAAATTCTAAAAACATAACACACAAAAGCCATGGCTGTATTAATGAAGAATTTGCCTGGAGTTAAAAGTCAAAGCCACAAACCGTTTGACTAAATCTCCTCTTTGAATGCATTTCAGTCAGACAGAGGGACAAAGCCCTTATTTGAAATAATAATTAGCATGTACACACACTAATGGGCCTCCTTGGGTGCTGAAACACATTAAAAGCAGCTAATCAAGCAGCAGAATGCCATTTCAAGCTCTTCATAATTAGTGCAAATCCTCAGAGCAAAAGGTCAAGTTTACTGATAAACATTCCTGCTTTTCCTCAAACATGACATAATAAAAAAGTGTATTGAAAGAACAGACAAGATATTTTTCAAAGATGATGAGCATATCAGGACACATCCTGTCCAGAGATAAAGAAGGACGATCCAAATTGTCCTCGTATCCTGTGCAGTGTGCCATGGCTATATTTCTTCCTGCTTTAGGAAAAAGCAGCAGTGTGTCATTCAGCTGAGAGGGTCATTGCTTGCCAGTTGCTCTCCACTGAGCAGTCACCTAATGCCAGAGCAAAGAGGAGGGCAGGAGGATTGCCTCCGATAGTGCCCACCCAGGCAATCAACTGTTGGAGGATTTGTGGGAGGTGGAATTAGACCATCTCCACTGGTTGTGGCTGGCGCTTCTGCAGCCTCTTCCACTCCCTGTCCGCCTACTCAGCGAGCCCTCCAACCTGAACCGCATCTCTCAGCTGACTCCATGCAAACACTACATGTTCAGTGATCAGTTCTATTTATTTGCCTAAGCCAGTTCTGCAGGCATGCTTTCTTTCATCATGTGCAACCATTGGTTTTACTTCATTAAATTTTGATTTGGAATTTGTGCTCCCATAAAATATGTTTTCTTTATTTTTCAATAGATTATCATATGAACCTAACATGGCAAATCCTACAATTGTTTAATATAACTTTAATAGTTTCAAAGCCAAAAGACCCAAACTATGGTGTCAGCCTTTATTCGAGACTGATGCTGTAACTATGCACTCCTCAAAAACAGTGGTAGAGTATTTTATTGTTTTATTCACCACTACTTCAAAACCGGAGTCCTGCTGACAACTGACAACGTAAACGCTCCTGGGGCAGTGAGCTGGCCCAGAGGTGTAGGCGCTGACTGATGAGTGAACTGTGGCTGTTCTGATTTCAGAATGAAGAAACCTGTGGGTGCAGTGAGATGGGACCGGAGCGGCACTGGTTTCTGCACACAAAACAACAACAGACGTTTGTCTGTCTACATCTCTAACACAGACTACTTTTATATTATCACAACTCTGATTCTATTGAGCCCTATTGTACATCTCACTTTGCATTTGTCAATGTATGTGCTGAAGTAGAGCAATTATTAAATCAATTTGTAGGTTACAGGCTTTACCTGAGGCATTGAACATACAAATTTAGATATTAATCCATTTTGGCATATTTTGACATTGTGGGATTTCAGCTAATTATAATTGGGTAGATGAGGCTCTTGCATAATCACTTCTAATACAGAGACTAGACGGAGAATCTTTGGCAGCATTAAAGACAGACACTGCATTCAAACACTAACCAGTTCTTATGAGACACACAGTAGTGACTAATCAGAAACGTTAAATCCCTACACTGAAAAACTGCATCAGCTAGACAAGCACTACCAACAACTGACGGATAATAATAAAGAGTATTAATGTGGCTGTTTCATGTTCATTGAAGTGTCATCCAAATAGCTCATGTTAAGTCCTATTACACTGTTTCTGATTCAATAAAACATTTAAATAATAATAGTCACTGTGTCTGTTATGCCAGACAGAATTATTAATGGATCATGGTTTATATAGCTCCCAAAAGTAAAAATGTTTGCCTTTCACATATTTGTTATATTTAGGGAATATGTCAATACATTTTTATTAAGCTTCACTGATAGCCTTTAATGCAATGTAGTACTGCAGCTTTATTAAGTTCAAAGGCAAAGGTGAAATGAAAGAAATCTGATACATAACTGTGTGTCGGCACATTGTAAATAATATTTCTAAATATAACACCAACCTAGATTTCAGTTCATTAGTCTCATTTCCTATGTCTTAAATGAATTTCATTATGAAAATGTAGGTTACCTGCTGTTATAAACAGATAACTAAAGGTATTACAATCAAATTTGGATATATTTCATTTGAAAGAACATTAGACAGATGCTGACCTCTAGAGGTTCAAATTGGTCTTGCATCCTTGATAGACGTCACTCCACATATTAGATGCTGTGAAACCTTACGAGCATTTATACACGTCACATTGAGTGAACATCTAGCATTTTGTGTATACTAATGTAAACGTTGTATATAAAATATAGTATGATTTCAGTTTATTGAATTGAACAGCATGATGGGGATGAAATGTGGTCCAGCCGAGATACTAATATATAATGAAATGTCTGACTGGAGCCAAAATGTAGTGGCACAGCAACAGGAAGGCAGACAGCAAACCAAATAACGGGGCTATCAGCTTCTACTGACAAACAGCCACAAGCCCGACTGAACTGGGAAAAATAGAGCGGCAGAGAAGACATGGTGGCAATGGAGCACAAAGTGGAGATGACAGCCTTTAGGACACAAGTGACAGCAATTGAGGGTAGACTGAGTACAAGTGAGCGTCAGGCAGAGGGGAGAGCCACACGGGTGCAACAAGCATTAATGGTGAGTGGCATTGAGTTAAAGACAGACACTGGGGGCTCATTCACAAAGTCCTCTCAGGGTGCAAGGTGTCTACTGGTCAGCTGAGGAGTATATAATGATGTTTCACTGTGCACATTTAAACCTTATTTATGCAGGCCAACCTGACAGGGCTTGCTTGTTCTTTTTCACCCCTGCCAAGATTCCACTGTTGCACAGTAAAGTCAACTAGAGCATTTGGAGCAATGTGCCTTGGCCAAGGCAAACTTGAGAAAAGTGTCAAGTGGTTAATTGTCTGTGTCAAGTGTTAAGAATAAAGTTAACTAAAAGAGTGCCACTGAAGTTACCTATTTATATGAAAATGTACAACTGTAATGCCAACTTTCAGTTTGTATTTTTGTTTGTTAGAAAATGTATAAGCTAAATATAGGTTTGCTAACTATTGTATGTTGATAATTATCATGAACAACCTATTACAGTTATTTTACTGTACTGCAATTGTATTCTGTCATTGGTGCTTAAGTTTTTATTTTATGTACAAAATGGTGAATAAGAAAGATGATGCTTCTGTTTTTTTCTTACAGTAGTCAGTAATATTGGCATTTAAAAAGAACATTGACTGGTGTAAATAACATTGTATGAGAATATCTTTTAGACATTATTAGAAGTAATTGAACTGCACTTGACACTGTAATTACAGTGTCAAGTGTAGTTCAAGTAAATCCACTAAGATTAAAATATTTTTTTACAGAAAGACAGCAATATTAAAGCTCTTTTACACAATAAAGCTCCAAGTTTAGGTAGCCTGGCAAGCCAGCAAATTGTCTAGACAAGCTCAGTGCCAGCTTGTTTTCCTCAAGGTGGGGCAAAGCTACTCGGGGCCAACCAATCAGAATTGCAATGGACATGACATTCAATCTACGATGAAGTTAACAAACATACATGGCGGGCAAATCTTCTTTAAAAAGGAACGCTCTTAGCGCTGTCTGCTGTTGAGGTTTTAAGCGAGTAATGTTGTCTAGATTATTTAGAACTGATGGAAGAGTAGAGACAAAAACTTTTGAACAAGGGACTTGGATCGGCTAAGAGTCACGCAAGGCAACACTCCAGCGGCATTCGAATGTGATTGGACGGTACGGAACATATCTGAGGAACTGACTGGCTTACGGAGCTTCGCCAGACTGAGTTCCTGTTTATAGAAGAGAGCTTATGTCAGTCTGTGCCAGGCTAGAGTTTAAGTATTGACAATAAACACAAGTCTTGGGACCATAAGACTGTAGCTGCTTGTTGGTTTGTTATGATACATGACTTTAGGTTATGAAGGATCCAGAATCCCAAAATGTATTTGTAGAAGATGTGCCAATGAATTAAACAACAAGTGGTGAAAGGCAGCCATTTGTTTCTAGTTTGTTTTTTACTCTAACAGTAAAATTGTATTTACTTTTTCTATGGCAAAGATTTTATTCAGAACCAACAAAAGTTCCTCATTTATACAAGCCGTTATTTTGGCACTCCAGAGCCAAGGACAGACACTTAAATCTGGCTGCCTGGACCAAAACAATCACCATTTTTAGTCAAATGTATGGACATATTATCTGCCTAAAAACATCAATTATGGCCTAGCACGGTCTCCAAAAACGCATTAGGATCTGGTGTGTATTAGAGCCTTTTTGGGCTCCTAAAACTAGAGACTTTCTAAATTAAATAATGCAGCATGTTTTAAAATGGCATTCTTAAGCATATTCAATCCTTGTGAATCAGAAAGTCACATTTTGGCAATATAAAAGCTCTATCTGAAGTGTTAATAACCCTCAACATTACCTAAAACTCAGGTAGGAATGAAAGGCTTTACTTAGCTTTACTTTAGTTAGTTAATAATTATTGACTGTCTGGAAAAAGCTGGTGCAATGGATGATTTAAATCTGTGCTCTTCAGAAGGCTGACTGAGTAATAGATTGGAGCTGAATAATGGGGGAGAGCAGAACAAAGAAAAGTGTGCTGTGTAGTGGCTGATGATTTGGATTAAAAAGTTCAGAAAATACTAAAAGTAAGGCAAAGTTGTAACATGAAAAATGTGTTCCTGACAAAAGGTTAATGAAGAACTCTATAATATTTGATAAATGAGAGGTTCAACACAATGGCAACATTCTCAACAGAAAGCCAAACTGTGTATTACCAGTCTTGTGTGCAAAGTCAATAATATGTACAGTAATGCAATGTAAAATGACTTGACTCACATGTAAAATAGCAGGAGGCTGCTGTATCATGGTTAAGGATGTAGATTATTCTCCACTAGATGCAGTAAGGACGGTGGCACAGGTCAGCTTTAAGAACTGTGTGGTCTTCAGCAGCAGCCACTTCTGTTTGGAGGGAACAAGGGGGAAAGAGAAAACATGTGGAAACAATAAGGACTAAATATTTAGACACAGTGACACAAGGAAATGCTTAGTGTTTGTTTTTGTTAGACTGGTTTAGGGTTTATTTATTTCTCCATGTTGGCTTGTTATGATTTATAATTTCCTATAGTTAATAATTACTGGGTGCTCCTAGTCCTGTTCAGGAATTGAATTAATACATATGACAAAATAATACTCTTCATACCCTTACTACGATTGACTACTACATTTTTTTTCCTGGTCACCTGTCATGTTATGTGCCATATACAGTATATACTCTGCTGAAGCTGTGTAGGGTATGATTTGCCCGTATATTGATATGCTAGTAAGTGAAAAAAATTTAGAAACACAATTCTAACCCACCAAAACACTGTTTTTGCTTTTTTATATATTTTACCGATTAAATATTTCATCAACAGATATGACACTGATGCTTTTCTGTACACACCCCCTGCTTGAGTAACGTTAGCTCTTAGGGTGTTAGCTTCTGGATCATAGACTTTTTTTTAACTTGTCATTAGCTCTTGGATACTTAGAGAATCTAGACTATTTACGTAAATATTTTATGTCAATAATTTAGCTTCAGTTGCAATCAATGTGTCAATAAATAACTATTTGAAACGTGAAATCAAGCTAAATAATACTGTTTACCTGCGGTAATCAAGAAACACGTGTGGACATTTACTGAGCTTGCTGCCGTTTCAAAACTGACCAATCAGGGAACAGTATTTTTGGATGGGCGTGGTCACACAGTAAACGACAAGAGCTTTGCACATTTTGCTCCTAGTAAAGTGTTCATTGTCAGAGGATGGAAGAGGCTGTTTACTGAGGACGAGAAGTTACAAAAAAGGCCAAACTAACTCTGTGAACAACAGTCCGTATACTCAAGGTCCTTTCTGCAGTGTGCTTCTCGTTTCCTGCAGTGCAATGATATAGCAAAGAAGAAGAGGATGCTCAAATTGGCTGTCTAACAGACTGCTTCTCCGGGGAGGCGAGACTGTGATACACAGACTGAGCAGTCTCTCTGTTGATGCATACTGTTGCTATGTGTGTGTTACCTACCTCTGCACACGTCCTCCTACACACCCAACACTCATCAGAAAATACATTTTTCTGTGTGTGAAATAGATAGTATATTATTGAATCATATGTCTATGCTCTGTAATTAGTATAAACATCAAATAGTAATATAGCATGTTGCCACTATATGATGACCTGTATGACTGAAAATCTCCACAGACATTAATAACATCACTTTTAATCATCATCATTTGGCACCATCATAGAACTGAGTTTGTAACATTATAATATGTTACCAGTGGTCACTAATAGATTCTAATATTCACTAATATAGTCTACATATAGATTTTGCATTGAATAAAAATGAAGAGAAGATAATTCTGAAGAGAGATTAAAAGTAATAAAATCAAACTATATGGGGGAAAAACACTGTATATGCTATGTCTCTGAACAGTGTGTGCTATTGGATTGAAGTTGTTTTTTCTGGTTCTGTTTGTCTCCCCATACAGCAGTGAAAAGAACAGAACCCTCGAGACAGTAAAATGTGCTTTTTCCAATAAAACAACATTATGTAAGTGTTAATCTGTTGAAAATAAATGAAAGATCTGTTGAAGCAGAATGCAAGAAAACATAATTGCATCGCCCCATGGAGATCTTTGGTCTTTGATTGTGGGTGGTATCATTCTCATTGTAGCCATATTAGAGCGAATGGAGTAACCCAGTAACACATAATGCACCACTGCCCTTTGGATTTATTATTCTGGGTCCAGGTTTGGACAGTCATGTAGCATAAATCTACTAATGTATATGTCCCCAAATTGTTCTCTCTCTCTCTTTTTTCACCATGGCACTGAGATTGACTTTAAAAACACAGACTTAAACCTCATATGAACACATCCTGCTACAGCCGAGGAGGCCACGGAAAAGTTAAGGATTCACACAAAACTGTGAAGAACATTTTTTTCTAACAGCACAAAGGCTACAATTAAATTTTTTGTCAACATAAACAATTTGTCATATATTGTTTTGCATTTTATTTTCCAGTGCATAGATTAATCTTATACTGTATAATTTTTTTTCTTACTTTAAATACATTGGTGTTTTAGGCACCTGCAACAAATTTTATATATCTTTAATGCATTTGGTTTTAACAAGAAAATAAACAGAAATTTTCCATCTTATGACAAAAATAATGTGCATCATTAAATGAGCCCTTTGTCTTGACCAGTCTCAGCACTAGATTTACATTTGTACACATACAGTATAACACTGACCCCATCAAGCGCAAACCCACAGATCACTTTCCCAGTTCTAGGAGACAGAAAGGCCTACACTGACTTACTTAAAGAAGAAGTGCATATACATCAAACAAACAAGGTTAACTGGTGAGGTGTGAATTCCTGGCGACTACTTTGCTTTCGGCTCTTTGTACCAGCTGGTTAAGAACAGCTGCAATGGATTCAGTATCCTAAACTCTGAATAATTAGTCACACTCGGAGTATGTTATACATGGCTGCCATTTTAACAGTCAGGAATGATGCATGACACTATTTCCAACTTAACCCGATTAACTGTTTTAAGAAGAAAATATAGAGTAACCTATTTTAATCCCACAGTTTTAAAGCTGAAAAGTAGTTAAAGACAAAGGGATTGATAGTCTACTTTTGCCCTTGAGTGAGCTAAAGTGAGTGGGAGGGATGGAGCAGGGGTATAAATGATTGTGTGTGTAGGAGACAGAGAGATAATCTCTTTTGTGTTTTTGATCCCTAAATGTGGTGGTTGTGCCCCTTATCCCAGCTACTTAGTTGGTGCAGTGCGTAAGTGATGCCATGCACTTAGGCTGTGAAAAGCAGGTCAATATGACCACAGAGAGGAAACCACATGTGCATCACATGGATAGCCTTGGGATTATTTCTCACAAAATGTCTTAATTCCTCTGTTCACTAATGATCCAGGGAAAATGCCCTCTAATCTCCATTCCATTAATTAAAAAGAGCATGAGCCCATGGAAAACCTCACCATCTGCTGTGCTCCCGTTCCTGCAGACAGATTGTGTCTCCAACCAGGGGAACAGAGCTTTTCAGAGCGCACTGAGGTGGATAGTAAACAGATACAACATTGTGTTTCAGTATTAATGTAAAAAAATATGCTGAAAATGCTGCTTTATGAGCATATCTTTCTCTCTTGTCTGGGAATTTGAGCTGCCTCCTCGGAATAACTTTACAACCTTCCCACTTCAAACACCGACATAGAATTACAGTATGTATCTTTAGAGACTTGTCAGTATTTTAGTACATTTGAAGTAACTGCACTTTTATGGACTTTTGCTTTGGGCTTTGCTTTGGATTCAAAGGATCCCTTTTTCATAGAATAAGTTAAAGGGTTCTTCTATTCTCTTTGCTTCTGTCCAGTGGATATACCATGAGCTTTGATAAAATGTGTTCTTACTTCCTGCCTTTCTCTATATGTCATTTGTTCTTTTCTGTATACACCCACATATACACAGTTGTTGGGCATATATAGTTACCAACTCTATGCACATTAATGGGATCAAGGTCTAAAAAAAGCTTTTATTTACATGCTTATAGAAGTTTAACCCACACATAGCCCACTTATTTTTCTCTTTTTTTTACATTTACATTTATTTTAAATGTCCAATGCATGATGAACAATAATAATGTCCTTACCCATGTCAAAATCATTCAATCTAACCTGTTAAATTAAACAAGAAATATCACTACAACAGTACATATGTGACCTGTAGAGAAGAATATGCAACTCTCACGTGACTTCATATCTAAACATTTGTATTGTCATTTGAAATTACTTTAAAAAATCAATATTCTGCACTTTCACATTGACTGCACATCAGCCTCCAAATACCATTAACATAAACTACAGCATTTCCCATATTAACCCAGGTCACGTTGATGAAGACTATCTGTAACTTTAAATAAGCTCATGACTCGAAGTAAACACTGCAGGTGTATCTCTAACAGATTAAAACACTGTTCCCAAAGATAAGACGTATAAAATTGAATTAATGTGCTATGACCTGCAGCTAAGCCCAGGGAGGGACACAGTGGGCAGCAAAGATTATCCTAGCAGATGTCGTTTTTTCCCTCTATTGGAACAGTATGGCCAATAATAAGCGCGCACACAGAGCGCGCACTAATCTGAGCGATAACCCTGTGCACATCGTCTCTCCTCTCTATTCTTCCAGACACAAAGCTGCATAAAGAACACCGTCAAGTTTTTGTTACTGTAAGGGGGCAAGAATGGACGCGCGGGGAGCAAAGGAAGGACTTTACCGGAGATGGAAAGTGTTGTTATGTTTTGTGTTTTTGTGGGACTTTGTTAATGGACAGATCCGTTATTCCATCCCAGAGGAACTTGAACACGGGGCTTTTGTTGGAAACATTGCAGAAGACTTGGGTTTAGACTTGAATAGACTCTCTGTGCGTAGATTTCGAATAGTCTCCGGCTCAAAGAAACAGTACGTAGAGGTAAATTTGGAGAATGGAGTTTTGTTTGTGAACGAAAGAATCGACCGTGAAGAACTATGCGAGCAGAGTTTGTCTTGTTCCTTTCACTTGCAAGTGGTTATAGAGAATCCCCTGGAGCTGTATCGAGTGGAGGTAGAAATCTTAGACGTGAATGATAACTCTCCAAGCTTCCCTTGGACTGAGTTTAACCTGGACATATCTGAATCTGCAACGCCTGGGTCGCGTTTCCCACTGGAGAGCGCGCAAGACTTCGACGTCGGTTCTAACTCCCTACGGACTTATTTACTGAGCGTAAACGAGCATTTTGTTTTGGATATACAGACACGGAGTGATGGGAGTAAATTTGCAGAGCTGGTACTACAAACTCCTCTTGATAGAGAGCAGCAGAGCACGCACCAAATGGTCCTGACCGCAGTGGATGGAGGCGCACCGGAGAGATCAGGCACTGCGCAAATTGACATCACAGTGCTGGACGCGAATGATAACGCTCCTGTGTTTGACCAGTCTTTTTACAGAGTGAGACTACCTGAAAACGCCCCCAAAGGAACAGTTGTCATTAAACTCAATGCTTCTGATTTGGATGAAGGTCCCAATGCTGATATCACCTATTCCTTCAGCGGTCACGCTCCCATTAAAGTACGCCAGCTTTTTAGTGTGGACCCCTATACAGGTGAAATCAAAGTCAAAGGTGTTATTGATTACGAAAAGGCTAGGATGCATGAGATTTATGTTCAGGCAAAAGATAAAGGTCCCTCTCCTGTGGCTGTCCATTGTAAGGTCCTTGTGAATGTGCTGGACAGAAATGACAATGTCCCAGACGTGATCTTAACTTCAGTGTCAACACCTGTCCAAGAAGACGCGCCCCCTGGGACTGTCATAGCAGTCATAAGCATCACTGACAAGGACTCAGGTGAAAATGGGAATGTGGACTGTGAAATCCCCAATCTGGTGCCATTTCAGCTCCACTCTTCTTTTAAGAACTATTACACCCTGGTTTCTTCAGATTTCCTGGACCGAGAGACAGTGGAGGAGTATAACATCACCCTAACAGCCAGAGATATGGGTTCTCCGCCTTTGTTCACACGCAAAACTATCCTCGTCCAAGTGTCTGATGTGAATGATAATGCGCCTCATTTTAAGCAGCCTTCCTATACTGTGTACTTGACAGAAAATAACGCACCGGGGGCGTCCATTTGCTCTGTGACTGCCCTAGATCCAGATTCAGGTCAGAATGCTTATTTATCTTACTCTATCTTAGACGGTGACATACAAGGGATGCCAGTGTCCACTTATGTCTCCATCAACTCTGACAATGGAAACCTCTACGCTCTGAGATCCTTTGACCACGAACAGCTCAAGAACTTCCAAATCACGGTTCAAGCCCAAGACGCTGGTTTCCCTCCTCTTAACAGCAACGTATCTGTGAACATTTTTATTTTAGACCAGAATGATAATGCCCCCGTCATAGTGTCGCCAACTACTCAAAATGGTTCAGCATCTAACGAGGCAGTGCCCAAATCGGTAGAGCCGGGTTACCTTGTGAAAAAAGTCAACGCTATGGACGCAGACTCAGGGCAAAACTCGAGGCTCTTTTACCAAATGCTCCAAGCGACAGACCCTACTTTGTTTAGCGTTGCTCTGTACACAGGCGAAATTAGAACCATACGCCAGATTACTGATAAAGACGCCACCAGGCATGGTTTGGTCATTCTGGTCAAGGACAATGGTCAGCCTCCCCTCTCGGCCACGGTTTCCATCATCCTGTCAGTGGTTGACAGCCTGCCAGATTTGCAGCCCGATTTGGGTGACCTGTCACTAGGCCTACATCACAGCTCCAACTTTACCCTGTACTTAATCGTGTCCTTAGGCGCAATCTCCTTCATGTTTCTGGTGGCTATAATCGTCCTGGTTACAGTGAGGAGATTCAAGGACAGAGCAGCCAATAGAACGTACAGCCTGCCTTTCTTCAGTGGATGCTGCTGCTGCTCTCGAAGCAAAACACCAACAAGGAAAGAGGTGTTCAAACAGTCCAACTTGAATGTTCGGATGCCCCCAAGTTTAAATGGTTGTACAGAAGCAAATGCCGGCGCCATACGTCAGGCCTACTGCTATAAAATGTGCCTGACGCCCGAGTCGTCTAAAAGTGACTTCATGTTCCTCAAGCCTTGCAGTCCGGTCATGTCTGTCCAGCAAAACAACGTGAAGAGTACGGATTATCTCACGTCCGGATGGAGCACTTTAGACCGGAATGAAGTTACCAACAATAGATCTGCTACTCCAAATGAGGTCAGTGTTGTAAATAAGGCTCACTTTGTCAGTTGCACATATTTACCTGACTTCTATAGTGTAGAAGTCAGGCAATACTGAAATCTGAACTATTGCTCTTGTCATTTCTACTCACTAATTTCCCATTTAACCTATTTGAAAAACTATAAAACGAAAGCTTATACTTTTGTTGCCTTCAAAATGATTCACTGAGCTTCACAGATAAAACAAATGCAAATTTTTAAACTGGATTCAGTATGTTAAACTAATTGTAGTGTGACTATTTTGCAACTCAACGGACAATTCAGATGCACACAGCCATCTCCACACGCTGTGACAACACATCCCACCGTTTGGGCAAATAATCCTAGTACAACAGTGTGTGTGGCAGGGGATTAAAGGTGCAGCAGTGATAAGAGCGATATTTCAGGAGGAAGCAACCCACAACACCACCGAACCTTATATTAGTCACCTAAGCTGATTAACTCTTTGCTTTTCAAAAAAACAATGCACAGAAATAACTTAGACTTTCATTTTAAATGCAGCATATTCAAATTTAACTGGCTTGACAGGAACTAAACTTAAATTGTGGCTATACTGTTCTTGAACAAATCTAAAATCACTATCTACTGCAGACAGAGGCGCAGAAAACCAAAGTAGTCATATAGCAGAAATGCCACATCCCAATTCTCCATTATCCTCCTTAGTTCACACGGAAAGTACGTTTTTGAACGTATGAGCCCATCACAGCTCCCAAATTGAAAGAAACTTGTGTGACTGAATTGCAATGTTTGTCTCTTGTCTAGCTGAAATCTTCAAACAAGGACTGGACATGGACAAAAAACCAGCGGAACTCTGATTACAAAAGGTGACTAGAGAACGTCCTTCACAAACCTACAGAATGCCTTCAATAAATAAACATCTATTTTTTGTTTTTCAGGTACAGTACAGCCAACATGGATGGCACTCTGTCACATCACCAGAACTACGACGCTGAGGGCTTTTCCTGCTCGGTTGCACCCCAGTATTGGACCTGGGGCTCCCATATGAAAGGTTTGTATGAAATGAGGGCTCATTGTGGTTCTGCTGGGGGATGGGGGTCCTTAGTGTGCCTGCCTAAGGATTTAGTTTAAAAGTGAAAAATTAAATACAGATAATACCAGGCACCACAAGGGAAGAGGGATTTTAATGCATCAACAAAAGGATTATTTTAGTCACCGTAAGAAGCTCCATTTTTAAAAGCCAACACTGAGATACTTTTAAATCTGCTGTATTTAAATGAAGTATACAGTATGCAAATGAGGACTTGGCAGAAATAATCTCTAAATGCAAATTTTTAATTTATGCGCTTTTTGAACAGACTGCAAGTTATCTCTTCAAGAAGGAGCTGTTCCCAACTACTCGTGGACGCCAAAGTACACCGAGCCTCATTCTGAAGCGCCAGACTACCAGCATAATGTCTACATCCCTGGCACCACATCTGGATACAGCACTTTGAAGCTGGCGCCCAGAGGAGAGCTGGATGTCTACAACAGCTTCTCCACTTTTGGGAAGAAAAAGAGGTTCATTTCAAACTATGAGCAAACATTTGACAGAGACAATGGCCTCATAAGCAATGATATATTTAAGTAATGCACTAAAGTACGCCGTGGAGTTATTCAGTAGTCAGACAACATCTCCCTCTTTTTTTCTTTTTAGTGGAGTTCAATTGTATTTCTTTCCATAAATGTATTTTTCAGCTTTGTTAAATGAAGAAGCTCTGACCTTTTAAGAGTCTGGTTTGACATCAGCACCATAAGTGGTCAAAGGTATTTTTAAGAGGTTTCAAGTTTAGATGCTTAGCTGGTTTTCTGTCCACGCTAAAACCCAACAGTTGAGGAATGTGGACCAACAAAGTCTCTGACATTGTTTTTATCCTGGACCCCAGTTGTTATGAATAAAGTAATTGGAGTTTCGGCTTTTTGAGAATGTACATTTCAAAAAAACACAAGAGGAGACAAAGATCATTGATCAGGTTGTGTAAGTCTGTTTTATTATTCTTGTACAAAGAAAACAGAAAACACATACAATACACAGTACATTGTCTAAAGGCATGGGTTTTTACAAAAAACATTTTTTAACTGTATCATTTCATGCCACATTACTCTTTCATTTAATGTTGAGCAAACCATAGTGAGGTGATGTGTTTACAAATATCTGACTGCTCTTTGACATTGTTTTTAGTTTTTTGGAATGAATAGTGTGAATTCACAATTTATTTATATACATTAGATTACATGATTTATTATTTATATTGATTACAATGATGTATGTATAAAGAGTTATTGTATATATGTATTGGTTTATTAATATGTTTGTCCACTGCATAATCTGTAATGAGTCAATTAATTACATTGATAATGCCCGGTTTTCTTGTGTCAGTAGAGAGTATTCTATTTTTTCTGTTTATTATCCAAACTAATAAACCCAAGGCTGATGAGTAAGCTGGTACAGAGGTGGGCCTTGGGTCCAACCTTTGACTCCTATTTAATATTGTTCTAGTCTTGTCTGATTGTCTACATTTGAACACATTTCCACTTTTATAGAGGTCCATCTGTGGAATATTGCTGCAATGATGAAGATTTGGAGATGACCCCTCCCTACATTTAAGTTCCAAAAGTTTACTTCTAAAGCAAAAGACTAACGGATTGGATATATCAAAAATAAGCAGATTGACTGTGGTTAGTAGCTATTGTCAGCCGGACAACATTTTATACAAATGTTTTATAAAGTTTTCTGGATGCTTAATTAGTTCCCTATCAAACGCTACACTCAATGCTGCGTAGCATTATGCTATGGGAAACATTCTTTGTGTGACATGTTGTGAAGCACGTGTGTTAATCATGCCAAGAATTGGCTTATATAACCTCTGTTGGTGACACAGCTCATCAGCGGCAGCTGTCTGATTGAGCACACCTGAATGTGAGTGACACAGAGGGTATAAGTAACACATGACGCGGAAGCGTCTTCAGGTTTCTTTGTCTTCAGACCACATTGTGTGAAGTGTGAGCAAACCCGTGCCAGTAAAAGAAAAGTGTACACTTTCTCAACAAACGCAGTACATATATATACATACAGAATCAGTTCTCAGATAGATAGATAGATAAACTTCTCTCTGACTCCTTCAGCTCCCCTGGGTCTGGACACGATGGCCCATGCGTGGCCCAGACCGCGCCTTTATGCGTTTCCTCCGGTGGCTCTGTTCCCAGGAGTCCTGGCAAAGGACCTAATATCTCTACACGACAGGTCGCCATGGGCGATTCCGACCAGGAGGGATATATAAGCCAATTCTTGGCGTGTTTGACACACTTGCTTCACAGCCGGTCACACAAAGAATGTTCCCCATAGTGTAATGCTATGCAGCATCTTGTTCCCCGCTTTTTAAGGGAACAGGGTTACAGTCAAGTAACCCAAGACGTTCTGCGTCATTAATGTTGTCTCTTCACCATGTGGCTCTGGTCAAAAAAACACACAAGGAAAGTCAAGGGAGCATACAACAAAAGGAATCTAAAAATTGTGTTTATTCCATTAGTATTTTTATCAAACACAGTCTCAATCTTTTTCTATGATTTTTTTTTAATTATTTGATGGGATCAAAAATGGGTCTCCCGACTAAGCGATATGAGCTCTACCAGGTGGCACCGAGGCACCGCTCCATCATCTTTTTAAAAGGCAAGCAAGCTATGGCACAGACAATAACCTCAAACTAATAGGCCTTAATAAAACTACAATGAATAATGTGACCTTTTGACAAGAGTTCATGTGTTCAACAATTGTATAAAAGCCCCCTCTATTTATTTATAATTGAGTCTGTTCTCACGTCATGGACACCATGTAAAAGACAGCACTTCCTTTTCTTGGTCTCCTCTGGCCCGGCTGCTGTGAATGATCTTCAGTGATTAAACCAGTTTGCACACAGATGGTGGAGATTTGGCTCAAGGCGGCTTAGAGGTACGGAGTCATTTTTTGGGAAACAAAGTATTAACCCCAGAGGACAATTTCCACTGACATTGGACGGCATTTTCCAATTTATCATCTGAGATGGGATCAGAGGTTATATTGCGTCTAATCCCTGTGCTCAAATTCACAAGTGGGAGCTTAGGCCCAGTCCGAATCCCCATGCGTTGACACAGACGCCAGTGTGCATGAAAGAAGTAGCTGGTATTGTTGTTGTGGTGTGACTTACGGCTCAGAGTGTCATTCAACCTTCACTCTTGACATTCAAGATAGTAAACCTGGGGTTTATACCACTACTGCTGTGGAGATAATCTAAAAGATCTGCTGCTTCTTACCCACTACCCCAGACCACTGTGTTAATAGTAGGGCTGTCTGACCCACTGAGGCCCCACAGAACACCGCCAAGCCCCAAGCAATAGACAGGATTTGGAAATGGTCCAAACAAGTGTACACAAACTGCAAGATATGAAAGGACCACACTATAACTTCATAACATTTGTGCAAGGCCAATTTGTCATACAGCTATAGTCTCTCCATTTTTAGACACGGACAATATTCAGTTTGAACAGCCTTAAGAATATGGTAAATGTGACAATTGGAGACTCTATTCTTTTAAGAGAAATTACATTTTTGAAGCAGAATAGAGTCAGTGCTGCATACTACATTTGAAGTCTGTCAGAGAAATTATCTTTGCCACAACTCTGGTAAGTGCACACTCTGGGCCTTGTACTACAAAGCTGGATTAGGAGGTAAGTGAGGTAAATTCAGGGTTAACCCTGAGTATTACAAACCTGGTTCACTTTCTTTTGAGGTAGATCACTATCACTGTGGTAACTTGGTAACAAGGCTGAACGGCTAACCTGCTCTGGAGCAGGGACCTGTACTACCAACCTAGTTAAACCCACTCCAGACATGTCTCTCCTACCCAGTTAGACAAACCTAACAATCCCAGTGTGGGATAGGCAAGGCAAGGCAATTTTATTTATATAGCACATTCATACACTGGGTAACTCAAAGTGCTTTACAGGAATAAAAGACAATTTACAAGATTTAGATTAAGAAACATTAGAAAAATTTAAAACATTTAAAAAGAAGAGTGCAGATAAAATAAAATAAAACACTTTAAGTTGTAGTGTAGGCGGAGCTAAAGAGGAAGGTTTTTAATCTCCCCTTGAACAGTTAAAGTTGAGGCTGTTCCAGGTTTTTGCTGCATGAAACTTAAACGCTGCTTCACCCTGTTTAGTTCTAACTCTGGGCACAAGCATAAAACCTGTCCCAGATGTTCTCAGAGTCCGAGGAGGTTCATAAGTAACTAGCATGTCAGAGATATATTCTGGTGCTAAACCATTTAGAGACTTGTAAACCAGCAGTGCTGTTTTAAAGTCTATTCTCTGAGCAACAGGAAGCCAGTGCAGAGATTTTAAAACTGGCGTGATGTGGTTGTACTTCCTGGTTTTGGTGAGAACCCGAGCAGCGGCGATCTGAATAAGCTGCAGCTGTCTTAACCCTCGTTTTGAGAGACCAGTGAGCAGGCCATTACAGTAATCTAACCTGCTGGAGATAAAAGCATGGTTAAGTTTCTCGAAGTCTGGTTGAGACATCATCCCTTTGAACTCTGGAAATGTTTTTAAGGTGATAAAATGCAGATGATGTAATTGACTTAATATGACTGTGGAAATTCAATTCTGAGTCCATGATGACCCCCAGATTCCTAATCTGATTTTAAATTTTTGGAGAATGAGACACGAGGTGACTGCTGACACTTTCTCTTTGTTTCTGTGGCCCAAAGATGATTAGTTCAGTCTTGTTTCTGTTCAGTTGGAGAAAATTATTTTTCATCCACACATCAATCTGTTCAATGCAGTGACACAGTGAACCTGCTGTGAGTGAAATGTAAATCTGAGTGTCATCTGCATAATTATGGTAGGATACGTCACAGCTGCGTGTTAACTGGCCTTAAGGAAGCATGTAACGATTGAATAATAGAGGTCCCAAGATAGACCCCTGTGGAACCCCACATGTCAGGGCCATTTGGTCTGATACACAGTTACCAACTGAAACAAAGTACTTCCTGTCTTCAAAATAGGACTGAAACCATTTAAGGGCAGTTCCAGTGATACCTATCCATTCCTCTAATTTTTGTGACAGGATTCCATGGTCCACTGTATCAAACGCAGCACTCAAGTCCAACAGAACTAAGACAGAGACTTTGCCCGCGTCAGTGTTCAGACGGATGTCATTTGTGACTTTGATAAGTGCAGTCTCAGTCTGTGATGAGGCCTGAATCCTGACTGAAAAGGATCAAAAGCAGTTGTTAAGTAATAAAAAGTCATTAAGTTGCTGATATACAACTTTGCCGATGACTTTCCTTAAAAATGGCAGGTTTCATATGGACTGATAGTTGTTGAGCACTGTAGTATCAAGACTGCTCTTCTTTAGGAGAGGCTTAATGACAGCAGTTTTAAGGCCCTTGGAAATGTTCCAGACTGTAAGGAATTATGGACTATATCAGTGAGTTGTGGTAACAAACTGCTTAGTACTGATTTTAGAAATCTAGTGGGTAAAACATTGAGGCAGCAGGTGGATGAACTCAAGCTGGAGACAGTTTTTTCAATTGTTCTGAAATGGGTGTAAAATGTGTTAACCTAACACAGAACAACAAAGTGTCTCCTAGGTAGCTGCAGTGTTGTTGTATGCCCTTTGGACTGTATCGCATGTTTAAAGCCTTAAACCTTGTCATTGAAAACACTGCAAACTCATTGCATTTAGTGGTGGAGACTAATTTTGAAGTATATGGAGCTGGAGGGTTTGTAATCTGTTCACTGTAGTAAACAGGACACACAAGTTGTTACTGCTGTTGTTGAGGATCTCTGAGAAGAATATTTCTCTTGCTTTTTGCAAAGTTTGATTGAAAACATGCAGATTTTCTTTGTATACCTCATGAGTTAAGAGTTTACGCCATTTTCTTTCGGCTTTTCTGCATTCCCTTTTCTG
The DNA here is from genome assembly GCA_024416835.2 of Perccottus glenii. Lineage (NCBI taxonomy): Eukaryota > Metazoa > Chordata > Actinopteri > Gobiiformes > Odontobutidae > Perccottus > Perccottus glenii. The sequence goes on along the minus strand of CM044561.2, from coordinate 15,119,661 downwards.
TGCCCTGACAGAGTGAGCATTAATGTGTCTCTTAAAGTGTCTCCACAAAGCCTTCTGCCTCTTCCTGATCACTTTAACCTTAACAGGATCAATGGTGTCCATAACATTCAAAACACCTGAAGTATAACAATTCAACCAATTATCAACTTGACCTGATGAGGCATTTTTAAACCTGATTGCCTCCATAAACTGTGTCCTGGTGTTACCATTAATGTGTCTCTTCTGAACAACTGTTGGTCCAGCAGCAACTTTTGGAATTATGGACAGAAGGAAAAAGACACAAGAATGATCAGAGCAACATCAATCACAGTGACATCTGAAATATGAACACCTTTAGTAATGTCCAGAGTGTGACCTCTGTTATGGGTCGGCTCATTAACATGCTTGACAAAGACCAAAAGTATCAACAATAGTAGAAAGTTCTTTGGCATTTCTGTCACAAACATTATCCACATGCACATTAAAATCACCAGATATGACTACTTATGACTCAAATTCTGTGCAGATAACCAAAAATATTTCAGTAACTCATCAATAAAAAACATTACATTGTTGGGGTGGTTTATAAAGGACTACATATAAAATAGATGGAGAAAACCTCAACTCCATTTTGAATGACAATGAGATTTGTCTGATTAGACAATCTAACTGTTATTCTCTTCTCCAATCGACTTCTGACTGGAGCTATGGAGCTTGGGGGGGAGTGTTCTCCCCAGGGCCTCAGGTTGATAAGTGGTTTATTATGACGAAAAGGCCTGGAACAGCAGAGGCCCTCAGTGTCCTAATCACTGATAGTAGCCTTGATGCTAGTCAAGACTTTTAGAGCCTGGAAGAGGTGGAGGGGGTCTGACAGGGGTGCATTGGACAGGGCGAGGTGGAGAAGTGGTACTCCTGGGTGGTATTGGGGGTAATGTTTTTAGGGATGATGACAGTACAGTACAGTGATCTGGCCACATGTAAGCGGTATCATTTTAATTCCAGATTTTACCAAACTTTCCAGGTGATCTGGAAATTCCATTGGTGAATCCGGGAATGGGACAGAGATGGTGAGGTCTGCAGAAGGTGTTGATGTTACTGGGGGGGTCCATTTCAGTGGTGAAGGTGTTGACGGTGTCATGGTCAGAGGAGGATCCTTGGCTGGTGAGGCAGGAGTGCTTTCTTCATTCAGTGGCTGATGGCTTCTAAGAGGACCCTTTCTTTGTTAAAGAGGGCGCCCAGAACAATTTAGGTGTCTCCGGGAGTGCAGGAGACACCTAAATGTTTATATGTGGGCCTTTTCCTTTAATCAGGTCGTCATGTTGCCAAAACAAGTTGAAGTTATCAATGAAGTGTACTCCTCTTGTCTCACAGGCCTTGGACAGCCATGTATTTAATGCAAGCAGCCGACTGAATTATTAGTTTTCTGGTTCATGCACATTTAGCTCAGTCAGTGGTTGGAATTTGTTTTTTAGCTGGATGTCTGGTGATGCTACATATGCTCTTGTGATGCCAGCATTCTTTTTTTTAATCCAGTGCTGCTTTGGCTGGGCACCACGTTTATGCCAGGTGGCATCATTTTGTTTATATCCCTTTGCTTTGCTCAGTTTTAGGAATGACACTGTATCATCCAAGTTTAAATTCACAGTCTTACCACATTGTGTGATCGGGATCGTCTCCTGAAGTCCTCTTTCAGATTCCAAAGCAAAAATCTTTGTTTGTAGCACACTGATTTCCTGTTGATATTTCCAACAATTTTGGCAGAAAGAGTTTGTAGTAGTTGTTTTTACCCCAGAAATGTTGAAAAAAAAAAAAAAAAATCAGTCGCTTGGTGGGTCCAGCGTGTTGTTTAAAAAGTTAAAAATAAGTAAAAACATAAAAATCCAATTAAAAGAAAGTAAAAAGTAATGTAAATTTTTTTTATCATAAAATCATTGGCTAAATGTGAAGATAACTATAAAGAAAAGTAAAGCTGGCATGAGCAAGCAGAGGAGGTCTGCATTGTTCAGAAGCAGGAAGTGGTATCACAAAGCAGGTTATGTGGGAGAGAGTTGACTCTCTCCAACATGTTGCTGTGGTGGTCGTTTAGAGACAACTCCACCTGTTTTATGCGCTCATACTTCTCAAAGAAACCCATGGTTAACTCAACGAGTTGATAAACCACTTTATGATACCACTTATCCAGACCAGGATTGTTAGGTTTTGTCTAACTGGGAAGGAGAGGCATATCCAGAGTAGGTTCAACTGGGTTTGTAGAACATGGCCCATATAGAACAGCTCCACAGTACATAGTCTGTTCCACAGTATCATCTGGGAGAGATCCTATTGAAAGCATTTGCAAAATAGCAGGTACTTTAAATGAATAACTGGTCAGTGATTGGATTTATTAACCACAGTTCCAATCAGAGCAGTGTCATGTTGTTTGTGTTCGTAACCGTAAAACGGCCGCTACATCTTTAAACCTAAACACGCCCAGATCTGTCAGAGCTGCTACATTATTGGACACAACTTGAGTTTGTAAACTTCCAAATCTTGCGAGAATCCAGCTGCAGCATAAGGTTAAAAGAATAATCCATTTATATAAAACTGGAGCTTACCTTAAACCTCTAGCACTGAGTTAGGCTGATGCAGAGATGGAGTACTTGAGTCCTTTACTTGGACTCAAACTAGTACTCGATTATTACTCGATTATCAGACACAAGCACTTGTGACTTGATCCAGATTTGAGAACTGATGACTCTGACTTTGACTCGGTCTAGAGAACAAAGGACTCGCAAGTCCTGCTCAGCAACAACACCACACAACCTCTGCCATGTTGTATATGGTCATAGTGGGATGAGCTGCTCTCATTTAACTCCCAGCCCCAAAATGTGACCCAGAATTGAGCCTAAATAAATTCAGTGCAATTCAAAAACATAGGCCTATATTGGCTACATCCTTAACTGATATGCCACAATCAAAACTCCATTAAATGTGTTAAATGAAAAAAGCTTATACAAAACTATAATTCCAGTCATTATGTCACATGGATTCAATATAATTCAGATTTGTAACTCACTTTGGTGATTTAACTTGGATTTGGACCTTTCTTTAGTGACTCACACTTACAGTTCAACTAAAGATGACTCAACTTGGACTCAACTTGACATTTTTTGGATAACCTGGACTTGGACTCGACTTGGACTATACTTTGAACACTGAGGACTTGAAAGTGACTTGGACTTAAAAACTGGTGACTCGACTCAACACTGGGCTGATGCAAATCCAGCAATTATCTGTGCCTTGTTAAACATCTTCTGAATGCACTGCCAGTATTTATCCTTATTTCACAATGCTTCCTATTTCTCTGTTAAAGTCTTTAGTGCTTTCACTTTCTCGGTACTCATTGCTTTCATTGACGTTGAAAAATGAGAGTCCCTCATTCAGGAGCAGGCATATGAATGTCCAAAGCTTCTGGAATGTGCTGAACATTTCCTCAATTAAAATCATCAATAATAAAGTCTAGATGATGTCTTACGGTCTTGTTTTTTTTATCACAGATGATCCCTATTACAGTATGATAAAAGATTCAGTCGATGCATAACCCAGACACATAAAGCCTATACATAACATACATAGTCTAGATGACGCTGGTTTTGCTTTCTCATTCCTAAAGTGTGTATAATTTAAAATGCATTTTAGTGCTTATAGTTTTAATATAAATAGAAGCTTAAAAGTTAGGTTACTAGAGAGAGCTTTAATGCTGTCATTAATCTAGACAATATAATTTGTCATCTTGCAATTTTCTACTCTATTGTTTTAATTTCAAAGACTAGATAAATTTCACGTTCTTTCTGACAACCAGGTTGTGAGCCTTTTCCTCAGCTGGTAATGCATGAAGGCAATCTACAGCTTCATACGTACCTTTTTGGTCAATGCCTCAAGTACAGTTCATTCTCATCTTCACCATAAAATATGGGTTATTTGATATTGTTCCATAAAAAATAAATGCCTAAAACATTAAACTGGCCTGGAAATTATGCACATAAGAAAAAAATAATGGTCAGTGATGTGATGATTTATTCATTGTTGTTTCAGTATTAGCATATTGTTAAATTAGGTCATAAACCCTGTCCCGGCTGCATTAGTGTTTTTATTGCAAAAATCTCTTTGTCTTTAGTTTCAAAACTTAATTAGCACACCAGTCGTTCTGATGTGCAATGAACTGTTAATGTATGTGTTGTTTTCTCAGAATCAATTAACACAAGAGTTAATTAATTCTATTTTATATCAGGGTTTACTGGACACACTGCCATATCCAGGGCAGCATGGGCTCTCGTCTGTCTGGAGATGAAAGTATGTATGCCACATGGTCCCAGTCCCTGCAGGATCTGGGGGATGTTGGCTACAAAGACAGCATAGTTGAAGACAGCCAGTGGTGGATAAGAGGTGCCAAGTTTGAGTGCAAGGTCCAGAAGGAAAAACTAAACAAAAAAGAACTTTGAATAGCAAACTAATTTTCCTTCCAAATCCCACTATTTAAAATTGTAATACTGTGTGTGTGTGTGTGTGTGTGTGTGTGTGTGTGTGTGTGTGTGTGTGTGTGTGTTGTCTGTCTGAGATGAAAGTATGTATGCCACATGGTCCCAGTCTGCAGGATCTGGGGATGTTGGCTACAAAGACAGCATAGTTGAAGACAGCCAGTGGTGGATAAGAGGTGCCAAGTTTGAGTGCAAGGTCCAGAAGGAAAAACTAAACAAAATAGAACTTTGAATAGCAAACTAATTTTCCTTCCAAATGGTCCTGACTAAAAGGGTTTAAAATTCTAATACTGTGTGTGTGTGTGTGTGTGTGTGTGTGTGTGTGTGTGTGTGTGTGTGTGTTTTCTCTGCCTGGTGCTGGACAGTATCTGACCATCACCTCTGTGAAGTGCCAGTCTCTGGAAGCATTACAGTGTTTATTGCAATTGCTTAGACTCTAAAGTCAAAATAAATGCACAAATTTCAAAACTTGACATCCATTGAGCAAAAGGTCATCTCAGAGTGGCACAACTACATTGTGTACACACAATTTTTTGTGTTGGACAAATCAGTCAAAACTGTGAGTCTGTGTGCAGATCTTCATATACTGCCAACAAAACATCATTTTCTATTTCAATCACTTGAACTTTGAACAAACATATGTGTGGCGACACATCTAGCCAATTTGGACAGCAAAAATGCACTGATTACTATAAATACAATGTTAGTTTTCATCGGAACTGGTCCTGATCACTAACTTTTTTCCTCACATTATCTCTATGAGTCGTTTTCCGGAGATAACGAGATTAATTTCTCTATATCTTGAAAAAAATAACTATTGTTTTATTTTATCTCGAGAAAGCAACTATTGTTTTCCCAAGATAACAAGAAAATTAGGTCGTTATCTCAGGTAAACGACAGAATTAAATTGTTATAATGGGATAATGGGAGGGGGGAAAAAAGTTAGTGATCTATGGCCGCTTATGGCTTCTGTAATATTCAGATGAGAAAGTGTTACTGAGTTTCTTTTTCCAAAGTGCTTCATTTTGCACACGTTCTGAGATGTTCTGTTTATACTTGAGTTTATAGTTTTAGAAATTGTGTGTAAATATCTGTCACATTGGTTCCAAGTTTTTCTGAAAACGTGCTTTGGCAGTTACATAAAAATGAAATCAAGCCCACAGCACAAGCACTACATTTGGTCTGGATAACAGTGTAATACTTTGAATGGACCACTGGATGGAGCCAATGGAAAGGCATTGAAAGAGCTTCCCCACCTCAGACCAAGCACGTATCCACTACCACTGAGAGACCTCAGCTCATGAGGAGCAGCGTCACATCTGGTCACTTTTTCCTCACTATCTGTTCTGTTGTGAACATTTTGAACTAACGCAGACGTTTTAGACAACAGTGTGAACTTACCCAATGAAAACTGTGGGATTGAAGTGACGTTAAATGACAGTTTTATGGTCTTGTTTTTTTTAACAGGACATCAGAAATACAATGTAAATTGAGCAAAAAAAATCACTCCCAGGTCAATTTATTGAAAAAAGAGTTGATCTACATATAACTCGAGCAAATTCCTGTTGCATACTTCTGGACTTGTTACCAAGTGTTAGTGTCATACAAATCATTTTGTGAGTATTTATGTATTTTTTTCAAGTTTAAAAACTACCTGCAGAGTGCACTGACGAAGGGATTCTTAAATCCTCCAGTAACAGCTAAAAAATCCCACTGGAAATCTTTAGAAACAATCTTTTGTAGCTATTTTGTGAAAAAAGTATTACACCATCTATAGTTTTGGCATTAATAATAAAAAAGTCACAGCCATAAGTTTATGTAATAATGCCAAAATAATCAAAGTATAAAAGAGAAGAATAAATGATTACTATATTCATAATGTTATAATCCAAATAATAAGGGAGAAACTGAAAATAAGTATTTGTAAGCATTAATGGTTTTAGTTAGACCTTCATATAAAGATAGTTTGAATGACTGTGTGAGAGTAATTAATGTGTCAGTTGATATTAAATGACACATATTGGCAAAACAAGGTCTAATTGATATAGCCATAGCCAACACAATGAAATAAAATGAAATCTGTACATGGGGGCTTTTGTCCCCTTGAGTCGTTGAAATCCCGCCTCCGCCCCTGCTGTGGAGCCGTCCACCTCCAGCGGTAGTGTGTGCTGTGCATGGCCTGCTGCAGCTCCAGCTCCGAAGCGTGGGGGCGATGACACCGGCGCTGTCCTATATCCACACGGTCTGATCTCCGCGGAGCATTTCCTTGAGGACTGTCCGGATTCAAAGCCTTACAATGGCGCTAATAAATACACCTTTACGCACACGCTGGATGGCGGCTGCTTTCACGCTCCTTGCACTATGGGGCCGCGCGCTCTCAATCACTCGCTACTCTATACCGGAGGAAATGGAAGAGGGATCCTTTGTTGCAAATCTGGCCACGGATCTGGGTTTGGACGTCCGTAGTTTGACGCAACGTCGGGCGAAGCTCGATTTCGTTAACAGTAAGAATTACCTTGACATCAGAAAAGACACGGGTGAGTTGGTAATACGTGAGAAGCTTGACCGGGAAAACATTTGCACCACTAAAACCACGTCTTGTTTCTTAAAGATGGATGTAATTCTCGAGAACCCCATTCGTATTTTTAACATTGAGTTAGAGATAATAGACATCAATGACAATGAGCCAGTGTTTCGCAGAAAGACAATGCATTTGGACGTTTCAGAGTCAACCCCTCCCGGTGAGAGATTTTCATTGACAAATGCTGTAGATGCAGATGTGGGCGCCAATTCAGTCAAGACTTACTATCTGAGTGAAAGCAAATTCTTTAACATTGACATTCAAACTGGCAGCGATGGGTCTAAATATGTTGATCTAGTGTTAAATGGGAATCTAGACAGAGAAGAGCAGGCAGTTCATAATTTGATTTTAACCGCTGTAGATGGAGGAGTGCCTCCCCGCTCAGGCACAGCCAGCATCATTATCAATGTCTTGGACATCAACGACAACGCCCCCCTCTTCAGTCAGCCCTTATATGCAGTGAATGTTTCAGAGAACTCAGCTGTAGGGACCGTGGTAATGACTTTAAACGCCACAGACTTGGACGAAGGCACCAACGCTGAGCTGGTCTTCTCGTACACACTGTACACCTCTGAGAAAACCCAGGAGATCTTCACGCTCGATCAGAACTCAGGCGAGATCAAGGTTAAAGGTGTGATAGACTACGAGGAGAGTCAAAGTTTTGAGATGCACATCCAGGCTCAAGACAGAGGGGCAAATCCATTGTCTGGACACTGCAAAGTCATGGTCTATGTCAATGATCTCAATGACAACTACCCCGAAGTGACCATCAAGTCTGTGAAAAATGCACTGAGTGAAGATGTCCCTGTTGGGACGCTGATTGCAGTTGTAAGTGTGAGTGACCAGGATTCTGGAAACAATGGCAAAGTTGAACTTACTCTAAGTCAACAAGAAACCTTACCATTACTTCTAAACAAATCCTCTGGCGGTTTTTATGAGTTAATAGTCTCAAAACCTCTAGACAGAGAGATCATAAGCAAATACGAGATCATCTTAATGGTGACAGACAAAGGCAGCCCACCATTATCTGAAAACGAAACAATCATTTTAGATGTACTAGATGTCAATGACAATGCACCCACATTCCCTCAGCCTTTTTACACCATCCATGTTGCGGAGAATAATGTACCAGGGGCATTATTGACATCTCTGAGTGCATATGACCCAGATCTGAATGAAAACCAGTACTTGGTCTATTTCATAATGGAAAAAGAGATTGTCAACACATCCATGTCAATGCTCTTTTCAATTAATCCAGAGAATGGAGATCTTTACGCATTAAAGACCTTTGACTATGAAAGAGAAAGAGAGTTCTTGTTCCACATAGAGGCAAGAGATTCTGGTGTTCCTCCACTTAGCAGCAACGTGACCGTACATATTATCATTCAAGACCAGAACGACAACACTCCGCTCATAGTGTCACCTTGGCGAGCGCAGGGATCTGTTGTGGAGGAGGTGATACCGCGCTCCACAGACAAGGGACATTTGGTGGCTAAAGTTATCGCCATTGATGCTGACTCGGAGCAGAACTCAAGAGTAACGTATCAACTTTTGCAGATCACCGACGCATCTCTGTTCAGCTTAGACCAGTACAATGGGGAAATCCGAACGACAAGGATGTTCAGTTACAGAGATCCAAGGCAACAGCGACTTGTTATTGTCGCCAAAGACAATGGAGATCCTTCTCTATCTGCTACAGTCACCATCAAGATCTCAACAGTGGAGAACGTCATGTCGTTCTCAGAAACGACAGAGTTGCCCTTAGAGTATGACATGTTCACGGACTTGAACTTGTACCTGGTCATCGGTCTAGGAGCCGTGTCCTTTTTGTTACTGATCACCATCTTAGTTATTATCGTGTTGAAGTGTCAGAAACCAAAGCCAAAAGCTCTCAAACTACCCACTGCCGCCAATAGGAACAGTGTCATTAGTCGAAACAGCGTCATCAGCCAGAGAAGCTCCACCATTGCAGATTCCACTCTGATCTCCAGCGATGCCTACTGGTACAGTTTGTTCCTTGCAGAGACGAGGAAAGGTAAAGTGGTTGTGAGACAGCCCATCATCCCCAAAGGAGGCTACTTTGTGTCCAGTATACCACGGAGCATAGGCCCAAGTGAAACCACAGACTCGAGAGCATCCACGCTGAGGTATGTATGTTCAGACTGTCCACGTTGTCCTCTGTCTTTGGGGAGAGTTTATACATCTAACAAGTTGTACAGTCTGCTTTTACAGTGATGCATTCATGGAGGACAATCTCAAATTAAGTGACAATCAATTAGCAAACTGGTATTGAATACTTATATCCATGTGTTAGCACTTTCTTTGAAATAGATGGTGGTGAACATTATCTACTATTGGGTAATAGATAAACAATGATATATATGAAGCTTCCAGGACACACAGAGAGTAATATGGATCACACACAGAAAATATATAGCATTACAATATATTGATATTACATATTGTTTCCTTTTTTTAAAAAAATAAAGCATCTATTTAAGTTAAGTTCAGCCACTAACACTGATCTTCTAAGTGTTGTAAGAAAATCATGCAAATGAAGCAGAAAAATTAGGTCAGTGTGTCATGAAGGATGCTGTTACAAATATAATTAGCTCATGATTTCTACTTCATTCATTTCATAAAAAATAATTAGAGAGAAGTTATATTTTGATTATATACTCTACAAAAGCCGACAAAATGACACCTGCAGCACTTCTTGGAGTCTATATACGTATGTCGGTACTGCAGTTGCACAGTGAGTGCATACGCAGCTTACAGTGGGGGATACTTCAAAGCATCGCAGCCATCCAGAGCTATGAATCAAGAACAAAAGGTGTTGCCGTACATGAGATAAATTCCTGCAATCTTGAAGTGTGCCTCCTGTACACACTAGACTAGCATCAGAAAGTGAATAGAGCAGCTGAATCTTCAAGCAGATGTTGTTTGTTTTTGGTACACCTGGACCTGCAGACTAAACTGAACCAAGTGATGCACTGAAAGATTAAACAATCTGAATATACATGAGTGCACACTTTGTGTGTGTGCTGTGGGCTTTTGTTATTCACATGTTCAACTCAATTTGTCTCTTTTTTCTGTTCTGAAGTACTCAAAATGAAAGGAAGTCCATTCTACAACTGGAGGTATGCTGGTTGCTAACTACATTTTGTAGAGCCACTATAATTTAGTAGATTTTTTTCTCTATCCTTTTGTATTTGGTACTCATTTTGGTTTGGCTTGAAAAATTAATATCACAGTTCCCAGTGCAAATCTAAAAAATTGGCAGTCTCATTTCTAAGTCAGTGCATTACAATAATCACATTCATCCCTGGTCACAGTATGAACAAAAAATGTAAACTGGCCAGTCTTTCAAGGGAGAAACCCTTTCAGCTTACTGAGAGCTGGGATTAGGATGGAATTGGCTGCTAGTGAGATTTGTGTGGTGCACATCTGGTTTGCTTGGCCAGGACTCAGAACAAAGTGATGGCACAGATAGAAACAAGTGGTTAAGGAGAGTTTTTTCTCAACAGGTTCTCGGTGTGTAGCATACCTGAGAGTGAGCCATAGGCCTACCATGATCGACAAATCCATGTATAAAAGATATTAGGTCATTAGATACTCCTTTTTGTGGCCATCACATGGAACCGACCCTAAAGTAGCTGCACTATTGGTCCGCCAAATACCAAATGCCTGTTTGTGCATGCTTTGACCACATCAATTGTAGTTAGTTCAGATTTTTGTTGTGGATTGTATGAAATAACCTTTAATGTATGGCTACACCAGGTGATCTGAAGTACAGAGAAGGAGACAGAAGTATTGGAAAAACAAAATGCTACAAATGTGATAATAATATAGGCCGTGTCTTGACATGGATTTAAAAAGGATAATTTGTATGTATTAGTATGTCTGTGGCCTTATGGGAGTTGAACTGGCCAATGAGATTCACATTAGAAAACACATGGCCACAAGGTACAGAAGATGATCTATGAATCTCAAGTAAGCTTTAGAGTCCTACAATATAGAGCCAGGCCATATGTCCTGACAAAACTGTAATCATTTAGCCTGTCCAGTCACATTCAGAGGCTGGTCTGTGTCTTAGCACTGCCTCTAGAAATCCAGCCTTGAATCCACAGAAACCAGAGTCAATTTGGTAGAATAGAAAAAGAGTTCAAATAAAACCGACATTAGAGTCATCGGATTTTGGTGTCAATGTTCTCTCTCCTTCTCTATTCAGTAAGCCTTTTAGCCACATTTAAATAAATAAATACCCCATACAACCTCACCTAAAAATCTGAGCTATCACTTTAATCTATTGATTTTAATATTTATTTCAGTGTATGATTGACTGATTTTACACACAAGTCAATATAAATTCTTCTAAAATGCCCTTAAAATGCTTCAGTGCACTAAAGGTGGCAGTAACCAGTCAGGATCCAGTGTTGCATGAGTGAGGACTTTCTGTAAGTTTGCAGTTGGTATACTTTCTTATTTTGGGCTGATTATAGGCTGTGCTCCTGTTTGCAGGGCCCCAGAAGAGAACTGCCATGATATAATCATCTCTTCATGGGAGTTTCTCACTGATGCTCTTCCTGGTGACTCACACAGAAGATGTACAACAGCTGCCCGCCCCTAGATCCCCCTCTACGCTCCATCAACGGCTCATCACCTCTTCTCTTCCCAGATTAAGCATGAATCTGCATGGCTCTACGAGATTTGAGCTTTAAGTCATGTATCGCAGAAAACCGGGACATTCCAAAAGTGGCCTCATGCTGTCAATCCTCCAGAATGGACTAACTGCCTTCTCTCCAGCTTTACACGTCTTGTAGTTTTAGAAATCTCTCATAGCCATTTTACAATTTTACATACAAACATGAATCAGGGTGAAAATATCTTCCATAAAACTGAACTGTAGCTGGTAATAGTGATTAGGCGTTAGTGTTATTGATTTTTCATCTTTTTATACAGGGCATTTTCACTTTATTTTCAGTCTTAAGGCTCATAGTGTTATTGGTAAAAAAAATAAAAAGTTAAGAAAAGTGGTTTGATTTTCATTACCATCTTTAACAGTGAGTTTTCAAGTGTCTTGTTTGGTTTAGTTGATTGTAAAGAAAATAAAATGAGGTAAAAGAACATATTGCACACCGTTAAAAAGTTCAGGTGCATCATTTATTTAGAGGTATTAATATTAGCTTTACGTCTGGCTGCATTAGGCAGACCAGACTGCAATAATTGTTGAGTAAAGTTTTATTGAGGTAAAGGTAGTATAAAGATGTATTAAAAAAATTCAAATTTGTTTGCAGCATGTAAAAAAATATAAAAAATCTTTGTGACTTTATAAATTTCAAAACAGGCTCTTTGATTTACAGAGACGTGGCTCGTCAAATTTAATTTTTACTTTTCACCAAGTAACAAACAACAGTTATAAATGGAAGATAATAATAAAAAGCAACTTTTGTAATAAATCTAAGGATTTTAACTTCTCTCATGGTAAATTAAGGTCCAGACATAAAGTGTTGTTTATGACTGTTTTTATAAATATTTTATGTAATGGATTTATGCTGCTTTTGTGAGCTCCAAGGGCATTTTGTGTTGCGTATTTGTAGTTTGGTGATGTTGTTTTTGATAGTGTTAATATGATTCCAAGAACCTATCTTTTTTTAAACTCAAAGATAGAGCTACTATCTTGCACTACAATAAAGTCCAAGATTTTTCTTTCAAAAACAAGGAACTTAGAAAACATAGACAATACAAATAGTGGACAGTGGGAATATTTGATGTGGAATTGAGGTTTGCTGTTATAATTTTAGAGCTGTTTTCATTGTTTTGTTGCAAAATGTTTCAGGATGTTAGTGGGACCTGACCTGTTTTTTACTTTCAAAGTTTCCTTTGAATGGTAGGGTGTTGTTGATTTTGGCATGAGCATATGGTGGCACATATTACAATTTGTAGAGCCTGTGATCAGCTATGGTAGCCCTGCAGGGTCATGTTGTTGTCTATGAACAAATCCAGTTGAAATAGGTTTGAAGATGTCCTTACTTGAGAAATTTAAAGCCAAAATCAACTCATACGTTTTCTAAATGTTCATGAAAAAGTATGTATTTAAAAAACATGAATACACTTTGAAAATTCTGATCAATTTACAAATATAGATGGCTCTATAAGCTCTGACTTTCATTCCTTCCCCCGGACCCACGGCTAAATTTAGCATGTGACATCACAGTCCCTCTGTCCACCATTTTTTCTTTTAGCTATGATGAGGAATAAGGTGCTAAACAGTAAACTCCTAGACGTATTACCAAACATTGCAGTATTACAAAAGAGAACAGTCTAAAGCAGGTGTCGGCAGCACTTTGAAGAAGAGAATGCACTCATTCTGCTGTAAATGTAATTTCAGCACTCTGTAATATGCAGTGGTTATTCGTGGATGTATCAGGGTACACTCTGAGTCAGTGAAACTTAAGCTCTGGTTTCCTGGTGGGAATGTTACACCAGGTAGACATAAACACAGTGTGCTGTCTGTCAGGCTGAGGGTGTCACTTAAACAGGAAAACACTTGCTGTGGGGTACAACTTGTGTGCAATCAAGACTTGGGAAAAGAATTGTGTGCCTTCTGCATTGTAAACCTAACTTTTGATGAATGAAACAAGTATCCATATTAGATATTCCGAGTTACAGTTGCCCTTGTAATAAAACAGTAGGAGCTCAGCCTTGTTTTTGCTTTCATAATTAGAAACCGGTAGAGGTATTTATTGTACACTGAACTGCTTTCTACTTTGTGTTTTTATACAGTTTTTTTAATATATCTTATGTATTCACTGTGACTGAATGGCACAGGAAGTGCTTCTCGCTCGATATATTCTCATGTGTGTACAATTTTTGTTCAGTCATCTAGATTGTAAGAAGTTGCATCAAATCCGTGCCACTTTCAGCAGATTAGAAGTCAGTTTGGGAGAGAATGGCCTTGCTTAATTTTCAGTTAATTGTCTGGTTTTGATGTTTCTTGTTTGGCAAAAATGTTCTGCCTGATCATGCTAGTTTGAATAAAGCTTTTTAATCTGGCTTTTGCGTGTGTGCTGTGATGAGAATTTGATCAAAAGTGACTCTTTTCTCTCCCTGTAAAATTCCCGCACATAAACACATATTGACCCAGTTTTGTACTAATTCTTGGAAATTGAAAAGCAAATAAAGGCCATGCCTGCAGTTCTCAAAATAATAGCTTTGTCAGGATTACCAAAAGCCTTGTACTAAATTGCAAAGTCTGCTCTTCTGCCGTGAGCACACAGGGCTTCGAGTGACCTGTATACTGCTGGAAAAGCCACCCTTTCAGTATAGTTTTTACTTTGCATTTGGAAACAAAGTGTTTTAGGACGTTAGATAATCCACTGGTACCCGTCACTAAACAAGTGCAGCATGTTACACAAGCCTAAAGGTTCCGTGAAATTGGAATTTGACGTGGTCTTGTTACAAAAAAATATGTTAGATGGGTTTATTATTAAGCTTTAAATTAATATAGTCTATACAACCAATAAATGAAACAAATGCATCGCATAAGGTCCTCACCCTTTTGGATAAACTGTTACATCTAGTTGCTGTGAAGGAAGGGATCCCAGACCCATTTCACTTTTGAGTTGAAAGGGTATAGCTGGCCAGGCTAGCTTTAAGTGAGTAGGCCTTGAGAGAAGTTTTAGTAATTAATTGAACTTTGCATACACATAAAATATCAATTAAATGACATAATTTAATGGCAACTGAGAAGTCCAATTTGGATTTGAGTCAAAGTCCTGGAATTAAATGCAACATAAAATAAAGTATGTTGCAGTGATGGGGTGCATACTGTAAAACCAAAGACCTGCTGTATCTTAGTTGTATTTCTAGGGTCAGAACTCTCACCTTCCTTTAATGATCTAAAAGCCCCCTTAGTGGATGTAACCAAAGAAAATCAAGTCCCAATAGAACAAAACCAGTATACAGTATGTCACACTGGTTAGACTTGATGATGGAGGGGTTTGGGGTCACCAGGGTCAGTGCACTCATAGGACCAACATACTGTAGCACTAGGAACTCTGCAACCACTCTCCACAGAGCTTCAGTTTTACATTGTCTCTGTGGTGTAGAGGTTTGTGCATTTCATCATAAATCATTTGAAAATTCACCTTCTTCTCTCTGGTCGGATGAGATTGACTGAGAGAGCAGTGCATACAGTGTATTGATCCACTAAGTGTCTTCTTCAGCTCCTATTACCTGACACTAAGGGTGGGTAGGCTTTAAATTGCAGGTTACTTGAAGGGTGAGAGATTTCAATGATTTTAGGGAATAATAATTGCTTATGGTACTGTAACTAAGCACATGAATATGTTCCATTGTTATTTTCATTCATGTTGCAACTTTACACTATGCTACATCGCTATGACTACAATATGGAGTAGAGGGGGTCAAAAGGTCGAGAGGATCCAAAGGGTCTTTCATCTGGTCCAAAGGGTATATTTGTGTTGTGTATTTTACTCTTTATTTATGTAAGTTTTTTACATCACTGACTCATTTCTGTTCAATCTAATCCCAATTTTGTGATTATGTTTCCTGTTCAAGGAGAAATCTGAGGATGCGTGCCTTCTGATTGCAGGATTTCAAGTAATAATTGAGAAAGGCTCATGTTAAGACTGCTCAAATTACATGCTGTCAATAAATGTGACTCATGGCGATAGATATAGCATAAACTCGTATTTCCAACCATCCTGAAGTACAATGATGTGGTAAAAAGATTGGACAGGTACTGAAAGAACCTTTTGTTTGTAAAAATATTGTAATGACATAATATTTTCAACACTTCAAATCAAACTATTGGGCGAGCTATTGATGCCGGGTCAATCTCCAAACGTACAATAGGTTAATAACTGTAATATGTTTTTTAAAGGTCATAGGTCAAGCATTGAAGTCAGAGAGTGGAGGGAAAAACTGACTGTACAGGGATTTTCTTGAACTCACCTGAATGTGAGACATGATTTACAGGATATACTACAGGATCTGAAGATTTATCTATGCTTTGTTCCACTCAAATGAATTTGTCCAGACAAGGATATGTGTGTTGTTCTGCCATATTAACAACTATATTCATGAATAAGGAGCGGGAAACCTTGAGCTTGCTGACCCAGTCCTTTTGCTGCTGACAGAGATGGAACACCAGTAGCAGCAGATTGCAGTAAGATTTATGCTCCGTCTTGAGTGACGCCCATGGCAGGTAGGTTTTCCTGTCTGCGGCTGACCTTGCCGTGGGGTCAGTGCTGCACCAATTTCGGATGTGCACTGGTTCTTTTTAGATGACTGCACTTTAGCTTGAATCCAGTGCTCATTACGCCCATTTTTGCAATACTGCATGACAGTCAGCTCAACATACAACACTCACAAATCTGTTGTGCTATACTGCAGTTTGAACATAGCACTGACCACAGATAATAAAAGATGCCGATTTTGTGTGGCTTCACGTTTAATGTGTTAATTACAAAGACAACATTCATCAAATTTTGTTTCTATGGAAACTCGTAGATCATCCAAAGCCAGATACAATTAACAGTGAATATCGAAGCCAAAACCTCTTTAAAATAATCTGTGTTTTAGTGTTTAATGACACTTTGAGGTTTCTGTTCAAATAAAAAAGCCTGTCTGGGACTGTTTAAATTATGCTGTAGCTTTGCTAATGTTGTGGTAATAGTGGCACAAAATTGTTGCTGCTATGGAAACACACAGTCTTATGCAACAAATAACAGTTGTATGGCTTTAATACAAAGCAGGTGCACAAAGTGTGATTTAAAATATCAATCTTTTCTGTGGAGGTAATTCATTATTTCAATTCATTTCTTGAAATTGAACATTTTCTATCTATATTAAGGCCTCTTCTCTTTGTCTTGTGATGTCCCAGAAGCCTGTGCAGTGTTTATCCAAAGAAGCTGTCATTATGGCACTCCTCCACTGGATGCATTCAGCCAGTAATCTATTCTGCTTAAGGCGACGAGGACGGCCGTGCCCTGCCAGCTGTTGTGAGCGACTTTACTTGTCTGTTTTGGATGGACTCCCCAACACTGTTGGCAGCATAAACAGAATCCGCTCTCCCGTTTTACCCCACTGATTGTGCTACAAAACAAACTTGTTATCCTCTTCTATTTTGAGAGCAATCGCCTAATTTCACATCTCTGGCTGCCAACTCGTCTCTCATTATTGTTATTTCAATGCTCGAGCCCAAAGTTTGCCCATGACAGCCTTTGTTACTGACCTAATAATGCCTCTTTTGTCTCTGCTAATATTTATTCTGCAACTGATCATGTTTTAGCATTGTGTAACTTCCTGATAAAAAAAGATATGCCTTGTTAATAATTTATGGTCAAACAATGATATTTGGTGGTTTAGTGCATCATGTTGTGGAAAAGTCTGTAATGCATTACTTTGACAGCAGTGGTCAAAGTAGTGGTCACGTTTATGTCCATCAGCTTGCACTTATTATTATTGTGAAGAAGAAGTCATGACAGGGACCAGAGGGCACCAAAACAATTACAAGAAGACTCAAAAGATTGAAAAACCAGAGTGGCCCAAGACAAAAAGATAAAAAAGCCCAATCTCAAGGACTCATTTTGCAGAGCTACTGCTGTCGAGACTTTCCTGTTCCTCCCAGAGTCTAATTCCTCAACACTCAACAGCAATAACCTCACACTTGGACCGTGCTTTGCTCTGGGGCCATGCGGTCTATCTCTGCATGTGTCGGCCCAGAGACAGTTAATAATGTGGACAGGTTGTCTATGCCCTGATACGTACACAGACCACCCCAGTCACAGGAAGCTTTCTGCAGTTAGAGCAGTAGTGATTGTTGTATAATGGACACAATGGGGAGTTTCCAAGATTCCCCCCAGTTCTTAACCAGGACTAAACCAGGAGGACTACAGTTAATCCAGCGCTATAGTGCTAAACAAAGGACAAAACAGGACTAATTTAGACACTAAAGCTTGATTAAAGCCAGTAATTTAATCAAAGATTTTTACTAAACCAGGATTAAACCTTGCCTGAAATCTGTCTGAGGGTTAAACCTGAACTAAAGCAGTTCTAAAAATGCTTGATAAAATAAACCATTATTTTAAATGCCCAAACATAACCTATCAATAAGGTTAGTTTTGATTGGAACACTAAAAGTACCCAATACATTCGTACTCCTGGTCTTTTTCAACCCATTACAGTTTATAACCCTCTGCATAATGGGGTCCACTAAAGGCAGCACATGTGAAGCAGGCTTGATCTGACCTGACAGCGTGGGCTCGACTGACAGAGATCCGCGGAGAGGGAAGCTTGTGATTGTCACTGCGATGATTTGCTTGTTTTGTGCCGTGCGTGCCCAAATACGCTCGCCATATAGTGCGCTACAGCACTGTGCTCTGTGGGCATATGGAGGCTATACGGCTGCGTCGCAGAATCGCCACCGGCCATAAGAAGCATACGTGCCCTACCCCCTTTCCCCTTAACGGTTCAAAGACAGAATGCAGACAAAACGAAGAAGAGGCAGAACTCTAAATGTGTTGTCGTAATATGTTTCATTGTAAAGGGACGTGTCCCAGGTGCCCTTGACCTCGTTTTGAGCAATTAACAATTGAATAAAGGCCACGTCCGTGCGTTTTACTCGAAACAAAGCCGTCATTAGCATTCGAGTCATGATGCATGGAGCTGCAACGCCTAAGGTGTGACACGACGTGAGAGAACATTGGAGACAGCCGTCTTTATCGCATGTGTGTGTGTTTTTGTTGTTGAGGTTGGTAGACATTGTAAAGAAAAGCGATGTTAAGGAAGGAAAAGGGAGATAGAGGGATGGGTGGGTAAAAAGAGGAGGAGGAGGGGAGCTGCGCAACGTAGGAGAGTGGGGTCTGGAGTCTGAGCGCGCGCCAGGGTGTGATACGCACCATCCAAAGTCAAGCGTCAGGGATTGAATTAAGAGACTTCCACTTGACTTTTTCAAAATAAAATAAGTCCGTAAAAAAGAACGTGGTGGTCACGTGGCGATGTGGGCATGTAATACAGTAATAATGCTTCATCATTAATGAGGCTGATCCCTACACTGAAGAGCACCAAAAGGACCGTCTTAAACAAAGAACTTTACATCCAAGTAGCACTCTATGCAAGTTGAACACATTGATTGAACACAATAATATTTAGCAATACAACCTTAACAAAATACATATTAATATTAGAGTTACACACAAGAAGACATTTTTGACACAATGTAGATTGTAAATATAAAACTTGTGTTAGATTTTCCTGTTTTTTTTTTTTTTTGTCCCTGGAACTACTACTGAAAGGGCAGAATGTGTCACAAGCCAACTTCATCACAACTAAGATGATAAAGGAGTTACTTGTGTCCTAAATGTAATATAGATGCAATAAAACAAACAATTTGTCCTACGCTTTCTAATGTTAAACATGACCATGCTAAGTAAACGGAGACATTTTACTTTAAAAGGCGTGGATCACGCTTCCAGTCAGACCAGGGTTCATTCTGTGCATCTTGATGCTTCTCGGAGCTCCAGCGGCAGAGAAACACACCCGTCAGCAGCGCGCAGCGGAGACAAAAAAAAAAAAAAAAAAAGAGAAGCTTCTCGGACAAAAGGAATATGGGCGCGCTGGAAAGGATTCACCTGTGCTTGGCAACGCGATGGATGAGCCACTCGCATTTGGTCCAACTGGGCACCAATTAGCCCACCTTAATGAGGTGCTGGGACGCAAGGTATTGCAAGCTAAAAAGGCGGAAGGAAGGCTGCGTTTAATCCATCTGCGGATCCTATGAGCTTGCGATGGCTTTGGCGGGCATATGCAACCGGAAAGGGGATTTTGTGCCTTTTTGTTTTCTTATATTGCTTTTATTTTGTGGCCTTTCGTTCGGACAGTTGAGATATTCCATTACAGAAGAACAAGAAAATGGGGCACTGGTTGCTGATCTGGCGCATGACTTGGGGCTGGATATTCGAAAGCTCTCCAGCAGAAAGATCAAGGTAACCTCCAGTAGTGGCAGACGCTACGTGATTGTCAACCCTAAAAATGGTAAACTGCTCGTCAGTGAGAGAATTGACAGGGAGTCAATGTGTGACCCATCTAGCACCTGTCTGATTAATCTGGAGGTGCTTTTTGAAAACCCCACAGAGGTGCACCATATTGAGGTGGAGATTTTGGACAGCAATGACAATGCGCCACAGTTCCCCAAAGATGAGTACCAATTGGAAATCACAGAGTCTGCATTACCAGGGTCTAGATACCCAATTGAAAATGCTCAGGATCCAGACATTGGGTCCAATTCCGTCCGCATGTATCAGCTTAGCACAAACGACCATTTCGCGCTGGTATCCAATAAACCCTCCCTAAACACAAAGCACATCGAGCTTGTGCTCAAAAAGCCTCTTGATCGCGAACAGACGCCTTACCACCAATTAATTTTAAGTGCTGTGGATGGTGGCACACCAGAGAAAACTGGCACTGCTAAAATCAATGTGCGGGTGCTGGACTCAAATGATAATTCTCCTTTGTTTGACAATTCTGTGTACAAGGTGAAGCTGTTGGAAAATTCTCCCAAAGACACATTGGTAATCAAACTGAATGCCTCTGATTTGGATGAGGGCACAAATGCAGAGGTGTATTACTCTTTTAGTAGCTACACTCCGGAGAGAGTCAGGCAGATGTTCAGCATGGACACTCATACAGGAGAAATTCGAGTAAGGAGCAACGTGGACTATGAAGAGACCGTCTCCTATGAGATGTACATCCAGGCAATGGATAAGGGCCCCGGAGCAGTGGCAGCGCACTGTAAGGTGGTCGTAGAAGTAGTGGACGTGAATGACAATGTCCCTCAGATAGTGTTGTCGTCTCTGTCTAGCCCTGTCCGGGAAGATGCCCGCGCAGATACTGTTGTGGCTCTTATTAGCGTTACAGACCGGGACTCTGGTGCCAACAAGCAGGTGAGCTTAGAGATCCCAGCAGGCCTTCCTTTCAAGATTAAGTCATTCAGAAATTACTACACTCTGGTTACCTCAGCCTTCCTGGACCGTGAGACCACTGATGCCTACAATGTCACGCTGAGTGCCACAGATGGAGGAAACCCTCCCCTTTCCTCACAGAAGACTATTCAGGTGGATGTGGCCGATGTTAATGACAACCCACCCAGATTTGAACAGACTTCTTACACAGTCTATGTGACTGAGAACAATGCCCCTGGGGCCTCTTTGTGTACAGTTAAAGCTCAAGACGCAGACATCAAGGAGAATGCCCGCATCACATATACAGTGCTCAATGACAACAATCATGGCATCCCTGTCACCTCGTATGTGTCTGTGAAGGCCGACACAGGCGAAGCTTACGCTCTGCGAGCCTTTGATTATGAGTCACTACGAGAGTTTCATTTCCAGGTCAAAGCTCAAGATGGGGGCATTCCTCCGCTCAGCCGCATCGCCACTGTCTACATCTACGTAATGGATCAGAATGACCACGCACCGCTGATAGTCAACCCTGCGGGAAACGGGACCCGCTCCTTGGAGACGGTACAAAAGAACGCAGAGCCTGGTTCCTTGGTGACCAAAGTGGTGGCCTACGACGCGGATGCAGGTCCAAATGCGTGGCTAATGTATGTGATGGAGACCGCCACAGACCTGGACCTGTTTAAAGTACATGAACACACAGGAGAGATCAAGACCACTAGACGGATCCTAGAAGACAACTCCACCTCATTTGCTCTGACTGTTATAGTTAAAGACCATGGCCAGCCTCCTCTTACCTCCACTGCTACAATCAATGTGGCTGTCATGGAGGTGCCCCCCAAGGTGGTCCCTGACCCCAAGAGGATCATTCGCCCTCACAGCCCGTGGCCTTTATCCACTGTGACCCTCTACCTGATTGTGGCTTTAAGTGCTACCACCTTTGTTTTCCTGGTGACTGTTGTGGTTCTGGCCATTGTCCGCTGTCACGACTACTGCTCTCAGCCTGGATCCTGCTCCTCTTGCTGCAGGTCACAAAAGCCCCCCCCAGATGGGGGCAGCAGTAGTGTAAGCGCCGGTGCTGCTGGTGCAACTGGTGGACAACCTAATAACAATGTGGTGTTGAGGAGAGACCTTAAAGTAGAGCCACACTACATTGAAGTGCGAGGGAATGGGTCGCTTACGAAAACGTACTGCTACAAGACTTGCCTGACTGCCACCTCTGGCAGTGACACTTTTATGTTCTACAACACGGGACGTCCCATTAGTGGCACCTGGGGCAGTGGAGCAGAGCGCTTCTTCACAAGTGGGAGTGGATTTGTACGCAGACTGAGTATGCCCGATGCCTCGCTGCAAATCTGCCCTGAGGTAGGTCTCTAATGTTTTCTTGTTTAACTTTGTAGAATTAGAATTACCTAGCTGCTTGATTTTGTTTGTTGGCCCGACAAGAAAACATATTTGGGTAGTGTAATGGATTATTTTACTAAAAATCCTGATTCCCTGTGCCCTTTACTTTGAAGTAAGCTTTCATTCCCCTCGTCCTCTCTTTTCACTTCTGTGCAGTCTGTGAGGCCAGCCCAGCTCAGCTCTCACACTGCATTAGTGTCACTCCTGATGCTTTTCAAGGCTCCCGTGTTATTTCTGATGATTCAGAGATTTGTGTTTCATTTTGAGGATGTCATCACATCTCCACTAGGAACAGGGCACACACTGTCTACACTCTGTATCTACTTCCACTTGCTCACACTCTGTGCAGTTGACCTGTGTGTGTGGGGGGTCTGTGAGTAAGACGGAAGACGTTAATTGACATGGTAAAAGCCACTCTAGAAACAAACCTTTGGAAAGACACAAAATATTGTCCTGTGTAGCACGTTTACAGGAAAGAAATATATAGTGAACAACAGCAGGGATTAGGTGATAAATTCTGGTACATTATCATTACCATTATCAGTCTAAAGTGGCCATGTTCATCCAACATGGAAATAACACTCATCTGTGCTTTAGAAAGCTGTGCATTGTAAAAACAAAATCCTCATTGTAATGCATAGTGGGTTCACTGAGTTTGAGCTGCCTGATGGAGAAATACCATAATTACATTTTCAATGGTAGATTAATTAAACAACGGATTCTGAGGTCAGCAGTTTTAACTTTTCAGGTGCCCGTCACTGGTACATTAGCAATACACTGAGACAATTTGAAGCTCAGGAAACAAGATTAAATTCCTGCTTCTGTTCCTCAGCCTCGCAAATTAGATTTACACAAAGAGGTGGGTTATACCAGCACAAAAAACTCCCCACAGAATTGAATGGAGGAACATAACGTGCCATCTTTATCTGGGACACCTGCTACTGCTGGAGCAGGGTTGTGCCTTTGTGTGGTTTACTTGAGGTTTATGGCTGAATCCATTTGTAAGGGACAGATTTAACATAAGCAGCCATGTTTAAAAGCATTGCCAAGTCAGTATGTTAGAAAAAGACGCCTGCAGAAGTGAGGCATTAGTAATGACCATGAATGCTCTACATTTTTTTTGCCAATGCCCAGTGGCTTTTCAGTAAAATGACATACTCCAATCTTGCACTTTATTAAACACATTATAGTGTGCTGTTAAGAGAACAGTGCTGCATCATATTTGCATATTCTTGAGCTGATTAGGCAAACACTTCCTGCTGGTCTGACACAGGCGAGACAATCATGTAGGATCTGGTTGCCCTGGTGACCGTGGCTCCTGCTTATTGGCTCCTTGAAAGCAATAATTTATCAGTGGGCTTCTGCATCCTCCAAACAGTCACTTCCTCAGTGAATGTATTTACTGTTGTCTAAATCTCCACATAAATGATTTTAATGAACTGATTTTTCCAACAGTGTTTCACTAAGTAATTTTTGTCCACACAAGATCACAGGCTCTAAACCAGAGCTCTAGGTGGAAATAAACTAGGCATCACAACAAGAAGAGTGAAAGTGGGAAGCAGTTCATTTGATGAGGTTCATTTGTAGATAAGTATAATGCTTAATGAATGAATAAGAATGAATGTAGATTAGTAATTAGACCTAAAACTTGCTACCATGGCCGCCATTTTAGCTAGAGCCATTATCTTAGACAACAATGAGAATGTGCAAATCAAGCTCTGTTTTGCCTGTCTACATGCATCTACTGTATTCTGTAATTAAAATAAATCTTCACATTTACAGCAATATTTGGCTCTAGTGGCACATAAGCATTTTTTGTACACCGCACGACTCCACAGAAGTCACCACTCTTGTTCCTTTCACATTTATGGAACAATAGAATGTGACCAAAAATTGATCAATATGGCCATCTGTGCCTGGCCTTTTTTTTAAACCCTTGTGGGCCTCTGTAGCATGTGTGCCATTGTGTGTATGGGGCAACACAGCTGCAGTGTTCCTATCACATTCAAAGCTGGGATGTGTGTCATGATTAATTGATGAGACCATGGCCTAGCCCGGCTCTGCACTGTAATGAAATTAAACTAACCCCTTTTTCTCCTTTCCTCCACTCTTTCCATCTTTCTCTTATGCTCTCTACTTGTGCCTCTTTCTCTCCACCCCTGGCTCGCTCAGCCCAAAGCGCCCAATGCTGACTGGCGATATTCTGCATCTTTGAGGGCAGGGATGCAGAGGTAAGCACTGCACATCCTCTCGTTTGTTACTTGTGATAATCTGTAAATTTCGTGAGTTAGCAATGCCACCCAGAGACACCGATAATAACGTTACGTTATATATATATATTGTCACAAAATTGCAAATGTCCTCTGGTGGATTTCATTATAGGTCGGTGGATATTATTCATATTTTAAGCTGAAAAATAGAGGACATCATTTACCAATGCAACATGATATTACTATATAACGACCAGTAGTGTGTCTGCACCATCTGTCTGAACGCCAACCCTAACCTCATCCTATGGAGAAATGACCACGCACACCTCTCATCAGTGGATAGCAGTTCTCCTCCACTGCAGTGTAATACTATATACGCAGGTCATCTACATTCTGAGTGCAGCTTCCCCCAGTTCTAGTCGCTAAGCAGGAAGCATGAAGGACAAAGGAACTGACTATGACCTTTCTTAGATGAATGCAAGCATACATCCCCAGTCCCCACACACGCACAGCTAAAATGAGCACTTTTGAGACAGTGATGTAAACACAGACAACCCTTGTCAGCGTCAACACAAGGCCTTGTTCATTGTAATATGTTGTGGGCAATATTTCAATTTCGTAAAAGAATATAAAGATTAATAGCTAAAGTCATTGGAAAATAGAGAAAGTAACCTAACAAGGAGCGGTAGATCATTCAGTATTGATTCATTTTGTTTGTTTTCCCATACATGATGTTTGTTTATTGATTGAATTAATGCAGATAAAAGACAGTAGGTATATTCAAATACAGTTCAGCAAGTTCAGAAGAAAAATCTGTGGTATTATATCCACCCTGGCTTGAGGAATAATGTTTTTTACAGCAACGTGTAATCACAATGTGGAAAATAAACTATTACAGTACAGAAAAAGAAGAGGTATTCAGATTACAGGTACTTTTCATCAGGGATTACTCAGTTGAGGTATGTTTTAAGACACAGATTTCATAGCTAATAAGAACAATACTGATAACTAAGTCCATTAATTGCCATACCCTCCGCCACCGAATTCTTGTAAACCCAACCAAAATGTTCTTGATTTCAATATGATGTGATATTACCCAAAGCATTTGTTCATGGCGACCAATCCTATTATGTAGCTTCAAAGTAATAAGCCTCCAAAAATATGTTTAATGAACAGTGTCTTCATCTGTCATTTAAAATTTATGATCACTATCCCGAAGTTGCATTATGAAGTTTAATGAAGCTGCTTTGATGTGAGGACATCTGGATCATCGAGGACTAATGAGTTTTTGCTCCACATCCTTATCCTTTGTACCGAATTTTCCCTAATTTCATGCCAACAATGCTCACTGCAGCGGTGGCTCTTTGGCTCCGTCTGACTTGGATTTAATTGGATATTAGTGTTCATTTTGATGGTGTGGAGAGGGATCATAATTTGCATCATGTCATCAAGGGCCCCCTGTGACATGACATGGATCAACCATAAGGCATCAGTGCAATTTGCTACTGTCAATGTTAGAATGGCCATAGCTTGTAATGCACATTTACTCTTTAACCCCATCACTCTCACCGTAAAAGTCCAACCGGCACGAACTGCACTGACCCACATTCCTGGCGGCAGTCAGACATTGAGGAACAAACCAGCTATATCTATGTCTCTGTCACACTTCAAACCAACACAGTTGCTTATGTAAACCCACGCTGCTAAGAATATACACTGCGTTCTTTTGCCAACCCCTATTCCTCATAACAGACAGGTTCTGGATGTGCTGCATTGCAGAGGCCCCAGTCAGGGAGGTCCCTCTATAAGCTCCACTGTATATCATTATCAATTTATGAGCAAAGATTCCACTCACTGTTAGAAAAATGCATTACAGGAGAGCAATCCAAACGACACCATATAATTTTAGTGAGCTGTGTTGCAAGATATCTTCATTATGTGTGCTTATGTTTTGGTTTGGGACAGATGGTATTTGCACAGAGATGAAAATATAGCACAAACAACTTCTGCATCTGTTTTATTTGTGCTGTGTAGTTAAGCAATGCATTATTTAAAGTGTTATGATAACACCACAGATTAAACATATGATGCAAAAACACATGCAAGCTGGACAGAGCTAACATATTTGTGTCAAAGAAGGTGTAAGAGCTTGTTTAAAGTTTTGAATTTAACTTAAAAGGGTTTCGGAGTTTTATACCATTTTGTCAACAGCACATTTTACAATCAGGAAAGTTGGAAATAAGGCATCCTGTTCAAAAACAGAAATCTATGCCATGCTGTACTTGTAGTGTGAACTTTGAATAATTAAAAATGGGGGAGTGGTGGAAGTGCACTACTTTTTTAAGATGCAACTTTATCACTCAATAAGGAAAACAACACTAAAAGAAATTCATTTTTGTTCGAAATGCTTATTTGTGTTTGAAGTTATGAAGTGTTATCACCATTTGAGGAGGATTATCTTGGTTATATCTTTTTATGTGTTTAGTTTTGGTCTTGCATGCTATGATTTATTCTTTACATTGTTCAGTTAAACACTTCGCTCTACTGGTAGGGTAACAGTAACTTGCCTACACTTGATGTATTGATGCCTTTGTCTCATGCTCTTATTTCCAGCTCAGTCCACATGGAGGAGTCCTCTGCAGTGATGCAGGGAGCCCAGGGGATGCTGGTCCAGAACTGGCCCACTGTCTCTAGTGCTGCAGGTTAGTGGAAGTCATAAAGTGGAAGTGTAGTGGAAGGACTCCTTGGGACATTAGGAACAACACACAGAGAGTCTTGCTCTTATGTGGTCTTTTCAAATGCAGTGTACATTTGAAGGTGGCCTGGTAAATGTTTTTAGGAATATGCTATAAACTGTAAACGGCTCACCTACAGTATTATATCCATGCAGTGCAAAAGATTAATACGCAACAAGCATTAAGACTCTAATGTATTCAACCTGACCGGATTTAGTAGTACATGTTCAATGCAACAAAATTAAGATAGCATGGCAACGTAATGGTTAGTGCTGTGTTTCAGTTTTAGTAAAGTGGTCATTTTTACCTCTATATAGTAACTTAATGTGAACATATAAGCAGCTCAGGAGCAGTAGTTGTAGATACTAAATATGAATACAGTGCCCATGGATCAATTGGCAACATGGAGAGTAAAAAAACAACACTACAAGACTACTACAGCTTGACTACAACTAGAAAGAAAAAAACAAAACTATAGATTGAAGAATGAGTTGGGTTTGTTGTTGGCAACCTAGGTCAAAATAAATCTGTTAAATGTCTCACTTACACACAATCTTTTTCATTATGATCATCATATTTTTTTATTAATATTAATAATAATAATAATAATAATAATAACACCCCGCTTCTATATCTTGATATAACATAGTGTTACTTAAGCTCAAGTAGCTTAAGTAACACTATGTTGACTTTTAACCTGAAAATACATTGCCATAAAATAATTGGAATATGTATTGCCTCAAAGGGCGCATTTTCATTCAAAGTGGTCTGGCTCACCAAACATTTTCACCAAACGTTTCACACACAGTAAAAAACAGTAACATATAATTCATTGAAGTTACACAGTGTAGCTTTAAGCATGCTGTAAACTAACGGGCACAGTGGCTCAGTGGTAGAGCTGTCGTCCTATAACCGGAAGGTTGACGGTTCCCGCTCTCCCCACAGTTCATACTGTTGTTGTGTCCTTGGGCAAGACATTTAATCCTCCTTGCCTCCAGTGTATGAATACGTGAGAACTTTGGGACAACGGATGGAAATTAGCCTACAACTCTGGCATGTTTACATTCATGTGGTTGTGTCTCATGTATGTTCATTAACATGCACTGTCCCAATCAAATAAATAAACCCCCCAAAAAAAAACAATGGAGAATTATTATTCAGGAGCGTACTCCTGTGTCTCTTGCTTCCAGTCCCTCGCTGCTGCATCTGAGATGGGAACACATTAGATCTGCAGTACATACAACCAGACTGTTAAAATGGACTGTCTAAGTCGCCATGGTAACACCGTCCGCTATTGCAGCTATTTTGTCATTGCTAATCTTTTGTGTAAATTATTTGTCAAATGTGTCAACAGCTTGATTCAGAGTTGTAATTTGTTTTTGGAGGATTTTTAAACAAAACAGCACTAAAGCTGTAGGAGCATAAACTAGTGCAGAGTGAAACTGGCTGTATTCAACAGGAAATGTGTGGGTGGTAAAAGTGAATTATATGTGTAAATAGATCTGGCCTCTAAACTGGCCTGTGTTTCATCATTTGCACAAACACTGGCTCGGAGCAAGTCATTGCAAAATTCTGGGAAAACATTTAAGATCATTTGAACAGCATCTGTGAGCTGTTGTGGCAGATGTAAATAAGGTTTTAAAGCAGGGAACATTGTGAGCAGTTTTGCCCTACTTCTGCTCATTGATTTTCTGTCTAGCATCAGAACTTTACAGGTACAGACTGGAGGATGAAATCAGGCATCACAGTCAATCACTCAACCAGTCAGTGAACGAATATGTCTGTTAGGACGGCATACAAACATGAAGGCAAAACCGCACCAGGAAACCGCTCTATATACAAGTTTTGCCACTTCCCAGTAATTTGAGGTATTTTATTGCAAACAAAAAGCTGCTGTGGTGAGATTGAAGCACAGATCAGGCCCATTTTCACTGCAGAAAACAGAAAATGCTGGGTGTTAATTACATTGACATCTAAATGTAATAGTACTGTTCTGTTTTCTAAACAACAAAAAGGTAGTGGTATTACATCAAAGCTGCCAAACATTCTGTGATGCAGCTAAAATGCCATCCCCTTAAAAAACTGTTTATGTAAGTGACCCATGGCGCAGATGAGGAGACAGTTGTCTAGTGCCAGAGGGCCTGTGAAGCTATTATCAGCAGTAAGAGAGAGTGGCAGGGCAAAAGCTCCCAAACATTAAAGCAATTTGGGAGAGGACTACAAAAAGAGGTGTACAGGAATAGAGGGAAAAGAATGGAGGTGTTGGGAGGATGGAGGAAGAGAAAGGTTAAGAGGATTGGCAGGTTCCTGCAGTAGTGTTGTTGCTAGGGAACACCATGTGACTTGTTGCCTGGCAACACTGTCTAACTGAGAGATTGCTGCAGCAGCCGCACCCTCCATCAGCAGGGAGTGGGCGAAGGCAGTTTCCATGGCAACGGGTTATATCTCTGAATGAAGAGATTTAGAGACATTATAAAGGACAGAATAAAGGGAAAAGGGACTTATCAAGGGCAGGTAGGAGATACAAATGAGATCACGTAGTCATGTAGGAGCCATTATGATTGAAATGAGTTGAAATGAAGACACTCTCATTCATAAAACACGTAATGTACTGCAGAGTATTCACACATGCCTTGTGGAATTCTGAGTGTGCGCTACAAGCCACTAGTGACACATTTTAAAATAGAACGGTATTTTGGAGTAGAGATAAAAAGGATATCCTACTTAAAATGTAGGATAGCAGGATAAACGAAATGAGGATTCAGGCACCCATCTCTACAGCAGGTGTCATGGCAACCTGCTTATTAGAAGCTATAGTGACCTGCTTAGCAGTCGTTCTGCTATAATCCATTTCAGACGGCTGTTTGCTGTGAAATATAGGCTAATATGAAGCGGTGGCAGAGGTACAAATAATCCTCCATGTTAGAGTTACAGCAGCAGTGAGGCCAAGCTCAGGCTGCACAGGCTCTAAGATGAAACATGACCTGCTTGTAATGATTATTTTTTACATGCAAACAAATGCATATGATTAACACCTTGGCAGGAATCATAATTAACAGTAGCAGGGGTTCGGATTGGTCATGGTCAGTAAAGGAAGCAAATGGACATCAAGAGATACAGTGACAGTTTTTAATTTGTTCAACATTAAAGACATTTTTGCTCAGTTGATCAGCGTTTGGGTGACTGCATCAATTACATTTATGAGTTTACCTCCACAGAGCAATGCACCAAGACAGCCCATTAAGTCACTCTCTAGCTTGATCCTGCCGTCAAACAGTAGCATGAACTGCATGAAGGAGTTGTGTTGTTTAGATACATTACCAGTTGATATAATCTCACGCACATTCAGCCCAATAGCACTGACATTTGTTTGTCCTCCTCCAGATGGTAAACAATATTTCAAGCCTAGTCATGTACTCACATATAGTCATGTGGCATATTTAAAATAACAGTCCCTCATGCTCAGATCATATCATACAGACAGACCACACAAACAGTGTGATGTGTAATCCCAAGTAAAGTAGCATTACAGCCTAACACCACTAATGGAGCCACAAGACGATAATACCCACTAATCATTAAATAAGCTGGGTCTATTGGCAAGAACTAGCTTATTTAAAAGATTAGGTCACTGAATAAATCTTGTGAACATTTCTGACTATTCTCTTCACTTAGATATTATGGATATATACATATTAATTTTGAATGTACTCCAACACCTATTTTTAGAAGGAGGAAACAAATTATTTATGTCTGTGTTCATATTTCATCATCTCATGCCATTGCTATGTTACTAAAAACATATCTAGTGTTTGCTGCTGGACCTGAACACTGATGTTTGTAGAAATTAGTTGCACAAGATTAATTACCTTTATCTCATTAACAACAAAGCTGTGTAAAAACAGCTTGTATGCTCTTTCTTGGACTGGTTAGCCACACATGCCCTAGTCCACGCTTAGATTAGATTCTGATGTTTTTTTTGCAGAAACTTATTGGACGGTGAGTAGATTTAAAATAGTGTACTTCCCACTGTGACTGTGCTACTGCAATGTCATAAATAGCCTACAAAGAAGAATCAAACCGGATCTTGTTGTTTGATCTAAATAAAATCCGTAGTGAAAGTAGGTCAGTGCAGAGGGAACTGGTGTGGGCCTGAGAGCACTGTGTGTGCAAAAACACGCCCACTCCCATTTCCTCTCACCACTATCTTTCCCTCTCTGTCACATCCAACATCATCCCTTAGCTCTGTTCTGACAACTTTCACCTTTTGACCTTAATAACATGATTTTACTTTACGTAATAGTCTGTCTATGAATAGCTCCTTTCTGACATCTCCAATTGTCTTTTGTTCTCGGGTTTGAGATCTCTGTTGCTTAATACGCCTGTGTCATAAAGTTTGAATGCTTGTCCTACCTTTGAGATTAGAAATGTAGATGCAGGTGTCGTCCAAATACAAATTATAGTGCTAAGTTCAGCTCCTGTGTGCTTTAAAGGTTAGTACCCCCTGGTGTTCTGGGCCTGTTTTCTCAGATGAATTGCTCAAAATATCTGCACTCTCAGGCTACTCCCCTCTTCAAATACACACTTCTCGATTGAGTGAGATTTCTCTCTTGGGAACATCACAAAGACAAACTATAACACTACCTCAAATATGTGCAAACATTAATTATTGATTACAATATGAATAGATGACATGATGATAGAGATTATTAAGGGGAGGCAGCTTGTCTTTCCAGAGGATCACTACAGCTCCTGGGCTCAACAGATCTCTGTGTGACTGAAGAGAAGATGACAGAAGAGGGAGGGATGACAGAGGGATGTTAATGAAAAGGAGCAGATGTGTGGGGCAGGAAGGCATTTATAGATAAATGGGTTAGTGCTTCAAGGTATACACAAGGAGAAAACCTTTTAACTAAGGATTGTTTCATAAAATACAGAGGGGATGACAGACAGAAAATTGCTTTTCCTTGTTTTATGTTTTGAAGATGTTGTTAAGGTGTTGTTGGACTATTGTTGAGGATGTGTCCACACTAGTTTTAGGCAAGACAAATACTTGTTCAATGTTCAACTGAGTACAATATCGAATCCGCTTCTCGAGAGGGCACAGTACTGTTTCTGGATTACTGCAGATCAGAAAACATTACAGCTTATATTGATTTATTTTGTGACTATCACTGTGCAATGCATAGTTCAACAGCCTTTAACTGAGGTAGAATATTCACAAATATTTAATTCTTTAAATTACTAAATTAATGATTTAATACTGGCCTTTTTTGTTAGTTAAATCTCCGCCGCTGGTACCATCTTATTGCTGTGTCTTTATTGGGATATATTTGTAATTCACTGAGTACAGAAACATTTTTCCAGCACCAGATTTCAGAGTGGAATAATCCATAAATTGTAGCTTGGTGTAAATGATGATGAAGTGGATTTGGTGGTAACTCTTGACATTTTTTCTCTCCACTTGTGTCTCAATGCCGGAGTAGATGGAGAAGGTGGTGGAGAGTTGTCCCCCCCAGTGGGTGCCGGAGTCAACAGTAACAGCTGGCACTTCAGATACGGCCAGGGCCAAGGCTATGGCCCTCCACAGCCCCTGAAGCCTGGGGAGATCCCGCCTGAAGCTTTCATCATCCCTGGATCGCCCGCAATCATCTCCATTCGCCACGACGCCGGCCCTGTGGACGACAAGGGAGACTTTATCAGCTTCGGCAAGAAGGACGAGGCTAAGAAGAAGAAAAAGAAGAAGAAAGAGAAGAAGGACAAGAAGGATAAAGGGAAGGATGACGGGGGGGACGACTAGGGGAGTGGGGGTGAACTTACAAAAACAGAGCTACCAACAAACTCCCATCTCAATTACTGAGCCAGAACTAAGTCAAACGCACACTTTTCAAATTGAGGGAGCTTCTTTGCATCATATATTTGCATAGACGCTGTACAGTGGCCAAACCCTCATTAGACCAAGCCTGGCTCCCCACACTATGCGAACAAATCCTTCTTGGCTTATTTGGCCCACGCTTGCCCACAAAAGTCTCTGGTTTCAGGTAAACTACATGAAATGGTTGGACCAAATTCAAACAGAAAGGATATTATTGGATTAGATGAGCCTTTCT
The DNA here is from genome assembly GCA_024416835.2 of Perccottus glenii. Classification (NCBI taxonomy): domain Eukaryota; kingdom Metazoa; phylum Chordata; class Actinopteri; order Gobiiformes; family Odontobutidae; genus Perccottus; species Perccottus glenii. The sequence continues at coordinate 15,086,140 of CM044561.2, read as the reverse complement.
ATGATTCTGCTGCCCCTTTGTATAAAGACACACCCACAGAGGTACTATTTGTATTGACAGCACTACAAGCTGTCCATGTTGGCATCTCTGTCTTTATGCAGCCCCCTTCCTTTTGCTCCGCCGTGCAAAGGAACTCAATGTAAAAATTACAAAACAGATGCTTTTGTCGACAACATTCTGGAGGCCTTGTAGAAATTCAGAAAAAGTGGTCTTTTATATAAAACAAGAAAAATGTGAAAAAGTAACAAGTGCATCACCAGATTAGCACCTTTGATTCAAACAATGTGAACAAAACAGGACCACGCCTGGTTTTGAAAAGCTCTGTTTCAGTGTATAATAGCACATTGCAGAGGCTCAGGGCCTGGTCTGGGTTGCACCAACTATGCGCAAGTTTGTTCCCAGGTAAGGGCATGAAGTAGTGGCTTCATTGGTGATTAGCAAGTTACAACTTTTAAACAGTAGTAAAAACTAATGCTACAGATGTAGTTAGATAAACAAAAGGAAATTGTGCGTGCAACACTGTGCTAACGGGTACAAACCACATGGATTTGTGATTTTTAAATTGTAATTGGTGGCATTATGGTTTTGGAGTAAATTCACATTTGGATTTAGGAATAGGACTAAACATGTTTGCATAGTCCATTTGCTAAAAGTCCAATATTCTTCCATCGGCTAACCAGTAATATATACCACACACTTTAAAGATACATTTAAATATGAATTTACAAGAAAAAGTGGTTAGCAATGATATGAAAGTATCTAATTTGTAAAAGTAAAAAAAAACGGACAACTGCAAAAATCACGATTGTGGTTCTTTAAATTAAAATAATTTATGGACTTAAAAATGAAAAAAGATACTTAAAAACAAAAAAATTAAATAAAAAAAATACATCCTGCTTTACTGTTGGTGATTGCAACTCTGTGAATTTGTATCATTTGCACCCGCTTTCTTGCTTGCTTGACTATTTAGTTGTTACTTAAGGTTACGTTCGTGTTGCTACGCTTGTACTACTTTAGCAATGCGCAATTGGATTATGAGGTAGGGACTTCTTTGAAATTAAAACTAGGGAACCTAAACATGCAGCTGATGCAACCGGCCCGTGACCTTTGCCTCCTCTTGTAGAATGAGGGTCACGGGGTCACAAACCCACTGTGTATCAGCACAGCCAGACTGACACACACAAGTACCTGCTTTCTGCTTGTACATGAACTAAACAGTCTCTTACACACACTGCCACCATACAGTACACAAAACGCTTAACACTAACAGAAAGATTGAAGCTTGGTGCCATCTATAATACGAGAGTGTACAAAATGGCTTAAAGACGCTACGTTTCTGTTCAAGCCTGATCCCTCTATACTTCTGTCTTTGAATGTTAAGTAGTTGTTCTACAAACCCTTTGCCACTGCCTCGACCGCTTCAGCGCTTGTAGGATTTGCTCTTTCCTCCTGTTTCTTCACATCAACATGATTTTGTAAAATAAAAATATAGTCACTCTTCCGCAATGAGCTGTGCCATTTCAACGCTTTACGCAAACACACACGACAGTTCTGCCATCCCTAGGGGTGATGTTGTAAGGACATGTGACAGGTTAGCAAAGCTTCAGTGGATGCAAAGAGACAAGACGGAGAGACAAACGACCGAGTTGTAGAATATCACTGCAACGGACAGATACAAAAGTAAATGTGGAAAGTCCTTCCAGCCAGATGTTTTTGTTCGTCAACCTTTAGTGACAAGTTTTGGGTTGAATGAATGAATTACCTAAATAGCAGGAAGATGTGTATATGGACTAATAACATTGACCGTTTTGGAATAGCGACCCTAAGTATGGACTGTATGTGATGTTAGGGAGTGGCATGGTAGAAAAAAAAGTGTCAAACCTTTCCTCAGTGTTCCTTGCTTTCATGGTGCCATTATGTCAGCGGTCACAGGGGCACACACATGTCCCCCTTTCCCTGCCCAGGTGTACTTACTTCTGTGCTGTCACATCACCAAGTGGCTGTTTGCATGTTCTAAGCAAAGGAAACAGAATACTATATAGATACTATATATACATAGATATGTTTTCTTTCCACTGGGAAATGCGTATTGGAACACATATACCTCTGATACCCATTCTCAACAACAATACACACAACCATTGTACAAAACGACCTATCTATACAGTATACTGCAAACAGTAATTTGTGGAATGAAAGAAACACATTTTCTATCCTGTTGAAAATTAATCTAGATATACATAATGATAATGTGTTATGCTATAAAATGCCTTTTTTGGTTTTGTTTATAACCTTATAATTTGAAAACCTTGTGTTAAGCTTTGAAATGACTGAACAAATACTGTTGTGAAATCATTTACTCGCCCTCCATACCATATCTACCCGTCGCCCAGTAGATTAAATAAGCTGCAAAATGAAGAACAAAAAAAAAACTCAAAATATCTAAATGGTAAAAAAAAAAAGTTGATGTATTCTCTGCTTGTGTATAGTGAATGTTCCTCAGTCTATGGGTGTGGCAGTGAGTGGCACATACCAGTTGACTTTGACTGTCTGTTCAGAACTTCAGTTTTTGTATACCTGCTCATCATTGTAAAGGTGATAATAGTGATTCTTATGGTTTACTCAAACTGGTAATGTGTTTTGTTTATAAGTCACAAATAAAGCTTTTTTCTTAAATATCTTACAACGGCTGAGGTGTTTTGAATACTTAACCAACAAACAAATGCAACCTGCTAGTGCTCTGCCAGATCATACAAGATGTATAATGTAGTGGGACCTGACCATGGTACATTCTATAGTTAAACATAATTTTAGTTTAACTAATGCTTACATTAATATTTCAGTTACACAATTACTACCAACAGTTGTTTGGTAAGTTTAACATATGCATCCCTGGTTCTAATGAAATGCACAAAATTATATTCTATCCTGCCTTTAAATGTCCGCACCCTCCAAATAAATGGATGCAAAAAAACAACAGAATTTTACTGTAAAGTGTACCACAAGTGATAATCTAAGCTGTACCTGAGATATTGTGAAAGTGCTTTGTATTTTATTACGAGTGTTACGCACATTAGGTGTTGTGCCAATTCAAGCTTTCTTGATATGAAAATTGTGTTTTTATTTTATTTTTTGAAAATAACAATGAAATTTGAAAACTATCTATGATTGACAAATGATGTTAACAAAATACTTTACTTTTTATTATCACCTATTTTATCCTTGTTCAACAAGGATCAAAACTACATGTGGTCCAGCAGAGGATACAGACTCTTGTTGGGGTCAGTGTAGCCACACCCTCAGTCGTCTGTTACTCAATCAGGCCCTTGAAACAAAGATTCTTGCAACACATTAAGGAATGTTAACACACAAGTTGAAACAGATGGCAAGCAAGTTGCTCAACAACAAAGCTGACCTATGTATGACTTCAGATTCATAAAAAAAAAAAAAACGTTACAGACTTGATGACCTAACAATCCTGGTAGCAGCCCATGGAGCTCATATTTAGACTTTTCCTGAAATCTAAGCCTGGTGAAGACTTGGGTTATGACTTAAGACCTTACACTTTTAAGCACAGCAACATATTCCTTTCCTGTTTTTTTTTCTCCCATTCCGACAATGACTTCATGTAGTCTAAGGCTTGTGTTGTCTAGTAAACCGTCTGCTTGAATCTATGCCACCAGCTCCATCTGTCTGTAGACAAGAGTCATCAGTCTACAGCCCATTCAGTTCCAGCATCTACCCATCTCTTCTGCAACAGCAGCCTCTAGTGGCGAGAAAACAGAAGCTGCAACTTCACAGACAATTAAATAAAAATAATGGTTGCTATAACTTTTAATTGTATCTGCCCCTTTAATATATCAGACTTAACATATACAGTGTGTGTGTTTATAAAAATGTAATTTGCTATACATTAAATCCTTTAGGCTCATATTTCCCATGGGCCAAAGTGATGGAATATTACTGCAATATATCGAGCACAGCACACTCAGTGTGCACCCATTACAGTAAAGTAAGTGTAACATTAAATATAATTTGTTACTGGTACACACTATCACATGCAGTATCTGCACTGGATTGTCCTGTAAGATGCACAAATAGTAATATGTTTGAGTAAGATTTTGTAAGATCCTCTCACCTTCATACAGTCTTGTGCTTTTCTTGCAACCCCGTTTCTATTTTGGGGAAACAAAATAAGGAGGTTAATTAGTCTCTGAGCCAGACAAGTTAATTTGGACCAGTGCAAAATATTAAAAGGCCTCTGGGCAGAATTTGATTTAGTGGTCCACTCCTCCTGGTTGCTTCATATAAATTCATATTGCATGTCTCTGATTATATACACTATTTTTTCTGACCCATAATTTCTGGTATTGTTTTACACTGAGGACACTGATGAACAATATTGATCAGTCTGACCTTCTCTGGGAGGCTCTTAAACAGTGGTGGACAGTAACGAAGTAAATGTAATTCGTTACTGTACTTAAGTAGTTTTTTCCAGTATCTGTACTTTACTAAGTATTTCCATTAAGGGATACTTTTTACTTTAACTTCACTACATTTCAACGTCAAATATCTTACTTTTTACTCAAGTACATTTTGCAAAATTAGTCGTTCCTTGTGTTTCCGTTAAATATTTTTGTAGAAGAAGACCTCAAAGACGCGTCTCAGTGGGAGTGTCAGGACCGGCTCAATAGAAGCCTCATTCTCTACACACGAGCTGATAAACATGAAAATGACAAATAAAAAATACACCTGTGATGAAGCTTTGGTATTAGTAATGTCTGACTCTGATTCTGAGGAGAACATCTACCTTTAGAGTCTTTTCAGCCGAGTGAAAGTGAGAATGAACGAGTGAGTGCGTCTGTGACTTGGACAGCGGCGCGTTGCTCGTGCCTTTTCAGCGTCTCTCATAAAGCACACGCTGTTTTTCCCACATTTTACCAAACATCAGTGAAAGAAACGGGAGGAAACTAAAGCCGGAAGCCGTGTGCGTAGCACCTGCAGCTTTACCTTTAGCACAGGTGATAGAAGCCGGGCGGGTGTACTTGCCGTGGCCGGGAGTGACAGGGATTTTGGGAATAATCGGCTTCTATTGACAGCTGTTTGGGACAAATCGTGTTGTTCATCCTGACACTTTACCCAGTAGAGGAGGGAGAGGCAGAGTAAACATAGTCAGCGAGAATGCGCTAATCAAAGCAGCGATCGTAATAAAAGTGATGGCTGTGTGCTGTGCTTTATGAGAGGTCCCACACTCTAAAAAACTACTAACTATGCCACATGGACGGATAAGAAAGCAACTGCAACCACACACATACAGTACATGTGTATATTTCTCAGAACTATTTGCTTACGTTTTACTAGTTATGGTATAATAGAAGTTGTAGTTATTCTTTATTTCAGAAAAAGAAAAAAAAACTATTCTAATATGTTCATTAGTGTGTATGTACTGAAAAAAACATAACCGCCAATATATAATGTCATGGTATGCAAATTATATGCAAATTAGATGCTTAAAATTTATTTACTTAAATACTTTGGGTCATACCTGACATTTTTCTAGTTCAGAGTAGGACTCTATCTCTTATCATTTTCAAACCACAGCCTTTTGAAATTTGGATCTCAAAAATCTGTATTTTTTAAATAATTCCTGGCGCCTAAAGGGGGCAAGAGACTGACAAAAATTATAAGGGCATTATAGCCTAGTACTTGGATACTTAAGTACATTTGAAGGCAAATACTTTTGTACTTTTACTCAAGTGAAAGTTAAAAGGGAGTACTTTTACTTTTACTGAAGTAATATTTTACCTAGTGTATCTGTACTTTAACTCAAGTACTTGGTTTGTGTACTTCGTCCACCACTGCTCTTAAAACACAATTTAATGCAAGCTCTTACCCCACAACAAGGACTAACAAAAACAAGGACTAAAGCCACACACGAAGCTCTTAGGTAGAATAATCGTGGGGAATCCTCACGGGTGGCCATGACGTTACTTTATGATAATGATTTTATCTAATGACAATGTTTACATCCAAATCTAAGCTAAATCTAAGTTGAATACAATGCTAAAGATCATTATATTTACACATTCCAAAAAATGCCATCAGTGTCAGAGTTGACCACTGACCACTAAGTGATGAAAAATTTGATTACTGGAGCAAGAGACTGTGATGTCACCTACAGTATATAAACTTACAATCACTACTTTACATTGCCTTAGAGAATTACTCAAAACAAATTGAATTTTAAAATGCATGTGAATGTCTTAGTCCGACTGGAATCCCATAAATTTGAATTTCTCTTTTTCAAGCTAATATACCGGAAAAATGCATGCATTTCTGAGTGTAGTTTGCATGTTCTCTCGTGCTTGGGTGGGTTTCCACCGGGTACTCCCGTTTCCTCCACCAACATAAAAAAAACATGCAGGGCGCCCACTGGTGGTGGCTGCTGACAATGAATTTCAACACTGGGATAAGATAATAAAGGGATCATTTAAAAAAAGAAAACGATTATAGTGGCTGCATGTAAGCACTGTTCCCAGCACAGATTAGGCAGACTCTAACATAAAACTAAACAAATGAAAGAAGGACAAAGACTTAAAACAATACCAGTGACAGTTATGTTGATATGGCTAACTCTGGCTAACTTGTTTATTGTTTTGTCTCTTATACTGCTTATGCTGTATTTTAAAAAGTGAGTATTAACATTGTGATTTCCAGACTGACTCAATGATTAGATAATGTTTATGAGCATAACGTAATGATTCAATGTCTTTATTTACAAATGATAAATGCAAATAAATAAAAATAAATGAACACATGATGAATGACAATGAGTGTCTGAGCAGAGTGTTATGCTCTCACCAGTTAAATCCATATCATGAATGTTATGTCCTCCTAACTGAGTTGTAAGTGTAGTTCAATTAAGCTTGCCTGTAAATGTAGTGACTTATTTTCTAGAATAGAAAAAAAGAGTTGAGTTTTACACTTTTAACGCTAGCAGTAAACAAACATGGGTCATCAGAATAATGCGTAGTAAGTAAAGAGTGTTTACTGAAACACAGCAAAAATTACATGACAATTAAGTGGCCTTACTTGGAGCCAGGATTCATGAAGACAGCAGTCACTTCCGCACAACCCTCCTAAATCGGCGACTAGAAATGAGATGAAATTTCACTGCTAAACATTTAAAAGTTGTCTCTAGGCATTACTTTATTTCTCTGGAGAATGAAACATCAACAGAGCTTTAGTGTTATTGTCCATGTCCTACTTTCAGATTCTGATGTAAAATTTAGAGTCAAAAATATACGTACGTATAATTTTGCTCGTAACTGCCCAACTGTACATTTCCTGCTTGCACAGTAATTTACACACACTCCCTAACTCTGATGCAAGTCACTTCCTCCGTCTCCCTCTCCGTAGCTCTCTTCCTCCACCCAGCTGTACATCAGGATGCATGGATGCTGGAGAGGAGGATGGAAACAGTAAAAAGAGAGGGATAGGGAGAAAGAGAGAAAGAAACGGAGGAGGAGGCAAAAAGGCAAGCCATAGTGGGACGGAGAGTGTTGGAGGGGCAGCGCACTGTAGCACACTGCTCTGTTGTCATTGTGGAGTGAGCATGGAGCACAAGAGGACCAAAACAAAAAGAGAAGGGTTACAGTGACCACATAGCTTCTTCAGGATCAATACGGGATCGTTTAGTTCGGGATCACAGCACTGGAAAACAAGGGTTGTGAGGAGCATTGCTTTGCAGAGTCGACAGCCTGCGCACCCCGGGAGTTTAAACTGCACCACGCTGGAGAGCTATCAAATTAAAAAGAACAAAGTCGGTCCAAACCTTGACCACTTAAAGGACACATAGAGGAAAGTGGACCTGAGATTTGGACTCTTTCAAAAAAAAGCGGATCAAGAAAACATTTCAGGTAAGCCGCTGAATAGTTAAGTAACAATTGTGTTGAAGCCAGTGAACATCACTTTGACATTTCAAAAGTGTGTGGTTTTGCGAGAACTGAAGGGGAATTTTTATTGTGTATTAACGAGGGTCGGGATGGCCGTCACTTACTATTACATACAGACTAATGACAAAGGTCAGTCGGCTAAGCAAAAGAAGCACTAAAATATTAAATCCGAGGTGATTAATGCTGTTTTTGTCATTTTGGCTGAAAACCGTTGGGGAGGAATAGGTAGGAGGAAGAAACAAACAGAAGCCCTGTCAGAATGTGTTTGCTTGAGATTTTAGTCATTAGCACATACCAATGCAAATACACATTCTCCTACCCTATAGGCAATGCTGTAATTACATTCTATACAGTTGGTATCAGTATTAATTTGACTACTGAACCACTTTTGTGTAAATTATCAAAATTACTCACACAAAATAGCAAACTGTCACATCAAGGCATAACACACCAACGCACACATAAGGTCTGCGCAAGTGAAAAGCACACAAAGCCAAAAGAAGTCTGTATATGCACACGTGTGTACATTATGGCCCATGTCCAAGGTGAGATAAATGCACAGGACAGTACCTAGAGTATGTGAAGCATTAACGAGTAAAAAAAAAGAGTTCACTGCAGGAGCACTGTTTTTGATTTGTCACTTCAATCCTCAAATAAATAATTCTGTCTGCTGTCACACATTTGAGCGAGTATCCGAGCAGAATGTTTGAAATGCTAATACAATATAGAAGACTTGTTTTGGCAGCACATCACCATCTTGTTATGCACATTAATCGACTGCCATTCGAGGATTGTCAGCTGTTCTGAATAAGCTGAGGACATGCAAAAAAGTGCATCAGACAATGGACCATTCCACTCATCTGCTGTATTGAAGCGCCTTTGTGTCTATTTGTTTTGGACGGGCGCTGCCTACTAATTGATTTCTTTCACAGCATCTCAAATACAACTTACTAAACTTGTCTCTCTCTTACTTGTAGACGGATGTGATGGTGTGGAAACTCCCCTGCACTGTGGAATAATCAAGACGAACTGAGATGGGAAGACGTGCGGCTGACCTGACTACTTCAGTCCCGGTTCTGGGCGTCCCGGCTCTTGTTGGTTTACGCAGTTGGAAGACAACTGGAGGAGACAGGAGCGTTGGAGGGGCGCTGCTACAGACATATGGCATTCAGTGTAACGTTGCTGTTCAGACATCCCCAGGGATTAACAGACCGCCAACCACATTCTGCACAAAGCTACCCGAGTCGAGGCTCTCTGTGTCTTCAGAAACATCTAACGGCTATTTCAGCGTGGAATCGGACTACAAGGAGATATCACTGCTAACAAAGAGTGACAGGGAAATAAGAGCTATTTTGAAACAGAAAAGTGGGGAGTCCAAGGCTAAAAAAGAAGTGACTTTCAAAGCAGGTGAACCCTCTAAGGATGTGGCCTCCAGTCGAAAGAGCACAAGTGGGACTTATTGCTATGCCAGGGCAATCAAGACCAACCCACAATTGGCCGGGAACTCTGCCAACGTCAGGCCTAAATTAAAATCTATTACCCGTTATGCTAACGGCAGCGTGGTTGACTCTGAGGCAATCGGAGGAATTAGCATTGATAACGGCGATTCAGAGTCAGTCTCATGTGGAATGGACCTAAACAGACAGCAAGGTCATTATGCAGAGCAGCCTAGGATGACGCCACCTCTATTTGCTGTCCGACCTTTTCCTCAGAAAATATGTAGCCATTGTGGTGGGAGACAGTCTGAAAGCACTCAAACAGTGGAGGAGGAGAGCACTACTACTCATGCTTGTTCAGGAAAGACACTATTAAACTTAAATTCTCCAAATTTAGAAAAATGTAGTCCCAGAGAGGCCATCACAAAGATTTTTTTGAACCAGCAAGTATGGTATCCTAATGAAGATGCAAAATATAGAAACACACCACATCCAGCATGTCCGGTGCATTCTCTCAACAGAAGCTTTAAGACCAACCTAACAACACATCGAGCCAACATCACCCCAACAACTTTTTTAAATTCAAGATCCCTCACTGTCACTAAGGCAACAATTGAAACACGGCAGTGTGGCACAATTCCCCGACCAACAAGTCTCCCTTTGACTCCACTGATGGCCACAGCGACAAAAAACAACAACCCACATTTGATGACTTATCCTATGCACCTTAAAGATTTACATAAAAGCACTATAGAACATGCCACATCCAACACATCCAAGCCATGCACATCTGTTGCTGCGATACCTAAAAATATATTTCTTTCAAACGATTTGTCAAGAACAGAAGGTTGCAAAGCTGAAAAAGACTCTTCAGTAAAGACAAATAAAAGCCATATCCCAAACCCTTCCCTGGAAAAGGAACCATATAAAACATCCCGACTGCACTCAGAAAATACAGAACGAATAAAAACTAGCAATGCACAAGAAACAGCAGGCCGTAGTGATAAATCGGGTATAAATACAACGTCTTCCAAAGAAAATTTAAGTAGTATATCACTGGGAACTGAAAGCGCACCACAAGAAACTACATCCTCCAAAGTTTTGACCAAGTCCTCAAGCTTAACTTCTCCTGACACTGTAAACCCAAAGGCAAATTCAACACGCACTGATGCATTTCCTTACGTCACTGAGAACACACTATGTACTCATGCAAGCACCAAACACAATTGGACCAAACCAGTCGTGACACAAATTTCCCAAACTCTGCCCCGGCTCTGTACATCCACAGCATCACCCAATACCACTGACAATCATGTGTCTTTGACAAGTGCAGCCCTTGGCTCCACACTTCCATACAACAACACTAGCAGTAGTCAGACATGTTCTGCATCAACAAACAGTGTCTCTTTGTTAGCACAAGTACAAAAGCAGAATCTCATTTCTACAAATTTAACATCTACAACAACAACTCAAGATACTTTAACTAAATCTGTACCGAAAAGTCAAGAAAACCATGTCTGTCCCATTGATGCCACTGACCATTCGACCACTAACACCAGCTTGCCTAGGCTCAAACCAGAAACAATAAATTCCTCCAAAATCCAAACTTTTACTGATGAACGCAAATGCAATGGTAATCTAATCCATGAATTAGTAAGGCAGCGATCGCAAGACCATAAAAGCTCAAGCGACTCACAGGTCAGTAACCTTCAGAATTACATTTCCCTAATTAAGGCAAGCAGCTCTTGTCTGCAGGGTCACATCAACACTAAACAAAAGCCAACACATTATCAAGGATACTCAAAGATAGAACTAGAGGGACGCGCTACATGCCCACCGGTAAAAACAGCTGCACAGAAAGATCCAAACACAGAACAGTTTGCCTTGGGTGTAGCAATCAGGCATGAACACATTAATTTTGAATCTGGCACAGACGAACACACGCACCCCGCTAGTTCAGCATCTCCTGTCACAAAGCAGGAAAACAATCTCAGACAAATGACAAACAAGAGAAACAGCTCTATTTCTCATTCACTACTATCACATTCACACTCAGGTCAGGGACTCTCTTTTACTGCACCAGCTTCATTCCACAGCAAAGACAGGCCACACTCTGTCCTTGAATGCACTTCCATATTGTCATCCCCAACAATGCACTTGGCATCTGTTCACAGCCTCGAGCCCAGCGAGGCCGAGGAGATAGTGAAAGTGGATTCACAGTCTAGCCCCACTCCTCCCCCCCAGTGGTGCCCAGAGGAGGGCAGCCTGGCTCACTCCCACCCGGTCGACGCAGCCATGATGCTGCCGGCATCCCCACAAAGTTGCGGATCGGCAGCCCTGCAGCAGAGGCTGGAGTGTGTGGAGGCCAGTCTGGCAGCCAACAAGGACCGGATTACCACTCTGCTCAACATTATCCATGACCTGGAGACCAGCCACACGCCCACCAGCGGGTACGACGTGTGTGTGCATGTGTAGGGGTTCTGAGATGTAGGCTTTATTATAAATAATATGTATTTATTTGTGTGTGTGTGTAAAGGCATACTAAAAACTATAGTGGAACTTAGTATGCAGTAAATACAACCTCAGATGAGCGACAACTTTGAACTTAACTCTCTGTGCATTAATTAATTCAACAGAAATAAGTTAGCGGAGCTGCAGTCAGGTGCTGCTAATCACCAGGCCTTGACTAACTGATTATTTGAAGGTGTCTAGGTCTCTAAAAGAAGCAGTTTTGCTGCTCTGGTCCATACAGGTGTGTGTTCACAAAAAGGGAAAGACATTTTAATTTTCAAAGAATTTACCGCTCTACTGTGAGAAAGTCCCAACTGGCTGCTAAAGGTGGATTCGCAAGCTACAGTAGAAGAACTCTATAGCATTGTTGTTCATTTGAGGTTGAATTCACCTCATGCTTAGATCAGATAAATTTGAATATGTTTAAGATAAGGTTTTTATATTAGTATCAAACTAAAAAGCATACATACTTACATATTTCACCTGAATGTTAAGTTTATGTATAAAAATCTGTCTCAATGTACTCCGCATTCAGTTTGAAACAAAATAAGAGGCAGAAATAAGTAAATTATATTAATAAGCTGACTTGCTTGACTGATCTTTGACCTTTCATTATCATAAAATATATTACCTCACATAACCTTAATAAAGGCAATAATTCTACTGTCAAAAGAAAACTTAAAACCTCTAAATGTTTTTACTAAAATAAGAAAAAATATACATATACTGGCTGTTTTGTTTCTCAATAGCTGCTGAAGTTCTATAGGTTCCTTTCCAAAATATATTTTTCTATCCTTAACAATACGTTTTGTGCCTAAATCTTTCTCACAGAATTGTAATGCAAAAGTTTATTATCTGCAGTAACTTACGTATACATATGTTGTTACACCTGTCCTATATTTTTGAGTGTAGATAACATGAGGATATCACACAGATGTTATTATGACATATTAATTATTAAGTTAGGGACAGACAAGTTTGCAAACACATCTATGGTTGTGTGCCAGAGCGAGACAGAAACCTAGTAGGACACTTGAAGAGGACATGCCTTAGAGCGTTTTATTTAGCCATAAAAATCTTCTGGGACAAATAACAGGAATTAACACGGCCTCCTGGCAATGTGTCTCTGTCAATCAACCTCATCCACTGTAGTGAGCTGATCAGTTGTGACTTTCTGCGAGGTCATGTTTCAGAATAACCAGCTCATAATAAGCCACTAATTACTGGCTTAATGCATGTTCTCATTACTTGCTAACAGAAGTCAATTTTAGACAAAGGAAATGAGGAGGGAGTCAGAAGTTCTACATCTTGTTTGTATTTTATTATTTTGAAAGATCAGTTGGTTAAAGTTTGGTTCTTTCCTTTTACTTTCAGCCAATTAACCTCCAAAACTGGGCAGGATCTAAAAAACTGCACGATCTGCCAGAAAACTGCTTGTGTTGTCTACAGGTGAGGTTTGACTTTTATCTAACCGTTGACATAAATGTGCACAACTGGCTCTAAAGAGATACAAGATTTTAAATTTATGGTTAGACACTTAGTGAATAAAATGCCCATGTTAACCTTGACCTAATGTGCTTTAGATAAGACATTTTAACACTTGCCCCCACTCCCTTGCCAAGTTGCCCAGCAGTTCTTGAGTGTCCTGCTCACTTCACTGTGAATTAATGACTGTGTGGAATGGGCAGTTTCCCAAATGAAAGCTTTGAAGCAGTCATTTGTTCTTGCTGAGAATACATAGGAAGATTACATTTTCTTTTTGAGAGTAAGCCATCAATCTTTACGAAAAAAAATCAGACAGTTTAAGTGCTTACTGTACGTGACTCAAACTGTTCACACAGTGGATTTATGGAGATTGAGATGGGCGCACGCTGGATAAGCAAGAAACAGCTTTTTGGCACAAGATGGTTTACCTTAAAATGTGGAAAAACTTTTAAAAACAGCACTATTTTGGTGTTATAGATTTGATCCAAATATAAACTGCCCCACTTTAGTTGAATATTCAGTGTATAAAACCCGCAGCTAACTTTGCACCCATGAGCTTAACATTGCATCAGGTGACAGCAATAGAACAAAGAAAATCTCAACAATTGAACCACAAATGCTGTGTGGAAATGAGGCTAAGAAAGGCTAAAAAATCAAAATGTGTCATCTTTGAGGATGAATGCACCCTGCGCTCTACAAAGCAAAACCTAGCGCAGTCCTTATCTTGAAATATTCAAAACATCCTTGAGTCTTGATCGACTTATTTTCAAAAGTGCTTTTGCATGACAAAAAGAGGTTACATAACATGGTGTGTGTTGGCGCCTGGTCCCGAAAGGCCGCACGGAAGATAAGGATATTGTAACAGGACAAGAGCACCTTCACAAAAACTGCCGGGGGAAGTGTACCTGCCTACCAATAACGCTTTGAATTTTTGACAGGAAAGTTAACCACAGCCACTTTCTATAGAGCCATGTGAAACATCTAAGAGTTCATTTGCATTTGGTGGGAGCTGAATTTTACACACTTTGCATGATTTGACATTAAGAGTTGAATCACTTTCTGTGTGCCTTTGTGTGTCTGTCTGTCCAGTGTGGAGTATGACTTCAGGCAACAGGAAAGACGCTTCATGGAGGTTCTGAATCATTCAGCGACCGGAAAGAATGCTTTCTCTACGCACTCGTCTCAGACTGTCAACTTCAGCCTTCTCAGAAATGGCATAATTAAGAACTTGACTGTATCAAAGGTGAAACGCAAAAAGCTGTGCCAAACGCTTTTTAAATGGCTGCCCAGGAAAAAGCAGGTTTAAACCTCATACTAAATAAGCGTATTGTACTCTCCTATAAATAAAATAGTGACTTGGCATCATTCAAGCCAAACCTTTTCAAGCTTTACAATTATTGTCTATAGCTGTATCTACTGTACTTTTACACTTGATATCTGTGCACTAACGTTCTTTCCATTCCTTCCTAATATGTCTCAACGTTTTGGGGATTTTGAAATGCAAAATAAACAGAATTTACTCACTGTGATTCATCGCTAAATCCCTTCATTTCATTCACAGCGTGGTTCCATCCAAGGCCGATATACTAAAACTACAGATATCCACTCTAAACCTGCCAAGGAGAGTGGAGAAAATAGAGAAACATTCATTATGCCTTTGTCAATTGTGCCGGTGGTCTCAAAATCCCCAAACAATTTGAAGCCTAAGTGAAGTTCATAAAAGCTTGAGAGGGAAATAATGACACGACAGAAGGCTACAATGGAGCGTGAGTCGGAGTCACTATACTCATGTGACGCAAGGGCACCACTGACAGTAGCTGACTTAAGAATGACCAAGACTGGTAGTGTAATAAAGAGTTTAAAACAGGGTAAAAGTATATAGTGGTACCAATACATGCAGTATATATAAAAGTACATAAACAAATTTAGTAATGAGAGAAAAAAATCTGTCATGTCAGAAGATCGTTAACTACATTGTCTGATATTTACTTAAGCTAGAGTTGGCTTGTTTTGCTCTCGACAAAGCTAGAGTCTGTGGTGAGAGATTTTTAACTAGACTTTGAGGCACACCACAGAGGCTAGTTTAGGTTATCTTTATACAACATATCTGCATGACATGCTACGTATAAAAATATAATATAAATGATTTTCACTGTTGTTCTGAAACTGAGTGTAAATGCTGTGCAGACTACAGTGCATTGCGGTTACAGCACTGCCTTTCTAAAGTCAAATTGCTCTATAAAACACAACAAACAGCAGCCAACTGCACTTCTGTTCCACTAATAAAAGACTGTATTTCTTAGTGAAAATGACACTGCTTGTCAGCGTGATATTTATGTATTAAATTAGAGAAGCACTTCTGCCGTATCAGTCTTCAGTCTCCTCCGTTCTTTGCTGTTTAATTGACTGCACTGTATCTCTCTTATGTAATCATAAAAACACTGCGACTATAAAGCTTTGTTTAAAATGTCTTAACTATTTCGCTTGAGGCACATAGCGGGTGAGAATTAACTAATCAAGTCAAGCATGTCTGCTTCAGAACACAAATTAGCACCCGTCTGCTGCTGTACTCAAAAGTGCACGCCAGTTAACAACCCCTGTTTTTTTTTTTACCATTTACCAAATGAAAAGTGAGGTAAGTTTTATTGGACCCTTATCTATCTTGCAGGGGAACATTCAGAAGAGCTAAAAGAAAGTAAATTGCACACCAAGCAGAAATGGGTTGCATTTATTATTCTCCTATGTAGCCCGGATGCCTAGGTTCTGCACTCACAAACACAACTACATTTTGTTGGCTGCACTCTGGACACAGTCAACATATATTGATATGTCAGTCTCCATTAGGCTGGTATTAACATCTAATGGTGTGACTTTGTGGGGTGAAAAGATTACTAGCAGTGCCAGCAATGCTGAAAAGTAACACCTCAGCTCTGTGCCGCCCTCAGCTTCTTTCAGCTCATTATTTTGGTTCATTGGTCCGTCTGGTTCAGGTCCAGCAACCTTCAGCAGCCCTAGCAATAAAATCCTATATGGTCACCTGCCAATGCACAAGCGAGCACACTATATCTGCAAAATGGAAAGCCTGAACATACAGCAGTATGTCTAAAATATGCAGTAAACAAATCTCTGCCCTTAAAAGAAATGGGCTTTGCTTGTGTTTGCATTTTCTGATAATCTGTATGTGGCCCAGGTATGCCAGTTTAATCCTGTAACATGAATACTAATCATAAATCATTCAACGGTGCTGTCAGTCATTCCAACAACAGTACAAGGAAAGTTACTTTGCCTCAAGAGACTTTCAAGTGCCAGTCCCTTCGCTTAGAAAATTAAAATGAGTTTAAAACTTTTAGAGGTCAAACAACAATTCTGAATATAGTGATGGACAAAAAAAGCATGAGTCATGTCTTGCTCTGCATCTGGTTCATTTACAAGATTAGTTTATGTGTAAAAGAAGCATTTTACTGTTAATGTTTAGCAATGGGATTATCATAGCATATTCATATTTCTCTGCAAAGGAAAAGGAAGGGGAAAAACATAACACCTGCATGCAATGAATTATTCAACTCCACAACAACAGCATGGGGTAATGCAGATTGTATGATTGCATGTTTTGCTGTTGCACACCCAATAAGAGACCATTTGAGCAACTACTTCACTGTGGTGGAACATTTTGTGAGATCAACTTTTATGCAAATTGACACTTTTGAGGACAGTGAGGAGATAGAGTTACTTGTACTGGGTAATGTAATGCATTCTTACAAATCTAACTCTGAGTCAGCTAACAAAGCACATTTTAAACTTTCTACTTGTTCTGTAGTTATCCAATTTCTCGTTTCATTATCAGTTTGAATGATTAGTGCCAGAGTTTTGGCTTATAAATTAGCTCTGACATTGTCACCATAATGATCTTCAACACTATGGGATGTTAGACTTCTAACCTCACTGTCACGCCCAGAGTGTTAATTGGTCAAATAAGGTCAAGCTACCATAAGCTATTCCTTTTTATTGAAACGCCACAGTTACGAACAAGAGGGGCTTTCTAACTTTTCCTTCCTTCTCCTTAGTATCTTTTGCTTCAGTAGTAGGATAGACTTTTTCAATTATGTTTTATGAATATGTATGAGTTTGGACAATTTAACATTAAAATTAAAGATTTAGTTAAGCAGCAGAATAGTTCTGAACTTGCACTGACTGGCTATATTTGATTAATCACATAATAAACTTGCAGAAGGTTTGAAGTCACACATATGTGTACATTACATTCAAAATGTGGTTGCTATATGAAAGTAGAAAGCTAGATCCAAATCAAATAATATTGGAGTTGGCAGAAACAGCTAACTTTTGCTACGCTATATGAGTTCATATAACTGTATGTGGACAAGCCTCTCCAGCATTTTCCATTTGGATGCCTTGTTGTAAATTATGCAGATGATTTTAATTCCCATGTTACATTTCTGTTTACATTAATTGCTTTGATGAATTTGCAGTAATTCCGGCTCCTAAACCAAATAAACAGAACTTTCCTGTTTGTGCTCTATTTATGGAAATGCTGCTGGTTTGTTTCACAGACACAACTATTCATTCATTCATTCATTTTCTACCGCTTAGTCCCGTTAGGGGTCGCGGGTGGCTGGAGCCTATCCCAGCTGCTTTGGGCCTGAGGCGGGGTGCACCCTGGACCGTGGCCAGTTAGTCGCAGGGCTGACACTTAGAGACAGACTGTGACAGACAACCATTCACTCTCACATTCATTCACTAAGGACACTTTAGAGTTTCTGATTAACCTATGCATGTGTTTGGACGGTGTGAGGAAGCTGGAGTACCCGGAGAGAACCCACGGTAACACCTGGAGGACATGCAGACTCCCCACAGAAAGACCGGAGTCGCCCGAGAATGTTTGAGTCGGCCGGGTTTTGAACTCACGGACACAACTAATGAGTAATTTTGACATGGAGACTCGCTTACTTGTGCTTCTCGTCTTAGGGTGGAGCGTCCTCCAGAGGGTCATTGGAAAAGCGCTAACCCACTGAGATGAGAGATATTGGCTCCTCCTTGAAGAGAAATGGAATATGACAGAGTACAATGAGAAAAGGAATAAGAGGGTGGTGGCTGAGTATCTCAACAGTAAAAAAGATAACAGCCTGTGGCGTTGGTCTTGGAAGAATCATAATTTGGTGTAATAATCCTGCATGATATATATATATATATATATATATATATATATATATATATATATATATATATCATAATACAGAACATGTGTGAGCTGTCAATAACAGTGTGGCCCTGTCAATGGAGAAACATTTCAACTGTAACTGTATGCTATTGAATTTCATTTTATATTACCCCTAATGCATCACTGGACTAGTCTAGACTTCTTTATTACTGAAGTTTATGAGAGAGCTGGAGTTTCAAGCCAGAGATATGACATAGCTTAAACTTTAAATCAAAAATGAGAGACTATTTCCACAGGTTTAATTTGTTCTGAAAAACATGCCTTAGGAGATTAATACATTTAACACACGATGTGGGCAGTTAAATGGGAACACATTCAATTGAACAGCTACTGAGTTCAGACTGTTTTCTATCATCGTTTGCGTCGATGACCTTAAATTAAACTCCTAGTCCCTAATCAAATACTTTTCCTGCCTCCCTTGATTCTTGATCCTTAAGGTACAATTTATTATCTTCCTGTAAACACAAGTGCTTCCTCCCACTAGATTTTAAGATGCCTGTAACTCTCATAGCTAAAGTTTCATTTTCTTGGCATATTTATTGGCTTCACAACAGATTTTCCATGGTGACTTCTACGCATGTAAATCAACTTGTCAAAAAGAATACTAAATTAAAGGCTGTAGAATGACACAATATTCCCAATTGTGGCTCAGTTTCAATTAGGGGGATAAGCTTTTATTTATTTCACACAAGCAGACGTACTGAGATAATTTTTGATATACAGTAAATATGTGGACGGAGTTGTTCTGTGTTATGTATCCATTTTTATAGCTGAGCTCATTTCAACACCATCAAAAGACCATCACCTATCAAATGGAAATAGGAGGATGTTTTTTCCCCCGGTGAAGCTTTTTTTATTCCATTTGGAAAACAGCTTTGATAAATGAAGAACGCTCAGATGGGAAGGTGCAGACACACAAAGATGACAGGCCTTAAACACAGTGAGGCGAAAATGCTTGTTAGTGACGTTCACTCTCGTCTCATTAACACACCAGTGTAAATGAGGCTGACTGACAGACAACATGGCTGGAAGGCCTTTTTAATACTTGGTATGGGAGACTGAAATTATGTTCTGTGGTCTGGGAGATCACAGTGCATACAGATAAAAAAAAACACTTAGAAACAGACAGTGTTGTTGTAAATTGTTCATTTGATTCATATAACACACAACATATCAGTTTTAGTTTCGTGCACTACAGTAAAATTGACAACAAAAAATTAGAAGAGTTGAAGTCACAGATAGTATGCTCATATTGATTAATAATTAATATGAGGTTTTAATTAGTTAAGATGGATGTTGCTATAAAGTTTCTGTTTCTGTTCCTGTTAGTTTTAGCTCGCTTTATGCTAATGGACCATTGCATTGACAAATACTTGAATGTAATGTGGCGGACGTGAGATTTGACGGTAAGATGCCTGAATAAACACAAATCACAAGTGTTAGAATGCAAGTTAATTAGGCTAACAGAGTTCAACTAACAATAGTCCAGAATAAAGTTTTATTTTATAAATGGATTACTCGGTAGCCTGATTATTAGTTACAGGCTAACGCATGTGAACAGTAAGCTAGTGCAGGAGAATAATAGGCCTATATAAAAAGATTTACAAAGTAATTACAATTAATGAAGAGTCAAAAAACATAAAACATAAAGTTTGACGTTAACCAGAAATGGCGGTAGTGGCTACATACCTTTTTTCCCTTCAATTTCACAGTGCTATCATACACAGGTCAGTAGTACCCACTTGTGTCCAGCAGAGGGAGATAAAGAGTCAATCATTAATGTCTGTACAACATGGTACAATATTAGAAACAAACCTGGAATATATAGCTTACTAACATATTGTAACATATTATACTATGTTTTGTAACATACTTTTTTTTTCTCTTCTCTGTAGCAATTTGCTTTTGTTGCCCAGGTGTGTTTATTCACAGCTACTGATACCACTCCCTAAGTAAATAACCTCTCAGTCTGACTCAGCCAAAGGACCCTCCATGATGTTATCATCATCAAATTTCTGCTTACTGTAAACATACTATTTCTTCTTCAATGGGGAAACAAGTGTATTTGGTTCATTACTTCTAAAGATGTCTATCTTGTAATTCAAGTGGCTTAAACATAGCTACATCTCTTTTAGACATCCTCACTGGGCCTCCATTCCTTTTGCCCAATACGTCATTTTATGGTTCCACCATAGATTGAGCATGATACTAACACATTCTCTCAAGCAGTAAAAGCAGTTTATAAATGAACTTAATAAAGATACAGCCTCTATGCCTTTTATAATAATAATGGATTGAATTTATATAACACTTTTCTCAATGGACTCAAAGCGCTTAACAGAGTCGATTAGGGTTTTCATTCACGCCACAGTCATGCACTGGTGGTGGTAAACTACTTTTATAGCCACATAGCCTAAGGACTCTCCGACCACCACCAAACATTCACACCAGGGGCAGACAGAGAAAATGCAAATAAGCATAGGTTAGCCGTGTTATTGTTTAATCTCTTCAACCTATTAGGTTATTATACCTGCTTTAATTGTTAACTATTCATGTTCAAGGGTTGCGCTAAGGAAAACAAATGGAAAGCAGATATTATGTAACCACAATTCGGCTCAGTTCATTTTATTCCATTCACTCACAATGGACTTTTGTTAAAAGTAAATTTACTCTGTTTAATGGCACACTGTTTAATTTTAAAGCTACAATTACTTTAATCCTCAGAAACTGTCATCTAGTAGAGTACTGAACTAACTTTAGCTTTTGCAAAGTTACCCATGATCAAATGTTGGTGACTAAGAAGAGTAACAAGTATGCATGTATGTTGTCTGTGTTTGTTTCAGTGGGAAAGAAGGAAGGGAGTGAATAAAAGGAGGAGATATAGAGAGCACAGCACTGCCACACAATGAGGTTTACTCAAAGACTGGATTGAGGAAGCACAGGAGAAAGTGTGCAGGCAGGATCTGGGTCATATGGACATTTAAGGCAAACCATGTAGGGTATGTATATCATTTCATATTTTATCCTCAGGCCTATGACATATATATGTTGCTCAGTTATTCATTTAGCACCTCTAGGTTATACATTGACTGTGACAGGTGTTGACTATAAAGTTTAGACTTCAATAAAGCGCCAAATGGAGCAGCATTAGAAAATAATCAGTTTCAGTTTCTTTCTTATTGTTTGCACGCAAGCCTCGAAGCAGTTGAGTGTACCTTAGAGAGAGTTTTGTTACTTATTTCAAGCCCCTTGGCCTCTTACAATATCCAGGGTAGAAACAAGAGCTTTTAGGCTTTTTCTTTGTGATATGGTACTGACTGTAGTATACAAAGCATACATTCATAACTGTAGGGTATCACTCTTCAGTTCGGCTGTACAGTTTGTTTGTTAGAGCAGTTATGTGGGAATAAGTTTTCATCTGGATGACATTATATAAATCAAATCAGCATGATTCTGATAATAGATTATTAAATAATTTCCCAGGTAACTCAGTTAAAAAGGGCAGTGAGAGGACACCAAAGAACACAAATAATATTGTCCTAGTATCTTTCTGGGACCGGATGTTATTTCCATCATTATTTCACCAACTGCATTTTATTTGTTCAAAGAAATATTTAAAATATAGAAGAAAATTCAAGAAAACAATTTTTGGTGGTATAGAAATGGGATATAAAAATACTTGATATAACGATCTAATTTTACATAGTTCATTAAGTTAAAATTGATTCATGAGAGACAATGTAACAGGCTTTGTAGATGAGCCCAAAATTTAGCATCAAATCCCTATAGAGCCACACTATTGTGTTAGTCTCTGCCATGTGGCACAGAATCAGATGAAAGTTGGATAACATCTCAGGAACCTTGTAAACATTGTTGTAATGTTTCTGTGGCACTAAATAGGTGCTGCACACTGAGCAGTTCCATCCAAACTGAGGCTGTGGAGATTCATTTTTTTACAGGTAAATAAATGTCTACAGTTTTAAGATACTAATGCAAGGTGTACAAGGACTTTTACTGTGGTGTTGTTTACATCATTTCTCTAGGATGTCATTGTAAAATCACTGATACCTATCCTTTCCTTATTCCTGATTCCTATTCTTAGCACTGAAAACACTTCATGGTTGATGGTGAGGGATGGCGATATAGTTTATGAAAACCCCACAATAACGTCAGCATTAGTTATAAGTGCTTTCTTTTGTTGTAGAATACTATTATTAGAGGTAGGTAACAAATTCACTTTAAATCAAATTTCCTATTGTTAGTTCTTTTGAAGTATGGATAGACATTGGTTGTCTACATTTTTTTTGTTTTTATTTTTATTTATATTTTCTATGCACTGGGCTTGTATTTCTAATATACATGTTTAGATATGTCTATTTAACAAGTAACTTAATCATCTTTTTACTCGTACTCAGGTAATAGCTTAATAATTAATAAGAAATCTTTCCCCTCCACTCACCTCACATTACAGGCAATATATTCATGTAAGTAATGTTTGTGTAGTCCACGTCCTAATTAAATCCTGTTTGAGTTATGATGCATCATTGTTTGATGTTTAGATGTATTAGAAGTATTTTATTATCAGGTGGCTGAGTGAAACATATATACTTTTCCTCTTTTAATATTCTGCAGAACTACTGGTCCATGCCATATGCTATGTATTTTTTTAATGACAGATGGTCCTACTTAATAAGGAAGCAGATTAAACACTATTAAATTTACAATAGCAATATTTGCTCTCTGGCTTGTATATTGATGGCCACACTATTACTATTAGGACAGGTTTCCTGGGTTAACTTTATATTTCTATTTAATCTGGCTGTGACTGTATGCTTCATCATGTTTTGAATTTCTTATCCTGACACTTATGTTAGCTTCAATAATAGACAGATCACTTTAGAGCTTAAGTGTAAGTGAGCTGTAACCAGTAAATTCTGCTGTCTCCATTGTGTCTCTTACCGTAACATAGATGTATATGTACGGTCGCCAGATTTCTCTCTCTGTTTTACATCATTGACGCTCCTGTTTCAGCAAATGTCACATTGTATAGTTTAGGACTGCCACAAAAGTGTCTAAATATAGCATTTTACTACTATATCTTTTTTGTATATAACAAGAGCAATTTATTGAGGATGTTGAACAGAATTTGACTGCAACTTATGTAAGGACACTACAAACTACACAAGGTCTTTACAATTCGATTTTTATCGACCCCTGAGTAATTGTACTGATAAAATAAAAATGTGAGACAAACTTTTAAGCAGTAATGGTTGTTTTTCCTCCTACAGGCAGAAACTCAGCTGAGTGGCCAAAACGAGTGGCACTCTGATTAAAGACATAGGATGATTCATTTACAAAGGAGAGGAGAAAGTTTATTTGATGGAAAAGTGCGACTCCAGGATTGTGGACGAGCTTCTTTAAATCAATTTGTCCTGAGTTTGGAGTGAATCCACTTCTGAGGAAGAGGGGCCACTATGATCGCCACTGCTCTGCGCTGGCTCACCCTCATATTCCTTATCATCATAACCATTGGAGGTAATGTGCTGGTCTGTTTAGCTGTTGGACTCAGTCGTCGACTATGGCGCATCAGAAACTGCTTTGTGGTGTCACTGGCGATCACGGACCTGCTCCTGGGCCTGTTGGTGCTGCCCTTCTCTGCTAGTGTGGAGCTCCGCAGGGGGAAATGGGCCCTCGGAGGAGCCCTGTGTAATCTGTACATCTCATTGGACGTCATGCTGTGTACGTCATCCATATTAACCCTCATGGCCATTAGTGTGGACAGATACCTGGCTATCTCTGCTCCCCTCAGTTACCCCCGCAGAGTAACCACTGTGAGAGTGACACTCGCAACTGTGGCCATCTGGACCTGCTCGCTGGCGGTGGCCTTCTTGCCTATCCACATGGGCTGGAACACAGCCGACTACAAAGTCCAGCACTTGGACTGGACCATAGGAGACGAGGACAAAGAAGGCCAGTACTGCCAGTACGAATGGAATAACAACTTTGTTATTGCGTATGCTGCTGGCACGTTTTACCTGCCACTGCTGCTCATGACTGGAATGTACCTTTGCATATTTAGAGTGGCACGAGAACAGGTCAGTACTCATTACTCAGGACTGAAGGCACACACAAGGGGCACTTATGCATGTTATACTTTTCTATCTTCTACTGTGCGTATAGCAAACCAAGATGAGGCAACCAAAAATATCAAATCAATATATTGTATGTAAATATAGATTGAGAAGGCCCACTTGTAATCATGTCTGGATATGAGACCTTTAACCGCCTGATCAATAAACATATCAATGTGCATTAGTTTGTTAGACACCAAGACTGTTTAGATAAAAATAACAATATATATATATACAAATAACGTTTGTTTATAATTTGTTAATCTGCAATTACTTTGTTCTAGAGGGAGATTTTTGCAGTTTTCTAATCTTCTCAGCACCGTTAGCTTTCCTGTCTGGTTATCTGTTTAAATGTGATTTATTGAAGAAACATTAACAGTGTCTGTTAGTTATTGGTTGTCTACTGTAGTTCTCGTATTTGTCTATATTAACAAGTTTAGCACATAACACATTTTACTAGTTTCTGTTAATTTATTTTTTCAGGTCCGTCGTATTCGAGCAGCCACTCCATCATTTGCACGCACTGCTTCAACTGCAGCAATATCCCAGGAGCACAAAGCCACAATAACTCTTGCTGCTGTTCTGGGGGCTTTTGTCATCTGCTGGCTCCCGTACTTTACCTACTTCACCTTCACGGGCATGCAAGGCAAGACAATACCACCTACCACACTCCATTCAGTAGTGCTGTGGCTGGGTTATTTCAACTCCGCCCTAAACCCGATCTTGTACCCGGCATTTAACAGGGACTTCCGTAGAGCATATGGAGAGCTGCTATGCTGCAGGAGGCCGTCTCACAGAAAGTTTGAACTCGCAAATGTGTCTGTGCACAAACGCTTGACCAATGGAACAAGTGTTTCTCAAAGGTCAAGTAGTCAGGACCATACTGGTATAGTGAATAAAGAACTCACTTTAAATAATTCAAATGGGGTCTAATAATTAAGATAATAGGACAAAATGCTATGGACCAGCTATCTCAGTCCTGGACTTTGGACCACTTTAAATACTGTAAAGCCTGCAAAGCGTGAGAAAGAAGTGTTCTGGACTGCATAAGGTACTTATTAAGGTGTGACCTGCAGTGAAGGGCAGTCAAAGTGTAACGTGTACAGTAATTTTTCATGTTAGTGGATAATATTATAATCTTACAGACACTAAACTAACCTTAACGTGTAATAAATGCCCTCTCTATTAGGTGACTGCCACTGTTTTTGGCCATGTGAGGAACCTTCAGCACATACTACACATACAGAGTTTGAAAACAGTCTAAAAAGCTGGATGTTAGCAGAGACATATCTGCAGTCAAAAGTAGTATTTGTTTATTGTGTCCTTATGCTCTTTATCTTTGCTTTTGTCGAGGTTGTATCAAAAGCATGCTGTTGGTGTAATTGTCACGACATTTATAAACTCCACAATTTCACCAACTTATGTAACACAGACTTATTACAGATTCAAAATAACAATATTCTCCATAATAGTAATAATAGAAGAAAGGACACTGCTGACATTTTCAGAACCCTTGATGTTACTATTCTATTATGTCCAAACACATCTTTACAGCACAAAGTACCAAACAATAAGCTGACTTTGACGTTTAACTGAATGAATATGGATTTATAGGTCTTTTATATGAATAATGCTAAAGTTTTGGGAATATGTCTAAAATATGGATTATAATTTTTCTAGGAAGACAGATCTGTAAATGCGGTCAAGCACGTTATTTTTATACACAACTACAGTAAATCAATACAAAGTCATCCTCACATTGTGTAACGGGAAGCCCACCCAACAGTGAAATCCAGATTGGAATAAATATATGACTAAGTAGGTTTTACTTCAGGCAGAGACACATGTGGTTAGTAAGTTTGTAATTAGTTTCTTTTCACTCTCTTTCAGTGTAAATATTAAAGTGAATAAGTGACAAGAGAGACGGGATGCAATAGTCACATTGAAACATTAACTGCAACTGAAGAAATGTCCATCCCGTTTTAAAACTATAATATGCAATATAGCCACATGTTTATAAAGAATTGCCAACAGTGTTTGTTTCTCCGAGTAAATGTGGGGGCTCAGTAGGTGGTAGAGTGGTTGTCCCTCAATCGCAAGGTTGGTGGTTTGATTCCTGCTTTCCCCACAGTTCATACTGTCATTGTGTCCTTGGGCAAGACACTTAACCCACCTTGCCTCCAGTGGTGTTCTGTAACACTGGGAATTACAGGCTTAATGTAAGTCGCTTTGGATAAAAGCGTCAGCTAAATGAATACATGTAGGACATTTTAATACAAGGTGAAAAAAACTTGTTTTACGAGTATTAAATGTGATAGTCTCGTATATTCATGAAGGCCACACTGAAAAGCGAGATAGTGGCAGTGCAAGTGTTATTGAGTGGGATTCAGGTCAGGAGGCAGGAGCAGGGCAGGATGAAGAGCGTTTAGTGCATGGGAGCATTTAAAATTGCTGAGTGTGCAGAAATCATAGTGAATAATGTAGCCACTTTGACTTCTGCACACTGCAGCTCTGCTGTTGAGACGTTGTCTGTGCCGCCTTTTGCACGAACAACTCTTTAAGTGCTGTCCGATATCATTTTGAACAATTAACTGCTGATGAACCAACTCAACACTAACAGCATAAAGAGGAGGAGATGGCTTTGAGCAGTTGATTTTAGTCATTATCAGTAGTATTGTTAATAAATAAGACAAAATTCTGTGTCAAATCATAGTTTATGTATTTTAGAGCATCTGCAATGAGAGACTAATTATTTCTAAATATTTGATTGTTGACACATAAACTACACTCAAGACCAATGGGGCACAAATGTTTTTTCTTTTGTTGTTGTTTTACCAGAGTAATATATTATGTGATGATGTGTTTTAACAGTGGTCTTTATGTAGATGGTGTTTTGGTATTGTTTTGGTCAAATATGGCTGAATATATCTTAAAACCATTTCCACAATAAAGAAAATGTCTCATGAACCGGTTGCCACCTGTGTTTCTGCTGTTTCTTGCCTTGAAAACTCTCAATGAATAAGTAAGCCTATTCTTTTGTTTTTGTCACCTGCAGAGACAACATAATGATGCTCAAATGTGTTTCCAGATGATACAAGCCCTAAAGGAGATCGTGTGCGTCACTGTTCATCAAAACATGCCTTCTTTTGGCTAACTTGTGCTAATTCAATATTGACCTGGTAATAGGGTCATTACACAGTGTTCTGTTGCCTTTCATTTTCTTTGTCATTATGACCGCTATTGCTGTTTATTTTCTAACCATATCATTTCCTATCTGCAGCTTTAAAAAATAAGAAATCTCACCAGCTATATTAAGAGCAGCACCATTTTCCAAATGTCAATAGCTATTATCACAGTGTGTTATGTGTCCACGTTAATAGAGTTCAATTTAACTCCACAGCCGAAGGGAAATTGAAGAAATAGACCAACAAATGTAGATTAACTGTGTCCTCAAAGATGAGGTGATTGGTGTCGGTTTTGTTAATGCATGGTTAAAGGTTTGGAGGAGTTACATCAGGACAAATTAAAATAACACTTTAGACATTAATGATCTCACACATCAGATCACAAACAGTGTTGAGACGTTAAAGCTGATAACCTAGAACACTACAGAAAATGATTACAGAACCCTTACGCTCAGCTAACTGTTACTCTGGCCTTGTTTTGATCCAGGGAATGCAGATCAAAGTGTTAGCAGCTAAATATATGGTGCAAAACATGTTTCTTATCATCTTATATAGATAACCATTCATTTGCAGTGTTATTATATTTATTGTCAGGCAATCTAATAGCATAATAGCATTCTTCAGACTTGTTATACACTTCAGTGTAAAAGTGTCGATTGTATTTCTCTATTGTGAATATGTAGGTATAGAAATGTATAGATAGATTGTGTTTGTGCATAAAAAAGCAAGCGACTGATCAAGAATCTCCACCAGAGGGCAGCAAACACGTGTTTTCACAAACCCCTCTGTCAGTAAACACATTAATTTCTCCATTATATCCTAACATTTAGACTCTTTGTATCCTTATATATGTGTATGTTATCAGTGTTGAAAACATTTGTAGACACAGAAAAGAAAGGAATGTTGGTTTTAAGTGAATTTTGTTTTATTTAATATATCTGTCAAGGCTTTTGAGGCTTTTCTGGTTGTAATTCAATGGGAATGACTCAGAAGCAGGTTGATTGTGTACATGAAATAATAAGTGAAATAAGTAAATTAATGTTGGTCATATTTTTAAAAACATTTGACGCTGCAGGGTGAGGCTGGAGGTGCTTCTTGGTGGTAGAAGCTGCAGGACTGAACATGAAAGTGCAGGTTTGAGGCTGGTTGTTTGTTGCTGGAGCTTAGTAGATACTTAACTTGAAGTACAGTCAGGTCCATAAATATTGGCACATCGACACAATTCTAATCTTTTTGGCTCTATACACCACCACAATGGATTTGAAATGAAACAAACAAGATGTGTTTTAACTGCAGACCTTTAGCTTTAATTTGAGGCTATTTCCATCCGAATCAGGTGAAAGGTGTAGGAATTACAAGGACTCTACTGCAACTATCTTCAGTTCCTGCTTGTTCTTTGGGTATTTTCCCTTCAGTCTTGTCTTCAGCAGGTGAAATGCATGCTCACTCAGATTCAGGTCAGGTGATTGACTTGGCCATTGCATAACATTTCACTTCTTTCCCATAAAAAAACTCTTTGGTTGCTTTCGCAGTATGCTTCAGGTCATTGTCCATCTGCACTGTGAACAGAGGCGATTTCTTTAAGACTGCAAGGGAAGCTCAGCTTCCCTTATAATGTCACAAAATTAATGGTCAAATATGTACTATTGTATTAACATTTTATTGACTAAAAATGCGTTGGAAAACGTTCATCTCAAAGACGAGTTCGTTCAGAATCAGTTACATACAGCAGGTCGGCTGACTCGATTTCCTTCTCATACATTCCCGCAGCGTCACAGTGCGTCTGTGAAGCACTGTCCAATGAGTTCGGAAGCATTTCGCTGAATATGAGCAGATAATATTGTCCGAAACACTTCAGAATTCATCCTGCTGCTTTTGTCAGCAGTCACATCATCAATAAATACAAGAGAACCAGTTCCATTGGCAGCCATACATGCCCACGCCATGACACTACCACCACATGCTTCACTGATGATGCTTTGTATCATGGGCAGTTCCTTTCCTTCTCCAGATTCTTCTCTTCCCATCACTCTGGGACAAGTTAATCTTGGTCTCATCGGTCCATAGGATGTTGGTCCAGAACTGTGAAGGCTTTTTAGATGTTTTTTGGCAAACTCTAAACTGGCCTTCCTGTTTTTGAGGCTCACCAATGGTTTACATCTTGTGGTGAACCTTCTGTATTCACTCTGGTGAAGTCTTGATTGTTGACTTTGACACACATACACCTACCTCCTGGAGAGTGTTCTTGATCTGGCCAACTGTTGTGAAGGGTGTTTTCTTCATCAGGGAAAGAATTCTTCGGTCATCCACCACAGTTGTTTTCCGTGGTCTTCCGGTGGGTTCTTTCTTTTTAAGGATGTTCCAAACATGTTAATTTGACCACACTTAAGGTTTTTGCTATCTCTCTGATGGGTTTGTTTTGTTTTTTCAGCCTAATGATGGCTTTCTTCACTGATAGTGACAGCTCTCATATTGAGAGTTGACAGCAACAGTTTCCAAATAAAAATAGCACACTTGAAATTAACTTTGAACTTTTTATCTGCTCCTTGTAAATGGGATAATAATCGAACACACACCTGGCCGTGGAACAGCTGAGCAGCCAATTGTCCCATTACTTTTGGTCCCTTAAAAAGTGGGAGGTACATATACAAACTGTTGTAATTCCTACACCGTTCACCTGATTTGGAAATACCTCAAATTAAAGCTAAAAGTCTGCAGTTAAAGCACATCTTGTTTGTTTCATTTCAAATCCATTGTGGTGTACTATGGAGCCAAAAAGATTAAAATTGTGTCGATGTCCCAATATTTCTGGACCTGACTGTGTATTGTAGAAGAGAATAGAAAGCACATGTCCAGTGTGTTTATCAGTGTGATGTTATGAATTATGCAAAAGTACTGTATACTATAGAGTATTAGATAATGACCAATTAACTGATGGGCAATGTAAATGTGCAGTACAATATATTTGTCAGGCAATAGTCCCAAAATAGCATTCGTCAGACTATCTCTTCAATTAAAAGTGATCTTTTAAATTTATTGTATAATGTGTATCTCCACCAGAGGGCAGCGAACTCCATCTGATAGTAATGAATTAATTAAACTAATGTATGTTATTTTATATTTAGGCCCGAGCCGGTGATGGCCGGGAGGGCCTATTGTTTTTGCTCGGATTTTTTTTTATTTTTTTATTTTTATTGTGACCAAATGATCCTAAATTTGACCCAGTGAACATGCACGAAAAGTCATTTTTATTGGTCCCAGACTTCAAGCTCGGCGAAAATGGTATGTTTTTGAAGTCGCCGAAAAAAAAATACGAGAAATGACTCAGTGGCGACCCCTACAAAATCAAAATACATTGGGCCTATGGAAAGTGAAAGTAACTTTTTTCCAACGTAGAAAAATGAAACTTGGTACATCCATAGGATACCTCAGGGCAAACAGAAAAGTCAATGACAGTCACACCCTAAACTCAACAGGAAGTCCGCCATGTGGGGTGAAACGCGCCACTAAAATCGCACTTTGCAGAAAGATGCAAATCATTGTGTTTTAATCTAAATGGCCCCAAATTTGGTGAGTATCATCTAGACACATGTGCCAACCAAAGTTGTGACTTTGTTGTTGATATCTTATCGGGTATGGGTGTGGCAAGCCTGTAACGAGGTGGCCATTTTTGTGAAAATAAAACGTCTCTTAACTCTCAAACGCCTTCTCGGATCGAGTTGGACCCAAATAGGCGTTTGTGCACATTCATGACCTGAACACAAAAATATGTAAATAAAAGGGTTATCTTTAGAAATGGCTCTCCAGCGCCCCTACAAACTTATAATGGGACCCAAGAATTTAGTTTGTCATAGAGACATGAAATTTGGTACACACATCTCTTATGTCATGACGAGCATAAAAGCCAATGACAACCACCCCCTATCTATAAATGTGTTGCCATAGCAACGTCCCAAATATTTGGAAAAAGTCAATGGGAAGTGAAAATTTTAGTTTGTTGTAGGCAAATGAAACTTGGTACACACATCCAGCATGGGCTTATGAACAAAAAGCCAATGGGGACCACACCCTATCACACACGGGAAGGCGGCCATTTTGAATTGAAAATTTGGTCCGACTTAAAATACACCTCTTTTTAAAAGTACAGAAAAAAGCTGCTTCATTCCACAGACACCAAACTTGGGCAAAATGAGCTAAACACATGTATGTAAAATAGACAAGTGTTTTTCTAGACTTTTTGCTCGAGTTATATTTTTTTATTATAATTCGGTATATATTTTTTATCATATTTTTCTGCAAAATGATCCTCAATTTAACCCAGTAAACGTACAACTAAAAGTCATTTTATTAGTCCCAGATTTCAAGCCCAGCGAAAAATTTATGTATTTGAAGTCCCGAAAAAAATACGAAAAATGACTCAGTGGCGACCCTAGAAAAGTCAAAATACTTTGGGACCAATGGAAAGTGAAAGTAACTTTATTCCAATGTAGAAAAATGAAACTTGGTACATCCATAGGACACCTCAGGGCAAACTGAAAAGTCAATGACAGCCACACTCTAAACTCAACAGGAAGTCCGCCATGTGGGGTGAAACGCATGGCCACTAAAATCGCACCACTTGCGCAAAAGATGCAAATCATTGTGTTTTAATCTAAATGGCCCCAAATTTGGTAAGTATCATCTAGACACGTGTGCCAACCTAAGTTGTGACTTTGTTGTTGATATCTTATCGGGTATGGGTGTGGCAAGCCTGTTACGAGGTGGCCATTTTATGAAAATAAAACGTCTCTTAACTCTCAAACGCCTTCTCGGATCGAGTTGGACCCAAAAGGCGTTTGTGCACATTCATGACCTGAACACAAAGACATGTAAATAAAGGGTTATCTTTAGAAATGGCTCTCCAGCGCCCCTACAAACTTATAATGGGACCCAAGAATTTAGTTTGTCATAGAGACATAAAATTTGGTACACACATCTCTTATGTCATGACGAGCATAAAAGCCAATGACAACCACCCCCTATCTATAAATGTGTTGCCATAGCAACGTCCCAAAAATGTGGAAAAAGTCAATGGGAAGTGAAATTTTTAGTTTGTTGTAGGCAAATGAAACTTGGTACACACATCCAGTATGGGCTTATGAACAAAAAAGCCAATGGGGACCACACCCTATCACACACGGGAAGGCGGCCATTTTGAATTGAAAATGTGAACCGACTTAAAATACACCTCTTTTTTAAAAGAACACAGAAAATAACTGCTTCATTCCACAGACACCAAACTTGGGCAAAATGAGCTAAACATATGTATGTAAAATAGACAAGCGTTTTTCTAGACTTTTTTGCTCGAGTTATATTTTTTATTATAATTCGGTATATATTTTTTATCATATTTTTTCTGCAAAATGATCCTCAATTTAACCCAGTAAACGTACAACTAAAAGTCATTTTTATTGGTCCCAGATTTCAAGCCCAGCGAAAAATTTATGTATTTGAAGTCCCCGAAAAAAAAATACGAAAAATGACTCAGTGGCGACCCCTAGAAAAGTCAAAATACATTGGGCCTATGGAAAGTGAAAGTAACTTTATTCCAATGTAGAAAAATGAAACTTGATACATCCATAGGACACCTCAGGGCAAACAGAAAAGTCAATGACAGCCACACTCTAAACTCAACAGGAAGTCCGCCATGTGGGGTGAAACTTATGGCCACTAAAATCGCACCCCTTGCGCAAAAAGATGCAAATCATTGTGTTTTAATCTAAATGGCCCCAAATTTGGTGAGTATCATCTAGACACGTGTGCCAACCAAAGTTGTGACTTTGTTTTATGATATCTTATCGGGTATGGGTGTGGCAAGCCTGTAACGAGGTGGCCATTTTTATGAAAATATAACGTCTCTTAACTCTCAAACGCCTTCTCGGATCGAGTTGGACCCAAATAGGCGTTTGTGCACATTCATGACCTGAACACAAAATATGTAAATAAAGGGTTATCTTTAGAAATGGCTCTCCAGCGCCCCCTACAAACTTATAATGGGACCCAAGAATTTAGTTTGTCATAGAGACATAAAATTTGGTACACACATCTCTTATGTCATGACGAGCATAAAAGCCAATGACAACCACCCCCTATCTATAAATGTGTTGCCATAGCAACATCCCAAATATGTGGAAAAAGTCAATGGGAAGTGAAAATTTTTAGTTTGTCGTAGGCAAATGAAACTTGATACATACATCCAGTATGGGCTTATGAACAAAAAAGCCAATGGGGACCACACCCTATCACACACGGGAAGGCGGCCATTTTGAATTGAAAATGTGAACGACTTAAAATACACCTCTTTTTAAAAGTACACAGAACAATAGCTGCTTCATTCCACAGACACCAAACTTGGGCAAAATGAGCTAAACACGTGTATGTAAAATAGACAAGTGTTTTTCTAGACTTTTTGCTCGAGTTATATTTTTATTATAAGTCGGTATATATTTTTTATCATATTTTTCTGCAAAATGATCCTCAATTTAACCCAGTAAACGTACAACTAAAAAGTCATTTTTATTGGTCCCAGATTTCAAGCCCAGCGAAAAATTTATGTATTTGAAGTCCCGAAAAAAATACGAAAAATGACTCAGTGGCGACCCTAGAAAAGTCAAAATACATCGGGCCTATGGAAAGTGAAAGTAACTTTATTCCAATGTAGAAAAATGAAACTTGATACATCCATAGGACACCTCAGGGCAAACAGAAAAGTCAATGACAGCCACACTCTAAACTCAACAGGAAGTCCGCCATGTGGGGTGAAACTTATGGCCACTAAAATCGCACCCCTTGCGCAAAAAGATGCAAATCATTGTGTTTTAATCTAAATGGCCCCAAATTTGGTGAGTATCATCTAGACATGTGTGCCAACCAAAGTTGTGACTTTGTTTATGATATCTTATCGGGTATGGGTGTGGCAAGCCTGTAACGAGGTGGCCATTTTTATGAAAATATAACGTCTCTTAACTCTCAAACGCCTTCTCGGATCGAGTTGGACCCAAAAAGGCGTTTGTGCACATTCATGACCTGAACACAATGATATGTAAAAAAAAGGGTTATCTTTAGAAATGGCTCTCCAGCGCCCCCTACAAACTTATAATGGGACCCAAGAATTTAGTTTGTCATAGAGACATAAAATTTGGTACACACATCTCTTATGTCATGACGAGCATAAAAGCCAATGACAACCACCCCTATCTATAAATGTGTTGCCATAGCAACATCCCAAATATGTGGAAAAGTCAATGGGAAGTGAAAATATTAGTTTGTCGTAGGCAAATGAAACTTGGTACACACATCCAGTATGGGCTTATGAACAAAAAGCCAATGGGGACCACACCCTATCACACACGGGAAGGCGGCCATTTTGAATTGAAAATGTGAACCGACTTAAAAAACACCAAATTTTTCCAATGTAGAAATACAAAACTTGGTACATCCATAGGACACCTCAGGGCAAACAGAAAAGTTTATTACAGCCATACCGTAAACTCAACTATAACTATGTTGGGTGGAATGCGTGACCACCTAAATCGCACTTGTAAACAGCTCCAAATTTGGTGAGTATCATCTAGACACGCAAAAAAAAGTTATCAATTTGTTTTTTGATACATTTGTGGCTGTGGTCGTAATGAGTCTGTGAAGAGGCAACTATTGGGAAATAAATGACATTTCCCAATTGCCAGGATCCTTCCTTTAGAGGAGGCCCCTCCAGAGCCACGGCTAGAGTCTTAGAAAACTCCTCAGAATCCTTTTACCCTGAAGTTTACGCTTTAAAGCACGAAATGCACTCCTCCGAGTGCATGTGTCCCCGCGGTCTCAAGAGAGGCGAGGGCCTTTATCGCCGCTTGCGGCTTTAATTACAGTTGTGGTTCTTTAAAAAAAATTTAAGTTCCTAGAGCTGTATTATTTTATTTTTCCGTTAATACCAGTATTGAATAATTTAGACAGAAGAGAACGACGGTAGCTCAGTGGGTAGAACGGCTGTCCTTTGACCGGCGGGTGGGCAGTTCGATCCCCGCTTGAAGACACTTAACCTACCTTGCCTACAGTTGTGTTTCAGCTGTAACACTGGTAAATAGCCTAATGTATGTAAAGCGCTACATAAAAAAAGAACAAGGAATGTTATGGTTTTAGGTGAATTTCATTTATTTAAATAATTCATGTTTTGAACTATGTACACTATTTACAAAGGAGAGTGTCTCTGGTAAAGACAAGATCTTTTTTGGGGGGCCCCCAAGGGGCCGGCTCTCCAGAAATGTCCACCTTGATGTGAGGAGGACAAGCCTCATGTGCAGTGGACTCCTCTATTTTCAGGAGACCAGAGGCTGTCTCCACAACAGTGAGGCGTGGACGCTGGAGTGCTTCCCACAGGCGCTGCTTGATCTTGCAGATGGGAGCTGCACATTAGAGTAACTTTGGGCAGAGGAGGAGTGGCAGGAGAAAGGTCAAGGGTGGGCTGTGGAGGCTGGTCAGGCAGCTGAGAGCCAAGGACCTGTAGAGGGGCAGAGCCGACTCGGATACTTTAAGGTACACCAAATACACTCAATATTTACAACCAGGTCTGTTGAGCTTGATTTATTCACAAGAGGCAGATAGTTCAGAGGTTTATTTTTTAAGTACAGAATCGAAATCCAAAAGACGTGGTCAAAAACAAGGCGAAGGTCATAAACACTAGAAGACTGATACACAAACTACACGAGGACCCGCTGGAATGCTCATACAGGGGTAGAGACAATCTGGCCGAGGACAGGGGAAAACACAAAGACTATAAAGGGAACACAATGAGGCACAGGTAGAACACTTTAAGGGAGGAGCAGTTTATAACAGTGGAGGGAAAGACACAAAGGCAGCTTGACACTACACAATAAGACACAGGAAATGAAATACACTACATAACAGACTGACTAAACTAAACACAAAATTGGGACATGACAGGAATTTGTTTTTTAGCTGGATGTCTGGTGTTGCTACATATGCTCTTGTGATGCCAGCATTCTTTTTTTTAATCCAATGCTGCTTTGGCTGGGCACCAGGTTTGTGCCAGGTGGCATCATTTTCTTTAATTCCCATTGCTTTGCTTAGTTTTGGGAATGAAAAATAGATACCAAGGCTGCAGTCGTTCAGCAGGTCCAACGTGTTGTTTAAAAAGTAAAAATAGGTAAAAGCATAATAATCCAGTTAAAAGAAAGTAAGAAGTAATGTAAAAAGAAATAATCATAAAGTCATTGGCTAAAGGTGGAGATGACTAAAAAGAAAACTAAAGCTGGCATGAGCAAGCAGAGGAGCGTCCGCACGCTTCAGGAGCAGGAGGACAAAGCCTAGTAAGTGCTAGTAACAAATTATTATTTGTGGTTCTTTGGTCCAAAATATGTCATGTTAGCAGTTACTTCCTTCTGTCGCTCTGCACCAGTGTCAGTCTGCCCCTGGACTTCCATCTACATCTACTTCTAGAGCCACTGTATCCCCTCATCAAGTCACAGGAGACAAAACCCACTGTCCTCTGACAGTTAGTCTGACATTCTGCTAAAAATACCAGAGAGAAGCTAATGTAGAAACTAAATCAACCTGTCACCGTTAAACCCAACCATAAAACCTATTGCAGATGTTTCCAAACATTTATCAGACAATTGTTCTCTGTGTTTTGAATAAACATCTGACTGGGACTGTGTTTCTACAGCCTGACCTTTAAGAAATACCTCCTTATATTCCTAGATTAAGATGGACCTTACATTATTTAATAAAATCATATCACTTTAAAGCATTTTATTTTTTTGGTTTATTTTTGTTTATTTTTATTGGTGTTTTGCGGTGCTTGACTAATATAAATGTGCCACTAGAAACTGAAACTGAATGTGTTGTATTTGAATTTGAAATGCTCTCACTGAATCTGAATTGTTCGCGTTGAATTAATGCTTTTTAAAAACTGTTTTTAAAGAGCGTAATTCGAAACAAACAACAGATTCAGTTTAAGTTATTCAAATTAAAAAACAACAAATTTAGTTTAATTTTCCCGGTGGTACAAATATTAGCCCATACAGTAACTTTTAAAGCGTTCTAACAAGAAGAAGCTTTAAGAGTTTAGTGTTGTTGTTGTATTCTTGCTCGTATT
The DNA here is from genome assembly GCA_024416835.2 of Perccottus glenii. NCBI lineage: Eukaryota > Metazoa > Chordata > Actinopteri > Gobiiformes > Odontobutidae > Perccottus > Perccottus glenii. The sequence goes on along the minus strand of CM044561.2, from coordinate 15,048,051 downwards.
TGCTGGAGAAGTGCATTATTTGCATTTGTAGTATGCAGACAATACATGCTGTGGCACTGTCACGTTGACCTTCTCCATCCAAGCTGGCAGTTTTTAACGATGTCGGTTCTGCTCAGCAGCGTTGGCCTTATTCTTCAGAATCGGGATTTTTGATTTTTTAGACTTGAGCTCTGATAATGAAGCCCTCAGACGTAAATTCACAGCTTGGGTTTCTGCCAGTTGGTTTTTCACATAAGCTTCCGTCTCTTCAAGATGTTTGTTCTTGGCTCTAAGCTGAGTCACTTCAGCTTCATTGGCCTCGATCAGTTCTTTTTGGGCTATGAGCTTTGCCACCACCTGCTCCATGTATTCTTTCAGACGGGCAATCTCATCTTCTTCGCTTTCTTGAAGATTATTGTTTGAAGATTTGAGATGAGCTTCACAGGAATCATTTTTTTCCAGTTTGATTTTCTGTTCTTCCTCCATGTCTTCTTCTATACTGGACACCAAGTTTTCAAAAACATTTTTAGTGTCTTCAAAATTGTTGTACATAGATTCCTTCCAAAAAATATCTGCAACCCAGTACTCATTGTCCTTCTCGCCCAGGTCATTTTTCAGATTGGCCATCTGACCTTCTAGAAAGACTGCGAATTCTTTAACACCATCGTGTATCTCAAGCCAATCTATATCTGTGTCACAGGCCTCATTTTCTTCCAGTTGGGCTTTTGGCTGTTCCTTCATGTCTTCTTTGAAACAGGCCATCTCGTTTTCTAGAAAGATCTGAGTTTCTTTAAGATCGTTGTTGGAAGATGTGAGGTCAGTAATCTCAGCTTCACAGGCCTTATTTTTCTCCAGTTGGGTTTTTGACTGTTCCTTCATGTCTTCTTTGAAACAGGCCATCTCGTCTTCTAGAAAGACCTGAGTTTCTTTAAGGTCGTTGTTGGAAGATGTGAGGTCAGTAATCTCAGCTTCACAGGCCTTATTTTTCTCCAGTAGGGTGTTTAGCTGTTCCTCCATGTCTTTTTTGAAACAGGCCATCTCGTCTTCTAGAAAGATCTGAGTTTCTTTAAGATCGTTGTTGGAAGATGTGAGGTAAGTAATCTCAGCTTCACAGGCCTTATTTTTCTCCAGTAGGGTGTTTAGCTGTTCCTCCATGTCTTTTTTGAAACAGGCCATCTCGTCTTCTAGAAAGACCTGAGTTTCTTTAAGATCGTTGTTGGAAGATGTGAGGTCAGTAATCTCAGCTTCACAGGCCTTATTTTTCTCCAGTAGGGTGTTTAGCTGTTCCTCCATGTCTTTTTTGAAACAGGCCATCTCGTCTTCTAGAAAGATCTGAGTTTCTTTAAGATCGTTGTTGGAAGATGTGAGGTCAGTAATCTCAGCTTCACAGGCCTTATTTTTCTCCAGTTGGGTTTTTAGTTGTTCCTCCATGTCTTTTTTGAAACAGGCCATCTCGTCTTCTAGAAAGATCTGAGTTTCTTTAAGATCGTTGTTGGAAGATGTGAGGTCAAAAATCTCAGCTTCACAGGCCTTATTTTTTTCCAGTTGGGTTTTTAGCTGTTCCTCCATGTCTTTTTTGAAACAGGCCATCTCGTCTTCTAGAAAGATCTGAGTTTCTTTAAGATCGTTGTTGGAAGATGTGAGGTCAATAATCTCAGCTTCACAGGCCTTATTTTTTTCCAGTTGGGTTTTAGCTGTTCCTCCATGTCTTTTTTGAAACAGGCCATCTCGTCTTCTAGAAAGATCTGAGTTTCTTTAAGATCGTTGTTGGAAGATGTGAGGTCAGTAATCTCAGCTTCACAGGCCTTATTTTTCTCCAGTTGGATTTTTAGCTGTTCCTCCAAATTCAGAATGGTGATCTTGTGCTCCTCCAGACTCTTTTGTGCCTCCTGAAGTTCACTGCTGTTGATGTGATGGAGCTTGCAGTGTTCTTGTGTGGCCTGTAGATCGAACACTAACATCCTCAGCTGTGAATTCCACAGCTGAGTTTCTGCCATGTTGTCTTTAAGCTGAGTAATCTCGGCATCAGAGGCCTCTTTGTGGATCCTTTGATTTTCCTCCAAGTTCTTATTGGTCCTCTTCTGCTCTGAAAGAGTCATTTTCAGATCCAAATGATCCACATGGAACCACTTGTTTTGTGACCAAAGTTCATCCTTTTCTTCAGTGAGGCGCAGAATTTCCTTCCTCAGAGATTTTTTACTCTGTTGAAAATAGCGCAGTTGTTTCTGAAATTTGCAGTGTGCAATCCCAGCGTACTTGCCGAGTACTTGCGGAAAAGTCTGATGACTTTCATCTCCGTGGTCTTCTGGTGCCTGTCCAGGTGCCAGCTCACTTTCTGTTGTGTTGTTGTGAGGCAAAACCTGAGAGAAATCAGATTCTTCCAGGTCTATCTCTGACCAGGTGGTGTTGTCCTCCTCACATTGATATTTACCCATTTCGTCCTGCTGGGTGAGGGTGTTCTCAAAAAGTCTGAGAGGGGTCTCCATGTGTCTTCTTCTTGTCGTGTAATTGTTAAAATGATCTATTCTTCAATTGTCTTCTAAACAGTGTGCTGCAGAGTTACTCAAGTGAAATTCTACAATGGTCCGTGACGTCAGATGATTTTCGAATTGTTTGATTCCGTGACGTCATCACGTAGTCTACGGCGCGAGCGTCGCAGCCACACAGGCCTCTATTTTAGAAAATAAATAACTTGGTGAAACTTTTATGTGAAGGAATTAAATTGTCTCAAGACTTTGATTTAACTCAAAACAAAACGATGTTGAGCACAGCAACAAAATAATCATTCAACTGTGGTTTTTTTTTCTAATTTATGTGAAGAATAATGAATTTCAACTGAATTTCCATTTTCCGTTTCAAAATTATTGCCCTACAGCGAATTATGTGCTCACTGTGGACCTTCCTACTTTTTAAAAAAATAGGCTTCAAAAACATACATAAATCAAGCACTAGCAGTTAACCATTGGCTCCGACCATGAGTGAACTAATTCTGATCTTCATTCTCTGTACTTCTGTCATATCAGAAACATTTAGAGGCTGGTGGCTGCAAATCCCACCAAAGACGCGTGTGACTGAGGTCTATAATAGTCAACTGCAAGTCGAATGGGGATTCAACTAAGAAGGAGCCAAATAATGTTTTATATACGACATCAAATTATGCTTTACTTTATAATGTGTGTGACTATTATCTATGTCTACAATAATAAATACACATCATAGATTAGGCTACGTATGCCACTATAAATACGCTGTTATCTAAGACTTCACCTAAAACCTCCAAGCAAAATATAAAATGTTTGGCTTTAGACATCATTTTATATTTGTCTTGGAGAGTAAGTTCAGAAACAGTTTCTGAACTTCTCTGTTATAGGCCACACTGCGCTGGACTTAATCAGGCCATGTTTCTGTTCCAATGTTTCACACATGACATGGTTACACGGAGCTGCTCAGTGACGACCCAAGTCTCATTTCTCTACTGCTGTCTGAACCCTGTAGACTGTGTTAAAGCGCCACCCTGTGGCTTTTTAGAGCACAAAGTCCAAATGTACTACATACAGCACTGACATGTGACAAAATTATAACAATAAATGATGATGGCTGAGGTCAGGAAAACATGTAATTACAATAACACAAATTAGAATTGTTTGAATTTTTAATATTAAAGGGGTTGAAGAGCATCAAAAGTATTAAAATCATTAATTGAGCGGATTTGTATGACAATGCAATTTTAATGGTTATTTAAAATTTTAGAAATGAAGAAATAAAATGCTCCATCGAGCCAGTAGGAGGAATGAAATACTTAAAAATACAGTATGTCCCTTTTCAAACAGTGACGTTCGTAATCATACATAGGAATGAAAACAAATGGAATATCCCAGATCCATATTTGTACATTGTGCTGTGGTTGTGCAGCCACATCTTGCTGCAGATCTGATTTGTGGTTATGGAGGAAACAGGCCCGACTTGTCCCGTCCTGCCTTCACGTTCCCTGCATGGAGGATGTCATTTACTGTCTTCTTGCTCTCTTCACAAGCATTGGCCAACTCTGAGCTCAAAACCTAAAGACACAAAATAATCAAAGAGTATTAATAAACAGTTAAACCATTTCTCATTTATGGGTCAAAGCTTTTTTAATTCTGAACAAACGGATGCATGCAGACACATTTGATATGCACAAATCTGTCACATCAGTTTGGACACCCTTTTGACACGGTTCTGATATTTGTGTGGACGGTGAGTTCAAGGCCAGTGGAAAACAATTGGACATTTAAATTAGGCTGTCTATAGATGGAATATATGCATTTCTTAAAAGGCACGTCCAACGCTGGAGACACCTGCACTACCAGAAGGAGAAGGGCAGAGAGGTACAAACAATAAATTGTTGTGGCAATGAACTACTATACTAATACTACAAAAAATAACTACAGTATGAGAAGGAGCAACAGATAAGGCTTACTCCAGACATCTAGACCTAGTGCAGCTCATATAGACCCTATCTATAAGCCCTGTCAAAAAAGTCATGTCTTAAGCCTAGTCTTAAAGGTGGACAGGGTGTCTGCCTCCTGGACCTGGACGGGGAGCTGGTTCCATAACAGAGGAGCTTGATAGTAAAGCTACATTTGGAGAAGTTTAAGTGAGCGTGAGGTTGACAGGCGGATTGGTGCAGCTTCCCTAGGGAGGTGTTCCGGGCATGTCCCACCGGGAGGACATCCCGGGGAAGACCTAGGACACGCTGTAGAGACTCGGCTGGGCTGGGAACGCCTCGGTATCCCCCCGGAAGAGCTGTAGGAAGTGACTTCCTTCTCTCTGGAGAGAGGGAAGTCTGGGCGTCTCTGCTTAGACTGCTGACCCGCAACCCGGCCCCGGATAAGCGGTAGAAGATGGATACCACTGTTGAAAACTGACAATGGCCAGTTAGCCGCAGGGCTGACATTTAGACAGTGACAGACAACCATTCACTCTCACATTCATCCACCATTATTGGGGTGCATGTGGCAGAGTGGTTAGCACTCCTGCCTCACAGCAAGAAGGTTGTGAGTTCCAAACCCGGGCCTAGTGAATGAATGTGAGTAAGGGGGACCCCCTCGAAAATGACATGATGTTCATATGGGTGATTAAAAACAGAAAAGGTGTGAAAGGAGGGTTTGGAGATGAGTGACACATGTTAAGTCTTCCTTAAGTTGTGTCAGTTTCTGTGTGAATATGTGGTGTAATATTTTATATATTGTGTTTTAAACTATGTAGACCCAGTTAGTTATTCATTTAAACATATTTATATAAAAGACAAAACCTAATGTCAGACACACACACACAAAGGAAGGACCAGATAAAGACGCAGGTGTCTGTTATCGGAGGAGACGGAGCCGAGGAGGAGTAGCCCAAGGCCGTACAGAATGACATCAGGGAGTTAATGAGGAGATATACCAGGCCTTACAGGATGATGTCAGAAAGTTAATAATGAATTTTAAGGCTTTACAGGAAAGAGTTATTACTTTACTGATATCAAAACTGTATAAAAGCTTATGTCTACTGTTCAATCTTTAGTAGAGCTGGGGAGCCTACTCGGGTCGTTTATTGTGTTGGTTGTGAACAATAAAGACTCTAATGGCATGGAATCTGGTGTTGCGTTCATAACTTATTCAATACAATAGTGGCAAAGACTGAGAGGTCAGTTTTGACACTACAAATCCTAAATCCTGTTACAGAACTAATCATAAGCATTTTAATGAAAATGTTACCCCACACAGGGAAAATACAGGAAATAAATATTTCTATTCTAAATTTTGAAAAGTTTAAAGATGAACCTGCTAATTAAACAATAACAGTTAATTATTGGCAACAGCTAATGCTAAAGAAATGCTCAGTGCATTTTCCCTTGTTCCTGTTGTTTTCAGAGGAATGACAATAGGAAGAGATCAATTATGACAGGCATCTTTGTCATATTTGTTTAACAAATGTGTTTTGACATGAATTGATGATTTTGTATTTAAAATGTTTTCACACATGTATGAAGGAGTACTAGGCATTATATGCAGGATTCCAGGCTGTTGTCAATAAACCACCAGGTCCTGAGCTTTAGCTTTAGCCTCTTTTGATTTTGTAGTATTTTTTCTTTTGTCTTTGACAAACATCCTTCTCATGTGAACAAAGGATAAAATACAGAAAACAGTAGATTATCAACATTCATCCCCATATTGTTAAAAGGCTGTAGGTGTGGAATAAATGAGACTTTACTTTAAAGAATTATATTCAAAGACATATCCTTTTATTAAAAATTTCCAGACCCCTCACGGTGAGGAAAGTTAACTAAGGTTCAAGCGGACCTTGGCTGATTTTAATTGAAGACCCTGCACTACCTCAAGACATTTTTGTTAATGTAAAATATAACTCATTGTCATGTTCTATATAGAGATGTTATATTTATCTTTAATAAAAAAATAAAAATTATAATATTGTGACAGTTGTTTTCCCTTTGGTATCGAATATCGATATTTTTGAAGGTATCGTATCGAAGTTAGAAATTCCAGTATCGTGACAACACTACCAGAGAGTACAGTGTGCAATTTGCAATGTGTGAAAATTACATTAAAGACATTAACATCAATTCTTAAATAAAATCAACTGCTATTCCTAATTTGTTCACCGAGGGTCGCACTGATTTAGTTAGAGTACCCAGAACTGAACAGCAGAAGGCAGCAAATGCTTCCTCTTGTTGTTGAAATGACCCTCTATTGCACCCTCATTACCCCAAATGTCTTTCTGTCTATTTCTAATAATCGGTGCCACTAAAACACTCATCACTGAAAAAAATACAACAGCCTGCAAGGACAACTGAGAAAAGAGAAGACTAATGAGTTCACAGATCTGAGGAAACAGCAGCTCTTTTTTTACTGGAGCTGAGAGCTCAGTGATGCAGGCTGCAGCAGTGAAAGTTAATTACATTACTGCTACCAAAGTAGCATTAGCATCAAAATTATATTGTGAGCCATAAACCATAAAACATACAGTTGAAGGTTTTTTTCTAGCATTAGGCTTTCTTGGTTGCAATTGATGAGAGCACTGACAATAATGTATTTACTTTATTAAAAATAAAATAAAGGTTAGAAAATGGAGTTCTCAATTCAAGGTAATTAGGTTATTATTTTACTGGTCCGACCCACCTGAGATCAAGTTGGGCTGTATGTGGCCCCTGAAGTAAAAATGAGTTTGACAGCCCTGCTTTAGTCACTGATTGTCCACTGCATCTGACACTAAACACTGCTGATTACTGCTGGAGTTCTGCTGCCCTCTGTTGGAGACATCAGGAAACAAAAACAGATGATGTTTTATATTTGTCATCAAGAGCACATTTATCACACTAAGAACACATACATCTTTGCTATTTTTAGTTCCAGTACTGGCCTGAAACTGTGGCTTTGTGCCACCTGTCATTCAGCTCACATGACCTGAACCAAAGATTTGTGGGAAACTGCTGGTTTGTCGCTGCCTGCTCCTGCTTGGCACTGAAGGAACACCTGTGGAAGAAAGTGAGTAAAAGGCACCTGTTAGTAATTTCTGGTCTTCACCTCAGGGAATTTAAAAAAGTAGCACTCAAAACTGTCTGATTGATTATGTTTGTCCATTTTAGTTGATCCTAGACTGAAAGGAGCAGGAATGGGAGCCCAAACATCCAGAAAACTATTTTCAGAAAGTGGGTGGATGTGGTGGTGGACGACCGACTGCCTACTATTAATGGAGAGCTCATCTACTGTCACTCAAAACAAAACAATGAATTTTGGAGTGCTCCGCTGGAGAAGGCCTATGACAGGTCAGTATACCAAAGGCACAGTAATAGAAAAGTGTTTTCAACAGACGTTCAGGAGTCCCTGGATGGAGGCAACACTGGGGATGCAGTGGTGGATTTCAGAGGAGCTGTGGCAGAGGCCATTGACCTGGAGGCAGGAGCTTTCTATTAGGACCAGAAGAAACAGGACAATCTGTTTGATGATCTCTTGTTAAAATGTCATTTTTAATGTCATTTTAGTGGGTGTACACTAGAGCGTTTCGAGGGGCCGGCTTTCCAGAAATGTCCACCTCGATGTGAGGAGGACAAGCCTCGTGTGCAGTGGACTCCTCTATTTTCAGGAGACCAGAGGCTGTCTCCACAACAGTGAGGCGTGGACGCTGGAGAGCCCAAGAGAGTAAGGACATGGGTGGCCATTTTTGTGCCTTTGAAATGCAAACAAAAAATAAAAACAATAAAAAAGCAGACTCACTGTTCATTTGTTATAAGTCATTTGGATTTTCCCTGATGTTTGATAAAAAGTCTCTTTGCCAAATAAACAAGGACATATATCCTTTTGTTAAAAACCTACTTGAGCATGTCATCCACTACTGAGTGGTAGATGCTCTGATACTGCTCCACAGTCTAACCGTGGATCATCACAGGATCACTGTCAGCTCCAGAGCTCTGTCCTGAAGTGGACGGCTCGGGGTCACACGCTCTGAGCAGCGGAGGAGGGCTGGGGGCAGCGGGTCAAGCCCAGGAACTCTGGGAGCTCTGCAGAGTTGCTGGACAGATGGGAGCTGCACATTTGGAGTAACTTTGGGCAGACGAATAGTGGCAGGAGGAAGGTCAAGGGTGGGCTGTGGAGGCTGGTCAGGCAGCTGAGAGCCAAGGACCTGTGGAGTGGCAGGGCCGACTCAGATACTTTGAGGTACGCCAAATATGCTCTATATTTATAACCAGGTCTGTTGAGCTTGATTTATTCATCTTCAACTAATGCTTGGCTAATTTTATAAGTGTTCTGCAGAAACTAACACAACACCATGAGCTTTTCCATGATCTCTAGAAAAACCTCTGGTGGTTACCTGCTTCCAGTAGCCCTCAGACTTGTCCTGACCCCTGGGCAGCCGCTTCCTCTTCCTCCGGCAAAAAACACTGCAACAAAACAATGCATTTTTTACAATAAGACAGAATTTAAAGTAATAAAAATAATGAAAAATTATGACATCAACAAAGACATCACACACAATAGAAAGCACATGTTCAGTGTGTTTATCAGTCTGGTGTGATGTCATGAATTGATAGATTATAGTATTCATAATGCACAAGTACTGTGTAGTTTAAATTATTAAATAATAGTATCCCCCTTAGACCCGAACTTTATTTTGGCATGTATTTTAGATTTCCTCTAGCCATTTAGGGTTAGGAGGAACCAATAAACATAATAACCAGATATTATCTTTGAACATTAGGCACTTTTTGAAAAAAAAATGATGTCCACGTATGACACTCGGTCTGTACTCCTCCAAACACAATGAATATACCATTGTATAACAAAATGCAAATGTATTTATTTCAGCCTGAACACACTGTTGCAAATATAACCATTTCAACTTTTGAACATGGATATGGAAAAACTAAAATGAAGAAATATGCTAACAAAGGCTACCTTGACAATTCGCTCTACTACTCCAAACTAGTAATGTCCTTTTTTGTCTGTGGGAACCGTTTATTACATTTAACCACTGTAAAAGACTGTGTAACAGTTGCATGCAGCTTGCAGGCACAGGAACACCTTGCATGTTATTACTATTCTTGGCTCCATTTGCATGTCCTCTACTGTGTGCTGTTGTCTACCAACCTCCAAAATATAATAAAGATTTTATTTGGGAGTTCTCTGAGTTACTTGGGGAATTACGAACACAATACGACAGTTTATTAATTTGTGGTGATTTTAATATTTACGTTTGCTGCCCATCAAGTCAGCTGGCCAATGACTTTCAGAGCCTTCTGATCTCTTTGGATCTGACACAATCATCCCCACACACCAGCACGGTCACACATTGGACCTGATCATTTCTCATGGACTCACTGTATTAATCTCAGAAATAAGTGACATTTGCATTTCAGACCACCTTCCTGTTATGTTTGAATTCAAAGGCCCAGTCCCTGCAGCAAAATCCCTTACTCCAGCCGGTCACCGCCGCATCATCACTTCCACCACAGCTGGAGAATTTGCTGCTGCCTTTATCAACACCACTCTTTACTCTCAGGACAAAGTGGACTTTCCACTCTGCACAGAAGTCTTCATCTCCTCCTTCAACTCCACCTGCTCAGAGATTGTCAACATCATTGCTCCTTTCAGGTGCAGAACTGTCAGGACTCAACTAGAGCCTTGGCTTAATGACACCACTCGTGCCCTTAGGCGGACGTGCAGGCAGGCCGAGCGCAAGTGGAAAAAGGACAAGTTACATGTTTCATTGGGTATATTGAGAGACAGTCTTACTGAATATCAAAATGCAGTCAAAGCAGCTAAATGTCAGTATCTGTCTGATGTTATTTCCACCAGCTCTAATCGTCCTAGAGCGCTATTCAATACAATTCAGTCTGTTATAAATCCATCTAGTAATGCTCTACACCAGGCCTCAAAGTCAACTTGTAATGATTTTCTCCATTATTTTGTTGATAAAGTAGCCTCTGTTAAACAGAACATTAAGAACATGTCTAACACTTTTGACTTGTGCCCTTCTCCTGTCCTCACTGTGTTTAATGTGTTTGAGCCAGTGTCACTCCCTCTCCTCTCTGAGGTGGTCCAGGGGCTGAGACTGACCAACTGTCCTCTGGACATTATCCCCCAACAGGTTTTTTAACACAATGGGCCCATGCCTCCTCTCATTTATAAACAGCTGCGTAAGTTTAGGTTCTGTACCAACTGTATTCAAGCACGCAGTGGTCAGGTCTCTGCTAAAAAAACCCAACCTTGATCCAACCGTTTTGTCAAATTTTAGACCTGTGTCCCATTTACCTTTTCTATCCAAGGTTTTGGAAAAGATGGAGAACAATCACATCTTTGAAAAGTTTCAGTCTGGCTTTAGGACACGACACAGCACTGAGTCTGCTCTTCTCAAAGTACAAAACGACATTCTCTTGTCCCTCGATGAGAAAAAGCCAGTGCTGCTCATAATGCTGGATCTTACTGCAGCATTTGACACCGTGGACGACTCAGCGCTGCCCTGGAGAAAGCCATCCATGCTTTTATTAGCTCCCGCATAGACTACTGCAGTGCACTCTATGTGGGAGTTAACCAAACTGGACTTCACCGTTTGCAGCTCGTGCAAAACGCTGCTGCCCGACTGCTAACTAACAGTCGTAAACATGAACACATAACACCTGTCCTGTACTCCCTGCACTGGTTCCCTGTTCAGTTTAGAATTAATTTTAAAATCTTAATGTTTGTTAATAAATGCACTCACGAGCCTTGCACCTTCTTATTTGTGTGAGATTCTGACCCTTCACCAACCCAGCAGAGCTCTACGTTCTGCTGGACAACATCTGCTGAAGGTGCGGTCCCGGTTCAAACAGTGGGGCGATCGTTCTTTTGCAGTGGTCGGTCCTAAACTCTGGAACTCGTTGCCCATTGTTACGTTCCATCACTGACCGGCCTTTATTTTTTAGTTTTTATTGTGTAAATGCGTTTTTAAACCTATTTGTAAAAATTTTTATTTTTTATTAATGTTTTTAAGCACCTTGGTTCAATCTGTGGTTGTTGGAAGGCGCTATATAAATAAATATTGATTGATGTTACACACCGGACTCGAGTTTTCCCAGAACAGCCTGTCGCCCCGCATCTCCATTCTCCAGGTTGACCGCGGCTGGAAAATGTGCATTAGCCCTTCTGCGGACTGAGATAGGGTTAGGGTCCTTGCCTGAGACCTGCAGCCTTTCAAAATGCGGTCCAGAAAAGGTCTAACCTTCCAAAATTTGTCACATTCCCTCAGGTCTTCTGGAATGTCATTATCAATGACCACATTAATTGATTGCCTCAGTTTGAAAAAACTGTCATGTGTTCATCTTTCGGTGATGGCTGGGAATCTTAACGCGCTGGGCCAGTACATCCTGATTTGTGGATACGGACACACAACATCATCACAGGCACCAAAGAAATGTTACATCTCGTCAACTGATGTGTCGAGAGGGTACACACTCCTATTTAGTGCCGTAGCATTGGAGCAGCATACAATCAGTTTCATTAAATCTTGATCAATGTACTGGTTAATATGTTTCAGTGTGGTCCAGCCAGTTCTCTGTCCTGCTCAGTTTCCTCCTCAGGCTCAAACTGGGCTAAGTTTGGGGTCAATTGAGCAGCCCTCCAGCGCACTCCACGTCCTACAGACTCAGAATCAAAATATTGGTCCTGGTGTTGGTTCTTTAAGGTCATTGTATGATCCATCAGACTCAACCCGCTGAGTGCACAAAAGGGCCATTCTATGATCTGAATAACAACATGTATACAGGTATCGTAAATTAGCACCTTGCAACAATGACACAACACAGTGCATCTTGTTGTTTGGCACAAGTGTGTTATAGTTCCAATATTACTGTCATGTCGATGGGGAATAAACTAAACAATACACAACCACTGGCTTACCATCATTTCCAGCACGGAGATGTTTATGTCTTTGGCTGGCCTCAGTGGGCTTTGGAATGGGGTCCTCATTCTTGCTACTCTTCTCCTCACTGCTGCTAGGCTCCTGTTGTAGAGGATGGTAATCTGCATCCTCCACGGGGTCATCAGTGTCAGACAACTCCTCTATGTCTGAGTTGTCACCAGCAATACTAAGTACAAATTCAAAAGCTTTTGACAGAGACATACACGCTGAAAAATAAGAAAAATTTTAGTAAAAATCAGTGTTACGTTATTTCTCACACATGGAATGACAATTTATACTGTTGTAAACTATTTAAAACTAATGTTTTCTAATAAAATATTCCCAAACTATGTTTTCACACTCAAATGTTTTGCTAGCATTTTTACATTTTCAGTGAAGCTAGGTCCCTCTGTCCACATTTGTGGACCTGAAGTTTAAACACATGGTAGATCTATACTGTTCCAAACCTTTGTCAAATGTGCATGCCATATTAAACATACAACACTACTATTCATAACTTAACAAGAATCAACAATGAAATTGAATTCGATTTTTTTACCTTGTCAAAGTTTGGTAAGGGTGTGGCTGCTAGAGTTTTCGAATGCATTTGCCGCCATCTTGAAATCTTCCTGTAAAGTGTTTTTCTCTCTGACACCACCAGATGGCAGTGTAGGTGGCCACGTTTGTGTACAACAGGTTCCAGTTACACAGAATTAAGTATTATTATGAGGCAGATAACCAAAAAGTCATGTCCACGTATGTGGACGCCAGGTCGTAGGAGAGTATATAGTATAATAATATATTACTCTAATTTCTAGCGGGGTTATCTGTTTCTCTTTTTTTCTGCCAGAAATGGTCCTACTTTCTTCATTTGACTTAAAAATTGTACAATTTAACCAAATATGGCGTTTTCTGGACTCTCAATGAAAGGATGTGGTTAAAAGATGCTCACATGCTCCATGCTGAACGTTGTTCAGTTGCACGGCAGGTCGTTATTAGAAAAGACCTGGATAAAAGAGGTCTTTGCGTTTGAGAAATCGTTGAGTGAAACTCTGCGTGTTTTTTTTTTTTTTTTTTAAGTCCAAAAATGGAATGTGGCTCAGTTGTTAAGTAATAAAAAGTCATTAAGTTGTTGATATACATTTTTGATGACTTTTCCTAAAAATGGCAGGTTTGATATGGGCCGATAGTTGTTGAGCACTGTAGTATCAAGACTGCTCTTCTTTAGGAGAGGCTTAATGACAGCAGTTTTAAGGCCCTTGGAAATGTCCCAGACTGTAAGGAATTATGGATTATATCAGTGAGTTGTGGTAACAAACTGCTTAGTACTGATTTTAGAAATCTAGTGGGTAAAACATCGAGGCAGCAGGTGGATGAACTCAGGCTGGAGACAGTTTTTTCAATTGTTCTGTCATTAATGGGTGTAAATGTGTTAACCTAACACAGAACAACAAAGAAGTGTCTCCCAGGTAGCTGCAGTGTTGTTGTATGCCCTTTGGACTGTATCGCATGCCTTAAACCATGTCTTTGAAAAACACTGCAAACTCATTGCATTTAGTGGTGGAAACTAATTCTGAAGTATATGGAGCTGGAGGGTTTGTAATCTGTTCACTGTAGTAAACAGGACACGCGAGTTGTTACTGCTGTTGTTGATGATCTCTGAGAAGAATATTTCTCTTGCTTTTTGCAAAGTTTGATTGAAAACATGCCAATTTTCCTTTTGTACTTAATAATGTATTAAGAGTTTCAATTTACACCATTTTCTTTCAGCTTTTCTGCATTCCCTTTTCTGTGCCCTGACAGAGTTACCATTAATGTGTCTCTTAATGTGTCTCCACAAAGCCTTCTGCCTCTTCCTGATCACTTTAACCTTAACAGGATCAATGGTGTCCATAACATTCAAAACACCTGAAGTATAACAATTCAACCAATTATCAACTTGACCTGATGAGGCATTTTTAAACCTGATTGCCTCCATAAACTGTGTCCTGGTGTTACCATTAATGTGTCTCTTCTGAACAACTGTTGGTCCAGCAGCAACTTTTGGAATTATTTACAGAAGGAAAAAGACACAAGAATGATCAGATAGAGCAACATCAATCACAGTGACATCTGAAATATGAACACCTTTAGTAATGTCCAGAGTATGACCTCTGTTATGGGTCGGCTCATTAACATGCTGACAAAGACCAAAAGTATCAACAATAGTATAAAGTTCTTTGGCATTTCTGTCACAAATATTATCCACATGCACATTAAAATCACCAGATATGACTATTTGTTCAAATTCTGTGCAGATAACCAAAAACATTTCAGGTTTATAAAGGACTACATATAAAATGGATGGAGAAAACCTCAACTCCATTTTGAATGACACATACTCAAATGATGAAAACTCTCCAAGTGATAGCTTCTGGATACATACACAACCACCCTTTTTGTTTTCCTGCATTTTGGATAAAAATGTGAAATTTGATGGGGTGAATTCAATAAGGACCGCATTTCCAGTCTTGCTGTCTAACCATGTTTCTGTTTAAAACATCAAATCAAGCTTATTTGAAGTTATAAAATCATTAATTAAAAAAGATTTGTTTCCCAAAGACCTGACATTGAACACTGCAGGTTTAGAGTCCATTTAAGCAGGACCTGACTTTAACTGTTTGCAGGGGATTTGAATCAGATTTGTCTGATTAGACAATCTGACTGTTATTCTCTTCTCCAATCGACTTCTGACTGGAGCTATGGAGCTTGGGGGGGAGTGTTCTCCCCCAGGGCCTCAGGTTGATAAGTGGTTTATTATGACGAAAAGGCCTGGAACAGCAGAGGCCCTCAGTGTCCTAATCGCTGATTGTAGCCTTGATGCTAGTCAAGACTTTTAGAGCCTGGGAAGAGGTGGAGGGGGTGCATTGGACTGGGCGAGGTGGAGAAGTGGTACTCCTGGGTGGTATTGGGGGTAATGTTTTTAGGGATGATGACAGTACTCATGATCTGGCCAAGTTAGGTGTAAGCGGTATCATTTTAATTCCAGATTTTACCAAACTTTCCAGGTGATCTGGAAATCCCATTGGTGAATCCAGGGATGGGACAGAGATGGTGAGGTCTGCAGAAGGTGTTGATGTTACTGGGGGGGTCCAGGGTCCTATTGGGGGGGTTCATGGCAGTGGTGGAGGTGTTGATGGTGGTACAGTCAGAGGAGGATCTTTGGTTGGTGAGTGCTTTTTTCATTCAGTGGCTGATAGCTTCTTAGAGGACCCTTTCTTTGTTAAAGAGGGCGCCCAGAACAATTTAGGTGTCTCCGGGAGTGCAGGAGATTATGCGTTAGCCTCCTGACCCCTCGCCTGTTTATGTATGGGCCTTTTCCTTTGAACAGGTCGTCACGCTGCCAAAACAAGTTGAAGTTATCAATGAAGTGCACTCCTCTTGTCTCACAGGCCTTGGACAGCCATGTATTTAATGCAAGCAGCCGACTGAATTTACTAATCCGCCTGTCGATGTTTGGGAGTGGTCCACTGATAAAGGATTGCATCTAAAAGCCTGGAAATATCATTTTTTAAAACTTCTGATTCCCCCTTCCTGGTGTCAACTGTGCCCACGTGTACCGTCAGCTGTTTAATCCCTCTGTGTTTGAACATGACTTGGGGGAGGAGTGCTGTTGGATAGCTGCATGTAACAAATCTACTGTTGTTTATGTCTGATAGCACCGTCTCAAAGCAGCAGAATACTTCTGTCCTTCACTTTTGGCATAGATTCTCTGTCTCTGTTTGCCTGGTGCTTTTCCACAGATTCTGTTTTCTGTTTTCCATAGAATAGATATTATTTACTCTATGTTTTTCAGTTACTGCAGTTTTTTGGTTCATTCACCTTTAGCTTAGTCAATGGTTGGAATCTGTTTTTTAGCTGGATGTCTGGTGATGCTACATATGCTCTTGTGATGCCAGCATTATTTTTTTCTTTTTTCTAATCCAGTGCTGCTTTGGCTGGGCACCAGGTTTATGCCAGGTGGCATCATTTTGTTTAATTCCCATTGCTTTGCTCAGTTTTGGGAATAAAAATAGATACCAAGGCTGCAGTCGCTCAGCAGGTCCAACGTGTTGTTTCAAAAGTAAAAATAAGTAAAAACATAATGCCTCATAACAAGAAGGTTGTGAGTTCAAAACCCGGCCGACTCAAACACGTTCCCTCCACGTGTTACCGTGGGTTCTCTCCGGGTACTCCGGCTTCCTCCCACCGTCCAAAGACATGCATGTTAATTGGCAACTCTAAAGTGTCCCTAGTGAATGAATGTGAGAGTGAATGGTTGTCTGCCACTGGGATAGGCTACAGTCAACTGCGACCCCTAACGGGACAAAGCGGTAGAAAATGAATGAATGAATAATAATCCAGTTAAAAGAAAGTAAAAAGTAATGTAAAAAGAAATAATCATAAAGTCATTGGCTAAAGGTGGAGATAACTAAAAAGAAAACTAAAGCTGGCATGAGCAAGCAGAGGAGCGTCCGCACTCTTCAGGAGCAGGAGGACAAAGCCTAGTAAGTGCTAGTAACAAATTATTATTTGTGGTTCTTTGGTCCAAAATATGTCATGTTAGCAGTTACTTCCTTCTGTCGCTCTGCACCAGTGTCAGTCTGCCCCTGGACCTCCATCTACATCTACTTCTAGAGCCACTGTATCCCCTCATCAAGTCACAGGAGTCAAAACCCACTGTCCTCTGACAGTTAGTCTGACATTCTGCTAAAAATACCAGAGATAAGCTAATGTAGAAACTAATTCAACCTGTCACCGTTAAACTCAACCATAAAACCTATTGCAGATGTTTCCAAACATTTATCAGACAATTGTTCTCTGTGTTTTGAATAAACATCTGACTGGGACTGTGTTTCTACAGCCTGACCTTTAAGAAATACCTCCTTTATATTCATAGATTAAGATGGACCTTACATTATTTAATAAAATCATATCACTTTAAAGCATTTTTTTTTTTTTGGTTTATTTTTGTTTATTTAAATTGGTGTTTTGCGGTGCTTGACTAATATAAATGTGCCACTAGAAACTGAAACTGAATGTGTTGTATTTGAATTTGAAATGCTCTCACTGAATCTGAATTGTTCATGTTGAATTAATGCTTTTTAAAAACTGTTTTTAAAGAGCGTAATTCGAAACAAACAACAGATTCAGTTTAAGTTATTCAAATTAAAAAACAACAAATTTAGTTTAATTTTCCCGGTGGTACAAATATTAGCCCATACAGTAACTTTTAAAGCGTTCTAACAAGAAGAAGCTTTAAGAGTTTAGTGTTGTTGTTGTATTCTTGCTCGTATTTGCTGGAGAAGTGCATTATTTGCGTTTGTAGTATGCAGACAATACATGCTGTGGCACTGTCACGTTGACCTTCTCCATCCAAGCTGGCAGTTTTTAACGATGTTGGTTCTGCTCAGCAGCGTTGGCCTTATTCTTCAGAATCGGGATTTTTGATTCTTTAGACTTGAGCTCTGATAATGAAGCCCTCAGACGTAAATTCACAGCTTGGGTTTCTGCCAGTTGGTTTTTCACATAAGCTTCCGTCTCTTCAAGATGTTTGTTCTTAGCTCTAAGCTGAGTCACTTCAGCTTCATTGGCCTCGATCAGTTCTTTTTGGGCTATGAGCTTTGCCACCACCTGCTCCATGTATTCTTTCAGACGGGCAATCTCATCTTCTTCGCTTTCTTGAAGATTATTGTTTGAAGATTTGAGATGAGCTTCACAGGAATCATTTTTTTCCAGTTTGATTTTCTGCTCTTCCTCCATGTCTTCTTCTATACTGGACACCAAGTTTTCAAAAACATTTTTAGTGTCTTCAAAATTGTTGTACATAGATTCCTTCCAAAAAATATCTGCAACCCAGTACTCATTGTCCTTCTCGTCCAGGTCATTTTTCAGATTGGCCATCTGACCTTCTAGAAAGACTGCGAATTCCTTAACACCATTGTGTATCTCAAGCCAATCTATATCTGTGTCACAGGCCTCATTTTTTTCCAGTTGGGTTTTTGGCTGTTCCTTCATGTCTTCTTTGAAACAGGCCATCTCGTTTTCTAGAAAGATCTGTGTTTCTTTAAGATCGTTATTGGAAGATGTGAGGTCAGTAATCTCAGCTTCACAGGCCTTATTTTTCTCCAGTTGGGTTTTTGACTGTTCCTTCATGTCTTCTTTGAAACAGGCCATCTCGTCTTCTAGAAAGATCTGAGTTTCTTTAAGATCGTTGTTGGAAGATGTGAGGTCAGTAATCTCAGCTTCACAGGCCTTATTTTTCTCCAGTAGGGTGTTTAGCTGTTCCTCCATGTCTTTTTTGAAACAGGCCATCTGTCTTCTAGAAAGATCTGAGTTTCTTTAAGATCGTTGTTGGAAGATGTGAGGTCAGTAATCTCAGCTTCACAGGCCTTATTTTTCTCCAGTTGGGTTTTTAGCTGTTCCTCCATGTCTTTTTTGAAACAGGCCATCTCGTCTTCTAGAAAGATCTGAGTTTCTTTAAGATCGTTGTTGGAAGATGTGAGGTAAGTAATCTCAGCTTCACAGGCCTTATTTTTCTCCAGTTGGGTTTTTAGCTGTTCCTCCATGTCTTTTTTGAAACAGGCCATCTCGTCTTCTAGAAAGATCTGAGTTTCTTTAAGATCGTTGTTGGAAGATGTGAGGTCAGTAATCTCAGCTTCACAGGCCTTATTTTTCTCCAGTAGGGTGTTTAGCTGTTCCTCCATGTCTTTTTTGAAACAGGCCATCTCGTCTTCTAGAAAGATCTGAGTTTCTTTAAGATCGTTGTTGGAAGATGTGAGGTCAGTAATCTCAGCTTCACAGGCCTTATTTTTTTCCAGTTGGGTTTTTAGCTGTTCCTCCATGTCTTTTTTGAAACAGGCCATCTCGCCTTCTAGAAAGATCTGAGTTTCTTTAAGATCGTTGTTGGAAGATGTGAGGTCAGTAATCTCAGCTTCACAGGCCTTATTTTTTCCAGTGGGTGTTTAGCTGTTCCTCCATGTCTTTTTTGAAACAGGCCATCTCGTCTTCTAGAAAGATCTGAGTTTCTTTAAGATCGTTGTTGGAAGATGTGAGGTCAGTAATCTCAGCTTCACAGGCCTTATTTTTTTCCAGTTGGGTTTTTAGCTGTTCCTCCATGTCTTTTTTGAAACAGGCCATCTCGTCTTCTAGAAAGATCTGAGTTTCTTTAAGATCGTTGTTGGAAGATGTGAGGTAAGTAATCTCAGCTTCACAGGCCTTATTTTTCTCCAGTTGGATTTTTAGCTGTTCCTCCAAATTCAGAATGGTGATCTTGTGCTCCTCCAGACTCTTTTGTGCCTCCTGAAGTTCACTGCTGTTGATGTGATGGAGCTTGCAGTGTTCTTGTGTGGCCTGTAGATCGAACACTAACATCCTCAGCTGTGAATTCCACACCTGAGTTTCTGCCATGTTGTCTTTAAGCTGAGTAATCTCGGCGTCAGAGGCCTCTTTGTGGATCCTTTGATTTTCCTCCAAGTTCTTTATGGTCCTCTTCTGCTCCGAAAGAGTCATATTCAGATCCAAATGATCCACATGGAACCGCTTGTTTTGTGACCAAAGTTCATCCTTTTCTTCAGTGAGGCGCAGAATTTCCTTCCTTAGAGATTTTTTACTCTGTTGAAAATAGCGCAGTTGTTTCTGAAATTTGCAGTGTGCAATCCCAGCGTACTTGCCGAGTACTTGCGGAAAAGTCTGATGACTTTCATCTCCGTGGTCTTCTGGTGCCTGTCCAGGTGCCAGCTCACTTTCTGTTGTGTTGTTGTGAGGCAAAACCTGAGAGAAATCAGATTCTTCCAGGTCTATCTCTGACCAGGTGGTGTTGTCCTCCTCACAGGGGGGCATATTATCCCATTGATGTTTATCCATTTCGTCCTGCTGGGTGAGGGTGTTCTCAAAAAGTCTGAGAGGGGTCTCCATGTGTCTTCTTCTTGTCGTGTAATTGTTAAAATGATCTATTCTTCAATTGTCTTCTAAACAGTGTGCTGCAGAGTTACTCAAGTGAAATTCTACAATGGTCCGTGACGTCAGATGATTTTCGAATTGTTTGATTCCGTGACGTCATCACGTAGTCTACGGCGCGAGCGTCGCAGCCTTACACAGGCCTCTATTTTAGAAAATAAATAACTTGGTGAAACTTTTATGTGAAGGAATTAAATTGTCTCAAGACTTTGATTTAACTCAAAACAAAACGATGTTGAGCACAGCAACAAAATAATCATTCAACTGTGTTTTTTTTCTAATTTATGTGAAGAAACATGAATTTCAACTGAATTTCCATTTTCCGTTTCAAAATTATTGCCCTACAGCGAATTATGTGCTCACTGTGGACCTTCCTACTTCTTAAAAAATAGGCTTCAAAAACATACATAAATCAAGCACTAGCAGTTAACCATTGGCTCCGACCACGAGTGAACTAATTCTGATCTTCATTCTCTGTACTTCTGTCATATCAGAAACATTTAGAGGCTGGTGGCTGCAAATCCCACCAAAGACGCGTGTGACTGAGGTCTATAATAGTCAACTGCAAGTCGAATGGGGATTCAACTAAGAAGGAGCCAAATAATGTTTTATATACGACATCAAATTATGCTTTACTTTATAATGTGTGTGACTATTATCTATGTTTACAATAATAAATACACATCATAGATTAGGCTACGTATGCCACTATAAATACGCTGTTATCTAAGACTTCACCTAAAACCTCCAAGCAAAATATAAAATGTTTGGCTTTAGACATCATTTATATTTGTCTTGAGAGTAAGTTCAGAAACAGTTTCTGAACTTCTCTGTTATAGGCCACACTGCGCTGGACTTAATCAGGCCATGTTTCTGTTCCGATGTTTCACACATGACATGGTTACACAGAGCTGCTCAGTGACGACCCAAGTCTCATTTCTCTACTGCTGTCTGAACCCTGTAGACTGTGTTAAAGCGCCACCCTGTGGCTTTTTAGAGCACAAAGTCCAAATGTACTACATACAGCACTGACATGTGACAAAATTATAACAATAAATGATGATGGCTGAGGTCAGGAAAACATGTAATTACAATAACACAAATTAGAATTGTTTGAATTTTTAATATTAAAGGGGTTGAAGAGCATCAAAAGTATTAAAATCATTAATTGAGCGGATTTGTATGACAATGCAATTTTAATGGTTATTTAAAATTTTAGAAATGAAGAAATAAAATGCTCCATCAAGACAGTAGGAGGAATGAAATACTTAAAAATACAGTATGTCCCTTTTCAAACAGTGACATTCATAATCATACATAGGAATGAAAACAAATGGAATGTCCCAGATCCATATTTGTACATTGTGCTGTGGTTGTGCAGCCACATCTTGCTGCAGATCTGATTTGTGGTTATGGAGGAAACAGGCCCGACTTGTCCCGTCCTGCCTTCACGTTCCCTGCATGGAGGATGTCATTTACTGTCTTCTTGCTCTCTTCACAAGCATTGGCCAACTCTGAGCTCAAAACCTAAAGACACAAAATAATCAAAGAGTATTAATAAACAGTTAAACCATTTCTCATTTATGGGTCAAAGCATTTTTAATACTGAACAAACGGATGCATGCAGACACATTTGATATGCACAAATCTGTCACATCAGTTTGGACACCCTTTTGACACGGTTCTGATATTTGTGTGGGCGGTGAGTTCAAGGACAGTGGAAAACAATTGGACATTTACATTAGGCTGTCTATAGGTGGAATATATGCATTTCTTAAAAGGCAGTATCTTCTGAAATCTTGACTTTGCTTGCTTAGTGTTTTTTTAATTAAAATTGTAATTTTAAAAACAGTTAAGCTTCTGTCACTATTCATAATTACATTTATGTATATGTACTTATAAGAAGATGCTTCTGTAACGTCATTTTTCTCTGCTTCAGTCATGCGATCCTCTTAATTGTGGTGTTTGTATGTAACAGAGGTACACTCAGCACTGGCTTCCCACAGGCGCTTGCAGCCGAGCCCAAGAGAGTAAGGACTTAGGCGGCCATTTTTGTGCCTTTGAAATGCAAACAAAAAAATAAAAACAATACAAAAGCAGACTCATTTGTTGTAAGCCATTTAGATTTTCCCTGATGTTTGATAAAAAGTCTCTTTGAATTGGCAAAAAATAAAAAGATACAGTTCAAACAAGGACATATATCCTTTTTGTTAAAAACCTACTTGAGCATGACATCCACTACTGAGTAACTTTGGGCATAGGAGGAGTGGCAGGAGGAAGGTCAAGGTGGGCTGTGGAGGCTGGTCAGGCAGCTGAGATCCAAGAACCTGTAGAGGGGCAGGGCCGACTCAGATACTTTGAGGTACGCCAATTACACTCTATATTTATAACTCCAGAACTGTTGAGCCCCTTTATTCCTCTTGTCACTACAACTAATGCTTGGCTAATTTTGATGTGTTCTTCAGAAACTAACACAACCACATGAGCTTTTCCATGATCTCTAGAAAAACCCCTGGTGGTTACCTGCTTCCAGTTTACAATTGTGCTGACCCCTGGGAGCCACTTCTTCTTCCTGCAGTAGTCGTGCTCCTGCAGCTGAACCGGCAAGACACACTGCAACAAAACAATGCCTTTTAGAAAAAGATAGAATAGAATAAAAATAGCAATAAAATAAATTTATAAAAAACAATCACATGAATTCATAACTATCCAGAGACTACTCTGCTTTCCTTTGTAGCCAACACATTTATTTGATAAAATGTTATATTATATTTTAGCAAAAACACAAAAGCTTTACAATTACTCGGCAAAATGTAGCGATATATTGACTTTTCAAACACGTGTGATATTGTAAGCGAGTTTTTCAGATCATTTAAAAATAGTATTAGTCATCAGTTAGTAAAGTGTTTATACTTGATACTGCTAACCGCTAATCGTGAGTCTAGGCCGGACAAATAGGCCTAGTAGTACCATTATTTACAATCTATGGTAAAAACTGATTGGTTGGCCTTACGTTGTTTTGGCCAAAATTTGTTCTTTTGACTTAGAAATTTTACAATGTCTCTTTTTCAGTGACCCTAATATGAAAATATCGTCTGAACCGCCATTTTTACAAAATCTCAAAACGCTCACATGATCCACGCTGAAGGTTGTTAAGTTGCACGCAGCAGGTCGTTATTACAAGAGCTGGATTAAAGTGGTCACGTGAGGTTTTTCTGTCGTGAGAGGTGAGTGAAACTCTTGTAGAGGTTTTTTTTCTCGTGAGTCCAACAATGAAATGTGGGTTTTTGGTAAATTTTGAAACAGCCCTAACAACCATGGAGCCAGCACGTGCGTACACTAATTCCTAATATGCTATTAGTAAACTAACATAAACAGTAGTAGCATACAATTGTACCGTTAATAATTACGTTCATATAGGCAGTGTTGGCATTATTGTTCTGTAGGTCTCCGTGCAATCTCCTGCCATTTCTCATCCCACGCTTTCAGCTGTTTGTGTTGGCCAAGGGGCAAAAAATAAATAAATGTACCCGATGAAACTTTGACTGAGGGACAGAGGAAACGTTACTTGATGGATTGTTTTGTTGGTAGAATTGAGGATTTAGGTGTTCCTGTATTTTACTAAAGTTAAAAGGGTAAGTTGAGGCATCATACAAATAGTGTAAGTGTTACATTGTCAGGACCACAGACACATTTGTTATAAAAATGTTAATTCCTCTAAGAAATCCGGCACCACCTTAGCATATATCATATGGATCCGAACGTATGCCTGGTCTCAGGAACAGTAGTCTTTGGCCACAAGAAGGCAAAGTTGTTTTTGGTGCCCATAATGAAATACTGCATGTATTTATTTGTATTTCTTTTCCCAAGGACAGACAAATACTAGTATTTCTTTATAAATTAAATGTGCCATATCTCCTATGCTTATGACCTCAGTGTATTACAATGTCAAAGGTCTAATAATGGTAACCTGACCCCATTTTAACTTGTTTTAAGATTTAGGGAATACAAAAACACTGATTATTGCTTTCTTTACATTTATATTGCACATAGCAAAGAGTGGAAGACTGTGTTGTTGCTTGAGACGGATCACAGTGCAAATATGAAACATAGGAAGTGATATTCTCACCGTTTGTTTACTTGTGAGGCTGTTTATATTTATTATAGATGGGATATTAGTGTTTAAGAAAACTGCGTTATGTAACTCTGTGGGTTTTGAGGTGGGTGGTGTCTGGAGAGCTGGCATTTGGCTTTTTGTTTCTCGGCAAATATTGTTGCTTAAATCCATTGAGGTAATCTGAATTATATTGAGTTGATACTGAGTTGGTGTTTTTTAAGTCATAATTTATTCCCAGTGGAGTGGAGCAGGACGGCACAAGCCATGGATAATTAAACAAGTCTGTTCTACAGAGTGCACCGGGAGTAAACTGTGTGAGGGGTGGCCAGCTGGTCAGCTCTGTCAGTCAAGCTCAAACATAGATTCACCTGAATCTCAATTAGATTTCTTTCACAGGGAGGCTGCTTGGTCAAGGTTTTTCTACGGCTCCTACCTGCAACCAGGACAGGGCCACATGACAGGAAAAGGCCAGTAAGTTTGCAACCACACAATAGTTTTAGGATGAATAATCCAACCTAAATGATTGGCCAAAATTATCTTTTTAGTAGTTTAGAATAATGTTGAGGGAGACTTTCTGTATTCTGTATTCATAGGTCAATGCACAGACACTTAACAACCTCTCCAAAATGTCTGTGGAGGTTCCTGGAGTCATCCAGGCCATATTCAAGATGTCAGTTTCATTGCATTATGTGGACATAGCCCATGTGTTTGTGAAACTGGCTGCTTACTGTTAGAGTTAATTCTGTACTCAAGTGCTGATTTGAGCTTTATCCACAACATGCCCACACAAAAGTTTAACTAAAGCTGATTAAAACTGTGCAGATGACTTTGTGGGTGTAGGTTTTGAGCGTTTGCATACACTGATAAGTGCCAGCCTTTGGCCTGCTCTCTCCACTGCGCCAGATAAATGTAGTCCAGAGCCTTCCACTGCTCCTGTCACTTCTCATACATCCTTGTGTGGCAGATGCTAAACTCCTGTCTAAAGTTCCGCAAACAGATCCTTCTGGGCATGCTCAGTGTAGAGGCTCAGCAGGCCTGCACATTTGAGTTTAGGAGGTGACGTCATGTTGCTGCACAGGTCAGCTTTTACCCCAAAGTACAGACTTATCTGAATTTAAGTATGGTGTTAAAGTCAAGGGCATTGTAGGTCTTGTTTCCTGTGACTCTTACCTCTATTCAAGCATAAATTATTTATCCCTGAACAAGTGCCAAAGTGATTTTCAAAGCCAATGTGGAGGCATTTATCCTCCTCCATATCACCAAGAATATCACACGCAGCAAAACTAGCCTTATTCTAAGACTTGTTTTTTGCAATGCAGACAGCAGAATGAATAATGTAAGGGCATCTAGGGCGAGATTTATTAACCTGTCAAAAGAAATGTTTTATAATCAATTTGTTAGAATCCATTTTTTTTATGGGCTTTGGACCATGCCTTTTGCAGAGACAGAGTTTACATGCGCAGAAAGTGGGGCAGTAAACAATCCAGGTTATGACATTTTTTATGGCCTTTAACAATAAACATACAGACTTGTTCTTAGCTACATTCTGTTAGGTTCACATCGATTTTTCTAAAACAATTAACCATTTTTATTCTACATGACAGTATGGCTAGTGTGTTGCTATTTTTTCCCAATTACACTGTGAGTTAAGTACTCACCTCCTGGGATATAAACAGAACTGTGTGAACAATCCCCTCGAGTCACGAAAAGCCAAGAGCTTGCATGTGGCTTGGCTTTTGGGGATAGTGGCTTCCAAATACTATGGCGACTCTCTCTGGCTGTGAAGGGATAAATAGAATCCACAGGCATTAAATATGGACAAGACGGAGGATGAGAGAGGCAAACAGACAGAGGAAGCACTGCGTCATGCCTCAGCAGTTCACTGGAGTGAGAACCCAAAAAGCTCCACAAGCCAACTGCAGGCTTACATAACCTTTCAGCGCTTATATTTGTTTTGTTATAGAGACGACTGGAGGTTTATGGCTCACGCGTCACCTATGTATACACTTTCTTTCTAGTTTATTACACTTTATTGATGAGAGTCCTGTCTCTATAGTGAGAAAACATGCATTTAATATAATCAAGAAAATATAAGATTATGCACCCTGTTTTTTAATTGTGCCTAAAAATATATTAATGTAGTGAATAGATGTAAAAACACAGGGCTATTTTAAACTGTCCTTGTTATAAAAAACTCAAAACCAACATGGAAATAACTAGTTGTATGTAGCCATTATATTGTATACTGCAATGTGTTCTAATGTCTTTTTTTTATCTTTGTGACTTCTGCACACCAAAATGTTAAACGTAAAATTTAGACAAGATCTGGATTTTATTCCTGAAAAGACACAGATCTTTTGCCCCGACTTTTGACGCTATTCAAGACTAGTTTCAGGACCAGTCTTAAGACCACTTGTACTAAGTAGTTTCTATATGTCCCTGTGTTGCCTCAGAGATTTACAAATGCTTTAATGATTCTTTGTTCTACAGAATATGGGCTTTAGAAGAAAGAGCATGAGCTAAGAGTGAGAAAGTACCCATGTAAAACCGGAGGGGAGGGTGAGGAGGGGTAACAGTGTCAGTGGTGGAAGCTGCCGCTCGCTCGCTGCAGTACAGCGCACCAGCTCAGAGCTCCTCCACAGACCACAGCCGCAGGATTCCCACTGCAGCTCCGACAGAAACCTCACCCAGAAATATATATATAGAGATATATTCTGGGAGGTAACTGTAAGACCACAAGGGACATAAGGGGAGACAAAAAAGTGACCTGAGTCGTAAGAAGCAGCCGAGCTTCTCTTCGGATGAGCAGCAACTTCCATTACGGTCTTTGAATTCTGGAGTTGAGTCAATTATTTATCTTCTGCCTCATTTCTGGTTTGGGGAAGACACGTTTCCTCTCCGTAAAAATACTTCCTGAAACGGGTATAGTACACATTCTTCTTTTTCTTATATGCAACTTTTTGTAGTTGTTGTAGGATTTCCCTAATTTACCTGCAGCAAATATCACTGAACTGCAAGAGAAGAGTTGTGGCTGACTCAAGTTCTAATATTTACATTGCCCTGCACGCCTGTAGTAAGAAAGCAATACCACACAGTTTAGCAGGTTGTAATTTTAACATTTTGTCTTTGTCTTCCTAAGGATCTCAAGATGTCAGATCATCAGTGCTGATGTCACTTTTATACAATGGATCACTTCCCTCATTAGCAACGTCCTCTAAGCTGCACCCTTTGGCTGTGGACTGAGTAAGCCTTCTCCTAACACATACTGGTGGATAAAGCATCTCTTTTGGACCCTGTGTTGGACCCCCCCTGTTGGACCCCTGGCCAGAATGGCTGGCTGCACCAGTCGCTGCAAACAAGGCATAGTCAAATTAATCCAATCACTACAGAGACTGGTCTTTGGAACTCTCACAAAAGGTACTATTTTTTTTTAATGTTTTAGGTTTAAAGGCAGTGTGTATTTACAACGGTTTGCAAAACCATCTAAACCTAGTCTAATTAACAATGAGATTTGCACACAGTTCTACACAATCCTGAGTCTGAAAGAAATTTCTTACAAGCTTTGTAGTAGGACTTCTAACTTTTGCTATCATGACAAAACCAGTCTAACTATAACGCTTGGTGCAGCCATGTGGTCAAAGGCAGTTCAATTCCCCAGACAGTTAAAGTGCTGCTGTGACTTCATCAAAAGCTGTGTTCTGTCGCACTGTCCTTGAGCAAAACAAAAAGCTTTCAGTACAATTGTAAAGGAGGTGGAACTCACAACATGGAACTCTAATATCACACTTTCCTTTAGATGTGGCGTTATCCAATCCAAGATAATATTCTAGTGGAATGGTGGGCTTAACCACCAAAAAGATCAGTGACCCAATTTCCCAATAATTAATTTAACTGAATAAATTAAACTGTCAAATGCTGCTACAGTAAAGTCAAAATTGTCAGACAAAAATGATTGCAGTTAGATGAGAGTAGCACACACAGATGTAATTCCACTGTGATGTACATTTCACTGAACAATAGTTCTATATAGTAGTTCTTTATGTTTACATAAGCATAATGAGCTGAAAACCGGTTAAAAATATAGAATATACACATTCATCACTGGGTATGAACCAAACCTACCTACCTAAAACTAAATAAAACACTACACACTAAAATATGTGTATTATATAAATTAAGCTAACAAAACAAAAAAAAAACTAAAATAAGATCACTTTCAATTCTTAAAGTTAGTAAAGGCCTGTGTCTTTCTAGAAGCAGGACCATAAGACACAAGGAAATGAAGTGTGCTTTTGCCTCTGAGCCTCCTGTACTTAGAGTTGACCTTTAGTTAAAATGTGTTTAGATAATGGCCCTTTGGCCAACACAGGGGAATTATTTAAAGTACCTCCAGTAAGACTAAGTAATAATAATTTGTCTGAAATATGGAGGTGAGTTTGTGCAGGAAAATAAAATCTGGCAAGTATTCAACCGTTATGCTGTTACCATGGCAGCTGTTGTTGGTTGGGATTTGCAAAGCAGAAGAAGGTAGTAAGAGGAACGTCAAAAGAAATTTGAGTGACTTTGGCAAAGGCAATGTCATGTATGTACAGTCAGACCATCTCCTCCAAAAGTGCAGTGATCATGACACAGCAGAAGTACAAACAGGGGAACAATGGGCAGGGCTGTCCAAAGTCCACTTTCTGCTATCAACATCTTAACGTGCTTTTCACACCACGTTTGGTCCGATTAAAATGAACTCAAGTCCAGTTTGCTGGTTAGTGTGGTTTGTTTGAGCTGTTGTTAAAACAATCCATCAAACTCTGGTGCAGACTAACAAAGCACAAGCCAAATGTAAGGTAGCAATTACACCTGCATCTTGGCCAGATTTGCTTTTTCAGTCAATGCTTGGCAAGAGGCCAAGACACTTTGATTAGGGGTCAAGGATTGTCCAATGTTGTGTGTGCATTTTATATTTTCCAAATCAGTGAGGCAAATCAGTTACATGTCAGAACTCAGAGATGAAATATATTCTGAGCTGTTTTCTGTCACATGTCATGCCTAGCAGTAGAGTTGAATGCTTTCTAGGTTAGGCTATTTGCAACTAATGCAAACTTAATTGTTTGAGTTAAACCTAACAGAAGCCTTGTTCCCAAAGAACTACACCATGACAGCCATTCTTTCCATGTTTGTTTATAACAAGCACCTGTCATTTCAAATACATTTGATATCAAGTTACTGTGAGTCCAGTTTTATATGCATCTCTGTAGCATTGTATCATCACTATGTGATGCATGGAAGACATTAAGAAAAGCTGCAAAGCCAGCATCCCACAGAAGCATGTTTGGTAGCCTGAAAAATGTAGGTTCCACACCTCACATTCTTCCAGTAATTTGATTTGTTCTGCACTCTTGCCTGTACGTACAGTATTAAGAAAGGCAGTGTATGCTATTTAAAGTACTTGAACCGTAAAGCCTCTGCTCATTCACCTTTAAAAGGCTTTACTTACAGATGCAGCATGTATTCATCTGAAGACCTATAAACGCAGCACAGAAATCACGGCATGTGAAATGGGATTGGTTACACCTCAACAGTGAAACCACTTGAGATGTTAACTGAAATCCTATACCTTCCTTATAAAATGATCTTATCACACTTTAATCCTATCCTGCTGATCCAGAATATGGACCACATTAAAAGACATCATAAACAGTTCATAACTGAAAACCATGTAAAAGAAGTTTGATAGTTATGATAAGCTATGACCGCAGCAACACTACATTAATGTAAAATTTGTGTAATAGTGTAACATTAATATACTTTTACTTTACAATTATTACTTTATAATTTTTAAATAAAAACACCACAGGATCACTTGCAGTTCAGTTTCTGAAAATAAAAAAACAACATAGACCTTAAAACTACTGGATAAAGGGACCAGGTCTAAGAAGTACATCCAGAGAGAATCTGAAGCCTCATTGATTGGCATTCATGATCAAACCTTTTTATACTTCAGGTTCTAATTTCATAAATTATTCATTTATTATCTTTTTTTTATTACAAACAATTTGTAAAACATGAATTCAAGGTTCTAAGCATTTGTTTTACCTAGCCTTCTTTACTGTATGATGTATAGACTACAGTGGCTGTGCAAGTGCAGCCCATTCTCCTTCATGCTACACCTGTCTTGCTTTATTCCACATCACCTGTGTCCTCTAACTACGCAACCTTACAGGAACCACATTGCAGACTGCAGACACAGATGAAGATCAATAGCCCTCTCAGCTGTGATATACCTCTACAACATTTCAAAATAATATTCCATTTATGACCTGTCTTTCCCCCCAAAAAAACCTTCCTTCTCCCATTCTCCTTTTCTGTGGCTGGGGACATGGTGGATAGGACCTGACAGTGTGTGTCTCCGCTTTTAATTTTTTAGATCACCTCACTACATCCATTTATGTAACCACCTTCATCTAGTTTTATTTTTATCTCAGGCTTCTTATCTGGGGTTTCATTCTCAACATCAGGTCTATAGCTTCATTCTCATGCGTTGACATAGGTGCACATCTCTGACTGATTGGTAGAGTAGTAATGGGGTTGGACTGTGTGAACTGATAGTGTGTGGTCGGTTTTGGCTACATGTACTCTTATGTTTGGTCAAAAGCAGAATGTGCTGAAATGTGCTGCTAGTGTCAAGAATGATTGGGGTTTTCTGCCACCTGTTGGTCAGTAAAGGACATTACAAGAACACAAAATCAAAAGAATACCACTAGATTGATTAGATTTTTTAATATGAAAATCTCTATACAGTTAAGTTATAGCTTTTCAAAATCCTGTTATATTAAACTTGCACACATACATGTATAGATTCTTGATTGATTGCATTGATTCTTGATTCTTTTTAAAATATTCAATCTTTTACTACAAGATTGCATCATACTTAAGGCCATACCAACACAATTGCACAGGTCCTTGGTACAGTTTGGAAAGAATAACCCCTAAAGAGGCTTGCTTCACAACTGCGCAGTGAATAGGCAAGGCAAGGCAATTTTATTTATATAGCACAGTTCATACACTGGGTAACTCAAAGGGCTTTACAGGAATAAAAGACAACTTACAAGATTTAGATTAAGAAACATAAGAAAAATAAGAAAAATTAAAAACATTTTAAAAGAAGAGTGCAGATTAAAAAACACTTTAAGTTGTAGTGTAGGCGGAGCTAAAGAGGAAGGTTTTTAACCTCCCCTTGAACATTGTTAAAGTTGAGGCTGTTGTTTATCTATCTAAACAATAACAATTTATTGTAGAATTCATAACTAAATATACAACTAAATCAAAAAGCACTTTTTTTTAGCGGGCAAGAGGCTACAATAGAAGAAATAGTAAAATATTGGTTTATTCCCAACATTCTAAAATTGAATTTGCACCCCTTTACTACATTTTAGACACTCACGTTTTAATGTCACACGTTTTAATGCAATGTAACATTTTGATTCATGAAGCTACATCGATAGATGCCTATCTCCAATATATAAAAGCTGAAACAGCAGTGACAAATAAATGGTAATATCTTCTATTTAAATTAAATGTTTATTTGAAATAACTTTATTCAATTATAAGTGCAGTGCTTCACATTTTAATAATGTACCCCACTGTTGAGCAGATAGGTTACCAAAGGGGCATGTTGCTCAGAAGGTACACCAGGGAATAACTGGAAGGTTGGTGGTTTGATTCCCGCTTGCGCCAGTTCATACTGTTGTGGTGTCCTTAACCTACCTTGTCTCCAGTGTCTGTGGCACTGGTGTGTAAATGTAAGTGTGTTTGGTGGTGGTTGGAGAGGCGTGATAAGTCTGCCCCAGGGCAGCTGTAGCTACAGAGGTAGTTTAACACCACCAATGTATGACTGTAGAGTGAATGAATAACAGATTCAATTGTGGAGTGCCTTGAAAAGTGCTATATATAAAATCAAATCCATTTCTTATTATATAAGTATGTACCTATTTGTGGTACTTGATACCCTTTTTGGATACTTGATATCCCCTTTGACAATTGAAAACCTATATACTGACTAACCCTATACACGCCACCGCAAATAGTCCTTTACAATACACCAACATTAAAACTTTTATTGGGGTTGTGAAGGAACCTTGGGCTGAGGGCAGCTGGGCCTGTGTGTTGCTGCACTTCACAAATCCATCTTGTGGTTCAGAGTGGACCATTTTTTTTGTATTTTCATACTAAGATGGGGAAAAAAAAACATTGGCCTGTAAGACAAAGTAAAGAAAATTATTCATTATTAGCTCTCTAATACAGAATCAATGTAAAAAAGTTTTAGGCTATTGCAGTATAAAGAATTTATTTTAAGCTTTTTCTTACTTAAAGACCACTCCACAGTATCCTCCTATTGTTGTCCAGAAAACCACGTACAAAAATACATGCACCAGTAAACTAGAGATGGGCAAGTAGGTTGAAAACTAAA
The DNA here is from genome assembly GCA_024416835.2 of Perccottus glenii. Lineage (NCBI taxonomy): Eukaryota > Metazoa > Chordata > Actinopteri > Gobiiformes > Odontobutidae > Perccottus > Perccottus glenii. The sequence continues at coordinate 15,015,103 of CM044561.2, read as the reverse complement.
AAAGAAATCCTTTTATCAACTTTTTTATTTAGCTAAATACTTTATACATTTATCAATACTCTCATTTCAGGTCATGTTGTCCAGTCCTACTAATGTAGTCTATTAAATATGTATTATAGTAAAGTTAAAAACCTGGATCAGTGCGTGACTTCACAGTGTACTGCAGGGTAGGTGAAGGTAGGACATTTGTCGTGAGGGAGAAGCATGTTTAGAGAATTATGTATGACTTGCTAAATAAATCTGAAGTTAATGTCGACTCAGCTCTTCCTATCACACGGCTGCACATGGCCATCCGCCCCCTACAAAGTGAATGAAGAAAAGTGGCACACAGAGTCAGCAGTGATGAGGCAAGTTCCCAGGCCTTACATAACTCCCCGCAATAAATATTGTATTTATGAATGACAGAGTCCTTCAATTCACCATGTAGCGCAATTCACTGTTGTATTAAAGCTATGTAATACCTCACTCAATACATGGGACTGACTTTGGCAATTTCCACTCAAATGAGGCATGACATTTAGGAAAACTAGGATCTACACTGAAGAAATGGCAGAGGATAAATATTTCAAGCCATGGTTATTCTGTAGCAGTTACGTAGAAGGAGAGAGGAGGGGGTGGGCATTTACATTTCTGGTGTAGAGCCAGCAGCTTGTTTTTTTACAGTTCACTTTGCATGTGCCTCATACACCAAGGAAATAATTTTATAATTTAAATGTATTGCCTTAGATTAAATACTGCAGTATTTATGTCACCACTTAACTTCTGTCTACTTCTAATGGAGATCAATAAGAAGAAATATTACCTGCTGGTTCCTTTTCCTAATGCAACCAGTCTCATTTGCTTCAATTGAATATGCTATTAAACACACAATATCCTTTTTGCATCAATGTATAAGTGTCGTCCATATTTATCAACATCCATAGATAAGAATTTATTACAGTGGCCCAGACTCCACAACACTAAACTGTGAGCTTATGTTTTAGAACCTGTTTCCCTATTATAACTACAGGTTTGGTCTGATACTATCATTGCACAAAACTTTTACTTACTGTTATCACTGTTACAAATGAAGATTATTTTTCATGTATGTTTAACAAAAAAATTGCAATACTAGTGATCCACAATAAGTTTTGGATTGCATTGCGTTTTTGTGTTTTTATATATTATATTATATTAGTGTTGTGACTTTTATATCTCCTTGAACCTCCTGAGCCACCACACTTTAGCTTTGCTTTAGTATCTAAAATGCACAACAAGTGCTATAAAGGCATGTTATTTTCCCACCTGCTCATTATAGCACTAACTACACCTCGTGGCGCCCACCACTGATTTGTAAGTGCTAAACTGGTATTGGGCCATTTACTCACATGTTAAATTTTGTGTGAGAGTGTGTCCTTCACCTTCTGTCCTTGTGGGTTAGACGTTATTTAGCGCTGCCAACAACAACGTGAAATGTGTTGAGGAGGCAGGGAAGCGAGAAAGAGGCTGACAGATGAGTAGAGTGAGGCATACAGCGGAGGGAGTGGCGCAGAAAGCCAGGAGCAGCTTACTGTATGTGCTGCATGTGCGCCAGTGTGCGTTTGGAAAAATTCAAGAGTGGAAAAAGATCTGTAGCAGAAGGAGAGGAGCCGTTACAAGACTGAGCTGTGATTAACAAGGGCTACACTCTACACTCTGGGTTGTTGTTTGGAAAGCCTGGTTTCCACAGCGACAACATGGGCGCAGTGGTGGGCACTTTGACCATGCAAACCAAGCAGAGGAGACCATCCAGAGGTACGTCCAGAAAGATAACAGAGATGGAACATTGCAAACAAAGAAGAAGTAACAAAATGATTGAATTCTCGTATATTCTAGATTCTCAGAGTAGTAATACCATTATGTTTGCTACATTTTTATGTTGTTGTGAATGATTTAACCAAAAAGACCGTCCAGCTAATGCATTAATTCAGCATGTAACTCCAAAGTGTATGCATGGATAGTGTGAAATGTGTTTTGAAGGACAAAAAGATCTGCAAACAGATTTTGTTTTTAAGGTGATTAAGAGGATATAAACGTCCCAGATGCTGAGATGTGGGATAAAACACATGATGGAGAGATTACAGCGTGCTATAAAGTAGGTTGTCCTTGACCGAAACTAGGGAGCAAAATCACTAGCCCGTACTCTATCATTATGTGTGTGTGTGTGTGTGTGTGTGTGTGTGTGTGTGTGTGTGTGTGTGTGTGTGTGTGTGTGTGTGTGTGTGTAGCAGCTGTGAGTGAGAGAAGGATTGGAGGTTGGGGGATTGACCGAGGGCTGTATGAATTAACACGCAGCTCACATATCATACCTCTCTCCCTGGCCTTATGCTTGAGAATCCTGTTGTCATGGAGACTGGGTTGAAGGGGGCATAATAAAAGGGGAGATAGTGAACAATAGGGGGATGAGTGATACATTAAGAGCGGTTTAAACAGTAATGGCTCCACAAGGGCCGACACATTTCTACATGTGTTAGTCAAAACCCACTGAAGGGCAGTCGTGTGTTTTTAGATTCAAGGATGTCTCAAATGGACCAGGGACGGTTTTAAGATAAGGACAGAAAGATAAGGCTTTGGTGATGCCAAGCATAAAAGCAAATCCAATCTGTTGTCAGCACTTACTTGTTGCACTTAAGCAACCATTCACTTTTACTATTGAGGACATTAGGACAAAGCTTCAACCGCCTGACACATTTAATTACCTCCGGCATTAAACTACTCCTGATATTTTTATAGCAAGGCCATTTTTACAAAGACCGTCAGGAAGGTTTCTGTCTCACTAATTGCACCACTTCTGTTATACCAAGTTTAACCATGTTTAATCAAAAGAGTCTGAAGTGTGAAGAAAATGTGGTGTCTGTTTTCACTTTTTACTTTAGGTTTACTTGCGCATATTTGCTTTTGTGCTTTTGATATGTCCATGATGGCGAAGCTCACTTCTTTACCCAGGATGTTACAAAATGTGCAGTTAGCCATGGCTTGATAAACAACAGACAAAGAAGACAAAACTCACATAGACCCTGTTCAAAGTGACCACGTGCACAGCGTTAGTGCATGGGAGTGTTAGCAGATGCATTAATCAACCATTAGTTTGCAGAAAATTCATTTAGAGAAAGGAGAGAACCTGGCTTCAGTCGATATCTGTATCGGTGAGCAAACACTGCACAAGTAAAGTTGAAATGTTTTTTTTCTGCTTACAGAGGCATGGATGGTATTGTGGAGACTTCTGTGTAAAAAAAAACCCCTTTCTTTTAAGTAGAAATATGGCTTAATAACATTTTACCATTCCAAACTTTTTTACCTAGGTCCATGCTTAAAGGTGCTTTGTCAGTCTATAAGAACAAATATATAAGTTTTCATACAATATTTCATTTAAAAAAGTAGTAAGACATTAAATTAATCCAGAAAGATGTGTAGTTTATAAGTTTATATAGTTATTTAACAGGAGCTGCTGCACATGGTCCTATAAACCTTGTCTTGTCTCTATTTTTTAGAAAATTTAAATACGCAATCCACATTTTAAATAATGGAGAGTACATTAATGTTAAGTTTAATAAGTACCTTTTATCCATTGATTAAAAATTTTACAATCAAAAAACGACCACTCTTCTGACACATTCACTGGTGTAAGATCAATACTTGTTTGTTGTGTTTGTCCTACATACATATGCTCTCAGGCTCGCCCCCTTGTCTCCCTTGTCACCTTTTCTCTTACATCACATTTGTCCCTTCCTCTCTCCCAATCGACACCTTGCCTCTTTCTCGTTCTCACATCTCTGATATGATAAAGATGATGAGACTGTTGAACTACACGAACACAAAATGAAAACACGCAAGGTCCTCCATGTTGCAGTGTGACTGTACATTTTTAATAAAAATATAGGTACCTTTTAAATTTAGTTCACCCACTCCTGCCCACATGGCTCACATTTATCATGGTTGTCTATCTCCATGACAACAGATTCTGAAAAATTGCAAGAGTAGCTTCGAAGGAAGATGAAGGGGATTGTAATGCCAGCAGATCAGTTTTTACATAAAAATATTAATAATAATAATTTGACTTGACAATCAAAGCAAAATAATACTAATTTGCACATTTGAGATATTTCTATTACAGACAAGATTTGAATTGACACAAGCCAAAGTGTTATGGAAGACAGAAATAAATGTGGTTAATTGGCGACAACACTCAGAGCTGATTACCATCAAACAATGTTTGTGCTTCTGGGAATGATACAAAGATAATCCAGACAGCGATTGGCTCAGGGATGAGATGCATAACAGATACTGAGATGAGGATGTGACTACTGATTAATTAAATTCATTAATCCAGGGGGATCTCATGTGTTGGCAACTACTGGTGGTGCAACCATGTACCTTTGTATTTAACATTTGAAGAGAACAACTACTGGGTTGAAATGGAGGTCCCCAGTTATAATTTTAGCATTTTCGATCTGTTGTTTCATCGTCATAGGCAATATCTTGTTATCTTGTTATCAGTTCTTCAAGAAAATATTTTGCAGACGTACTGTGTTGGTAACACTGCGACATGGTCAATGAATCATTTTTCAAACAAGCCAAATAGTATTGTAATATCATATGCATCCATATAAGTAATGTTTGGGTAAATCACTTATTTTACTTTAGTTAACTTTTTAATGCATCTATTGCCTTGTTTAACTATTGTTTTCAGGTCTTAGAGTTCAGAACACATTGGTTATCAACACATTTTTTGGAAATGTTCAAATGTGAAGGTTTGGTTGTTTTAGTTAGCTGAGGGAATCAGGAGAGAGATCTTTGCCAGGCTGCAGCTTTGGAGCCTTGTGGAAAGCAAACAGACAGAAAAAACTGCCCGTTAAAATGGAAAATGAATGAATTGCATTGATGAAGTAACAAATAAATACAAGCACATTTTTTCATTCCTTCATGGGTGACATTTTAAGCCCCATTATTGGGGCTTGTATATTTGGAACACTTGTATCCAGTGCAACAGAGAGAGCATGAAAGTATGTGAAATACGGTCCCGTTTAAACGGTTTACTACTCCTATAGATAATCCCACAACCTTCTATTATAATATATATTGTGTTCATGACCCCCTTTCCTATCCTCTCTGAACAAACCGCCACTCCACACAATAAAAAGGCCACAGAGCTTTACCTAATCTTATTTTCTCCTGGATGTTTGTTCAGATTGTTTGCTGAACTATTGGTGTGTGCACTGTGTCTGCTGCCAGGATTCTGTGTGTTAGCATTTTGCCTGCAGCTCTCTGCAGACAGTCACATAGATAAACATTAGCCTGCAGCACACCCAACTCAACACACCATTAACTACCATTGATCGCCATAGACCCAAATTACCATTAATAAAAGCCTTCAACTCCTGGGGCCAGATAACATTTGTCAAACAGATCTCTTTTCAAAGACCCACTTTTACACTAGTATCCCCCTTTTCCATTATTTTCATCTGCATGAGGCTTTGATCTGTGTGGTGGTTTAATTTTTTTACTTACACATATAATTCCTAAGCAGGACTGTGCTGAGATGAATGATTGTTCTTCTTCCTCTCTTCACTCATTCAGATAAAACAGATGATGAACTTGAGATGACGACGGTGAGCCACAGACCTGAAGGCCTGGAACAATTAGAAGCGCAGACAAACTTCACCAAACAGGAGCTGCAAATTCTTTACCGGGGTTTCAAAAATGTAAGCACTTTATAATCAAGATAAAGATAGCATTGTGCCAAAAAGATGCAAAATGTGAAATGTTTCTGTCCGGCAGGAATGTCCCAGTGGCGTAGTCAACGAGGAAACATTCAAACACATTTATGCACAGTTCTTCCCTCACGGAGGTAAACTGAAGTCATTATGAATGTCTTTTTGTGGAACAAAAATGGTACTAATTTATTTCACTTTTGCAGATGCAAGCATGTATGCTCATTATTTGTTCAACGCATTTGACACGACAAACAATGGCTCCATTAAGTTTAAGGTAAGACAGTCTTTTTACAGTTGTTTGTAATGATGAAAGTTCACTCTTTTGGAATGTTTATTATATTTGATTTTTACTTTTACAGGACTTTGTAATGGGTTTGTCCACACTTCTAAGAGGAACACTCCAGGAAAAGCTGGAGTGGACTTTTCACCTGTATGACATCAATCAAGACGGATACATAAACAGAGAGGTATGAGATTTATTATTTTTTCTTTAAAATTTATAACACTGCTTTTGATCAGCTAAAACAAGATTATCCCATCTGTTTTTTCTTTTTAACTCATGCCTTATTAATTCATTAATCTTGACTTTGTTGCTTCCTAGTAACTAGTTATGGTGAAGTATTCTTCAACTTCTGCGTTTTCTTGTTTTAGGAAATGACTGAGATTGTCAGAGCCATTTATGACATGATGGGGAAGTACACGTACCCTGCACTAAAGGGGGACGTCCCCCAGCAGCACGTGGATGCCTTCTTCCAGGTTTATGTCAGATTTATTGGTGCACAAAGACTCAATAGATTTACTGAATTAGAAATTCAGTCAGTTGACGTCGTAGGTCCTTGATATTTTCATAAATTGGTATTATTTTTGTTTTTGCAGAAAATGGACAAAAACAAAGATGGAGTTGTTACGTTGGACGAATTTATCATCGCCTGCCAAGAGGTCAGTATTGTGCAACACGCTACACTGTTTATTCAGAATGCTATTATTAATTATTATTAAACATTATACATTATTAAAACAAATATAATTAATTTAATAAATACCACTACTACTAATAATAATAATAATAATAATAATACATAGTTGCTTTGTCTTTCCCAGGCTAGATATACTTATACTTTAGGCTTTTTTGTCTCTCAAAGATGAAAAATAATTGTTGTAATCATTCTTCTTCTTCCTGTAGGATGAGATGATGATGAGATCCATGCAGCTGTTTGAAAATGTGATGTAGGACTAGAGGAGACTACATAATATATTGATGTAAAAAGAAAGAAAATCAGAGGGCTTGGTTTGTGTGTGCGTGTGTGTGATTGCATACAGTTGATGCAATATATCCAGTCTCTAAGCCTATGCTTTGGGTTAAGGCACTATACACTGGACCTCAGATTATAACGCTAGCAGCCTCTGGAGTGAGCAGTGTGGCGGATGTGGACAAGAACACATTACTTTAGTCACATTAAAGAAGGAATGGTGCATACAAGGCTGCACTATACCAGATGAAGAGCTAATGCACAACCAGCTGATTTGTTTTTTTTTTGCCAAAAAATGTTCTTTATTGCCAAAACTGCATGCTTTTGCAAGTTTTCTTTTTTTCAACTTGTTAAGTTGCTAAAAGAACAGGGCCATAAAAGGACTGAACATCTTGTTGTCGACATACAGTACATGAAATGGTACATCATGTGTTGTTTTTCACCATTGCAGTGATTCTTGTATTTGTGTGTGGGCCTGGCTGAAGCTTGCTCAGTCAGCTGTAGCTTGATGTTTTTTGTCTCATTGGAACATTTATTCAGGAACATCTCATAGGTTTATTACCGTTCATCAGTTTATGTATGTTTATGGATGATGTGGTTTGTCTATGTAAAAAGATGTTTTTTTGCAAATTATAAATCTTTTTTTATATATTTTCACTGCAGCATTGCGTCTTGTAATGGTGTAATGTCAAACCATACGGGTTCATTGTTAAAAGTATATATACGTTTTATGAAGACGTGCCCATACAAGTTGAACCATGAAAAATTAAAGTACACATAAAAGCCATGTAAGAGGTGGTTTTAGGAATCCTGCAAGTAAAAATGAAGGGTGTCAGAGTCGCTGAAAAATACATTCTGAAGAGCACCTTCTGTCGTCTTGCAGGAAATGCAACTGAATGAAATCTTTGGAATGGGACACATTGATGCCACTGACGCCAGGTCCATCTGTATTTGTGAACATTTGGCACTGCCTCCTCTATCCAAGATATCATGTCACTCTGATGTGCAGATATAGGACAAAATGAGTGTGACTCATGCTGCTTTCCCTTTTGCTCGCTGTGTTGCAGGTGCGTTTTGAAGCACCACAATAATAGAAAACCTCACCAGGATATAGGAGGCCAAGCACTGAAATATTCATCACTTTTTTTGCTTTTTTTTTACTTGCTATTTTGAAAGACTTGCTTTTAGCTGTGTAGTACATCAGCTTGACATTACAGCTTTGGTTCTTTGTGTTGGATTTATAGATTGGATTGTTTAATCTCACAAAAATACCATAAATTTATTTAAAGCCATATAAATAAAAAATCAGTTCTTAAACTTGAGTCATGAGTCTTTGTTGAAAAAATTCACATCTTCTCACAGTATTTTAAGTCTTATCTTTGTTTAATCTGTCACCTTTCATTAATACATTGTAAACAACTTTATATAGCATTTAACAGTTATAAACAAATATATCTTGGCCCAAATGTTGCCATATTTTCCATACACATACAGCACTTTAGGAATATGACACTGCCCCTGCATGATAATGAGTTGTGAGAAAAGAATAGCATGTGGCATTCGACATTGTCAGTGTCAGCAATATGAACAGATATAGAAGAAATGGAATAGAAAAGCACAATTATTTAATATACAAATTATTGTTTATTATAGTATAATAATTATTGTTATTGGGATAGGCGTCAGTTCAGACCCAGCAACCTTTAAAGGATAAACATTAGAGATTCAATGAATGTTATCAATTATAAGACTAATATGTAGAGAGCTATCAATATATACTGTATCTGTATATCTATATCTATAGTTAAAAAGATTTAGGTAAAAAAATATATCTATATCTATATCTATAGATATAGATATATTTTTTTACCTAAAATTGTGCACGCTTTATCGGCTGTACCCTGTGCTGCGGTAGAGGGCAGTGTGTGTCTTTTTTGTTATCTCCTCTGCCTGGACCGCAGAAGAAGAACAAAGGAGGCGGAGTAGCAGCACCACGTTCTTAACTGGTTGTAGGAACTTAGTCGGTTCTCATTGCAGACTTTTTTGGAAAAATGAACGGTTTAGACGAGACACCGGTGGCACCGCAGACGTTTCTTTATGGTGAGGAAAATACTCATTTTTATATACAGTTTATCACAGAGTTTGACCTTGTACCTGTGTAACTGTAGGCAAACGAGCGGGTTGTAGTGCCTTAATATAACTGTACTATTTTAATAATAAGATGTTAGGCTCTCGTCTATATTAAATCATGATTCAATTATAAGGCATTGTTAGATGTAGGTGACAAGGTGTGCTAGTGTAGTGTTTTAGTCTGACTACGCCATACACGTGTTTTCTCGACAACATGGCGGCCCTGATGTGAAGAGAACTCTCTTAATTCTCTTTCTTGTTACAAATATAAGCTGATACCCCTCCAGTTTAAATCAGATTTAAATCAAAGTTAAACCGTAACAACAACGACTTGTACCCCCGTAGAGTAAAACTAACGAGCTCACACGTGGCAGCAAGCACAACGTGGTTCAAATTAAACATGTGGACCTATGTTGGCCTCAATTTATGTAGGCTACCACAAAACCCTCAACACCTCACAATAACAACTACCCATCAACAATGTAAATTGCAATAATTGTTTCCAGGGGCAAATTTTTGAGTAACTTGAGACTGTTTCAATGGGAAACCCTAAATTCCTTTTTGAGGGCAGTAGGGCAAACTGTCTCCTCCGCCCTTTTTGTAGCCTGTCGTGGAAAAAGTTGCTGTGGGATGCATAAAGAAATAAAACCTTTTGATTAGTTTTACATTAGGTTGAACAGCTTGTGTTTCTCCTAACAATAATAGGACAATGTTAACTATTCACTATAAACCACACATCTAAAAAGTAATTTTATAGAATAGAGTATTATTATAATTGCTTTGAATGGCTAAATGTGCTATATAGGTAGTCCTCACTGAGCGTGTCTCTTCTCCAATAGCCATGTATAAATCTCTGCTCTTTGTGGCTCCCTCTTGTGTGGAGGATTTTTATAGCACTGCAACTTTCCACATGAAGTGCATGTGATGTACAATAGACTGATTCTTGTTTTGCTTTCAGGATGCGTGTTGGAAGCGGGTAAAGATGTGGTGTTTAACCCTGAGGATGATGACTTTGAGCATCAGTTGGATCTCAGAATGGTAATTACCTGATGATATTTCATTTGCTTAAAAAAAACTTTAACATAAACGCTTAATATTTGGCTGTTTGTTTAGGCATGTGTAGACCCTAACACCAAGGATGAACTTCACATGGTGGAGGTAGAAGGACAGGACCTCGAGGGCCAGAAAATCAAAGCAGCTTTGGTCTCACTAAAGCCGTCAGCCCTGCCTAGTGTGAGTAAATGTTTCAGTATTTAAAAATTTAAAATGTTATCTTATTATTTGTAGGCTATGGATGATGTGGTGTCCTGCCATACAGTAATGTTTTTCTACCATTGTTACGCTCATCTTGATAAGCATTAAGGACATCAGTCTTACTAAAGCTCTTATTGCAGGTATGCCTTGGTGGGTTCACCATCACCCCTCCTGTGGTCTTTCGTCTAAAATCTGGTTCTGGACCTATCCATCTTAGTGGACAACATCTTGTCAGTAAGTATTTGTGAATGGATCGCTTGAATATGTTCCAGTAAACACTCACTAACACCCCCTCTTTTTACTTTTTAAGTGGAAATTGATCAGTCTTTGGATGAAGAAGAGGATGATGAAGATGAGGAAGAAGAGGAGGAAGATGTTAAAACGTCAAAGAAAAGACCTGCATCATCTCCTGCTGATAAACTAAAGGTTTGTTTCACATCACTGGTCTGCAGAGGGTTTATTTGTCACGAATGTACAACTCACTTTAAATGTCTTTCAGAAAAAAATGAAGATGGAAGTGGATGATGATGAGGATGAGTAAGTGTCAACTGCAAAGATATTTTATTTTGTGGCGCTAAAATAACTCCAGACAGCATGTCTATAAAGGTTCTCCAGGTCACAAACCTGAATGTATCAAAGTTAAAATTAACCTAGTATCGGGATCAGTTTAGTAAAACTTTTAAAATGGCATAAACCAGAGTAAAATCAAAGTGGCTGGAATTTACATCATCAATGTGTTTTGTAAATGTTGTTCCACTTGCTATAGTAAAACAAAATTTATTGCTTAGACATTAGTTTGGTACCAGTCTTTAGGGGTATTTTTGTGGAAAGTGGTGTTTGTAATTGTAAAATTGTTACTGTTTCCAGCTATAAAATGAGCTAATTTTGCAAATGTGTTTTTGAAATGAATGATAATTGTACTTGACGTGTTTGTGTAGATTGTTTGACTAAATGTGCAACCTAATGTTTGTCTTTAAGGGAAGACGACGATGATGATGAGGAAGATGATGATGACGAAGAAGACGAGGAGGAAGTGACACCTGTCAAGGCAAGTATTTAGTTTGGCTACTGCTTGTCATAAGTGTTTTTACTTTTGTTGATAACTGCTGACCTTGCAGACAAAGCAACCACCCTCCAAACCGAAAGCTGCTGCTCAAAACGGCAAAAGCCCTAAACCCACAACTCCAATCAAAAAAGAGGTATCAAATTTACCACTTGTATTTTGGAATAAAGTCTTAATTCTGTTTGTCATAAAATTCACTCTGCTCAATTCAGGTGAAAACGCCCAAAGGCAAGGGTGAGAAGTCTCCTAAAACCCCACCAACTCCCAAGGAGACATTAACACTTCCACAAATTAAAGACAAAGTACTGGAAGCAGTCAAAAAGGTTAGAGCTTGAAATGAAATGGTGTCCTTGTAGAAAGTAAAATGTATTTAATAAGAAATTGAACTCTTAACTTTTTTCCTCTTTCATAGGGAGTAAAATTACCTATTCTGCAGCCCAAGTTTGAAAACTTTGTGAAGCATAGTTATAGGGTTTCAGATGACAAGGTAAAGTGCCACAGTTTTTATTTATTAAAGAAAGCAGTATTAAATATAAACTGTCTTAAGATACTTGACTGCTTTGCTAACTCAACTTTCTTCTTTTAGATTCTTGCAGACCTCTGGAAATGGAGACAAACAGTGAAAGATTCAAAATAATCAAATATTACTGGAATTGCTTTTTATGTTTTATGGCTTGTTTATACCTATAGCACCTCTCCAACCCTTAAAACCCAGTGCCTCACAATTGTCAAGTCTCTGTCCTCCTTGGGTATAGTTGGTGATATGAACAAAACACCATGTTTTATCACTGCCTGTACCCAGTCTTAAAAATAGCAGGATTACTTGTACATTTGTAAATAAACCTACATTTGGGGAGTATTTGTAGGCTCTACATATTGTGTAATGTATGGCTGAATTTGACCATAAATCAAACTGATGTACAATACATTAAATGGCTTTTATCTATAAACATCCTTTAAGTCTTCACCATTGAGAGTGTTAAGGTAAAGCTGTTATGTTCAACTGTTACCGTCCAGAAATTAGGCCGCACTAAATAGAACTTTTAATGCATGTTTACCATTTAGGTTGAAAAATGGAAGTATTTGGAATAAAAGTACAAGTTCCTTGATTGCAATTTTTTTCTAAAGTAGATTAAATAAGTGACTGTAAAAATCATTCCATGTTATGAATAAAGGTTTGTAACTATTTGAAACAATTACTCAAGAGCAAGACTTTTTTTTACATGTCCATTAATTTTGCTGGGTAAACTGGCTCAATTTCAGGACAAGAATATATTGCCAAACACCACAAGGTGGTGCATTTGGGGTAATTAAACTACTCAAGATGGCTACAAGAGTGTCAACGAAATGATGAAACATGCAAATTTAAGAATCAAGACATGTAATGCACAATTTTTAATTAAAAAAAAAAACTGCAAATGAGGGTAGCAACAAACATTCACACAGTCATTTGATATGAGTCAACACTCACTCTTGGCAATTTGATATTAGCTGGTCTATTATACAATTTTATTCAGGCATTTTAGCAAAAACAGTCCACTGTATTGATTGATTGGTCTCATAAATAAGGCAAGAATACATGAAAACACAATTTCAACTTATCAGATGAACTCTACTGCACAGTGAGGGCTTTCAGTTGTCCTAGAATCCCACATTAAAATGAATTAATTTTTTGCAAGAGTGATTGATCTAAACTAACGCATGCAAAAATTAAAAAAACTTTAGTGCTGTATGTGGCATCTTTTAAGTATACACGAGAAAGCACTAACTAGTTAAGATGGGACAATGTTGACAAATTCTAAAAGTAAACAGTCACTTATAAAACCTTTAAAATATTACAGTAACAACACAGGGTAACCCTGAACATACAAAATAAAAACTAGAAGGGTGATCAACTTCTGCCTGCTGTACAAATTGTCATTCTCCAAGTTGTTGTACTATAAATGTTAAAGTGTTCCTTGAGCCTGTCCTGCTTAAACATACTCCCTGCCACTGCTGGGAGCTTTGGGATACTTGGGTGCAGATGTAGATGTAGATTTGCCTCTTGGACAGGATGCTGCTAGCATGCCACCTCCAATGATGACAAGGAACGCGCCAGCCCAGGCGATAAATATAGCAGACCCAAACTCATACCTTTAGATTAAAAGGACATTAAAAAAGTTAAGTTTGTTCCAAACACCTGTACAAAATTGACCATACTTGCACAGAAATCAGGTCATTTTTCTGCACTTACTTGGTATTGACAGGGGTAAAAGGGTTGTAGAAGGCCTTGATGATGTCATTGGCATACCATGAGCAAGCAATAAATGAGCACAGAGCTGTTGGAAGAAAAATAAAAATAAACATTTTAAATTATTGATAATTACTAGGCATTGAAGGACTTGGATTATACTAAATATTTAAAAGGTTTCTTACCTCCAATCAAAATGATAATTCCACCAGTCATGGCAATGCGGGATTTGCGAGTTTTGTCATCTCCCCCACAGGTGGTGCACTTCATTCCCATGCAAGCTACACCCAGACCAGCCACTGACACAATAATGCTCACGATCATGAGGGCACGGGTTGCCTGGAGGGCACCTGGAGGAACAGGCAGGAGAGTGTTAATCCAGTGATTACAGTGACAAAACATTCATCTAGTATAAAAAAGGAGAGTGGGTGTGGCAAACAAGTAGTAGTGGATAAATGGCTTTTGCTTTATTTGGATTGTGAAAATTAAACATACATTTAGGGTCAGTCATTAAGAAAGGGACTGTTAGTATGGAACAGAGTGGCTTGTGTTTCATTGCCACTCCCTGACAACGCTCCACAGAAACTGGCTCTAACCGGAAGCTGTGAGATGTGGGGGTGGGGATGGGTCTGTGTGTTTGCATGTGTGCTTGCATGTGTGCCAGTTAGAAACAGGTCTGACCAGGTGTCAGGTTACATTTATGGAGAAAGACACTCCTATTTTCAGCCACTTTTCAGCAGGTAGACACTACAGCGCTTGAAAGTCCAATTCAGATGCGCATAAACCCAAGATTTTATAATAACCATTATAATAATAAATACTGCAAGTAGTAAGATTAGTAGTACCCATATTTAGAGTCGTTTTAAATTCCACAAGTTCCTAAACTTGTGGGTTTTAAGCAAGATCCCATGTTATCAAGCCTTTATTTGCTCACGCATTGTATCTGACCATTTTTATCCAAGCTTGTTTGCGTTCATGTTTGACAATGTGATAAGGTACTTTGTGGAGTAGATATTTTAATCAAGTGTTATAATAAGCCAAATAAAAGGACGACAATGAACCTGATCCAATAGCCTATCCGCTATCCACTGAAAAGTTACATCTGAATGTGAATTTAAGTGTACTGTTGAGCTTTGTAAACACAATGGGCCATATACTGGAAAGCAAGCAGGAGGAAGTTAGAAGGTTGACATTCAGGTGGTTTATTGGCCTGAGGGGAAATCAGGTAAACCTAAACCGCCAAACGCCTTGCTATGACCCATTTAGCCACGGTTTTCAGATAAGATGCGACTCACCTTGTCCATTTACTGTCAGACATTACGTTAATGATTTATATAACGACATCTACCAATTCCTTGAAAGAGCTAGAACATTCCCTATAAAAGAGCCCGGAAGCACAGTCCTTTGAAGAACAATTTAAGAAAAACTTCTTCTTGATTTAAAAGTAACTCAGTGTAATTCAAATTTTCTATAACCAAGTCATGACTTTGATAGTTCAAAATGTGATGAGCTGGTTCCCCTGTGTTGACTAAACACAGGTGTTTAACCTTTAAGTACGTGTGGTGTGGACAAATGCAAAACTAGAGTGGAGTTTGTGCAAGCAGGAAAACCTGTAGTGAAGAAAGGCTTCAAATCAAGCAGCTTATTTGATAAAATAAATAAAAAATGTTTCCACCCTGTGCTACTCTCCTCTACAGAATTGGAGGCCCCCGAGCGCGGTTTGAAGAAAAGAAAGAACTCAAAAGTGAAAGAGGAGCTGTTAATAAGTGACAGAACCGGTTTGATCTTTCACATTGTAATCCAGCAACAGTCTAGGATCGTAAAATGCGATTCAAAAAGGTGCTCAAATGGTTGACTTGTATAAGACAATAAGGCTTGGTCATGTTGTGGCCTACGCTGCCGAGCCTGTGGTCGTCAGCAGAAATAGACGGTTTATGACCAAGATTAAACAATGAACTGGCCGTTTCCAGGAAAGGCGAGGCTACATTGTAAGATGGCACTTTCCCACTAAATAGACTTTTATAGCAGTTTGGAATTTTATTATCTTAGACAACTGAAAGTATTTAATAAAAAAAAAAATTACTTACTGTTGAGCTGCAGGATTGAGTCGTACACTTTACATTGTATTTGGCCTGTACTCTGAAAAGCACAGGACATCCATAGTCCCTCGTACATGGACACCGCTGTAATGATGTTGTCCCCAACATAAGCAGACATCTTCCACTGGGGTAGGATGGTGCCGATAATGAGTCCTATTGCCCCCAGAAGAGCCAGGGCAAAACCCAAAATCTGCAGACCGAGTTGGCCATTTGTACCTGTTCCGACTTCTGACTTAAGTAACAAAGACGACGTCCAACTGTAGTAGCTAAAGGTCAAGCTTGTTCCTTTTCCTCGCAAATGAAATTCTTCCAAATGAACCTACTTTTATTCCGTGGGTCTTTTGTAAAGAAAGTTCCGATGAGCAGAGAAAATGGTCACCGTGAATCTTTGCGCACCTGTTCCTGACCGCACCTTGAATGGAGAAGAGACAGCGGGAACGAGCTTTTAGGCGGTTTCTACAGGTGGGCGGGGACGAGCACGTAGTTTCGACGGATCATACGTCCCACCTGACACCTGCAGTTTCATGATGTAAGTTAAGTGTTTTCTGTTGAAGAGCCCAAGACATTAAACGTAATATCACATTTTGAGTTACATAAAGTTATGCTAGGATACTTTTTGGACGGAGTATTGATGGTGAACTATTATTGGTTATTCTTGGGTGGAGCCGTTAGCCTGTCTTACTGAACACATGGTTAGCATAAAAACAGGTTTTTATAGACAACACACAAGGACTACTATAGCGGTTTCATTATGAATCAGAGCTGTACAAAACATTGTTTAGTCAAAGTCTGTACACAGCCTATTACTAGGGGTATTTATATGCTTAGTTTTGGCCTCCTTTTGCTGATAAACAAGGTAACATCATCGGGCTCACCGTGGCGCCACTAAACTTATAGCATATAGGCTTTAACATCAAATAAATCGAGACACAAGTTTGGAATAAAGTAAATAAAATAAAATAATGTTGTCTACTTTGACATTAATTAGGCCTAGAACCTTGTCAAACAAATTGTTAATATGAATTGTTTAAAAACAAATGTATATTTTTGAGGTTTTGTTTATCAATTTTCTTTTATTTTTATAAGTAACATTTTTTTATAAACCTAGCTACGCTACTTGGACAAAAGCCTACTTTAGCTGGAATTAAAATTTATTAAATCTTATTAAAAAAACTATACGTTTTATTATTGTTAAATAATCCAATAATTTAATAATCAAATAATCATAATATAATATTATTTTCTTTTTTGAAGGTTTGTTAACCAAACATTTTTAATTATAATAATTTCTCGGACAAAGCTGTTGACAAAGCCTAATAGTGAGTTAACAGAGTAATTAATTTTCAAGTCATTCCACTCTGCACTTTACAAACTATAAGTTATTAGGGCCTATAGGGTTACTACAATTAATAAATTGTGGTTTTCCTTTATTATAATCTACATCCTTTTTCACACATTTTCTTTTACATTTTTAAATACAACAAAAACGGGAAGTTGTGTTTTTTTCCTGTTACTAAAATAGTGTACCTATTGTCTGTTTAGGAGCACATTTGCAGTGTTTTTTTAATTATTTAAATTTATTTTTTCCATGAATCTTTAACCAAGAGGAATTCTTTGCTCCTGACACTCAAGCTGTATGTGAACTGATAACAGTTTTTTACGAGTGTCCTAGAGTGTTGTTGTTTATAACTTGTTTGACCAGTTCTTGCTAGTCATCCTATGGGTAAACCTTAATTGTATACGCTATATTTTGTAAACTTGAAAATCCCTCTATCCCAGTAGGACTAAGAAGAGTTTTCAGTTGTATATAGTGAGCACATGTGTTTGTGACTGACTTAATGAAACTATCATGGTAGTCTCAGCATAACTTATGGGAGTTATTTTACCAGACAAACTGGTTTAAGGACTATAGACTTAGACTTTATAGTTAACATGGCATAGTCAAAGAATAAAGACGCTGTTACAAGTCAAGTATGGACATGCATCTTTCCCATATCATCTTTTACTAGATTGCCTAAAAATACTTTAGCTACACAAGGTTTCGATGTTGCGTAATAATGATACTTTTATATAGCCACAGTCGCTATGTGAGTCACAACATAGGTAAGACAGGAGTAAATGTTTCTGAGTTGTCACAGGGTCAAATGAGTCATCTTTTCACGATAAGAGTTTGGAAATAAACAACGTTTAGCTAGGTGGCGGTATCACTGGGTCACATAACTTACCAGAGTTATGTAAAAACACTTAAATCTGTTCATACTGGCTGTATTAGTTATGCTAAAATGATTCACAAAAATCTTTTGGGTTCAGTGCACTTTCTTTAAAGGCTTGTTAGAAAAATGGGTACTCTTTGTCTTTTGTGACATTTCTAAATTAACATTTAACCTAGCCACTGTTATGACTCATTGTTATCTGGTAATAAGATTTCTTTTGAGGCAAAGCTTATGAGAGAATTGCTTGTGGTTGCTTAGGGCCCTGTGGCCTTTAGGAGTGCCCCTAACAGATCCAGCATTTGTTGAATTGACCTAACAGCTTTACTGAGATTCTATTCATTACTACAGGTGAGAAAACTTGATAATGCTTGTTGAAGCATGGCTTTTTTTAAAAATCCAAAACCACCTCACAAAGGAAACTGAACAAAATTAACTAAGCTCATGTTAAACCAAATAAATAGAATCCTGTTTGTGAGGGTCTAAAGCAGCCTCTGAGACTTATGGCTTTTGCTATTTGCTTATTACGGCCTATAGCCCATAAAAAAACAATCTATCTGATAACAAGAGCATGCATCAGTGAGCAAAGTGAGCCTCATGCACTTTTATTTATGTTTAAAGAACACTACATATACAGCTTGGTATTGTATTTAATTATTTTACTTTTGATACAGACTTTGATAAGTATTTATTTGTAGATGTTAGTAAAACTAAAGTTTATAGTTAGTTAGCTATTTTTAAAAATTGCCATTTTGATTTAAGCTCTCTCGGATCTCAGCTGCGATCAGAGGGAGAGGCTTCAGTTCCTCTGAATATTCAGGATTTAACAGGAATGTGATCTTTTTAAATAGAAATTTGCACTTTATCTCAGAATTGCCCTGTACGGTACAAGCAATGGTACAGTTTTACATCACATATTATCATATGGGTTCTTTTTGTGTTTAGGTTGTGTTACAAATGAGCTTCAGCTCTGGGTCTGAAGGACATGCTCTGTCGTTGTAATCTGCTGCTGCTAGTCTTATGTGACAAGAGCTGTACTGATGTAGGATACTGATGTTTCTATAAATCCAGGAAAAGCAGGGCCCCCAGGACCTATCCCACTTAGGGCCCCAAGACGAACTGGGCTGGCCCTGACTTGTGCAATACCGCCCTCTGGTGCTTTTGGTGATAACACTTTGAACAAAAGCATGTACAGACTCAGACATGCTTTTTCTAACCGGCAGCTGGATACATTAATGGGTCAAGTGGGACCAAAGAAAAATTGGGGGTTATACAGTTTTAATGAATTATAGATTAAACATTAATTGGTCATATTCCTAGTTTAGAGAAGCAGATTTGGAAAAACTAAACAGTTAAAATATTTAGAATTATTTTAATTATTATTAAAAACAATGAATTTAGAACACCTAAAGTTTGTTCTGATATTTTGTAGCAACAGCCAGCACTTTAGAATAGAGGCTCAATAAATTACATTTTTGTAATCCGTCTGTGCTGATATTGTTTTTAGGTGAGACTTTTTAAATTATTGTATGCATTGACTTACTGTATCAAAAAATGTAAGACAAATATGTAACCCCTTCAAGGTTGTGATTGTTTAAATGCAGAGAATGGAGAACATGAGCACAGTGAAGGTGATTGGTTCTTGCACCAGCAGAACTATAGTTTGTTTAATTCCATAATCCTTATTTGCTGTATTAAAACTCCATTCAGTCAGACTGTGGGTATAGCAAGTTAAAAGCACAAGCCATGAAACAGAGGGAATCCAAAAGGAAATGAACCCTGACTAAGGTCACATCATCAAGAGGAGAAAAGGAGTACACAGTAATCTTCCAGATCAATTTAAGTTGTTCTACATAGTGAGCCGTAGCCTAATTATCATAATCTGTAGGACATGATCTAACATCCATTTGCTACGGTTATCACAGTAAGAATGTAATGTCTAATTGACTGGTGGGGAAGTAATAGCAGCTATTAATCTGAGTGAGACATTTTAGTTAAATAATCTTAGCTCTTATAAAATAGACACAAATCTTCAGTAGACAAAGCAGATGTTAGTGTCTTTTTAATCCCAGACAGTAAATAGGTTTGCAACGCCAAATACTTATTTCAGGAATAGTTTACTAAAGGGGTTACGATAAATCATTTCAAATTATATTTACTATATGTCCAACACTTCCTTTTAAAGCAGTGAAGTTCTAATCAGTTTGTACATCAAGCCTAATCAAACTCTATTTTCTCCATTGTTATCAGACTAGTGGCAGTGCCGTGAAGGACCCAACAGTTCTATGGACCCCCAGTTCCTGTGGCAGGCAGAATTTTCTCAGTGGGAACAGTGTGATGCTTAATGCCCCAGCACAATATAGGACCTGGAGAGCTGATGATGAGGGTGGTTGGAATAAGGACCTTTTACAGAGCTTATTGTGTAAGTAGCCCATTATCAAATCTCAGTAATCTCAGAAGAACATACTGATGGTGGTTCCCAGAGTCAAAACAGAGTTGGGTAAGGCAACATTTCAGTACACTGCTCCCTGTGCATGAAATGAACTGCAAAAGGACTTAAATCTATCTGAACTTATGACTTAAGAAGAATTTAAATCTATTTTAAAGAAGCGTGAACTAAATGAGCTTGGTAAATGTAACTGTTTTTGAACTTGCACACATTGACTTTTATTTTGTAACTTTTGATTGTAAATATTGTTATTTGTGTTTTTGTTAATGTCTTGTAATTGTCTGAAACTGTATGTAATGCTGTTGTCTTGGCCAGGTCACGCTTGGAAAAGAGATTTTTAATCTCAATGATGTTTCACCTGGTTAAATAAAGGATAATAATAAAAGATAAAATATTTATTAAGCATGGAACAAATAATTATAATTTAATGACTGCTTTTAGTGCAAAGATAGGTTTCCAAAGATGCCTATCAAAAAAAGGAAAAACTGACCGCAGAGCTATTTATTATTATTTTATTTTTTTCAAACCATAAAATTTTCACCC
The DNA here is from genome assembly GCA_024416835.2 of Perccottus glenii. Lineage (NCBI taxonomy): Eukaryota > Metazoa > Chordata > Actinopteri > Gobiiformes > Odontobutidae > Perccottus > Perccottus glenii. The sequence goes on along the minus strand of CM044561.2, from coordinate 14,994,143 downwards.
TTTAAACATTTATCTATAGTTTAATTTCACAGATATAAAACAATTAGTTAAAGCAGCACTCTGTAACATTTAGCCACAGGTTTTTAACTAGGTGGCGCATATCCCTCTATAGTCTCTGTTGTTTTGTTTTTGAAAGGAAACAATTGAAAAAAAGTCCTCTGAAACAGTAAGGTAATTTTATCTGCCTATTTCTGCTCCCTCTCTTTGCTGCATAGCGGGTACTCAGGAGTGGGGCACAGTGGCTCAGTGGTCACCCTTCAACCGGAAGGAAGGGGGTTTGATTCTCACTCTCCCCACAGTTCATACTGTCGTTGTGTCCTTGGGCAAGACACTTAACCCACCTTGCCTCCATTGACTGTAACACTGGTAATTAGAAGCTCAATGTAAGTTGCTTTGGATAAAAGCGTCAGCTAAATGAATAAATGTAACTGTAAATGAGTGGTCTGCTCGGTGGCATGGAATTCTCTGTCTGTGAAGGTTCTCAGTCATCCAGGTCATCTTGAAGAAAAGGGTAAAGCAAAAGCATGACATGCTTTTGATGAAAAGATCTCAGAATTGAAGTCTCTTGGAATTAGAGACGACACGTCTTAACCTTGAAAACCATATGCTTTTGTTTAACCTTTTCTTCATAAAATTGTATTTAATTTATAATGGCGTTTTCTGGCTGAGGGTGCTGTGTCAGTGAAACAGGCATAAGTCTACCAATCGCGTGTCAAACAAGACTTTAAAGTTATGTGATGCTACTAGCTAAAGGTTACGCAGTGCTACTTTAAATGATAAATTAAATCTAACACAATTTGTTGTGATTGAGTGCAACTTCACAAATGTGTATATATTTTTTTACATTACAGCAAAAAAATTATCATTGCTGTAAACAGGCATACTAAACCAACTTGTAGAATTTAACTGGATCCATAGGAGCCATAAAGTCGGAACCATTATCTTGTGCTTAAGGAAGAATAGATTCCCTAAAACCTAAGATTTTTCTAGACTTTTTAACAGCTTGGGTGGGGGAAACAAAGTCATCCCAGCCAGCTCAGTAGATTAAACGTAGAGGATGAAAGGAGAGAAGCAGAGCAGGTCATCTGGAGCCAACTGGCCCAGTGGGCGCCTAAAGATCCCCTAACCAATGTCACCTGTCTTTCCCTGCTCCTTTGGGTTCTTCTGCCAATTTTCAAAAAGCTGACATACTTTTAAGTGTTTTTTTATAAACCAAAGAATACACCAAGGGCACTGATTATAATCATACAAATATATGTAATTTATTGAATAATATTTTAGAATAACACATCTCCTTTAAATTCTTTTAGGAGTTATTGTAGAAATGTACACAGGTCTGATGGAAAACAAGGAGAGAGGGTGATCTTTAGGGCTTGTGTGTCTACATATAGAAAGAGTCAACCCTATTACGGAACAACAGTGACGTGAAATATGCATGCTTTGCAATAAAGTTCCCAGGTTTGTTTAGACACATAGTAATTAGTATTGCAGAACACCAGTTGCCTTTGAAGCCTGCAGATCCTGATTGTTGATGTACAAGTCCCTTTCTTGAAGTGCAGACTGGCATTGCATATTACAGGTCTTCATTCTTGCATGGCTCTTTTTGTTCCCTTTGGCTCTTGATGTATGGAGTCCAACATGTGTCTAAATTCCTGGTAAGTCTTAGACCTTCATTCTGTGGCTTGTAATAGTTTATGGCTTTTTTTTTTTTTTTGTAATTGAAATATTCTAATAAGATGTGGTTTTCATGGAAGTACAGTGGACTGAGGAAGAAAATGCTAGTTTAATCAAGTAGGAAAACTTTCTGGAAGACTTGCTTGACCGTAGCTCACCAGAATCACCAAGGTCGTTGCTTTACTTGATGGGACAGTGATTGGCCTAAGGAGATGTTACCCTGTTGTTTTTACTTTTACAGAGGTTACACAGTCAAATTGAGATTTACTTAAGGTATCCATTAACATGGAAACAACAATACTGACAAGAGGCAAGGAGGCACATAAAAAGAAAATCATTGTAGATAATTTGTATACATCAATAAAAAGAGGACTATCAAATGTAACACTTGTACACTGTAAACTATGAGTAGTCCATACATAAAGACAATTGAATTTTGCTTCAAAATAAATGCAAAAAAAGCAGTCCATAGATCTTTTTTTGTGTCCCTGTTTTTTTATAATTGAACTAAATACCCTTTTCCTTTATACTTAGTCAGAGCCATTTTATTTGCATAATATCTGAATGCCACACATTTCAGGCCCCAATAGAATCGAGTTTGTTCAATAAATGGTTCTGTACACTACAACCACGTAATGTAATTCAAATACTATATCGAGAACAACAGTTAAAATGACCAAACTTTATTATAGAGTGCAATAATAGCTAAAAAACAAACATTGCTGATAAAAGCTAGGATGATATGGCTCTAGTTTTAATATTGCCTTTACACCCACCACTGTGATAAAGGAGAGGGATTCCCTGGGTTTATATTAATGGCAACAGGAACCTCCTAAGGTCGTTTTAGTAGGCCTCTCTTGTACTCTTGACTGGTAAAAATGTAATGCTGTTGATGTTAAAGTGGTCTTTTGGACACGGAAGAACTCTTCTGCAGTTGTTGTTCGGTTTATTGGTACATTATCCAACAACACCCTCTGAGTTCATTACAAACCAGTGAGTTTGCTGTCTGTTGTGGTCCCTGGGGAAATTTTGGAGGTTATCACATAATAGCTGTACTCGCTTTTGGGCCTTATTGAGTCTATCGATCATTGTTTGGTCTCATGTCTTTTCCGTTTGTTCTTGCCTCTTTGTCTTCTCTTAACTAAAGATGTATGCCCTTGTATGCAGATATTTTGATCACACATGCTCACACTGGGAGCTTAAAAAGCACATGCAGAAAATCCATTTACACAGTCTTGTGTCTACCAACCATATCTTTATAATTAATGTAATTTCACACCACAACTACGGTAAAAATCCACTTTTCAGATTCTTTCTACTATTACTTTGACCAAAAGGCTTTCCTCACTGTACACCACTGTCTACGTGCAGTATTACAATCTTAACACACTTACAATAACCACCAATAGCAACACAGGACTTCTTTTTCTTTTGAAATATAAAGCATAGCTAGTGTGGGTTTTGAAAATGTGAAACTTAAATTTGAAATAGTTTGAAGGTACGTTATTAAATATTGTGGAATCATTTTAATCTTGGTTAATTGTTAATTAATTGTGATTTTTGACATCCACAATGTACAATATGAAAACTGAATTATCCTCCCTTGTGGAAAAACAAAAAACAAAACAAATTTGTCTTACGTTCATTATCATTTCCAAAAGCTGCAACATTATCATTTCCACAAGTTGCAAAAAACCCTGCCAAAAGTCTTGCTTACTTTACTGCAGAAATTCCTTATCAACATTCTTCAAGAATACACCTGCTAATCCCTCAGGTTTTTCCTGCCTACTTGAGCCAGCTTCCTGAAAATTCAGTTTCAGACTTTCAATACATTCAAAAGCCTTCACTTCACATTCTGTAATTCTTTCTGACATTCCAATGTCACCAAAAGTACACTTTTCAAGATTTCTCACTTACCAGAACCCTTTCTATAACACTAATAATTAAAAAAAAAACTCTCTCTTTCTGATCTATTCTGATAAATATTTAGTCAACAAAGTGGCTAAAAATCCCATAAGGTTGCTTGGATATCTTTTTCACTAATGTTCTAAAATATTACTATTAAAATGGTGCACTCCCAGCTCCTTTATTCTCAGACACATGACAGATGCAACAGAACTCAGGAGGAGACCGATATGGTTAACCTCTTTATCTCCATCTACCCTCTGTACAAACTCTCATTTACGCCTACAATCCCACAGGGCAAACACCCGCAACACAGAGGGCTAAAATGAAATTATAGCAGCACTATTCTTCAAACAGCTGCAACTTTTTGAGGCTGATTCTTCCAAGGTGATTTGATAAAGAAAGTGAGTGGATAAGCTGCCTGACATCCACCGAATAACAAGTGCTGCAGCTCTGAGGCTCCTTTGGCTTTGATGTTGACTTCAATCCTGCTTTATGCTGACAGCAGATGCTGAGTGAAGTACACACTAAGATGTTACAACCACTCTGCTTTACAGGTGACAGAGTTCAGACACTCACTGGGAATCAAATATGACCCAGTTGTTAATGTGTTACCTTGAACAAGCTAGTGCAATATGTAACCGCCTGGGAGAGTGCTCAGAAAGAGGCTTGAAGCATTCTTTATATGGTTTTTGTATTTCACTTTTTTTTTTCAGACTTTTTTATTAACTGCATGTTCAATGTAGTTGTTTTTATAGTTATTTATTTGGGCCACTTCCTTGCTGGTCTCCCTCACACAGTGGATATTTTTAGTGTCGCTGAGCTGTTTCATTATTTTTTTTTTTAGTTGACCTTGGTGATTAGCTTTGCTGGTCAGGAGAAGTGGATGAAAAACTATAACTCTTAAGCCACATAATCCCCAACTTTAGGGATAAGATAGACATATATAGGATATAACAGAGAGAACCATGGCCATGTGATTGTCAGGTGGGACCATGAAACTCTGAATGTGAAGAAGGCTGCATATCAAAACGGGGCGCCGTATAGGAGGTTTTTCCCCAAGTCTTTTTTTCTTGTCGGAGACAAGTAGGGGATTGGTGGACTCCTCTCTCATGACTCGTCTTTCCCCCTGATGGGCTCTTGACCCTTCGTCCATCTATGTTTGTAGTGCACCCCTGGAATGCAGTGGCCCATGAGAGCCTCTCCCTCAGCCACCAGCAGTGCATAATGTGTGACTGTTTTTTCCAAGCGTCACTGCTGCCCTTGTCCCACCCTCAGTCTCCTGTGCTATGAGGCATCAGCTTTGGGAACTTCTTTTCGTCCATTCTTGAGGGACGGCGAATCTGAAGTCTTGACCGTTTTCCGTGGAGGACTCACTGGCTCGGTGGCGAGCTCGTGTAGTGATGGCTCCTTATACATGGCAACTGAGTAGCATAGAAAAAAATCTTGGGGTTATTTTTAAGTATGGTTGTTATGGCATTACAGCAGTTTAATGCACTGTGATGTACTGATGTATGTCTCTCCATAGAAAATGTACGCTAGTCATCTGTAGTCATCTTTGGGAGGCGCTAATTTAGGTAGTTAATGCTAGAACAACCTAGGTTCAAAGAAGGTTCATTAATGTTAATTTTTCACAATACACTACTAAGGATGTGGTTCTCATACTCTTTAAACCCAGTACCATCTCATAAAAATGTGTGGCTCTCCAAGCATCATCTTTACAACAGGAAAATATGGAAGTCTAACTATTCAACTTAGTTTACATATTTTGATTCTATAGTAAAGTTATATTAAGAAGCAAAGAGGCCTACGTTTTGTATTATATATGTTTACGGTTATTTTATCTCTTGTAAACCACTTTACTAAGGCATTCTTGCATGTGGCATAAATCAGAATTTAAAACACACCTTCTATAACTTTAGGCAGGAAGTGTGCTGCTCCTTTGTTTTTCTTTACCCGGTTGCCCTTCATGATCTGGCCGTCACGATTGATACCGATATACCAGGAACGCCCCGACTGGGTCTGGCGGTAGAGCATGGATGAGTATGTCACATAGTAGTTCTCGAACACACTCTCCTTGAACTTGCACTCAGGAGTAAAGTGCTCCTACAAGGAAACATAAAAATATATTGAAACAGATAGAGAAAAACAAGTTAATATTCTAGCCTATAGGTATCATGAGAAAACCAATGACATTTATAGTCTTTGAACATGGACTTCTGCACCAAAAAAACATAAACATTTGCAGTGAAACATATTAATTAGGTAAATTTTTCCTGAGGGAAAGGAAGGCCTCTATCTTGACTTAAGTTTCTTTGAAAGCATGAACATCCTGGTCCTTTGGGAACACTAAGAAAAGAATGCACACGTGAAGAAATTACACTAGCATCTCTTCTAAATATAACACACCCCCAAAGGAAAAGATGAAAAGCATCTGGTACTGACACCTACTCTAGTACAATAACTAATAAATATACAGTACATGCATACATTCCACATTTTGTAAATTGACATACTCAAGTGATTCAGAAGCAAAGGAAGTTTAACTTGTGGTTTAAAGATCTGGATGTCAGTGAATCTAAAGATTAAGAGATAGAACAGTTTTATTTGTCTGAGCTTTACGGTTAAGGCAACAATACTACAACAGATGTCTGGTCATGTTATGACACTAACAAGGAGTCAACATAATTGTTTGTAAAGGTAGTGTAGTAAATAATAGTAATCATGCCACCACTTTGGAATAGCAAGTTGGAACAACTGCACACATAAGCAAACTAGATGGATCACATAATTGATAGAAAAAAATTGGTGGCACCTATGAACATCACAAAAAAAGTTTGCTTTTCTGTACTGTTACAAAATGTCAAAAAGCTGTAAAGCATTCTTCTGTATTAAATTTAAACTTTTTTAGCACAAATCTATTCGTAATTTATGAATTTTTATATCACCTGTGGTCTTCGTGGACACAAAAGGACATGGTCCACAAAATGTATCCTAATGGTGACATTGTAATTTCTGGCACAATAAACTGACACAACACAAGCCCACTGAGGCCCACTGCTATGTCTCTGAACAAGCATGTGCATGTGTGCGCACACATACACACAGCCACACAGAAAACCCAGCAGTAAATAAGGCCTAATGCACTCAGTGCATTCTTACCAAAAAATATGTTTTTCACTATAACTGTGAAATTCAGGTTTAATTACTTTTTTCCACTTATAAATGTGGTCTAATTTTGTATATTTGATTAAAACTGACCATTATTTCTGGGTGTAAAATAGGTAAATTATATATTAATGTGTTGGTCTTGAGTTGCTTAAAAAGGTAAAAAAAAATAAAGGGAATATTTTTATTCTACATCCAAAAACAGTCTGTCATCGGGTCTTTTTAGACCCGGATAGGATATAGTTGCATGCTCAACGGGAGGATTACACAAGGGTTAATAGATGTTTGACGTGTTGGCCAGTATTTTCTACCTCCTTCTACCATTAATTCTGCTCAGTAAAACTAGCCTGTAATAGCAACTGGCTGCACTAAGTCTAGTTATATTGCTCTGAGAAAATAATTGCTTATTTGCTTAGTTACTAGTTAGTACTAGTTACTTAGTTACTAGTTACTTAGTTTTTAAGTTGTGCTAAAAATGTCAGCAAGACACAATTAGAAAAAGCAGTGCATTAGTCACATGTATACCATGAGATTTATATACATTTAACAAAAAAACACCATTAGCATTGTTCTGTAACTAGATGCAGAGATGATCAGAGTTATCTTTTTAATATGCTACTCTCATGTCATCTCAATTGTCCGTGACTGACTGCATCTGAATACACTTTACTAAATGAAATTATAGCAACTTGGATCAAATCCAACAGAGCTGCTTGTTGTAAATGATTGTGTCATATTAGCACTTGGCTTGGCACTATGTCCTCAACATAAGGACTACTGAACCCTGCATAATGTTGACCAGTGATATTAACCAATAGTGACAGATAAACAGCTCTCTCAGTCTTTGTCAGGCTCGACAGGGTCTTCCCTCTGTATTTGAGCAAAGATAATCTGCTGGATTGATTAAGTGAGAGCAGCAGAGCAGGAATGGCTGAGAGGGAATTTTTGTGACATATCCGATGATAGAAGGCTTTAGAATCACAAGTTAGCATAGACTGGCTTTAATAAAAACCTTAAGGAAAAGAAGACACTGCCACATTTCCATTTAATCACAGATCATCACCTTCTCCTTCACAAGGAGTCATCCTTTAAGCTCAGATTGTAATTCAGTGGTTTATGCTCTTTCTCCAGTCATACATTCATCTGTCACTCTGCCACAACCATGCCCAGTTAACGCATGTCTCTGCGCTTTACAAAACATAAAACTTTTCCCTTTAACAAACTCTCCCACAACAACACATCACAAGGCTATTTTAAGATCTTTTGACAGGTTTGATATCTTCTGCTGTGCTAACACAAAGAGGAGGGGATCGATAGATGATCCACTTCATTCATTATTAATCAGGCCAGAGCGCAAGAGAGGTTGGGAAGTGCAGCGGACAGAAGGTAGAAGAAGATTACTAGGAAGGAGAAGGCAGAGGAGAAGGGATTGTGGCTAATAAAGTAGACCCAGCTCCGGTGCTTCCCCTCTGGGACTGAAGTGGGTACGCTTTAATCGGCAGCACCCCACGCAGTGACACTCACTTTTGAAAGAGAAGCCCTCACTTGACCAAATTACCCTTCAACTTGACATCTTAGAGGACACTAGTTTTAACCCCTGAGTCTATAATTACTTCATAAGCTGAAATTGACATGTTAGAATCTGCATTTACTATACGTAGTTGTTCCTGAGGCTACAAGTAGTTGTTCCTGAGGAAAGATTGCACTGTGCTGTTATTGACATATTTTACTTTGTGGTAATGATATACAAAATACAATACAGTACATACAGAGCATATCAATAGTAATTTCAGTCAGTCTATTTTAAACATGTCTGAGAACTAATATTTTTAATCTCTGGAGGGAGTATGTCTCTCGGCTGGCCTGGGAACGCCTCGGTATTCCCTTCGGAAGAGCTTGAGGAAGTGTATGGGGAGAGGGAAGTCTGTGCGTCTCTGCTTAGACTTCTGCCTACGCAACCCGGCCCCGGATAAGCAGAAGAAGATGGATGGAGGATTTATTTCAACAGTGGCATTGTATTGATAATTGATTTTTAAAATTTCTTTTGTTTTCAGATTCTGCCAACTGCTTTTTTAAAGGTTTATGTGTCTCCATAGTGCATCCCAGAAGCAACATAACAAGCTGCTAATTAGTGAAATAGTTTAAGTAACATATTTTTCATTTTAATGTAATTCATGTAAAGCGTAATTTAAAACTCTGCCTTCTTCTTTATTAAAGGACCTTACATTAGAATATGTTTGCTTGAGCCATTAATAATTTTGAAAGCAGTTAAAGCTGTTGTTTTTTTTTACCAGTGTGCCATTATGCTGTTGCTGTAAACAACTGTGTTCTGCTAATTATCCTCCTCTCTGCAACTTATCCTTGAGGTGACCTCCAGACCTGGCTACAAACCCCCACCAAGGACTGAGGGTCCCTCTTAAACATCTAGATTTACTGCGAGAAAGTTGCTATAAAAAGCAGTGTATATTTTAGGATTTTTTCATCTCAGTGAAGGACTAAAATGAAATTTAAAAAAACATGACATTGTTATATGTCTCAAGCCAGAAATTAATTTAAATGAAAGACATGGAAAGGTAATGCGTAGCATCCGCGATGAGAATCCTGAAGATTGGAAAAACCTTTTTATGATGCAGAGGAGCAACCCAACCTTCGCCTTCTGCCCACACACTAGCTCCTCCATCCCTTGTGTCTGATTACATCTATTCTACTTTAGGCCGCTTAACTCTCCATCCCATCATGCATTGGGATTGTGCTTACCATCACATAAGGGCACTGAAGTAGTAATAAACCACATTCTAGGGTTGGCGGGGCACAGATCTCTACATCCAACTAAATTCTCTGCCTGCAAATTAAAACAACAATGAAGGTTCTGATTAAAATGATTGCAAAGGCATGACATATAATTACTATCTTTTCTCTTTAATCTCACTGTGCATGCAGAAACCTAAAATTGGAACTAATGCAACACAAAAATTGCTTTAAAATTCTAAACTTGCTCTGTTTTATTATTATTTTTCTTTGATAATTTGCAATGCCAGCTTTAAACAGCAGGGGTCAGACTGCCATGCAGACTTTCTCCATGTGTTGGCTGTCGTATCAGGTTCTGGGTTAATCTTTGCAGCTGCACCATGCACTAAGCTTTCCAGAACTGCATTTCCACATAACATTGAGTTGGTTCAACCATAACTCTTCAATAACCCACAGGACATAATCTCTGTGTGGGCACTGTCTAAAAAGTCACCAGTGGGGCATGTCCTTTGCTGATGTCAAGTCAGATGTGGATGCTTTATGACAAACTACGTTACGTAAGTCAATAGGGCACGGATGCTTATTAAGAGGGGCTTAGGAAGGATGAAACTGGCAGTTAATACTGTCTAGCACCACACATGTATGGTCTGGTCTGTCTAATGCTTTATGATGTCCCAGAGACTGTGGCACAACAACAGCAGGGCAGACGTTAATTTGAGGGGACTCAAGGCTGTGTGTGATGTTGATTGATGGCTGGAAAGCCCCTGTCAAGACTCAATAGGCTGCTCAGACCGAAATGCATGCATTCAAACTGTCTGATTCTTAAGTGTTGTTTTTTTTTTTGGACACTTCTATAAACTAGAAAACACAAGTATTGCAAGTGAAGGCTGTGGTTAAATTTGAGCAAAGTAATGGAAGTTGATCAACTGAAAACTAAATTGGAATACAAAACAACATTGTTACATACGTACATAAAGTACAGGCCAATATAGAAATTTTACATGACATATACAGTATTGTTCAAAATAATAGCAGTACAATGTGACTAACCAGAGTAATCTTCATCCTTCATGGTGGCTTCATCCTTTAAAAAGGGACCACCTGATTCACACCTGTTTTTTCACAAAATTAATGACCTCAGTGATTGAATGCCACACTATTTTTTGAACACACCTCTTTCTTTTAAGAGCGTGCATATCATGAATGCTGGGTCTTGTTTGTTTTCTGAGCATCTACTGCACCTACTGGTAACTTGCCACTTAGCAATAAAAATATATTAAAAACTTGGATTATTCTTATTCTTATTATTCTGGTTAGTCACATTGTACTGCTATTATTTTGAACAATACTGTATTCTCATTTAATGTGCGGTACATGGCAGAGTGGTTAGCATCGAGAGCACAAGAAAGTCCAGAGTTGGACTTTGGGGCCGGACAGGGCCTTTCTGTGTGTAGTTTGCATGTTCTCTCCGTGCTTGGGTGGGTTTCCCTGGACTTTAACAATAAACACAGCTAAAGCTCTCTTTATCAACACAAGAGTTTGCTGCTTATTTAAAGCACATTATATCTATACTTTGTAGTTGTGCCTACTGCAAGCCAAATCATCCCAGCTCTGCTTATCCCTTCTTGCTGCCTCTGCCTGAAATTTCTCCAGTATACGTATGGATTGGATGTAGGCTGGTACCCAAATAGTTTTGCAAGCTGTTGTCAAGGCAACAAATTCAAATTACAAAATCAAATTGATTTATTGTCATGTACCGTTCCCCTATACAATGGAGTCCTTTTTTTGCTGCCTACAAAAACAACTGTAACACACTAGTATAAAGGTTTAAAAATAAAGGATAAAAAGTAAGGGTTGGAATATGTACACAATAAAAATAGAATGTAAGCTATATATACAGTGATGTGTAAGATTAGCTGTAAATAAAAATAGAGTGCAACTAGACATGATGTAATATGTGAGAATATGAACAACTACTGTAAGTGTAGTTCAGAGCCAGCCTAGGTTTGTCAACTGTTTAACAACCTGATGTCTGTAGGAGATTAAAAAACGAAAATGTTTCTTAAACAAAGCAACTTTAAAATGGTTGGAGAGTTTTTGACTCTGTTACTGCTTTACTTTGTAGGTTTGGACAAAACAAGAATGATAATATAAGATCTAAGTTCTGCCTATTGACTGTTGGTACCACCCAATGAAGTGCTGCCTAAAATAATTGACTGTTTCAGGAAACAAAAGATAGTGTACATCATTTTGCTTAATGACTGTAATTAATAGTTTTTTTTATCATTTTCTTCAGTCTGTTTTAGAAAATCAATGTCAAATTGCCAAGGACTTAATTCAATTGTAATGAATGCCATTATGGATAATTGTGGAAAATATAAATGGTGATATGAATTATACTGAGTAAATCAGAAAGAATAACCTTCCTTAAGTGCTCTTGATTGGCTGCTCGGTCAAATGTTTTTCTTTATCATTGCATTTTCTCCTCTGCAAGCTTTTCCTTTCACTCTGTTATTTTTGTCTCCAATTTCCCTTGTCTTCTTGAAAGAAATGCAATCTGGCTTCTAGTGTTTTTCTCAGCTGAAAACAGTAAGCAGGACATTGATGCTCATTAGAAGGATTCTCTCTTTCTGTTTTATGTTTTATGTCCTTTTCTATCCTTTTTACAAACAACTGTCTGATCTACAAGGGTTGGGGACTAAAAAGTGGCACAAACAATTTAGTTTTTCATCTGTTACATAATTACAACTGTGAGAGAAAACTTTTGAAAAGTTTAGCTGTCAGTCTGGTGCAGTAGCCCATAAGTTGCATGGCTTACATTGGTTTACCTGTCAACACTAATGTTGGTCTTGTTCAGCACAAGCCCGGCTCACACTGCTCTCTCTCACTTGTTCTAATGTCTGGGGGGAGTTTTCCGGAGAACATAGCTTATAAAATGGGGCAGGAATGAGCCGAGCTCTATTTTTGTATCAGGCTCAGCCATTGTCACCTACAGGTAGTAAGGATGAGATTTATGCCTAGACAAGGCTCTGCACATTATGGAGCATGGCATAACAGCCTGACCATTGAGTGTGTCGGGCCATGACAAGGATATGTGCAGGTGAAATCTGTGAGCAAATTGGAAGGAAACGGCCACATAATAAGCTTCTGTAAGCAGCAAACAGGCTCTTTATGCAAGAAGATGAGGAAATAGCTTGAAGCATGCTGCTAGTCACTCTGTCAATCACCTAAACTTCTCTGGAGTGACAGTGATGAGGCCATTTATGATGAATGAAAACATTCCTTGGCATTGTCACGCACCTCTGTTGCATGCTTTTAAATGTAGAGGTAAATGTGCACATTCACCACCCAAAAGTATGTATGAAGTGCCACATCATGCCACATCATTTCTGCTCCCACATTAGCAAATTAGCTTGTAAAACACAGTACAGAGAATAATCATAAAATTGGGCATGCTAGCTGTTCTGATGTTTCACCACATGTACTACATCTACCCATTCCTAGTGTGAAAGTTTCTGAAAGAGGTCAGTGTAGTGTGCTGTACAGCTATTGACTGTTGCTGAGGAAATGCCCTCTGCTCTTCTATCACACGGGCACGGCACCACAGTAATGCATGCTAATCAGGGGCTCACAAGATAATATGAGGTGGCACAGTTGCTATAATTCAAGATTTAACTTCCACATGCAGAAAGGATGCTCTCCCCTTGATGCTTCATCTACATAATACCACTTCGGCATTCAAAGCTTCTCAACATAATAGGTCTTCAGTCACATCTGCTTGAAGCCAACAAAACGTATATGAAAGAGGAGAAAGAGGATTATAAAATGTGAAATATATTTACTGTGCAATCAAAAGTTTTCAATCCAAAAAGTTCATGCTTGAGTGATTGAGTTTATTTATATACTGTATAATCTCGAGACATGCTAAAATCGCCATACTCCTAACTCAAAACATCCTTCTAAAACATGCATTTAAATTTTCTTGTGAATTATGTTCTTCTTCTTATTTTGTTCTTAAGCTTAACACTAGTCTGACTTGCAAACATTAGGTGCTGAAATGGTCACTTGACTGAAACTAGTGCACACATTACATGCTTGGTCTTCTATTGACAGAATATTCAAATGGACAAAGAAAGCTCTGCAGATGATCAAGAATGTTGGGTGGTACAACATAGACATCTGTTTTAAAGACTTTACATTTTGATTGCTTTCTCTTTTTTTTATAAAATAAATAGCACCAAACGTTGACCGCCAAGAATGTCCAGGTCCCAGCCGTGTTTCAACTAAGTAAAAATAAATACTGTATAGCACTTTTGAAACATTAGTTGTTTGTTAATGTACACTCTATACTGTACTAATGTGAATTTTTAAATTTTATTTTTGGGTCACATAAAAGTCAGCAACACTGTCCACGGTGCTGAAATTATGCAAATATCCCAAGCTTTGTCCAGAAAGCCAATGTCCAATGCACCCATGAATCTTCCATGAATAGTGGTAGTAACAAAAGGCCATATTCATAGTAGACAGGCTGACTGAATACAAGTGTAATTAATATCCGTGACAATAGCGGCAGCACACAGCTCTATCAGTGTCACAACTTTGAGTTTTCCATGCAATGGCTAGTGGCATAATAAACCGAGCCGGACTATCGTTAATGTTATTGGTGGTTGCTCCAAACCAAAGTGAAAAAAAAAAAGTCTTCTATACACAAATGTTCTTTGTACAGTGACTCCATTTATGTGTGGACATTCGACAGTGTTTCCAAATAGATCTGCACAGTACATTTCAAATCTTTAGTCACTGCAGTATCATCATACAAAATAATACTATTCAGACAGCTTGAAGTGCATGCGTAATACAGTTAACTAATTAGGACCGTGAATAAAATTGGGGTGCAACCAAATATTGGTACCAGTGTGACCAGTAAAAGTGTCAGTTTGTCTTGAGGCCTGTCTTTCATCTTACATTTTACTTAGTATTCAAAAACAATTACTATACCCTAGGGGTCTATATCATCATCTCATCTTTATTGCCACATCACTATTCATCAAAGATAATGCATAATATTTTCCCAATACTGTGCACCCCTACTACTTAATCTATATGGTAATTAAAGAGCTAATGTGTTACTTTTTCCACTTGCTCATTCAGACATTTTGTTCTAACCTGATTGCAACATGTGCTCTGATACTCAATTAGGCTTAAAAGAAAATTATATTTCTATGCAAAGAACAACACCACAACATTAAACAATATGATTGTGATGTGTTATAAAGCTCTTAACTGTATACAAATACAAAAAATGCTGACATAAATATGCATAATAGGTTCCTATCTGCATGCATCCAAACAATCCCTATCCTTAAGAGACCAATATGCATACAATATGGTCAGATGTATTGGCGATAGAAAATTCACTTACATTCACATAATTCTATGCGTTTGTCACATGCTGTACTGATAACCTTTGTAACTGATCCTTACAGAGTCCATGTCCGACCCAGGAAAGTGAAAACAAGAGCAAAAGGAGAACTGGCCTCCATTGAATTCAAAAAGACAGCTCCATGGTAACTCTGCATATACATACTGTACTGTCATTGAACTCATTGTCAGTAGTGTAGACTGCTGATAGCTTTGCAGAGATTAATTTGATGACCTTATATCCCAAAGTGAATATTGGATTGCGTAAAACAACTTATTTTTGAATAGACTGGTTGGGAATTTTGATGAAATGCAAATGTATTTTTTTTAATGTGCACGATGATCTAAGGGCCATACTTACAGAGGTATAGAGGTAGCCGTCGCAGTTCATTGCCAAGTACAGCCCCGTCTTCGCACCCTGGATTGCCACAATTCTCAGTCCCACAGGAATTAGGTTGAACTGTGCTAAATTGGAAAGTTAGAGGGAGAGAAGTAGTTACAAAGACAGCGGTACAAGCTTTATGTTGCAGGCATAATGGCTGTAGATTCACCGGTACACGCTACATCTCTCAAGCCCAAAGGCTGTGACCTCTTAGTTTATGGAGCAGTAAACACAACGCCATGTGACCTTCCCCATTTCTTCACCACCTCTAAATCTAGACCACAATGACAATGTTCTGCCTCACTAGATGTATTTGAAATGTTTTGTTCAGCAAATAGCACGCCCCTGCTGAACAAACACCATAAAGCATTGAGTGAATTAAAACACAGCCAGGTTAGCTAGAGGTAAAGTGTAGGGAGGAAGGGGACGGACCAAATTTAGATATTTAAAGGTCAGGAGAAACCTTCACATCCTCTTAACTCTGGCAGCGTGTCTCTTAGCAGCATTATAAACTCTCACAGCATGGCTTTTTTTACATAGTTATTACTCTTGGCACATCTTTAGTGCTTGGAATTTCTCATTTTAATTACATAGTTTTAGATTAGGGTTTATTCATTAGGTTGGCACCAAATATGAAAAATAAATTGTAATTGCAACAACATGTAATATCACAAAGGCATCTGGACCTAGTTTTTAACTTTGAAAACTAAGTCCAGATGCCTTTGCTTTAACTTTCTCTTCAAGATGACCTGGATGATGGAGAACTGACACAGACATTAACAATATGAAATATCTTGTGTCCCAATGAGGGTTGCACACACCGAACCTAAAATCCAACTTTGGCGCAATGAAATATAAAAGTTGATAAAGAAGTTAGTCAAGTACCTTGCATTTTTTTAATATTAATTTCATATTCAGTTAAACTGATACTACCAAATGGGACATTCAAATATTGGAGGTCACAATATTCGACATAGTTTTTACATATTGCATATATGTAATATTACATATTACCCTACTACCAGTAATGTGTAGCTGTACCATTTATTGTGGCTGTACAATGACCAACAATTGTATTAATTTCAAACATAAATAATGACCAGTTGGGCTCTAGCATCATGCAAGTTACCAACGTTCAGTTCAGTTCAGTTGTACCTGGCTTGATTCTACTCAGAACCCTTAAAGCTACTGTGGTTTATCACTTCAGTAATTCTTGTTGGATTGTGACAGACCACAAGCATGTAGGCTAGAAGAAGGCAGACTTACTGAAGGAGCTGCTCTCATCCCGTGTGCTGTCCACTGTGCCATCAGGCTGCATCTGCAGATAATATCCATGCTGGCTGTACAGACGAGTGACAATGCCTTTCAGCTGAGGCTCTGCAAGCGAAACCAATGGAGTAACTCTTACAGAGTGTACAATGGGGACAGATTTGCCAAACAGAAATGGAGAAGCAAAAAAAGTTTAAACCTCAACACATAATAAGTATTAAGCATCAGTTATGCATAGTTTGATTAATACTTATCTGTATGTTGAGCTTGTACTATAAATGAAAAGTTAGTTTTTTTGCCTTGGAAAAAAAAAGAAACTGTACTGAATATACACAAGATAATGCAGATAGACTCACTTAAACTTTCATTACTTAGATGGTATGTAGCTTCACGATGCATTTTCAACATAACCTTTCAAGTATCACCTACAAATTGTGATAGACTAGAGAATAAACAAGCATGTTTTTAATTAACAGTGGAAATCTGTGATGGGCAACAGTATAAACATGTGCTTCACAAAATGTTTGGTGCTGAGAAATCACAAGGACAGCCATACAGTAGGCCCACATTAGTCATCTCTTGCTCCCAGATGGTATTTTTAGCAAAGCTCATGTCAACAGAGGTTGGAGTCAAGTGAGAGAGATTCAGCTAAATGTAAAATATATAATAAAGAGGCTGAACAGAACGGCTGAATGTTTCATGAGCAGAGTTCCGGCACTCGACTTTGTATCTGTTTAGGAAGTACACCCAGTCTTTGCACATCAAGCAGTCTGTGTTGTAGAAATCTAAATTTTCTTTTTACTTTAATCCACAATACTCTGACATCAGCAAACGTAACCTCAGTCACTTTCTCTTTTGAATGAGTAAAACTGATGTGGCCTTGTACACTGACTGCTCTTTTCCCATACATCTAATAGAGCAGATGAACCATGGATGAGGAGCAGTTATGGCAGACCCTCCAGTGGACTGGTAGACATCTGGGAGTTCCTCCTTGGGTTAAACTCTGCCCATGTCCTCATCACTCCCTAAAGAGGGACATATGGCACTGCGCAATCACCCTTTCTTCTGCAGACTCATATAGAGAGTAAGAAGGTAAGATCTGTAAGACTATTTCCCGCTGGAACGCATCAGTGAAAGTGTGACCTACTCCCATTCTAACACACGCGCTCTCATCCTCCCTTGTTCAAAGCTAGTTGTCAACACATCTTTTTTTTCCCTTTCTTTTGTCTTCCTTTTGAATTATGTATGCTTTCATCCTGCCTAATAACTCCATACATCATCCAATCAGAGAGCAGAAAGCTGTTCATTACACAGTTGCAACAGTGAAAGATGAGAGAAAGAGGTAATGGGAAGTGTGGGGACAGCAAAGTTGTCAGTTCATTAAAAGTGACAGCTGGATATGCTTAAGTAAATAAACATGTTTAGGTAGAAATTCAAAAGATCACTCATGTAGTAAAGAAGCAATTACATCTCCCATGCCTGGTGTCAGGAGCATCTCTTTTCCAACATCAACAGTGTTACAAACTCCCACATTAAACATATTAACATGTTTTGGAGGACTTAACTTGCTGGTAAAACTGAAGTTGCTGGCACAATAATATGACAAGACACACACTACCTAGACCTAAATGTATATTATGGACCATAGATTTTACACTTTTACCTGCCATCATTGAAAAAGTGAAGCTTTTTTGATGTCAAAGTCAATTTCAGAAAACAAAAGAATTGAATTTAATACAAAATAAATGTCACATAAAACCTTCTGTAACCTAACCTTTAGTAATTTATAGCAGGAATAATAGTATATATATATATTCATGTCACTGTGTGAGTTGTTTAAGACAAATAAGGACTGTTGTCACAAACAGAGTGTTGGGGTTAAAATGTGGAATAAGGCTTTGTGTTGAATACTTAAGACTTTGACTTCCTATGTAACTTATTGTTGTCATGTTAAAAAAATCTTAGTTGGTATAAGTTTGGCTCTTGACTATTTTGTTATGTTTATGTATGTTTATGGAAATAGATATTAACAGAGATTTTGTTTAAACTTTTAACAACACACACAGCTTAAGTTCTGACCATGATGTCGGGTGATTAACAACATTTTTAATGCCTGTAAACACTAATATTGTCTAGTTTCCTCTCAGGTGCATGCATTACCATATGCTAAAGTTTTTGCTCACTGAGGCAAAAACCTATCTTGTCTACTGAAGCCTTCAGTTATTATAGGCAAGGAATAACCTGCAGAATTATTAATTAGTGTGCATATTTCTTCATTGCATGCTTAGTAAAGCAACAGAAAAAGGTAAAATGTTTGTTTGCTTTGTTTTTTTTAGCATTTATACAATAACTACATCATTACTCATGGGCTAAATTCTCCTTATGTCTGTTACTTGAGCAGAAGGCTCTAATAACAAGTAAATGAACAAAACAGTTTCTAATCACAACAGAATGAAATCAAATAAGTCTGCATTCCCCATGCGTATTGTGCAAGAAATATTGACAGCGCCTGTATGGCACTCACAAATTTACCTCAGTATTGAACTTGGCAATTTACTGAATACAACAAGCCTGCTACACATCTGTTACATTGTCATGCCTGCAAGTTATAGAGCCTGCTAATCATAATACAGGAACGAATTGAATGCATTCAAACTGAACGCAATACGTCTGCACAAACCAGCTAGACTAACCAAGAAAGTAATATATATTGTTTTTTGAAGGTCAGGGTTATGGGTGGAAAATTATAGGTAAATGGGGTTAATGAAGGGCAGGTAAAAGACATGAATGAATTGCCAAATTGTATGTAAAGCTATACTGAATAAACTGAGCTGTACAAAATGATTGCTTGTTACTAGTTCAGTTTCTGTCTGCATAAGCGCCGGAGAAGCAGACTGACAGATAGTGACAGCAGTTTAACTCTGGTTGGATTAGGAAAACATGCAGAGTTGTTTACATGAGCAAAAAGCCTCTGTTTGTCTGGTGTGTGGTTGCACAGTGTGTGCATGTACCACTCCACAGGGGTAAACACGAGAAACCAGGACTCTGAAAGGACTGACTCAAAGGGCAGGTTTAGTCATGCAAGTATTCTTAGGTCACACTTACAACCTGAAAATGAATGGAAGTTCATGTTTCAGTTGACCTATAGCTAAACTGCTCAGTGGAAAAAAAAAAAAGTTTATATATATATAATTTTAAATTTATTTATTTAATTTAAAATATAATCCAAAAAATGAAATCATAAAGGTTCATAGGAAAACATACATATACATATGAAATATTAAAGGTTACATGTTTTATCCTAAAACTATATATTTTTAAAATGTAAAATATAAGCGTTTGAAAAATTATCTCAATCACGCTATTCTATTCTAGCCCATAAAAACCATATTGCATTTAAGTGAAAAAAATCTCACACATGGTTTATGTGTTTTTTTCGCTTGGTTTTCATCCAGCTGCTTTGTGTCCAGGTCACCATGTGTCCCAAAAATATGGTTTCATAAAAGTAACAGCTATTTTTAAAGGCCTGATTTCTGTGTATTCTATGGAAGGGCAAACAGAGAGTTTTCCTCTTTCCAAGGCCAACATACGCTAATTGCACTAAATCTGCTTCTTAAAACAGGTCCTTTGTTTTACGGTTTGTCCCATCCACATCCCCAGCCAATCTATAAAATTCTATTCTAGCATCTATAAAACTGGGAAGTGACAGCAAAATTCCCTTCAGGAGTTAAAACCAATCTTTTCAACTGACACTAAATGTGAATCACTGTATTAGGTCCTTAAAGGCACACTGCACATACTTATTTATAGAACCACATGAATAAATAGGCCGGGCCTGGAATATGATTGAAATATGCATGACAGTAAAAACTGAGAATGCATTTTCTGAGGAGTTTTGACCAAACTGGAGTAGGTTGATAATGAAAAGATTGTGAAAAAGTGTCAACTCAGCTCGGATTCTCAGCTCATGTTATCTACTGTGAGCAAATGTTTCATATTGCTTGGAATTTTTATTTTTTTTTCTACACAGAAGACACTGTAAATGGTGCCTCAGCATTTAGTGAAAAACTCCTCCCTTGAGCTAAATAGGAGCTTATATCATGAATAATCCTAGCATTTTAATGTCCACTGTGACAAGGTTTTGGGTATGCTAAATATGTAATGGTGCGTTTTAGTTTTATGGAGCCTGTTGTACGGTTATAGCTAGTTTTATATCAACTGTAACTGTATTCCTGTGTGCTTTTTTGTGGTGCTTGTTTTTGGAAACTATAAACATTAAGGATAAACTTTTATTAGCCTTTTATTCAGCAGCGCATTTACAAAAACAAACAGCACACCGTATGAATCATGGGCTAACTGGCGGCACAGTGGCAGCGCTCCTGCCTCACAGCACGAAGGTCCTGGGTTTGATTCCCATCCAGGGCAGGGCCTTCCTGTGTGGAGTTTGCATGTTCTCCCTGTGTCTGCGTAGGTTTCCTCCGGGTGCTCCGGTTTCCCCTACCACCAAAAACATGTACAACAGTCCCCCCCAAACACGCATGGGGCCAGGACTCCCCTGCAAAAGAGATTTGTAATCTCAGTGGGACTATCCTGGTTAAATAAAGTTTAAATAAAAAAATAAAAATAACTGTAAACCCGGTACAACAAGATTGGCCTTATGCTGTTGACACGTAGCTAAAATAACTGACTTTGCACTTTTATTTCTGTATTATTTTATCACTTTTATGGGACATAAATGAAGTTAAGTACACTTTTCCCCTTCTGACTGATTGTTCTGTACACTCTGAACAATTATGCTGTTTCTATTTGCCCTAGGTATTTACTATTTACTATTTACTGAGAGTAGAATGTGAGGGATTACGTTTGTCACTCCAGGGACACGTGTTAGCTTGAGTGACAGAAAACATTGGCTTATCCAGGTCAGTAGAGTGTAGGTCAAAGACGGCTCCCTGTCTATGTACAGGTGTTGTCAGTGCAGCCGACAACGCAGTGTTGACTCATCAGCAAGCTCATTTCCAGCTGACCTCTCCACACATAAACACCTAACACCTGACTGTGGATAATGAGGGCAAAGGCATCTGAGAACAGGGCAACATTAGCAAATGTTTCATTTGCCAAATTACTGCAAACATTTGTTGCTTAAGTCATACCTTTGCACTATTAAAAAGTGTTTTTTTTTTATAGATTTGTATGAAGTGTTGCCAGAAGTAGCTAAATTTACAGTGTTCTTTTGGTGTTGTTAGTGCAAGTCAATAAAAAGTAATAAAATGTGAACAACAGCCTACTTTAGTTAATATTTCATTATTATGCAATGCAAAATACTCCTGTCATGTTTTCAGCAAGAAATATTACATAAAAAAATGTTGTTTTTCATTTTGTCTGATCTAGTCATATACTGTATATATTATACTTCCACAACCCCTAACGGGAATAAGCAGTAATAAGAAGTAAATGAATAAAGAGTGTTGTTGAGCATTACTTTTATGCAATAGTTAAAATATTAATCACAGTGTGTTTTGTATTACATGAGGGTATCCTGTAAAACACGACATACAATTAAATATTGATATGAATTGTGTTAGCCATTACTGACATTTTGTAGACTTTCTCCATTTTAGAATATAGTCCTGCTAACTAAAGTGTAGAAGCTGGACAGTTTTCTTGTATCATCACAAATATCCAGTGCATCGCTTGAAACAAATCTATTCTTGTGTCTCCATTATGAGTAGAGAAGAATAAACATATCCGTAAATGCATGTTTTGTCAACAGTCCAATCATCCAAGCTTTTGTGTTTATTAAATTGGGCTCTCCACTAATCCCAGCGCTGACTCCCTCACTGTGCACTCTACACAGGGATGCCCCTCATCAATTTACATTCAGCACTGATAATCACTTTGAAAATCACCTGGGGGAGACTGGAGCCTAATCCTACAGCCATACACACCACAATTATGTGTCTCTGTATAAATGAGGTCAATGCACATAAGAACCCTTGGTAATCACTTCATGCATCACGACTGCCATCAAGGACACTTAAATTCTGTGCTGCGGTGTAATTGCTCTGAAAAATAAGCAGTGGTTGAGGTTTTTTATCACTTATCGGCTGAGTGTTAGTTATCGTTACACTAATGTGGATCTCTGGCCTGATTTGTGCCCTGTGTGTCACTGGCTCTGCTCTTGATAAGGTTGTAAGTAATTACTAGGAACTTGCTTCACTGAACGGCCAAGGGCACTTCTTCCTCTTCACTGACTGACCAAACAACAGGGGTTTTCCGTGCCTTTTTATATTTCCAGGACTCCCAAACCTCTCGATTTTGAGCACTTGTATGCACATGCATAAAGCATGTAAAATTATGGAAGAGAAGAGGAACAGTGTGTCTCTGGTGTCGTGCTTGAGTCTACTTCTAATAAAAGGAGAACATAGTTTCCTGCCTTTTTCCCTTTCCTTAACTGGGCCATGTGCTCCACAGAGCTGCTGGTAATTATCAACCTGGTGGGAAGATCAGAGAGCCGGAACAAGAGGACAAGGAATAGAAAAGCAGAGCCAAAGACTGAAGAATTTTATGTATTTTCCTGAAAATTTTGAATCTGCAATTTCAAATATCAAATATTTCCTTTACTGTGTCCCTCTTAATTCTCAGAGTAAAATATCTGCAGCATTTAAATAGCATTTATCTTTTTTGCACCATTTCAAAATTCGGTTTCAAATTGACAACTACTGAGACAACGATGAGGAAAAAAATTAAATGCAGCACATCTCATGCATCTTCTGCAGTGGCCTCTTCATTTAAACACTAGATTTCATAAATAATGTGACAAGACAATGGCAGGGGTTCATAAAACCGCTGCACTGTTACTGCTGCTTATTAATGGTGCTGACAAGAGCATGTCAGACACAACAAACAAATAGGAGCCACTCGTTCACATATGTGCTTCATTAGCATTACGACAGGTGCAGCTCACAGACAAGTTCACACAGGAGAGACACAGCTCTTCAATAATGTATTATATGTTTTATAATGGCCACATGGAAAATATACAAGGCTTAAAAGCAAAAGCACATCATCTCGTCACGCCTCACCTATCCTTATTCTGGCGGACCCTCCAGCAAGAACACAAATAGCCACACAATATATGCGGAGCAAACAAACACAAAAACTCCTATGTGCTCCCACAGGGGTCCCGAACAGTCAGATCAAGTGACGATCACACAAGCAAACAAAGAACTAAGAGGGACAATGTGCTTGTGGACAATAAAGGCTTTGATTGAATTGTTTACAGAAACACTTCACAAACTGTGCTCTTCTCAGAATATAGGAAATCATAAAAGGAGATTAAGCAGCTTGGCAGTGGAAGAGGGGATTGAGAAGACTTCATCAAAACAATGTATACCATATGTATGGATGGAAATGTGTTCCCAAATATACATAAAATGTACAGAATGCAAACATGAGTTAAGCAAAGAGTAGGAGTTTTTCAAAGTAATACACCTCATGCATATCTGTGAAAAAAAATGACCATTTGCACAAAATGCATACTTAAATTCAATAAAGTTTTTTGAACTTCCATTTTGAACAAATGTTTTTTTATAGGCACATGGTGGATGGGAGGGAAGTCTGGGCGTCTCTGCTTAGACTGCTGCCTCCGCGACCCGGCCCTGGATAAGCAGTAGAAGATGGATGGATGCATGGATGGTGGTTGAGTAAGGTGCAGCTGCTCGTGCTAGTTAATTGTGCTAGTTTTATTTGGTGAGTGTTGTGTTCAAGGTAAGATAAAACTAGTCAGTTTAGCACACTTTTTGAAAATGGTTGCACAGCTTGCACTAGCATAAAAACTTTCTAATTATTTATGAGTTACATACATTAATATTTAGCTTGCTATCTACAAGTAATCTTTTACTTTTGGTGTGAATCCAGCATAACTTTTTGTCGTGGACTAGTCGCTGGTTGATCACACCTCAGTGTGTAACCCTGAGAGCTTATTTATGTGTCCAGTAGTTTTCTTATCAATGCTTCCAGTGTCTCTCTGCTGTTCCAGGTTCACTTTGTCCTTGTCACGTTTAATAGAGCCACTCGCAGATTTAATTTAGCTGGTTTGTGCGGGAGGTTAAGGTGGGCTCTTTGGGACAACCACTAACGGAGGATGTTTTATTGTACACACATCCAGGTGCTGCCTCACTTAGAATAAGACTTACAGTCATTTCCAACACTCTGTCACCGCTGAGTTATTATCTTCTCACAAGCCAGACTTGATCTCTAGCTGCTGAAAACAAGCCACAGCTCGCCCCACTTAATTTAAGAAGCTTTTACAGCCCAGAGACACAGAGTTAGATAACCCTTAAAAATTCAAATGAATTAAAAACAAACTCTCAAAGATTAAAGGACAAAGTCGTGTTTGGTTGTGGCGTAATCTGGTGTCCTCATCTTATTCGCTATTAAGGGATCACCAGCTGTACCCCTCTCGCTTGGTACCACATTTTTAGATTCTCATGATGAAATAGGGGTTAAAGCTGAAAATCCCTGTGTAATGACCTTAAAAGCAATCAAGCATTGGCAATACACTACAACAGTTTGGAAGCATGTCTCTTTACTGTTGTAGATGCTTTTGGTCAGACTAGTAATGTGTTTTACGCATTGTTACACACTTGCTATGGTTACATTGAATGTATTCTAGAAAGGTACACTGGGGTTTGGTGTATCTCATTGTTGATTATTTGCTGAACAGTGTCTAGTAGGGCCAACAGCTGCAATTTTGTAGAACTATGCCTTTTGGACAAATTAGAGAGTCCATCCCAGCAATCTTAGCAATCTTAGATATGTTATAGGATAATGGGACACATACAGTTTTTAATCTTCACAAACTATATACTGGCCAATTTTTGCTTTAAGTCACAATTTCTCTCAAAAGATTTTTAAGTCACTGCAGTGTATGTGTGTGTGAGCTATATTACATAAACAGGGCTAAAGGTAACTTTAGGGTGCTTAGGGTGTAAAAGTGTTTAATAGTTCATAAAAACAAGTTTGACTTTTTATTTAAAATACAACTGTGGTTAGAACTGTGAGCAAATAATGAGTATGCTGTAAAGAAAATACATGGCTTTTCATCCCTTCACATTGTAGTTTGAATTTTGTCTACCCATTGTATTGAGCACTGCACCTAAAATCATATGAACTAATAATTACTTAAAAGCAGTGAAAATGTTTATTTGACATATACTGCCTGTTGACAACTCTGTCTCTCGTAATAGCTTAGAGTGCACATCAATTATGCCAATTAAAACATTTTGAAGTGGCACATAGGCTGGCCACCCACTCAAAACAACACCACATTAAATAATATAAAAAACACACTTCCAATTATCAGACTACCTACTTTACAAATAGAAAAAGTAGTTATTGTTTCTAGAAAAGCACTTTGCAGAGACCGTTAATATCCAGCCCCATGACTTCCCCGTCTCATCTGCTTCGCCACACGCTGCCTGTATACAACAGACTGATTCACTGTTCTTTTTGATCCCACCCACCTTTACTTTAATCTCTTTTGCTATCTCCACTTACTTTGCTTTCTCTGTTTGTTTACACACTGCCTTCTGACACTATGAATATTTAAATTTTTAGCTTTTAGCGCAGTAGCTCAGTGGTAGAGCGGTTGTCCTATAACCGGAAGGTTGGCGGTTCGATTCCCGCTCTCCCCACAGTTCAAACTTTCGTTGTGTCCTTGGGCAAGACACTTAACCCACCTTGCCTCCAGTGGTGTTCCAGCTGTAACACTGGAGAATGGAAGCTTTGGATAAAAGCGTCTGCTAAATGACTAAATGTAACTGTAGTCTGTACAGCTGTATATTGTGACAGGGTAAGTGTGAGACCTGTGTACAACACACCAGTGTAAAGATTTTCTAATAGGTCCTATGGCAAAGAAACCTTTGTTCACTGCAGTAGCTCAGGACTTCGACTACTGGTCCAAAGTGATGTAACAGGGCAATCTGGATGCCACTTTCTGAATGTTGTTAATATCTCTCAAAAATACAAAAATGTCTTTCTTTGTAATTTATTAATACTCCCACTGCCTTCGGACATGTTCTGTTTTGGCTCTGTTACACAGGCTCTCCCTTTTCTGCTTCTCTCGCTGTGTCTCCCTCTCTGACCCCTGTCACAGTCAGTAAAGTTCTGATGGGAAGCTACCTAACACTGCATTGTCTGATCAGGTGTTGTTGAGTAAGCGAGTTTGCGGGCCCTGATCTCTGGGGTCAGCTTAATGCTATCCTCTGCTGAATCTCTCCTTGTAACCCGGTCTGGCACTTGCCAGCCGGGGGCTTACGTTTGTGCACTCGCTGTCAGCGGCCCATTTTGGATGCTGACAACATACTACAATCTACCACCATGCCAAACAGCCCACTCAATGCTCAGAGATGTCGAGCTGTGCACTATATCTGACGCTGAGAGTTGCTATTCCACATGGATATTTATATTGCTACTAGTCCAGTTGTTTTCTATTTGAGAGAAAGGTGTGGGGGTGGGCTGTTCAATACCACCCCTCCTTCTTTCCTCCAAGTCAGATTTCACCTTGAACAAACTAAGAGGCTGAGCTGAAAAGAGGGCAACAGTAAAGATTCTCGACAATGGCAATGTAGGATTTCTCTAGTGTTTAACTTGGAATAGGACTAGTGACAAATCAATTCATCTTGTGTGAGCTTTGTGTGAATTATATCAGCATTCACCTTTTATTTGTTTTTATCTTTTATCTCACCCTATGCAACTGTGAAAAGCAATACTAGAGGAGAGTGCTGTGATGACTGTGATGTATTCCGCTGTATTAACGTCACTGACTGCGCTTGCATTTTTACGTCAAGGCGAAGGCTTTGTTTCCAATCTATAAGCTTTGTTCAAATCCAATGGACTCACGGACCCAATAACCGTTACTTGTGTTGAATTCATTTTAGCTTTGACAGACTTGTGTTTATATGCAAGTTTAAACTGCTGACACAAGTTGTATCTAAAACAGAACAGACATTTGCATTTGCCATTGCAGAGAAGAATGAATTGATGGGTGATTTGTAACCATGCAGGGAATGAGAAGAGTAGTAATAATTTGAAGCAGCAAGCTAAGTTAGATGATTGTGGGAGCATTGACGGAAACCTAAAACATCTGAAGTTTTCGCTCTCCTTTTTAATGGTTGTTTGTAATCTAATTGTTCAAAGCCATTCCATTTATCACCAACAGATGGCAGCACTGTGCAGAAAATCTGGATACCTAAAGCGATAAATTGGTAGCATTACATTTAATAACTGGGAGCACAATTTCACTCGAAAGATAAGACATTTATGCACTGTGGCAAACATATCTCACAGGACTACCTCTAGTGGTAGAAAATTATATAACAGGACAGCTTTTTATCACGCTTTTGTTTAAATCAGTGTAAAACAAAGCATTCACATTTTTACTGTTTTAAATGAATTATCACAAACAGTTGTTTTCATATTTGTAAATATTTTTCTAATTGGTCTTTCTGTCATTTTTTATTTTTATTTTATTAAGAAGTAGCTCAAACAGGGTAAGCTCATCAGTGGTGGATGTGAGTGGGGATTAGTTGGAGTCTGTAGTGTCACCACTTACTTAACTAAATCCTGATTGTTGTGTGGGTATGTACTATTTACTCCTCCTTGGAACACAGATAAATTCCACTTAAAAAAGTGCAGAATTAATAAAGCCAAACAAACATCTGGATTGT
This sequence comes from Perccottus glenii, assembly GCA_024416835.2. Lineage (NCBI taxonomy): Eukaryota > Metazoa > Chordata > Actinopteri > Gobiiformes > Odontobutidae > Perccottus > Perccottus glenii. Next base: position 14,965,847 of record CM044561.2, on the reverse strand, counting down.
TACATAAAAAACAGATGATACGTCGATGGATATGGACACTTATTTCTGAGAAAAGCTGCAATATTATGACATTACCTGTTGGTTATGTCATGTTCCTAGTTGCGTTGGCAGTAGAGAGAAATGTTTTTATGCTAATATGTACTTACGTGTTACTTTTGAAGTTGCATTTTGAAGTTGACGAATAGCTAAAAACATGTATATATTCACATATTTTAAATATATTTCCTGATGTTCTACTGTTATTTATTTATTTATTTTTTCTATAATCTTTTTACAAAGTACTTACATTTCTTACCCAACCAAAGATTTTTATTTGGCTACATCACCTCAGTTATTATTATTTGGTTTCCCGGTTTTCCTGTGTTTCAGTGCCTTGCTGGCTCCTACACATCAGCCTTTGAAACCTAATACAGTTTATACAATTTGTTATCCTACTATCTCCATAACATCAGTCTTCTGGCCACAGGGTTAACTTCAAAGTTTTAAAATTGCAATGCTGTGTGAAGCTACAGCTGAAACAGTGCATGACGTGAGGCCTGCGAAATGAATTGAAAATCCTCATCATGCACAACGCACAGCTTGCAGTCGTTCTCACGTTCAATCTGCTTAGATGCAGTCTTTAGCTGCGGGGGTATGAGGAGGAGGAGGGGGTCCTCTAAACTCACTGCTTCTTATCCAGTCAGCCGTGAAAGTATGTGGCCTCTTTATGAAGGATGTTTGTTCAACAACATTTTGGTAATGCATAACTTATCTTAAGCATACTGCAGCAATTGTGCATGGATAAAAAAAACATTTTGTATTTCTGAATTCAATGACTGAGTAATCTGTAATAGGTGCAAGAAAAATAAAATAGCATTTTTTTTCCTCCCATACATCACATAATGAAGGTTCAGACAACTTTTGCAAGTACTTCTTTTTTGTGATGTAAAAAAAAATGACAGACAGAGTATGGTGACTCACCTGGACGTTTCTCAATGTGACTTTTCCGACCCCCGCACAGACGCACTTTAGAGATAAGTACCAGGATTTGCTTCTGGCATAAGGACTTGTTGCTTTTAGGGCAGGGCTTGCGCTTGCTGGCTACCGGTCGGTTAGGGTGGTCGTCCTTGACTGCCCGTTTCTGTCTAATGAGAGAGCTGGCAAGAGCTGCCATCTTCCCCCCCTCTCACCTTTGGGAGGGGGGTGGTTTCCTTTTCTTCTACCTGCTTTTGCCCCTTTTACCCGGCTTTTGCTCTTGATAAAAATAAACTAGAATAATGAGGACCTTTTTAGAGAAGCCCCCACGCGGAAGAGTTTAGTTTAAGGGTAAAAGTGCGAGTTCAGTTGAAGCCAAATGCAAGGGCTCTGCTCAGACTATAAAATATAAATCACTGACACTGACAGAACACAAAAAGTTCTGTAGTCACATCTTCAAATTTGAAAGCTGACCAAGGTTAGAATCACTTTAAAAAGCTAAGGATGTGGTCATTTGTCTATCCTTCCTCCCCACTCATCTTTCAATTACAACTTGCCTTAATTATCAACTTATAAAAATAGCAAAATACCTACTGTAGCCTACTTTGAAAAGGCAGTACCAAAGAAGACTAGTTTAAAATAATTTACATATAAAAACACTTTTACTGAAGAAAAGTGGATTCATTTTGAATGCTAGGAAGCTCTTAATAAATTGTTTGTCACCATTTGGCCAGTCCATGGAGGTCCAACTTTTCCTCCCATCTAAAAGCAGCGGCATGGAACACTGAGCGGAGATCCCGAGTGGTAATCCGACTGTTTTAAATCCAGAGGTGGAAAAGCAGCAGCGGTGGCGGCAAATGCATGCGTCTCTGCCGGAATGAAGCCCGGTACGGAGCGGAGACATGGACACGGGCAGAGGGGGAGCGAATCCTCTTCTGCCTTTTCCGATGGCATGCTCTTTTCCCACAGTCCTAGCTGAGTCCCCCCTCCCACTCCTCCCCTCCTCTTCCTCCTTTCCTCCTCCTCCCATCCCAAAGTCAGCGAGTGGTTGTGAGGGTATGTGTGCGTGGATTCCAGCAGCCACCATCAGTAGAGGTGACATTCATGAGAGGGAGAGAGAGAGAGAGGCAGGAACGGAGAAGGGGGCTGTGTGAGAATGGGGTAAAAAGAATAGAAACATGCCAAAGAGGCAAGTTCACATTATCACGTTCCACAGATGCTACAATTTTGTTTCATTTTGGCCAAATAAAAAGCCCTCACTCATGTAACAGAAAGTGCCCCAGGGATGGAGACTGGAGAGAGTGCTTAAGGTGCACATTGTGACACTTCTGTCTCTTCTGTGAAAAGGGACATTTTCAACATGCTGCCATACCTTTCTGTCACATCCTTAAAAATGAGAGGTATAGAAAGGTAGCTGCCCCTTTTCGCCTGCGTCTCTGTATAGCTGCCATATTCAGGAAGTCGGGAATCCAGAAAGAGAATGCACTAGACACTATTTTTGGGTGAAAAATCAATGCAATGTTAGATGTAGGACGTTGACTTTAAATACTTTTTCATAGCTCTGTTGGTCTGGTCCAACCTCCCACATTGATTTTATTTAGTTTCATAAAAACAGACTCCAAAAAATTACTCAGAAAGTAACCCAAAATAATTAGTAGAAGAAGAAATTAATGCTTATTGGATAAAATGTGTAACTTATTTATTTATATTTTACAGTTTATCCCATTTATTTAGGTGGTTTGAGTCTGTCCCAGTTGGCAGTTCGATTCCTGCTCTCCCCACAGTTCATACTGCCGTTGTGTCCTTGGGCAAGACACTTAACCCACCTTGCCTCCAGTGTTGTTCCAGCTGTGAAACTTAATGTAAGTCGCTCTGGATAAAAGCGTCTGCTAAATGAATAAATGTAAATGTATTTAAACAACAACGCATTTCATTTCATTTTTGTCCCGTAAATGGCCCTTTAGACACATACACTGACAATAATTATCACCCACATCCATTTACTAACAATTTAGAATGACCAATTCAGATACATGCATGTGCTTGGATGGTGAGAGAAAGTCTGATTTCCTGGAGAGAACCAATGGTAACACAGCAAATGCTATTGAAACAATCTTCATCCACACCACTACAGTAAAATCTTATGTCTTCATTTGATTACACTCTTGCATAATACAAGGTCTCCATTTATGCATTTAAACGGCAAACAACAAAAGCATATTTAGTTAACGTACTGCTCTTTATGTATGCTCAAACATCAGCACATTTTGACGCCGGCAAAAATTAAGTTACTTTGTACTTCCAAACTGCCATTTGGTGTCGAACATAGCTGTTGGCTTACAGTAACCCTGAGAGAAACATGCTTGGACAGATTAAGTTAGACAGCTAACCCATGCAGCCAACACGCACTCCCGACTCCCTCTACCTGCAAAATGTCCGCACAAATAAGCTTGTTATTTAAATGATTTAGCCGTACTCTAGCCCTCCCCATTTTGCCCCCATTTTTCATTTCATGTACACAAAAAGCCTATTTCTCGCAAATATAGTTCACAAATCTGCGCTAGTGAGCACTTCTCCTTTGATGGTCCAGTCCGACGACAAACTGCAGTCAGGTTGAGACCCTGATGAGGACGACGATAAGATAAGCAGATAAGCTTCCTTCATCTGAAAGTTACTGACAGTTTGTGCAGAAATTCTTTGGTTATGCAAACTGATTGTTGCAGCAGCTGTCCGGGTGGCTGGTCGCAGAGGATCTTGTAGGTGAAGATGCTGGATGTGGAGGTCCTGGGCTGGTGTGGAAGCAGATGGAAAAAAGGTCGATCCCAAATGTTTCTAAAAATGCCGAGCAAGGTCAGTGTTTGTCAAGAAGTGATTGACAAGTAACAGGGGAGATTGGGTTTCCACGGAGAGCCCAGGACCAAGTAGTGGTGGGGGTGGAAAAGAAGGAAATTCAGATGAGATAATGTAGTTTGTATTGACAGGAAAATATATATATATTTATGACATATCTGCTTTTAGAATGGTTCAGTTCAGCTTTGCATTCATCTCCATTCCCTAAGTTAGGAATCAATCTCCTAATGGACACCACATACCCACATTGCCAAAGGTTGTTCTACTTTTTTTCTTTTCTCCACTCTCAATACATGCCAAGTTACACTAAAAGAAAGCTAAGTGGAAATTTGTGGGACATTACTCTGTCTCAAGGTTAAGATATGTTTCCATCATTGTAATGAAATCCAATGCCAAAAACTGAGTGGAATCATTTTAAGAGCGGTCACCTGTATGGAAATACCTTAGTTAACAAACCAAATATCTATTATGTCAGGTTTTTAAATGACAGTCATGAGTTTTAGAAATTGAGTCAAAGTCAAATACAGTTCAAGCGGTACTAAATATTCACATTGGCTGCTATTTAAAACTTCCCTTTTATTCTTTATGTCGCATCACAGTCAGATGTATTTAGGCCATCGGTCCCATCTCTTTTGAAAATGAAGGAACCAAATCCGTTGTAATTCCAAATTAAAACGTGACAAAAAAGCAAATTTTTCCATATATAAATCCCCCATATTCTTAATGTAAAGAGGTAATTAAACCCAAATGTTTTAGCAAAAACTATCCTTGCTCCCAATCATGCATGCTTATTGATTTATATGGATGCCAAGGGTATTACAGGAGATCCTCTTTTGCAGATGGAAGCTTTAAAGTGTTTTATGTAAAAAAAAGTTGGTTTTGTGTGTAGGGTTTCGGTGCATTGCATGACAGCATTAATGATCTTCACTACATGTGTTGGAAAGAACAAGTGAGTTTGCATTCTATTTCTCAATTTTTTACTACCTAATTTGTCAGAAAATTGGAATTCAGTCATTGTTCTGATTGTCATTGGCTGGTTTGTCATATCCACTAACAGATCAAAAGCTGTAGGCAATATAAAGGCATTTTAGCTAAAGCGTGACTTTTGAATTTGCACCCAACAATGGAGTGCAACTACATTTCTGCAAAATCACATTAGTGGCCCACAATATTGTATTTTCCCTTAAAAACAATCTTAAAAATTGAATATTTTTATGAGGTTGTTACATCACTCAAATGTACATTTTGTGTAGTATGGTGCACTGCTTGCACTCAGTCCTATCAAAGAACAATTATTCTTCCTTGTTCATGTCAGAAAACCGTCAAAAAGCATTTTGTATATTACATACATAACATAACATTATACTCTTCTAAATTATATTGAATTAAGGTTTTTACATAAAATAAACAAATGAATTGAATTTGTATAGCGCTTTTCAAAGCACTCAAAGCGCTTTACAGAGTCGATTATCCATCAACTCCACAGTCACACACTGGTGGTGGTAAGTCAACTTGTAGCTGTAGCTTGTAGACTGTAGCTACAAAAGTGGCTTACAGAGACGTGGCACTATGCGCCCATATCACACAAATAAATAAAAAAATCCCAAAATTTTTGAAATACCTATTTAACCAAATTCATTCTGCAAATTATAATACAAGAACCAAAACCAGTCAGACTGTTATTACAAATACAAAATTGTAATGGCAAAACAGCCTTAATTTTGTGGGGCTAACTGCTAATGTATGGCTAAAAAACACAAATCTGGTGTTAATCCTTTTATTTTTTTAAACTGCCCCAAGCCGGAGCATACTTTTTCACATATATCTAGTCCCTATCTCCTGGCACATGGCATTTACTGTATAGTGAATATCATGTTTTCAGGCAGAGAAAGTCTTGTTTATGTAAATAAAGAAATACAAATATACGGCAAAAGCCTGTAAGAGATAAGCACATCAAAACAATTGCCCTAGTTCTGTCTCTTCCTCCTTTCTGTCTTTCTCACTCTCAGGCTCCTTCAATCCGCTTCCAGCTCATCACGCTGTCTGCAGATGACAGGAGGTATTCTTCGCTAATCCCCCTCTATTATGCGACCATGTGGAATCTGAGTTCTGCTGCTCATATGCCGAAATAATATTTCCAGTGTTCTGATCCATAGTTGAGCTACTCATTAGCTTTGAGTAACACATGTCATTCTTCATTTAAGTCTTTATTAAGGTCTTTTAGATCAGTCGCTGTAATTAGGTCCTAATCAGGAGAATTACTGAGTGTGAGTCCTCTGCTTATTTGTTTATTTATCTGTGTACAACAGTTCCAGACTTGAGTAATGCATAAATAAAATCCCAAGCTTTTAGTCATTCTGTAATGAATATATTCATCATTGTTTTTCCCAATTTATGTTGCTTTGAATACTATTAGATTGAAATGTTGAAAGTGGGTGGGGTTAAATAAGCATCTGCTTCCTCCCACTCCATTTTGGATATATATATATATATATATATATATATATATATATATATATATATATATATATATTTATTTAGGTATTATTATTATTATTATTATTATAAACTGTGTGTGCGTGTGTGTGTATATTAATGTATATATACAGATATACAGTTGCGTGCAAAACAATTGTGTTTACTTTTTTTAAATCATAATGACAACAGAAACTACCCAAATTATGCTGATCAAAGGTTTACATACTCTGGGGAATTTGGCCTGATAACATGCACACAAGTTTACAGAAACAGGTTTGAATGGCTACTAAAGTTAACCATCCTCACTCATTGCTTATAATCAGTGTGTGTAAAGAAGGTCAGTGAGTTTCTGGGCTCCTGACAGACCCTTTCATCCAGTGCTGCACTGACGTTCCTGTATTCTGAGTCATGGGAAAAGCACAAGTCAAAGAATCTGCGGGAAAAGGTAATTGAACTGTATAAACCAGGAAAGGGATACAAAAAGAAAATTGAGAATGCCAATCTCAGTGTTCAAACAAGGTTTGGTTTCCTGCACCTTTTGTAGGCACTGTGCCAAACCAAGGTTTGGTTTCAGCCACAACTGCCACGATAATTGTTTGGGATGCAAAGACAAACCCACAAATAACTTCAGCTGAAATACTGGACTCTCTGAAAAAAGGTGGTTTGGCTGTTTCAAGATGCACAATAAGGAGGGACTTGAAGAAAAATGGGCTGCATGGTCAAGTTGCAGAAAGAAAGCCATTACTGTCACAAAGCATCCTGCTTACAATACTTCAAACAGCACAGAGACAAGCCTCAAAACTTCTGGAACAAAGTCATTTGGAGGGATGAGACCAAAATTCAACTCTTTGGCCACAACCATAAATGTTCCATTTGGAGAGGAGTCAACAAGGCCTACGATGAAAGGTACACCATTCTTACTGTAAAACATGGAGTTAGATGTTAGATGATGTTTTGGGGATGTGTGAGCTACAATGGCACAGGAAAAGATGAATGCAGCATGTTATCAGAAAATACAAGAGGAAAATTTGCACTCATGCAAGATCAGCCCGGAAGCTGCGGATTGGGGTGTACAGTACATGGACATTGGGATGTACAGTACATGGACATACAAACATGACAACAATCCAAAGCACAAGGCCAAGTCGACCTGTCATTGGCTACAGCAGCATAAAGTGAAGGTTCTGGTCTGTCCATCTCAGTCTCCTGACCTCAATATCATTGAGCCACTCTGGGGAGATCTCAAACCTGCAGTTCATGTGAGACAGCCCAGGAATTTACAGGAACTGGAGGCTTTTTGCCAAAAAGAATGGTCAGCTTTACCATCTGAGAAAATAAAGAGCCTCATTTACAACTACCACAAAAGACTTCAAGCTGTCATTGATGTTAAAGGTGGCAATAAACAGTATTAAGAACTGGGGTATGTAAACTTTAGTAGCCATTCAAACTTGTTTGTGTCAACTTGTCTTCATGTTATCAGGCCAAAAGTCCCTTTTGATCAGGGTCATTTGGGTAGTTTCTGTTGTCTTTATGATTTAAAAAGAGTAAACACAATTGTTTTACACCCAACCACTAACTATGAATAAGTTAACGTTTTTTGTGTTATCATTTTTATTCTCTGTAAAATGGCCAAAAAATGACAAATTATCCAAATAAACCTTCAAACCTTCAATGTTGGAGAATAACACAAACAGAAATGTGTCATATGTTATTTTACCATTTTTTCTACTTTATCTCTTTTTTGCTTTATTGCTTTTGGAAGTTCAGTCAAAGTTGCAAACATCCTTGGTCTCTATTTTGTGAACTGTTCAGGAGGTGATTTTTTATACACTCCTGCTTTTGTGTAAATTTGGTGCTTCTGTCCTTTTCTCTCTATGCAGGTGGCTGTTTATTGAACCTTGCACTGATCAAAGCCACTCCATAATGCAGCTCTCTTGCTGTCATTTCCTGGGTATGACAACACTAACCATGCAGGAATAAACACGAGTTGTAAATCTGAATGGATGACTTTACAGAGGGTTTGTTTGTCTGCATTTGCTTTTGGTAATTTGCTCTAATTATCATCTACTATGACTTATACCTCCTGTGGAAGGCTTAAATATTTGGTTACTTGTTATTTGGTCAGTTTTGTAGTTCTGTCTGACTAGAAGAGTGTGGTCTGGAGAACAGGCATTTAATCTTTAGTCTCTTTTCCCCAGCTCCACAATCTTCATTCCTTCTGTCACTAAAATTGAACTGTGTGTTTCAGAATATGTTGACCTTTGACATTGTGGATTAGAAACATCAAATGTTTAGGTCAAAGTAATTGCTCCCAGTTTCAAAAGTAATCCAAAGCTACCACTAAACCTCATCCCGAATCAAAAGTATTTTTTTGACATTAGTGTACACAAATATATGCAACGTGGCGGTATGTGCTCATGATATATTCATGCATTCAGCGCTCCACTGAGAACCAAAAATGTAGTCGCATGCCAGTAAAATTGGGTCGCATAAGTGGGTTTTAAGAATGTCTCTGTGTTAATATAAATGTTGATTTGGTGTTTTTGGAGGATGTTCAAGTGTCCTGTCACTCTGCTGGGGATTTAGCTCCATGACATGTAATTTCTGGAGAAATTAGGACATCATATCTGGCCCTTTTATTTGGAAGTCAAATCTTGCAATAAGAAATAAATGTGGACATTAAACATATGCATGAAATTAGAAGATACAGTTTTGAGATTTTTGATAATCATTAAAAGGAGAGGGCGACGTGTTCTTGATAGAAGTTCACTCAGATACCAGTGTGTTCAGTATTGCACTGTTTTGTGTTGGTAAAAGCTCTATATGGACATAAAGAATGTGTCATAAAACGAAGTCATTTGAATGGCTTTAATAAGGGAGGCAGTTTACCAACCTTATAAATGAGGATGTGGTTTAAATAGTTTCCTCTAGTTCTGTGAAGCCAGTTTCCCTTTCACTGACAAGACTCTACTCTTTTTTGATTGTTTGTGTTAGCTGGGATGGTGATGTAACCGATTATGTTTTTGAAGCTTGTGAGCGAGATGATCGAGATGTGGCATTAGGTAAAAGCTGGCACGTCCGCTGGGCTATCACTAGGGCACCTCCCATCACAGATGTTGAGCTGAATAAGGATCATAACACCTCATGAAAGCTTCAACTACCTAACATTTGGCACAAAAAACACCCACCTGCTCTCAACAGGAAGTCCTTTTATGGAAATGTGCTATTATTGTAAAATATATATATTGTCAATCATGGTAGAATTGATGCATCTGTTCCGCCTCCTGGATGCTTCCCTGGGGAGGAGTTTCGGGCATGTCCCACCGGGAGGAGTCCCTGGGGAAGACCTAGGACACGCTGGAAGGACTATGACTATCGGCTGGCCTGGAATGCCTTGGTATTCCCTGGAAGAGTTGGAGAAAGTGTCTAGGGAGAAGGAAGTCTAGGTGTTTCTACTTAGTTTATACTGGATAAGCGGAAAAAGATGGATGAATTGACGATAGCAGTAATAACTTCTCTTCATGTTCTGGTTTTGTAAAGAGATACCCCTGCCTCATTCATTCATTGCTCAATGCCAGTTTCTGAAGGGTCTAACCTATAATGTGTATGATTGACACAATGGAAATGCCTTTAATTCCACTTGTATGTCCCTTCAGAACAATGTGGATCTGCATTGTAGACTTATCCTCTTCTTCTACTTTACATTTGAGAGGGACATTTTTGTAGCTCTCAGCCAATCACAGCTCAATGAAACGAAAATACAACAACAAATAAAATGCCTTTAATTAAAGTTTTTTGTAACTATTGATAATGTATTGGTATTAGTACTATGAGTATCAGTACAATGTGATTGTATGTAACAAATAGAATGTCTTTCTATGAGGTGGGAGCAGCTTAATGTATCAATTCTTACACATTGTTCAAGACATATTATTATCATAACATCTGATAAAACCATATTTTATTCACTCTAGAACATAAACAACATATCAGGTGTTGAAACTGAGAAATTTTAACAGCTGATTTGAATTTAATGGCAACACATTAAAAAAAGTTGGAATGTGTTTAACATTATGTAGCAACCACATAATGGTAAACACATTCCATTATGTGATTGTAGCATTCCTTCTTCTTTAACAACAGTCTGTAAACGTCTCTGAAATTAGGTGGAATGTTGTCCAATTCTTGTCCTGGACCTTCTTTGCCGGAAATTTTGTTTTATGATGCAACAAATGTGTTGTAGCATCATTCACCCCAAGGTTAATCACCTCAAAGTATGCAGAACATCATACCAATGCCTCATGTTTCCTGTTAAGACTGTGCTGTAGCATATTATCTACATTTCAGGTTTTCTACGTACACTGTAATTATAGATTTGGTATGCAGCCTTGGTACTTGTAGAAAGAAAAAGGCATGATGTTATAATATTTATTATTCTGTAGCCTCTAAAAATATTTAATATAACCTGTTGGCTTTACATATTTTCTTCTGTGACTGCTGACACTGCAGCAACCTCTCTCTTTGCCATGTAATAATTTTTGACCTCTCTTGAAAGGTAATTGATGAAATTAAGAGCTGTGATAGCAGGTGTGCTTTTTTTCCTTTTCATTTACTGTTTAGCGTTTTTTTTCCAGCACACACATTTTCAAATCATCTCTGTGCTTCTATGTGACACCTCTATATTTATGTATTCAGTGCACCGTGTCCACTTTTAAATCATGTGTATGGACTTCAGTTTCATAAACAGCACATCACAGTCCCAGAATAGGCTTTAATTCTTCCTGTTGATTAATTAAATATATAGTTGAGGTTTTATATAAAAGCATTAGTGGTTGGGGGAGAGCTTTTTAGTCAGATTATGAATAGAGACATAATGCGTTCACAGTGAGGATGCAGGATTATGTGTGCTGCCTTGCTGTAAACAAATATGGCCTTTACAGATGTGCAGGGTTAATGTCTGGGTTAAAGGCAATGAACAAAATCATCAGAGTGTAACACCTTTGACATAGAATCCAATATAGGCGTAATTATAACACCATGGATTGTTACGAGATGCTTAAAATTAATTACCATCAAAGAGCATATTTGTAAAATGTTTATTTTGATTGCTGGTTTAATTTCTTTGATTACAATTTCCATTGTGTGTTAACGAGCTCCCCAAGCTACATCCAGCAATGTATGACATTGCTACACAACTGTTTTCATTAAAAATATGCCTGAAAAGCTTTTATATCAAATAACTTAGTTCCAACTGTCCCTAAGTAAATATCCCCATATTTATTTAAAATATAGACTAATGTTTGTCCATTTGTAAGTTTATAAATAAACGTAACTTAAATTAAATTCTACATGCGTTTACATACAATTAATTTGCTTATAAGGCGAAGTACTTTAAATCGGTGGATATTAACTAAGTTTACTTAAAATCCCCAACCAAACATTGTGCTGATATTGTGCACATCCTCCTGAACTGACTCTGTGACAGTGACAGTAGGGAGGTGTTTGTTTTGTCCCAGGTTTTGGACTGACCCCGGGACGATGGGACAGCATTAGTCTCGAGCCAAATTGAATAGTGTTTTTTTATCTATAACCACCAGCTTATAGTCACTTCTTTTAAGAGTCAGATTATTTTGGTCAAATGCCAAAATAATCTGACTCTTCATAACTAGTGGTGGAATGAAGTGTGCACTTTATTGTCCTAAAACTTTCTCTCAAAACTGCCAAAATGAGTACTTTATCTTAGAGATGACATTAAACTATAGGCAGGTGGTGAATAATTGATGATGTGACAGCCATCCATTTATCTCTTAACATTTGGAATGAATAAGGATTTGTATTTTTGAAAAACATGGAGAGATCATTAGTGGATAACTACATATTAGTCTTCATCCTTAGTTAGTCATCAATGCAGCGGTCATTGCAATGTAACTATTCTTAATTGCATCTGTTGGCAGATCAGAAAGTCTTTTCGGCAGCATAGTGGATAGCTGAATAGAGTTCCACATTTTGCTGCTTGCCCTCATGAGTGAACACTCTTTGATGTTGTAGCTTTGCTGCAAAACAGCCTTTGAACCAGTGGAAAACTGCAGTGGATTATTGGATATTGCAGTCAAGTCTCATGCTGGAGGTTTGTGAGGGCTATTGTGAACGGACCATGCTAATAATTAATCTATGTAATTAATGTATAAATTACTTGTCTTATTATAATATATAGATAATGAATGAATATATAGATTAATTATCTATATATTATCCAATTTTCATTTACAAGAATAAATCCAGGTAATCGCTGTAAATTAGAATTGGTTCTCAATTGATTTACCTGGTTAAATAAATAAAAATATCAACTGACCAGAACCCAAGGCGAATACTGTGAATACTCCAACAGGTCTTATGTTTGCTTTCACAGACTGAATATGTTATGGGCATGTATACTTTATAAACAGGACAGACGCTCAAGCTGGCTTTAGTCAGTTGTAAGAAGGTAAGACATACAAAGTTTTTCTTTTTTCTTTTTTTTTACTGAAATATCCATTCGACACATTTCCTCTAATAAATACTAAATTTCTGCTGTGTAAGGGAAAATCTCAGACACAGAAGAAACAGTGACTGTTCAAACGTAGTGCCCATACGTATGTCATCTGAAAATGTATTGTCTGCTGTCACAGGAGGACAGTCATATACTGTATTTACATTTACATTTACATTTGTATGCACTGACATGTGTGCACACAGAGCTGTCGAAAGTGAGTGTGTGCTGTGTACTACATATCCACCTTATGGTTCAGTGAACCAACATTGTCCCATTGGTAAAGCGCATGCAAGATGAACGTCATTATAAATTAAGAGAACAAACACTGTATTTGACTTGCAAAAGTTGACTTGCTAAGTAATATACTGCAGGTGTTTTTCTCAAACAAGCCAACTTTTAAACCCAGCTTTAGGTGCATGCCAAGCTGAACTATTGCCATACATTTACATTTACATTTACATTTAGTCATTTAGCAGACGCTTTTATCCAAAGCGACTTACAAGTGAGGATAACAATGGAAGCAATTTTAACAACACAAGGTACAAAAAGCATAAGTGCACAAAAAACTAGTCAGTTTAAACCCAGCGCAGTATACAATGCTAAGGATAAGAGATTTTTTTTTTTTTTTATAGAAAGGAATCGATAGAAAGGAAGTAGGATTCAGTGTTTGTCAGTCAGGTGTTGACGGAAGAGATGTGTTTTCAGGTGTTTTTTAAAGATGGCTACAGAATCTGCTGATCTTGTAGCAGCAGGTAGATCATTCCACCAATGTGGAACAGAGCCAGAGAAGGTACGTGAGAGTGATTTTGTACCTTTTTGGGACGGTACCACCAGACGTTGTTCATTTGCAGAGCGCAGGGATCTGGTAGGAACGTAGGTCTGTATAAGTGAGTGGAGATATGAGGGTGCAGATCCAGAGGTGGTCTTGTAGGCCAAGAGCATAGCTTTGAACTTGATGCGGGCGTCAACCGGGAGCCAGTGTAACCTAATGAATAGAGGAGATACGTGCGCTCTCTTCGGTTCATTAAAGTAGTGGTGCTCCAGAGAAGGCTAGCTGAGGACACTTCCACTGTTCTATCACAAAGAAAGAAGCCGTTACAACAGACTTCATGAAACCTGTGATCCCAAATTGTATTTAGTATAGCGTCAGAAGAAAAAGCTAAAGCTTAGCCAGCACAGATTAACAGTCATGCAGTCTGCAGGAGTCTGCCTTGTCATGCTGTGAGGTTCACTGACCCCATTGTGATGTGACAAATGGTTGCAATAGGCCATCTTATTAACACATTTAATTGTTCCAGTAATGTAGGACCCCCTTGAAATAGAGATGGTGCCTCTCAAAGGGCTACCCTTAAATAATAAATGAAATGAAATAATGATGAGTCAAAAATACAGTATTTTTTAAAACTTAAATCTTAAATTTGAATGTTAAAAATTGCTTTAAACTTACCGTATAAACTAATAAATATAGCAAACCCAAATTTAGTTATGGTTGAAAGTAATTTGAGGTTTGCTCAGTGCTTGACCACAGGGCAATGTAGGACCCACACCTCACACAAGCTCTACTGCAAAACTGATCTATACAATTGTACTATAGTTGCACAGAATATTGCAACTTTTCCAGTGTCTTATTTTTAAACTATAATCTAATAGAGGAAGCCAATACTTGTGCAAATCCAATATGTAGGAGCTAGGGAACATCTCGAAACTCTTACATTTTGTTTTATTCTCATGGAAGCCTGCACTAAGAGTCGACAAATGTATTTATATAAGGTATACCTCTATTTAAAACACCTTTTTCAGATGTAGACAACTATGTGGGTGTAAAATAAACAGCCTGTCTAGCTGAGACAGGCTTTTTTGACAGCTACTAAATGAGTTTTATTTACCAGCATTTTCTTTTCGCTCTTTTGTGGTTAATCACACATCATGTTCTGTTTCTAAGTCTAAAATGTGACATGACTACATGTTGTCTCCTCATACGTGGTGCTATACTCATGCTCTGTAATCAGCCCTGGATTTGGGTCCTTGCCGCTGCAGGCTTGGCGCCTTTCTGCCAGAAACTGCACTTTAATCCATTGACTGTGTCCACTGGATTCTGGTGGAGGATGGCCAAATCCTTGTTTACCCCAAACCCTCATCTGCCATGCATTAAGCCAGTCTCTCAATGTAAGCCTGACACCATTTGCAATTGGAATATTAATAAAATACCCTTTGTGCTGGCTAATAGAGTGTGATGTACATGCACACGACAGCACACATGTTGACTTTTGGGATAAAAACAAATGAGGGTATGCGCAGTGTGAATATATCTATTCGGATCATTTAGATGTATTGCTTTGTTTAATGGAAGAAGAGAAACTATTTTAAAACAATCCCTGTCCATAATGTCACATAATTACGAAGGAATTGGTCATTGCAGATGAACAGGTATAAACACACATTAGAATTTTTTTTTAAGTTTAAGTTTTTGGCTTTTCATTCTATAGAACATCCTCAACACAACTAAAATGCCACCCATATCATTTTCAAATGCTGATCTTCATCTTGGTCCATACTAGTGTTGTTGCCAAGTCAGTATCCTGGCTTTCAGCAGTGTCTGACCTAGGGTTTCAAACTAAAACGTAATACGCAGTATTTTTAATTTTAGTTTTTTAAAGACCCTTGTGGTCCTTTTAAGACCACATGAACAGCTATGGTGCCTACGGGAACATGCAAGTGTCTTGTGTTTATTTCACAAATGCCCCACTCTTTCATTTATGAATGTGCTCAACAAGAAAGAGTGTGTTCTTTTTGGGCAGTTGTAGGAACAGGAAGTACTAAACTGGCTTCTTTTATCATTTATGGACAAACATTTACCAGCATCTGTTTGTTGTAGTTAAACTTTATTCACAAGTTAAATACAGTAGTAGTTATTTCACTGTAACATTAAACAAATGTGCTATTTTTGTGCAGCAAAGCCTTATAAACAGACCATATTTTGTATCTTGTGTGCTGACAGCTATAAAAATTGCCCTCTGATAAAATCTATGTTTAATAGTGCACTAAAGTGGACCCCACAAACATTTTGGCATTAGACAGATGTTTAACTTACTCACTGTTGGGCAGAGACAAAATAAAGTGCTTTATAGTCTACCTCTTTTATAGTCTGCCTTATAAAGGCATAAGAGTCTGCTTTATCATATCTTGGTAGTTAAACTTCAAGCTTTATTAATAAGCATAAACACCAAGAGGCCATAGCACTTGGACAAGGCTTTAACATTTGACTTAATTTTACTTCTGGGCCTTTGCTGAATTTGATCAAAGCTTCTGGTCTCATCTGCTGGTTAATTACTGCCCTTGCATTTTGTTTATCAGTGAGTCACAGCTTTCTCCAGTCTCTCCACATATCATCCATTTAGGCAGAACAACCTTTGTGTTTGTGTGCGTTTCTTTTATACATCTAAAAAAGTAGTTGCTGCATTTGCTTTTATAGATTCCCAAAGACAATGTATATTATATTGTATATTAATTAAACTTAATAACAATATAATATCCTTTCATTGCAGTTTAATAGAGCTCTCTATAAACAAATGTGTAAATGACACTCAAGTTGACACTCAATGTGTGCTTGTTGTGTATAATTTGTGTATAACTTTAGTGTATAATTTCTTTTCTTCATACTCATGCCATCTTAAACTCCTAATGGCATCATACAATTTTATATCTCCATCTTGGTTAATATGGCTTCTAGCATCTACCAATCTAGCATCTACTGTTCCATATGCATGGTTTCCTTACTTACAACTGCAGCCCATTCGATGAGTTGCATCACCAAAATGAACTATAGTGTTTTCTTTTCTCTCTGTTTTTCAGCTGAGTTGCCAGGTTTTTGATAAATAAAAAATAAACAGGACAGAAATAATAGAGTGTGGGGAAAAAAGAATACAATTTGATAGTGAATGGCAAACTTCTAACTTATTACCCCCCTTGAATCTTAATCCAGTTTACAGTAGTTGTTTCACCCATGCAATTTGACTTCAAAGGTTTTGAGCTAAGGCCAATTATTTTGCATCCAAGTGTTCCTTTTTCAATTGGAAAAAAAATAAAATAAAATAAGCTGTCAAAGAGAATACCAATTATTATCAAGTTAGAGCCAATCTAAGTAAATCTTTCTTTTTTCACCTGAACATGTACGACTGATGTTTGAAAGAGTCATGCTTTGGACACTTAAACAAATGTCGTATAGCTGTCACATTTCTCCTTCAAATATGACTTACATGTGCACTTATCAAACCCCATTTGTCTTGTGGTAATATGACAGCAATATACACACACAGAATAGGAAGCAGAAGTGAATCATTCAGTGACCATTGTAGGCGTTCCTCAGAAACCCCACCATACCTTCCTTTTCATTTTTAGCCCAGAACCTATTGGGTTCTGTGTTAATGGAGATTAATGGGAACGGGCAACAAACAGACATGGAAGTGCAAAAGGTAAAGCATCTGTAGGGGGTAGAGCGGGCAGGGGAGTGCCTTGTGTGGGTTAAAAAACAAGGACGTGCTAAATGATGGATAGATTTCATTAAGTGAAGGAAAAGGAAAAACACCTTTATAGGTCTATAAAAAGGTAGTCCTCCCTTAAAGCAAGATTTTCTTCAAATAATTACAGTCAGAAATAAGTTTGAAAAAGTGCTTGAATTTGAGATAAAGTGCTAGGAAATACTTAAAAATGACAAGTTGGCTTTTCAAAACCAAACCTTAACATTAAATTTGCTATAAATCACTCATGCATCTGTCAATGCTACACTTTTTCAAATGTTTTAGCATAATGCAACCTCAAAGGTGATACATTAGTAAACTCATGAATATGAATGTCATTTTATAAATATGCAGTTTATTTCAGCTGCACGTTGCTGAAGAACCTTGGAAATGGAAAAGGTTTGAAAAGTGCTTGATATTGTCATTGACCTTATGAACCATAGAAGCACAGTACTGATTATAGACGGTATAGATTGTTCAATAGCCAACTTTGTTTGCCGGTCTTAGTTACTCTATTTAACTGTATATATCCACTACTTTATGTGTGTCCTTTGACCCGACTAGGAGAATATGTATTTAAAAGTATCTCATTATTTCTTTCTGATGATGTACAGCTTGTTTGGAGCTTTTTGTCTGGAGGCAGGGTGACTCGGCCAGGACACTGCAGAAGAAAGGACCAATCTTATATAACTCTGTGTGAAAGATTGGGCCATCCTATGTCCAAACCGCAGACTGTGTGTGTGTGTGTGTGTGTGTGTGTTTGTGTGCGTAGGGGGATGGGCAGATGAAGGGGGTACAGCATTGAGAACACACCAGGAAACTCAGAGGCATAATCTTCTTATCCATGACAGATTGTTTGCATGCATTTGTTTTTAAATATTTTTCTCCTTTTTTTTTTTGTCTGACCTGCAGTGACCTTCCCTTTACTTGTGCATTTCAGAAACAGACACAATCATATACTCCTAGTCCTCATTAGTGCCTCTTTTTCTCTGCGATTCAGTTGGTGATCAGAACATGAAAGTGACCCCTGGTGTAAAAGGAGGTTTCTTACTGAGACTACTGATGTTCTCCTGCCCCTGGCTACGGTGGGATGGGGGGTGAGGGGGAGGTTAGAGCAGTGGAAGGGCGGTGCGATGTGTGTGTGTGTGTGTGTTTAGAGCCCATTCTGCTGATTGTGGGAAATTATACCCTCTAATTTCACCTGCAACTCCGAGAGACAAAGGCCTCAGGGAGAGAATAGGATAAGGAAGTATTTGACTGAAGTGGTAAGGAGTGAAGGTGGAAGCAGAGTGTAACACTAGAATGAGGTTTGGTTTGAAGCCAGCATGGGACAGACAGACGCAAGTGCAGTAATGTGCTTCTATGAAATCAAAGGCACACTAGAACAAGGTTTAGTGTAAAGCTATTGGGGGAAGAAAGACAGACAAACAGAAAAGTATAGTTTTTCTTCACATCTTAACAAACCAGGCCCACTGTCCATCCTAACACCTCACTAAAGCACTGTTTCTCTTGCTTGGCTATCCTTGTATCCTCCCATCTTCTTTTTGCGATCCCGGTTTCCCCCTCTTTCTCCCCTCCTTGATAGTCTTACTCACAGAGCGTGACTATCTGCCGCTGACAGAGGCACTACAGGATTATAGAGGAAGAGACAGAGTGGGTGTGGAGAGCGGTAATGGAGCACCTCCTACTGTTCGTCAAGTGCTACTGACCAAACTCAACCCAAAGACTGCTGCATCCTTGAGAAACAGCAGCAAGGGCATCTTATCTCACACACCGACTTTGATTTACGTCGGGTGGGTCCATATACAAAATCAAATACATACTGAATATAACAACAGGTCACAAGAACAGACTCAGAATTAAGATTATTGAGGCACACAAAAAGGATTTAAAAATGTCTAACAATTACATGAGATTATAACATACTGTCATCTCAAATGGGAGCAATTTGCTCTGTCTCAGTCCTAATATTTAAAAGCTAAGCACTTACCCAAACTGTGTAATAAGATCTTCTAGTCTCAGGAGGCAAATAAAGGACAAATGGTGGAGCTATCATACCACTGAATCCCCTCAATGTTAAGCTTGATGCATTGTTTAAAATAATCCTAACTAGTTAAATAAACAAGAAGTCTTGTTAATCAGACTATTGGAATGGGCATGTTGCATTCACTACAACATCAAATTGTAATGTTTTTGCATGTTTGTGTTTAATCCAGTCAGAATAGATTCCAGCTGAATCAAAGGTCTTTGGCAAATTTGGGTACAATGAGAGAAAACTGGGACACAGCAGCTCACACAGACGCCTCTCTGTTTCATGTTCAAACGGCTGCACTTCTAAAAGCTATACACACGCTTTCATTCAAAAATTCACAGGCACATTTGCTCGTAATTACTAGAGCAAATCATGGCCGTTTAGTCTACATCAGGTATGGACACGGAAATAATTACTTAATTTATTTTTCTTTTATCGCTGTGTCCTTGCTGGACCTTTGCTATTAGTCTGTGGGAGCGAGCCAGTGCTAAGTAATTTACACAAGAGAGACACTGGAGGAGAAGCAACACAGAGCAGAATTGGCAAAGCTACAGCATTTCACTGCAGAGGTTATTTAAATCCTTTAACATGATTTCCCTCATCCTATTAAAGACAGCTATGGATAGGGAGATGGTGAAGTGTTACGTTCGGGATGGGAGGGGTAGGAGTGAGAACAAGAGGGAAATAGAAGGAGAGGGGGAGATTAAATGGGTGTTAAATATAGGGAACAAATCATTATTCCTGCCCTATTTCAATCTGCAATCAGCCCTTAAATGTTCCTTCTATCATCTCCTGTAAATGGAGCTGGATGACCTTTCATTATTTGTCCTCCTTAATTAAAAACACTTTTTTGCGTCACATGAACCTCAAACATACCATTCCTCTCTGTGACACTTCCCAAAAGAAACTCTAGTGTCATTGCTATGAATACAAATAGTGTGTTATAAAAGCAATATAATTCGATCATTGTCATTTTAACAGGACAACCGAATGATCATAGAATTGCTGATACAAAATGGAAAATAATATCCCCTAATTGCAATGGGATAAGACAAATGGTGTCATTAAGCATCAAGATGAGATTCCTTAGGGCCCACAGTGGATACAGCATTAAACAATGCTGACAACATCAAAGGCTAAGAATAAAGTTTTTTGAATTGCATTTACAGTATGTTCATTTTAGATATAATGTTTAAAGGTGCAGTGTGTAATTCTTTGGTGGTATCTAGTGGTAAAATTGCAGATTGCAACTAAACACTTCACATCCTGCATCTATGGAAACCCTGCAGGGACATTCTGTTGCATATGACAAACTCTTGTAGAAATGTCATAGTGCGTAAATGTTATAGTCTGTAAATATAGAACGCACAATGATGTTTAAAAATAAAAATACATGAATGCGCTTCTCCTCCAGCAGTGCTCAGTTTGTCTGTTCTGAGCAATTGTAGGAACTGGAAATGTAATTTTGAATGGGTTTTGAGTAGCTTTACATTTTTAAATCTTAAAATACAAGCCCAAAGATTTTGACTTGCTTCATTTTTAAATTACGTGTTCCCTTTGGTTCAAAGATAATATTTAACAACAAACAGTAGCGGCAGTAGCTCAGTGGGTAGAGTGGTCGTCTTTCAACCGGAAGGTAGGTGGTTCGATTCCCACTCTCCCCACAGTTCATACTGTCGTTGTGTCCTTGGGCAAGCCCACCTTGCCTCCAGTGGCTGTAACACTGGTAATTACATTAGAACAATGTAAGTCGCTTTGGATAAAAGCGTCAGCTAAATGAATAAATGTAAATGTAAATATAAACAACAACAACAAAAATTTACAAAATGCACTTTTAAGAGACTCTTTAAATTTTTTCTTGTCCCTGTTTATCATTATTTATTATTAATAATTATTATTTTTATTACCTAATATTGGTTATGGGGCCAATAAATCAAAATCCTAAATATCCTAAAACTTATTATAGCAAACACTATTTACCCATTTTTTTACCACAAAATACATAATTTTGGAATCCTAAAATGCATACCCTCAATGTAATTTATGATGGTTGCATGTGTCTCACCAGAACCCATTACATCAACACAACTCTTCACACATCTGATTATAAAACATCTATAGACAGTCACATGTTGCTCAAGACTCTAATGTAACTCCGTTGTTATATCTGGGGAGCACAAGAGACAGAAGTCACTGGATTCTGTGACTGTTAGTTCCTATGCCTTTTCTCAATAGGGTAGAGGCGTGATCTAATACTGTCCACACAATTCCATATATCATGTGGGGCTATTAATCTTGAACTAGTTTACACACATCAGTGCAAAACCTGAACATTATAAGATAATGGTGACAGGTCAGGGTAGATTATAGATTGTAGTGCACCTCACACAACAACCAGCTTGTTGATAAGTAGTGATAACTAGGGAGAATGTCTGTCTTGTTGTGCATTTGAATACCATAATTATTAATTATAATGTGTTTTTCTGCTACGCATAATTTTGCAAACATTTTTTTAAATGCTCAGAGTTCAGATTTTGGATGTAAAAGCCCGCATGAAGCAACATTATGCATTCAATTCATTGCCTGTGACCTTTAAAGGTTAGTCTTTTATTGAAAATGAAAACCAGCAAATGCCAACATGAATTGTTAAACTTTTTTTTTTTTTAGGATACCTTTTAAAAGGTTTCAAGGTTATGTAATTGTGACTTTGTAGCTTTAAAAAAGTATGAAACCAAACTAAAAGTATCTGAAGATGATGTCAAACTTACTACCGAAAAGCAATAACGTGTTTTGTCCAGCAGAGGGAGCCGTTCAACTACAGACGTCAAGTCATTATCGGTAGAGTTCTTCAGGACTTGCCTTGAAAGTTTAGCCACACATTCAGTTTTCTGCTATTTCGTTGGAGATTTAAGACTGTTAAGTGGATCCGGTGTATTATCTGCTCTGCTATAAACTGATATTGCCTGACATATTATTGGAACTGTGCAGAAGCCAAAGACTGACCTTGTGTCTAAAATTAACTGATGCACTTTAAATGGACAGCATTTGGGTATGGCAAACTTGAGCGCATCATGCCTGATTGAGCGCACGATGGAGGCATTCGGCCAATCATTTCGCCTCACCTACCCTGTCTTCCTCCCGTCACATCCGACGCCGTGCTGCATTTTAACTTCTCATCTCAAGGGCACAGGTGCATCATGGGCAACCTTGATTTAGGGGAGCTTATTATGCCGCTGGAGACGAGTCGATGCATCATGAGATTTGACTCAGTAGAGTGGAGTTACACTATTAGTGCGGGGAATATCCAGGACAGATACATCCTTGTTGTTACAGTCAATAATGAGTAAGCAGATGATACTCCTCCATCTGTTTACTCTTTAATCTCCTGACTTGACTTGTCACAAGGGTCAAAGCTTGAGGGACCCCATAATGTAGGCTCCACAAACGCTAGAAATAAATATGTCACACGAACATAACCTTGTAGCCAGTAATATACATGTACATTTTATTATGAATCTAAAGAATAGATGCTAGAAAATAACATTTCAATCTCATGTAAAAAAAAAATTAAAAATATTTTTATCTGTACAATGATACATTTCAGTTTTATCTTGTGTTTTTATTGAGCACATGGAAACTAAACACACATCACTTACTATGTGTGCCAGCTTAATCAGCAGTGTGATGCTAATGTCATATTTACACATGAATTAGAGCCCAATTTTGATTCCTCAGTTAAACGAAACTATTGTGTTGCTTTTCATAATTGAATTAAACCTAGCGTGTTTCATTCGTGCACTCGGCTAACCTTTAACACAGTCAAGTTCTAAACGCATGCAAAGGAAGGTTTTATGATCTAAAACCAATAAAGTAATCATGGTCTCAGAGTGTAAAAATCTGTTGAACTGATGCATAGGGCTGCAGTTTATTAACACGGGCTGCCTCTTGGCCAAAGTTTCATCTGAGAATGAGCCTTTATCCCAGACTTCCATTCATCAGTAGGTGGCCAGACTCTGCCCTTGTTCTGTGGTTTGCCTGACCCTTGTGAATTCCCCAAAGGTGGGAATCTCCTCTGAGTATTTAACTGAGGCCTACATTTTTGCTCTATCCAGAAGTTTTGAGAGTTGTCATTACATATTTTATGTGACTTGTGATTGTAAATGTGTTTAATTAGCAAGGCAAGGCAATTTTATTTATATAGCACAATTCATACACTGGGTAACTCAAAGTGCTTTACAAGATTTAGAAACATTTAAGAAACATAAGAAAAAATAAAAACATTTTAAAAGAAGAGTGCAGATTAAAAAACACTTTAAGTTGTAATGTAGGCGGAGCTAAAGAGGAAGGTTTTTAACCTCCCCTTGAACATTGTTAAAGTTGAGGCTGTTCCAGGTTTTTGCTGCATGAAACTTAAACGCTGCTTCACCTTGTTTAGTTCTAACTCTGGGCACGAGCAGAAGGCCTGTCCCAGATGTTCTCAGAGTCCGAGAAACCAGCAGTGCTGTTTTGCAGCATATAATAACTCACTTGTTGGTTAACAAGTTCAAGTGCCAGTTCAAATGTGATGCAAGGTTCTTCTATACATTAGTACACAGTATTCTCAGAGTCCGAGGAGGTTCATAAGCAACTAGCATGTCAGAAATATATTCTGGTGCTAAACCATGTAAGAGAAAAAATAAGATGTTAGCAACAGTGAAACCTGAAATGGAGACATTCTGTGGAGAGAGAATCCCACAACAACTTTTAATGCTGTCTGCATTGGTCACATTATAAAATTAAAACACAGTCATGCTGAAATAGGGCATTCTGTGGAGAGAGAATCCCACAACAACTTTTAATGCTGTCTGCATTGGTCACATTATAAAAATGTAAACGCAGTCATGCTATAGGGCATCTGTAGGGTGAGTTGAAAAAAAAAAGATTATTTTGCCGCACTCTCTGCACACTACTTCCCCTGCTGGAGATGTCAAAACTGCAAAAATCCTCTTGATATTGTAGTCACCCTCTGTGATTGGACTTTGCTTCATAGAACAAAACAAACAAATACAGACACAAATAAAAGGAAAAAACACACAGCTCTGACGTCAGTGCGTTGCAGTTCCACGTTTAAGCACAATCCCAGTGAAATCCCACTGCAGTTTCTTCTTCCATCACATGGCGACCTCTTCTTATTGAGTTACGCGTCGCCTCTCCTTGTCATGACAACCGGCTGCGCACTGAAATAAAGCAAGTGGTCTCTCGTTCCCTTATATTGCTGTGAGAGAGAGACAGAGACGGAGGAGACAGAGGCTCACGCTGACGCTCCTCCAGACTGCAATCATATCACTGAATCCGAGCATTAAAAGCCTTTTTTTCCCTAAAAGCATGAGGCTTGAGCGTAAGATCTGTCATCCCGAGCCCTAATTCTCTCAAAGTGAAACCAGGAGAGAGGGAGAGACGATTGAAGACGAGCTACGTGAAAAGCAGACTGGACACCTGATTTCGCGTCTTCAGAGAGCTCCTTCACGTTTCAAACCAACAAGCCGCTCAATTTATGAGCGATACAGTGGATTATTATTCCCGGCATGAACAAATGGGGCAAAGAGGACGTGTGTTTGCGTTCGTCTTGACGCTATAGCGTTTTATTTCCACTGTTTTTTTTCCTTCCTCGGTTTGAGGTCAACGTTAAAACAAGTGAGTGAAATATCAGCACAGAGCAGGGTGTTGTCAGAGAGGGATGACAAGAGGAGGCAGGGGAGGGGACCAGTATGAGGTGAGCTTTTTTGGGGTAAAAGCCGGATAAAGACGAGGAAGGTGTACAGCTACTACCGATACGCCTGCGTAGAAATGGCCTAGTTACGAGCCAAAAACGGTGACAACAGATAAGAATCGGATGGACCGGCCATCACCACCATCATCATCGTCATCATCGTAATCCCGGTGTCTTTTTATAAAGGTAAGCCTTGTGTTAACCACCACCATGTACATTTTCAGTGTGTGCTGCGCAAACGGACACATTGCGCACATCTTTGACGCACTGTCACTATTGGGAGAATGAGGTTTTAATGTAGCCTAAATCCTCGCACATCTTCGGTTGCCATAGCACAGTTTTTTTTCTTTCTGACAAAGAGGAGTCTTCGATTGGCCTTGCCTGTTGATGAGCTGTCACTTAACATGAGCGTTCAATAAGGTGCCGCTAATGAGCCCACATCCATGTGTTTTAATTGAAACCAAGATATTTATATGGAGTGGCTGTTTCTAACCGTGTGTCTCCTAAAGTCTTTGGAAGCACCAATTGATTACTGTATTCATGTTTGGTGATTGCTTGTCTTCTCAATTATACTGCACTGATAAAACTAATCTCAACCACAGGCCTCCAACTCAAAAGATGTCCTCACTGATGGACACAGCATTGCACACTCTCTCACACACACACACCGAGAGATGCACAAAACCCTGTAAGATGCAGATAGTGAATTAAATGATCCAGGGGAAAAAGGCGCCATTAATATTCAGCGGTGGTTGGGCAGCTCTCAGTTAATGGTAGACAACAGGACCTCTGTTCTGACAGGTCACAGATGAGAAATGGCATGTTTTGATTTTTAGGAAATAAATGAATTTTTGTGCCACAGATGCAGCGCCTGTAGTCACGCAGGAGTGACATTTAGAATCCATCAGGAAAAGTAATAACGTGCTTTTGCAGACTTTTGCAGAATTTGCTATTGCTGGTGTTGTTCGTGTACTGTTCAAACAACAGTGATTGCTTTCTTTGGCTTTGTGGCAGGCTGCTTATTCTGGCATTTGGGCAGAGACAGGCATGGAAGAAACAAGGGCTTGATATAGGCATGTATGTGTTGTCAGTAAAGTTTGTTTTGAGTTAAGTCTATTGTGAAAAATATTGAGTGAAAGCATATTGAAGAGTTTAAGCCAATTCTCTTTGGAACTTTCAATTAGAAACCAGTCCCTCAAAAATGTACCTCTACAGTTCAATGATCAAACACTGGATTAGTTTATTCCTAAATATGGAATACTAAAGGAAGTTCAATGAATCGTGCATCTGTGTAGCCTTAATAATAAGCTTTCAACAAAAGATGTTATGAAAGCTGGGCATCCAATAAAATAAAAGGCCACAATATCAAAAAATCTAGTGACGACAAAGGGAATGACAAATACAAATGTTCAAGGTTTTCCTTTGCCCTCAAACAGCCTTTTTGTTGGCAAACTGGGAAGAGGATCCCAAAGCTCTGATTAAAGGAACCCCAATTCACAGACAAAAAGTTACATTTTGGGATTATCGCTTTCACGTTAACATTAAAGGAAAGATTGAAGAATACAATTTGACATGACATTTTACCTTTTAAGAAACTTCTAGTGTAGTTCAGATTTATCAGTTTGATACATTACTTTGCTTCCTCCAGTTTGGGCAGTCTGACTTGCTCTAATAAAATAATATTTACTGTAGGTTTTCTCAAGCAGGACAGACAGATCATGTTCTTGGGGTTAGCGGATTTTTAAAGCTGGAGTAGGCCATTCTTCTGTGGCTTCTAAGCTTATACACTGTATGCTTTTTGGAGTTTAGACATGATTTAGAAACTCTGTCTGTTGAAATCTCTTACAGAAAATTAGAATGATGGAGACCACATTTGTTTTTGTTTGGACAATTTTTATTGCCAGCTGCACTTTTAAGACGTCCACTTGGTGAGTGGATTTTAATTGCCTTTCATGTCCTGTTTCAGCAACAGCAAAGTGCATTTCAGTCCGGCTGTATATTGTACAAAGTTGTGGTGTGAGTTATTCTTATGGGAGAAAGACAGATTTACTTGTTATTTTGTAACGAACAGAGCAGTTTTGTACTGCTTTGTTCAAATAGCCCATCTGACAAAAACATCACAGGCCACACTGCATGGTAATACTGCCATAACATCAGAGTCTAATTGAAAAAGTTAAAAGAAATGACTGGTCTCCTAGCAATGACACATTGACATTCACACTCTGAAAAGCTCATTAGTATAGGGTTTTAAATTCTCATTATTCTCATTTCATCCAGCCACAGCTTTCACATATGGACAAGAAGAGAACAAACTTGTGAGATTTCAAGACAACTTTTTACTATTTTGGTGTATTGCCATAAAAACAAAAACACTAAAACGATGTGCGGGGTTATATAATCAGAGCCAAAACATGCAAAGTGATAATTGGTGGTCCATATATTTTGTTGTCTCTATATTTTGACGGCCCGGTGATATGAATTGAGGGTCTTAAAGAGATCAAGACTGCACACTTACATAAAGTGTGTATCAAGGGCTACCAAAACGCCCACTAGAGAGTCCTTGCATACTTGACAGTATACAGTGAAACAGCCCTTGATCTCAGAGGTGTATCGAGAACATCTGTCAAAATATGTCATTTAGGGGAGTGGGAGCAACTGGATGTTAGCTTGTGATGTCAAAGCTACACTAGTGGCTTGGTTGTATGTCTGTGTTTGAATGTGCCACATTAGTTCTTATATTATATTGTTGTTGTACATTTATTTGTTTTTACAGTATGTGGGTCAATATCAGGGCTTTGTAAATGTGTCCCAAGCTCTATGACATTTTAGAGATTAAACAAACTTTACATTTGAGTTTATGAATTATTAGTTGCTGTTGTGGAGGTGGGTAAGGGATGATCATTTCCACGTGAAGATGTCAGTGAGAGAATCGAGACGTGAAAGCAACCCAGCTCTTAGTCACGTTCGGATCAAGAAGAGAAGCAGGAGGAAAGCTTGACCTGCTCCAATATCTGTCAGCAAAGAGAAGCTTTAGAAGAAAAAAAAAACATGCAAACGCCATGGTAACCATCTTGTGTAAGCTCCTTTTAAGTATATCATGTAACAGTCATTTAAGTCCTTGGAAGTGCCATTTTGTCTTGAGCAGGAAATATACCAAATGCCACTGAAATTCTGGGAAACTCACTGTATTCATTGTCTGCAGCAGATAATCAAACCCATTAAAAGTGAACACATGATCTCTTACTTATACAGCTGCATGCTTCACTTCATCAGACTCTATCCATTAGGCACAGATGATCGTGTAAAAGTTAATTTTTTCCTGAAATTTTTGGGGCTGTGATGCAGTTACTGAAGCCATCATTAAAACAGCCTTTTAAAAGATTACATCAAGCCATGTTAGTGAGTCATGGAGTACACTAATTTATTGTGCAGACGATTGGCTGTTTTTTCTAAGGTGTGGGTAGTTTTGAAAGAAATAGCCATTTGGTATGTAAGGATTGACACAGTATTATTGCTGGCAATAATCCTTGCCGCTGTGACACTTATATTAGTCTTGTATAGGTCAAGATCAGGCTTATGATTAAAACGTCTATCTGTATATCCAAGAACCCACTGTTTCTTTGTATTTTTCCTGCGCATTGTTCTTGGTTCTAGTGTGCCTTCTTTTAGTCCTAGTTAGTGTAATCTTAACTACAACAACAACATGGCTGTAAGACTTGAAGTAAGACATAATGGGCCATATAACACTGCTATGATCTATGACAAATGCTGAGCTCTGCAGAGACAACAACTCTGATTATTGGCAACAAAAAGACTTTACCTGGCAGTAGAAATATGATGCATTCATCAAACACTTGTCATATGTGTCATGCCAGTACAATGAGGTACACAGAGAAATTATTTAAACCGACATTGGGCAATTCAAATTAAACATTGTCAACAACTTAATTGTCTGTAATGGCCAACTGGCAGCACAGTGTTTTGGAATACAAAGTTTGATTCCTAATTGGTTGGTCAATCTACTGCATGTCCTTCTCCTCTCCATGTCTTTTCTTACTTTAGCTTGTCAAACATAGACAGGAAATTGCCGTGTACACATTGAGTGTTTACTGTATATGGCAAAATTGTGGCACACTCAACATAATTTGTCATTTCCAGATTCATCCCACACCAATCTGTCACTGTTACTCGTTCATTAGAATGATGGCTGCTCAAACAGCTTCCTAATACCAGACCTAATGCAGGGGCTACTGCATTTTATGAAGGGTTATACCTCTAGTTTGAAGGCTGTAAAACTTAATGGTTATCTGCAGAGCAAAGGTTGCACTACAGGTTTATAGATGGCAGCAGTTGGTTGGCTGGCTGCAGCACATGGACAAAAATGTGGAGCTAACCAGGAAATATTATGAGCACCAATCCCATTTACATTTACAAAATGGACAATTTATTGCTTTCTTTTCATTAGTTGATCTGTTTAAGGACAGCACAGGATTTATGCTAAACTGGTGCAGCAAAGAAAAATAGGTTTAAGCTTAGGGTTACATGCAATACATTTTTCTATTGTCCAAGATTATTCTAGCAAGTAAATGTCCAGTTGTATTTAGTGTAGTCTAGTCTTCAGCTGGGGACACATCTAGGTGAATGTAAGCGCTTGCACGGGACTCTGAAGGAAAAGCTGTAGTGACATAAAGGAGTTAGAGTGAGTGTGAGCCTGGCACATAATTGCCTTGTTTTGCTCTGATAGCTGATAGCTGATTGGGCTGATTAGAAGGTGATACTGATCAGAGTAACGCAGTGACCTACACCTACAACGATACAATGATAAGAATGTCCATACTATTCTGTTAACTGTTAGAAAAAAAAAACAACTAATACATTTTGCCGAATTGCCATGCTGTTTGTTTTGTTAATTATACTATTAAAGGATGATTTAATTACGGAAATTGTGAGTAATCCCACATTTTAACTAGGGCCTAACTGGGTAAAATTAATTTGTGAAAAGAAAAATCGTAAATTGGATAAACAACATTTTACAAAGGTGTGCAAAATTTGTCTGCAACTCTTTTTTGTCACTGCTGTGTGAATGTATTATGTATGACATACACAACAGCAAATGTGGCATATGAATTTGTAAAAACCTGAATTGTACTACTGTAATGAAGAATTTAGGGAGCTGTGCCAGATGAAAAGATCCATTTATGAAAATGTAGGTACACACATCAACTTGGTGCAATTAATTTTACTATCACAGTGCATTGTTGGTTTGCCACAATTCATTACTATGATTCCCACTCAAGTAAGGCACCATTTAAAATTTAGCTGCTGTGTTTGCTGTGGCATGTTGACTCACATGGCAAAGTAAACTGCGTGTATTTACTGCAATGAATGATTATCCTGAGTCAATACACCTACAGAATGAGATAATAAGCAAGGAATGTTGCTGAGCATATCTATTTGCTGTTCATCTCTCTGGAATGGATATTGTCGTGTTTGATGTTGGTCATCAAGGTTTGTTGTAATGTTTGCATCTCTCTTCCAATATAATAATAATCTGTATTCTGCAACCACAGGTTAAAGGACCCTTAGCATTGTATACAAGCTATTTAATATTGTAACAAGTCATTTTGATCAAACTTACTTCCAACAGTTTCAACCAAGCAACTCTATGACATTGCAGTTCCATTCTTTGACCTTGTTAAAAACTAAAGGCTGTATTACTTTATCACTAACTGTTTTGAATGCGCTAGTTGATAATGCAGAATGGATTTTTGTCTTTGGGCTGAACTGATTTTAATGCTGTATGACTCCTCTTCTTTTCCAAACAAGTAAACAAAAGCCCAAGTGCCGAGTTGGTTTGTTATTCTGAGGATCCCTGTCGATAGTGCTGCGTTTTACATATAGAGAGAACTCAGCTGGATTATTTTAAAGGAAGAGGGGTTGTATTGCCATAGAGGGAAAACAACATGCAGGTTATCCTGGTTTCTGAAAACATTTTAATAATTCATTTGTTTAGATGCTCTGAGCACAGCTGGACCACTGTGCATTACCACAGCAGTTAGGGAGCCGGGTTCCAGCGGCGACAAGGACACACAAACTAATGCATGCAATCCTTAAGGTTGCCACATACTTGAAGTAGGACAAGGATTTAGTCTGAAAAAGCCAGACAGTACCATGTTGATGTAATCATATCAAAAATAACTTCCAGCATCTGCAGTCCAAAGGCTAAAATTAATCACATTCAACTTTCTACTTCCCCTCACAATGTTTTCAACTCAGTGGAGCCCACTCATTGTACCTCTTAAGCTTGTCATGCATGATATACTTTTTATTGGACAATTAAACATTTTACTTCAGTATGAAAGATAGCAGGGTCATGCAGACTTTTTTATGGATTTTGCACAATGTGCTCTGCTTTGGTGTAGGCTTTTTCTGCCAAACACAGGCTCCACTATGACACATCTGGTAATAAAATCTTTTTCAACATGCTATTTAGAAGATTTAAACAAAAAAGGTTCCATTACCATGATGGTCCTGCATTTTGACTCAAACATCTGACAGGACACATACAACTATTTAAAATTGGACACAATTCCTTTGTTTACCATTAAACTATTATTGGTGCAATGTATTATAATGACTGTGAGACTTTTAGGGTAAAATGTTTGCTGTGATGCAACACTTGACCAAGCCTCTCTTCACGTAACCCCTTAAAAGGGCCTCCAGTAAAGACGCCATCATACAACAATATACCTCCGTCCACCAGAGGGCAGGCTCCAAAAGCAGAAATATATAGAGAAATCCAATGGCGACTTTACAGTGTAAAAATCATGTTTACAGCCTGGTACAAAAGATGTCTCCGGTCTCTAGAGCTACGTTTTTACTACATTACAACTTTAAGGGGGCACGTCCGTTTATGCTAACTGAAAACTATTGTTTTACAATGCAGTAACAGCAGAAAAGCCCAGATGTTACCGGCATTTTATTGCCATTTGGTAAGAACAATATCGGAGAATGGGGGAGCAAGGGACAGACAACATCCATGTTTATTTACAATCTATGCACTTAACACTATCCCGACTGTAAGCCGCCCCAGGAATGCTCACTTCTGAACCTATGACTATTATTGTCAATAATATGTGGCTTTAATGGCCTGATTTGGACTTATATAAGAATGAACCGGTGCAATGTTTCAATTTAAAGTTTGGCTTCTTCATGTTCCATAACTGAATACAAAAAATATTGATGTCTCTATTATCAACTGGCTTATTGCTGAATTGCAATTTATTATACAAGGCTATTAGTGAAGACATAAAGTGTATTAACCCAATTCTGTAGCATTGTCAACTCCCCCCAAAACAAATGTGGAAGATTAATTGACTGAAGATGGCTTCATGAGCACAGCCTTTGCAGGAGATGGGATGTGTAAAACCTTTTGTTTCCCGATTCTATTATCTTCTAATGTTGGTCTCTTAACTATATTTAAAACTTCAATTTCATGTGAAATGTTGTGCCACGGTCCACGTGTTAGCTTCATTTTGCTCTAAGGTTCCATGTTAGTTTTCTTGTGCAGTCAAACTAATGTCATTCATGGAAGTCTTTCTAATGACACTATTTGTTATACATATTCTCTTACATTCTCTTATTTACATATCCCATATAAATAAGACACAAAATCTGTTTTTACTTTATCTATGTTGTTATCTTTAGGCCCATATTGTCATTTGTTTTGAATAAATGCTTTGAGTCAGACCCCATTCTCTAATATCTAAGAATTTTCTCACTGGACGAGGAGCAGATATCCGCTGAAGGGACACTGATTTGCATGCTTCTTCTCTTTAGGCAAGAATAGTTTAACAGTTTCTTTGAGGGGGAAGTATAGGTTCTAAAATAATTTGCGGATAACAAGCCACAAAATTCTCTACCCACTCAGTAACAGCACACATAGTCAGTCGTTTGCCATTTGCCAAACTCATCTATGAATCTATTCAAGGAGAGCTCAACCTAAAGGGGACAAAAGTCTGCCTGAGGCATATTGATCAGAGAAATTTCCTCCAATATCACGGAAAGAAGCCTTAAAGGTGCAACAGTATTTACTTGTAGTATGTTTCATTGTAAAGCCAAACATCTTCTTTGAATTCTCACTAGAGCTTTAGAAAATGGAATGAGCTGTAACTTGACATTAAACAAACCACTTAACCATGGATGTCATCCCTATTCCCTGCACCTGCCTCCTTTAGCCATGACAGTCTCCTACTCTCTGTTCCCAGTGACTGCACTCCTCTCCATGTTTTTGTTTCCCTTTTGACCTCACACTTTGCTTTATTTCACCTACTTTACATCACTTTATCTTCCTTCATTTTCCACAAGGTTTAGAATCATCTTCGCTATGCATAAAAATCCAAGCAACAGCTAGTCGCGCAATCCCCTGTAGATGACAACAAGCTGTAATGATTTGGTTAACCTTGCACAGCGTGAGCCTAATGCCAATGACACACCCCCTTCAGAAACATAATAGCACGCTATATTACCTGTCCGGAGATTAATGGGACACACAGCGAGTTCCTCAGTGCTTTGTCTCTTAAACAAGATTCAGAGTGTGACGTCAAAACTGTGGGATATTTCGGTGCCTCTGGTGTCGTCACATTTGAGTGATCACATTTTAAAGTAGGCTAGAGCGCTGACAGGCCTGTGGCTACATACTGTCAGCCCGAGTGAATCTTGAAATCCTCGAGCTCTTTTGCCTCGCCTTGAATGTAGAGTGGAGAAAGAGGTGATTGCGTTTTGTTCAAAGGGCTTGGACGTGACACATGGATGCCTTTGGAGTTTAATCTTGTTTATTCAATGTTGGAAATTGGACCCACAAGGCTTACGTTTAAGTCATATTTTCATGTAAAAGTTCACCTTTTACTTTACAAAAAAGAGATTGTCACTAATGTTGCCTTCTGTTGGTGAGAGACTGACACAATTATGGCAACTGGAGCTTAAGGCAGTGCAGCTGTCAGAGCTCTTTCTCAAACTGGGTGCTTGGCCTACAGACCTATACACACGTTATTGCAGCGCTAGCTTTTCACCTCCTGTTGTCACTAATTAGCCCATCACCAGATTGTACACAGCAGTATGACACATTCTACTACTCGCAGTTGGCAAAGACACTCCAAACTGGCAAACCGTAAACCTGCTATAGGCACTATCCATACTGCATTTCTGCGTAAGCTTGACTCGGCCCTTTAGACAGGATGTTGATTCTTGTCCACTGAAGGAGTGCACATAAATCACAATTTCACCTTGTGTCTGTGTTTTTGTAAGCGATGTTGTGAGATCAAAGTGTTCTCATACAATCTACAGGTGTGAGAGTGACAGAGCAGCGTTTACCACCAGCGACATATTGATTTCCTGGTCTAGCAGTGACAGTGATGGAAACCTTTTCTCTACTATCAGCTTGTAGTCCTTGGTTTTGAATGATCACTGCTGCTGCTGCCTTGATCAACTGCTTCATTTAAGTTGGAAAATGTTTACTAAATGTTAAGGCATGACTTAAATTATCGCTGGATTTTGCATATTTTGAGTAAAATAAATCAAACGTTGTTGTGGAAGAATTCTGCCTCCAAATGTACTATTATTTCCAAACAGCCATCTCATGATTAAAATAATGTCCTGCAAATAGACCTTACTGTATCTATATATAGCCACTCTAAAGCCAGTTCTCCAGACTGTGTGTGCAAATACAGTTCTACCAAAGGTTATAAACTAAATACAACTACATACATCCCTTCTTCAAAAATGAATCTATTTAAAGGTTAATTACAAAAGTATGTTTCCACTTTGACTTTGTAGGAATTCTTGTGCAGCCATGTGTAATGTTGCCAATTAACCATTTAGCTAACATTGCTGCCATCAAACACAATTACAGGTGACTTAAAAATAGCACCATAGTGTGTAATAAAATGGAGTAGTCTTATGTTAGATAGATGTTGTCTTGTGTATTTTAAGTCAGATTTTTGGAAAGCTTACAAAGCTAAGAAACACAATGAACACAAGTGTTGTTACTGAAACAAGAAGGAAGTCTTGATAAATGCATGCTTCAGTCGCATTGAGAGACAAGGGCAGAGGCGTGGCTGTCAGTCAATGTCACAACTTTAGTTCTTAATAGAGCATAAACAGCTGTATTCATGAATTAGAAAATCAGTACTGTTGTCCACACATGCTACAAATCTATTTCACTTTCAGCCTTTGAGCGACTTCTTGAGCCCCTGCCTGTCCCGAGCCAAAAGACAAATGAATGAAACTACAAGCTTCAAACCAGAGCTTTCGAAACTGCAGGGGGAGTCTACAGTGTTTCTTGATGACAACATTGTCAGATAATAAAGTTGTGAAATGTCATTGCTTTTAAATGCGTTATTAGTACTTGATGTAGACCTTCCTTCACAGCTGCACTCATACAGACCATATTAATGCCAAGAGTGCACAATTTCTAACTTTTAATTTATTGCTTTAGTTGTTTGATTTAATATGAAATGACATGAGCAGAGTTATCTCAATGGATGTGATCTTAACAATGACCACAATTGACTTTTGCTTGTGTCTGACCAGAAAAAGTTTGCTGTGGTACTGCTGCAATATACACAGGTATCTGTAATATTTCATCTCTGAAGATTGAATAATAAAAATTATCCATCTTATACAGTTCAGTGTGACGCTATTACAAAAATCTGTATATGGTTTAAGCTAAATTGACACAAAGTCTGTCCAATCTGGGCCTATTACCCTCCACAGCCCTTGTCTCCGGAGGCTTTAGGCTTCATTATTTACACAGCATGCTGTTGAAGACAAAATATGTAGGGGCTTAACTATTGTATTTAATTGAAAGACAGATTTTAAATCAAACTGGCATTTAGTGGTGTTATTTCCCCAGAACTAATTTACCACAAATTGTGACCTCAAATTAATTTAGATGGACTTTATTTGGGTTGACTTGTTGGGACTGAGCAGATAAATTAAACATGATACTAATTGACAAGAATGGGCTGAAAACGGTCTATCAGGACCCCTTTTGATTTCGACGGTTCACATATGCTCTGCTCTCATTATCATTTACGCAGCATACAGTGGACACTAAACTGTCAGATGCTTTAATGGCTTTGGCTAAATGGATTCTGGCTGCTTTTTACCACCCCCTGCCATTCCGTTCTTCTTCTCTTTCTGGTGTCTCCCAGTGACTGGACAGGAAGCTAGGCATTAGTGTGAGATCACATCAGTGTTAGAGTGTGAACAGAACTTAATAATCTTAATCTTAAACAAGCTCCTTGTCTGTTAGGTTCTCACTTTAGCAAAGAAGTTACATTCTTTTTCCTAAACCTGCACTGAATTTTTTTTCTGTCTGTGGGGTTTCTGAAGACCAGTTGGTGTTTGTAAAGCAGCCACTAACTAACATTAACATTTTTAATGCAAAAGTGTTATTTTCACAAAAAGTGAATAGCTGTGGGTAATTGTGTTGTTAAATATAAAAATGACCATAATCTAATCCCCAATTATAGACCATATAGACAAAACAATGTTCATGCTCACAGAATGATGAGATGTATATATAAACGTATTCAGTGGTGCTAATTAAATGTAAGTAAAACTACTACAAGCTACACATCAGATTTTTTTGTACCAGGATTGGTTTCTGTACAGCTCAGTGCCTTTAGATGCAGGTTTTGTCAAAAAGCCTTGATTGCTAAGCTGCTTGTCAGCCACAGATGTTGACTAGCAGGCTTCTCAACTCAAGTAGTGTACTGTATGTAGTTGGATCTCTCAATGTATAACTAAAGCACTTTCAAATCCGAAGAAAAAGCCAGTCCTCAAAGAACACCATTCTGGTTAAACATAGCCACAATAATAATAATTAATCTTCCATTATTTTTCATAACACCCAAAGCACTTAACAGTATGTAACACACACATAAACTCATACATACTGTACATACTAACCCTAACACACACAAGCAGGAAATGGAAAGTCCAGATGAGTTAGTGCGTGGAGTTGAAGTCCAGTTTGAGCAGAAATGTTTTGAGAAGAGATTGGAATTGACCAGTGTTTTTTCAGCTGATTGTATGTGTGGAGGGATGGAGGTTCAGAGAGTTGGGGACTGGACACAGAAGGCTCTGTAGGGTGGTGGAAGAGGAGCGGAGGTTCCGGGAGGTTCAAGAGGTACTGAGGGGCCAGGGAGTAAAGGCCCGACAGAGAGCCTCCTCTGACAGCCTCAGTCGACAACACTACCTATTATACAAAACCCAACAGAATGGTTTGCATCAGCTTCAGTGATTTGTGTGTCAATTTATCCCATTTTATGTGTGAAAGTGTGCATTTGGTGCCATTACGGCTCACGGATGGTTGACACGAACAGATGTTAGGGATGTTCATGGGCTACCGTTTGGAAATCACATGCGAGAGGTTGAGAACAGACCAATATGTGTTCGCTGAAGACTTGGAGCTCACATGCAACGTCCTGACGCCTCATTTGATTTTATGATAGTGTTCGTATGTCAACCCTTGTTGGTGCAGGGAGGCGAGAGCTATAAAAACAAGCTGTCAGACTACACCTACGATATGCTCAGCGAGGATGGATGAGCAGCTCATGCATTACTTTGCATGTTGACCTTGAGCCTGTATTGTGTGCTCACAATACAGTAATTGAGTTGAAAATATTAATGGTGTGTGTAAAAGGCATATATATATATATATATATATATATATGCTTAGACTGCTCTTTATGCTACTTTATGTCATTTATGATTTGCGTTTGAATGAAGCTATGTGAAATGCTCATTATGTTAATTGTTTAGACATAACAGAAATTTGATATTGACTTAGGAAATGGCATAATTAATGTTTAGATACAATAGTAAACTGGTTACAGCAAGTGACCTTGGGAGCACTGTCAGCTCTTTTCGTTATTTTCTTTTCTCACACTCTAGGCATGGGACGATATTAGAATTTTATGTCACAAATATTCTGGACACAATAATTGCAACTAACATCACAATAAGTATGAAATTATGCTTTAAAAATGTCAAATGTAGTTTTAGCCCATAGGCCACACATTCCTTGTTCCGGCCCTGCTGCATGACGCTCATGTTCAGTGTATCTGTCAGACAGGCTGCTTCTGAATCAACAGCCTTGAGGCAAATAAAACTGCTTTGCTAACTATTATTTAACAAACTATCATCTACAGCTCTGTTCTCTGCTGGACACAGACTGAAGTTTCATTTTAGAAAAACCTTGGCTTTAAAGTAAACGGAGCAAGTCACAGCGACAGAGCAAAAACCGAGCAGGACAACGCGAAGCAGCTTTTGAATATCTATTTCTTAGATCACCAATGTGATACACAAATATGTCCAAATTGCATTGTGGTTAAAAAACAAAAAAAGGCGGCAATTACAGTATCTCAATAAACAATTATTTTGATTAAAAAAATGACCACAATCAATAAATCTTTACTGTTTTTATCGCGATGAGCAATATAATCTTATATTATCTCACCTTTATCACACTCCCAACCCCCTAAACTCCCAGAACATGGCAACCAACCTGCTTCCTTTTTCTTAATAAGAAAATTAAATTGGACCAATTTGTCACTGCAAAAGACTAATACTCTATATTAAACCAAAGTCTAGCGCTTACCTTCAGCTACCATAGCCTTGAGTTCAGAGTTGCTATCCCACAATTATCACCCTCTCGTTAATCGTCTCACAAATGCTGTGCCAAGATGTGCTTTTCACTTTTCCTCCATTTTCCATATTTATGGGTTGTTGTTTTTTTATCTGTTTCTCGGTGGAGGAAGATATTGCCAGCGCTGGAATAGCCACTTTCCCAGTAGGCATTCAACGTCAGCATTGATGTAATATTAATAAGCAGTTTCAATTGGGGCACCCCTTATTCAAATGGGAGCACACTGCCTTATGATTGGCTAAAGCGTATCTTCACAAACTGAACAATCTTATCTTTTAAAATTATTAATTATAAAGCCTAAGTGAGGTCTTAAGGTCTTGCTGTTTCACAGATCCTTGTTTTTTACAATATGCTTTTAGGTAAACAGTTTTGTTCCGTTAAAATAAGCTAAACATGTTGCCCAGGTAGGGGCTAAACCAGAAGAACATGAAAGCATGTGTAAAC
The DNA here is from genome assembly GCA_024416835.2 of Perccottus glenii. Classification (NCBI taxonomy): domain Eukaryota; kingdom Metazoa; phylum Chordata; class Actinopteri; order Gobiiformes; family Odontobutidae; genus Perccottus; species Perccottus glenii. The sequence continues at coordinate 14,926,577 of CM044561.2, read as the reverse complement.
ATTTACAATAATTTTGGGATTTTGTTGTCTTCTCCTTTTTCTTCTTGTAAGAAAAATTATATCTCCACCTTACTGAACAAACATTTCTGTTTGATTAAATAACATTATCAATTTTTTATTTTATTTGACATCTTGGTCATGATCAAAATCATGCCATCTTTTCCCTTCACAATAATATAATTCACATTCATTGTTCTGTAACTTGGATTTCCACCCAAAGCAATTTTGCAGACACACATATATTTGACAAAGGGTCTTGGTTTCCTGTCAGCTTTCTCTACTTCTGTGTAATGTGCAGAGCCCATATAAGAGTCAGTCAGGAGGCTTTAATGAAGTGCAGATTTTTTCAGACAGCTTGTTCTTATTTGCCCTTATGAAGCACAATATCCATCTCACATCAGTAACTTCCTGTAATGTGGCACGCCATCTTTTGCCAGTATTTTATCCCGGTGGAGTGTGGATAGCATGCTGCCTTTGAGGATGCAGGGATGAGGTGGCATTCACTCAACAGTTAGCGCCACATAAAGCCTTTATCACACCTAAACGGCTCCGTCTCCCAAAGTCAGGGTGAGATAAGCACTGGCCATTCATCTGTAATGATGTGGAAGCAGGAAGCGACTGAACTGAGTTGAGAGGGGAAGGCTAACTCTGACACAGTGGGGATGCTTGAAAAGAGTGTAGAGCCATGGGATTCTGCTTGTTCAGCCCTTACAATCGTGTTGGAACATGCTTGTAATTTCTTGTTTTTAATTATTTAGGCTTGTGTATATATTTAGAAATTGTACCTTAGGGGTATATGAAGACATAGTAAGAATGTTGTCACAATACAGGACATTTAAAGAGGAAAGCATTGTCCTCACACAGCACAATGGAGTCCTTGCCTAATTGCTCTTTTGTCAGCTGTCGTCTGCCAGAAATGCATTACATCATACAAAAGGTCTGAATGTTTTTGGAATGAATGACTTAATTCAGGTACACTGTAATAAAACGGCATCCTGAGAAAACACAGTGGAGCAAAGCGGTGTGATGCAATAGATTTTTCTCAGTTTTGTTTTGACCATTTCTTATGACTTTATCGACTGGTGTAACACACACCCACAGAAATCTTTAGAATACATTCTGTTGCTTTCTGTGTTCCTGGAGTAAATAGGAGGCTATTAAAGTGATATTTGAGACAATATCAAACTTACAGTAGATGCCAGTGACCATGTTTCAACACTGAGATGATGTAAAATCTTCATTTGGCAAAATATGTTTTGCAGTGGCCAACATCCCAAGTATTCTGATTCTGATCCTGACACTTACAGTGAAATGGCTAGTTAATGTAGTATATAAATATATAGTCCAGTTGTAACCGTATATACGTTGGTAAAAAAGGTTTTATCTAGACAGTTTCTTCTCAGTAAAGGCTTGAAACTAGTGTGAGCAGCTTTTTCTTCTGTTCTCTTGAGCCTCTTTAACACACACTCATGGACCTAAAAAAGCACACCTTGCCTTGTCACACTCTCAAACCTGCAACCTGTCTCTGTCTTCCAGGCCTAATTGGATCCTGACTGCAGCCTCGGGCCTATCAGGAGCTGCGAGAAGAAGATGGATGAGACCACACCGTCTATCTGAGAATGCTACCCATCCCACTGCCTCACCATGTCAGCATAGGGCAACGGTCAACCTGTCCCCTGCCACTCATCCTATTTTTACCTTTGTTTACTCCCATCTGATTTGATGTCCCCTCTCTGTACCCGTCTGAAGTGATATGACAAAAAAAGTCTCTATTTTGGACATGTTGTTTTTTCCTCTGAATGCTGCCAGCCACCAGGGCTATGGTGGGAAGCGGTGCCACACTTCTCAACAGGTCGCCAATCACTGTCAGCTGTGGCTTTTGGGACTAGTCCTGCACTTGACCCTGTCCTCGTGTCAGCGTGTTGACCCCAAATACCCCATAGTGTCCACAGGTTATGGCAAAATCCGTGGAATCAAAAAGGATCTCAACAATGAGATCTTGGGCCCGGTGGAACAGTTTTTAGGTGTCCCATATGCGACTGCACCTATAGGAGAGCGCCGTTTCCAGCCTCCTGAAGCTCCTGGCTCATGGCAGGAGATTCGAAATGCCACCCAGTTTGCACCTGTGTGTCCCCAGAATGTGCACGGGGTTTTACCTGAGATCATGCTCCCGGTATGGTTCACAGACAATCTGGATGCTGCAGCGACTTATGTTCAGAATCAGAGTGAGGACTGCCTTTACCTCAACATTTATGTACCCACTGAAGATGGTGAGTATCAGAGAATATAAATAGTTAATGTCAATACAGCACTAGATGTGGTAGATTAAAGCCCTAAGCTTTCATAGACATACTAAAATGTTTTTATAAGAAGCCATCTGGTCATTCTAGTATTTCCTGATGCTCTCCTGTGAATATTTTAGTATACAATGGCTGGATAATGAGTACCTACACATTTTATAAGCATGCAATAGAGTTATGTTTAATGCGTTCTACAATTTTAGATTTAGCATCACTTCTCAGATGTGCTGATCACATCCAATGCGGTACCTATGTATATCAATGTTAATTTCATATCGTTGGATTTTGTTTTACTAGAAATTTGGTGTATATTCCAAGGCAGAAGAGCTTCTAATCATTCAATGCGTTGTCTAATAACTCCTCATTACTGTTAATTATTCTCAATGAGGTCGTGAGTTCATACCCCAGCTGACTCGAACATCCTCGGCCAACTCTGGCCTTTCTGTGAGGAGTCTGAATGTCCTCCATGTGTTACCGTGGGTTCTCTCCGGGTACTCCAGCTTCCTCCCACCGCCCAAAGACATGGGTCAATTGGCAACTCTAAAGTGTCCCTAGGGAATGAATGTGAGAGTGAATGGTTTTGTTCAAGTGTCATTCCCAAAGCTGCTGGGACAGGCTCCAGTCACCCACAACCCCTAACGGGACTAAGCAGAAGAAAATAAATATAAAAATGAATGAATGATATTAGTAGTATTTTTTTAGCTTAATGGTTTTATAGAAGTACAGTCACTGCTAGCAATGTAAAGAACAAAGGGTTTTTTATTAAATATGTTAGAACACATTCAGTAATTAGCTATTGTTGGTTATACTTTAGCGTGCTTAATGATACCTCCCTTAGCATAATATGAATCTAACTACACTGTTTGAGGCGCGATAATGAGTGAGCAATGCAGTGATGTACAAAGGAGACAGCTGAATAGCAGATTTCTGGCGGTTACTTTAGTTAGTCCACCGAGGCAGTATGATGACAGTGCATGTCTTTTAATGACTGACTGACATATGCTTACAGTTTTAGACAGGCGCAGTGGAGCAGCCTTTAAACTCACACATTGGAACTAATCGCCCACAATTCCCATGAATAAGAACATGTTTGCTGGAAACATCCTGTGTCTGCCCTGCTCGGATCAATCTGGTATCGCATATGTTTTCGACTCAAGTGAAAAAGACAGGCAGCAGTGATGTTATTATAGCTGGAGAACAAATCCAACAAAGTCATAGTAGAGTTACCAAAATACAGTAGTGCTGAGGACAGCCTTCCTCTCTGAAGTTCAGTATAGGGCAGAACCTGCATTTCTTCCGGAGCTTTTCTGGTGCAGTAATGAGCTTTTGGTTAGTGTTAGAGAAGGCAGATGGGCAGGTAAGAGAACAACACAATCAAGTTGAGTTAGGCAAATGCTAGTAATGGTAGTAAGCAAGTCTAATGATGAAATGTGTAAGAGTTGATAATGAATAGGCACACTGAGAGTTGCCTTCTCCGCCAGCACTCTTACTACAGACCATAAATTACCTCTTTCTCTTGTTTCATTGCAGTGTTGTGTTCAGGGTTTTCAACAGATGTGTTGGTCACTGACACTCTATGGTTTTACTAAAGAAAAGGGAAAATATGTTAATGCTAGGAGCCATCAGACTTGTTTTGATTTATGGCGCTATCCATTACTCTGACTGGATGATGTTGTAGTGCAAGCTGTTACTCTCAGGGGATACATGTGCAAATGAGTGAAACTGATTTCACATGTAGCCTGTCTTCTTGTCAGTGTCTGTCACTTATCGTCAGGGGTCACTGCTTACACAATGCCTGATATGGGTCCCCAAAGGCAGAAAGAGGGAAATGGGGTCTGAGGGATAGTGGAGTGTCCTTGGTATCAAACAGCACATTTTTCATATGTAAGCTGTCACGGTGCTTCTGCTTGTTTACATGATGTCGGAATGTGCAAATGTCAATTGTGCATGCTCCAGCTCTTTCATGGTGAGGTGCTGTGTGGAGGAGTCCCACAGGACGTTGTCAACGGTCTGTTTCTATTTCCGAGGATATCTTTCTTGGTCGAGATCCATGTCATCTTAAACTTGCTGCTCCAACTAAACTTAACTTTTTTGGCTTCAATGTTAGCTTCCCACAGAGTGATGGTGAAGGATGCAAGTGCTGGCGTTTGTAGTGTGGGAGTTGCTTTCCAACTCACAGTTATTGTTAATAGGTGTGCCAGAATAAGACAGATTTAAATACAGTATCCAAAAGCACAGTTTCTGTCTTAAAGTACTTGATTTTGATATATTTAGGGACCTAAATACAACTTGTATTATCTTCTTTTTCTTCCTACATTCAATCCTTTATGTGCCATACTATTTCAGGCTGATAAATTCTCTCACTGAACATGTTCTTTGCTGTATTCTTTGGAGCCACAGAAAAATCCAAGCTCTCTTTTCTCTCTGCATCTGTTCAGCCCTCCTCAGTGAATCCCTTCCTGCCTCCTCTCTGCTCCATCTTTATGCAGATGGCTGGTAGAAGGGTCAGTGTTGTGAATGCAAATGAATGCCCTTCTTTACCAGGCCACAATCTAGCTGGCTACTTCTTCAAGCCAAATGAAATACAAATAGCTTCTTGGTATAATGTAAATAATACAAATGTTCCCCAGACCGCAGAGTGAGTTTTACACCTCCTCTTTATCTCTCTTCTGCTTCCTTTCCCTTTTGCTCCTGCTCTGTCCTAACTCTCCTGTGAGGTAGGCTGCAAGGCAGGAAGACTGTCTTGCTGCATTCCTCTTTCCTCAAGACACTTCTCAGGGGCTGAGATCCTTCATTTTTATTGCTGCTGGAGCAGCCATTTACCGTGCTCTTTATTAAAAACCATATTTCAGGACGCAGGACAGTGGAGGCAAGGATGGAGCTGGAGGCTAGGGGCACAGTGCAGGAGATGGAGAGCCCAGGGATAGCAGTGCATGTGCTGGAAGCTTCTGCCTGGGTGTAGGGGGATAAACCAAAGCTGTGTCTGACACCTTGTCAAGCAGACAGGCCACCACAGACATGACATACTGCAGCTTCATCCTGTTTACTGCACTGAGGCAATGGAGAGGGACGCAGGACAGCTTGCGCTCTGACCACTAGCTCAGTGAACCGAACAGAAAGGCTGTGCAGTGAGACATGGAGCTGCAGTAGGTCAGACTGGACTGGGACAGGCCCAAATGAATTGTCACACATAAGCCAGAGATCTTCTTGGTACAGTTGCCCTTTATGTCATGTGACCAGGGGCGCAACTACCCAGTGCTGGAGGGGTATGCAGCATCAATTTTGGCGCCCCCCCCCCCCCAAAAAAAAAAAAAAAAATGTTAGCTAAATGTTTGCTACCACAAAATCTAGAGCGGTCTGTGGTTCATACCAGCCTGTATCATGAGCCATGTGTATATTAACTACTTATACACATAGCAACTGGATAGCTCAGTTGGTAAGCAGTAGGCTTTACATTTAGTGTACCCAGGTTCGAATCTACCTTGGGACACTATCTATGTTAGTTGTTTTCCACGTTTTTGTAATTTATTGATCATGGCATGCCGTCTTATATTTTCCAGTTTTCAGCTCAGTAACCTCAGTTTTGCATATAAGGCTAGCCTTAATTTAAACCCCATTTGGCTGCTGCATTCCCAGTAGTGTTAACGCTAACGCTAAGTCTGTTAACATGAATATTGCAAGCCTCCAAGTACAGACGTCTCACTTTAAGTCCTACCTGTTGCTTTTCACTATCCACTTGTTTATCAGCTGTCTTATAGATTGACACCATATCCTGCCATCTCCTTTTCCCTCTTTCTTTATTTTTTGTTTTATCCATCTTTAAAGACAACTGTGTGCATACTGTGACAACTAACACATAACGTTACCTGCTCGCTCAGCGCTCCACGGCGCCGCCGCCACGCCCACTCGTGATAATATATTAATTCTATTTATGGAATCTAATGAGGGCGTCTATTGAAGCCTGTTAGTCCTATACTATGTTATAGTATTGAGGAAATACTGAAATGATTTAGAAACACACAACAGCAGCTAAGCTACATTTAGGAAATACAAATAAATAAATAAATAATTTTTATTTTTTTTGTACCATCGCTTTGGCGCCCCCCAAGGTGCTGCGCCCCTATGCGCCGCATATGCTGCATACCCCCTTTTTGCGCCACTGCATGTGACTGTCTCCCAGCAGGTGCTTGGACTTAGTATGGACTAAGTATGTTACAATATGTTATGTTTCTTTTCATCTGAGTCATAAAGAATCGATTAGGCATACACTTGATTTTACAGGAATAAGTCTTGAGGGCCATATGATAATTCAATGGTCAAATGTCCATTCATATGAATGATACATATTCTACGTATTCAATTTATCATGTGGAGTTTAGAATTTGAGAGAATCCTACTTCTCTTATTGCTTATTCTATGGAAGACACTGGAAAATATACACACACATATAGCCGGAGCTACAAAGTGCATCCTTATTGGCACTCTGACACTTTTACTCTTTGACCACGTATGCAGTAAGTGCAGTACTAAGTCATAGATGTTATCCCATGTCAGTAAGTCATGTATTTTAACGTTGTTTTGATGCATCTGTTGTATAACTGACTTTTGATACTGACTTCCAAAATTTAAGTGTGACTTCCATTTTATTTCTAATACAATATAAATATAAAATTGTATACCAAAACAATGTAACCTCATGCCTTTGGAAGTCTAAATATATGACACCATCCCATATTTGCACCTCAGAGTCGTCTTTGGTAGAGTGCAATTCACAATGTATACATAATGTTTTTCACCTAAAAGGTACTTATAGACTGAAGATCATTATGATGGTTTCCTGACAAACAGTAAGAGTAGCCTCTCTCTTTATTGGCTCAACAGATACTCTACTGTGTAACTCTGGGTTGCAGAGCAGGCCACCATCTTAAGATAACACTTTCACATCACTACAACTTTCCTCATAGCTCATTAAACGGTGGTAATACACAAAGAGACAGACTAGAAGATCAATGTGTAACTTGAAAAACTCAAAATTTAGATCCTGAAAATTATTAGATAATTCCACATTGACCCATCTTTTTTTGTATTTAATATAATTGTCAGAATTCGTCTCATAGAAAGAAACAGTACATTGTGTGCAGATATTCTCTATAACGTATTGCAAGGGAACCGTTTTTCAGTGCCAAAAGTCATCTAATTATAGATTAGCCAGCAGTTTATACTTTGTATAAATAAACATTGTGAAGGGGTAGTGTAACATGTGTTTGCAGCAGTCCTTTAGAGGGTGAAAATCCTAGAAATAACTTTCAAACTCTTACTTTAATCCATAGAGAGCAAATGAAATCCACATCTCCATCAGGCGCTGAGGTGTGGTTTTAGAGTGATGCTAAGTAGTGGGGAATTGCTGACCCGGCTGAGGCACTAATGTGTCTTTCTGTCCATTACCGGTCTGTCTACCTGTCTGCCATGTATTAACCACCCAGCCTCCCTCACCATCTAGCAATATGGCAGGAAGCGCTCTCAGAACGAGGCGTCTGCGTGCTGCTGCTGGGAGGATGCTACAAATTCATTCAGCATCGACCCTGTTCCATTTAGATGGAAGATAAACAATTTATATCGGGAAACCATATTCATACAGAGGCCTGGCTAAAATGCAGCATTGTAATAGCATAGTGCGCTAATGTTTTATGCCTCCTTTGTTAGGAGACACAGTCGACGTTACTTCACTGAGGCTTCCAGCTGAATGTGAGAAACAGGCCTGTCAGCAGCGCACTTGCAGAGTGATAAACCCCTTGGCAACCCAATGCAGAAAGTCTTCTTTTAAAACCAGAGTCTGCAATGCCTCCCCACCGCAGAGCAGCGAATACATAGCTGCTGGGTGGGGACAAGGAGCACAGCAACAGATGATAAGGACGCTGTTAACATGCTTAGCGTGACGTGTATGTTAAATGCGCGTGGGGGGCTCGGGAAACGTGAGCGTGTTTTAATGACTTCCTTGAGAGTAGTCGATGCAAGAGGTGGCAGTAATTGCGGGACTGATGGAAAGCTTTGCTGACAGACACCAAAAAAACAATTATAAATGAATGGAATCCTTATCATATACAGATGTTGGGACATCGCTTGGTCACCGTGATAAATGTTTTTTATTGGCTCAGCCCTATGGAGTGTTTAACAGGCGATACTGTTAAAGCTTAATGTGGGGCTCCTCTTTGACCTTGGGGATGGGAATACAGTCTCATGTAAACTCCACAAGCACGATCTACTCCTACACCTTAGCCTTGTTTTGTAATGTAACTTTTGGTTTTGATATCTTTCTGCGATGACTTTTGCTTTAGGGCTGCACCGCCAAAAAGGAGAGCAGTATCTTTCTATTCCTTTCCCTTTCCTGACCAAACGGAGTGATGGCTTGATTCTGCTCATTGATTTTTCTTTGCAAAGCAGCGGTGTGTCAGGACTGATTGGGAGAGGGGTTGAGGAGAAGTGGCCTCCTGGGTCATTTACAAGGCGCTCCGTGACTAGATGTTAAACACTCGAAACAGATGAGTTTGAGGTGATCTTTTAGAGAACAGTGCCAAGCCCATGTAAGCGTTTTGTTTTCAGCTGTACATTTGAGGCTCTCAGTTTTGATGTAATAAACGTTTTGCAATGTACAAATTAACCTGTTTTTTTATTTTTTTTTTTTTTTTGAATGTTAGGTCCACTCACAAAGAAGCAAGATGAGTCTACAATGAACAGACCAAGAGATGAAGGTAATGTTTCCCTGACCAAATTACATCATAAATCATATGCTCCACCACACGCACCAATGCACTTAATTTAACAGCACGAATTTTCACTCTGACAGATGCACATAAACTACAATCCATACACAATACTGATTTGTGTCCTACTGCGGATTAATTGCGTTTACATTTTATCCTCAACCTCACCACACAAATCATTTGAAGTCCTATGTGTTCTTTCTGTATAGTCCACCATTGATGGTTAAGAGAAGAAAACTAAAGATATGTGGAACTTTTCTAGACTATTTCCACTATCTTTTTTTAAAAGGTGAGATGATGGGTTCACTTTAAAATGAAGAAACACCATCCATTTATGCCATTTACAAGATGGTGTGTTCAAAAAGAAACATGAATGCATTTCTCCTGTTTGCTGTAGAAACACAGACAGGAAGTGATGAAAATTTCCAACACTGACAAATGCAAAAAGTGTTGTTTGTATTATAGATTACCTAACACATTGGTCATAGATTTGACTGATCATTTTACAAATTGCACCTTTAATGTAGCTTCAATGATTTTTGGTCTCTCTTCTTTTTTAAATATACCCTAATAGTTAAAAATTTCCAAAATTATCAATAATTCAGAACACTTTTGTTTGCTAAACTTAAACATAGCCATAAGTTTAAAAAATGGTAGACTTTCAAAATTATCAAAGAAGCCTTATTGTAATTTTTAAATAAAGAACATAAGAGACCACTTTGTAATCTTTTACTCTGTGGCTCTAAAATGTTTCATTGAAGTTATTCAACAGAAGCCTCCTTAAAACAGAAGCCCCCTTAATTGAAAATGTATTGGCAGCAAGTCCAATGTTGTTCCTTTCTTCTGCACCTTTAAACCAAAAACACATTCAACTCTTAACTTAAGTCAAAAGTCACTCTGAAGTTTTCATATTTTTGTGATGAAAACTAATTTATTTAACATATCTGGGAAACTATGCAGATTATATTGCTATTATTTTCATTTCATTTTTTTTTTACTTTTTATTTTGTACATTTATTCCTTACATAAACGGGGACGGAGTGGCTCAGTGGTAGAGCAGTCATCCTATAACCGGAAGGTTGGCGGTTCGATTCCCGCTCTGCCCTTTTCATACTTTCGTTGTGTCCTTGGGCAAGACACTTAACCCACCTTGTCTCCAGTGTCTGTAGCACTGGTGTATGAATGTGTGTGACTGTAGAGGTGTGTTTGGTGGTGGAAGGAGAAGGTTGAGCGCCGTGTGTATGGCAGCCCCCCTCTCTGTCTGCCCCAGGTGTGAATGTGTGTGAATGGGGTGAGTGGAAGCACGATGTAAAGCGCTTTGGGTGCCCGAGCAGGGTGCAAAAAAGCGCTATATAAATGCATGCCATTTACCATTTACCATAAATGTGTATGTATGGATGGCATGGATATACATTATACTCTATCATTCTTTCCTTGCAAAAAACTTAAATTAACTCTTTGCATTTGCTGTATATGCTCAAGTTCCCTGCAGTCAAATGGAAATGCTCTTGTCTACCCTTCCCTGATGTGGCTCAAATCCATGCCGACACTGTATGCATCGGTTTGACTAGCCACACTTACTGTATATTACATCGCCTTATGCACACAGCACTGCATTTGCATGTGTCTACTCGAGCGCAGGGGATGTGCATGTGCCGCTCTAATTTGTGCCAGCAATCGCGCGTGAGTTTTTTTCCCCCCTGTTATTCTGGGCTCTGTGCTATTTGGGTATTGAATTCTCTTTGCCTTGCATCTCTAATTGCGATGGTTTAAAAAGAGACAGATGTAGCTAATCCAATTGTGTGGTTTCTTAACGGTGAAAACACAAGGAAGGATTCGTTTAGGATTGTCAGAGAGAGGAGCAGAACGATGGAGCAGAGATGAAAGCCGAGGGAGAGAGAGCACAGGGAAGGGCAATGATAGGAGAAAAGAGGAAAATAGTCATAATGAAGACAAGTGCATGATGAAATGACATTTATAGAGCTTTGAAAGTGAGAGATTTGGAGAATGACAGAGCAGAAGGGCGGCTGAGTGGTGGACTGGTGGAGTTTGACATTTATGCCGACACCTGATGGATCTCGACAGGAACCAAAGGGCTGTATTCCTCACTTAACTGACCGTCTGTCAAGCCCATGCCGCCCCTCCCCCCCCTCCCCACACACACTCAAGATACTCTTACTAGGTTAGACAAACTCAACTTCATTGGAAAAATGTAAATGTAAAAAAGTAATTTGTGTTGCTCATATGAGATGTGATTTCTTATGTTTTTATTTTTTCAATTTTTTATTGGACACATGCGCTAAGGCACATCCGAAAAAAAGACACATCTTATATTGGAGTTTATTTCAAGTTGGAAGAATAAAAAAAAGACTAACCTGCATATCATTGAGTGTGGGTTTGTATACAGCGTTGTTCAGCTGAGTCAGGCTAAAACTTTTACGCCCAAATCAATCTCAATTTCCATAAGAGAATGAATGAGAGATGAGCAGAGAAATGGGAGAGTATAGGACGATCTGGGTGGCAGGATATTGCATTAAGACGGGCTGTGGCGGGGAGTGGAGAATACTGAGCAGAAAGGATCAAATTAGTCAGACAGAAGAGGAGTAAATAAGTGTTGTAGAGGGAGATAGAATGCTCCTTGTTGGCTGCATAGGAATAGGATTAGGGCTGAGTGAGAGGTTTTCACCCCACAATGCCTCACCAGGAGCTCCTCCTTTGTGGCACCATTTTGTGAGTTTGTATGAGAAGTGATAACAATATTATGCTTTTCTGCACATCTGGCTCTGCTGCATTGGATATGCTTAGTGCATTATCAGCATAGCATTCTAAGACTATTTTAAATATAGTGACAATAAACTGTTTAAATGTATGGTTTTATTGTAATATAAGCCAAGTGTCATACTTTAAGTTACTGTCAATATAAACAAGCATATTGGCATTAAGAATCTATACATCCCAAGAAGGCCATTTTAATGTTTTTAATTTTTATGTTAAAATGAATTAAATGAAAACAACCTTAAATTGATATCTTCCCACATTACAGTACATTATAACTAGGCCGAGGCTCACGGCACAGGGTTTTGGAATAAACTCATTGATTTAGGTTGATAGAACAATAACCAGCAATTGGTCAAACAAAAGCAATCAAAATATCAAAATTAAATTACAAAACGATTCAGTGCATTGTGCATGATTGCTGAGTGGTTAGCGGTCCTGCCTCACAACAAGAGTTCAAACCCCAGTCGACTTGAACATCCTCTGCCAACTCTGGTCTTTCTGTGAGGAGTCTGCATGTCCTCCATGTGTTACAATGGGTTCTCCCTGGGTACTCCAGCTTCCTCCCACCGCCCAAACACATGCATGTACAGGTCAATTGACAGATCTAAAGTGTCCCTAGTGAATGAATGTGAGAGTGAATGGTTGTCTGTCACTGTTTGTCTCTAAGTGTCAGCCCTGTGACTAACCTAGGCCCGGGTTTTCTGGGATGGGCTCCAGTCACCGCGTTCCGTAACGGGACCAAGCAGAATAAAATGAATGAATGAATGTTTTTTCACAGGTTTCAGTTTTACCATTGATAAAACAATACAATAGTTTTGTTTGTTGTAACTTTTTGGGATGCTTAGTCAGTAAAGGAGACAAATGCTGCTGCAAACTCACTCAGATCTTTTATATCTAAAGCTGAGGTAACTAAAAACTTTCTCCCTCACTCTCCCATCCCCCAGTCAACTACAATTACCTCAGTCACTTTTCTTCCCTTTTCTCTATTTATCATTTTCTTTATTGTGCTGTTTTACTGTGAAAGCAGCCGTATCCAGCACTGGAATAGCCATGTTTGCTCCCATTCCTTAAAGGCGTAGACCAACCACCTAATCACATCATTCAGTCTTCCAATGGGAGCAGACACACTTGTGTAGGAGCACATGCAGATAAAAATCCTTCATGATAAAATCCTAGACTACGTCATAAGATCTTGGGTTTTTACAGATGATTCTTCTTACAATACACTATTAACGTGATTAAAAGTTTTCTAATCAAAACATAAAAAAGTCATAGTGGCCACTTTTAAGTTGTGATGTAAATTTGTTTGTTTGTATGTAAAGAAGCTCTAAAAATCTTTGGTGATTAATTTTCAGGGTCCAAAGTGATGCTGTAAAATTTAAATGTTAGCATGGTCAAAGCTTAAAAACTACATCACATGGAACTAACCGGGGGTCAAAGAATACCTTATACCTGTCTGTTTTCCTCTGTTGCATCGAGATCAACAGGCACTATCTTTGCACTCTCTTTTTTGACCGTCCACACCCGTTAATGTTTCCTATCATTCGTAAAATGTACAAAAACCACACAAAATGCAGCAAAAGTTATCAATTTAAAACCTTTCAAAGGAAATTGCCATCTACTTAAAAGCCCCTAAATGTGTAAATTGAGTGCCAAGATAAACCTTTATGGTACACTTTTCATTAAAGCATTGTAGGTATGCATGAGCTTTTTATCTTTTTTGGGGAATGAAATTTTTCCATTTAAACTCTCTCTCCTCACCTTTATTGAACCTTAACAAATATTTCAGTTATGTTTCAGTTTTTCAAAGAGACTCAAAGCACATGACATTACAGTACATTACTATAAATTTTACACAAATATATTAGTTAGTTAGAAAAGAACCGCTGTGGATAGTTTGTAGTGTGGCCCAAAAAATTGTATTAATTATAGGTGTTAAATATTGTGTTATATGCTGTATATGTGTGGTAAAGCAGATACCTTTTTTATGTTTATGTTTAAAGGTAAAGCTGAACTAATGTGAAACTATATGCACAATATTCGCACAAAGGATGTTATTCATGAAAACATTACTTTTCAAGGGGTTGAGGCCTCCTCTACGTGCTTAAACTGTTCTTTAGATTACCTCAACAACATACAGGCTTTCAGAATTTATAGAGTCAAAATCAAAAGCACTATCGCCACTGTCTGCTTCGTATCTTGAAACTGTTTTCTATTGTGGTGCCAAAGAAAGATGGCTTTACATTATATTGTCTTTGACTTTTTTCCATTTTTTTATCTTTTAACCTATAGCATGATAGTTCAGAAGGACACAACTGACAGTATTTAAACAGCTGAAAAGCCTAAAGCTCTTAAAATAGCAGCTAAATGTCATTGCCAGAGGAAGGTGGTTTCTGGTCAAAATCCTGGCACTCCCTGAGGATTCATTTTGCGCCATGAGTGCAGTGTGAATGTGGTTCATGGCGGCCCTCTGATATGTGTCACCCCTCTATACTGTTCTGGTAATGCCAGGATAATTGAACTTGTTTACATATCCCCTGGGAAATCAGCAGAGACTCTCAATCCACCAAAGGAAGCAAGAAAAGAAGCAGGCCGTCAGATGTTCGACATAAAACTGTTATTTTTACACAGAGCGCCTATGTCAAATGTGCCAAAGATAAACGAAAGCTTATGCGCCGCTTGTTTCATCCTGTCCGCTTGTGACTGTCAGTGACGCACCCTGGTGCATGTGTAACCTGAGATTCAGGTGGTGATGCAGGCGGTTGTGCAAATACGTGAGTAGAATTTGTTACCACGGCAACAGGCATTCAGTGAGTCGGTGCAATGGAATGGCTGGTGCAGTTCTATTAGCGAGAAGCAGTTTCCATAGCGACTCGGCATCGCAGCTGCCTATGCAAGAGTTTGTGTGTGTGTGTTGCATGAATACGGTGTGATTCCTTGTGTGAGTTGAGTGTTCATTAGCGTACCTTGCCTATGTATGACTTGCTTTGTAACGTTTGGTATGTTTTTCATCCTGGCGTCATATATTTTTGTTTGAACCTCCCATCCATGTCTCCAGCCCTGTCGGTTGTCTCACGCTGGCCTATTTTCATCCGCTACCTCTGTGTCTTACCCTTTTTATCTCTCTTTCTCTCCCCCTATCTCTGTCTCCTCCATATCCGAGTGCTGAAGCTCATCAGGGTAAACAGATGCTGTGGCTGTTATTTATGTTTCCACTTGGTCTGGCTTTCATACAAATTATCCACAGGCCCTGCACAGTGCCGACGATCAGCCTAACTGGGCCGCACACTGGCAGCTCACTGAGCTTCATCCACGCACAGACACCACAAGCGTACCACAGACGCTGTGTGGGGGAACAGGGGGGCTGACTGAGACAGCCATAGCAACGCGGCAATGGACACACAGGAACCAATAAGACGGAGGGCATAGAGACCAGCTCTGCCTTTTGTTTAAATAAAACAAGAGGAAGATGAAATCTCTGCACAGGAAGTTAGGAATCCAACTTCACCAAGAGGAATACACAACAAGTAGCATTTCAGCTGAAAATGTTAATTACTCATTGTTTATTTTCTCCCGTGCTGTGTAGAGATTAAAAGTTCTACTGTCATATATGTTTGTGTTTATAAGTTAATAGTTTAATGTAAGTAAGGTTTTATTTTAATTTTTTTGGAGCCATTGCAATTTTGGTTTTATTTTTGAGTTTCTACCTTGATATCACAAAATTTACTAAGAATTAGAATACACAGGCAAAAGGTACACAATGCACAACACACAAATAAATCTCTAACTTCAACATCATTACAGTAGATGCTACATCAGCCAAAGTTACAACGTACATTACAACATTATTGCAAATTCTTTCTCAGTTATCTGAGTTCCGTGCGCAGTAGCTACTTGTTTAACCCCTTTAAGGTCGAAACATCTGGCTCTGAGTTTAGTAACCATCCAATGAGAATATCCCTTATTTAAATGAGACCAGATGTCCCAAAACTTATAGGAGTAATTGTAAGAATAGTTAAAGGACAACTTCTTGTGCATCATAAAAATTGTGTCTGAATTACAGATAGAGTGAAATTTTCTGTAAAAACTACTTAACATATACATATGTGCACAAAGGAATAGGGTTCCTGATAGCTAACCATCCTTTTTGTGTGTGTTCCTCAGATATCCGGGAACGCCGTAAGAAGCCGGTGATGCTGTTCATCCACGGAGGCTCCTACATGGAGGGCTCAGGAAACATGTTTGATGGCAGCATTCTCGCTGCCTATGGAAATGTCATAGTTGTCACCATTAACTACCGCCTCGGTGTGCTCGGTAAGTTTATCATGTCACATTTTTAGAAAACTGTAAATACTGAATCCACATCCATTGACTTTTCACCTAAATAACCTGAAGTAAAAGTGAGAGAAATGCATGAAATTATGGGAATCTGAAGTTCAAAGATTATTGTTTTGTTCAAAGTTTTTTTTTTCATAGAAGGCCTTCAGTACAGTATATATATACAATTATAAACAGAGGTCTGTATGTGTTGACTTGTATAAATGAATGTCTGTTACATTGGATTGGCCTCTGTCTCTGTATAAACTCGCCTGCTTCTCTTAAATCACTGCTATATACGAAATATTTACTGTGCATATGTATACAATGACACTTGCCTATTCTGAATCTCCTTGGATTTTTCAGTTATGTCAACCAATACAACATAATAATACGATAGCTTTCACGGCTGATGCAACAGATCTAAGGATCTAAGTGCTTCCCTATTCCCTTTAGGCATTAAATATAGCTGCACATGACATACGTGGATGCACAATTCTTCATACACACATGACAATACAAAGTGATGTAGAAATATTACTCAGAATAAAACATTCATGTCACATTATGGCATGTTTAATCTGTGTATTAAAATAGAACTTTAAATAATCAATTCAGTCATATTATTAAATGTAAGACTGTGCTGTCAGTGCCTACAACATAAGGGTTGTTGACACATCTTTGTACATCATATCTCAGTGTTTATTTATAGGAACTGGATTAAAGTATTTTGTCTATTTAAGTGCACACAACTAAAGTAACTCTTCCACTTCGGGTCTAAAAATACAGGTTTCTATATGCATTTATTTGTTATTGTGCCTGGGTCACATCCTCGGAGCTGAGTGTCTTTAGTGCACATTTGGCCTCTGAAAGCAAAACTGCAATGTGTCTGTTGGCTTTCAGTGTATTTTTGGATTAAGGGGTTTTCTATTTGTCCATTCTGTCAGAGATTTGCAGTGTGTGTATGACCTTTGTGTGCCTGTATATGTGTGTACCCTTGCACTGCCGGATATCAGTGGAGTCAAGTATTTACACTGACTGTCAACTTTTGGAGGTGTTTGCATACACACTATCTCTGTCAGTCATTGCGGTTGCCAGGTTGGGTAATCAAATCTTGTTTATTGCATCAGGCCTGTTTCAACATATCAGAATAATGATAAACAGTGAAATGGGAGCAGTGTAGGATGTCATCCAAGTGCTACAGCAAAGGGTAACATGATCCAGAGCGTTATTGACAATGCCAGGACACACTAGTGTGCAAGGTAGGACTGCATAAAATCAGGAAGACATAAAAGTTTTGTTTCATTTTAATAAAAACAAAATAAGGACATCAGGGTCTAGTTAACTTTTTTTGCGTAATGTGAATTGTGGTAGTGCAGAAATCAATCTTTGCACTCGAAGAAGTGTGTTTTAAGGCTACTTACAACTACATAATTAAAGCTTACAGTTTTAACTTGTATGTAGCTATTGTCTAGAGAACTGGCCAGGCACAAAAACTGTGCAGCTGTTCATGAGCTCTCTGAACAAATCTGTTTAGAAGTATGCAACACGGGCATTTTCAAAGTACCTAATTTTTCTATGTGTTGGCCATTATTTTGGTTCTATTCAATGACAGTATTCTTCACCCCAGCAGGCCATAGTCACAGAGCTAGTAATACATACAGTATAACACTTCTCTATATATGAAAGTACTGCATACAGCATCTGCAACATAACTTCAGTAGAATGTTGTGTGGTTAAGGATATTTTGTAAAACACACCTTTATACAAAACAAATATATGTACAAGGGTACTGAGAAAACCTTTACCTTTACCTGGACCTTTACCTACAGACATTAAAAATATGTCCAAATTGAGGAAGAAAGAAGGCAAAGTGTAGATGACTGGCTTGTAGAATACCATAACCTTTCATATCTCTGTGACAGTAGATTTACAAATTATTGTGCAGCCTTTATCAGGACTTTCACCTTCAGCTTTTTTGGATGCTTGAGCTTGTTTCTTCACAGCAACTCTTTCCAAATCCAATAATGTGCGTAACAAACACTTAACAATTTTTTTTAATCTGGTTTGCTAAATGCACTCATCAAATTACACACAGATCTAACAGCTTTCAGTGCGATTTTTGTGTTCTCCTTTTAAAGCTTGACTGAGCAGTATCCATATTGTCGCTGGTATTTTACGCTGAGAGATATTTGCAGAGCTCTCGTGCATTGTACAGTAACTATATTAGTGCTTCGAATATAGAGCATCAAAAACACATATACATAGACGGAGGTGGAGAGTGATCCTGCTGTGTGATTATGAGAGATGACGCAGTGTCCTCAATTCCTTTAAGAGTCATGATAAAATTTGGTCTGTGGGCGAACTTTCTCTTGTTCAGCTATGATCTAAAAGTGTTACTGTATTAGGAAGATTAATATGTATGTGCTGAACATGTACGTTTTCCTGTGTGTATGCTAATTGCTGCATGTGCATGTGGAAAAGTGTACTGCTTGGTTGCGTGGCATGCGTAAATTATACATGAATAATACACTATTCATGTGAATTTTTAATAACGCCCTTCTCTGACTTTGAGAATTAAAATGAGAAGTATTTGAATGTATTATACTGTTCATTTTTTGAGTTAGTCTTACCTCATTTCATTGGATGTCTGTGCCTTTAAGAGACTGATCGGGAGTCAGGAATAAGACGGGCAAGCGGGGGAATAGAGACAGATGAGCGAGGGAGAGTGGTGGAGAGACAGTGAGGCAAAAAGTAGCAGAAAGGGGGGAGATGGGAACGGGCTAAAAATAAACTGTCAGAAATGCTTTTTGAAATCTGCTCTGATGCTAAGTATTCATACAGATAACTCCTGCGGTGGGACCACAGCGGCCTTTTATGCTCTCACTCCACTGGACACATACATATGCTAGTATGCTATACACTTTTCAGATTTCCTTATGAATTCATCATGTGGCCTGCCCTCGTGGAGTAAAATGGGTGAATGAGTAGAAAATGTCTGCTGGTTCAGAGGTTCAGCGGCAGTAGAGATTTTTTTCGATTGCGTCTCTGCTCACCTTCCTCTACCTTCCTCCTGCTCCGGGCCCAAGGAGCCTTCTGATTTGTGTTGCATAGCCATCTGTTCTGACTAATTAACTAATTAACTAATTAATGAACTCTGGGGAGAGGCCTACCGTGGCGCGGGCTCCAAGAGAGAACATTTTTCACCTCAGGAGGAGAGATGAAACGCTTCTTCTCGAAATGTTTCTTCTTCTAAGACATAGCAACCTGTTTAGTTGCAACTATGTCTACATTTAATTAAAACCTATAATTCAATACACTGAATAAAAAAGGTCTGTACTGGAATTTGTTTGAGCATTACCCTTTTTTCAAGACAACCATATGCATCTACAACAAACACTTTTACACACGTAATTGAAAAACCCAAGAACACATTTGTTATTTTTAATGTATGTGTGAAACTGGAATGTTATGTTGAGTCAGGATGTGTCAGCTCTTCAAAGGTGCTCTTTTATTGAAGCAAATGAGCCTTGGGACTCAGTTCAAATCCTGTTGTTCTCATAAACATCTCGTTAACCGTCATACATACTCTATTCAGCCAGTGAACATTTTGCTGCCATTTGTGTTTAGACCACTGTCTCCTCTCAACTTGGCTGTCCCTAAACCTGAACAAAACACCTCCCACTCTCTGCAGCTACAATCAGCCCACTTTGCGACCAATAGAGAAATAACCCAGCAAATATTTGGTGTGGTACATGCAACAAGATGTAAATGGATAAGACCTCTGTTGACATAAATACTATTAAATCAGGGACAGGTGCTTAACCCACACAAACAAAGTTTACATGGAATACTAACAACTTTAAGGAGTATACTCCACAACCTGCTTATTAATCTGAACAGAGTGTTTTAATTCTACAATGCTGCTTTGACACAATCATGGAAATTCATCCAGGATTGATCCTTTAAGATAGAACTTCAGCATCTTCTTGTCAATGTGACATCTGAGGTATTGCCTTTGAAATGTAGATGACGGGCACAGTTTTATGACACAGCTTGGGACTGTCTGAATGGGCCTCCGGGGGTTCAAATTGAAAGCGATAAGTCAGATAATGAATACAATGTCATTGGGAGCCTATAGGCAACGTACAGAAATCACATTAGTTCAGCGGGACAAAGCCCAATTACAAGCTATAATTTCATTCCTGGGTGTACTTGACATACAGAGTGATGTGTAATAGAAGTCAACCTGCCAGCAAGTCCTCCCAGTCAACCTCTAGTGAACATGGAGTCAGATTGAAATAAGCCAGTCTGCAAAGGCTGCAGGTGGCCCACAATGATGCCTGTTGTGTGCTTTTAAAGTGACCAAGATGTACAGTACTAGTGCAAGTAAAATGTTTGTCACAGCTCAATTAATACTCTACAAGCAACTTTGCAAAAGTTAATGTATAGCTTTATCCGTAGGTTAAATAAATCTGAGAATGAAATCTCTAACAAATATTAGATTTAGTGCAGTCTGATACCAGTCCAAGCTGTGAAGGCACTGGTAGAGCTGTCTTTTTAAAATGACTATTTTATCATTGATTCTTTATATGTATTTATATTGGACCACAAGTCTGGAATAAAGTTAAATTAAAAATATGATTGGGGTGCACATGGCAGAGTGGTTAGCACTCCTGCCTCACAGCAAGAAGGTCGTGAGTTCAAAACCCGGCCGACTCCAGACTCCAGTCTTTCTGTGAGGAGTCTGCATGTCCTCCACGTGTTACCGTGGGTTCTCTCCGGGTACTCCGGTTTCCTCCCACCGTCCAAAGACATGCATGTATAGGTTAATTGGCAACTCTAAAAGTGTCCCTAGTGAATAAATGTGAGTGAATGGTTGTCTGTCACTGTCTATGACTAAATGTCAGCCCTGCGACTAACTGACCACTGTCCAGGGTGTACCCCGCCTCAGGCCCAAAGCTGCTGGGATAGGCTCTAGTCACCCGTGACCCCTAACGGAACAAAGCGGTAGAAAATGAATGAATGAATAAAAATATAATTGATTACTGCTTATTATCAGGGGTGTAAAAATTTTAAATTCTGTTAAATGTTGCAATATTTCACAGCGCAGATCTTATATTGATTCAAAATTATAACCAGATACTTTTTTTTTTTTTTGAAAAATCTTACACTGTTCTAAAGTTGAGTATATCTGAAAAGAAATTCTGCAAACAATAAGTTGGTTGCTTATTTAGTTTAAAAAAATGTTGTGAGATATAGTTTCAGTGCTCACTATTTTGATAATGCAATATATATTCTTACAATACAGTATCTGTATGTATCGTATCGTGGCTTGTGTATCGTGATACGTATCGTATCGCCAGGTGTTTGCCAATACACACCCATACTAATTATTGAGCCATACTTTATATCTGTCACACAAACAATTAATCCACAGATTCTTGATTTTTACCTGCCAGCTATTTTCCCAATGTAAATCATATCTTAAAGTATTTTAAACGTCACACTTCACTGGAGAAGTTTAAAGTTTTATGCAACACATGAAAGCAGTATGTGTAAAAATAACATATTATTATAATGAACTTTAACCATCATTGCTTTTTCAATTTATTATTGTAAATGTGTATATTGTTATATATTGGTTTAATTGGCCTACAGAGCTCTAAACAAATGTTTTTAGGTAAGTTGTGTTGCACTGCAGATCATGACAATCCTTTTCTCCAGGAAACAAAAGCCTGTCTCTTTCCAGTGACGCTAGACAGACTTCTTTTCATGCAAATGACAGAGGAAGTCATTTTGTCATGTTGCATTTGCACACAACCATATTCGTATTCTGTCAATAATCCCCAAGGTTAGTGTACAATACACAATCATCAAACACGCTGCTTCCAAAATATGAAAACAGCTCCTTTGTGCGGGAATTATTCACCATCTGCTAACATTTTCTTTTCCATTTGATTTTTGTTGTTTTTAGTCGGCGTGATTTTGCCTTATTAATTTGGTGACTCACACAGAAAGACTGCTTTGTTTTGTCTCTTCCTGTTTTCAATCACCTTCCCTGTGTGTATCAAAAGGCAATATTTTTCTGCACTTGTTTTCCACACCTCTCATCCTCTTAGGTGTGATGCTACATTGACATTATCAAATACGTCCTTCACTGTCATTCTTTCACCTTTCTGTCATTTTGGATCTGACAGTAGCTTTGGGCAATTTTCAGCTGAATACCTGGTTCATGTCTTTAGTGTGTTTTTCTGTCCTCTCATTCTTCTTTTTACAGAAATATGTTGAGTGCCCTCCACTGTTTCTGTTTAAGTCTCAAAAACCTACAATTACAGTTGACAGATAGATGACAGATCACATGCCAAACTTGTTTTTACTTTTACTGAGCAGTGGTCTCATTGTTCACTTACGCACACCGGGGCTAGGCTCACACTGCACTCAGAATAGCTGCGCTCATGACCTTTTTCCTGTGCTAACCACTGTACACCCAGACTCTCTCAATGTCTGGTCCTGACTCACACTGTGATTCTTTGTAAAACAACCTAATTTTCCATGAAGGACAGTTTCATCCACAACAGTGACAAACATCTGAGATTGTAGAGCCTGTATTTTAGATTCGTATTGATGATTGAGTAAGCTCAGGCTTTATTGATACAAATATTTGAAGTTGTAGTGAGTTTTGTGCCATGCAGATGTGGGTCCGTTCAAGGCAATGCACAGTTCTCACAGGAAATTGTATGTTGCCAGGATGATCTGAGTATAAATTAGAACTGATCATTAATTATTGCAGAATGAATGTAGCCTCTTTGTGAATTGCTATTGGTCTATAACAATAACATTCAAAATTTCCCTCCACCAGCTGCAAACCACTCCCAGTCTCTTTCTGTCCATTGTCTAAGATTTTAAGTGTGAGATAGGAGGCTCTTCTCACAGCTGCTTGGCTGTTACCTAAAGCCAGCATTGAATATGCATGAGTTCATCCTCATAAACTGCTGCTCTCAGCGCTAAAGTCAGTAGGAAGCCCAACTCAGCAGATGGAGAGAATCAGAAAGAAAACTTACTGAAAGAGACATGAAGAAAAGAGAAGAAGAAATGTATTTTCAATGGGCAAAGAAAAAGCAAAATTTCTTTCTTCATGATGCCCTTGATGCAAAGAGAATGACAGCTTCACACACTCCTCGGAGAAGGCCCGGCTTTGTGTTTATGTGCGTCTGCATGTGTCTGTTTGTGTACTTGAATATAGAAGTGCTTAGATGTATGTATGCAAGTGCTTTCGTGAGTGTCTGTCCATATCATTTCACTTGAAGCTCTGGACAGTTGCCAGGCAACTGTGTCAGGCAGCGCAGCACTCGAGCGGGCAGCCACACACACACACACACACACACACACACACACACACACACACACACACACACACACACACACACACACACACACACACACACACACACACACACACACACACACACACACACACACACACACACACACACACACACACACTTCCTCATGCCCATGGTCGTGTGACAACACAGGTCAGTGCTCATATGTTACCCCAGTCACTTACTCAGGCTAATGTCCAGTCAATGGCAGATGAACTGGAGATAATACTCCATATTACATTAATACATACATTCATGTATTCATATTCATATTTACCAGTGATAAGTCAGCCACATGTCACTGATACAAAATCACATTACCACATTTGATATATATATAGTATCTCAATATATTAACACCTGTTCAATTTGGATTGCAATAAAAACACATTACTCTTCTTGGATTAGAATCTCATTATCTCAAAGAAACCAGAAAACTGTCTGCATCCAGAGTACACCTAACCCTAACCCAAAAATAATTTGACAGGGTTTATCTCATAAAATGGTTGTAAATTATTGTCAGACATCAAGTAAGTTGCCACTAACTCATAATAAGTACTATACATTTTGACTTATCCTATACTTATCCTAAAATTTAGGTTGTATTATTTCACCTACAGTAAGTGTTGCAAACTGTGGTGGTATAGTAATCATCATCATCGTCATCATCAGTACCTTCACCACTAACATGCTACTCCACACTCTTTAAGTGTGTGCTGAGTGTCCTCTTGTGCCATCTGTCCCTGCCCGCTCCCGCTTTAGGTCTGCTACATTCTCTTAAACTGTATGTTTTTAATTCTCCCAGAGTTACTGTAAGGGCCCTTACTTTGTGGCAGTGCAAATACAAACATACTAGGGTAGTTTAATGACAGACAATTAATGTGTAGTACAGCACATTTATTATTACAAATGCATACATTTAGGCCCAATTTTCAGGATCTCTTTTGGCAGCAGGTAGTTGGCTTGCCAGCTGTTGTAACAACTGTTTGGTTCAAAGTGCACACAAAGTGGCTGTTGCAAATTCCACCATATGACAAACAGTTCCCATGGTGGAGAATATGGTCTAGCTCACACTTTTAACTTTATGCATTCAACTGTATGAATAGAAAAAGCCTAAGTCACTGGCCTACAATAATGTGTGTGTATCCAAAATTAACTTAGACTTTATAGAATACATTTCTAATTAACTCATTTCTAAAATTATTACCTTTGAAGCATATTAAAGCATACTACTTGAATAGAAGGTAATAAATGGCCTCCTCATATTATCATCCAGTCCAAACTACTCCAGAAGCCTGGAGTTAAAAAGTAATGAGATGCCTACACCAGTGTCCAAACCCCTGTTTTCCTTTTGGGGATATTCAGTACTATACTATATCTTCTATGGTTTATTTTTGAATTTCTGCATGGGCCCTTTAGGTTTATTAGAGAACATTAGTCTCTGTCAGATCCACACATCAGCGGCTGCTAACCAGCTCTCATTACATCAGCAGCCTAAGCAGCAGTACCTACACAGTTCTCCATAGAATATCAATCGAAACATCAACACCAATGCTCCAGTGATCTTATTCTTATTGTAAATGCTGCACATTACACAGCGTTGTCCTTTAGCGCCACCTCTTTCTTTAGCATTCTGGACACCGTGTTTATGTGCTTTTGCTTTTGCATAATTAGCATGATCCTTAGCAGTGCTTGATAAAAACCTTATGCATTTTAATGAAACTTTGTAAAGACTTGTGTACATTGTGTACGAGGGACAGTTTGTTCAGTTTCATTTAACATGTAGTGGGTGTGCACCTACTGTGGAAATGTGTCCCAAAGTAGGAGCCTTCTGTCGCTCTCCTCCTCTCTCCTCCACTGACGACTCGTCCAAACTGTGTCGTATTTGTAGTGTGGGTATTAAAAAATTATTAATTTGGCATGGCTTTCTGTGTGAAATTTCACCAGACTTTGTGTGAGCTGTGACAGGGTGACATCTTCTGTTGGATACTTAAAAGAATTGGTTTTCCGGTGCAATTGAATTGCCTTGTAGAGTGACACTTTTTGTTTCTTTCCCTCTCTTTTCCCTTTTCCCTGTTTGTTCTCATTTGGCCTGCAGGCTTTTTGAGCACAGGGGACCAGTCTGCGAAGGGGAACTATGGCTTGTTGGACCAGATCCAGGCCCTGCGCTGGCTAAATGAAAACATTGGCCACTTTGGAGGAGACCCAGAGAGGATCACCATCTTTGGCTCTGGAGCTGGGGCCGCCTGTGTGAACCTTCTCATCCTGTCACACCACTCTGAAGGTGAGGCTTTCTGCAATCAACCAAAAAAGTTATTGAAATGCAGAAGCAGGAGTCCTGACATAAAGATATTCCTGTGAACTGTAAATAAAAGTGCCAGTCTGGTTGACAGATGGAAGCAAACAGTAGGTAATTCCCACCAAACATTGCACCTTGGGACACGAGCTTTGCAATAATCCCATATAACGTCACTCCTCATTGAGCTAAAGTCACTGAACTACGCCAGCAAAATTGTCTTTCTGCTATGAAACTAATCCTGTCTGGGCAAAGCATTAGAAATAGATACATTATACTGTATTCTTATTTTCTCATTACTGTAATTTTATAGCTTGGAATTTTAAATCAGAAAAAATTTATTATGTAAAGTCTATGTTAAATTGTTTACAGGAGTGGCTAGTTAATGTTTTTTTTGTTTGTGTGTGTTTGTTTTTTATGTGCAAGTATGTTCTTAATACTATTATTAAGTACAAAAATAATATAGCCGATAGCCATTCAATTTTACTGTTTTTGTAATTTACCTTCAGCAGTTGTTAAATGTGTCACATTGAAGAATGGTGTACTAAATATTTTATTATTTTGGTTTCTATTAGTTGTATTATAGAAATCAAAACTAACATTTCAGCTGTATTATAATATGGCTTCAGAAACATGACCTCAATACAGTGTCATTAAACCTTGATTGAAATTTGTAAAAATAAAAAAATGATCTATAATGATATAAATTACAAAATAGCTTTTTGAAGCATTGTATTTGATTATATTAAATGCACTGCTTGTAATGAATACATTTGTAATGGGGGGAAAAAATCCTTTCCTCCATTTTTAAGTCATTCTGTAATGCCTCAATGTGCAGAAAAAAGTTGGGAGGTTGAGCAGTTTGTGGAGGTACTGTATGAGCAGATGAGAGATGAGCTGCAGCTGAGAGCCCTCTTAATTGATTTCACAGGGAGAGGAGCGGGGTGGGGCACATGCAGAATATGGGGGCTTAATTATTAATGACAGAATCTGTGCATAAAACAGAGGGACAGCAAGCCATTTTACATAACAATGCAACAGTGCAAGCATATTTCTATTTTTCTCTCCATCTATCTCTTCCCTGTCTCTTTCCTGGCATTATCAGACGCATCAAGCCCACTGCTGCGTGTTGAATCGCCACCATTTTTCTTCTTGATGTCTCTGCTTGTATATAATGGGAGCATTTTTTTCTATAGCAGAATGTTCATAAAGATTTTCTAAAGCTATGCATCACAGCGGGATATCTTCTTCCTCTTGCTCCGTATGTAATGCTTACAATTGCTCCTCCTCCAACATATGCATTATTTAACGTGCTCACACTTCGAGGTCTCCGAGGCACGCTAAGTGTGTCAGAAGGAAAACTGTGCTAAACTGAGAGAGAATATGTGATTGTGTGTTTTTCGCACATGCGCTATTAATACCACACATGCTCCTCTTATAGGCCTTTTCCAGAGAGCCATTGCACAAAGTGGATCGGCCATTTCCAGCTGGTCCGTCAACTATCAGCCCATGATGTACACCAAGACTCTGGCTAAGAAAGTGGGCTGTAGTATGGGGGACATGGCCGAGCTGGTGGACTGCCTTAGGAGGAAGAGTTTCCGTGAGCTGGTGGATCAGGACATCCAGCCTGCACGTTATTACGTCGCTTTTGGGCCAGTGGTGGACGGTGACGTGGTGCCGGACGACCCGGAGATCCTAATGCAGCAGGTCAGGGATATCTCCTATACTGCTGGTCCGTGGTCAATTTTGGCATATACAGTTTTGAATCAGACACAGATAAAAGATTTTCAAGGCAAGAAAACGCCTGGTACTTCTGTTATTGTGCAATTAGGTCAGTTTGGAGTGTTCTGCAGTTCACACAAGAAGTTTAATACAGTATTGACACCCGCCTATTTAAAGCCATAGTTTGAAACATTGGGTGAAAGCATATGTCCTAATGGATTATTATAACTGTCAGTCTAGACACAACCAGTCGAAGACTTTTTGTGATTTGTTTTTGTGCAAAGTTACATGTAAAATAAAAAAGATGTAATAATGTAGGATAATTACCAGTTACTGTCATTACTAAGTTTGGAAATACATACATAAGGAATGCAGCAGGAAAAAGAAAGTCCTGCCTGAAATCTTTTTGATATGCTGTTAGTCACCTGAACATAGTCAAGAAAAAAACAACACAGAATCTAGCAGCCTCCCTAAGATTTACAAACAATAGTATTGCTGCGTTTGGCTAACATGCTGGGCTATTGTCTACAGGGGGAGTTCCTCAACTACGACATATTGATGGGAGTCAATCAGGGAGAGGGCCTCAAGTTTGTAGATGACAGTGAAGGAGAGGATGGAATATCAGCGGCCTCTTTTGACTACACCATATCCAACTTTGTGGACAATCTCTATGAATACCCTGATGGTCAGACCATATATTTTTAATAACTTATATAAATAACTGTTCAGATTGTTTTAACTATCAATTGGACATTTAATGATGGTTATAAAACATGAACAATCAGTTCTGTGTTAAAATAGAACCCAGATAAAGCTCTTGCTATTTTTTGTCTTAATATACACACACTATACATAGCATGTTGAAAAACATTAGAAGAAATATTGTCGATGACTTCTGCATTGTGATTTTAGAACCCAAGTGTATAATATTGAGGGCATTCCCACACCTAATGTTAACATTTTATCATTTATTGTTTAAACTGCCAGTTCTCATTTAGCGTTCCTGTTTTTGGCAAGGTAAAGGTATCCTCAGGGAGACCATTAAGTTCATGTACACAGACTGGGCTGACAGAGACAACAGTGACATGCGCAGGAAGACCCTCCTGGCTCTCTTCACGACCATCAGTGGGTGGCCCCAGCTGTCGCCACTGCCAAGCTGCACGCTGAGTTCCAGTCCCCTGTCTACTTCTACACCTTCCACCACCACTGTCAGACCGAGGCCAGGCCAGAGTGGGCTGACGCGGCCCATGGAGATGAGATTCCTTACGTGTTTGGGATCCCCATGGTGGGGGCCACTGACCTGTTCCCATGTAACTTCAGCAAGAACGATGTCATGCTCAGTGCTGTGGTCATGACGTACTGGACCAATTTTGCCAAGACAGGGTGTGTATATATTTATATTTATATATTTATTTCAGACCTTATTACTGTAATGCTCTTTTTATGTGGGGCATCCCTATTCTGTTGTCTTACTAAAAAAGTAGAATAGTAGAGGAAGTTTTAAGTATTTGTATGGCTTGTTGGATTTGGACTCTATGTAAAGTATAGACTATTTTAGACATGTCAGCACCACCGGTCCTATAGTCATTTCCAATGAATCATTGTTTTAACATATGTAAGAGTTAAACTAAGGAAATGTATCCACCTGCAGAATTTTTACCACAAACTTTCTTTCAGAGATCCCAACCTACCTGTTCCTCAGGACACCACTTTCATCCACACCAAGCCAAACCGGTTTGAGGAGGTGATCTGGACCAAGTTCAGCTCTAAAGACAAGCAATACCTGCATATTGGTCTGAAGCCTCGTGTTCGAGATAACTATCGGGCCAATAAAGTGGCCTTCTGGTTGGAGCTGGTGCCGCATCTTCTACACAAAATGATTAGCTCTGTGAAACCTCCCGTGCCTCCTGGAGGTCCTACTCGCATCAGGCCCAAACCTGGCCCACACTCCACACGGCACCCAGTTATCTCGACCTACCCGCCCGACCCAGAGCCTGACAGTTCAGAGGGACCACACAACCCTCTATTCCCCGCCGTGACTCGAGATTACTCCACAGAGCTGAGTGTGACGGTAGCTGTTGGTGCGTCACTGCTTTTTCTCAATGTTCTCGCCTTTGCAGCGCTGTACTACAAACGGGATAAGCGGCATGAACTTATGCAGAGGCGCCACCGCCGACTGTCCCCTCAGCGCGGCACCACTATGGGGATGGGCATGGGAATGGGCATGGGCATGGGCATGGGGATGGGAGTCGTAGGGGCCCCACCGCACAACGACCTGGCGCTGAGTCAGGAGGAGGAATTGATGTCACTGCAGATGAAGCAGCAAAGAGTAGAGCTGGAGCATGGCACGCCTCTCCCATCCCGCGGAATCCATGGCGACCTGGAGACCCTACGGCCCCCGGTGTGTCCACCCGACTACACGCTGGCCCTGCGGAGAGCGCCCGAGGATGTGCCGCTCATGACAGCTAACACTATCACCATGATTCCCAGCACCATCAGCAGCATGCAGCCCCTCCATCCCTTCAACACCTATCCCCCCGTCCCAGCCCCTTCCACCACACCTGTCCCGAGCCACAGCAACAATGCCCTGCCGCACCAACATTCCACTACCCGCGTATAGGACCACGCACAACCCCCTCTGGGCTTACAGAGGCACACCACAAAAACTGCTCCACAGAAACCTTCTCTTACCATCACTGAGCTCCTCTCTGTATTTGTCTTTTCTCATTAAGCCCTTAATTAAAGCTGCAGTTTGTACGGTTTAAAGCAGTGAAATACCTCTAAAATATGAAGAAGAAGAATCAAAGGGAGGTGATTTAAAATGCTCCTTGTCATCATTGGTACATGCAGCTTTGCCTCATTAACGCGCTTTCTGTATTTGCTGTTTTGAGATGCCAAAAAATGCAGCTTTAAGCTCGTAGCTCACTGTCAGAAGTAGACAGCGAATCACAGTTGATCAGGCATCTTATGTGTAGCTTGGTTGTTTTGCTCATGTGTTGTTGTGTCAGTGTAAAACTATGTTTAACATAGAATACAAATAATCATTTTCATTCATGGTTTAGGGATAAAAGACGATACAGTAGCGAGCAGCTTTGAACGAGGCAGCATATGCCTGACAAGCTGTGTGTCATAAAGCAGTGATTTCTTGAAACCTACAAATTGCAGCTTTAAAGACCCAATCTGGAAGTGGAACTTGGCACCCTGCATTCCGCACTTTGTCCCTAAGGCTGTCTCTTGTTCTGGTTTAAAGAAACAAGTCAGAAATGTACTGTCTCAGTTGCAGTACAAGAATGTGACAGCTAAGCAGATGTTATCCCTCCATGATGAAATGTATTTTTTATATTTACAAATTAATGTATATTATATAATATTAGAAAGTCTTGCTTTATGAAAATATCTACTTATCACCACCGTTTCCAGATTGGGGCTGGTTCCTCTGGGCAACACAGGAGATACACACAGTCTGTGGGGTGCAACCTGGAATCCAGGCTGCCCATTAGATTGGGCTGCATCTGGGCCACACAGGCTCTAATCACATCCATTACTTTATTTGTTTCTCACTCATTATCTCTCTGTCTGTATCCGCATCTCGGCCCATTTAACTGCTTCTTCATTTGTTGCCTCACTCACTAGTTTATCTGTACATCCGCCCTTGTAGCTCTTTTTATTAAACCATTGCCATTATCTATTTCCATCATACATTCTCTCCTCTCTCTCTCTCTTGCAATCACTTCTAGACTCTTTTTTTCCTTTTGGAGTCTTTTATACAAAAACACAAATGTAAATGATGTATTATTAATAAATTGTAAGGATATGAATGAAAAAAGATATTCTGATATCTATCTCGTTTTTACCAGCATTCTTGGTGCCAAGTACTGTGATAAAGTTCCTCTCATGCTGGCGTCCAGTGGACGGCTGGAGAGGCCTATCCTGACTGAATCTTACAAAAGGAATTACCATCAGAAAAAGTGCCAACCCCTTCATTTTTCTGTTTGAGCCCCACTTTATTTCAAATTACATTTTGTGTTGCACTGTGGCTGGTCTCTTCCTAAAGGGAGACTCAATATATCCTTGTTTTAAAAAATGAATATAATGTTTTATTAACACCTTGCTGTCTGGGATATTTGCATGTTTTTTTAAACAGTGTGGACATAGACATTTGTCATGTTTTGCCTTGTTTTTTTATTCCTCTTTTTTGAAGTTCATTTCATTTCTTCTTTTGAAATACACAGCACTTTGTGGTACTTCAAATGGTATATAAAATTATAGAAAGAGATGAATATTGTGTAAAACTATTCTAAAGAGAATAAATATCCCTCTTTATTATTTTTTTTCTAACACTAAGGCTGTGCCACAACTTACCAGAAAGACTGATGAGAGCCTTTCCCCCTTGTTTTGCTATTTCTTCTTTTGCACAGTCACTGTCTCTCAATATCACATGAAGAAAGCACTTTTTAAGTTAAAAAAACAAAAAAAAAAAAGCAACTGCTTTACATGAATAGTCTAAATTAGGTTTTTCGTGTGTGATTGACATTATCCATATGCTTCAAGTGTTTGAAGACTGCCTGACAGTTATCTTCTGCTCTTTTGTTGTTATTACTCTCCTCTCACAGTGGGATGTGATCTATTTATCATGGCCAAAATGTGAGAAGGCCTGGCAATGCGTGTCTCACATCTTTTGCACAATTGAACACCAAGATAGACGGGTCGCACTTGGGACATTTATGATCAAACAACCCAGTGACATCAAGACAAACCTGGACAAACACAGACTGTGGTGATAAATAGATTGTCAACTTTGATCTGCCAGTGCACAGAGGATTGCATTATAAAAACATGAGTTAAAAAAATCTGACAGACATTACTCATATACCATAGACCACAAGACAAGCTGGATCCATATGGTGTGTGTCCTGTGCGCTTTAGGACACCGACACTGGAGCCAGACTGTCATCCCTCACACTGGACTGGATAAGCCAAGAGGACAAAAGAACACATCAACACAAAACAAACTGTACATTTTTTAAGTGTAAGAGAACAAACTGGAAATTTGTAAATATTCTGTTTGGTTTGAGTGATTGGCCGGATCTTTTCTTTGTGACAGCAGGTGCAAGTTCATTTTAGCACTCATCTTTGATTGTTTTGTTTAGGTCTTATCAGGGCAAATACAGGCGTATGAACATGTGAATACAATTTTACCTTTTATAAAAATGACTTAGAATGCAGACATGGCAACCAAAAAAATGATTGAAAGTATCCTATCATTTAGAAATATTTTGAAATTTGCCCTTTATTGGTTTGAAAGCCTAAGAATAGCTGCAAAGATAATAGTCAGGGACAGAACTATTTGACAAATTGAGGTTTAATATTTGCTATTACAGTTATTAACACAGTTCCTAATTGGGATGTTGTAATATCCTTTAGACCTTGTTCAGTCTTGTCTGCATTATCTGCTTCTGGCATTTTGCTCCAGCTGTGTGATGTCAGTTTGTGTTGCCCTGGCTTTTGGAAACATTAACCTACCAACAGGCTTTTTTTTTCTCTTCAGAACACAATAAGGGTCAGCCAACAGAAGGAAGCACACTCAAGTTTCAATGTTTACAGTACAGTTTTGATGTTGGCTCAATATAAGGCAAAATGTTAGAAAAGCAAAATAACATTGCCAAATTCCAAATCTCTTCTCATTACAGAAGCTGACTGGTAAAGCTAAAGGGCTTGCACCTGTTTGTCTGTTTCATTTAGTCTGTTTTAGTAATATGCTTGAAGCTCAAGATACTGTGAGAGTGCAATGAACTGAAGGGGTTGAATAAAGTTAATATTTCTATTTCAAATAGAGGCTATTACACACTGTATGTTGTGTATCTGAACTGGAAATCATTAAAAGACATTCTTAAACAAATATAAAGGCTTATTCTTAACTTAATGCCTCAGCATACATTTGAATTACTGGAGATAAAAAATATTTCTATTTATTATTTATAAATTAAATATTTTTAATTTACTGACACAAATATAAGCTCAATGTCTCAACAGTTATTTTAAAACTACTCTACACTGTATGTGTATGTATGTATTTTAGTGTAGAGTTTTTATGTTTTTTGTGTTCTCATGAGGTAAAGCCCCGTCACTTAAAGATACCAGATCAGATGAGCCAGCTGTGTCCATGAAAGAGGGGCTGTTCTTTCTTTTTAGTGTCTGACAACTATTGAATCTATTTACTGCTTCAGATTTACTTAATGTTATTTTCAACCAACTTCATCTCAAATTTTGGGGAAAAGGCTGCATCCTTCCGTTTACCCTATTGTTTCATCCACTAGAGGGCAGCACAGAACAGGGATGCTTTTTTCTGTCTGGCAAAGTGCTGGGACACTGGGACAATGATTCTTAAGTTCTATTCTGAGGAACCTGAAATGCCAAAAATGAAAGTTATCTTTTGTCCAGCGTTTGTGAAAATGTCTTCAGCGACAAGTTTATGAACTAAGCTAACAGCTAACGTTAACTGCGGGGGACCAGTTTCAGGTAAACTTGATCAAACTGTGATCATATGTCCTCTCTTAGCTCCTAGGTTCTATTTTGATCAACAGTACACTTGCAAGTAGATAAACTAAAATTTTTGTAAGGGCGAGCTAGTTAAAATCTCCCGTTCAGGAGTCAATAAAAATACAGTTTAGGTGGAAGAGAAGGAAAGCAGCTAGTTAAAATCTCCCGTTCAGGAGTCAATAAAAATACAGTTTAGGTGGAAGAGAAGGAAAGCTATTGTTTACCTCGGCTAATACATCTAGTGAGGTAATTGTTGTCTGAAAACCTGCCTAATGTTAGACAACGATAGACAAGTTCTCATATAAATTTTGCTTTTGTACCGAATACGTAGCCTACAGTTTAAAACGTATTTTATTCATATTAAGTCTTCTTTAGTAAAGGAGAACGATCAGATTACAATACTTGACGTTCACCACTAGATGGCAGCACAGTAAATGCAGTGGACGAGAGCTTCTAGACAAAATTAAACATTCTACTGAGCTGCAAAACAAAAACACTGTTATATTATGTATTTTCATGTGGTCAAGTGTTTTCCTAAAAAATAATAATAATAATAGTGGGCTATACTTGACTACACTGCTAGATTTATGTTTTGGGCATTATAATATGACAAACAGTAACATCAATGAAATATAGGCCAAACAACAGATTCTTTATTTGCCAAATAGAAAAGAAAAATGCAAATGTTGGAAACAAGAACACACTAACCATTTTTCTTGTTAACTTCAAAGGTTGCCTAAATGTGCACTCTATAGATTTAAATGGTGTGTTGCAGGTAAACAGGAAGTGGTGAAGGAGAGATGCAGTTGTCATAGAAGATCTGAAAGTTTTGGTCAACCTCCATGTTATCTTTGAGAAAATGTTCCAGCTCCATCACTGTCATCTCATTGACACTGTGGGTCTCTTTGGCGTTTTTGGCCAAAGCAGCATGAGATGGGAAGCGTATCCGAACATCATGTGGTGAGTTGCGGTCGTACTCTGTGCAGCAGTAAGCGGACCACACATCTTCAGGGATGGCCACACGGTCCTGGTTGTTGCGACGTATCATGTTGCCCCTGGTGGTCACTCCGGTCACTATGTATGCAGTGCCACGGCAAAAGTTGTTCAGACGGACTCGAATGTGCTCTTCATACTGACGCCAAGGGCCGATGTTGAACTCACGGATCTCGGGGACTACGTTGGTCAGGGTGTATGTGGCAGCACGGTCATGTGGGGTGGACTGGTGCTGGTCTGGGTTCAGGTGACCTCTTTCATACAGAACCACATCTGAATAGTCATCAAGGACTGCCTGGCTGTCCTCGAACTTCATATGCAGGTATCCGGTTGGGAAGGGCAGCATATTGCCATTTCCATCTGTTTCTGCCAACTGAGTACACATAGAACTGAACAATGAACAATGAAATG
The DNA here is from genome assembly GCA_024416835.2 of Perccottus glenii. NCBI lineage: Eukaryota > Metazoa > Chordata > Actinopteri > Gobiiformes > Odontobutidae > Perccottus > Perccottus glenii. The sequence continues at coordinate 14,891,074 of CM044561.2, read as the reverse complement.
CCATAAAGTACACAACAAACACTGTATTCATACAGTTTTCATTATTATACACATTATGCACATAAGTGAGACCGGTCACACCTTACTTGGTTTCACGCTGCTACGCTTCTGTAAAGGATAGCTTTTCTATATATTTAATCAAGAGTGTCCATGTTCAGTCATAGGTCTTTAGTGGACTGAATATAAAGCAGTTTTTCTCTTTGGTAGATACATCAGAACATCTCTCCCATTAAATAAAAAGAAGGTTGGAGATTCTTCATCTCAGAAGTATTAACCCTTGTCTACATTCTTAGGTTATTTACCTCAGTGTGTGCAGTAACATAATGAGCTCTGTCTAGTGTAGCGTCAACTGAAGCTCACCTGATGCTAGTTTTGGGAACATGAGCCTAGTTCCTACCTGTGGTTCATACATCCAAGGATAGTCAACACGTCTGTCCCCTCGGTTTTCTTGAACGTGTATGCCGAGTACACTGGAATCCTCTTTTGGGGGTCGTACAAGGTCACATAGCGAGGCTTGTCCGCATAGTGTTGGCAGATTTTCCTCAGTCTGGTGTCAGTGATGCCTCGTGGTGGTGTCCCCATATACAGGGAATCCTTGCATCTCTCCACGTGATTAAAATCTGAAACAACAGTTGCCAGTGTCAAAGGCAGCAAACTTACAAAGAAGTTGAGCGAAAGAGGTAAAAGCGGCATCATGGCTCTTTTGCTGCTGCAGTGTGGTGTGCATAAAGTCAGTGACAGAAATGCTTGCAGAATAGATTTGAATGCACCTGCGTAGATATCATATGCAAAGGCCAGGATTAAGACAAGTCGCTGAAGTTCTTGTGGGCGTGGTAGTGCAGTGTCTATAGTTTTATGCTTTATTAGTTGTTTTAGTAAGAGTTTAGTTTCAGTTAAATCAGATGTCAATTTTTTTTTTGGGTGTGTCTGTGCTCTTTATAGAAACATCAGGGTAAGATATATTGTCACACCAATGTTATTTACACGTTCTACATCCAAACAGCATTTTAAATGGATGCTTTCAAATGAATGCCTTAATCTGTAACATTAATGATACAATATCAGCACATTGGTATGTTTATTATGTTAAGTCCAATTTGAAAGTTAAATAGAAATTTACTGTCACTATCTGGGACATTGAAATGGGACATTCAGGAATGACCATCTGATGAATGACTAAGTAGTAAAATGCAAAGGTTCCCTATCTGTGGAGAAACAAAGGAACTAGTCTAGTGTAGGCTAGTGTAGTTCAGAGGTGCCCTATTATGTCAGACGTTTTAGTTAAGACTTTTCTGCGTATGTTCACATCATCACATGCTCAGTGTAATTATCTCTCACTGGCCTCTGTTTCAGGCTGACTCTTAATAATGTAGGGAGCAACTTCAGAGTAATCTTGAGTTGTGACATTCATAACTTCTGAAGCTTGTGCTGATGATGCAGTTATGTGAAAGGACATTTTCTTTTAGCTGTCATGGTTTCTACCAGTTACATTTAAGTCTAATTTAAACCCTACCGTTCTAGTTCACTCTCGGCCAGCCCTTTTCTGTAAGCAGTCTGCATGTCCTCCTCGTGTTACCCTGGGTTTTCTCCAGGTACTCCGGCTTCCTCCCACTGCCCAAACACATGCATGTGTAGGTTAACTGGCAACTCTGAAGTGTCCCTAGTGAATGAATGTGAGAGTGAATGGTTGTCTGTCTCTATCTATGTCTAAATGAATAACAAAATAAATGAAAAGACTAATTTAAAACTTCTAATAATCTGTCTGAATCTGGGTCTTCATTTGCTGATTCTTATTTGATGTTTACATTGAGAACTTGCTTTGTATTTGATGCTAACACGTTTTTAGATTTTAAATTGATCTACTTTTTACACAAAAGGTAGCAGCTGTTTCATATGCCGCCCTACATGCCTACATGACTTCTTGCACGTTCATGAAATGTGCTACAACACTGTGTTGTAGCACATAACGTCCACTTGGGGGCAATGTAGGCTTGTTTGTTAACTACCCTCCTTCTATTTACAACAAGTACAAAAATGCATAATCCTATCCGTTCAACTCCGAGAGTTGTGTCTCCTAATCATTCAGTATCACAGAAGAGTCTGAAATAATTCATTATTCAGTGGTTTAAATATTAATTAAATTTATTTATGTTTGAACTTTTACATGCATCTGTTTTTTTTTTTTTTATTTCAGGGTGCAGTTTCTTATGGGCCAAAGGTAATTGCCCTATATTGAACACAAAACACACGAAAATATGACTCCAGTGTTAACTTAATTTCAATCTAATTGTATTGTATTGTATTGTATCTAATGAGAATCAGTGTTAGACATACAGATGATGTCTAATGATGATAAAAAAAAATTAATGTAAATGCTTTTATTATATGGCATTTTTTCCTTTTTTTTCCCCAGAAATGGAGCAGATGCCTCTTACTACAGTTCCCTCTTGGGTGAACTTCAGGCAACAGCATCGACAGCCTACACAGAGCCACCAGGGGGCATAATTTAGAAGATTTTCTGGCCCTTAAAACTGTCCTCTCTGTTCTGCACCAAAGCTTGCTGATTGGTCCACATACCCACATGGGCTAGAGCACTGACCAATAGAGTTGGGGTGGATCCTGGCTGTTGCTAAGGCACTTCAGAGGCAGAAAGCTGTCAGCGGTCTGCTTCCACCATTTCACTCCACTGCTCCTGATCGCTTGTGTGGCTTCTCCCAAGCTCTCGGTTCAGTGCATGTAGGGTCATCCGTCAGTGCTGCCTGCTTTTAATTGGCCCGCGGCGGGTGAAATGAACAGACTAGTGACAAATGCTTTTGCATTTTAAGGCAAATAGGCTGGACCACTCTTGTAAACCCAGAGCCATAGTCCCACCTCCTGTGGTTATCTTGGCGCTTGATATTTGAGCTCAGCTGAACCCTCACAGTCCGTCTGTCACCATAACACCCTGCCTTTCTTTGCACTTCATTCAAGATTCTTGGCAAGGGTTCCTTATCAGAAAAGAAACACTTGTTTACATTTGATCTTTAAAGTGTGAAGACACATTTTGGTCAAAGGGAAAGAAATGGTTAACTACTGTGGTTAAGAATAGTAGTTCCTTCCTTTAAAAGCCACATGATGTTTCGTTACACCCACAGTCATAAACATTGCTTTATGTATATATTTCTTACAGCAGTAGAGGTTGTAATAATACAAATATTACACAAAAACAGAGCAATAAGGAATATGATGTGTTTGTGAAGCTCTCAAAAAAACGTCAATTTTGCAGCTTTGAGGAGATTTAAAATATTTCCTCTACTGTACTGGCAATGTTCCAACACTCACATGATTGCAACACACACATATGCCTACTGTATGCCACACACAGGAAGAGAGCAAAAGAAAGAGCTCCTCCATGTCTCTGTCTGCAATTATTCCCCTCCTCTTTTCCCGTCTATTCACAGCCAAATGTGATAGATAAGAGATTCGCCTCTCTCATTGGCTCAAGGCTCTGTACTGGCATTGTGTTGGCCCGCCCCTTTGGTCTCTGCACATGAATCGGTCTGATCTGGTCGCCCGAGCATCAGAGAGTGGAGTGGAACCAGGAAGAGGAGGAAAGGGGAAGAAAGGAGCCAGGAGAGGATCGGGAGAGACAAGGTGGTGAGGAGTGAAAGGGAGGAACAGGGGACAAGGGTCGAAGAGGGGCGTGAGGACCAAAGAGCAGACACCGAAAGAGGTAACAGGGCTCTGCAATAGACTTCAGAGGATGTGCTCTTAGCTTGCAGCTTTAAGTAAAAGTCTTGCATATAGTGACAGTCTATAGAATTGTGTGTGTTTGCTTTTTTCTATTAGCTTATCCATTTCATTTCTGCCATGCGTTGATCTGGTGTGTTCTGTCTTGACTGAACATACTGCAGTGTATGTCTGCAGACTGTCCTGCACATTCATGCATGAAACACAGACACACTTACACACATTCAGTGCTCACGTGCAGACACTAAGTGTAGGAGCAGGAATTTGGAAATGATGAATGTAGAGGCAAAGGGGAACTGTTGCCGTTGCACTTGTGTTGTGGTTACAGCTGTACTCGCCTGGAACTGTTGAATAGCAGCTTCTGTGGGTGTATGAGAGCGGATAGTAGTAAGCAGCTAAAGTACTAGTATTAATCTTATTTGGAATCTTGTCTAGACTTGGATACATTCTGGATTCTGGAGTTATCTTTTTTTCAGTCACCTTTGTAGTGTGTGGCCGGCTCAAGACAAAATAACAAAAAAAATCATTATTTAGGTGTTTGATGTGATATAAAAGATGCACCTTCTGTACGTTATCAGGTAAATCAGTTAGTATTATCTCCAGCTTAGGCAGCCACCTGGATATATCATTCTAGGTTAACGTTCGCCTCACAAGGAAGCTGTCTGGCACACACACATACACACACAAACACTGCTATCTCTGAACCTGTTAACCGGATCCACTGCTTTTGTTCACAAATTTGTGAATATGAGGCATTGTTTAGTGAAAGACACCCCTCTTTCTTGTTCTTGACCTTGCCTTGGTACATTCCAGTACCCCTCAGAGGGCTGTGCTTTATGGAGCATACGCCGGCTGAAGCGGCTTTTATGGAAAGGGAGAAGGGGAAGGAGCTGTGTGAAGAGGGGCTGCGGGGATGTTATTTTTAGAAATCTGATACTGTATGTTGCTTTTCAGTGATTGTGACACTATGTTAGTCCCAGTTCTATTGATATGACACACTGTACCACCATGGATTGGTGAGGGTTGTCTATCTGTGTATGTCCTCAGTCGCTCCATCTGTTCCCACCATGTCTGCACTTCTCGTGTTAGTGAGCCTGGTTGTAGAAGCCACCAGAGACGGTCTGGTGCAGCCCATCCTTCCTTTTATGGCATAGGATCTGTATCCTTCCTGCAGTACACACACATGCACACATAAGCTCTCAAACACACATGAACAGTACTGATCTGCAACGGTTTGCTGCAGCCCACAGAAGGATCAGACATATTTGAAATCATTTGACAGTGCTGAAATTAAGAGCAAATATAATTATTTTTAAAGAAGAGATTTTTACCAATGCAAAATCTAAATCCCTGTTATTTTATTCATTTCATTTATGTAACATAATTCAACACTGTATGCAGCCCCCTCTCACTCTCACACACATGCAAACATTCCCCACCTTGCTGGAGGCCTTGCTCTCAGCTCTGGACGAAATGATATCATCGGTTGCCACGGATACAAGGACACAGCGTGTAGAAAAGGAGGGAGGGTAAGGCAAAGGCAGGCATACACATACCCTGAAAGAGAAAGAAGGCTTGGATATTGGGTATCAAGAAGGATCTCTTTTGAAACAAGGAGTAAAGATCGACATTATAGGCACCATAGTAGAAGTACAAAATGTATAGTCATGAAAAGATAGTGGCCATTCTTTTTCACTTCCACTTGAGAATTTAGTATCTTTGTTTGGAGAGATTTAAACTAGCAGCAGCACTAACGACCCTGGAAAACACGTTTTAGCAAATGAAAACAAGGAAAGAGATGGGGGAGAGACTGTGAACTCTGCAACAGTAAATTCTTTCTGCCTTGTACTGACTGGGGTATTTCCTCACTCTATCTGCTGTGTGTTTCTCTGTGTTTTCCAAAAGCCAGCGGGAGTGAGCATGTCTATTTAAAGTGATCTGAGCCTGCAGAGGTCTGCTGTCTTGCAATCCACGCCTGACAGTCTCAAATTTGGACCAGAAAATCTGCCTCCTTTATTTTCTCAGCACTCATTGTAAGGTAACAACAATACATTTGTTTGTTGCAAATAAATATGTTTTATGCCAAATATGTTACAACAGCCAGGAGCTGTATTGTAAAATTGTCTAGGAAGTTTCATGAGCCAAGTGGGGTTCTGCAGAGACATGAATGTATGCATAGCTATTATACTGTAGTAAAATACATGACCAGGGTTGCCTTGGTGATGAGAGAAGTGTTGTAGTTTTACCAGTTTTTGGCAGCTGACATTTAACACTGCCCATTATAATTACTGGATCATGTGCTTGCTCTGCACATTCTTTGTCTTAGGTTATCCTGTTGTAAAACAAAGCTTTTGCCTAACAGCAACTTAACCTCTTTGCACATGACATCATCTGGCCTCTGAGTTTGATTCCAGATGTCTCCAATGAACTCTGCACATATGGATTTAATAATGTAAGCACAGAGGCATTGTTAGGCAGAGTCAAATCCAAAATGCTGTTGACTGGCAGCTAGCCCTACAACAATGTATTAAAAAAGTGAATTTCACAATGCAACTGGGAGGGTCTTAAACAGATGGTCTTTCTGATGTTGTTATAATCTTCCCTGCAAAGCAAGCTTAGGTTAAAAGCAAGAATAACAGTCTTTTCTTGTCAAACAAACACAACAATTGAAACATGGTGTCTCATAATGTATTGCTTCCAGCATACCAAGCAGCAAGGAGGCAAGATATCTCACAAGAACACTGCTGAACATAAATATTTCATCATGGATACTTTATTTTAGCATTAGTTTAGTACTGTCGGGTATCAGCTGGAAGCTACAATACTGACCTTATAAATAGATTGAAAAAAAGATGTAAAAGAGATTATCAGGCAGTTTAAGAGCAGCTACAGTTTGTATAGAACCTAATGCTCCAGGTACATAAGGGCCCTTTGTGTCCACTTTCTACTGTAAGAGTAAAATCTAATAGCTGACTCTAAAAAGCCTGGGGCCATAGCAGAAAGAAATGTCTGTGTGGGGTTGCTCTACCTAATAAGAGGGAAATGCACTTTTAAGATGCTCACTTAGCTCATTCAACACTCACACTGAGCTTTTTATAACACAGTGGCAGTTTCACCACAAGAAAACCTTTGTGGAACAACTCTAAAAAAAATCATATATCACTGTCTAAGTGGTAAATCGTTTTACTCTTCTTCAGATTAGACCATTAAAATAAATAAGGTTTCTTACTGCAAAGTGCCAAATGTACAGACATCTTCTCTTCTACACCTGGAGTTTCTGGAGAGGAGTTCTGCACAGTCAGATCTACTACAGCAGCCCATGTTGAGGACTGGGACTCAATTAGAAAATAGATGATTTTATGAAATGGTCACACATGCAATCAGATATCTATAAATGGGCTTAAAAGTGGATGGTATTCTTTCTGCTGAGATTCTTTTTCCTCTTTGTTATTACAGTGAGGTTGCCATGGTCTTTCCTCTTAGTGCTATGTTTTTTTCTGTGTCTGCATGGCCACTGGCTGTGGAGGCTGCTGGGAAACAGTGATTAGAGAGAGGCAGAATGCAGCTGTAGCTGACTGATGTTATGTCCACTGAACAGATCCAGTGCATCTGAAAAAACAGCACAGAAAATTTCCTTTACCATAGATACACAATGACCAATACCAAAACAGATGAAATTATTTCGTTTTATGATTAAAATGTGTGGCTTTATAGTATGTATATAGTATATATAATCATGATCATAAATGAAATACTAAATGTTTAACTTTTGCTTTTCTGTTTGCTGTTTGTAACTACTTAAATGCAAACAAATCTCTCTTTCAGGCTGCATGTATCACCCAGCGGAGCTGTACTCAGGCCGCAACACATGGGACTCCTACCCAGCTGGAGGACCTAACAGAGGACAGTGGCCTTCTGTAAACAGTCGGCCCTGGAGCAACACTCAAAGGTCAGCAATGCTAACTAAACCCATACTTTTTGTGAACTGTTTTGTTTTAAAGACACAAAGCTCATTCAGAGCTATTATTGTGGTTGGGTTTCAGGATGTTACTGGTAAAACCACCGTGTCAAAGGGAAAAGAGGGAAGGTGAAGACCTTTAATTTACAAACAACTCAATGAACACTGGCATATTGGAAGAAAATCACATGGGAAGTAGAAAGTCTGTCCCTGTATAAGGGTCATTCCTACAGGGGGGCAGCAGAATAGATGTCAGGGCTGATTCAGGATAAGCAGCTCTTTATAAGCCGACTGATTAACTGGCCGTAATGAGCATATTCATCACTTCTCTCTTCAGCTGCAGCTGGGAGCGTGTGTCCATCTGCAGTGTAAAAACAGGGCTCTGGTGTGGATGTAAAGAATATTATTGTGACTTGAGCTGTGTGTGTGTGTGTGTCTGGTTGTGGCTTTTGGCTTCAGTAACAATCATGACTAAAACAAATCCCAACAATCCTTAAACAAAATGCAGAACAATTTATGATGTTAAATGTGTGCGTGGAGACACTCATTACTAAAGCTGTTTAGTAACTGAGGGATTTGTACATATGTGGACGTTCTTGTACTCTTCCGTCTTCAAGGGGTTAAAATGAGTGAGAATATTGGAGGGATCTCTGTTAAACCTGAGAAATCTGCAGAATTTTAAGCACATGGTAAATGAACTCAATGATCCAGATGCTTGTTAAGCACAACATACTGTACTGCTAAGCTATGCAGGTGACTAGCCAATTGTGGTTTATTTTAATATATTTTAAAGGGTTGAGGTTGTGCTTTACCCTACACATCAATATTTCCCATGGCTCATTAGAGTCTATAAAAATAAAACGTTGCAGTTAGTGGTTTATTTGCGAAGCTCTTCTTGACATTTTAGTTGTTAATTGTTACAATCTGGACTGCAAAGGAAAGGTAATGAAATAAAAAAGTGTCTACTTAATAGAGAAAGGAGAGCATCCATGGAGATAAGACAAACAAAAGCAGTAACCTAGAAGAATGAAAGACAAAACATCATTCATCACATTTACATTGCCTACAAATGAGTGTTGTTACGTCCCTGTAGCAACACCACTGTTTCATTTTAACTATGCAACTCTTCTGAGACACCATCACCTCTTATATTTATGTGAACAATAATTATCATGTCTTTTATAGATGCCAAGAGGGGCGCAACCAATCACATCATCCACCTTCAAACCGTCTTTATAATAGGTTTGTTACACTTCTGAGTTGCGTTTTTTACAGTCATCACTTGCCATTTTTATTGATTTAATCTGTTTTTTGTTTTACTCAGGGAGGACAGACTAGTCAGTCATGTCCAGGACAAGGGTCTTCCTAAGGGGCACAGACATCCTGCACGTTTTTGGGATGGCAAAGAGCAGCCATATGAAGCCCAGATCTGGCACCACGACTCTACACGCTCATTCCACAACCGAGCTGGCAATGGTTATCTAACAGGGCCAGGAGACTACGCAAACTGGAACAACAATGGTAACTCTGTGGTAAGACCTGCTAAGCTATGAAATATATATATTATTTTATACTGCAGTCGTCATGTGTTGAAATGTTGATGTTGGCTATCTGTGTTAGCCCCTTCACCGCAGCAGAGAACACCCAGCACTGCCAGAGAGATTTGCCCCCTCAGAATGCAGAAGGAGCTTTCCAGGTCGAATGTTAAACAACAGACCAGGACCCTGGAAACGACCAGCCCTCCACCAGCGGAGAGACCAGTTTCACCAGCACAGCCCACCCCAACCTTTGTCCCCTCGGGAAGAGTGTCCAATCAAAAGGAGAAGGGACTCTGGCCCGGAACAGGTAAGGTCATGTGACCAAGGGACCAGCAGTTTTTAAACAGCAGAGAACCTGGTGTGGAGCCTCACGTCACTAGGTTGCTTGTGCAGTGAGAGATGAAACAATACACTGCATGAGTTTTGTTTCTATGACAACATATAACCACTATGTCTGCACATATTAACACAGACACTGGAAAAGCCTTACACTCTATGACTGATCAGCATCACAAATTCTACCTGAAAGAAATGTGCTAATTCAGTCATTTTTCATTATTATTTCAGTCATCTCATCCTGGAACAAGGCATGTAAATTTACTTGCCCATCCTCCAACACCTCCACGCCACCATCGCAGCAACCAAGACGACTGGAAACCTCCAAGTGAACGGCCAGGCCATTCTCAACACTCTGATTGTAGGCCCTCATCATCTCAGCATCAGGTGCACACATCTTGTGGCTCAGATCTGTAAGACATTAGTATTAAAACTAAACAGACTAAAACATCAGGCTTAATATTTGCAGGAAACCTTTAAACCTCGCACTGGAGGAAACAGCAATCTAACGTCTCCAAGCCGAAGCTGTGGCAGCCAACCACTGCCTCCTGGAGGCAGGGAAAGGATGAGCGCAAAATGTCCTCTTCACCAGCAGATCACACCCGTGTGCCTTATAGCCACCAGAATCATCATTCCCACCATCAGCGGCACACTGGCCACAGCAGAGCTCAACAGCACAACACCGCACTGCACCCTGTGGTGGAGAAGGACTCACGGAGCCATCACCACAAACAAAGCACAGTGAGACATCTTACTTCTACAGAATAAACATAGATATTGTTTGTGGATTTGTTAAAGAAAAAGTCAGTGTAATCATAGACTGCACACTCTTTGACAATGGTGCCTGGGAATATTGAGTTAGTTTACCATCATATATATAAAAAAAGTCAATATTTAGAATGAGGCAATGATATTTTACTAAATTTGCAAAGAAATCAATAAATGTCTTGTTTTACTCTCCAGGAGGCTCAGCGCAGGGGAAATTCAAGGGATTCTGGTCCCTCCAAGGCCTCTGCTCCAGACTCGCCTTCATCCACCCAAAATGGACATTCCACTGTCCCATCCAGCCTACCTTTGCATGGGAGAGACAGTTCACCAGTCTCTCTCCAGAGCAATCCTGGCCAAAGTGTTCATCAGAAACTCCACGGAAGTCCCAGTCATAGTCCGATTTCCAGCCCTTCATTTACACCATCCACTGCCGGAAGCATGGGCCCTAAATCCAGCTCCTCAGACAAAAACAGAAAGTCCTCACAGCACCTCTTTTCTCAACAGTTGTCTCACAGGTCCAGAGAAAACCAGCCCGAGAAGAAGATGAAAGAGAGTAAAATTAAAAGCAAACAAAAAGATAAAAAAGATAGAACAGGTGGAAGCACACACAAAACAAACAGAAAGGCAGATGAAATAAAAAGGCGGAAGAAAAAAGAAGAAAAAACATTGGATGAGAGGAAGAAAAAAAGGAATAAAGCATTACAAAAAGACTGTAAGTTGGGTTCAAAAGAAACATTTACTTTTATCACGAGATGCAATTCTTCAGGAGAGGCCAAAGCAAATAAATTGGAGAATCACAAGCACAGGGAGAGGAGTGAAGGATCTGACAAGGCACCCCACAGACTGACTGCAAATGCTCAGAATGCTTCAGAGATTCACTCATCCCCTGGTAGAGCCAGATACAACTCACCAAAGCCATCCCTGAAATCTAATAATCACAAAACCCCCAAAAAGAACAGCAACAGCTCAAAAGTTCACTTAAAGAAAAAACTCAAGCGACCTTTACATTTAAATAGCAGCCCCAGAGAAGATAAAACAAGTAAGAGGGCCACAGTTGTTTCACTTCCATCAGAGGAAAAGCCAAAAGTTAATTCCAATGATACACTTCCTTCCTTGTTGTATAAAGCCTTAGAGCCACTCAGTACAGCATGCTCAGTTAGCTTAGAGCAGCCCGTCCGTGGGAAAGAAATTGGGAAGAGACCAGTTCTCAGTGCCCCAGATCTGCAGCCTGTAGCCATCTTGGGGAGTTTGAGGGATTCTGTGGACAATCCTGCTAACAGTCCACCTGTGCTCAGCTGGCAAGGCTCTCCGGTATCTATCGAAGAGGAGGATGAACTTGAAAAGGGAGTGTTAAGTAGACCTGTCCTGCAACCCAGCCCAACCCAGTGCTACTCTCCTTCTTCTGGAGATAGCGAAGGCATAGAAGAAACCACTAAGGAGTCCTGCGAGGCTGAATACTGCAGCACAAGCATTTCTGAGCTTCCCAAACCAGCTGCAGTTGAAGAGGACCCGAAGGTGGTCAATAAGAATGAGGTGCACAATCATAAAACAGGAATGGATCATGTCTTCAAAAGCTTGGCCACATTTCTTGGAGGGAATAGAATCCCTTCTCGGGGCGGGCCATTTGGCGGTCCTCCTGGTATTGACACAATAGGCGTGAAATACTCCTCATCTCTCTCAATAGAACCGGAGATCCACTGTCTTGAGAAACTTGATTCCTCCACTTCTTTAAAACCCACCCCGTTATCAACTCACGCTACCTCAGATGCATATTTAAGTCAGTCTCTCAATGACAACCCCATGCAGGAAAGACAGAAGGACAGCGGTAACATTATTAAATTGGAAGTGATAGACAACAATATGGAGAGAAAATCAGAGAGGACTCAGAACCCTCTTTTGGCCGGCTCACTTAGCGCTGAGTTCACACTAACCACCACGCATACAACTGCACTGACAGGTTTTCTTACCATCCCTACCAAAACAGAGCGAGAAAACACTGCAAATCAAGGGTGCCCTAACCTGGATAGAAAAAGAAAACACCAGAGTGAAGATGGAAACCATAAAGAAGAAGTAAAGACTAAGAAAAACAAAGTTGAAAGCAGCACTGTTTGTAATAAAAACATTGCAAATGAAATTGCGGTTGAATATAAAATGCCGGTGTCGATTTCAGTGCCAGTCATCTGCAGAGACCTGCTCAAATGCCAGATTCCTCAGAAAAATAAAACTTTACACGGCAAAGAAAGCCCAACAGAAAAGCCACACACAGGTAGCATCAAGGCCACCCAAAAAACTTTAAAAAGGGAACAAGCGGGTGAGACTAATGTATCGCAGGCAGCTGGAAACACGACCTCGAGTTCAGCTATAACAATCAACACGTCAAAATTATCTGTCTCTGCACCAGCACTGAAATCCCCCAACTTATTACCTCCAGTGGACCCCCTGAAACTGAAAGCATTGACTATGGGCCTGTCCAAGGAGCTGAAGATCCTTTTGGTGAGAGTAAAGAGTGATGGAAGACAAACATTCAACATCGCAGAAGTGGATGAGCAGCGAATCCCACTGTCCACGATCAACATTCAGAACACAGGCTCTGAACTGATCAAAGCCTGCAAGTGAGTGTAGCATCTAATTATAATGTTTGAAGCCGTCTTTTCATGATGAGTTATGTCTTTTATACTTTTTACCTCTTCGTTCCAGGGGAACCAGGGTGAAGGGAAAATTCAAGGAATCTTACCTGCTCCCAGCCTTTTCTGTAAAGCCCAACATTGGAATCCAGACTCTCATTCCTCGAGAAAAACTCAATCCTCCCACACCGAGTATTTATGTAAGTCCTCCACAAGCCATACAACACCATCAAGCGTGTCTCATGTACCGTTCTGTGCAAAGTGCAAACAGAAACAATCAGAAAAAACCAGCTCGTTTAGGATGAAGGTGCAATTATTCAATGTGACTTCAACCTCCGACTGGAGCATCATCATCGTCAGCATGGACACTCTCAAAGAGAAATGAGAAAACTATGTGGACACTAAATGTGTGTAGATTTGACAAACCAGGATAGGTCCATGCCAAAGCCAGACTGGAAGATTTGTGGGCTCTGTTTCTGCCAGTGCTAATGGTGATATTGACCGAACTGCCAATCATTTGTGGTGCTGTTTTGTTTGCAGTTAGAGAGCAAGAGAGATGCCTTCTCCCCAGTTCTCCTTCAGTTCTGCACCAACCCTAAAAATGCTGTCACTGTCATCAGAGGCCTTGCTGGCTCCCTCCGCCTTAGTAAGTTCAGACACTTATTTATACACGTATTTCCATGTTTTAATAAGGACTCCATTCCCATTAAATTTGCTGCTCATCTTCTGTGATTCACCGATATGCGATCAACAACCAAGTACTTTTAATTTGTAATAAGGTACTACACTATATTCTAAGATGAATGTAAATATGAATGTCAAATCTTTAATAACTAAACATTTTAATACATTTGATTTATATTAAATGTGGAGCCCTTTTTCACACTTTGTGGGTGACTTAGGCCGTGCAAATATCACACAAATTGTTTAATGCACTGTTATTCTTTAGTGCTCCAGCTGCAGTTCCATCTGTGCGCTAATTTTTATTATATTAAATTTTAACTTAGGGTCTCATTAACTTCTAAATAAACACATCACAATAGGGAAACCAGTGTGACAAAAGAGATATGAACAAAATACCAACAGTATGAGGAAAGTTCTTTAGCTCAATACCAAAGATTATCATAATTTGTGCTTTGCTTTTTCCCCATGTCAGATCTTGGACTATTCTCCACTAAATCCTTAGTGGAGGCCAATGCAGACCATGCAGTGGAGGTGAGGACTCAAGTTCAACAGCCTGCCGATGAGAATTGGGATACTAAAGGCTCCTTACAGACATGGCCCTGTGAAAGCAGCCGCTCACACACAACCATCGCCAAATATGCTCAGTACCAGGCTTCCAGTTTTCAAGAGAGTCTACAGGTAGACATGTTCCCTCATTGAAACAACACATTGACACTAAAAAAACAAAGATATTCAATTCCATCTAAATTTTAAAGCTGCGAACTTGTTTGCTAAGCTCATGTAGATATCTTACAGGATGAGAAAGAGAGTGAGAATGAAGAGGAAGATGAGCAAGACAAGTCCCCTGAACCATCAGCTGCGACAAAAACTGCTCTGTCACCAGCCAACAGTAAAGACAGTTCTGTATCTGCGGCTAGTAATGCCCACCCTGGTCACCAGATTACTAGGTTAGCTAGAATTCAAGTCATGATACTTCTAAGCATTTATCATACATTATACAGTAGCACTGACTTGAGTTTTGGTTCTTTTTTTTTCCAGCTCAGAGCAGAAACAAATAGGAAAGATCATTAAATTTGGGACCAACATTGATCTGTCTGACCCTAAAAGGTAGGGTTTTCATTAGGGCTGCACAGTATTACAGTAAACATTTTGCACATCCGACTGTAGTTAGTGCATATTCCCTGTGCTCTAATTTTCAGTTCATTGATAGAGGTCTGAGTTTTATAATTTTGTTTTACTTGTTGTGTTTAATCAGGTGGAAACCCCAGCTGCAGGAGCTGCTGAAGCTGCCAGCGTTCATGCGGGTTGAATCCAGCAACAACATGCTGAGTCATGTGGGTCACACCATCCTGGGCATGAACACCGTCCAACTCTACATGAAGGTGCCAGGCAGTCGCACTCCAGGTCAGAATTTACCAAAGACACACTGTCAATGCTCTTATTTAAAAGCAAGCGTTTTCTAATGTTTCTGGCATAGATTAACTCTGTTTGTTTTCCCATCAGGGCACCAAGAAAACAACAATTTCTGCTCAGTCAACATCAACATTGGGCCTGGTGACTGTGAGTGGTTTGCTGTCCATGAACATTACTGGGAAGCCATCAACAAATTCTGTGAAAAGTGAGTATAAATCCTCTAAATTTCTAAACTCAATATGTGTAAGCAACGCCTTTCTTTGTTTGTCTTCAGGCATGAGGTAGACTACCTAACCGGGTCATGGTGGCCAGGTCCTTGAAGACCTCTACAGCTCCAATATCCCTGTTTACCGCTTCATCCAGAGACCGGGCGACCTGGTGTGGATCAATGCAGGGACTGTGCACTGGGTTCAGGCCGTGGGCTGGTGCAACAACATTGCCTGGAATGTAGGACCACTAAACTGTGAGTTACAAAGCAAGGTGACATCTGAAATTACTAATTCAAAATAGGAGTAGGAGTGAACATGTTGCCTACCTTCAGCCTTGGCTGTTTGTGTTTTTTTCTCCCTCAGCATACCAGTATCAGCTTGCTCTGGAGCGCTTTGAATGGAACGAGGTGAAGAAGGTCAAGTCAATTGTCCCAATGATCCACGTTTCATGGAATGTGGCCCGCACCATCAAGATTACAGACCCAGACACTTTCAAAATGATCAAGTAAGATGTATCTTCTAAAAGTAACTTTGCAGAATCTGCACCTACCGAGAGCAATCACACTACTGCAAATGTGTGGAGAGTTGTGTTAATGTGAAGGGCTTTAGTGAGATGGCAGCATGCTCTGTAACTAAGTTGAACTGTAACCTGAGATACATAGATGAGTATTGTCAAGCCCAGCCCACAGTAGGGTCCAAAGAAGGGGTTACACTCACTGCTTCATTTGACAAGACCATTATTATTTGAGTAGTTACATAGTTTAATGGTTGTGAAGCTATATTTTTAAGGTAAAACATTGTGTCAAGTATAGTGTGCAAGTGTAATTTTAATCTGTTTAAACATTTCCCATCCTCTCCACAAATTATCCAGACACTGCCTGATGCAATCCATCAAGCACATCCAGATTCTCCGAGACCAGCTGGTTGCTGCCGGGAAGAAAATCTCCTACCAGAACCGTGTGAAAGATGAACCGGCTTATTATTGCAATGAGTGTGATGTAAGTGCCTTTTTCTTTTACCTGGTGGTGGATACATTGTTTAGATTCATACCAGACGTGTGTATTTGTGCAGGTGGAGGTGTTTGACCTGCTGTTTGTGACGAGTGAAAACAGCAGTAAAAAGTCCTACATGGTGCATTGTGAGCACTGCGCCCGAATGAAGAGTCCGTCTCTGACAGGAGTAGTAGTGCTTGAACAGTATCGGGTAGAGGAGCTGATGAGAACCTACGACAGCTTCAGTTTGGTCAGTCTGACTTTACAGAAATGTGATTACTGTACAAAGTGCAAAAAGGTTGTCTTTTATTTGTGCATCTTAAACGGAGATTTGATTGCATCTACTCGAAAAATTTCAGATTCACCCTATAGTTGGTCATTTTATCTTCATTTGACCCTTTCTCTCAAAACATTAAAACATTGAAAGACTTTGAGTTTATGTCTATTTGGGGCGACGTTAATTTTTAAGACATTGGGGGTCTATTACAAATGCAGACTTCCCAGAAACAGCAGTCATGATGTTCCCGAGTAGGTTTTTTGAGAAGTCTTGAGAAGCAAATACACTCACTATTGCCCAGTTCTGTGTAACTAATTTACCATTATGCCTCTCAAATATTTGAAATAAATTCTTTCAAATTCTCCAGCGTTGTAGAAGTTTTAATGTTAAAAGGTTACTCAGACACTATTAGTGGCTTTCCTAACTCTTTTTTCTCTTTCTCCCTGCTGCAGGTGCCGCAAATCTCAAAGTGACAGCTCCTCCTTGGTGTCTTTCAGCCATAACCAAAACTCTAATGGTATCTAAATCAGCTAATCACGTTTACTCGGTAGTGTTTACATCACACAAATACAACACAGATACTTAGCCAATCCAACAATAGCTCACCGTCTTCCCCAACCGCTGATTGGACGTGTGTTTTGAAATAGAATGACTAGACTGGTTACCTTTCATATAAGAAGCATTTTTACGAACCAATGTGAGCTCTGCTAGCACTGTAAATCAGGTTCTCTGTTAAACGGACACTGCTGTGATTCAAAAGCGTCAAGTAGCCGGTTTTGTGTGTGATTCAGGTACTTTTATGCAAATTTACTAGAACTTTTTTACACCAATCTAGTTATTCTATGTGTCCATGACTTTGCTGTGATTCTATTGTACCAGCAGGGGAATTGCTTCACACAAGTAGCTGATTGTCACATTTGGCATTGTATTGGTTCCTGTTCTTGTTTGGTATTCAGGTAAAGTGTCACATTTGTAATTCTTGTGTGTATACTCTTTGAGGTGCTATTCAATTCTTTATTTATTCCGCTTAGACAAAAAAAACGTACCAGCCTAGAAGTACACCACATTGGCCTTGTGAACTGTATTTAGAGGAGAGCTAATTAGTGACTCAATTGTAGACACAATACAATTTTTTAACTATACAAATGAATCAAACAGTTTCTCTAAAATACGGGTTTACAATGAATATGGTTTCATTCTTAGTTGGAAATCCAGTCTATGTGGAGAGCTAGATTTCTTTTTCAGCTAAAAGGTGTTTAGTTTAGTTTATATTGTACATCGAGAAAAATTAAAACATGATTTTTATTTTTGGAATGGGAGTGTCATCCCAGTTTTATACCTTTTATGTTGCTATGTTCTTGTTTCTAGATGAGAAAATGAATAATAATTGTAAATTGTGCATTAACTTATAGGATTCACACTGGTGTGCATAGATGCAGTATAAAAGATGGACATTTTTTTTTGCTAAGTGGGTGCTGAGCTCATTGAAGTCTGATTAAGTAATAATGTCCCAAGAGACACACAATCAAAGCATGCAAGCCAATGAGGGCAAACGAATGAGCAGGGGACACGTCAGTGTTTCATTTCTTCCTCTACAGTGAGTTCTCACGGTGTGCACTGCTCCAAGTTAGGTAACATGTTTTAGTTTTTAGCACATGAATCAAGACATGACAAGAATAGCCAGGTCTCAAATCAGTTTTTTAAAGACGAAGACATGTTTTCTTCTAAGGCCAAATGTCATGTAAACAGATGAACTTCCAAAAGGACCCATCCAGTTTATACCAATGTCATGAACTGATACATTTTACCTCACAGTACCTGGGCAGCAAACACCATAATACAGTAGTGATATCCTCATAAACATTACATGACTTCAAATCAAATTTTGTGTATATATACATCTCCTAAGCTCTGTTCCCTTGCCTCTGTCACTCTGTGCACACCATGCAATGTACATAAAGTATTTGTTTTAAAGTTTACTGCAAGAACCAATGTAGTTTTGTTCTCAGTCAAACGTATTATTTATACACCTCAGTCATTTGTTTCTGTTTTGTTGTTGCTATAATCTAATACCTTCTAAAATATTCTGTTTCACTGCAGTGGGGTTTTTCATCCCACTTTTATACCTCTTTTTTGTTGTCATTTTCTGTTTTTTTGGATACCAGAGAAAATGAGAAATTGTAAATGGTGATATTATTTATACTGTACATGGTTGTTTTGCTGATATTTATTGCATATCAAAGGTACTTCACTCAATAAGGGGCTACAAGGTATTTTCACATGTACAATGGTAATAGAGTATGGATCATAGGGGGATGTGCAATCAGAGGGGCGGATTATATAGATGGTGCTAGACCCCTCCTTGCCTCGATGCCCCTCATTTACAGTATATAACGATGTATGGGTGCAACTCAAACCCACTGTTGGTGCTTTGAACCATTACAATACTGGTTACATAAATAAAATAATGTCTTTGTACTGTATCGAACCGATGAATTTCAACAATTCAACATCTCCTGCAACTCGCTTCCATTGTATGAAACTCATGAAGTTGTGAGGCATTAGTGGATTTTGGACAAACATTAGCGATAGTTCTTGTAATTGTAATTCTTGACACTTTTGCAGAGACTTTTAGGGATGTGACATGTAATGGCGTTGAGGTTCAGTTTCTTTTTCCGTGTCTTGTCTTCATTTGAATTATTTGACTGACGTAATAATCCCCTCTTTACTCGTTTGATTCATGCTGCACTTATTCTTTGGAGAAGTCACATGGAAAAAAAAAAAAAACCTGAGCCAGACCTGTCTTAAATCCCTCTGTGATTTTCTGTGACATATTGTATTGTTGTTCAAGAAAATAAAATTAAAAAATGTTTTGATGAATTATTTAATTATATGGTAAATTCCTTTTTCACATTTGAAGAGTAAGGATTATGTCAAACGCTTTCACACACACAAACATAACATTTATAATTGTCTACATGATATCTTTATAGCTACCACTAAATACTGCAAAGTCTTATCACACAAACTGATGCAAGAATAATGTTCATTACAAGAGAGACTGGTGAAGCTTGTACTATGACTTTTCTGATTTGTTCATGCTAAAACTAAATGCATGATCAAATCATGTTAATGCTAAATGGAACAAATATTGCTAAAGCTAATGTATTTATAAGAAAATAACCCGCTCTTCCTGTCACTTCTCCACTTTCTCGTAGAAGCACAGTAGAGTTAACAGTTAGTTTGTAAGTCTCTAGATTTCAATTAAATTCAAGTTGTCGTTTGGGCTGAACACATTTAACCCCAATAGCTAGCTATTAATGCAAGGGCGGGCCTTCACGCCTGTCAATCACCAAATGCGGAAGACGATTGGTGCTTCGGTCACTGTGTCTTTGTGCTCGGTTTGTAAAAATAAGCCCCTTTTTCTTATGTTTGTGGAAATTTCCATGTGGTGCCATCAAAACTATAAACACTATGTTCTAAAATCTTCCACAAAATATAATAAAATAAAAAAACATACATTTTATCTTTACATAGTAAATGTTTAACAATACATTGAAAAGCTTACTTGACTTTGCCCCTGCATTTTAATCTATATTGTATCTGCTGTATAGCCTATAAGCAGCATTTACTGTAGCTATATATGAATAAATGTTTGCTTAGTCTAGTCAGTGTTTCATTGAAGTGTACCTAATTGAGGTAAATGGGCTACTACTCTTAAGCTAAAGAGCTATGCTAACTGCTAAAACTAAAAATCCAGTGTTAGCCAAAATGAAGCAAAAAGTTAGCACGACAATTAAACTTTTTTTACAGCTAAAAAACTTTGACCAACTACTTAAAGAATAAGTGGTATTAGAATAATAAATAGACCAGCTGAGCTAAAATATTAAAAACATCTTTCTTTTGTATTGACCGTAGTTTACATTTCTCACTCCATCAGCTGCAGCACACACGATGACGACTAGATGGCGCTAATGGATCATTTTTGCTTCACTTAATTGGAGTAAGTAGACTGCTGAGGGAGTGAGATGTCTCATTTTCCTCCCCTTCTAGCATTTTTCATCTTGTCAAAGCTGCAGCTGCTCCATTTAAAAAGCAAATCTATTACAGAAAGTATGAACTCTTTGAGTGATTATATTTTTCCCACAAGTATTTAAAGAAAACATAAGTGGACCATAAACCACTGAACTACAGTCGGTAAACAGTTTTTATTGCAAGTTACTATTCTTGACATGTGTTAGTCAGGTCAGAGGTGAGAGGACAGGAGCTTGCCAAAAGTGCAGATGGTGGGACATCTCATCGTAAACCGGGACCACAGCAGCGGATATCCCTCTTCCAAGGACAGGAAGACGGCTCTTCCTCTAACAGCCGCTTAAGATTAACATACAGAAATACTAACATAGAAACACTAATTGTTAATGGCACTATTCATAAGCAGTCTAAACAAATTTGTCACTTTTTGAACCCTGTCCAAAACCGGCTGTTGTTTTATTCCCCTCAGCAGAACAGTATCTCTATTGGCTCTTTGATCACTCGTTGTTTCTCTCTTCACCGGCTTTTCTCATGGGATATATATCTGCGATGTTGAGAAAACAAATAAACAAAAGTTACCCTTAGTGGGAAGGAAAGTTGAGACTTCATATCACTCTTTGAACTGCCTTTTTTTGCCGGAAAATTGGTCAGCATTCCCCCATTCTCATTTCCTTTAGAAAGCAGAGTTCTGTTTTGTGTCAAAAGGTCAAAGGTTAAACCTGTGCCCTGGTTGCTTGTCGAACCAATGTTAAACTTTGACATGACCTTTGATTCCTATGAAAGAACAACAGGAAAACTGTCCTGGATTAGCATTTTAATACATTTTAAAACAGTAATCAAATTACTTTTACTACTAAATCTGACCAAGTGCTGAAGTCTTTTTCAGTTTTCTTCAGTATTGATATGGGTGTCTGCAGATTAGTAAAGATAATTTGGATTTGCTTGTTCAGTGAAGATACTGCTGCATTTCTAAAGCTTAGTTTGCACTGACAAAGAGATTTATTGCACTATGCTGCTAGCTAACCTTTTACTGGTGTTGGTTTGTGTGGCACAATATTATGAAGAAAAAAGTATCTGAACAGAGTCTATGAAAGAGGAGTATATAGACGTAATAGTGCTATGATAAACGCAGTTCTTTTTGTAACAGCATTATGCAATAAAATTAGATTTTCATAAGAGGAGATTTTATCATCCTGTAGCAGTTTGAGTTTTGTAACCTGCCTCGTTATCAGTATTTGAAGTAAAGAAAGTGGTCTGTGCGAGTGTTAAGTGTCATGGATTGAGCAGCACACTCTGACTCCCCTAATCTCTTCAAATAAACAGTGTTCCTCCCTCCCCCTGGCTCCACAGCGGGGCTCCGGGGTTATCAGACAATCCTTCCACTGCTCCCCTGCTCACACACCAGCCCAGCCAGCATTTGCATAAGCAGCACACAGGATACCCACACACACACGCACAACACTGGCTCATATCTCCAAGCGGAGTCAGAGTGAGGAAACAGAATGTCAGGGAAGGAAGCACTGAAGCCAGTAGGAAAGCACAATTTGGTTCTAGTCTGACTCACTCCGGCAGGTCTAAGGTGGAGGTCCAGTTTGTTCAGAACAGGGAGCTCATATCTGATGTTTTTTCTATTCAACAGGCCAAAAGGAACAAGGAGAAAGTTCTAAGTTGTGGTCAAAGGGGAATCATCACTTGACTTGCGCCTCTGAGAATACACCCGAGAAGGAAAATTCTTGAAATTCTCTTTGTCTCTCTCCACTCACCGCTGCTCAGGTCTGTGAGAGTCCCATCATCTGCTGCCACTGGCGGACCACATCTGCAGTCTTTACAACACAGTGAGTTAAAACATTTATTAGGGACTACACACAAAACATATCAGGTACGTTATTATGTATTATTATGTTTTAAGATTTTGTCAGTTATCTCAACAATCTATGAATAATTGCAATAAAAACACATGGTACACTTTAGAAACCACACTGACTTTTCAGTCTGTATTATTTATTATTCAAGTTAACTTCATGAAAAACTTTTCTGGAAGTTGTAACCTAATTAATTCCAATGTTCACAGTAGTGGCTATAAATACAATTTCTTTAAGAAGTGATGAATATGAGACAATGTAATTGGATGATTCAGTTCCATGTCTCTGCACAGACATGGTATTATTTATATATATATATATATATATATATATATATATATATATATATATATATATATATATATATATATATATATATTCTTTTTTTTATATTCGTTCATATTTCATTAACTTATTATACTTTTTTACAATAACAACACATAAAATATTACTATTATAGTAGCATTATGTAATTGTGTAATTCATCATAATGTGACACGGAGACTGGTTCTCACACATCTACTGTATATATTTAGTTTGGATTTTTTTTCCAGGTGTTTGTGGCTCATTGTTCAAATTTGTGGTTATGCTGGAGTTTGGAGGTGGGGTCACTGGAGCCCATTTCCTCCAACTTAAAGCGGGGCAGTCTGTAGAAACTTTCCACACCTTTCAGCAATGTATTTAAGGAAAACTATTATCTAATGCATTCAGCTTCCCACAATTTTGTGCTGCAAAAGCTGTTTAATGGGAGCTTATATTAAAAATAAAATCAAGTCATTGTATCTAGTGTCTAGTGTTTTTATGCAGTTTTTTTAAATATGATGTTATTATGTATACTTTATTATTGTATACTTAGTATGTATATTTTGACTTGAAAACATTAGAATTTCATTATTAGTGAGTTTATTGATGGCATCAGCAAAATGCAGATCTATATAGGATGGAGTCAAGAGCTTCTGCCTTTAAACTGAACTGAAAAGATGTAAATTGTGTAGATTTTGTATTCTTGGTGGCCTTTCAACTGACTAAACTTAAAGAAATTCTGCACAGGACTGGAGACCTGATTTCTTGCTTTAAGGGAATGCAGTCTTAAAAGTATTTACAAATGTATCTCAGAACTATTTATTAAGCACTTTGCACATTAGCACAAAGGGTTTGTGCATTTTTAAACTAGATTCTGAAACTGACAATCTTCTTTTGAACTCTTCTTTTCCCAGGATTGTACCATGAGTCTGTCACGGAACGGAACACTGGAGAAGACTATGTCGAGCAGACCCAGTCTGAGCTCAGAACCCCGTCCAGAGCGGGGTCCGGGGCGGTGGTACCCCCTCCATACTCTTTGGGGGGCAGTGAGGCAGCAGACACACCTCCGGAGTTACGTGGCTCTTTGGACTGCTGGGCCTGCTCTGTGCTGGTCACTGCTCAAAACCTGGTCATTACCCTGATCAACGCCGGATTGGCCAGCATTGTGTTCGGCACCATCTTGACCCCTGCCCTTGTTATGATAATATTCGGCTTCCTTTGCCATTCCACAGTGAGTCATTCTGTACAGTCTATTTCTTCACTTTGGGTTTACAGAATACAGGAAGGATTTGAGATGGTGTGTCAATTATACTGCAGCTTTGGAAAGCCATTGGCACACAAAAAGCAGGGAGAATGTTTTTACAAAAATTGACACTGTTTTCTAAGGTCTTATTAGATTTTCTTGGAGATGTGTTTAATTTTTAGCAGCTGTGACTACATTGACCTGTGTCCTCTGGGCAGGGGAGTGTGGTGCCCAGAAATGGGAATTCTTTCTAGTTTTGTCAGAAACTGGTCTTGTCATTGGGGTTGTCCTATAGCCGGAAGGTTGGCGGTTTCATTCCCTCTCTTCCCAGTTCTAACCTTTGGTCAAGAAACTTAACCCACCTTGCTTCCAGTGACAGCACTGTGTGAGTATGTTATGAGGAGGTCAGAGAGTATGTAGGAGCAAAAATGGCTGCCACATCTCCACCACCAGTGTGTGACTGTGGTGTGAATGAATAATGGAGCGCTTTGAGATCCTTGAAAAGTGCTATATAAATCCAATCTATTATTATTATTATTATTGTTTACTTTCCAGTTAAAAAACAATCATCACATAGTGGAAGCCCCTCTGTTTTTCAGTTCTTTACACATACAAGAATGTTTTTGAGTGTGTATCTCTCAGCCAATCACAGCAAAATCACACAAAATCAGTCTGACAACAAATAAGTGAACATAGATTATTAAAAGGACACAATAAACAATTTCCTTACTGGTGGGCGTCATTGTATAAGAATTGGTTCTCAAATGACTTACCTTTTTTAAATAAAGGTTTTAAATAAAGACAGGACTAAAACAGTACTACTTTAACTGGTATTGTGTCACTTTAGTGGAAACCATGAATCATTCCTCTGTCTCCAGGTGCGGCCTCATGGGACGTCTGTGTACTGTTCAGACCTGTTGGACGACGGGGGCTGTGTGGCTCTGCTGGTGGTGGGCTTTCTCTTGTTGACCCCGCTGTTGGTCCTGGCACTAGCCGCTTACTGCCGTTTGGCCCGTCACCTGCAGCTGGGCCTGTGCTTCATCCCCTACAGCCGGGCCGTGTATAAGAACCTGCCGTCCCGCCATAGGGGGGCAGGTAGCTGCTGCAGCCAGCAGGGGGCAGTGGACCAAGAGGCCAAAGGTAGTGTGTGGGTGTGAGAGACACACTCCAGGGACAATATCTGGATCAGTCTTTACAACAAACTGCATGAGAATACCCTATAGCATAGTTCTTTTTTAAAGCAACTGTAAAAATCTATATAGTTTACTATCTCCATGTTATCTTTCAAGTAATCAATTTTATAAGTGTTTTTGTTACAGTCATAATGAATTTGCTTAATAACTTTTAATAAAAAAATATTAAAGCGTCTCTCAGAACTTTCTGCTCTGAGCCTGTGAATATTTTGACAAATAATTTAGATAAATACATGAACAATACAATTATATTAAAGTCTCACTAACAATTGATTCAACGTGTGAATTCTTAAGATAATATTATAGATTATATATTAGGACTAATAGGATATATATAGATATTACCTTTTCTGGCTAGTAAATCATTTATAATATTTTATACATACCAATTAGTTATAAGTAATACACAAAAGTCAGATTAAGACACAACTGCAATTCCATTTTTCATTCTTTTGTTTTGTAAAAAAAAACAAATTATGAGTAATTTGAACTATTGTTGTGTTTATGTTGCATTTACGTTTAATTTAATGCATCTTACTTTAACTTGTGCCATGTAGGCTTTAGATTTAGCTTAAAAGGTTGATACAAGTCGCACTGTACGTCCAAATACACGTAACGTTTGTTATTGTTTATTCACATTAATGTTTAAATAAAATTGGCTGTAGCTTTTTAGGGGGTTGCATCTTGGGATCGCTTAAATAGTATGCCCATAAACATTGTCCTGGAGGTATCACTACTGTACTAGACCACTAGGTGATGCCAGAGACAAACCATTAGAGACAGAGCAAATTTACACAACTACGCCGTTTAAACATTTGAAAGAAATATAAACCTTTATTCATATATAAATTACACATATAAAGTTCATGGGGTGCTTTTACACGTGTATACCTATATTGTTGTGGATAAAATCAGTGTCATGTTTTATGGTAATATTGTGCTTTTAATGAGTTTCACATTAGAATTAGTGTTCATTTGAAATGTTGTGTTACCTTCCATACTGTGATGGACGTGTGTGTTAACATGGCTGGTTGTTGATGGTTGTTAATAAATTGTGATGCTGGGGTTTGTATGGAGCTGTGAAAGCACCAGGAGCCAGAGTCCCACGTCCCTCTTCATTCACTTGGCCCATGATGATGTAGTTAGCTCCTTGTGGAATAAAACAAAACAAAATGATAAATAAGATGCTCAAACATAGTGTATTAAATATGTATTTATCGTCCAATACCTCTGCGTAGCAATGGGCACTTCCTGCATTGAGACACAAGCTTTACTGACATGGTCTCTCCCACTTGTGAGATTATAAGACGGCCTATCTTATAGGCTTTAATGAGGGACACACCAACACTGATAGTGCCACGGGGTCCAGCGGACACAGAGGTGATCTTTCCAGTCATCACTAAAAATTATCATTTTTGATCAGAACGCTACATGGTACTTTTTTGTAGTTTGTTGTTTGAGGCTTAGGTCGGAGGCTTACCAAATTCACTGGCACAGAAACTGGTTTTGATAGTTCCATCTCGTTTGCATGCTTTGGCACAGAGTGGATTCTGTGCGACTAAAAACACAAATATAATGTTATAAACAGAAAGGGAACAAATGCACCCAAATGACTGACATGAATTTGAACTACAGTACAGTAATAATTATAAAAATAACAGCATTTTCACCTGCCAAGAGCAAAACATAGTTTCCTAATTTCTGATCATAGGCTGCCATAAACCACAAATCTAGATGCTGTAATTTAAACTGAAGTAATTACAGTACAGTGCGCTGTAAATGTAATGCCTTTTCTATTCCAGGTTTGTCCACAAAAAATCAACAATATTTTATTTTAGTATATGATTAGCATTCCATTCAATCAATCATCCATTTAGTTTAGTATAAATTAAGAAAAACCCTTCTAGGGACAGGTGTTGCGAATTAGCCGTGACTTTTACTCTGTGATACTGACATGGGATTACTTTTAGAGGATAATCTATGTTAACTTTATCTGTCCCTTTTCAAATAAACCATAAATAAATAAATAAATATATATATATATCTCCCTTTATGTGTATGTAAGTTGGACTACATGTTAAAAGTTCTGTATGTAACTGTCCTGGCAACACTGTCTGTCTGTTCTGGGAGAGTACTCCTCCTTCTGTGCCCCCCTCTGAAACTTCTCATTTTTTCCCCTGGGAATCTTCCAGAATAGCTTCTGACAAAATTGGATTCTCTAATCCCAATTGACTGTGACCCTTACAGGCCTTCCTTCAAATTATATAGAAAGAAATCTAATATAGATCTTTTATGATTTAATAAGTAAAAATACAGTATGTAGTGTATGCTTTTCACTCACATTTGACCTAGTCTAACTCACTTGTGGTTTTGTAAAAGATACATATTTCTCACCGGGATTTTTCCATTTGGCCTGGTGACTGACCCCCGACCTCTGGTGGGCTTGACTGATTTGGGAGCCTCTGTGGGCTCAGGTGGAGGAGGTGGCACATGTTTGGTAGTGGGTACAGGTGGCGGTGATGTAGTCGCAGGCTGCTTAGGTGCAGCAGGTTTGACAAAAGAAGTTGAGGGGATGATTCTTGTGTTGGCTCGGGAGTCTACTGATGGTACGTGAGATCCATGTGGGACACTGGTGTAGCGGGCCAGGAAGCCATCAGAGGTCACGCTCAGGTCAGACACAAACTGGACCAGCAGCACATTGCCACTGGTGATTATAGGCCTGAGGAACACACAGGAGCCAATGAGCAAGAGAAGATCTTATGACAGCGCTTTAGACAGAAAGGATGATCTGTTACTTACTCTGGAGCCTGATCGCCACAGTATTTCCCAATCAGTCGGGAATCATCTTTCTCCCCACCGTTATAGAACGCCACATAGTCAAACCGGCAGTAGGTGTCAGCCTCAAGCACAAACTTATCAAACCTGACTTGTATGACCTGGTGTCAAAAGCAGAGCCAGACATACCCATTAAAACGTATCAGGACAGAGCTTATGTGTGTGAACAGCAGAAGTGTGTACCAGACCTTATCAGGCTCCACTGTAATGAGCCAGGAGCAGCTGGTTCCTGGTGGGTACTTGTTGTCAGGCCAGTTGGGAGTCATGACCTCTCCCTGGGATTTAGTCATTTTCCCTCCGCAGGTTTGCTGTTCTGAATCACACACAGGAGTCATTAACAGTGTGTAAAGTCTTTTAAATGTTTTTGATGAATGATTTAGTCCAACTACAAACACAACTTTTATGATATTAACAGTCAGCTCAGTGTCAGCTCTGCTCGGATTTCCTAAGATCTCATCCAGCTGTCAAACTCCCTTCCACAGCGGTAAATGAATAAATGAGAACTATGTCAAAAGTTTTGTTGACTATTGTTGATTAAATGTTTATTCATAAATAAAGCTGCTTTATTACATTTTTACTAATAAGCTGACACCACGTAAAATCCAACAGCTTAGACATATAAGTCCCCTGAGCCTCCTCAGATTGTCTGGTGAAAAAAAAGGACCAGGCTTTTTCATCTACAGTTACAAAAATATTTCTAAAACTGAAATAATATGCATAGTTTTAATTCAATAGTTATTTCATTCAACCCTCTCTGAAAATCATTGTTAGTGAGTAAATCAGTTCAGTAATGAAACCTTTTTGGTATTGCCCAACAGTTTTTGATGATGTGCAGTTTGCAGTTGAAGTTAATCACTTACCATCAACGTATGGTTTGGTGCCACTGAAATGAGCCACAAAGCCTCTGCCCTGTGTCGCTTCATCCGACACCATCTCCAGCATCATGGTGTTCGTGGTGGAGATGAGCGCCCCAGGCCGGAACGTCCCACAGAAGCGCCCCAGTTTCTGCACCAGGTGGGAGTGACCATTGTACACATCCAGATAGTCGTAATGGCACTGTGAGTCAGCCTCCAAGGTCGAAGATGCGGAAGGAAAGCATGACCACATTCCCCTCTGGGACCTGAGAAGTGCATAGATGACATCTGAGTCAAACGTTGAGAGACAGAAAGAGTTAACACTGGGTTATTAGTATGGCATTAGATTGACTCACAGTGATGCGCCAGGTGCATTTACTGTTGGGTTTGTAGAAGTTAGGAAACGCCTCACTGCCAACAAAACCTGAGTCTGCAACCAGGTCTCCTCCACAGTTAAACACAGGCCTGTGATCAGGGAACCAGAACAGAGTACTGGTGAGCTATTATTACAAAAGAAAAGAACAAGCACAAGGTCTTTCAAACTTTCACCGAAATATCAAACAGACCAAAAAAAAAAAGAATTAGTTAAATAACTGGTATCTTAAAAACAATTGTAGAAAATTCAACAGAGGATGTCTACATTTACAGTCTGTTATTACAAAGTTTATTGTCTTAAACTGTGTATCTGGCAAATGTCTCAATAATAACTCTGTGGGAAGCAGGGAAGGCTGCCAAACAATCCTGTTTATGGAAATGTAAGCAAAACCTTTATCACTCATTAGGCAAAGAAGCACAAAACTGCACAGCCTCGGTCAGAACAAACTAAAATAAAGAAGAATGGCTCAGACCAGAACCCCAGCAGAGTCAGACGCCTGCTGGTTACAGCCAAACATCCCGAGTGAGTGCCAAGTTGCTCTGATTCAACCCCACAGGCAGACGCAAAAAGCATTAACATCTGGTGCAGTCAAAATGCCTCATTTCAGGAGCCAGAAGTCATCAGGACAACTCTGGCCATTCAAACAAAAGGAATGTTGCTAAAAAGCCTGGAAAGAATTTAGCAATGTGTTCGTTCAAAGTTGTTTTAATGAGCTAAATTTTGTCACATTTGAAACAAGTATATGTTCAACTATGAAAAAAAGATTGATGATAGCTGTAAAGTCATTGTTCCCAATTTAAAAACCTACCTGGCTGGTCCGGCCTCCTGAGCCCTCGTCCATCCCAAAAGCACGGACAAGCACAAGAGACCACGGACGCAACCCCTGTACATCATGATGCACTCCGAGCTGCAGGCAGTGGCAGAAGAGGGAAGGAATGGTAGCAGAAGATCAGAGAGGTGTGGGACAGAGGGGGGAGGAGGAGGGGGAGGAGGAGGTGGAGGAGGAGGCGTCCCTGGACTGAGAGGGCGGGAACAAGGATTGATGCTGGACGGACAACAACAGTAAAAAGTGCGCCATGAAGGGGGATGACGTGACCAGAGGGGTTTAATTAGAGACAGATGCTTCTCTGGAATAACACTGGTTTCGACAAAGGGCCATCTAGGAAAAAGGGGTTTGAGGAATAGTTGTGGTGGAGCTTTTGTGGAATGTTCGAGAATGTTTTTCGCACTACAAACAGATTTCTTCTTCCTGCTGGAAACTTTATAGCCAATGAGACCTAAGGTTGTAAAAGTAGAGGCAAGGCCAGAGGGAGTCAGCGCTTAAACAGGGTCATAAATGATTACATTGCAGCAGGCCAAACGTGACATCTTTAATCTGCAAATTCCTTTGTGGAGTATTGTCGGACCAGGTGCAATTCATCTTTAAAAGGAAATGTAAGGCTTTTATGATGTTGTTAATAATTTTCAGGTTTCACATTTAGAGGTAAAAAGTGGCATTGTGTCTTTTAATAAACAACTATAATGAATTTTCCTGTGCCATATTTCCTTAACCCCCATGAGCTCCTTTGGCACCATCTGAGCCCAAAAAGTGTCTATTAGTCCACCTTCAATCTCCAAAAACAAGAAGATGTGGGAGTTTTCCTGCTGTTGTTTTTCTGGCCTAGATATGAGGCTTGTGTAAGGAAGACGCCAGAAACTCATTTTAAAGACTGCAGAGCCATGACTGACACCTTGATCAAAGCATGATGGCTAGACTGTAAAAACACAAGGCACAGTCTCAGATTACATGACTGGATCACTTTCTTTGGCCTTGCTGACTTGGAAACCTTTTACATGTAATGATTTAAAGACTTTGACATGCTCATCTGTAATAGGGATTCCAACAGCAGGAGCAGGAATGACGTGCTGGATCTGCTCTCAACTGTCATGTGTGGGAGTATCAGTGAGCTGAGCAGAAAGCCAAGTTAAACAACTAGTTTTCTGAAAAAACTCTTTACCAATCTGTCAAGTTAAGTGTTCCATTCCTTGAGTAAGGTCTGTGGGGAAGAGCAGTGGGAGGATGTGACTGGTGAGTGGAGATATAGATGACGAGAGGCTGTGGCAAGAAAAATGGAAAACAAACAGAGAGAGTGAGTGAAAAATTGTTTTCAAATGCACCCTGGATCGAGACCATGTTTCTGATCAATCGCATAACTGTAAGAGAAGTTTATCTATCTTTATACAGCTTTTTAGGCAAAAATAAACATTGGCAAACACTAACACTGCAGGGGTAACAGACCGAAGCTGAGGATTTCATGGCTGTTGTAAATCTGATGTGTCCTCTGTAATTGTGGCTTTATGGACGACAATAAATAAAGAAAATTGTAATACGCAGTAGATCTGGGTTAGGGGTTGTTATTATCATCAGCGGACCTAAAGGCTCCGAACTATTGTGAAATGTTGTGTCAGAAAGCCCAAAGCACTTCATCTTGAGCTTTTCCATCAGTGATACAATCATTACTGTCCTGAGATGTCTCTGAAGAGTTGGCACCAAAAAGTGAGTGTGTGGTATCAGATCAATTAAAAATATTCTCATTTCCTACTTTTTTTCCCTCCCTATTCCAGCATTGTAAACCCAAAAAACTCTACAAATCAACTCATGTGTATGTTGTAACACATTCTATAATATAACTTAACATATGTTCCATTGTCATTATCGATATTCATTTAAGGATCGGCGAGTGTGTCGATTCAAATGGTCAATAAAGCTGGGAGTAAAAGTCATTGCACGTAGGTTAACACATGATAACCAATGTGCTAATCCAATCCATCCATTATCTTATTTCCTTCTGAGTGCAGGGCTGCTGCAATGTCAGTAGCTTTAGGGATCTACTACACTGTTATGATGACGCCTGGTGGTGCAGATTGGGAATTGCACGTCTGTGCCTAACTATCTATTGCGTGCAATTTAAGACAAGGACATGGCCTCTACGCTCTATAATGGAGGGGAGGTCAGGGATTGTTGTGAACTCTTATAACCCAAAGATTCATTTATGTAATCCCTTTAAAGACAGTTTAAATAGTTTACGTTCACTGACTTTGAATTTCTAACCCATTAATAGTTTACCCCTAAAGTGATCTTGACATCTGTCCAGTACTGTTGCTACTGTCTGAGACGTTTATACAGGGCGGCAGTGGCTCAGTGGTAGAGCGGTCGTCCTTCAACCAGAAGGTAGGCGGTTCGATTCCCGCTCTCCCCACAGTTCATACTGTCGTTGTGTCCTTGGGCAAGACACTTAACCCACCTTGCCTCCAGTGGTGTTCCAGCTGTAACACTGGTGAATGGAACCTTAATGTAATCCGCTTTAAATGAAAGCGTCAACTGTAAATGTAACACTGGTGAATGTAAGTGCTTTGGATAAAAGCGTCTGCTAAATGACTAAATGTAAATGTTATATGACGGTAAACTGACTTGGAGCAAATGTGCACATGTCATCTAAAATGTTAGTTCAATTCATGAAACACATTTTTCTTTTGTACTGTTCATACATTTATACTTTTTCATACATGTCATAGCGGGTCCCACAACACACTCACAAATCAAAAGAAGCACACACAAACTACACGTCATCACAGATACTGTTTTCCAATATACATATATTTCATGATGTTCATCAATATAATAAGACATTGATAGATTTACACTACAATTATTATGTACTTCAGTTTTTCATTCAGTTTCCTCTCCTTTAAGTCGAGTCAACCTTGTGTAGATTCTAATCCCAAAACCTGACGACAACACAATGAATCTATCAATAAATAAAAGCAACCAGAAAGTAATAATAAAAGTAAACTGGACACATTGCCTGTGAAGGTCCGGCCCTGTCCCTCCTAAAAGGCCAGACCAACAGAAGCAACGTAGTCCATCCTTAAAAAAATAATAAAAACTATTCCACAAAGAAAGCAAAACCTCTCCTTAAAAATAAACATATTTAAAATAAAATAAAACATTTTTAGATAGATACAGCAATCTGATGTAAACCATAGAATCATTCTAAGCTTCCTGGACAAATTGAAGGTAAAAATACTTTTTTTCCTCATGAACTTCCCATTTACTTTACCACCAGTGCTTGCACACCAACGACTCAGTGACATCTGGAGTTATTAGAAAATTGATGCAAAAGAAAAAGAACAATATTTGGTTCAAAATGAATCATATGACATAGAATATTGTGTGGTTATAGTCCTCCAATGAACATTCAGAGACTCAAAAGGGTCCCTCCTGAAGCTGCGTTCAAACCATTTGGGCGCGACACTGGATTGTAACTCATTTCCTGATTTAAAAAACCCAATTACAAGTGGGAGATAAACTGAAAACACCAAATGACTCGAACACAGCTAAGATGAGATCCCTGAACATTTCTCAAGGTTGACATAAAACAATATTCTCGGTCCATTTTATGTTCCCATTCCACCGAAAATTAACAAACCACAACAGAAAAAGTGCCACGGTGGTAAAACATATGCACACTTTTTTCCCTTACAGACAAAAAAAAAAGCAACCAAACCAAAAAAAAAAAAAAAGAGCACTCACTTTCACCATCGTAACCAATTGGCTGAGCACTCACGGGACAACAGCTGGATTTATGGGAAACACAGAAGTCCTACCCCAATCAGTAGTGTTGTGTCACTTCAGTGGTTAACTCCTGCAGGATGGCTAAACGGGCTGCATATGTAACCCTGGCACGATTTAGTATTGCCATAAAACCCCCAATATATATTTTTTAAATCTTCACTTAGTTTGATAAATACTTTTAAATCTCAGGATATAGGACCCCCAAAACCCCCCGTGTTACAACACCAAACAATGCAGCTTCTTTTTAAGCATTTTCTTATCTAGTTCAACTTGGTAGCACTATAGAGACAGAAAAACAAAAGAGTTGTGCTATTTAAAAGTTACAGAATCGTGTGTTGAAAAAAAGAAGCTCTTTAGAACTCGATTGACAAAAGGTTGAAGGGGGGAATCTGTTTTCTCAAAGCATGCGCTCCATGATTTGGTTT
This sequence comes from Perccottus glenii, assembly GCA_024416835.2. Classification (NCBI taxonomy): domain Eukaryota; kingdom Metazoa; phylum Chordata; class Actinopteri; order Gobiiformes; family Odontobutidae; genus Perccottus; species Perccottus glenii. The sequence goes on along the minus strand of CM044561.2, from coordinate 14,856,808 downwards.
AATTGCATTTGCTGGAATGGCACATTCACAAATGATGTGTAAGGTCTCCATCTAAACAAGGATTTAAGCCATTTAAAACACACTAGGGTCATGTGTACAACCTGTTCTTTCTTTCTTGTTTTTGATGGCAATTGGCAGCTTAAGCAAAAATCTGGTCTTTGGTAATCTTCTTACGTTTTGTTTTTTGTTTTGTTTTTTTGGATGGGGTATGTTTAGGAATAGTCAGATGGGATGTTTTGAAAGAGGACTGGCCGGCAGAACGGAAACCTCTCTGCTTGTGTGGTCAAGGAAACAACGTCGTGACACCACTCTAAGATTTAAGCGGCCTAATCTGGTGGGATAAACTAGGGATATTCCCGAGACCGGGCTATTCTAACACACACAAAGACAAGCACAGCGAAAGGGGAACAAGCTGGTCTATTCAGCTGGTGGGCAGTTAAAAGACTTGCCACAATACAGATCTAGTGATGGTTCCTAGCAGGCATATTCAATCTCAACTGGAATTTCTAAACTTTATAGACTTTTTTGTGACCAAAGCCCTGGCTCAAAAATCATCTAAAGGTACAATAAACCTGGAAAAACAACTTGGAGAAGTAGTCTGGTAGTTCAAGAGCAAACCGGCTAGGGCACCAATGAAAGAAACAACTGCAATAACAACAGCCTCTCCCTTAATGCTTGGCAGTGTACAACGCATAGAGCTGAATTACAAAAGACACAGCAAGCACAGGTAAAGAGGAACTGATTACTCACTTCCTCTTTACCTGCCTATTGGACACAAAAATATACTATAATAAAAATATATTCTATTGTTTTAAAAAAAAAGTAAAAGGCCTTAACTAGAGGGAGAACACTGAGAGAGAACTGCTAATGCTACTCTTTAAGGTGAACGTCGCTGAACTAAACCCCAGCCAGGGGTATTCTTCAGTAGTATATTCCTGGAATTGCAAATAAGGCTGAATTGTTTGCATCTGTGCTTAAGATGGAGAGTGTTTGCTGCACGGGTATCTCCTAGAGGCAGGCTTGTGACCAGCCAGACAGCGCCATCAAAAACAAGGTAGTTTGTGCATTTGAAACAGATCCCTTGCCTGCAGTCAGCCACTACCCTACACTCAAAGTGTAAGGCTGGGTTTAATCGTGAATATTCCACATTAACTAAGAGGAGTGACTGGATACTAAGGCTTTTTGTGTCAATGAAGGCCTGTGATAACTGACTTTATGGAAACTGTGTGTCACAATACCATTTATCTTTTCAAGCCCATGTCCACATCAACATTGCCTCAGTGTTACTAAATAAAATCTTTCAGTTTTCCTATCCTGGCTATCCTAAACTTACTCTTACAGCTATTTTAGTATAACTATTTACTCATTTTGTGTGTATGACCAACCTTTTTCGACACAGGTTTTGTATTTTTTTAAAGATTTTCATGTGCTACAGTATGAGCTTTTGCACTACACTGCAATGAAGGAATGTTCTCGAAATAAGACACTACGCAATATTTCAACAAAAGAAACATCTACAGACATTGGTCCAACTATACTATGGCAGTTTTAAACTTATTCAAAGTTACTGAGGTGTTCAAGCATGCTAAAAGGCAGAGGAGTTTAAGAGTTTGAAGAGCCTATAGGGGAGCAACATTAAAAGTATACCTGAATCAGACTTAAGGGACTGGGACTTTTGACTGAAGGTGTATTTCAAGAGGCATGCAGTGTTTGTATGATCATCAGGAAAAGACTATTCTCCGATAAGCCAGCTAAGTAAAAATTTCTTTCGCTTTAAGGACTGACTTTAGAAAGTCTTAGGTGACAGTGTCTCCTTAGTTAAACTGTGCAAATACACACTGAAAAACTATTAGAGTAAGCTGGGGACGGACAGATGATAAGAACATGCAAGTTACACATTTTGAATAATAGGCAGTAGTTAACGCTGAAGCATACGTGAAAATAATACAAAAATGATAAAATTACAAAATGCACACACACACACACACACCTACAAAAAACAGTATATATCAGAATAAAAGTCTACAAAGAACTATATATATCAGTTATGTAACAATTATCGCCAATCGTTGTTTCCTTTTCTGCTGTTGCATCGTCACAAGTGTTTGGTTCTCAGTAGGCATGGCAGGTTCGAAAAGCCAAGAGTACCCAGAAAGGAGACAGGGCCACAGACTCACAGGACAAATACGACAGGGGTCCAGAGGCGAGGTGGTGGAAGTGGGGGAGCCATGGGGCCCTGAAGGGTTAAGGGGTGTGTTTTCTATCGAGGCTATATCAGGGAGATATATCAGAAATGAGCAATCAGTGATCAATTTGTCATCAATTTGAGGGTTTTTCTGGAGCAAGGAAGTTGGACAGACTGGGGTAGGAGCATCCCTTCTTAGGTGCTGAAGTACACTGTAAAAGAAGGAACAGAAGAGAAGTGAAAAAGCGCTATTTATAATGTGCTATGAGTTCAGCAGAAACATCCATATATTCCTAAAAGGTTCCACAAATGTGTTTAATGTGTTTTCTAAAATTATAATACTCTTACTTTTAATTATAATGTTATTTAATTTATAACAGGCTTATAAATATTTTAAGCTGATACTTTTTTTACACTACACTTGATACGTTGTAGCTACCTTCTTGTGTAACAAACTGTAATAACATGTAACTACATAATACATACATAATGGAATTATGTGTACTTACATATTGTAGGTAGCATTAAGGTTAGGGTAAGTATGTACTATGTAGTTACATGTTGATACAGTTTATTACACAGTGTGTTACAATGAAGTAGATACAATGTATCAAGTGTGTTGTAAATAATGTTTTTTCTATTATAATTATATTAAGATTCTTACCAATAATGACGATGAGGACAATCACACATATCACACCCAGGATAATCATCATCTGTAAGAACAATGCAAGAAAGCCATTAGAGGAACATTCACATGATTTGCGTGCATACACTAATTTACTAGAACCCACATCTTGAAAATGACAGTGTACTTACCTTAGCATTTTTCCACCAGTATTTATTCTTCAGTTTGGCAGCACTGGTCTCAAACTGAGAGGCTCCAGCCTGCAGGGCATCAGCCCTATCGTCCAGTTCTGACAGCTTTGAATCACGCTCCAGAACCTTGTCCACATTTACACGCATGATATCCACCACCTGGGGAAGCACACAACACTATTTAAGTATCTCAACAGAGACACTCCTGACTGACAGCCATCGAGCGTCCAGCCGTCTCTGTCATTAAAGGTTCAATCCAGCATGAACTGAACAATGTACAACATCCTTTGGATTCAAAAAGTGACACTTACCTCATCAACCTGCGCCTGTGTCTGCTGCAGACGGCGGTTGCTGGTGAGGTTGGGAGGTTGATTCCCTCCCTCTGGTGCAGGAGCGCCAGCAGCTGGAGCAGACCTGAAGAAAGAAACAATCCCTGTTACTGACAGCACCGCACATGCAGACCTTCATTAACATTCTGATATTAAATGTGTTAACTTAGCTCCTCTCCTCGACACATTTACAGGCAGATTGTACTTATCAACTGTCCAAATACATATTAACTTCATGAATATAATAATGAAAATGTAATTCAATTTGCCTTTTTGTTTGTTTCCCATAATCTGAGGTCAAGGAGTCACAGATTTGCCGGGAGGACATGACAAACATCTATCTAAGCATCTGTCATGTCTAATTGTACGGTTTCCTTTTTCACATCCTAGTCTCTGGACTGCTCTTACACCACAGCACCAGTAGCATCCTCACTGAATGACACACTGTTTAACTGAGCATGTCATTCACACAGAAAAGGGAATGCGCTGTAAAAATGCCTTGCCTTATTGCTTCTACCTACTGAGCCTTTTGTACGAACACAATGACCAGAATAAATATATTTATCTAAAAAAAAACTAAACTGTATAAAGGGAAAAGGGTATTTGCAATCTCATAGGTGTCACTGTTTTAAAAATGAATAATGTCAATACTACTCAGTTCTGATATTACATTATAGATCTTGTTTGGTTTTTACAGTTTATATGAAAAATTATGCTGTGTGCAAATGATTTAGCATGGGACAAAACTCTGTATAAAGGTCACCTTAGTTTTTAACCTCACTTCCTAATCCTCTAACAACAAATCCTGTTGCAATAGTTAGCCGAATGGTGTTAATGCTTTGTTCAGTTTCATTAGATCACGGTGACTTTTCAGCCCAAGGTGTCCAGTGTAACAATATCCTCCTACTAGATAATATATCAGCTTAAAAGTCACATTAGTAAGAGACCGTTTGGGTTTCAACATTGTGAACAGAATTTAACAATCTACCACTAACAGCTGTCAGTGTACATGGGGAGACACATTAATGGCTTGATTTACTGATTTATTGACAGTAGAGATGTAATGTTCCAGTGTGCTCCTTGGCCTAATGATATTTTCGAGTGTGGCCAGTGCCATAGAAAGAAGCAGGCTGTCTTTTTGAGCTTCAGCACTGGAGAGCGACATTTCAGCACCGGACAGCGCCGCAGGAGCCTGGACCACAGACCGTGAGCTCCAAGCCTCAATGTCCCAACATGGTTCCATCACAGTAGATAAAAATAAATTAAATATTAAATAAACACATAAATTACGTTTCAGGATTGGTCTCTAAAGAACAGAGAGCGCATATCACGTCGAGGGTGGGGAAGTTCCGTAAAGTGTCATATAGGCACGTAGCTGAACGCCATTTTATGAGAAAATAAACTTAAGTATCTGGAGAGGCTTTCGACCAACGAGAATAAACAGTTAAGCCCTGTTTATGAGCACATTTTACCAAGATTTTCCTGCTATGCATAAACTGACATCCTCAGTCCATTATACATCTGCATCATATGGCGATAAAAAAAAAAAAGAACGCACAGAACGATTTCTTTTTACTAGATCGAGTCAACACTGATGAAGCAAAGTGTCTGAAATATGGTCAGATATAATACTGGCCGCCCTCGTACCAGAATCGACGACATACAGTAGGAGGTTAGGCTATCCCCACCCCCCGCTGTAGGTTGCAAATATCACCTCAACTAGGCCCAAGCCTTATTCACGGCTAATAACATCCACCGAAATTAACAAATATAATGTAGTATTCCTCACAAAATGTCGAAGCTTTACATCCTCAACTGACTATTTCAATATGAAACCCGTCGGTTTTGAGGCTGCGAATGGTTTGGTCAGCATGCCCTTGCTGAATTAGCCTAATCTTCACCTGCTGGTGGCTAACACAAATATAAGCAAGGGCACAGGTAACGTGATGTTATACAATAAATAATGTCCGATGAGATGTGTCTCAAATGTAGTTTGAACTAGTCTATGATTAACAGCACAGACGGTGTCTTTTCAAACCAGTCCAAACTGGAAAAGTGCGTGCGCGTCGCTACACTAAACGACAAAATGAGCGACAGGCGACGGACCTTGTGTAATTATACAAATAAAGAAAACCAAAAATACGGGGTTTAAAAAGAAAATAGCTGATGTTTCTGGATGCTCCAAGGTTACACGGTACATACAAGTGGAATTCAATTCAGGAGAAATTCATAGTCGTGATGTACTGTAAAGCCATTGACTAACATGGGGGAAGTGCAAGGAAAACCAAGAATCTGTTCAGGCACAGTAGACACTCACAGCCTAACGGGACGTGTCGTGACTGGGTAAAAATCATCCTTTGTACTTACATTTTCTTGGTTGTGGTGGCTGAGCAGCTGTGGAGGAAGCCGGACTGAAACTGTTAGCGCGTACTAAGTGCCTGGCAGATGGATGTAGATTGCCTTGTGCGCTCCTCTCTACCCTCTGGCACCCTTTCGTTGGTTATTGTGGCGCTTGCCTAAACTAGGAGGAGCACTGAATCTGCCACTGAGATATAAAGCTCAGCTTCAAAAGCCCCTTTCTTCCTATTTCTACGGCGATGCGGCACCTGCAGGCTATAATAAGAGCCTGGCGCTGTCGCTGTCCCTACAGTAATGAAGGTGTAATAAACAGCGCCTGGATTAGCTGGACAAAGATGGCTCGGTGACGTCAATCGCGGCGAGTTTCATGTTGAAATGGGTGGTCAAAGACTGCAAATACGCCTTTGTAATGCTCAAAACAGCCGTGTTTGTCTGTCAAAGCCTGTTTGGGGATCCTAAGTATGATTTTGTTTATTTGCACTAATTGTCAAAGCCACTGTTGAGTTGGGTTTAGAGCATCTAAAGAAGCTTATTTTGATAGCAAGTCTGTATGTCAACAAAATGGCGTTCGGAGAAAGGGGGTGTGGCAAGACTCGAATTAAAATACTGAGTTACAAAAGTAATAAATATAGACGAGAGAGAAGTACAAACTCAAACACTGCAGTAGTTTATGTGGACAACAGTCTTATTCCCATCATGGGTATGGCCACGTGATCAAAGAAAGATTAGGGCCTGAGTTATGGGGCAACGTCTAAAATTAGCAGTGCTAAAATATTATATATCTTTGGAAGAATACATTGATGATCAGACTACATTAAACCATTTCAAATTTAAATCCCACCAACAGATCTAAACTTCTCACTTATTTATGACCACAGGGTGAGTTTAGAGGTGCTGCACACACCTCAGGATTAATACTTGTAATATTACATTTTTTTCTTCAGGACAGCGTACATTAAGCCTAAGCAGACATGCTTGTAACAGACTATAGCTTAACAGCTAATTTCTATCTGTAGTCCTATATTGTACATGTCTTTAGTGGTAGGGGAAACCGGAGTACCCGGAGGAAACGCAGACCCAGAGAGAACATGCTAACTCCACACAGAAAGGCCCTGCTCTGGATGGGAATCCAACCCAGGACCTTCGTCTGTGAGGCAGGAGTGCTAACCACTCAGGCCTTGGTTATATGGCCTATATGGTTAGATGGCTTAAAAAATCTGGAAGGGCAGCATGTTCTTCAAACATGGGACTTTTAAAAAATCATGTAAGGTGTCATTTTAAGAAAATATTCATAATCATATCTGGTTATATCTGGTTATATCTGGTCAGTCCAAATGCTGGTGCTACTGGACTATCTTTGCTTAAGGAGGACTTCATTTATTGTTTTATGCAAAAATATAAACACTATTTACGATGCATGCAGTGAACAATTTGTTTGTCAGTAGTCCCAGGACTAGGAACATTACTGTCAGTTATGAGTCATACATGTCTTTATAATTGACTGAACTCAATAGCAAAAGTCTAAACTTACTTATTATACAGTGCATCTGGAAAGTAGTCAGTATTCACAGCACATTTTATGTTACAGCCATATTTCAAAATGAATTAAATTCATTATTTGCCTCAAAATTCTACAAGCAATACCCCATAATGACAACATGAAAGAAGGTTGTTTGAATTCTTTGCAAAGTTTGTAGAAAAAAACAAACAAACAAAAAAAAACGCATGTACATAGTATTTGGACACTTGAGCCCAGGACGGTACAGCCTTTTTCCAATGATCATCTTTGAGATGCTTCTACAACTTGATTGAAGTCCAGCTGTGGTAGATTCAGTCGATTGGATATGATTTGGAAAGGCACACACCTGTTTAAATAAGGTCCCACAGTTAACAGTGCAGGTCAGAGCACAAACCAAGCCATGAAGTCCAAGGAATTGTCTGTAGACCTCCGAGACGAGATTGTATCGAGGCAGAGATCGGGGGAAGGATAAAGAAAAACCTCTGCAGCATTGAAGGTTCCTAAGAACACAGTGGCCTGCATCATCCGTAAATGGAAAAAGTTTGGAACCACCAAGACTCTCCCTAGAGCTGGCCGTCCTGGCCAAAGTGAGCAATCGGGGGTGAAGGGGCTAAGTCAGAGAGGTGACCAAGAACCCAATGGTCACTCTGACAGAGCTCCAGAACTCTTTGGCTTAAATAGCAAGTGCCATGTCTGGAGGAAACCAGGTAGCCTACCACTCATCACCTGGACAATACCATCCCTACAGTGAAGCGTGGTGGTGGCAGCGTCATGCTGTGGGGATGTTTTTCAGAGGCAGGAACTGGGAGACTAGTCACGAGCAACATAAAGATGAATGTAGCAAAGCAATGTACAGAGACATGATAAAAACCTGCTCCCGAGCGCTCTGGACCTCAGGTTCATCTTTCCAACAACCCTAAGCACACAGCCAAGATAACAAAGGTCTGGCTACAGGACAACTCTGTAAATGTCCTTGAATGGTCCAGCCAGAGCAAATGGTTAATGTTGTGCCCCGGTGCTCACCATCCAACCTGATGGAGCTTCACAGGTTCTGCAAAGAACAATAGGAGAAACTGCCCAAAAACAGGTGTGCCAAGCTTGGTAGTATTATCCTCAAAAAGACTTGAGCCTGTTATTATTGCAAAAGGTGTTTCAACAAAGTGTGTGAATACTTATGTACATGTGCTTTTTTTTTGTTTTTTTTATTTTTAATACATTTGCAAAGAATTAATACAACCTTCTTTCATGTTGTCATTATGGAGTATTGTTTGTAGAATTTTAAGGGCAAATAATACATTTTATTTATTTGAGAATAAGGCTGTAACAACAAAATGTGGAAAAAATGAAGCACTGTAAATGCTTTCCAGATGTACTGCATGTTTTAGATTTAGGCATGCCACTAATTTTTGTGGTGAAACAAGTAAGAGGAAGAATTCATTTAGAAAATATTTTAATGTCTCCAGATGCCGTTTGACTGAAAGGGGTCGGAGAACCTCCAGTAAACACTAAGAAAAAGGGGTCACGCAGTTAGAACACAGAAGGAAATTTTTAATTTTTAAACAGTATCCAAGAGGTACACCATTTTGACAACAATACTGAGGTTTGTCAGTGACTGAAAGCTTTCAATGGAGTTACATGGTCATACAGTCTTAAAAGTTCATGGCACAAAAATTTAAAATAAAAGTGAGACAGATTGACAAAATGAAATCCTACAATTTTGACGTAGGGGATTTCATTCACAGTTGTGGTCGTGTTTTGCATTTTTACACATTCCATCAAAGGTGTGCGGCACCAAAGGAATTCAATAACTACTCAAAAATCTAAAGTACACATGTCTAAACAAACATGCAAAGCATTCCCTGATGATGCTTTTACTTTTCCAAATAATGTCTTTTTCAATATATTGCTGTTTTTTTCCAGATACTCACACATATAGGACACATTTGTGCAAACAAGCTCAATAAAATCACATTTACCCAAAGTAAATGTGTACACATCTGGGGCATTACTAACTGAGATTTTAAGAAGTCATATTGGTAAAAAAAAAAAAAAAGATGTTTAACATATGGTCGACTTTGTCAGTACACCCATGACACTGGAACCCACTGAGGGGTGGAGGTGGCACTCTCTATTGCCTCTTCCACACCTTTCACACTCTCATCTACGTCATTGTTAACCAAAACCACATCAAAGAAGTGTCTGTACATGGACATTATGGCGTCAGACTCTTTCTGGATGCTCTGCAGGGAGTCGGTCTAGGAAGCAAGAAAGGTTGTTTGTAGATTTTTCTATCATTTTAAATTACTCAATATTTTGAATAAAAGATAAATACCTGGGGAGCAGTGGTTGTTGGGGCAATAAACACCACCAGAGGTGCAAAGTCAGCAGTCCGCACAATTTTTAAGTTCTGTCAACAAATACAAAGTGAAAAAGGTTTTATAAATATCATAATTTCTTGTGTTTTGTCCAGTATACAAGAGAAGAATTGCAGTGAAAGTGGAATACCAACCTGTGGTTCAATATCCAGCACAGCAATTTTGCCTTGCTCATGGATCTTGTAGATGGTCTCAAATTTTGTACCAAACATATGTCCCTGGAAGCTGCCGTATTCAAGAAGCTCATTTCCAGAGACGCACTTGGTCATGGCATCGTTGGTGATGAAGAAGTACTCCTTTCCATTCTCTTCATCTTTGCGCTGGATTCTTGTGGTGTCTGGGTGTTAGGCAAACATTAAACTGGACTGAAACATACCTCACTACAAAGAAACACAGCGAAACACAGTATGGATGTACTCACGTGGAACAGGGTAGGAAAATTTCTCCGGATATTTGGTCAGTATTGCATTTTTGATATGACTCCTTCCAACTCCTGGTGCACCTAATTAGCAAAAAGGACAGGACAGGACAACTATATTTATGTGCTCACAATGTTTTGTACAGCGGTGTATTTAAATCCTGAGGCAGCTTAGAGTTCATACCAATTAGCACCAGAGTCTTTCTACTGAAAGCTGGAAGTCGGACAACCTCTTCATATGAAATTACATCCAATTGATCAAAAACTGCAAGAGACATTTGATTTAAAACAAAATCACACATTTACAGCACAATCACTATGAATACATTGTTACATAATCAAAGTGATATTCTCACCAGAGCTGTGTTTAGCCAGGTACTTGTCTTTGCACTTCTTTTTCTTTGCAAAAGGGCTGCAGGATGGTGTTCCCTCTCTGGCTTTACTTTTACTTGCCACTCTCCTGCAAACAAAGACACATATTTTATTTTATTAAGTGTTGAATCTGCAAGGGGAAACTCACTGAGCATGTGTGTCTGATCTGTTTACCATTCCTGTAGCTCTGGGGAAGGTATGAGCCCAGCAAAGTCTGCAGTACCACTCTCCACTCTGCCTTGCCACCAGTTTGGATCCTGCTTATTTATGATGTGAATGATGTCAGCAGTCTGAAATTTCAGTCCTGCTTCTTTACAGGGGATGAGGTCATCTTTGGTGGGGTCATAGTCAAACTGGGTCCTCATGTACATCTACATGTTATGGATGTAAACAGTGCAAACAGTAATTCTCTTATAAACTTTGCAACTCCTTGTCAGATATGATGGTCTACAAGTAAGATCTTAGAGCAAATAATACTATTGAGTGCATGTCAACTGAGTAATTTACCTTAAGAGGAATATAAAAGGTCATTATGTATCTTCTATTATCTTTGCCCAAATAGTTTTCAGCTCAAATGGTACGGCAAAAATATTAATTTTACTTTTTATCTGTGTCTAAATTTTCAAAGATCACAACAAGAGCCGATACATTCCTCAGGGGAATAGCACTATAGGCTAATAGCATTTAAATTAACATTAGTGGCTATCTCGGATCACCCTGGTGATGTTAGTATGGAGTCTCTACTCTAGTTAGTACATTCACTGGGGTGATATGAGACACCAAAATGTTATTTTAACTTCTACTTACTCACAGCTTACCACGTTAATTGTACAACTAACTGACAAGAAACCGTAGAGTACACTGCCATCATTGACCAAACAGACTGCAGTAATAAACAAGAATTTCAGAATTCACTGTACTGTGTAGTTAATAACTCAAATCACTTCAATTATCAAATGTAATAGATATAATTAGATTTATTAAAGGTTGTTAGGAAATCTACTGTCTACTGTCTTGTGGCCAGTAGATGGCAGAGTGAAACACACTACCAAGTGTTTCAAAAAGCCATATGTGTACAGGGTATTTTCTTTTAAAACGTGTACTAATTTATAGTCACCTGATTGTTCATTGGCTAACAGAGGAGGAACCTATTAAAATAAAACCATGTTTTATATATCTTTTATGATAGTACAGCTTATTTTATACTACGAAAGCCAGCTGTTAAAAACACAACAAAATGCAAGACAAAGCAAAGTCAGAACTAACACACAATAAGCAAACCCTATTCTGTGCGTCAGGTTTTACCTCACAGACTCGAGATTGACTCCGCTGCTTGGGAATGATCTTCAAAGTGACTACTCCACTTGTATCTCTCTGTAAAAGGTCAGAATATGACAAGTTTTTACTGCAAAGAGTCTCCACCATCCTTTACATTAAATATTGCACCAAAAAATGTCTTTCTTCTTACCAGGATCCTTTGTACATGATCGACAGTGTGGTTTGACACACTCTTTCCATTGATCTCAGCGATTTCATCTCCTTCATGTAAAGACCCTTAAGAAGGAAAATCAAAGTTTATTAACTCCAAATAGTTACAGTGATGTTCAGTTTAATGTCATCTATGCTGTCTATCTATACTTGTTATTACATGAATCATCTAAACCAGTAGTGGACAAACTAAGGCCTGAGGGTCACATGCGACCCGTTGGGCTGTTTAAACATTTACTAATAATTTATTGAAATTTAAACTGTGATCACTTGATTCCACTACGACATTCTCCAAACGATAAAAACCTTTTCTAAAGCTATCATCTCTACTTTCAGCAAAATAGAGTGGATCTAAAACTGAGGAGGGTGCAGCTGTGACTGTGGTGTTGAATATACAGTGTTTAATGCACATATTGTTTTGCTTATAGTTCAAAATTTAAACTATGGGCAAAATAAATGTTTTTATTGAGCATAATTGAGTTCACCCTGTTGGCCTGGCCATCCACAAGAGTCCCATGTTCTATTGTGGGCCTTGGGTAAAAATAATTGCCCACCCCTAATATAAACTGTTATTACACTGGTAAAACAACCATCACTTATACACAAATAATGTTGGTGGTAACACACTTCCTAAATATGAAATTTGTTCTTTATATGTGTTGTAAAATCTATCATTGTACATATTATACTTGATACACAATGTAAAGCTCCCACAAAAAAATAAAATAAAATGTAGCAGTAGTTTTATTTGTATGTCAGCAAAAACATTTCAAATCTGATTAAAGAATTACCTTGTCTGTGGATCATGCCCCCGTGTAATATTCTGGCAATGGTGCACATTTGTTTTTCGTTCAGTTTCAGTGTGACCCCCTGTAGACACACACCACAGTTAATTGGATTTACAGTTCTACACGTTTTGTATAGTTCATGTAGATGTAAAAACTTACCAATGGCTCTGAGGAATTCTTCTCAAAAACGACTTCCCTCATCTTAGTTAGCTCTTGACCGTTCATAAGTCCAGTACTGCCGTTAGTGTAAACCTCAGCTCCTTTGTTTTCATTGGTTTTCATATCCACCTGCATCAATATAGGAGAAAAAAACATTATTGCATACATTCAGCACCCTGTTTTATTTACAGTTTCCAGTTCACTTCCACAGGTCACAGTATTATCTAAAATAGGTTTCCCATAGAAGCCGTTTCCAGACGCTGCTTTGCACTAATGGCAACAGCAATGGTAAGGTTCAACATATGTCTACAGTTAATAATTAGTCCAGTAATGTGACAACTGATTAACCACATTCAGTGATCTTGTCCACCAGGTTAATGTGGTTATACCACCAGTGCCATCCAACAATACCATAAATGTACTCAATGTACACACGAAGTGTAGTTTAGAATACAAATAACAATAATACAATGTCAATTTAGATGACTTACTGTGACATAAATAATAAACTGAACAGCCAATGAGTATAGTAATAATAATATTACGTAACAAAGAATTCATAAATAATTCACTGAACTGAGCTTATATCTAAAATCTGTGGCATCAGCACATATTTTCTTACACGTCAGAAATGACACAGGAAAAGCTCCTCTGCCAACATTAGCACTTCAATAAACCAATAAATGTATTTCTAATCTACAAAAGCCAATGTTTATTAGTCACTTAACTGCTAATGTAGCACTGATCTAGCATTGGACTAATGTTTGGGACATAGTATATAGCAAATTATGCATAAAATTTTGCAGTTTACAGGGAGCACCAGTGGGAAATACAGTTGTGCTCATAAGTTTACATACTCTGGCAGAATTTGGGCCATTTTTCAGAGAATATGAATGATAACACAAAATCATTTCTTTCACTCATAGTTAGTTAGTGGTTGGGTGAAGCCATTTATTGTCAAACAATTGTGTTTACAAAAACCCTGATAAAAAGTTTACATACCCTGGTGATTTTGGCCTGATAACATACACACAAGTTGACACAAATGGATTTGAATGAATACTAAAGATAACCATCCTCACTTGTTATCTGTTTGCTTGTAATCAGTGAGTGTGAATAAAAGGTCAGTGAGTTTCTGGGCTCCTGACAGACCCTTGCATCTCTCATCCAGTGCTACACTGACTTAATTTTTCTGAGTCATGGTAAAAACAAAAGAATTGTCAAAGGATCTGCAGGAAAATGTAATTGAATTGTATAAAACAGGAAAGGGTTATAAAAAGATATCTAAGGAATTGAGCATGCCAATTAGCAGCAAACTTTAATTAAGAAGTGGTTAAAGGAAAGGTCAAGTAGACCAACAAATATTTCAGCCACAACTGCCAGAAAATGGTTCAAGATGCAAAGAAAAACCCACAAATAACTTCAGCTGAAATACAGGACTCTGAAAAAAAGTGGTGTGGCTGTTTCAAGATGCACAATAAGGAGGGACTTATAAATAGGCTTCATGGTTGAGAAGCCATTACTACCCAAATGTCACAAAGCTTACCACTTACGTCAAACGGCACAAGACAAGCCTCAAAACTTAAACTTACTTAAGTTTTTAACATGCTATTATTAAGTATTTGGCCGATTCTGAAATCTTGTACATGTTACTAAGCCTTACACAGTTTTTAACTATCCCACAAGATGAACAGGCCCTGTGTGGGCCTATAAGAGAGGACAGGAAACCCTTTGAACATGAAGGCCAGATGTGAGTGTGGGGAGCATAAGAAAAAAAACAGCTTGACTGAAAAACACAACAAATCCAGGAAAGACTTGATTATTTCCTTTACTTGAGAATATCTGGAAAGAGTGCAAACAGGAAATTCTTATTGAATTCTGAAAATAAACCATGGAAACACATAAAACAGCATGATGTGATTCATTACATTACATTGGGCTGTTATAATGTATTAGTTCACTTTAGTTTTGAAATTAAAACATCCCTATAATCTTTTTATTGCAGGGCTTTAGATCCTGAACAGCTGAAAAAATATTAATCTCTGATTGAAACACAATAGGAACAGATCAATACTATGCCTTTATTAGAGTGACTCTGTTTATACAGCCAGATGAGTGGGCAAGAGTAGCTTCACTTGAAAGGTGTTGACAGTAAAGCTAGTTTTCAAAAATAACACATGTCCCATATTTCCTGCTAGTTTCCAAACACCTAAAAGCATATACTTCGCCAAACCTGCTCATATTATGCAGTGTAGCATACCGTCAAGACTCAAAACTATATGGATCATGCATCCATATCATGCATTAGGATTTCATAGCTCAAATTAGCTTTTCCAAAGTTTAACTGGAAGCACCTGTACTCTAATCTTACCAACTTATCTGTAACATAATCAAGCCCTAGATAATAAAACCAAGTACAGTTAATGACCAATGAATTATGTAACATCCTATTCAACACATGTCCACAATAAGCTCAACATGTGACCTAACCTAAGAGGCTCAATTCCCAAATCAGCACCGAGCAAGAGGACACTCAGACAATATTTTTTTTGCTCAAGGCTATGAAACTGCTAAATGCTGAGGTCAGGAATGTGGTTTCCTTGCTTCACTTTACTGTTTGACTTAGTGCTGACGTTTCCCAGTCGGGGAGTGCAAGAGTTGCACCCTGATTAGTGAAGCAAAGTGTCACATTACATTGTTTATCAGATTCTTAAAACCAGCCATAACTTGTTGTGGTCATGGACATGCTGTTTTTTTGTTTGTTTTTTGTTCTTAAGGTCGGTAGTGTTACAGCAAAGTTCCTGACACACATTTTGTAAACAACTCCCTTAGCCCTAGCTAACAAGTAGCATTAATCCCCCAGAGACCCTGCAGTGTCACAGTCCATTTCACTAAGGCTACCTGTCACAAAAAGGTGTGTTAACAGTTTTAACCCAAAACTCTGACCCTGTGCTATGTGGCAAGCAAAATCTATTTTTCTATTTTTTGCACTTAAAAGAAGAAAAAAGAAAAGAAGAAGTGAATCTGCCAATTCAATGTCTGCTGACTTCTAAAAGCTGACTAAGCACTGTAGGCTACTTGTAAAAGAGAAGTTTACAAACCAAGACAAAGACATATATTCATAAATAGCCTAGTCCTTTTATGGACATGGCAATATTGACACATTTAGCAGCTATATTAAAAGCTAGTATTCTATTCTTAGAAGTCTTGTTTTGGAAAAAACAAAATGTGCTTTTCCTCTGCTTCCCGGAAGCAAACATAGGCTAGGCTCCACCAAAATAGGGGTACACATTATGGTTAAAGATCTCAGTACCTTGTCAGACTTCGGTTTGTTTTGAAGAAGCTGCTCCAAGTACAAGTCAGAAAGGGCTGTCCGGACGCTGCTGACCGGCTCCAGAATGACAGCGGGTTCGTTTTTATTAGATTTTAACGTCATCTTTCCCAGTTAGATAAAAAAACCTTGACCGATGAGCCCCTGCTCAAAGTCCACAGGAGGCTGGCCAGGAAAATGCTGTGAAGGAGAAACGTAGCACTGATAAAAAGTCCTGAGGATGTGATAAAGCAACCTAAGATAAAAGTCCAAGGTTCAGATCAGCGACAGGTAGGGTACATAGGCATACTGCGCAGACACCGCTGACAAAGCAAGTAAACATACTGCTCTAAAGGGGCAGGCTTAGGGTGCTTTCACGTGCTCACTGTACTTCCGGAATCCGTGGAAACAGCTTGGTCATTCTAACAAAGTAGCCTATTTCTATAGAGCCCACCTTTTTAAAAAAACAACAACAAATCGTTAGGCTATCTTTTTAAGATCAAGATTTGATCAAGTAATCATTCAGAGCATGGCTAGGTTCCTTTTACTAATATTTGTACAAGTGTATTTTGCAAATGACCGTTGTATCATTCAAATAATGAGGCTTACGAAAATCCTTTTTTCCTAAAGAACGTGAAAGCATCGTTCCGCAGCGTTTAATGCTACGTAAAACGGCGCTACAGGAAGCTAACAAATCACCAGCTGTTATTGTAGGTCAAATGCCTTCAACTAACGGTTTTCGGGGATAAGCCTACTACGTAACACAAAACGTCAGCTATTTTATTCAAGGCACATATAAATATTGTCTGTTACGCTGCGATTTTTATTAGGCTACCCATGTGTTGCTACTGGCGACCCCGTGGATTTAAGGCTATGCTTCCGAAGTTACTCTTTCCTAAATAATTGTGGATAGTAACAACGTAGCCATAGTAACAAGGCTAATAGCTAAAGCGGTGATCTTGTAATGTTTTATGTTTTGTTTGTAAGTAGGACCGAGGCTCTGGTACGCAATGACCAAACTAGTAGGCTATTAAGCAGTCCACGATCAAAGTAGCCCATTTCAGAGTAAAGAGGAGTTGCTAGTATTGGAGTCAAGGTGTTCCCTGTTGGGACCCAAGGGGGGAGCCCTTGTGCAGGTTTTGTCACCATCATAATTAGTCATTGTCTGTTAAACCCTTGGCTTGGCTTCGCTCTCACTCAACTTTAGACCTTTACATTGTCATATGACACGATTACTCACCACCAACAAAGACACTAGACAAAAATACAACAAAAATATGACAAACAAATGTAGATAGATTGATAAATAAATAGCATACACATCATGCACTTCTTCAGACACAAATATATCTACTTTTGAAGTCCGGTTGCTCACACAATATAATGTTGGCACTTGGGGATAACATGAAAAGTCTGTTCCACCCTTTAAGTTTAATGTAACCTCTAGAAAATATAGCATAATAGTATTATTTAGGGACTGAACGAATGAATGAATGAATAAAAAGTCTGTGGTCTTTACAGTATATGGCCTAACTTGTCTTTAGCCTGATTTGCTGACATCCGGGAAACAGTTGCCTAAAAATACGCATGCGTCAACCAGACAATCCAGTTTAGCGTTTAAATTATTAATCCAAAACAGATACTGAGTGAGAGTTTAGAACAGTGTAATGCATATGATCTGACAGCATTATCTTTGACTTGTGTTGTGATAAGGTCTGTGGGAAACGTGAAGGAAAGGTTTATCATTATATTTTGTTTGATTTAACCCACGTCATGTACAGCACACTGAAGAGAAGTCTGCAAGCCGCGCTAAAACACGCTCAGTTGTTTAAAAATGTTAAAACACACACCCCGTGGAGATGGAAGACTCACACTGCGACTGTTAATCTACTGGAAAACTGTTTAGGTGAGTGCACATCACCATTGCATTCTTTATATTATAGTTGTTGTTATTATAGCGTACTCGAGGCTATTTAGTTTTTTTTTTCTTTCGGCTCGACTCAAACTAGACTTGAACTATGAAGGGACCCACATGCGTCTGAACTACGTGTGGCTCAGGGACCACTGCCGCTCGAAGTCCTCTTTCAACTCAAAGACAAACCAGAGAAACCTGGACACTGCAAGCATTGACCTCAGTATTCGCCCTGACAGCACCAAAGTGGAAGATGGACATCTGCTCCTCAAATGTAAGTCATTTAACGTGACCTTATAAACCATATAAATCATAATTCGAATAAATAATGTTGTTGTATTAATATCTTTTTCATAAAGCTGAATATGGGCTATTTCAAAGCTAAACCTTTAAAGTAATTAAGAAAGTAATCTAAGTAGTCTATTTGTCCTGCACAAATCTCTCTGTTGTTAAAATAACCCATATATTTGTTTCAAAGTACACATTGTCACAAAGTAGTTTTACCCAATGAATGATGTTTTATAGCATGTCTAAATCTGTTGTCTTGTAATATTTGATATATGAAGATCAACAATAAAGCTATAGCCTATAACATCTGGTGTAGATATCAATCTTATGACGGCATAAGAATGAACAACATATAAAGCAGCTTGAGATTTGTGAAATTAGGTACAATTATAATTTGTGTTTTTATTTGCCTACATTTCTGAATAAGTTGCCATTAATGACCACAATTGCAAGCCATTTAACTTTAGGATCTAGTCTAAATGAGGAATACTTGTAATGAGCCACAGTGCATTTTTACAGACAGACTATAAATTGAGAAAAAAGTTATTTATCAATAACATATAGATCAGTAATTACACTATAAGAATATTTTAAATAATTTATTTAGAGCACCATGTGGGAACACGCTCTTAAGGTTTGTGATACTAGTTGACATAAAATAGAAACATTGTTTGTTTGAGAGGCTGATATGGTTTCTGCTGCTATCATTAGTTAAAAGTTTTCTTTAAACTTGTACTGCCTTGAACTCTAAATGCACTCAGCCTTGGTTGTTGTGTAATTTATTAACCAGGGTTTATAGTACAGTATTGAATTGTATAAGATGGTTCTGAGCATATAAGTTCTTCTCATATATATATATATATATATATATATATATATATATATTTTTTTAATGTTTAAGGCAAAAACCATTAGTGAAGTATATTTATCCAATTTAACTTGATCTCTTGTCTTTTTCACTTGGTAACTTTCATAGTATAATGTTTTTCATATTAAAAAATGCATTTTTCTATTATTTGTATTACTTTAATATAGTAGTCATAAAGTGGACCCCAGTAAAACATGAATTTAATACGTATTATTACACTTTTTTATACTTTTAATTACCAAAGCCTGCCACATAATCACACTTGTGTTTTTCAGGGCCAGACAATCATGTGACAAGATATGACCTTAACTGGCTGGTTGAAAACAGCTACGAAGGAAAGAAAAAGCACATGGTTCAGCCACGAGTGCTTTGGAACTCAGACATCTATAAAAAAGCCAATGTGCCGTCAGCCAAATGGGACAAGTTCATGAGCTGCGACAACGAAGTTAAGAAGTTCCTTCAGAATTATCTTCTGTATGGGATTGCATTTGTAGATGACGTTCCAGCTACAGTTGAGGCAACAGAGGCCGTCACACAGCGGGTCAGTGTCATCAGGTAAGCAATAACATGTCCAGATATACACGTGTTAATTATTTTCTATGGAAATGTATCTGTAAAAATAAATTACGTATTTATTCTGTTGATTAATTAGAGAGACTACCTATGGACGAATGTGGTGTTTTACTTCAGATTTTTCCCGGGGAGACACAGCATACACCCAGTTGGCTCTGGACCGCCACACTGACACATCATACTTTCAGGAACCTTGTGGGTAGGTCTAATATTAAATAATTTAACTGGACTGTGTAAAAATGCGAGTAATAAAAAAGCTTTATTTGCTGCTTGGTAGAATTCAGGTTTTCCACTGCCTCAAGCATGAAGGAACTGGTGGAAGGACATTGCTGGTGGATGGATTTTTTGCCGCTGAAAAAATCCGCAAGCGGTCGCCTGAAAACTTTGAGCTGCTCACCCAGATTCCCATCAATCATGAATATGTTGAAAATTCAAGCAACCACAGAAACCACATGAGTGGGATTGGACCACTGCTGGAAGTCTATCCCTGGAATAAAGAGCTTTATATAATCCGGTAAGAAGTTTCTTCTGAGCATTGATGTGTATCTTATGTTTTAGGTACAATTAAAAATCTTCATGTCTTTGACAGGTACAACAACTATGACCGGTCAGTGATAAACACAATCCCTCACGACGTGGTTCAGCGCTGGTACGTGGCACACCGAGAGTTGACCACAGAGCTAAGGCGGCCCGAGAATGAGTTTTGGGTTAAACTCAATCCTGGAAAAGTACGAATACACCTTAAAGAAATAAAAACAAAATGTTATAGTGAATATTCTGCTAATCATTGCCTGTGATTACATTAGGTCCTTTTTATAGACAACTGGCGTGTGATGCACGGGAGGGAGTCCTTCACCGGTTTGAGGCAGCTTTGTGGATGTTACCTGACCAGAGACGATGTACTCAGTACTGCTCGGTGCTTTGGACTGCAGGCCTGAACCCTGACAAGACTAGAGATAAACACACACCCAGAGCATCCTCCAACAACATGAATGAAGCCTCTCACATTACTCTCCTCAGGATTATTTCAGTTCAATAAGCTGTGAAACTTTAATTGTTTCGCGTTAATAATTCTGCAGTTTTTCCTGCAAACAAGGAAGGAAATTCTGTTGCTGCTGCTAAAAGCAAAAAAGGTAAGCAAGACATCAGATAAGAGGCCATATCACCAAAATATATTCTATATAATGGTTTTGGCTTGGGGATTTTATCTGTAAGTTATTTACTAGAAGTTTTAGGCAAATTCTGGCAAATTCTGCTAGTTGACACGTAGATTTGACCACTTTTTAATGTACATTTTAATCTATTCTGCTAATTACTAATAAAATGATGACATAATTATAGTATTTACTTTTTTATAAACTTTATATCATTTAATTTACACTACAAAAAGTGCAAAATAATTAAAGGTTGTTCAAAGATATTACAAATGTAGAATATTCCAGGTTAATTCTGAGTGTCCTTTGATTTTCTTCTCTTGACTTCTGTTGTAATCAGTTTGAAAGCTTTTGCACATTAGACATTTTTTGGTTTACACGTAGCATCAGGACACAGTGGCTCTGACCAGGGATCTCTTGACAGCAATCAACCATTGAACATCTCATGCATGTTCTCATGAGTACATTTACCCCACACCTCCTCTACCCGAAGAGCTCTTTCGCTGACTAAAGCTTGTCATAATATTTTTGTATTTAAAAACCATGTCACAATTACAAGATGCTTTAAACAGAGCCCTATAATTAATAAAAATACATGGTGTTAAATACAGATGTGAAAAGGAGTTTTTTAAAACTCTGGACTAACTTTTAATGTGACTTTTCATTTAGAAGCGTATTATAGAAATATTATTTTTGATTATTAATTTGAATGGCATAAGCTGAAGGATCACTTGCTGAGCGGCTTCAAACTATCAAAACCCAGATTCTATGCATCTGAACTGTGTGGCTACGGGATCACTGTTTCTCTGAATCCTCCTCTGAAACCTAGATCTCAAGCATTGACAGTATTCACCCTGACAGCCCCAGTGGTAGTGTAAGTCACAAAACAAATGAAGGCCCTTCATTACACTTGTACAATCTAGTGTCTACTTGCCTGATTGTTCCACACATACACAAGAGCTTCACTGTACACTCTTGTGAAGTGTTTTCTTGTATGATGCATAAATAATCAAACATGCATCATACAAAACAGTATTCTCACTGATTAAGATATGTGTGCTTTAAATGATAAATCTTGGTCAACTATAACTCCGAGGTTTCTGACAGTTGAACTTGAAGCTACACTAAAACCATCTAAATTCCCTATTTGGTCTGAGAGTGTGTCTTTTAGAGTTCTTGGGCCTACAATCCTTACCTCAGATTTTTCTGGGTTTAAGAGAAGATAATTTACCGTCATCCAGGTCCTTAGATCTTACACACACATTTCTGATTTGCCTATTGGATTATTTTTATTGTGTTTAATTGACACACTAACCTGACTAGCAGGTTCTCTAATCCCCTGCTACCTGACAAGTCACTTTGGCAGGTCCTACCCCCTTAGTCAGGCTGTTAACAGCACAAAGTAGATTCATCAATAGGACTCACTGTGCATTTCAACAAAAGTGCTACATTATTCACTAAGTGCAATAAAGTTCTGCATGGTTTGTATTAATAGAAACAAAATATCGTCAGTTTGAGCACTGCATTATCATATCTGCCAACAGAGATAAATGTTTGCCTTTTATATCATTATTTGCCCCAGTGATTGTAGTTTCATTTACAATAGTTCTTTTTATTAAAAAAAGGAATGATGGATGTGCCAAATCCAGACCCCACCAGTGTTTACCATCAGTGACTCAGATGCAGCAGACCTTTGTGCTATGTGCTGACACAGCTTCCCCCTTCAGCAGCAAGCAAAGTTGAACCAATGTGTTATAGTGCATTATAGACTTCCATACACATCACTGACAAATAAATAGATCCAACTACTGAATTAAAAAAACAATATAGTCAAGGACAGCCAGGATCCAGATTATAATATGTAATTTATTCTGTCATGTTATTTAATTTGTCATGTTATTCTGTTCAGCATGTAAGACAAAGACACAAAAGTCCTCAGGTCTGTTGATCTAACCCGGGGGCGGCAACCCGCGGCCGCATGCGGCTCTTAAGCGCCGCCCTATGGCTCCCTGGAGCTTTTAAAAATAAAAATAATAATAATTTAATATAATATAATTTCTGTACGATATGAATTAATTAACATTCTTAACTTTTTCAACGTTGTAAAAATGTGTATAAAAAATATTTAATTTCAACATTTCTGTCAACGAAGATTTACGTCATAAACTGCGACACACGTTTCTGTCAGATTGGCGTGCTGCTGAAAAACAAAGCCACGAATGGAGCGGAATTGATAGTCTCCCAACTATCGAGAAACTTGTGTTTCAAACATGGAATGCTCTTCCTGACATTTATAGTAACACGAAGAAATATGCATTAGGAGCGAGCAGATATTCTCAAACATGAACTACATAAAATGCCGCACGCGCCTTACAGATAAGAGCTTGCAGTCCTGCGTCAAGATTAAAGTTACATCTTACATGCCCGATGTTGAGAAGCTGTCCAGTGATGTCCGAAAACAGAAGTCACATTAAACGGATAAGAACACAATCCAGGCACATATTTAGTAACAAAGTGATTTCTGATTTTTGTCAGTATATATTTGGAATGACACATAGGGAAATTGTGTTTTGTTGCTCAGGTCCGACGATGGCTGCATTATTGTGCGTCAAAAGAGAAAAGGATGATGCTGCATTTTACCCTTGCACTGACTTACTTAGCATTTTCAGAAAACTATAGAGAAAAGGACTATGCACAGAATTCGAACTGTATTATTTTTGTCACGGGCATGACTGAGCTGCTTTTATGAGTAGAGCAGTCACGTGGTGCGTCATTCTCTCCAAGATGCGCTGCAGGGAAAATAAACATTTAATCATGAATGCTGACTATGTATTTGTAGCCTACTTATCATTTTGATACTAAGGGGGTAATATAGACGCTTACATTACCTTCATTATAAGGCGTTTAAATTTTTTTTTTGGTCAATATGGTCCATCGTGATCTAACCTTGCGCTGCAGCCGGATTCTCGGGAGATTTAAGAGTTGACAAACTTACAAAGTCTTCATGTCTTTGACTACAACATGTAACAAACACAATCCCTTACAAAGTGGTTCAGTGCTATTACGTGGCACACTGAGAATTGACCACAAAACTAAGGCGGCCTAAAAATAAGTTTGCACGCCTGCATGCCTGTTTTTTAAAATCAATTTCAATGTTAAAATTAGTTACAAAGTTATAACGTTATAATGTTACACACAAAAGTATCCCAGATGATCAACTGAGATGTCCCACTTCATCAAATAAAAAAAAGTGATATACTAAGTTGTTTTTCATATGGTTAGAAAACATCTTAAGGATTACAGAATGCTCCATCTTGTCCATACAGCTGTTTAGACAGGTTTCGAAATCAGGTGCTGAAGTCAAAATTGCAAAAAGAAGTCCCTGATTACCCAAATTCACCTAAATGATACCCGAAACCTTTGCACATCTTGTAAATTATATAACACCTCAGTCCTAAAACGTTAGTCATATTTAAGCATGTGATAAAATGGTTGACTTATTTATTTGACACATTGTTTGGAGTCGAACTACCTTCTATTAAAGTTTATAGGGTGTTGGCAATGATTCATTTCAAATCTAGAAGCAAGAGAAGACAGTGTGTGAGTGGTAGTAGTTCAAAGCATCTGTGAACATTGACATACAGTTTAAACATTTATAGTGTTTATAACTCTAGAGATATGCCATTATTTTATATCATTTTCACAGTAATAAAAGTCCACTATGTGACACACAGCACAAACTAGGACAGTAAGTTTCTAAAAACTATAAACAATAACGCTTTAGTTATAATATATCAATTAATTGCCATCTATGATTTGTTGGTAGGATATGCTAAGACACAACAATCCATTCACATTTGTGTAACAGTTTCTTTATTAATCTTCTGAGCTGTCTGAGGCTGTTAAAAATCATTACAGCAAAGGCTTACATCTGTGTAATCGAACTCATTACCAGAGTGAGTCATTATGAGTGAGTCACTGGTCAAATGTTGCCTCCAATTATTTTGGATTGGGTCGAGTTGTAACCCAGCCCCAACAATGAAATAATGAGGCTTCACTGAAATGTGTAGTACAACAAATAAAAACAAAACATTTGAAAAAAGGACATGCTGGTAATGTGATGTATGCCGTTTGTCTGCTTCAGGCCTGTGGCTCATTTTGTCCAGCATGGAGGTTATCGCTTGCAGTGGTTTCCATAGCAATGCTGTCAGAGGCTCCTTGGGCCTGTAAAGAGCTCCTCCTAGCGGAGAGAGAGAGAGTTGCACTAACACACTGATTGAATATTGTACTGATCTTATTATAAATCAGAAAAATCTTACTTTTTCTCATTGGCCTCAGTTATTTTGACTGCTTTGTATTTCCGCTTCTTCACCGTGTGAGCAATAAACCAAACGACCAGAGCTATCAGGAGGCATCCCAGCAGCGCGCCAATCACTGCTCCAGCAATCACCCCATCTCGCTCTTCTACAGAAACATTTTCAAGGTAAACACACAATACAACATTGTTATGTGTTTTTTTCTTACTTTTTCTTTCTTTACTTACCAGGATTTAACTCTATTGTGCAAGTTGAAAACCCTACAGTGTTGGTCGCATTACACTGATACTCCCCAAACTCAAACTGAGATATGTTGGCAATCTGAAGAACTCCAGTGTCAGTTTCTGGGGAAAACACAATAATAATAATAATAATAATAAATAATAATAATAATAATAATAATATTAATATTAATAATAATAATAAAATGAATTTAGTATAAAAAGATTGAGTACTGACTCCTTTCCATCACAGGCCTCCTGGTTTTGGTCTGGTCCAACCTGATCCAGGTATATGTCGGGGCTGGACTCCCACGCTCACTGTGGCAGGTCAAAGTGACTAAGTGACCCGACTCTACATCTCCATGGACCGAGCAGTAGGGGCTCGAGGGCTTTTCTGATGGATCAAGGGATAGTATGGAACCTCATTTGTATTTCAAATGATTGTAGATTAAAATCCTTTTGTGTTGTTAGTAGAATAGGGTTGGCACATTGCTATGACAAACACAGTGTAATTTATCTAATGTGTCCATTTGTTTGGAAATGTGAGGATATTATCTGTTAATAATTATAAAATAACCTTTTTAGAACACAGACATATCACCAGTACAGTCCTTTCTGCAACACTTGATAAGCCAACGAACAAAGGCAGAGTTGTATTTTCTCACAGAGCGCCACTTATTATGAACTAAATTTCAACTCAAACATTAAGGCCACTCAAAATGTTTACTTTACTTTTGTTATAAGAATAAATTACGCGAAAAAGTATTCCTGACAAACACTGTGCAAAGATTTTCAGGCTATTAAAGCAGTGTTCATTTTGAGTGTGGTTTGGGCAGTTTCTGTGCATTAGTCATCATGTGCACAAGGTGCGGCCCTGCTTTTCTGTTACAGAACAGAGTAGCAGAACTGTTCTTGTTAATTATTGGCAGGCTTCCATTGTAAATATTACTGCAACAGAAAACAAAAAATATATATATCTTAATCACTATGGATTAATACTTGTCCTCAAATCCTTTAAAAAACGTTGCCAGATTATGCAAAAGATTGAGACTATTTTTAGATAAACACAAAGAACAGTTTTACTGCTTAAAGACTTTAGTAGAGCTTGCTAAAAGTTATCTCTGATCTGTGATATTCATATGGCTCTTGTGTGTACATGACATTTGATGTAGGAGCTGTCCGACACAGAAATGTACTTTGCATGCAGCACATACTGGTGTACATTCTGTAAGCTGTACAAGGATGAAGTCACAGTCCTACTCTAATTTCCAACACTGACAATGAGGAGACTACTGCAGTTACCATGGAAACTAGTGAGGATACTGAGGCCTGCGAGGTTGTCGTGGTAACTCTCTGAATGAGAGGATTCAAACAGAAGCATAATCACACTAGTCAGGGCCATCATTTTTTGAAAGATTTGATTATGTTACAACATCGGTATCTGAACCAGCACTATCAGGAGACATGATGTGTGCCTGTTAAAAGAAACAGGTGAATTATGCTGGCATGGCATGTCACTAGTTTGTTTACACAATGATGCTTCAGTCCTCTTTTTCCATATGCTTTGTAGCAGAAGAATAACACCTAAATCCTGGAGTGTAGACTTTGCTGTCTAAACGTGGAAAACAGAGCGTCAAACCTCGACAAATAAATAATCTATTTCTGCATTTTCAAATTCCAAACAATATAAGAAAAACAACGAAGCATAAATATCCGGCACACTTAATCCATTCATCACCCCTCCAGCTCCTCCAGGGTAATTCTGAGGCATTCCCAGACAATTTCAGATACATACTCTCTCCAGTGTGAGCTGAGTCTTCCCCGAGTGTTTCTCCCAGTGGAACATGACCAATCCCCAGGGAGTGGTCCAAGGCCACCTCAAACTCCTTTTTGTGTGAAACAACAATGGCTGAGCTCCTCAAACTAAGGTTAGTCTACTTATATCCAAGATCTTTTATTTATAATCCATTGTCCAAGACCTTAGGTAACTATAGAAACATTCATTGACTTGAAAATTGACAAATTATGCTCTATTCTTTTCCTAATTACCGGGTTCGCTTTCAACCTACCAAGCACATTGACCATGATGCTGGCCTGAGACTGACCATCCACATCGGGTAAGTTGTGGACCTCACATGTGTAGACGCCCGCGTCCGACGGCTGCATGTTGCTGAGTACTATGGAGGCATTGCTGGACAAAGCTGGAGATTCAGGAGGCTGGAGCCTTCCTCGAAACCCTTTGCGATGACCTCTTGTCCCGACTGGTAGTAATACAGCTGTCAGTGAACATGACGCCAAAACATTTAAACTATTTTTTCTGAGAAGACACTTTTGGCAAAAACCTGGATCAGATAAAATTACAACCCTTAGATGCCCAAAATGCTTTTCTACTTTTAAACAGTGAAAGCAAAGTCATAATAATAGTTACTAGTGTGATTAATCTTTTTTTAGTAATGGCTCTAAGACAATAAAAATTTACTTTTTTTTCATAGTTTATTACATTCCAAATATCAAACCTTGAGCACAAAGTTGTAGTGTGTACCTGCTGTGGCCTCATTAAGTTCTTTGAGATCAAATTCCACTGAATGGTCAGGGCATTAGTTTGTTGGATTGTGACAAAAGTGCACTGGAGCTGGACACTTCCACCTTTTGTAACATTGACAAATTTCTGTGGCGCAATCACTGTGATTAATTCCACACAGCCTGGAAAAAAACAACGAAGCAGATTACGCCAAATTAAAACAGCCTAATATGTTAATAAAAAGATTGAGGAGGAACTTACCCAAAAGGCTGAAAAACAAAGCAAAGTACAACATGTTGTACAACAAGTCGGACAGATCCTAAAGAAAGTAAGACCTAAGCTTTCTACAAACACCTCTGAGGCTGCATTGAAAGAAAGAAAGAAAAGGCTTCAGTATCACAGTGAAAGGTTACATTGATAACACAATGTTTGTATACCCATGTTTGCCGGACTGGGTGTGTTGAGGTTGTTTTTTGATAAAGACTTGAAGGCGTATTATTGATGCGTTTCGGTCACAGTCAGAGGTGCTGTCTTTGTCTGGTTGTTTTTTGTGACACTGACACTTCATTCATTCACTTTGGCAGTTGTTTAGCAGCAGCTCCACGCTCCATTCCCCTTGTCTTGTAAGTCATTCT
Organism: Perccottus glenii; assembly: GCA_024416835.2. Lineage (NCBI taxonomy): Eukaryota > Metazoa > Chordata > Actinopteri > Gobiiformes > Odontobutidae > Perccottus > Perccottus glenii. The sequence goes on along the minus strand of CM044561.2, from coordinate 14,828,200 downwards.
GGGTCAGGGCTTCTAGTGGAGGAATTAATGTAATTTAATCTCCACCTGGCCTTTATCACTCGCCTCAAGGAAGTGTAAGCCAAAGCAACATGCTGCTTATCATTGGGGAGTTGGTTCCCCGGCACTGCATACTTAATAAAGGCAGTTTCACCTTTGTCACTATCGTTCTCACAGCGCAGACTACAATGCTGTTGGGTAGACAGTGAATAACACATGATTAATTGTGTGCAATTACCAGAGGCTGACATAGGTGATTAGCAATGGAAAAATGTTGATTAGGGGTGACTGGAGGGGTGAGGGTGGGAGGCTGTGGATAATGCAAGGAGTGGAGGGAGCCACGTAGAACTCATTAAGCACAAGACAATAACGTGACAGGTCAGGAAGTTGGACCATCATGACGTGCTCTACAAACAGCATATGTCGGTGGCTGTGTGTTTGGCCTGGACAGGAAATCATCTTTAAAAAAGTAAAAAACCAACAGCATGAGTCATCGTGACCGAGGGATCAGTCTGAAAAAAACATTTTTGAGGACTCAACATGCCAGCGTAGGTAAATGTGTGTGGTAAAAGAAAAGAAAACCTGTTTTGTGACTTAACATCAGTTTCAACATGTTGGTGTCAACACTATGTTTTCAATAGTCACCTCAAAATTGGATTTGTCTAATTTGGAAAGACAGACTTTAAACTCCATAAAACAGTGTAAGAGCCATTAATTAATGGTTCCAACATTTGCCCAGTGTAGACAAAGTTAACTCCTTTGACACAATTTCTGGGTTTGTTAATATAAAAGCATGTCCCTGTAGGGCTACCATGATGTGTAGACGTTTTCTCTGATTGGTTAGTTTTGTTATGCTGTTCTAGTGATTGGTTAACTTCAAGATCTCAATCAATTTCCTATTAAGGAGTTGATAGTTCTTCTTATCTTGCTAAATTCCCTGTGCACAAAAATACAATGTTTTGTTTAAATAATTCATGAAAACACCACCTAAAAAGCCAGAAATGAGTGTCTGGTGATTCAGACTGAGAGGAGTTTCTTCCAGACTGAAGGCTGTCCTGGACAGAGGCACTGAGCCCACAGCCTGCCTCTACACACTCATTCATCCGCCCACAACAGCAGTGTTTTCCTGTCGGCACCATGTGGGAAGATGTGATTCACACAGACTGCTTTTCAGACTGCCTTTATATTTATGAGGTGTTTTGGAAGTGAGGGCAGACCTATGTAAAGATAGATTTACATAATGATAAAGTGTGGACACATCAATTTATCAACTTATTCTTTTCAGATGAAAGCGGTGAGATGGGATGACATGATGAGAAAAGCCAGGCTGCAGTTCATATGGCGACCAGCAGATGGCAGGCCCGGTTCTTAGATTGTGGCTGTGTGTGTATTTGCGTGGGTGTAGTGATTATTTTGCACAATGCCATTGGCAACAGAGACAAGAGAGACTCACACAGGCTTTATCTTAATATTTCGAAAGATAAGTGCCCCATGAATGATGACCCATCATCTCACTTTGGCGTCAAGCACAGGCGCTGCTTTTGAGACACAATTGCACAAATAAACCTAAAAAGTGGAAGTCAATGGAAGCATCTCTGCATCCTCTCGTCATCTCCCTATCCGCAAAGGTGACCCATGAAAGGAGTCAGGTGACAGAGGAACAGGTTGACATGCTTCTTTGATCTGGTATGAGCGAAGAGCGGATCATTCTTGTTAGTGGTACATTGGGCTTCCCAGACCCAGTGGGCCCATAACTTCTTTAATAGTGTTTTCACTGACCTACATCCAGGATGAAACCATGTCACGAGGAAACAAAAGTATGAATCTAGAGCCTCCTTGACACTAGCAGAAGAGTAGACCAATTGCTTACAAGGACATGTAGAACTTAGGGCAAGTTCTCTTTGGGCCCGTTCATAAGACACCACAAAATATAACCTTTAATTGGTCTTTTATTGTCTGATTAATACTTTTTGGAGTGTCTTGTCTCTTGCAAGATAAAGTCAAACTCAAGCATCTTTTTTAATTTCCCAAATATGCTATTAAATATTCAAATTCACAGTTTAGTTGGGCCATGTATGTCTTAACTTCAAAATTTGTTTTGTTTTGTAAAATATAATATTTCATTCAGTCATTTTCTACCGCTTAGTCCCATTAGGGGTCGCGGATGACTGGAGCCTATCCCAGCAGCTTTGGGCCTGAGGCGGGGTACACCCTGGACAATGGCCAGTTAGTTTCAGGGCTGACATTTAGAGACAGACACATGGAGGACATGCAGACTCCTCACAGAAAGACCGGAATCGACCGAGAATGTTTGAACTCACGACCTTCTTGCTGTGAGGCAGGAGTGCTAACCACTCTGCCATGTGCACCCCTATAATATTTTACAAAATATTATAATATTTTACACATTTTAAATATGAGCAACATAAACGTCTCAGTTACGATGTTTCTTGGTTGCCTACTCATGTAATATGTAGTGCTCTGCCACACTTCTGTGTAAGTGGTATCTCACCTCCAGCTGGACCATGAACCACTGCATGCTTGCTCCATACTCTAGTGTGTCTAAATCATGCCTCTGGGGCTGGTTTTAGTGGATCAGGGATGGTTGCATTACATAAAAGAGATGTGTCTTAATATTTTATTACACATTACTGTATGTTTCCACTCTTCCTCCTCTTTCTTCACTCTCCTTGCAACTCCCTTTTGAACAGAAACGCCAAGAATATCCCATGAAGAGACGGGAAGGACACTCAAAGAATGAAAGGGACTAACGTTGATGTCAAGGGTCAAGCTTCATGTTTATGGCAAACTGGCACCAGATGTATGTGTTAGTACATTAAAATAATGCCATGTAATTTAGATTTGAAGCGGTTAAAAAACTTCAAACTACTTCATGGGGCTAAAAAACATGATGTATTTAAATAATAGCAGCATATGGACAAATTTTCTTTGCACCAGACATATATCATAATTACTTGATAACTACAGTTCTATGAGTGTGTGCTTTTGCCAGCACCTCTGAGACAGATCAAAGCATACACCGCGCCAATCGTGCCCATGCTCTGACACAACCTCAGGGGCTATATAAGCCCTCCAGCCCTCACTCTTCTTGGAACCAGCTCAGCAGAGAGAGGCACTCCAGCTGGGCTTGAGAGTAAGTGGGCCATGCAGACACTTGTAGAACTGTAGTTACATCAGGTAACTATAATTTCTACTTTGTGTGTGCTCCGCCCACCTATGGGCTTCACCACTGGTTACCCACCGAGACAAAGGCCGTAGGGATAAATCTCCCAGCTGGACCGGCTCCTCAATGATTGGTCCGGGAAAAGAAACAGGAGCAATGCAGGTCCAGCTCTCCCAAGATTAGCCATGCATGCCCCCAGGAAATGGCTCTAAGACCGCCTCTCCCAAGAGCATCTGAAGCCATCGCTAACAGGCCCAAACCATGCCCCAGACCTCCTCTCCCAGAGCATCCTGGCATGGTCGAATGCGTTGATCTGTCTCAGAGGTAACCAGTTGCGAAGCCGTAGGTAAGCAGAATACACACAAAGTAGATTCTTAAAGTGGGTGTGTTTTATTTTGTGTCTCCTGTGTGCTAAATGTTGGGGAAAAATCATAATAATAATAAAAATATTACAGCTAAAGCAAGCATTTTTAAACCAAGAAGCAAAGCCTCTTCTTTCATTTTCCCCTAGAGGAACAGCCATCATTTTCTGACCCATATTAATGCACCCTTTCAATATTTGATGTTTTTATATGGCGTGCTGACAATGGAACACGGAAATGGGAGGCACATTTCACTGAGCTACTTTACCGCAGCTCTGTAGCCATCTTCTTAACAGAGCTATTCACTCCAAACTATTGCTCAAATGGAGTGTCATGCCCGTGGAAGTACTTTGAGGTAAATTGTAGCTAAATACCAGAATAGGTCCTCCACCCTTTTTTCAATGCACATTGGACATTATTTATTACCACACCTCAGCGGTTCTCAAGGTGAACTCACTTAGCAGAATAATCAACTGTCGAAAAGACTAGTCGAGTAAATTAAAAGAAATCAATTAGCAGAAACAAACTTGTGCATTAAATCTGCCTGCTGACTGTAGAGGGACATGGTGAGAGGGGGGTCAGTACACAGGACACACTGTAGCACAGCGGCTAAGAATGGTGCTAGCAGAACTAGTAAATGCTGCAGCCTACGACACTGGATGCTAATGTAGTGGAGAGCCATTTCTCCCTTGCCTGGCCAGCCGCAACTAACTCTTTCCCTATCATTACAAAGAAGTTAGTCTGGTACCTTGCACGCATTCAATTTCAAGGAGCTTTTACATAAGGGTTCACGGCAGGTTTGCCAGGTCAATCAGTCAAAATTTACACTTATTTCATATTTGAAGGGGAAATTTGGGGTTTAAATACTGTCAGATTTTATTCAGATAATTTATCTGGTTTGAACTATGTATAGCCCTGGCCAAGCACAACCCGCGGACAATTTTTCTCATCCGCTGGAACACTAGAAAAAACGCCCAATTGATTGTGTTCAAGAATAAAGATGCCCCAGTCAACTATTTATCATCCCCTTGAAGATCAATGCTTGACCTTTGACCCCACATCAGTCACGTTCATTTGGGTAAATTTGGGTTTTAACTGGGGTCTCCTCAAAGCTCAAAAAGAGTTATTATCGTCACAAATCAATTGTTTGCCAATCGGAAATCGTTACATGACTGATTAGATTTAGCTTCTTAAAGGGACAAACCCGTAACCTGTTTCCACCAGATAGAACTGCTCACATGACATAGTCTGTTTTGGAAACTCCCAAATCTTGCGAAAATCCAGCTGCAGTGCAAGGTTAACAAACGACACTATTATCTTTGTACTTGCAACTCAATACTAAAGCAAACTAAACAAACTGACATGTCTGTATCAGATTTAGCAGATTTAAAGATATGTCTGTCCCCTGTTAACTGCACTGCTGCCTGCCTTTTCTTGCCCCCATGTATTATTTAGAGTAAAACAGCTATGTCTCAAAAAAGAACTCTTATAGAGCAAAAAAAAAAAAAGAGGCCCGAGGGGGAAGGAGCTAGGATTTCCTACATGTGGCGATTGCTGCATGTTTATGTGACTTCAATTTGCTATTTTATTTTTTGTTTTTTTAGAAAGACAGCTGATGTGTTGGCCCTAAAGCTGTCGATGTGTCATTTGTGTGCATGTAAAGCATTTACCCAAGAAGCATTGTGGTCCTGATGACAGTGATGTATTATGTCAAAGCTCAGAAATCATTAATAAAACTTAAACCATCAGTGCCCAATTAATAACTCACCACAATGTGTTAACTTTTAATGGCAGGTTTGAGTATAGTCATTCATGTTTCCATATGGTCTTAACATTCCTGCTGTTCATTCTCTAGACTGCTGACCCCGGCTGTAGGCACTCCCAGCATGCATTGGGTGTAAGAGCTGGACATGTTGTCAGTCTATCACAGAGCTGACACACAAGCAGACAGACATGTTCACAGCTTCAGGCAGTTTAGAGTCCCCAGTTGAGCGCCGCTGGCCGTCTGCGGGGCAATGGGAGGGGAGTGAGGCACAAAGCCACACATAAGGCCTCAGCCATCCACATGTACTGTAGAAACATTGAGGTGCTTCAAGATCTTGTGGAAGTTGTGGAACCTAACACCCAATGTCTTTTATTTGTTTATTATATATTTATAAACCAAATGCGAGTTCTGTGATGGTCTGTAGTTAATTCAATTTGGGAAACATCAATGTCTAGTGTTTGTAAAGATTTTGTGAGCCATATTTGCAGCTTTTTCAGTGGCTTTTTATTTTAAATTTTTTACAATTAGAAGTTTGTCTCCAAGAGCTCACGCATTAAAAAAACTTGAATGGTTTGAGAAATATCAGCTTAGTAGAGGAGTGCTCACCTGTTTTAGACCAGCTAAGACTGTAAAAGTCTGGCTGGGAACCATTTCTTTTTCTCTTGAAAATCAAATAATTGGTTTAAATGTATACCCTTGGTCTGAACCAGTTCAAAACTGCCTCATTGTAAAAGGAATAATAGTGATCTTTATCTCTTGTCCTATGACTCTCTACTGTGCTTTGCAAAGATCATATTTCAAATGTCACATTGAATCATTAGAGTCTGTTCTCTTCGCATTTCTTTTCACTTTTTATCTTAAACATTCACTACAGTTCAAGAGTGAAATGCAACCTACAAAAAAGTATCTAACTGTGCTTCCATATTTAGTCTCCTGTCCTTAACTGAGGACAAAACGTCTCACCAACAGTTGCAATTGCATCTGTTCTTTTGACAAAACTAATTATCTAAAGCTTTTCAGGTGCACAGAGTAAAACTTTAGAATGTCCCAGCCAGGACACAATGTACCATTGTTCTACCTTTATTATTGTTGGTGTTGTTGTTGATAATCACCTAATTTTTGCCAGAAAAATTGAATTCTCAATTGAAAAAGGGGCAAATATTACACTTGTCAGCATGAGTCACTTTGCGTCTTTATTCAGGAAATAGGATATGAAAGGAGGTATATTCTCATAAACGCGCAATATTTTTTTAAACCAAATTAAAAGAACACTATTAAAGTTTTAGTCATTTATCATGAGACTGTTGCTATATATCAAACAGTCCTTTCAAAAGCAAGACACCAACTAAAGGTGAAAGCTCTGACAACAACCTGCAGTAGCAACAATGGCAAATACCTGATTAGTACCACTTGTTTAGCAACTTTGTATGTGATGATTTACCTTTTGGGGACTAATATGTGAAAAAATAAATTAAGAAAATCCACCGAACTAATTTAAGAATATTAGTCCTCAAAGGGCAAATGAAAAGACTTACTTGCTTTCTTCACTGTATAAGCCTTTATTTGTAAAAAGTCTGTTTGAATGAACCCTTTTTATACCACATACTTGAACACTTTGTATTTGTATAAAACACATTTTGTTCAAACACCTAAAAAAGCTGATTGACACTATAACATTAATTTGCACTGACAAAAAAATACAACTTCATACTACACAAATGCTGATTCCATGAGTACTGATACCCAAAATGAAACCAAACACCTTATTAAACAACTGAATCAAATTAGCGCCCAATGTGAACAAAACAACAACAGTACAAAAACCAAATGCAATTTTCTTCCAGTGCCAGTATATCAGATGAATTACATTTCCTTTTTTATGATAAAACAACAGTAAGAGGAACAATCCATAACAAATGCAACAAATACAAGAAATCAGAAATGAACAGAGAAATTAAGAAGTTATTAATACATATTTTAAAAGAAATGGACTGTTAAGTGGGTTTAGTTCTTTTTTTTTTTTTGCCAGTTTCTTGTTGGAAAAGAAGTCTTTCTGACCTCCTGGTTAAACTGGACACTGTCTCACTGGTCAACTTGTTCACATGTGTTACTGGGAATCAGCACAGCTTCTTGCAAGAATCATCTTACGGTAATTGACAAAGACCATAACCAGAGGCGACATAATCAAGAGTAAATGGAGGGAACACCCACTCAGTGTGCAATCACATGGCTTACGTTCAGATGCTACTGCGGAGCATCCTCTACATCCTTTGTAGTTGAAGGGCGATTGATGCGGATGCTAATGCAGAACCTGATAAAACTACAGCATGCACTTAGTGCACCTAATCCAAATTGAGTGATTTACAGTAAGTACATGTTTTTTTGTCCTCCAGTTTTTATGAACAGTTTGTTTCACAAGTTTTAAAGAGCTGGCTGTAAAACAAGTGCAATTTGAACATGTAAACACTGGGTCTATCTTTTTCATAAATATGGAGATGACAATGATGGTGTAAGTAAAAAAGATATGAAAATAAACCTTTTCAAACTTAGGTCATGCAAAACAAAACCTACAAGGTATACAAAATAATGAATTCACCAACAAAAGGCCCCAGCAGTGATGAGTCTTGGTGTTCGCCTCACATCTGGTGAATGTGTGGTCCACATTCAGCCTGCGAGAATTCACTATTCCCATGTACAGTTTTGTGTTCACACATTCAGCAAACTATGCATATTCTTTAGAGTGGTGTGATCCCAGATGGAAAACTCTAACATGAAGTCCTAGACTTGTTCACAAAGTGCAGCAGACAACAAAAAACTAGTTCCAAATTTAGAAAATATAATTTAGTATGTGGTTCCCACAAACACTTTCATCAAATCTGCATCTATGCAATGGGAGCATATTTGAATTACAATACACAGACTGGGGACATTTAAAAATTTTCAGTCAAGAAAGTGATTGTAAGGTCAACCTGGGAATGATTTTCAATACCCTCACTGAAAATATTTACTTCCTGAAGCTAGCCTGCACAAACTAGGCATCTATTGTTGGCCAGGGAGCAGCTGCACTTGAGCAAATGGTTGCTCGGTTACCTTGGTCATGTGTGTTCAAGGACACGCGTGACATTTTTTTTTCTTCTTTGAGGAACAGGAAAAGACAACTCACTCCCTTTTTAAGGCTATCCTGCTCCTCTGTCTGTAAAGACCTGCAAGGAGGTATGCCCTTAATTTCATCATGTAGCATGATAGCTGAGGTAAACATGTCAGGTAATGTGCTGTATGTGCTGTAACTCGCAGGTGGAAAAGCCTACTTAGATGTAAAATCATACTAGAGGCATTTCACTCAGGATGACACCACCCCATTTGCTGAAAGTGAACCAAGGCATACTGTAATAAACAGGACTGTACAGGAGCAACAGCTGCAGTTAGCCGCTTCAGGCTAATGGTGTGAGAAAGGAACAGGTGAACACACATTCTCAGAAGCTCACTGTGAGTCTTTCTGTGTTGATTCTTCCATTATTTTGTTCACACCATGTATTTCTTGTGTTTAATTTTTTTAGGTTTCGTTTGCAGAAGAATGCCAATGCTAGAGAAGCTGTCCATGCCATTAGCAGTGAGGCTAGCTGGTATTACGAACTGCCATGTTTTTGTTCATGCATTAAGAACTATTAAGTGAAAGATATCATATTTACAGTACAATTCACATGTAATTACACATATACACTAGAGGCAAGAAAATTCACATTGAAATCAGCTCAACACTTTTTTTTCCCTCTACTCCTCAAACATATGTGTCAAAAGAAACATATTTTCACTCAATTATCATAAAGTAAAGCATAAAACAGAAGATCCTCACAGCTTTTGGGATGAATGTGCTGATTTTGTGTCCGGAAAGCAGGTAATACTGAGTGACATGAGTGGTGGGTCTATTCATTGTGAACATGCAAGGGCTACTGTTTTTCTCTTTGTATGTGATTGGTGGTTATTAAAGATATGCATCATAGATCTCAGGAAAAGTAATCTTCCCGAAAAGGCATTTTTAAAATAATTTCTGTAACTAAACCAACCTGAATATCATACTTTAACACTGCCAAAATAAGTCCATTTCACTGAACTACACAATAGACAATTGGCTACCTCCAAGTCAAACCTGTTCCACTGTCAGACTCATGTAAATGTGCTCTGCTTGCACAAGAACAAAAGATACTGTCTGTCCCGTAGTCTAGTAAAGATCCACCATATTGCCTTTGAACAGTTTGACAAGCTGTTGGTGTGCACATCAGGATGGAATGACGCAACCCCTGAAAACCTCCACACCGTTTTGCTACCACCTTTTCAAAAAGGGATTTAAATTGGCTGAAATATTCATGTGAAAAGCACATTGGTAATAAAAAAATCCTCACATCACTTAACATCAGAAAAGACAAAAGTGCGGGATTCAAAAAAAGTGCCCCAACTCAGGCGCTACAAATACTGTTAAAAGAAAGATGAAGAGAAAAAAAATACTGCAGGAACGCAATCAAGGCCATTGCATAACCAACTGTAGAGTCGGCTTCACAGGAATCAAGATCGAATGTAACTACGGGTCTGGCATGGGATTTCAAAAATGACAAACTACACACATATCTTAGTTATATGTTTTATATGTGAATGTAAATGTATATGAGACATATAATACTTTAATCTGGTTTTAGTGCAAATCAACATTTTCACTTTTAGAGAAGCTTTTAACCCCTTTACCCCACATTAGTATTCATTCACATAAGTATACTTTCTACATACAACACAAAAACCTATTTTACCAACATTGTCATGGAAATTGTATATTATTGCTGAATGCTCTCACCCCTGGTCAAGTTCATATGCTTATCCACTTACACTTAGGACTTAATGTTCAGCTATATCTCCTATTGGTGCCATGATAATCCAAACAAGACAAAGACATCACTTTACACTACATCTAATCACTGTTCAGGGACACTCTGTCCTGCAAAACTTAGTGGCATTTACGTAAACTCAATATCATCCATGACTGACACGTCAGCTCATTACACGTCCATCCACGACCCTGGAGGTGAGAGGCGGGCATAATGTACACTTATAAAAACTTTATTGGCAGTAAACTCTTAAAGCAAATCATAGTGTACCATTGTTGCATGTGTCTGATTTGTTTTGATTCTTGCAAGAATTAAAACAAATCAGACAACATGCACAATGGTACAATGTACAATACAACTGAAGACATGGAGTCACAAGTGTAAGTGGATAAGCATATGAACTTGACCAGGAGTGAGAGCATTTAGCAATAATATATATTTTTATTGACAAATATTTTAATAATATTGTGATTTTCTTCAAAACTACATCTCAAGCACTACTTCCAATGTTACTGTATATCAACTTTCAGTGGCTTTTTCTTTTGGTCCAAAGCCACCAAGATCAAATATTGCCACTGTTTATTTTCTGTGGAAAGTTCTAAATTGGCACATCTGTTAAAAGTTCCTGGCTTCTCAGTGCTTAAAACCTGCCTTCAGATAATCTACTTCGATTTAGCACTGAGTATTCCTTGTAAGCTCTTCTCTTCTCTTAGTTGGTACTTCTCAGTTATTTCGCTTCAAGACTTAGATACACACAGAACCTCTCTGGAATTCTTTTTTTTTTTCTTTTTTTTTTTTTACAATACAGTAATACTATACTTTTCATTTCTTTTGCCTGACATGACATTTTGTGTACGAACTTCACCAAGAGTAACAGAGACAAATTGGTGTGTTATCTGGATATATATCTATATATCTATAGATATCTATCTATCTATAGATATATGTAGATAGATACAAAGATGACAAATTGATAGTCCTGCAATCTTCACCTTGCCATGCTTCCATCTTTGTTATTCCCAAGTGTGTTTTTGAATTTTCTTGTCTATTTCCCCGGGACAACCCAATTGTATTTTTGATGCTACATAATGTTTGGTTTGATCCTGGTACAATCAGTTTGAAGTGAAAATGACAATGACGAAGATGAAGCTGCTGCAACGGAAACATGTCGCTTCAGAAAAGCATGTAAGGCTTTTCTGTCAGTCTTTAACTTTGGTGAGCACACAAAAAAAAACTATAAACTATTCAAATTGTAACCTAAAACTAGAACTTATATAGTCTCTTGTAAATCAGTTGTCTCTTTGCTAATGAACCTGAGCCCTGTGTGTGTTGTAGAGAAACGGAAAACAACAACAGTGCATATGGATTATAGGCCTTTTCGGTTGTTTCATGGCTATTTATAGTAGTACATTTTTTCCACAAAAGGATTCCTTCTGATTTCTAATAGGTCCAGAGCGTTTGGTAGATGGGAGTAATTTGAAAACTATCCTTCTCACCGGGCTGCCCATTTCTATCAATAAAAACCTTGCTAATGTTAACACAGAACAAAGTGTCAAAAACAACAACAAAAATTTACCATGTGACAACTGGTCAAACTGTGGGCTGATATGTTGAGTCTTTAAAAAAAAAAAAAAAAACACTCCCAAATTTTGAACAGATCACAAAAGCACTGCCCCCTCCAAGGTTTCCTTTTAGTGAACAGAAAGCAGGATAAGACGTCAAAGCATCAAAAGAGCAATGTAAATTACCCATAGGAAGTATACTCAATGATAAAATGTACAGAATAGGCTTTTTTGAACAATCAAAATGATTAATGCATACCTTTGACTCTTTTTTTTTTTAACTAATAATGCCTAGCTCTAGAACACGTTCTGACACTCTCGGAAATCACAGTATTTTTCAAGACAAATTCATATATCTACAATATTCAGCATTTTGTTTTAAACCATGATGAAAAAACCCCAGAGGACATGTTTTCAAAAGAACATGAGAAGAGAAAGGAATACAAGTTTGCGTCGACTCTGGGCAGAAATCCCATCCAAACGGCCTTGTAATGGAGACCATTAGGCCAGAGCTGATGTCTGATCAAGAGAACAATATCACTTCAAAAAACCCAAGGAACAACACATAATCCAAACAAGGTTGCTGTACATAGTAGAACCAGAGGGTTTCCGTGCATGTTATCCATGGGTAATGGGGGTTGTGTGTGGTGGGAGTGGTGAAGGGGGTCGAGTCAGGTCGCGTGGTGTTGTGGGGGTGTCAAGGATCTCACTCAGCTGATGCCTGAACAGGAAAGCCACCTTTGATTTCATGAGCTGCAGTAGAGGATTTCTGATTACAATAAGTATCAATAAAAAGTCAATGGGACTCTGAGACATCTTTTTCTCTCTCAGGAGCTTTCAGCTTTTTTCGCATTTTTTTTTTTTAGCAAAAATATCATGCAGTCTTTAGTTCCAAAAACCCCACTGCGGGATTTTGTGTTTGTTTGTTTGTTTCAGGAGGAAAAAGAAAACTCAAACCCTTGAAATTCTTCTTTCACAATTATTCTTAAACATTCAAGTCATCCTATTAATACTTTGTACAGCAGAAAGGTTCTTCAGATTTCACACATGTATATATAAATATAATATATAGAAATATGCATATACATATGTTCAACTTGTATATGTGTATACATATTTAGAACTGTATCAAAGCCAATTTAATGTGCTCTCAAAATATGGCCCATGATTCCTGGTGGGATGCACATCAATTCACATAGTACAACCAGTAGATTAGGTTGAAAAATCCAAAGGTGATAGGGAAAATGACCCGGGACCATTTGTCGATGGTGCTAACATCTGACAGGTTTGGGATTTTCAACTTGAGCTTGGAGGAGCGTCGTCGTAGCCGACAGTTGGCCCGGCTCCGCATGGCACTCCGGTCCAGCGAGTGGTGGCTGAATCCGTCTCGGGGCGTCATGGGCTTTCTAAACTGGACCCCGGAGCTGTCGAAGGACATGACCGAATTCCGAGAGTCACTGACGCTGCTCCCCACATCAGAAGGCATCACTTCGTTGTTCATCTCCAGCGTGGTGAGGAGGATGTTTCCATAAGCATCCACCTGTGCAGAACAAACACACCAGGAGTCAGGGGGCGGGACTGGTGAGCATGTGCCCCACCCCCTCTCTAGTGGCTTCTACTTCTACTTCCCCAAATCTCTGAATTAAAGCACAATGCAGTGATGATATGGGATGCAATTTCTCACATGCAACATAAATAGTTAACATTGAGTTTAAACAGACATCTATTAGTGGCACAAACAGCTGACTTATTGTGAGAGCTAGCCTACAGCTGATATGATTTCTAAATACATGTACCCCAACTTTTCTTTGTTCTTCGAGATACAGATTTCTTCGCTGTGTATATGACCTGAAGGTGTTGGTTTGATACGGCACGGAAATGGAGTCCTTGCAATGTGAAAAAAAAATGAAGAGAACATTAAACGCCTAAAATATTACATTTTCTGTTATTTCACAGTGCATAAGACAGAAAATTAACTGGTACAACTTTAACTAAGCATAGCATTTTACTGCAAAAACAAGGCTTCATTCAGTCTGACCATTACATGGAATTGAAGAAAATGCCTTTTTATTTTGAGGCTTTGTCCAATTTAAAGCACATATGAAACATGAGGTAACAAACTGGATGAAGCCTGCAGCATAAACATAGACAACCTAAATAAATAAAAATGTTAACACCACTGTTGAGCTAGATGAATTATTATTTCAATGCTTAATAAAAAGCAGTCAGTGCTTGGGGGAAAAGCAATGGATGATGGTTGGTGAATGCATTGAGGGCTGTGGAAGCATTGGTGTTCTAGTGTGGGATTATACGTATGTGTCCGAATGACGCTGGGAATACTATGTGAAGAAGGCAGCTGCTTTGTGTTTAAACTCCGACTGATGCTGTGATGCAAACCTGTTCCCTCAGGCGCTTCTCCTCGTATCTCGTGCGCTCGTTGTTCGCCGTTTTCAGCCGCTCACTGAGTTTCTTCTGTTGGGCAGGACCCCGGCCAAAGAACACGTAATTTACAAAGGCATATTCGAGCAGGGCCAGGAACACAAACACAAAACAGCCCATGAGGTAGACGTCGATGGCTTTCACATACGGAATCTTTGGGAGAGTCTCCCTAAGGTGGGTGTTAATAGTTGTCATGGTAAGCACCGTAGTCACACCTGGGTACAATCGCACAGAGACACAAAGGTTTCCATTAGAGACTATGTCAGAAAAAGAAATTTATCAAACTATATATGGTAGTGGATCAATTATAGACTGGTATTTTTGTCCATTTCTTTCTATAATAACAAAAAACATCTTTTGATGTGTTTATTGCTTCACATGATCTCATGATACACTGCCCAATATTTTATCAACAGTGTATTAAACTATTACTGCAAGCCTAACATCTGCATGAGCCCATGGTAATTGTAATTTTAGTTAGTTTTGTTATTTTCACAGTAAAGGTGCAGTGTTCTTGATTTGGGATAGCTACATATGGTTGTTTCTGTTACATACATGACCTTTTATACAGAAAAGGTATAATATTATGACTATTTAATAGTCATAAATTGTGTATTTGTATATTGTGTATTTCCAACTTTTCAACCAAAACGGCTCTGACTGGCCAAAAGTCTACTATATTTAAATATAAAATATAAATGTTATGCATCAAATCTATCATCAAGTGAAATATGTCTATGGTTCTCAGTCGGAACCTTACATTCTCTGTTTTACCTGAAGGTAGTTTGAAAGCATAATGGACGGTAAGTACTGTCTTCTTGCCTGGTCCTAATACGAGAGAGAGGGCTCTTGATGTACAACTGTGTTTGCTTTATTAAAATGACAGCACTCATTACAGTATGTTACTTTGCCAAAGACCGGATTCTAACAAAGGTTGTGCGATGCCATAGCTGTGTCTTACCCAGGGCCACCCGAGCTGCAGAGGCATCATAATTGATCCAGAAGGAGACCCAGGAGAGGATGGTGATCAGGATGGAGGGCATGTACGTCTGCAAGATGAAATAGCCAATGTTTCTCTTAATCCTAAAACTCAGTGAAAGCCTTGGATATGAACCTGTGGAGAGAATGAGAGGCAGGGGTGAAGTGAAAAGAGCAAAGTGAAAACACATCAGTTTAAAAAATGGGGGGAACGTTGGCACAACTTAAGAGTTTCAATGTCTGCACTTTGACAACGCACAGGGTAGTCATTTCTCCATTTGTTCAGATGGAGCACTTAATTTCCCCAAAGCGATAGATTCCTTTCCAGGGACAAGTTCGATTCCAATTAAACATGGCAGAAAGTCGCAAACACAGCAGATTTTTCTGCAACCCCCTATCTCAGCAGGCAGCTCCGCGTCCCTCTGAGAATTGTCACAGAGAGCTGCACGCTTTTTCTTTAGCACTTTCTCTGTCCTCTAAACATTACCAAAAGGGCATTTTAGGTGCATAATTGAATGAGTATGTGTGTTATTCATTGTATTGTACGCTTAAAAATATGAGCTGGCTGAAGACACAAATTACAATAAGTGCTCTTTTGATTATTCTCTAATTAAAACAACTACAACATTATAATTCTCACGCTAAAACATACCCACATTAAGGCAGGCTATGTTTATTGCACTACAAACCATACAAACTGGTTCATGTGTAGTTAATTCCACTCTGCTTTCTAGACTTTCATTTCAAGTTTGTTACAGAGGAATGAAAGGTGTAAGATAAGCCTGACGGTTTTAATCTAAAGAGCTGTTTGCTCTGGGCAGCAGAGTGACAAATGACCTCATCATCTACAGGATCCTGTACATTTTTTAATGAATCAATATCTTAGCATTCATTCTACATCACCTGGGGACAGACGACTTCGATCACCCAAGAACTGACACATTTATACTGGCGACTGGCAAAACACTCTATACATGGGAAAGTCTAAACCACATACTAATATGACAGCAATGTATAATCAAAGGCTCTCACCTGTGATAAACCTGACCTCCCTGGAGAGTAAGTCTATGTCCACTATGGAGAACTGAGGTAACTCTAACTTGTCCACACCTGTCACAGCCAAATCCCCTCCTTGCCAGAAAAACACAATGTCATCTGTAGTGTATCCATCTGTTCACATGGAGAGAACAAAGAAAAGCACGTCAACATAAGAGGATATTAGTGAGTGAGCATGACAAAGAACAATAATATTGGCACAGGTGTACAGATTGTTTGGCGGCATAAGGCAACCAACGGCATTTCATAGTTTTCTTAATCAGACACTAGGCACTCCATTTTCACACCTTTACCTCCAAAGAACCCAGTGGAAGTCCCATTAAACCCTAGATTCTCGTGAGATTTGGCCAGTGATGTTTCAGAAGCCAATTGCATCAGAAGTCTAATTAGAGTTATAGGTAATATCCGTTAACAAGTTGTTGAGTAAGAAGCCTTTTGGTAGAAAATGCTGCAGCCATCTTAAATCAGCATGTTCAATCAGCGGCCAATCACATGCTCCACTGTGCACCCTCCACTGCATGCATTACGGCGCGCATGAATGTTCATTATCATGTGTCACTTGCTCTCCACTCATTCTCCAGCAGCGCCACAGAAAGTGACCACCGCCGCAGAATTATGTCAGTGGGCTAGTATGCATTCAGCACACAGCAATCTTTCAGTGCTAGAAGTGTTACTACATTTCACATTCTCCCACAGAGCTTCTAGAGCCACGCGGCGTTAAACTCACTCTCAGGACCCAGGATTCATTACCATTAAATCTTTTGCAGAGGTTATAGGCTAAGGAAATGTGACATTGTCCATGAAATTGGAACAACTGGCTGCCTAATCAATCAACCCGATATTTAACGCACACTCTTCCCACCAGCGCAAGGCGTTCCATGTGCATAAACAGCAAATATTCTTGCAACTTTTATATTCATGGCATATCCATTTTTCATTGCTTGCTGATGTCCCCGAGGGTAAACACTCTGCAGTTTTATCCCAAGCAACGGGAACCACACATATCTGCTGTATTGAGTAACACTGATGATTGATAAAGTGGTCAATGAAAATGATCACAGGAATACAATTTTTAATTAGACCGACAGCACGCCTTCTCTCACAGAAAATGATTTATTTAAATTAAAGCATTGAGAAAATCCACATGATTGTATTACAGTTACATTAATGATATTTTTAAATCAATTGCCTTGCTTTTTGTATCTGTGATCACCCATATGCTTATTAGTTGTATGTACATTTGTTTAATTATGTAGATGCAAACAACAATGAGATATTCATGGGCTTTATTGAACGGAGAGATAGATTATATTTTCTTGTTTGAAGATTTCCTGGAGAAAACTTCAAGCAACCACAGTTGACCGTCATGACAGTGGACATGATATACAACAGCATACTTAATATCCAATCACTTGTAGGTTTTAGTTAGCACAAAATGGCCACAAAGCAAATATCCGATGCCCACCGACAGATTACATATTAGCTTGTGTTCTTTTCGTTTGTGTTCTTCTTGTGTGCTTCTTTTAGTTCTTTCTTCAAAAGAGAAAGAGCTCCCTCTATAGTTCCATTAGCTACATAATACAAAGTCATTCTGCTTAGTATTTGCTATGGCATTTTCAACTGTGGACCCTACACTTAATGGTTCTTTCAATGGCTGCTTTGTGGATAAGGGCTCCAGTGGTCGACATGTGCTGGCACCAAACACTAACAGGGCATTTTTACCTCCTGATTGTTTCACATTCTGACTGTGCTCAACAGACATTGAACTTTCCACTCTTAAAAGCTATCTGTTTTTGGTCACAATAGGCTGTGTTCACATTCCCGTCAAACTGCACCAAATGTCAGACGGTTCATTATTTATTATCAGCTTTACTTACAGCTCTCAATTTCCAAGGTGCAGTTCTGTTCATCCAGAGGGTATCTCCTCAAGTCCATCATGCAAGCGGCTGTTGTAGTTATTCTAAAAACAAAGAGAGAATTCAGTTTGTGCTAGAATTTAGGAGCAACATTATTTCATTCTAAAAACACTTAAGTAACATCTCATTTATCAGTGCGGCAGCTCCTAACAGTAAATTCCCACAACTTTTCCCGCTTCTTTCAACACTGTGAAAGATGATTTATTTAAATGTTTATGGGAGACATATTTTTGTTTATGCAGGTCACTGCTCAGGATATGGATGTGATTTTTGTCAATGCGCATTATTTATTGCCAGTTCCAACATATGCATCTTTGCCAGGTAGCATTATAGAAGGTGTATGCAGAGCAGTATATCGATAAATTCAGTAGCACGGGAAAACAGTGCCTGTAACAAATTATACATGTTGGAGTCTTTTGGCATTTAACGGAGATATTTACTGGTGCGGCGCATTTTAGTAATTACATTTCTGTTCCCATTTGTGTTGTGCAAAAGTAGGAGAAAGAATGAGTTCTCAGCTCATCTTTTCCGAGGCAACAACAGCAGTGTGTTTTGTATGTTGCATGATGACAGAGTAAGCTTTTTACCCTTTAAGGAATGTTTGTTATGAATTATTAATGATGTTTTAGTCAAAGCCACCAATGTTGCTGCAGTCTATGGTTTTACGCTGATGTAATAAGCAAACATCCACAATACACAGCACACAGAATGATTATACAGTAAATAGTATGCTTGTTGTTTGTAAAAATGGTCATGGTGGTGTGAACAGAGGGCTGTCAGCAGGTAATTGGAAAACAAAACACAGTAGAGTAGATTGGGCAAGATTAACAGTGAAGCAACTGAGGGCAACGAAAGGTTAAGAAGAAGTAATGCTAGTGCGAAATATATGACAGGTACATACTTATTGTGGCAGTGAGCAGGATTGTGATGCGGTCAGCTCCGAGTGCAGTGGACCATACTGAGACGCAGCACCACAGATAACATCATGTCTAATTACATTAATGAGGAGATTACATGGCAAAGGCAATCTGCAGCGCACAACTTTGTAAATTTGGTGTTAGCATTTAGATTAGCCAACTTATTCGATTATTATCCCCGTGGGAAAATTGATTGTTGGCAGCTACCACCAGGGGGCGCTAAGGTGCCCCAATCATGTCACTAACCAGAGACTATAGCATGTTTTGATGTTGGTGTAAACCGAAGTACCTGGGGAAACTAATGATGCATAAAATAAATATTCCAATTCAAGCAAGGTTGGTATGACTTTAAAACAACTACACACTAAAGTAGGGCATTGATAAATATGTAATTAACAACGATTTATTGATGCTGAAATGTCAACGTAAGTGAGCTTTATATTCAAGAATAAAAGATTAATTTATTTAAAGATGATATTTAATGAAGGCGTAATGCATTGTAAATGATAAATCAAGTTGTTGCCAATACTTAATTAGTGCTTAGTTGTGTCACCATTAAATCAATCTCTAATATTTTGGTCACTGTTTAACTTAGGTTGATTCAATTTGTGGAAAAGTGTGATGTGCATAGTGGAAATAAACAGTCCTGAGGTTGTGGACAATAAAAGAAGAAAATGTTTTATGTTGTATGTTTCTGACTCAGCTAATGGAGAGTCTTTTTCCCTACATCTTGCCGTGCAACCCAGATGACAGAAAGCATATGAATACTGCCATTTCCATCATTGATATAAAACTGTAGCTGCAACATTTGCAGATGGAACGTTTCTGTTGGACTGGGACGTAATAGAGCAAGCTCAGCCAATGCAATCTTTTCAGGTTGATCATAACTTTTCAAATATAGTGATAATGTTGGAATATGGTAACATGTAGATTGCACCATGTACCATTCTATGGTTATCCAAAAGGTAGGACTATAACAGCTAAGCAAGCATTAGAATAGGCCTAAACCAATGAAAGCATGCAACATTCAGAAGCTGTTAATGTAACAAGGTCTGCTTTTTCCCACAAAGAGGTGCATTCTGTCACAGTAAGTAAACACACAATTCACCATTCAGACGACAATGGTGGTAGTTTGGCGAATGAGTACTGTAATTTATCTGTACCAGAGAAACCCCTGCTCTGAGTTTAGGCCACTGTGTCACATGGACGTCACCACTCACGCCAAAAAGCTGAGACAAGCATGCCAATAAAGTTGTCTTTTAAGTGACAATTAACAAGAAGTCGAGGGAGAAATATGACTGAGTAGGCACAAGTTGGGACAGCTCACAGCAAGAGGCCTGGGATTTGGAAAGGTCAGCAGATGTAGTTCAGCAACTCCCAGTCTCACCAGAGACGCTCAGCAACAACTCCAGACCTGAGTGTGGTCAGCAGTGCCATGGCCGGAGATTGATAACACATTATTCAGTGTGTCAGTTGTGTCAGTCATCACTGTGAGGTGTGAGACAACTGCTCTGAGATGTTACACCAACAAACACTTTGTTGTAAGAAAGAGATATAATAATAATAATTTACATTGAAAAGACAGTTTTACTGATTTTAGTCCGCTCTTGCATCTCTGACCATGTACTGTGCCAAGCATTACAAAGCAACTCACAATGTGAAGGTGGATCCCAGAGGCCTCCAGACGGAGAACCCTCCACAACCAGTCTGTGAGCAATAGTTTGACACCTACACAGTCTACTCCTGTAGCCTTTTATGGGAAGAAGCTTGCCTTCTAAAGAAGATGATTGTACTATCACAATGCAACAGTGTGTTTTAATAAATAGAGCCACAGGAAACAGTTGAATCACAGGGAATGGGAAGACAGAAATGCCATCTGGTGAAAGCTGAGCTCAAAAAAAACTATCAATGCTCCAAGGACCCAGGACAACCATTTGCTAATGAGGATGCAGCCTCTCAACTCACATGTGAGGTAGAGGAAAACATGGCCCAAACACATTTGGCGCAGTACCCTTTACAAATGCCAGAGCCTTTTATTGATGTCTAAAGCTTTGTATGTTTGCAACATTGATGCTCTCATCCTGGGACTGAACTAGTCTTCACAACTCACCAGTTTATGGTGGATAAAGCAAAATCCACACAAGTGCTTTTGCATTTGTATATTTGGAGAATTAAAGACATAATATGCAGGATTTACAAGTACATATTTGTAGACAAAGCTGTACTTGTGGCCTATTCACTCTTTTTGAGCTCATCAAATCCAGGTTTATTGAGGCCTATAATGAACTTTATCCTCCTGTCACATCATTTTGTTGTATTTTCTTCTCCTTGAGCTGTTACTGTCTGAGGGCTAACACTTATTCCTATTAGTCTGTTCTATTGCATAGGCACTATTTCTACTTTTCTTACTTTAAGGAGACTGTATATATCTGACTAAACTTGCATCAATTTTGATCTGACAAAGAAGGTGAGGTACTACATTTGACATAAAAAAACAGCCTGATAAACACAAATCTGCACAACTCAAAGATAAAAATCGCTGTAAGCAAAATGGAATTGAAACTAAAAACTACAAATCCTAGCATCAGCACATTTCACAGAGAGTAGATAGGTAAGAGTCCACAAAGGCAGCAAGGTGCAGCAGTGTGTGTAATGTGATTGTCCACAGCTTGTATTGTGCCGGGCTCAAATGTAGCACTTGGGGAAAAACAGGAGGTCTTTACGAGGGAAATTCATTGAAGTCAACAAAAACATGAAGCGGCCAAACATTTAAATGAACTGCTACATCTACTGCAGCATCTATTGTTCTGAAGAGAGAAAAACATCCACACAGCCCTTGGGCAAAGTCAAATATTTACAACAAAGAGGGTTTGTTCCAAGCTTGCAGGAGGCATGGAAAGGTTTGTGGAAATGTCTTTTGCATGTAGATTATGCGCTGGCTCTAATGAGCGTACACTGGTGGAGAACTGGTATGGAGGACAGATCCAAGGGCTTCCCTGCCATGTGCTGTTCAATGCTACTGCAGTAAAAAGCTTCGACCGGTGCGTTTGGAGATGAGATGTTAGCAGAAAAGCTGGTGGTGGTGTCCCCCCACAAACACAGTTAGGGTTGTGTTGCAGCAGGCGCGTTTCCAGTTAAGGTGCAAATTGCAGGTGTAATGCCATTTTCTCTTGGCACCAGTCCATTTTACAACGCTAGGACCTTTGACTCTAAAGAAATGCGCGTACCCAACAACGCAGCTGGTCTAGGGTTTATTCAGATCAGATGTTGCAGTGGCATTTCAGTCAATTTCAGGCATGAAATTGTTCCCGCTTTGCCACCTGCTCAACAACACAAAGCCTGCAAAAGGAAACAAAAGGGGCTCACATCACCAATGCTAACTGTAAAGCTATCAATCAGGATGGTTAAACTGTTCATGATGAGCCATTGGATCATTTGTCTTTCATTAGAGCGATCTTGAGACCACATTTTAAAGGTTTGCAGGCAGGATGTAACCTCAAGGCTATAATTTGTCAGAATGAGACATGAGACTTCTCACCACTTTGTAAGATGATGCCCAAACAATAAAACAAATATCAAAATGTCTGTGTTGGCTGTATAGTTATCGTTAGTATTCCACATTAAGAATGATAATGCATTGTCATGGTTTGCATGTGTCCACAGAGGCACACAAACATGAATCATGATATTTTAGGCGCTTTTTAACAACAATGCATTTGAACTCATTTGAAAAGAGTCTTAAGAAGTAAAATAAAATACGACTGCCTGTCATATCTCCTTTTGTGTCAGCACCAATCCAGTCATTTTGAATACTGATGACTGCATTAATAATTCATTACTTCACATGATCCAAACCTTGTAAGAGTTGTTTCTTTTTATACGTGGAACAAAACATTCTCTGCTTCTTGCCTCCGAGCTTTAATGACTGGCATTAATAAAAATAAAATAAAATAAAAAATAATAATTTCTTACTTTTTTGCCGTCCCTGAGGATTTCAGACGTGTTCCTCTGACTGTTGACTGATTTGTTTGGTTTGTCATAGCACACGGTAATGGTGAGCGTTTTTTTTTTTTTTTTAGCTTTTCTGCATTGATGGGTTTTGGTTTTAATGTGCCTCTTGCTCCATTTCTGAAGTCTTATTTTTGTTTTTGTTTGTCAGTTTAGAATTGGACTTTCATCATTATAAATAAACCTTTTAAAGTCTCTTTAATAGTGCCCCAAATAATGCTGTCACGATTCAACCAGCTACATGACCAAATACTGCATAGGACTAGGAGGTGCACAACTGTCACATGCTAAAAAAAAACATTAAAATAAAAAGTAGGTAGGTATATGCCGTCATATGCCTTGGTTTGCTCATAAATCTTCACTCACTGTGCTATGTTTTCCAGAGTAATAGTGACAAGGCTCGCTGTTCATGCCATGTTCAGGGCTACACTGGTGATGAAAAAGACACTCCTGTTAAAGAAGAACAATAGAGACTAGGGCTTCATCCACATTAATGGACAGCCATGAGATAAAACAAAAAATGGTTAAGAAACAGGAGCTTCTGAAAAGAAAATGTAATAGTGTTGACATGGCCGTTTATTCAAGACTAACATATTATAATGAATTACTAGATGCAGATTTAGACAGATGTATTAATGTATGCAGGGAATTTTGTAAGTAGAACATAAAATTAAAAATATCAGACATAATTCTCCAATTAGAAAAGCTAAATACCATTAATAATGTCAGGAGACACAATAAAGAGTCTTGTAGAGCAATGCACCATCTGTGCAGAATGTCATGTGAGGTTTTTAAAAATAGCAACGGGGTAACATGCTGCTCACCTCAGTCCGTACAAGACGGTGCCATCGGGATGCAGGCGGATCATGCGGTTCTTCACTGTCACGCCGTGCAGAAAGGACTTCTTGTCATTAAGGAAGTAGGTGTCAGGGAGCCACAGCTGGTCTGCTACACGGTTATCCAGAGTCAGGTTCAGGTTCAGCTCGCCGTACGCCAAGCGCTTGTCTCGCCAACTCTGTTGGAAATACATTGTGATGGTGTAGTCCTAAAAAAGAATAAAGACACAAAAGATACCCTGTAAGTGAATTTCCCCTAGATTTACAAAGTTAATCAGATTGAAAAGTCAAACCCACAACAATAAACACCATAAATGCTACAAGTGTGACAACACTATGAAGCATTATTGTTATCAACCTGAGAACTGTTCACAGACTGACCTATTTTAATTTACTAACTCAAATTTAGCACTACGATTAGACCAGGTGAGACAATACCTTTTAATTCAGAGTGAACACTGTAATAAGAACATATAACACATATACCAGAAACATAAATATTGCTCATGTTGGTCAACACTAAATTCTTCCATTATTTTCCAAGTTTGATTTCTTCTGTAAGCTTTCATATGCAAGTCTTTTTCTGATGTGTCTGAAACCACATAGTAAATGCAGTATTTTGCTTGTCTTTGTTGTCACCATGGCAACTCTCCCTGAGTCGCAGGTGTTAATACAGATGTTGAAAAATTGGGCCAGAAAATATTTCAGAATATTCTGTGCACTTATAATAAATACATAATGTACTTCAGTGTTTCATTAGTAGTCTTATAATAATTTTGACTCATTCAGCCACTTCTGTGCAACTTAATATGTACCAGTCCCAATTGTTAATCCAAGAATGTGAGCATATTTCTAATTAACCATGAATATCCTTGAAACAATGGCTGCTTTAGTTTCCACATTGGTTAAAGTCAGTTGAACTGCTGCACAGGAAAGCCAATGAGGACAAAATTAAATGAAGACAAGCTGGTGACTGAAAATCACATAAATGAGAAAAGCTGGCCGGTGTGTGAGGAGGATGCTCTGCTGAGACTGACTATGTCACACTGAGTAATATAAAGAGCCAGCGCTGAGAGACACAGTGACGTCACCACTCAGACACCAGCCATATTGCTTTCTTCGCTGCTCAGCCTGCGTCTCTCACAAGGCTTTGTGCCACTGGATCTTGTGAAGTACTGTGGGAATATGACTGTGATTATCAGTTGGTCATTTCAATGTGCTTCATCCTCAAGTGTCACTGTGTGGGAGACAAGAGGAATAGCTTGTCCTCTAGTCTTGGAGTTGGCCTTCTTTAGCTGGTGAAAAATTACAGCTGCAAAAGTGTTTGTGTTGTGTTCCACGGCCCTTCACATGTCAACGCTAAACTTAGCAGCAACAAGGATAACAACAGGTCAGACTGGGGAGACACAAAGAGTTTTAACCACTCACCATGTTTACTTCTGAGATGGAGTCTATGCTTGCTATGTTGATGCTCATTCCTACGATGACCGGAGGACCTGTGAGCACAAATGAAAGAACAGATGATAAGTACTGAAAATAGAAAATTATTTAATATATTCCAATTTTAAACAGCTGAAATCCACATTTATTTCCTTTCAACATGACTTTGATTATCACAGCACTTATTGTTTCACACATTTCCTCCTTTTAGCTGCATAGACATTTCATTGATGTAGTTTAGCTTGCAACATTCTCATTTAAAGACCAGGACTGGTTAAAAGATCTGCATTATGCATTATATGCACATGTTTTGAACTACATTCATGAAATATGATTTAAGCAGACTGCTCCCGTAGCGGTGACAAAGCCAATGAGAATCTCTGAGAAAAGCAGAGTGCATGCAAAGATCAGTTACTCGCCGGAGCTCATGTAGAACATCGCACTCATCCAGACAAGTTTCTGGTCTAGCAGTTCGAAGAGCAAAATGCGTCTCATCTGCATGATTACAGTACACTCTGTAGATATATAAACAGCTTTTCCCATAGACTTCTTAACACGTGCTGTGAACACTTAGCCCACTGCAATTTTCAGACATGGATTATCCATTCACAGTCTCTATGTAGACACTGTAGCAGCCAGTGACATTATGAACTGATAGCTAAATAAAACTACTCTGTCCTTATTTTACTGTATTGTCCTTGTGATTTATTACTGTATGCTAACCCTGAGTTAATTATATTTGTCAGCACTTTTGCAAAGAGTTTTTATCCAAATGTGTTGCCCTTTCCCATGTTTTTTGTCACACCGTGGTTACATTGCAACTATATAAGGCTGACCGGTATGTAATATGTAAGTTGCTGACAAATGAAGTGAGAAAACAACCAGACTGCAAAAATAAAACATTGCAGATGTGTTCCCATAGAACATTTATGTCTGGGTTGGCTTAATCAAGCATATCAGCATATTTGGAGGTCACAAATGCACTCCTATACCAAGTCCCCCATAGTCCTATAATTCAATCACAATACACCACTCTACAGTATCATCACATTTCAAGGTTTTAGAACTTGAATGGCTGCACTTAAAGGTTCATGCACTTGTCCTCCACAGAAGAAATTGTGTTTTTTTGTTTTTACTAGGTTGATAAACGTCAAAGTACAGACACAAATAATCTCTTCCAAAAGAAATGTACATGAACCTTTCCTCCCTTTTGTCAACTCCGAGCTTTGAAAACCTGGAAAATGACGAGAAAAATGTTGATAGCTAGAGTCGTGGTTATGTTTATAAGTGGCACAGTTCAGAAGCCCTAACCTGCAATCGTGACAGTGTGCTCAAATGGCTCAACATGATTCAAACTGAGTGACAATGAAGATGAAAAAAGTCTATACACATTCTGATTAATGTGTGTTGTTAAAAATATATTCAGATGTCTCATGCACCAAAGCTTCCAGTCTGCACTTTGCCCTTGCTAACTATAGTGTGTGTCAGGGAAAAACAGCATGGAGCTCAAAGTGAATGTATTTGATTGCTTAGGTTATGAGGTTCATTGTACAGTATGTACAGAGGAGAGCAGACTGCAGTAAAAAAAAAATGAATGGAGGTGCATGTGATCTAGTGCATGGTACTAAACATACTTACATTTTGTGCTATAAAACATAAGAGACGAAGAATGTCAAGACAACTTGCAACTGCATTGTGAAATTAATACGAGAATCCTATTCTTTCAAGGTCTTAAGCCTTACTCCGTGATTGTGTGCGCAAAAGGAAATGTGAGTGAGGGGCGGCAGTGGCTCAGTGGTAGAGCGGTTGTCCTTCAACTGGAAGGTAGGCGGTTTGATTCCCGCTCTCCCCACAGTTCATACTGTCGTTCTGTCCTTGGGCAAGACACTTAACCCACCTTGCCTACAGTGGTGTTCCAGCTGTAACACTGGTGAATGGAACCTTAATGTAAGTCGCTTTGAATAAAAGCATCTGCTAAATGACTAAATGTAAATGAGTGTGAATGACACAAATAAATGTTACTCAAAAACATCTATCAGGTTATTTTTAATAGTCATGTCCACACTAAAATATTGACCATCGAATCAGTTGACTGAGAGGGCCTCTCTGCTTCTTAAACGCCCTAAAGCCTTGTCATATTTCTTGACCCATCTCTTAAAGAAATCAGGCCATTTTCCATTGCACTTTGCGAAAGCAACCAGTAAGAGTTTTCCCCAGAGATGTCAAAGTACATTGCTTCGCTAGATGAAAACAGAACCCCCCGCTCTCTCCCTCTCCTCTTTCTCTGCATATTTTGACCCTACTTTAGTGAAACAGAGGCACTCACCTTGTCACCATGGCTTTCTCAAAATAAATCTGCTACCTGAACTTGCACTTCACAAGTTGGTGGAAAAAACATTCCTCTAAAATAACCTTCGAGTTTTTAAATAAGCACTTTTTTCCATTACGTGTCAAGAAACATTTAAAACGTTGCCAGAAAATGCTTTTTTTTCCAGTGAACAATCACTTTAGAGTTTTGTATTTTCTGCAGTAACCTTTTCACTGTGACCTTTTGTCCCATTAGATGCACACTTATATCAGAAGAAAAAGCCTGTAATGGGAATTACACAAAACATTATGGCCTATAATATGTTAAAGGTTTTACCTTTGTTATAAAATCTCAGCTCAGGGAGCATACATTGACAGATTTTATGACAGACATGCATCAGAAGGGAACAATAAATAAATCATTTTGTAATTACTGTGGTGATTATCAATATAGCTGCATGATATAAGGCAGTGTGGACATGTAAAGTGTACTCCTGTGAAGAGGAGAAACATAAATTTAGACACATGTTGACATTTAATTAGCAACTCTATGGCTATTTTATGTCCGCAAACTACAAATACAATCTAGTTGTTAAAATGAATTACCTTAACTTGCGCCCTAAGCACTCACTCATAAATATATAAGAAATGTTGCTACGGCAAGTGCATACCCTTTGGATGAAATCACATAAGAGTTTAGTTTGTTATAAGTTTTGTAATTGTTTATTAAAATTTATCTGCAAAAAAGGCAATGCACAACATCAGCCAGCTTATATGCAGCTTTTTTTAGCACATGCACTAATAAACTACTCATACCTGTTTTGGGTTCAGGTAGGAAAAGCACTCAAGTAAGTAAGGAGTTAAGGAGATTCATGTAATTTCATTTTGTTTATTTTATAACGGTAAGTATTGCTGTCTGCACATTGTCAGTTCATGACGCGCATTATTATTATTATTAGATTTGTTTATTTCTTTAGAACAGCGTACAGTCTACATTAAGCCGGAGCAGAGATTATAGCTTAACAGCTGTAGTCCTATATTGTACATGTTTTTAGTGGTAGGGGAAACCGGAGTACCCGGAGGAAACCTACGCAGACACAGGGAGAACATGCAAACTCCACACAGAAAGGCCCTGCAGTATTGATTGCTTTGATGTTAAAAACAGTAATTTAAATTAAATTCCAGACAGTCTATGTGAGCTATATTGGTGTTTGTGTGGCCCAAACTACTGCGGACTCATCTGTGGGTGCCCTGGGCCTAATTTGTCTAATCTTTAATTCCCACTTAATAACACTAACATACCTGCAGTGTGAAACTAAACGCTGTAACATTTGCATTACGTGGTTACTCAACACAGCTGCCTGCCTGATGATCCCCTATGGTAAGCATTTATGATTAGTACATCATCCTCAGTACATCTAAATTGGCTCTCTGTATGGATGATTGGGTTGGATCATGACTCGAGGGATTATTAGCAGCCTCTGAACGTGGCGATCACTGTAGCTGCTGTGTCTGTCTATGATTTACTCGACGGTTCAAAAATCAGCCAGTGATGCATCTCCCTATCACTTCATGTTGACAGTTGCCTGTTTATTTTGGTCTGGCTGTCCCCTCCTTTGCTTATTATCTATGTATGCTGTCCTCTCAGCTCCAACAATGTGTTGTTACATTCGGCTTCCAGTCTGACAGTCTTCTCTAGCCTAGGGGCAGACAAGCTAAACCGATGTAGTGGGCGGAGAGGCTGCCCTATTTCATGTTTTTTTTTTCCTTGCAGATGGCATTTTAAATCCAAACATGTGAGTTCAGTGCCCGGGTGTGGTCCTAAAAAAACTAAAGGCATGCCATGATTTACACAAGTGGTAAAGTAGGACCATGGGATCTTCAAAACTAGGACTACTTTACAATTGTATGAGTAGTAGGACGTGACATATTCCATATATAGTTCGGTGCTACCAGCAAAGGCTATGACTGCTAAACAGATGTGACTGCTGTGTACGTGATCACAACAGTCATAAGGGAGGTTGGTTGCGTGACTGTGCAACTTCAGTCATCACATGATCAACAGATCTCATAGACAGGCCGATATAAAAGAGGTAGAATCAAAGAAAATTGTGACGGTAAAACCAGCTGACATCTATTTGCTTGTGTTTGGTTTTTGACATGGTGTGGGTCATTCGTTTGGCAGGTTGACAATGACTCAGCGGTAACGTCACTTAAAAATGACAGAAACGTCACGCATGGCTTGACCCGACGGAAAATAGCATCAAAAGTCCAACAAGATGGATTAGTGTCTGCGCTAAAAGAGATTATTCAGCCTGATGTCTGCAACCGCAAGAGGGCAACATCCTCTCCGTTTACCAAATGGTTATTTTAATAAAGAAGCGAAAGAATGGATGCAAAAACATGTCCTAACATTATGGGATCGACCTTGATTGCCTGTGCACGAGGAGGGGACACTGGAAGATTTACAAGTCAAAAGACAATGTTTTTATGGCTTTGCTTAATCAATCAATAAATAAATAAATATACATAATATATACATAGAATGAAATATAATAAAAGTGAGGGTATTAAACATTTAATATGAATGTGTGCCATGTTATGCCCCATATATATATCAAAAATCACCACTCTACATCTTTTATATAAAACTCTAATAATCAACTCATTGCCTAGCAACAGTGGGCTCCATAGCAACTGTGCAGCATTTTCCCTACAGTGTTATAAGAGAAGCATGATGATTTATCCAGGCACGTCTGTGTTTGCTTTTGTTTTCAATGGATACCGCTCTCATGAAGCGCTTCTCCGACCAAACGAACAAACAGACCAATATTTTGGGCGGCAGCACATTCCTCCTCTTTATCTCATCCAGTGAGCTCATTGATTATTTGCATCGCGCCAATGGCAGCCAAAACACCTAGTGGAGTACATAAAAAGAAGCTCTGCTGACAAAGCCTAAAGATGGCTTTGAAATTCATCACCTGGGACCAAATAAGAGCTGCTAAATAAACATGGTGCTGTGTAATTAAGTGAATGGACACAGTGTTTTGTTTGAGGTCTTCCAGGTGCTCCTGTGTCAAACCTTTGCTGCTAAGTGAATCAGAGACAGAGATCAGTGAAACCATACCATTCTTAAGACAGTATGAATCATCCATCTACAATGACATTTAGTGGGAAATGCATATTTCAATATTGAGCTTGTGTAAAGGTTTAAAGGAGCAATAGTCCCAGAGGCTGAGCGCAGCCTGAACAGGTCACTGTTTATCAAAAGGCTACCACCCAGATAGCATACGCATTCACACTTGCACTTAAGTGTTTCTAGTTCAGCAAGCCTGTATTTTTTTTTATCACTTTATCATCTCCGTGGAGAAATTCACTGTCGGCAGCCATCACCAGGCCCAGCGTGTTTTTGATGTTGGTGGGGTAAACCGGAGTACCCGGAGGAAAATCACCTAAGCACGGGGGCCAGCAGAAGGGCATGAAAATGCATGTTTTCCAAAATCAAACTACACTGTTTCTGCAGAAAGAATGTGCTTACCTACAACATGGCATAGGAGTGTTATTTGTGTTGACTGTATACGTTCATAACATTCATGCTACAGTGGACTCTACTGTAATGACATCATTCTGCATCATCAAAGCACAACAGTGCAGCTGTGAATTTGCAGAACTAAACAGCCATAAAGATGCAGCGTGGTGCATTGTTAAGGCGACGAGTGACAACAACGTAAGATCAGTAATTTCTAGTGAATAAGGGGAAATCATTAGTTCCTTGGTGCGAAGGGAACAGTGAGAATGATGATGTAAAACAGGAGAGCAGAGGCAGTACATCACGACGAGTCACCGAGACAGAGGATAAGTAAAGGTGGCCACTTCTTAGCGTCCTATTCTGTCACGAACCTTGGATCTGATATATGAAACCCGCTCTCATTCGACAGTAAAACGCTGCATGTGAACAATGCGCCTTACTCACATACACAGATTTTGTCATTGACTTATGAAACCCTGCACATAATACCTGTGGACATTCCCAATCATAAATCATAAATCTATGAGAAACATTATTAAAACAGTCCAAAAGGGATAGGGGCAATTCCAGGGTTTACATTTGGGTTTTATGCAGTCCTGAATTAAGTGTAATGAAAAGGAAATAAGAACAATGCAAGGTTTCGGCATGTATGTGGAGTCGAGGACAAATCATCACCCGTAGCGAGCTCTCTCCCAAAGCCATTAGGAAATGTATTGGCTAAAGCAGTGTATAATTCATTTATACAGTCCGGTATGGTTCAATGTATAATTTATTTACTTCTAGGCGTAATTAATTTAGCATGTCACACATTCACCACTTTAATCAATGTCATTATTTTCCCGATCTATTTATCATTGTGGAGTGGATATGTGGTGGTGGGGGATAAAGACACGTGAGAACAGCCATAGTTAACTCTAATCTAATGAAGGACTGAATGTAACAGATGAGTACCGTATTAAAATGTGTTTGCACTGAAATTCTTGTCAGTGCATAAAGATTTTAACATTCGGTCAGCCCTTAATGATACTGACCAATACAAGACCACATCATAATAAATTCACTCTTCCAGGGGTTTATGTAGTGTTGCACTCAAGTTATTAACAAATATATATTATACAGACGTGGACAAAAATGTGAGTTGAGATGAATTTATTTTTTAAAATAATTCCGTTGAAGCATGGTTGAAAAGCAATGTCTGACTTTCATTGGTTAACATTCATAGAATATTTATTTATTATTACTTTTGTCAGAATAAAGTTTTTTCTGTGACCATTGTTTTTCTTTCATTGACCGAAGGGTACCAACAATTTTGTCCATGTGTGTATGTTTTATGTGTTTTAAGTTTTGTCTTGCATGTGAATGGTTTGGAAAATTGTGTTTGTCTAGTGTGTTCGCCCTGAGATTATCTAGTCTAGTTTTAGATCTGTGAATAAACTGGTTATTGTCCAGGCTGTACGCCAAATACAACCATCATGAGTCATTGATTCAAGTGTGGGCCTTATCTTATTAAACTGTTTTATTTTCACAGAATGCTTTTCTTGTTTTTGCGTATGTGGTCCTCAACCAATCACAGCTCGCATAAGAAATTCAAATTCACTCTGATTTTGCAGTCTGTACAAGCTGGCCAAAATTTATGCAACTTCTCTCTGGTTTTAGCTCAATAAATACATACTGCAGAGAGGGACTTTGGAAGACGGCAATATTATGAGATATATAAGCAGCATGTGAAAAATCAAAAGAAAATCAGATTTGGGCTACTTTTTAACAAACAGTAACATTGTGGGCTTAATTGGAGAGTATGCTATTTTGTTTATGAATGGGAGAAAAAAGAACTGTTCACCTAAAAGCATATTGCAACAAGAATCATCTGTGAAAAAACGAGACCTGTCAAAAACATCATCTTTTAACAGATGAGAATTTTCAGTCCCAAGCAGAGGCTTTGGCCAATCACTTCCGACTAAAGGAGCGCTCTCATTGGTCGACACCACTTGTCAATAAGGAAGTAATGACTATTGATAAAACAGATAAAGTTTAGCGCTGTATATGTCTTCTTACACGGAAAAACATCAAAGGAGAACATAAACAGATAAAAAGGAAGCAATGTAAAATGAGGAGAAAAATTGGCAATCCAATTACGCAATGTTTAACGAGGTAGAGATAATTGTCGGATGCTTTGGTGGGGCGCTAAAGTTGGAGCTAAAAGTTTACGGTAAGCTCTAAACTTCAGTTAGCAGAGGAGAAATTGGTCCGGTTTGATTTTTTGAACATAAGAAAAGCAGGAGAGGTGACAGGTGGTCTGATGCACAGAAAACACTACAAAAAAGCATCAACCCAAAAAGTGTTGAGTTTCTGTAGAAAAAACCTTGTCTCTAACTTGATTTGTACATCCCTCTCTGAACGCACCAGTCATATGGGCTCATAAGAAAAGAGAAGCTTTTTAATGCAGATAGCTTCCTCTGCATTTAGACTAACCAATATAAATCACCAACTAAATGTGCACTTTGCTATTAAATGAATGTGTATGCTTTATGATATCATGTTGACATCTTATGGCTGTGTTGTAAATATTCTCCCTATAACAAGTTATTCATTGGATTGTAATTTTTGTATAGCCATAAAACAGTCCAAATCCAGTGTTTGGCCAAAATGCTTTGGCAAGTCCCCTGTTACCATTACATTAAACTAGATATTTTAAGATTTTGCTCTTTGTGAGTGGGACATCTTACTATAACATCAACAAAAGAAAGTGTGGCTGGGAATTCTGGCTACATATTTAACAGAAGCACCAAACGTTTGAGGTGGTTATTTTCAAGAAAAAATAAAGAAACAATTTTAACCAGTTTGTCTTTCAGCACAAACAAGATATAACTGACAGCTACTGTTAGGGATGCACCGATACATTGGCTTAACAACGGCATCGGACGACAATGAAGAGTTTGACTGACATCGGACATCGGCAAATGCACCTATACGAGCGTACCGAATTTATTCAGTTGTCATAAGCAGTATATGCACTGGGTAAAATTTGTCACTCTCTCTGCCTTTCTGCTTTTGCTTTTAACTGTCACTATGGCAACAGCTTGTGCACATGACGGATGCCATGTCTGTTGTGTACTGGCTGCTCTGCACTTAGTCTCTTCTGCTGATCAGCTCATTCCACTGAGCTCTGCTGCTGCGGGAGAGAGGAGGCCGATTCTCTTGATCCTTTCAAGTGAAACTTTAGCGATTAATCTCCAGAGAAAGTGGAGATATGTTGGCGATAGCTGTAGCTAGTACAACAACTCTGCAGAAAACCAGTGCTGTTTCGTCTTTAGTTTAAGTGCAACAATCCTGTTTTTTATTTTTAAAAATTGTTTCTCAAAGGAAAGATAATTCCAGAAAATACTTCCAGCTAATACTGTATTAGCGATTATGTTAATTTAATCATAACGTTTAATTAATTAATTAAAATTAAATACAACTTTCCATTCCTTAATCTTGACATCAGTGACATGCACCCAATGAAAAGGTTAAGGTCTCTTGAGGATTTGGTTTGTTTAACCATTTCTTTTGACAGGTAATATAGTAAAATAAAAATATAGAATTGTTACATATTTATCTTTGACTGGTATAATTGACAGCTTCTAGTTGAACCTTATTGACCATTTGTCACTGGCAGGTTGCAACTAAAGTTTGGCAGAATATTTGTAAGTAACATTTTCAATCCTGGTAAACTCAGCAGATAACAGCAGAACGCACTAAGAATTATGAAGATATCAGGCTTTCTGCACATTATTACAGATTATGTAGTCTGGCTTGAACATTTTTAGTGTTCATGTTGACTTGGGCAATCATGTTTTTTTCCAGCTCTGCGTGATGCACACATCATTTTTATATGGAAACCCTTTTGATACAGCTGGCCGTTGGAGTTCAATAATGAAATGCACTTATAAGCGTGCTTCCTGGTAGTGAGGCTGACATCAACATCTATCTGCAGATGCTATAAATGACAGTTTTTCTTCCTTGTTTATCTGTGTGAAACAATTGGAAAGCTGCATCTTGCCCTTGGCCAGCCTATCCTGGCCCTGTCAAGGGCGCACCTCCACATCAATCACTGCAGGTTCAAAAAGTGACTCACTGGAAACCTTAAGAGAAGAGGAAGAAAGGGAAAAATGCCCTGCATGCAGGATGCCTCACCACCACTGACCCAGGGTTTTTGTACTTTGCAGTCCACTGCAATACATTCTGGTGCAATTCTATCAGCATTTTTCTCCTTCATTTCAAAGTTGCTGAAAACAACACTTTGAATGGGAAGATGAAGTATGTCCTTTCTCCTGCGTGCTATCTCTCGGCACCCTTGCCCCCCTCCGCCTGCCCACATACACACCTCATTTAATTCAAATAGAAAATCTAAGTGAAGAGAATAGGAAAAATGCCCAGCTTGAGCATTTTTTCCTGTGTTTCCTCTGTAATAAATCACTGGGTGTTCTCTCTTCATCAGGATAGATATCACTTGTACATGCCCTCGTATTCCATCCTGGGATTCTGACAACACACTCCTGTTTTGCGCTGAATAGGCATTACGTTGAGACTGAATTACGACGCCGTCCGCTATCAGTCCATATGCAAAGCAGCCTGCTTTTGACATGTGGCAGCAGGCAGACTAAGAGATTGTCCCCAGTATTGCTAAAGTGTCCCATGGCCTTGAAAGAACTGCTGCGATATATCATGTAATGGCTGCAGCTGCCAAAATGCAGGTAGCACCTGATGTCTCTGCACACATCCATCAGTAGTCAGGTTTCCAGGGTCATATTCTCACACGGGAAGGGCTTTCTGTAAATAGCACTCAAACTTTGCGCATTACATACAGTAAAGTGCATTAGAAGCTGAATGTAAAGTGGTCCAGGCTCTTGCTTTCATATTCACTCAATTAAGTGTCCATTCTATCCACTGGTGTGGCTCAAATGGATTTGCAGTTTCATGGCCACATTTACTGCTTTTCCATTACAAACAAGATCAAGCAGCAGCTGGGACTCATTTGGGTCAATGGGAAATGAGATCAGTCAAAGACAGGCAGCGTGTGGCAGGCACTGACAGGTGACCGTATACTTTGATGACAGTGTGAACTGCAATGGCACGGTAACAGGACTAGTAGAATGAGGGCTGCCTACAACGGGACATCAGGTGTTTGAATTTTTGGCCACAAGCTGCCTCACAGTGCAGTGCAGCAATCACATTCCACCAGTTCACTTGGCGAGGCTTTGTCTCGCCTTAACTTTGGAGTTAATGTGCTTTTGAGGACACTTCTGAAATAGATGTTACTTTATAATCTAGCCAAATTATATGTTTCAATTGTCATGCTTTTTATCATCAGTATTTATTATTTGTATATTACATATCTGGTCTGGAATATGAAGCAGTATTATCTCAGTGGCCAAAGACTTTGAGGTACAAGTCAAGACCCAGACTCATTTATCCTGTATGTCTAGCTAAAACATTCTCCGATCAATATGTTTTTTGGAACCAACTGTGGTTTGCAGTGGGTAGGAAGGAATTCTGTTGTAGAGGTTATCGATTGTAGTATGTAAGCTTCAATTAATCTGAATGTAAAAAAATCTGAAAGCTACCAGTCAACTTCTGAATCAAATCAATCAATTAAAGCTTACTTCAAACAAACAAAAGCAATTCTAAATGAACCACTCTTCAATAAAAGTTACTCAATTATTTTGAGTTTGTGCTTTTTAATTAATCACATTTTTAAGTTAGCTTGATTTAAGTAAAACTATACAAAATCAAATTAGTTTTAATATAAAAAGATTAAAAAATTTAAATAAATTGTTAATAATTCTGAAGATGATTTTAGACATTTACATGGGGCTAAAAAAAACTTGATTTCGGAGAGCTAACCATGATGAATCAGAAGTGCTCCCACTCATCGTGAACCCCAAGGCACTGTCACCTCTTTCATTTTGGGTTTTATTCTCAGTGGGGCTTTCTGTCGGTGTGACTCTACAGCACTGGGACAGGACACGCTGCCTGCAGAGGTGAACATTCATTAATACACGCTGCTCTTTTTGAATCTCTCCAAAGTCATTACCCAAGACATTATGATTTGCAATTGCATGGATTTCTAAAATGTGCAGTGCTATGTACAGCAGAAGACAACAGTTCATAAATTACCCCGAGAACAG
Organism: Perccottus glenii; assembly: GCA_024416835.2. Classification (NCBI taxonomy): domain Eukaryota; kingdom Metazoa; phylum Chordata; class Actinopteri; order Gobiiformes; family Odontobutidae; genus Perccottus; species Perccottus glenii. The sequence continues at coordinate 14,790,860 of CM044561.2, read as the reverse complement.
CACCTTCTGTTAGATTTGGACAAGATTTTCACTTTCTTGGCCATCCTCTCTAGGCACACTCACAATATGCTCACTAATATTCATTAGCTTTCTGCAGCACAACTGATGGAATACAATATAGGACAGTCAAACCAGAGGCGGCAGTAGCTCAGTGGTAGAGCGGCCGTCCTTCAACCGGAAGGTAGTAGGATCGATTCCCGCTCTCCCCACAGTTCATACTGTCGTTGTGTCCTTGGGCAAGACACTTAACCCACCTTGCCTCGTATGAATGTGTAAGAATGTTGAAGGTGTTGGTCGGAGAGTCCGTAGGCGCGGAATGGCTGCCACGTCTCTGTCAGTCTGCCCCAGGGCAGCTGTGGCTACAGATGTAGCTTACTACCACCAGCGTGTGACTGTGGAGTGAATGAATAATTGATATGTAAAGCGTCCTTGAGCTCTGGAAAGGCGCTATATAAATATAACAATTATTATTAGACCCGAGCCGGTGATAACCGGAAGGGTCTATTATTTCTGATGGCGTCCGTTATTAGGGGCCAAGCGCACCGAAGGTGCGTAGGCACCTATTGTTTCTGTTAGATTTCTTATTATTATTATTATTATTCCGCATGGGAGTCAATGGCAGCCCATAGAACCGATTGATAAAAAGTTGTGAAATTTGGTACACTCATTAAGGACAGTCCAGTCATTGATCTTAGTAAATTTGAAGTGTCTAAGTCAATATCTCTAGCGCCACCAACTGTCCAAAGTTGGACTTATGTTTATGCTAATAACTTTTGAACCCTAAGGCCTAGAATGAAAATTCTTTTTTCCAGTGATTCCTTGGTTCAAGGTGATTCGATTGCACCCTATGACGTCACTTTCGAGCTAGAAAATTTTCCGTTATTTTGAATTTTACGAAAAACCTACTTTTTCGAACTCGTCCTAGGCCGTAGCCCCGATTTTCATGAAAATTGAACCAGATCATCTCCAGACTATGGTGACAAAAAGTTATTAAAAGAAAGTTGATTCGTCAAACCGTTGTCGAATACCGCGCTAATGAAATCGACTTAGTGCGCACAAAAAATATAAGTCAGGCTATATCTCTGTGATGCTTTAACGTATTCTAACGAAACTTAGTACGTGTTATGTCAACCGTGACTTGAGGATGTCTGCAGAGTTTTGGCGCAGCGCCACCTAGTGGTCCGGAGATGCAAAAATGTGAACTTTTTCGATTATTACTTCAGAATGCTTTATCCAAAAATCACAAACCCGGTCTCTTTAGATTCGTGGCGTAATGCCGAGCCGTAGCGTATCCAATTTTCCGTATCAACTATTTTGGGAGTCGGCCATTTTGAATTTTCTAAAAATTGTACTTTTGCAAACTCCTCTAGGCCGTGGCCCGATTTTCATGAAAATTGAACCACATCATCTTCAGACTATGGTGACAAAAAGTTATTAAAAGAAAGTTGATACGTCAAAGCGTTTTCGAATACCGCGCAAATGAAATCGACTTAATGCGCAATAATGATAAAACTAAGGCTATATATCTGCGATGCTTTAACGTATTCTAACCAAACTTAGTACGTGTTATGGCAACCGTGACTTGAGGATGCCTGCAGAGTTTTGGGGCAGCGCCACCTAGTGGACATTTTTTTATTATGACTTGAGAATGCTTTATCCAAAAATCACAAACCCGGTCTCTTTAGATTCGTGGTGTCATGCCGAGCCGTATGCAATTTTCCCGTATCAACTATTTTGAAAGTCGGCCATTTTGAATTTTGTCAATTAGTGCTCTATTTTTTGAACGCATTGCCGCATCGTTACGAAACTTAGTATGCGTCTTCGACACCAAGCCCTGAAGGTACTCAAGAGGTTTTGGGGCAGCGCCACCTTGTGGTCAAGACTGAAGTCTTATTGAAATGTCTTTAGATGCTTACTGCCGTTGGTCTGCTGATGTCTGGTCTTGTTGCCGGCCGTGTCGTCGTGACATTTAATGGCCTTCTTGGTGCTTGGCCCCGTCATGGCTGCTTGCAGCTATATTTATTATTATTCTGCTCTTTGAGGGCAAATTTGACCCCCTGAACATGCACGAAAACTCAGGAAACTTTGCCCAAAATTCAAGCCCGGCGAAAAATTTATAGAAATGAAGTCCGCAAGAAAAAATATGAAAAAATGACTCAGTGGCGACCTCTGGAAAAGTCAAAATACATTGGGCCTATGGAAAGTGAAAGTAACTTTTTTGCTACGTAAAAAAATGAAAGTTGGTACATCCATAGGACACCTCAGGGCAAATATAAAAGTCTATGACAGCCACACCCTAAAGTCAACAGGAAGTCCGCCATGTGGGGTGGAACGCGCGGCCACTAAAATAGCACTCCTCGCGCAAAATGATTCAACTCATCGTGTTTTTATCTAAATGGCCCCAAATTTGGTGAGTATCATCTAGACACGTGTGCCAACCAAAGTTAACACTTTGTTGTAGATATCTTATCGGGTATGGGTGTGGCAAGCCTGTAACAAGGTGGCCATTTTTGTGAAAATAAAATGTCTCTTAACTCTCAAACGCCTTCTCGGATCGAGTTGGACCCAAAAAGGCGTTTGTGCACATTCATGACCTGAACACAAAGATATGTAAATAAAAGGTTTATCTTTAGAAATGGCTCTCCAGCGCCCCCTACAAACTTATAATGGGAGCTTAGAATTTAGTTTGTCATAGAGACTTCAAATTTGGTACACACATCTCTTATGTATTGACGAACATAAAAGCCAATGACAACCACCCCCTATCTATAAATGTGTTGCCATAGCAACGCCCCAAATATGTGGACAAAGTCAATGGGAAGTGAAAATTTTAGTTTATCATAAGCAAATGAAACTTGGTACACACATCCAGTATGGGCTTATGAACAAAAAAGCCAATGGTGACCACCCCCTATCTATAAATGTGTTGCCATAGCAACGCCCCAAATATGTGGACAAAGTCAATGGGAAGTGAATATTTTAGTTTATCATAAGCAAATGAAACTTGGTACACACATCCAGCATGGGCTTATGAACAAAAAAGCCAATGGTGACCACACCCTATCACACACGGGCGGCCATTTTGAATTGAATATGTGATTTGCCTTAGAATACACCTCTCTTTTAAAACACAGTACTTTGTTTTTCTCGCCTTAGCCCAAGCATAATCTATTATTTTCAAAGGTTCAGACAGCTCCCAGGAAAACCAGGGATTGTGGAGACATTTAACTCTAGATTACAAGGTGGTGTAGCAGGCCCCAGCAGTAGCACAGGCCCGAGGTGATGAAGCAGGAACCAGCCAGAAGAAGATTCAAGCAGTAGCACAGGCCTGGTTATTTGACATTACTGTGAAGTTTACGCTTTAAAGCACAAAATGCAATCCTCCGAGTACATGATTCCCCGCGGTCTCAAGGGAGGCGAGGGTCTTTATCGCCGCTTGCGGCTTTAATTATCACTTATTATACTGACCATCCAAACAATAACAATACACTTACTGTACTTACATCGTTATACAAGTGAATGTATATTAAAGTCACATAATATGAAAAGCTTTGATATTACTGTAGCATTATCAGTGCTATTTAGATGTTGTTAGTGGCCTGCCCTGCATTGGTTGGCATTAAAAATAAATCTGCCTATGACTATTAGAAGCCCGTCTCAAAGTCACCATTGGAAAAGTGCTGGCATCAGAATCCCCTAAGGACCTTTGTCATCTATATTTAGTGTGGGTGCATTTAAAGTCACACCAGGGCGTTCATGGGTGGAGGAAGCGTTGAATATACTGTTTATGCTAGCTAACGTATCAAGTAGCAGCCATGACCGGTCATATTCAAATGATAACGTCTCCATAAAATTGCGTAATGTGCAGATAGAAAACAATCTCTCATTAGTTCTTTGTAGTCATGCACTTGGTTAGTGCTCAGCGGAAGGATAGCATGTTTAGCGCATTTGTGATATGTCCCTCTTCATGCTATGTTAAGGGTGAGCTCATGAAAGCCATTCCCGTGACGATGACAGCATGATTTGAAATACGTCCTCCAGAAGGGCAAATGTGGGAATGGTGTGAGCTATAAAAAGATTGTATCTAAAACCAAACATCACTTTACATTTTATTTTATTATTTCTTATGAATTGGGATTGTCTTTTGCAAGTCTGTCAGCAGGCTTCTGCATAGACACAAAATAAAGACAGCATACAAGCGAGCCATAAATCTACACGACCTCTGTTTAAATGCACAAATCAATAATGATGATAGAGGCAGTAGTGTCACCCAGCCCCCTTTTTAAGACCTACACTGAAGACCTTTGCTTGCTAGTTTATTGTTGCAGTGATAAAATTACTGAATGACCAATATCTACACATTATGTCCTTCTTACAGTGTATTATATTCTTTCAACAAATGTGGATTTAAGATGTGTCCTGAGACGTTGCCATGTGTGTTCAAGGCAGTGATGAGCACAGTTTTCAATCTTGATTTTTTCAGCAGTGGGAAACAAGTCAGTGGGAAGATAATCATGCAGATGTGAGATATGCATGGTCCCGAGCATTCTCAAACGCTGTTCATATGAAGCTCAGTGCATCCATGCAAGACTGAGCAGATGAGCGAGAAGAGAGCTGTATGGAATTATGTCAAAAATGAAAGCCAACCATAAATGTACGACATAGATTTTCTCAGGTGGAATGCTATACTAACAATAAAAAATAGAATGGTGGCCATGGTACCTAACCTGCCTCAGCCAGTTAGAACTGCTGCTGTACCATCTAGGAGGGCTTCCATTGAAAGTGCATGTACTTTAAATGAATACCTGGTCGGTGATTGGATTTATCAACTGCAGAGCAATGTTGTCTACATTTGTAACGGTAAAACGGACAGTACATCTTCAAACCTAAAGCACGCCCAGATTGTCAGTCCTGCGACATCACTGGATACAACAATAAAGCCAGGATTCGGATGCTAATAGGACTGCAGGTCAAGATTAATTGAGTTTGTAAACTCACAAATCTCTCAAGAATCTCTCAAGAATCAAGCTGCCGTAAGGTTACGTGGTACATGGGTTTAAGAACTAATTCTGAGTTTACAAATTTGTGAGAAACAAAAAAAGACTTAGAAGCTTAAATAAATCAGTGTTAACATACACTTTTTAAATTGCATATGCATGAAGAAAATGACTTAACCTTTTCTAAATTCAGTCAAAACTCTGAACAGGCTGCCATTCGGAGTCTGTTTGTAAGATTCAATTAAACAGAGCAATATGTATATAAAGTGACAGTCTACATTTAACCATTCAAATCCAGGCTTTTGCCCTTAACCCCTTTGCAATCCATGAAATAGGTTTAATTGCAGGCAAAGCTTGCAGAAACCACAATGAATGATGCCAAATTAAAGTCGGCTTTGTCCTAATTGGAGAGCTGAAGGTCGTCAGCAGATGTGTCAGGACAGAAGTAGCTGACTGATGTAGGAAACATCAAGATGTGATGAACTGCTGGTCTCTGGCCTCAGGACAAAGACACATGGTCTCCTTGCTTAAGATACTAACATTTTTTGACGTTACTGAGGATGTACATTGATAACCAAGAAATTATCCATAATGTCCAAATTAAAACTGGGGAAAGAAAATTGTTTGTTTTGGAGGCATATTATTAATCTTGAGAATTTTAGAAAACAAAGTTAGTAAATCAACATCATAAGGTGTGTTTAGAATGAGGAGTTATTGCTAGTTCTCAACATTGTGTGACTGAGCGATAATCTGTATGGACGTTCAGAAATAAAGACAATGAGAACAGAATACACTGACAGAAGATTTGATCATTTTTGTTTTGTTTTTGAATGAGACACAACAGAAGGCCAACTTATTGGAGCCAGCCCTCAGATCAACACAAAATTCATAGATAGTAACTGATCTTCCGTTTTCTATGACAGTGTCTTGCTGTGTATTTAATGATTATTATAACCTGCTGAAATTGACATCGAACATTTTTAAGTTATAATTGTGGCTCACCAGTCAGATTCAAAGCAGTCACAATCGATCATTGACAAACTGAGATTGTTGCATCCTCTTAAACATTTCAAGGTTTTTTGAACAAAGGTAGAAGAATTTTTCTCACCTTGCCTTCCCACTAAACCACATTAAAAAAATGGCAGTGCTCCAAAGAATGGAACAAGACGTAACCTCAACTAAAACACATTTTTACAACCACTAATGTCATTCTAACACGTTCTGGCACATAACACTTCATCAGAGCATCTGTTTTTGGCAGAGCACCCAGGTTATATGAGGAGGTGCACCTGCATCTGCTATATGTTTTTCACTGCTTCCTCTCATTTTATCAACTGTGTAGTCTGTAGTCACAGAACTGATGGGCTGCACTGTAAGACAATGGTGTGGGATATACAGTTGTAAAGCTTGTCTTAAGGGGTGTTGTATATTTAATTTGAGAAATAAATTGGTCTTTTTACCATGAACAAAAACAGATGCAAGTGAGCATGGGTTGACCCTCCCCAGTGTGTAGCGTTTGAACATGTTTTCTTTGGTTTGTGGGTCTTGTGCAAATTTACATTAAGTGTCATCAGACAGTCTATTGTGTTCTCTGCTCTCATTCAATTAACAACACTCTGCTAACATGCCTTGCTAGAAAAAGGCCTCTTTTGTTTTTATCTTAGGCACTAACAGCAACAAGCGGCCATTAGCTAGTCTAAACACAAAGATTTTTGAGAATATGATTAATGGGAACAATAAAGCGGAGGTACAGTCTTTTGCTGTGTGCTGTGTTTAAATTAGAGCCGTCGCTAAGCTCACAGTCAGTGATGAGTCATGACGTCATCAGTGAGTGGCCTTGAACAATCCAGGCTACAAACGCTAATGTCAACCCACTAGAACATGACATCACTTCTACATCTGCCCTAGCCTCAGCATCAGACACAAAACAATATATATGCATGGCACATATGATAAAACGGAATAAAATAAATGAGTGTACACCTATTTCTACCACTTTTGGGATTAAACTGATAGAGTAACGTAATCAGCCTAAATGACATTTGCTAATGACTTGTCTCCCACTCCTTCTATTTTCACAAATTATCAATATAACAACTGTTTAAATGGCTGGATGTAAAAGATGCACAATTTTCAATAGAAGTTAATGGGGCAAAAGTGTTTTCCTTGAGCTGCAAATCAAAGCAAGCACAGGAACACTTTTAAGAATCAGAATCACCACTCAAAAAAAATCCTAAAAACAAGTGTAGATTTTTGTGTGTGTGTGTGTGTCCTACTTCCTAAGCAGTAGCCATCTTTAAAATATAAATAGATGCATAGTAAAGACATGGGAGCAGTCACATCAAAGAGATTAAGATATTACAAAGATATTTTTATATTTGGCAGGTGCCTTAAACAGATTCTTAGGGTTGACTTGTAAATATCTTAAAATGTTAAACAACACAGCTTGAGTCATTTCACATACCTCCAAAATCAGGCCTTAAACGGATGTCATATCCCTTCAGCAACTTGTCCACAGTGGTCTTGGCCACAGACATTCCTGTGCTTCCAGAGGAGCTGAGGGCATAGACCACAAAATGAGGTTTTTTTTTGTTTTTTTTTTGTTGCAGGAGTAGAATATTCAGTGATTTAAAGATGTCTTGTTCACTTTTAAAGCACATCTTCTGCAAGAAGAAAGCCAGAAAATTACAGCATGTACTTGTTTGCAACATGAATGACCTTTGACGAGAAAGCACTTACGTCAACATAATGAAGCTTTTACCAAAGAAGAATGAACTTAACATAATAACAATAATAAATGCCTCCATCAGGACATTGATTCATCACGTTTCTTTAACGTGAATATCTTTTGGTCAAATGTAAAAGTTGGCCAGTAATCCTTATACACGATGTTAAAATGTGTCTCTCAAACCCCACCTATCATCATGTAATCAGCTGAGGAGGTGTCACAACATAGCCTGTCAAGCATCTCATTTATGTCCGTCTCTCCATACAGCATAATGTTCAAGGTGTCACTGTTTTTTTTTGTTTTTTTTGGCTCACCTATGAGGTGGAAGTGCAAAACAGCTTTCCCCGGTACGACTGCCAGAGACAGGCAGTCCCCAAGAGGAATGTATAGTCTGGGCTTATCTGACTGACATCTATAACATTTGTGCCTTGACCCGCATCACCTCGCTTGCTGGCTGGCTGAGGACAGGCTCTTAGGCTGAGGTTATGAAGCCTCGTGCTTGGAAATGGGTTCAAATTGCCCCGTTAGGAGCACTAGCCTGGGGCCCAATCAGGGAAGCACTATTCAATTAGCTCATAGGTATTGCAGCTGTTCATCAAGATGTCCCTGGATGCTTTGGACTTGTGGGTTTGACACCTGGGAGACGTATAGTACTGTATGAGGGGAATATGAGTGACACACCACCCACTCATTTGTAATTTAACCGAAAATAAGTGAAGCATGAATCACCTTACACCTGGTTACTGCAGACAAGGAAGAGGCAGGAGAGACAGGATCTGTCTTTATCCACAACAATAAGAAATTGTAGTGCAGTATTTCAATGTAAAGGCCAAGAGTAATTTCTATTAGAAATCTTTGCCACAATAAATGTAATTATATTATATGATGATGACCTGTTGTGATTCTTTGTTCCATATTTTGGATGGTAAAACTGTGGAAGGAATAAGCAGGCTGTGTAGGCTCATATAAATGCCATCGATGCTGTCTGATTAAAGAAATCCTATCTCGGAATCATCGCCTACTCACAAGCCTGTTATAATGGGTTGATAATTAAAGTGTCCCTGTTCAGTGGCTACACAGGCGTTTAATACGGGTAGGTTACATTCCACAATAGGTTTTATATAGTGTGCACGCGCATGCTTTTACGCACACGCCAGCCACAACAATCTAATAGTGCACATATACATCCACATTGCTCCTAATAGGTAGGCCTGCTAGTGCGTTAATGCGATTTGCCACATCTGAGCTCTTCATTGAACGCTAATCAGGTTTATTGGTGTGAAAGGTTTCGCGTCATTTTCTTACCTTTGAATAAAGCAGACGAAGGACAAAGCCGCCAGAGCAGAGAAAATTCCACATAATTTATCTTCTTGACGACCCAACATCTCCACAAATCCTAATACTAGATATAGTTCCTGTAATCCAACCAGTCCAGTGGTCCTCCAGAGGAAAAAAACGCACAAAATAAAAGTGGCAATCAAAAATAATTGCCCCTGGGGAATGTCCAGTAAACTAGTCTACATCTACGCATGCAGAGTCTTGGTGAAATAGTGGCTCTTTTGCAAACACAAACGTGGTAATTGGCCCCCGCTGCTTTTCCACAGCTATGGAAATCCGTGCAGGTCACACAGCCCCTCGACCAACACCAGAAGATCAGACATCTTGTTCAAAGAAAAAGAAAAAAAAAAAACGCACACACAATACTTTTAAAAGTGATGACAAGTGTTCTCCTGAAAAACACAAACACTGGCATGAATGGCTGAGCAGCAGCAGCGGACAGCGGTGATCAAATCGGTGGATACAATTTCCCAGTCCAAATCTGCACAAGAGGCATGGTTCCAGCGAGGCTCAGGCGCCAGACTATTCCACAACGTGATGCTCTTCAAAGATATTGGTTTGAGCTGTGGACGCTGCTCGGCTCAAAGGGAGCGGTGTGCTTCTTCTAAAACACAAAAATTAAATCTTCATTCCTTTTTGCCTCCGTTGTTGCTGCTGCTGCCGCCGATGGTGATGTAGATCAGCGCAAAGTCACTGAAGGGAAAATGCACATTGAAAAAGCACTGGGTAATATCTGATGCAGACGTCAGAGTAGGCTATAACACTCCTCTGGTGAAAAAAATGATATGCCGAGAAATATGGATGGCCCCTGATACACCAGTGCATGTATCAGAGCGTCGGCTTACCGAACATGCAGACCTATGTGAAAGTCCACTTGGCTCCGCTGTCAGACGCTAAATGGACGCGCGTTAATGTGCTCCGCTCGGAGCTGCAAACAAATGACACATGCAACAGTCACACACGCGGGCAGCAAATCTCAGCCTTTTGTCTCTGGGATCTTTACGAAGAGGGTTTAGGTTCTAATAGTGTCCTGGGGGCACATGGGGGACACCTAAGGTGAATTCCTTAGCGAGGCATTTTCCCTCAAACCCTTTAGGAGGCTGCCTCTGTGAGCTGTGTTTTTATGTAGCCTATTTCTTCCACTTTGCCATGTTTCTGACTCGCGCACATTGGCATTCAGCCGCGCACACTGGCGCACACAGCGCAATACACTGTTTGATTTGATTGTTGTTTGTTTGTATAATCACAAACAAACATCTTTAGTACAAACTGCTAATGCGCGCACATCACAACGCAAGAATCATACAAGCTTGTGTTTTATACAGAGGAGGAGGTTTTCATCAGGGATCTCTATGCTTTCCAGTTGCTAAGCAACTAAGCCAGCACTGATGCAGTTGTGGTGTTTCGAAGGCTATGCGCAAAGGCTCATTTAAAGGAGTAGACCCACAGCTGTCACCACTGGTGTCAGTGGGACAAAGGCATTTTAGACAGTGTCACTCAGCCATCCCTCGTGTCTTCAGCACAAACAGCATTTCCATTTGAATTGGAATCATCATCATCATAGTCATGATAGTCATCATCTTCATCTTCATTATCATCTTCATTCCTGACAGAGTCATCTCTGTAGGAACACATCTTTATTGAGTTTCCTCCACTTTCAGACATGTTAATACCCTGCAAGCAAATATTACTTCCTTTTCTGAAAAAAACAAAACCCAACAAACATTACTGTCCCACCCATTAACAGATGATGTCACTGCACTCCCAAAGGCCACGAAGTATCCACTGATGAGCATGTTTTAAAAGGATGCTATTTCCTTCACATACATCAATTCCAACTTCAATGTGTTAAAAAGAATGATCAGTGAGACCAAGGCACATTTGTCTTTGCTAAAAGACTAGCATGTTTAACCATGACCTGGCACAGAGCTGCAGCTGATAAAGTTTACCTGGCCCTGATTGGCATGCACACTTCTCAAGCACGAAGAGCTTCGTGCTTGAGAAGTGTGCTTAGTTGAACTCTTAAATGATTATTTACATCCTTTATGTTTATTAAAATGAATAAGAATAGATTTTCATAGAAACCCATTTAATCAATGACAAAACATAGTTTATTTAAAAATAATTATTCAATTACAAGCTTTTCTGTTTAGGATGAGTAGAAGCTTCTAGTGAATGTGTTTGAAGCAGTTCCAGTGAATGAAACCTTGCCTTGAACCACACTTACTGAAGTTATTATTCTCAATACTGGAATGGCTAATGTTGTGTTTAGCAAAATATCAGTGCTAATAGTTTAGTTTAATGCTGGCAATGGGCTATTTAGCTTTCAGTGTCATCCTCCAGCCTAAACAGTTGTTAGTGCTAAATGCAACAAGGCATGTGACAATAATACTGCGATTTCAACATGTCATAACAATTGTAAAAAGAGCAGAAGAGACAATTGCTGGATGACACGTTTATCTTTGAATGACAATTCTGTCATTCAAAGATATCGTCACAATCTCCCACAATCCGCTAATTCAAATTAAATTTTATTTGTCACATACACAGCCATACGCAGTATAATGTTTACACGACTGTTGTGACCTCAAAAAGAAGTAAGGACTAAGAAATAATGAGACTTTTAGAGATTCTGTGCTTTTGAGAGTACAGACTATTAGAGACAATATGTTACATCTGTAGTTAGTATTAAAAGTCTTTAGCAGGACACAGATTCGATCAGAGATTACAACTCTCTAGCGCTCTCTTATGGGGTGGTGGTGTGGGGGTTGGCAAGTGTTTGTTTACAAACAAACCTTTCATATTGAGTCTTTAAGATAAAGCATTTCCAGAAACTAGCAATCACAATATACTGTCCCGACACAGAGCATTCCCTGATTAGTGTAATTAAATCTAAATGGCACCTATGACAAGCAGATGGAAAGCTTTGTCATGTGCATGTGTCATAGTCATTTTACTTCATTCATATGTTGCATAACACATGTGAGTTAATGGGTCACCCATGCTCCTCTGATATATAAATAGTATCACATGGTAACGCAATGCCTCCCAGTCACTTTGCTTTACCTGTTGCTGTTTATATCTGACAAACAGCCCAACTGACTTTACAGATAATACATTGAAATGGCATGTGCAGGGATGCTTCAACAAACTCTCCATGACCTTCAGCACCAGCCAAGAGGACTGTTGTGTTATGTGATGGGTATGACCATAAACCAAGACCACAACTGTAAGCAACTGTAAAATAACATCATGCCACAACACTTTTCATACAACTCAAGGTGCTTCACAACATAAAATCATTAAACACAACATTCACAACAGTGTAAAAAGAATGGTGGCTTAGTTTCACTGTACTCCACTCAGTAGATATAAATAGAATGGAGTAGAATAAGTGTATACAATTAAATAATTAAATTAATTAACAGTGTGTAACCAGTGTCTGTTAAAAGGCAAGACCATTTATTTATTAAATAAATAAAACAAACCATTTATAAAATACTACATAAAGACAGACTAAATAAATGAGTTTTGTGTTAAGGTTTAAAAATCTCAATGCTTTGATCCGATTGATCAGATCTGATTGTGTCACCAGACCAAAAATTTTACTTACATCATTTATTACATATTTCTTTTTCAAATCCTGCCTCTTCCATAAATGATCAGTACTTGACTCTCTTTAACTTGCTAATTCAGCTTGTTTACATTATGTGTAGTTGTAACCCTGTTGTAACAGGTTCTGCGTCGGCCATTTTGAAAAAAGGCTTTAACTTCGTTTGAATGTGTTTGATTTGAGTCTCAACGTTTGCCGTACAATAGCTGTGCTGGCTTTGCTGAAACAAAGCATCACCTCCGCACTGTTCCCCGCTTCACCGTGTACCTGACAGGCCTTTGAGTAGATGAAGGTTCAACGTCAGTGTACAGCACGCCACTCATTCACCGCAATGATGAGATTGGAGGCTTTGAAAACACATGACACACAGCTCTAAAGCACTGCCTCCAAGCAGGCTACCAAGCAATTGTTGCTATGCTACTGCAGAAAGCACAATCAAAGTGCAGCGTGTTGCTCGCTGAAGTTGAACTGCACCACAATGTTTCAAATACTAAGACTAGAGCTGTTTACACTCAAAACATAGCCTAAAACATAAAAAAAGAAAGAAGGGAAGGGGATGTAGATGTCAAGTATTAATTAGACTACTGTGTGGCCTTTAATACCACCTGAACATTACGTTAATGATTTGATTAGTATAGATAATTTAATGAGACAGACTCCTAAACATTTACTGTCCAGTTTTATGTTAGACTGTTCAGTTGTGCACTTTGATTGCTCATAGCCATGTACCAAACCTCGGACATAATTGGAAATTAATGAGCATGTTGTGATTGACCATAAACATAAATGTTATGGCCCTTGAGGGAAAATTGAGGAAAACGTTAAAGATCAATCAGGATGACACGAGGTACTCATCTTGAGGGTGTTCTGCCTCATCGTCGGTAAAAATGTCTGTCACGTTTATCTTTTTGCTGTGACACACGGTGCCACGCGCACAGCCAGCTCCTACTCCTTCTACCTGTTCCTCTTTGGAAGTGAGAAAAGCAAAGGCTCGCCACCAGCCTGCAGGCAGCACACCGCTAACTGACCTGAAACCCTCATCTGTCTGTCCTCCACAGTTACACGGCTCGCCGGGCTCCCAAATTAGCATGGCTAAGGCACAATACTTGATGCTAAATAGCTATTGATGGAGGACACGCACTAATAGGAATCTGTAATTCTGTCCCTTACCTCACCCATGTCCCATTGCAACTCGCAGTGCATTTTATTTGAAGAAGGCTTGGACTGGTGCATATTTAACAAGACTTATATGGATACAATCAAAATGAATAATTAAGTATTTGTAAAGGTCTGGAATGAGGTTAAGTTTCTCAATGGCTTTTTAGCAAAGTTGGAAGAGCAAAGGTCAACTGGTAAATTATCAAAGCAAATGTATCTTTTATAATCCACTGTCATTCAACTGGAAAAAATTCAGCTTGCCACTGATTTATCTTTTATCAAGCCCCCTACTCGACTTGGAAAGATGATTCAAAGGTGAAAAAGCCCCATATAACATCTCTACGGCGGCACAGTGGCAGAGTGGTTAGCTCTCCTGCCTCACAGCAAGAAGGTCCTGGGTTCAACCCCATCCAAGGCAGGGCCTTTCTGTGTGGAGTTTGCATGTTCTCCCTGTGTCTGCGTAGGTTTCCTCCGGGTACTCCGGTTTCCCCTACCACCAAAAACATGTACAATAGTCCCCCCCCCAAACACACATGGGGCCAGGTCATGTTTGTAAATGAGAATTGGTTCTCAAACAGTTTACCTGGATAAATAAAATAAATAAATAAAGGTTCTATGTGCATTTAATATGTACTTATTTCAGTTGCTGTTGTCTTTTTGTTTGTTTGTTTGTTTGTTTAAGTGCCAGAGTTTGATGTATTAGAGTTGGCTAGTCTCACTAACACAGAAACAATGGCTGCCAACGCCAAATGGATTCACCGCCGTGCTCCAGAAATACTGAAGCATTGCATAAATAGTAGCACTTTGTCAAAAAATAGCACGGTAACACGCTTTCCAGTTCTGCTATCTATTGTCTACGAGGGATTTCTACACAGAACTCCTGCGAGAAAGGGTTAATGAATTCCTCACACAGATAGATATTGCCATGGAAACAGCTGCGTGACTGCTTGCAGCTTGTATACACAGGAGAAAAAACAAACAAAAAAAAAACAATTGTGCCAAACATATTTTAAATTTCAGTAAGCAGAGGTTTTCCAGTGCTGCATTTAAGTTTTTTTTTCAACGAGAGCAGAGCCACAAAGTGTGAGGGGCAGCCACCTTGCCCCCTGCCCTTAGCGCCCTCTAAATATTTTTCTCTTTCCATCTTTTAGATTCAAAGGAATGTGAGTGGCATTGGAGATCCATTTAGCCACGGAGTTAATGCATTTGAAAATATGAGGTCCAGATGTAGTGGATTGGAAATAACACTCTGCTATGTCATTTTGCTCAAACACAAATCTGGCAGAGAATAATTACTTCACAATATGAAGCAGACCTTAGGCAATGTGCCTGGCGGTTGAGCTGGAAAAAACGAGGGATAGACTGAGTGATGGTGTTTACGTTCTCTGATACAGAAATACAACAAGCTCTGCGCACGTGCAATAATTATCTGTGCTTTAAAATGATACAAGCCTTGTCGTATTTTTCTAAAACAGAGTGGCGGTAGGAGGATGTACAGCACAAAAACATGTTCTTTCTGTGCCATTATAGCCAATCTCCCAGTACAGGCCAATAGTCCCTCACTGGCCAAATGGCCTTTTTGCTGGAGTCTGCAAATATAACTCCATAGGTTGATTTCCACAGCATTTGCCACAAGCACTCAGTTGCTGAAGCAAAATAACTGATTCATAAATATTTTGAGATGCATTGAAAAGCTTTTAAGTCCATAGAAGGTATGCGCAGGTGCAAGGAGCCGTAGGTGCGGCGATCCTGACGCATCGTAGAACTAATAAACTGTTACGGACCGGCAAGACAACCCAAATGCAGACACACACGTAAAGGAATATAAACAGATTTATTGAGACACAAAGGAATGACGGGTTCTTCTGGGATAACGAGACGACACAGGACAAAACCGGGGCTGGACTGGAACTGGATCGAGGACGAGACTTGAAGGTACAGGTATAGACGAAGACGGAACAGGAACAGGACATACGGCAGGACTGGACGGATCTAAGACGAACAAAGGCACAGGTAAGTAATCCAATAAACAAACACGGCAATAGCAGGCTAGATGTATAACTGACTGGAGTTAGTATTACGATCTGGCAACGAGGAGCATGCTGCAGTGCTTCTTATACTCTGTTGATTACCAACTCGGCTCAGCTGGTCCTGCTCCGCCGCGCTCCCGCACACCTGTTTCTCATCTGCGAGTCTGTAGGGGCGGGTAGCCGGAGGTGGAGGCCGCGGCCAACTGATCCGAGTACTGAGCGACCGTGACAGTACCCCCCCCTCTACGGACGCCACCTGGCGGCCTATCCCGCTTCTCCGGATGACCATGAAAAAATTCTCGAATAAGGGAAGGATCAAGAATGTTCTTCTGGGGAACCCAACACCGCTCTCAGGTCCATAACCCTCCCAATCTACTAAAACTGACGGCCCCGACCCGCGCCTTACATCCATAATCTTCCTCACCGCGTATGCAGGCTGATCGTCATCATCCTGGGCGGAGGCGGGGAGGACATGGAGGATCAGGAGCTGGAACTGACCGGTTTGATTCTGGAAACGTGAAACGTAGGGTGAATCCTAAGAGAACCAGGGAGCTTCAGGCGCACTGCCGCAGGATTGATGACCCTCTCCACTTCAAATGGCCCGATGAACCTTGGTGCCAACTTAGTAGATTCCACCCTCAACGGCAGATCCCTGGATGACAGCCAAACCTTCTGCCCTGGAGAGTAACTAGGAGCAGGGGTTCGATGGCGGTTAGCTTGTACCTGTGACTGTTTAGGCAGCGCACCAGAGCTGAGCGGGCCCTTCTCCAAACCTGATGGCACCGACGCAGGTTCTCTTGTACCGAAGGAACAGCCAGTTCTTGTTCTTGATCTGTGAATAGAGGTGGTTGATAACCATAACAACACTGGAAGGGTGACATACCTAGAGATGCGTTAACCAGGGTGTTGTGGGCATACTCTACCCAAGGCAAATGGATACTCCAACTAGCAGGATTGGCTGACGACGTGCATCTCAGTGCCACCTCCATCTGTTGATTTGCCTCTCCGTCTGTCCATTGGTCTGAGGATGATAACCAGATGATAGACTCACGTTGATATCCAAAGCATTACAAAACGCCTCCAAACTTGCGAGGTAAACTGTGGACCTCTGTCTGAAACAATGTCCCAAGGAATGCCGTGTAGCCGAATAGATGTAGTACAAGAAGATCTGCAGTCTCGAGCGGACGGCAGCTTAGGTAAAGGTACAAAGTGAGCTGCCTTAGAAAACCGATCGACAATTGTTAACACCACTGTGTGTCCTTTTGAGGGGGGAAGCCCAGTAACAAAGTCCACCGCCACATGTGACCAAGGCCTGCTAGGAATAGGTAGTGGTTGTAACAGACCAGCTGGGGGTCGATTAATTGTCTTATTCTGGGAACACACCGGGCATGCCGAAATGTATTCCTTAGTATCCTTGTCCATAGTAGCCCACCAAAACTTACTGCGCAGGACAGCCAGGGTACGACCAATACCCGGATGGCAAGTGAGGCGGGTCCCATGGGCCCAGTGCAATACTTCCGAACGAACGCTATTCGGTACATACAATGCATTGGGTGGCCCTGTACCAGGATCAGGATGCTGACGCTGTGCAAGCCGGACCCGATCTTCTATCTCCCAGGTAAGTGTAGCCACGATGCGAGACTGGGGCAGGATACTCTCTTCCTCTGTAGATTGCCGTTCCGTGGTGAAGACTCTGGATAAGGCGTCTGGCTTAATATTCTTGGAACCTGGGCGATAAGTAAGGACAAAATTAAACCGATCAAAGAATAATGCCCACCTGGCCTGTCGGGAGTTCAGCCGCCTTGCCGTCTGGATGTAAGTCAAATTCTTATGGTCGGACCAGACCACAAACGGTTGAATGGAACCCTCCAGCCAATGACGCCACTCCTCTAACGCCAACTTAACCGCCAGGAGCTCTCTGTTCCCCACATCATAGTTCTGCTCTGCTGGAGAAAGTTTACGAGAGAAAAAAGCACAAGGGTGAAGCTTTTGGTCAGTAGAAGAGCGCTGGGACAGTACTGCCCTACTCCCGTATCTGAAGCGCCAACCTCCACCACAAACTGTAGCTCTGGATTAGGCTGGATGAGCACCGGAGCAGCTGTAAAACGATGTTTTAGAACATTAAAGGCTCCTTCTGCCTCCGGTGTCCAGGCAAAAGGTTGTGCGGTAGATGTGAGAGTCGTCAAAGGCTCTGCCAGCTTACTGAAATTTCGTATGAACTTCCTATAAAAATTCGCAAACCCCAAGAATCGCTGAACCTCCTTACGGCTGGACGGGTAGGCCACTCCATCGCCGCCGTGAGTTTCTCTGGGTCCATCTGAATCTGTCCCTGAGCGATGATGTATCCAAGGAAGGTAACAGATGGTGCGTGGAACTCGCACTTCTCGGCCTTAACGAACAGTCTATTCTCCAATAATCTCTGGAGAACCCCCCTGACATGTCCCTGATGTTCCTCCAAATCCTTCGAAAAAATCAAAATGTCATCCAAATAAACAAAAACAAACCGACCAATCATGTCTCGTAGTACATCGCTCACCAAATTTTGAAAGACCGCAGGGGCATTCATCAGTCCAAAAGGCATCACCAGATATTCAAAATGTCCTAAAGGTGTATTAAACGCAGTCTTCCACTCATCCCCTCCCTAATACGCACTAAATGGTATGCTATGAGATCGAGTTTGGTAAAAATCGTGGAACCACAGAGAGGAGTAAAACGGAACTGATCAAAGGAAGCGGATACTTATTCTTGATAGTGATCTTGTTCAGGCCCGAAAATCAATACATGGTCTCAGACTCTTGTCCTTCTTATCAACAAAGAAAAACCTGCACCCACCGGAGAGGACGAGGGATTATTCCTGCTGCCAACGACTCCTGGATGTACTTCTCCATTGCCTCATTTTCTGGCCTCGAGTGTATAGAGACGGCTGCTGGGAAGAGGAGCACCGGGCAAGAGGTCGATGGCGCAGTCGTATGGTCTATGAGGTGGCAGTGACAAAGCCTGATGCTTGCAGAAAACTGCTGATAAATCATGGTAGGTAGGTGGAACTGAAGACAGATCTGGAGGTTCAGGTGCCGGGATGGATCTAGAGGAAACAGGAGGTAAAGCAGACTGTAGACAATGTAAATGACAATATTTACTCCAAGACAACACTTGGTATGCGGCCCAGTCAATGTGAGGGTTATGAATCTTCAGCCAGGGTAACCCCAACACTATAGGTGTGTGAACACAATCAAAAATGAAAAACTAATAGTCTCTGTGTGATTACCAGACAGAAGGAGGTTTACTGGAATAGTCTGTTCATTTATCTGGGTCAAAACCTCACCGTTCAAAGCCTTGACCTTTACAGGCACCTCCAATGGTATAGTCTGTATACCCAACCTCTTAGCCACCCTACGGTCCAAAAGGCTCTCATCTGCTCCAGAATCGATCAGAACTTCCAATGTCTGGTTCTGATCCGCTAAAATAATAGTTCCTTCCATACGTACAGAAGTGGGAGACGAGCACCGGACTTGGCTCAGCAGTATTTCTCCCATTACCGCCGAGCCCACCCTTTTCCCGGAAGGAGCGGGCAGGAAGCACGAAAATGTCCAAGTCCTCCACAATAGAGACAACTACCGGTCTTGACCCGACGAAGTCTCTCCTCCTCTGTCAAATGGGTCCGACCCAACTGCATAGGTTCAGGTGTGGCTGTTTGCATTGAACGACCCGGCGAATCTGTCTTGGAACTGGATGAGCCTCCTCCCTCTCCCGTCTGTGTCCACCAACCCCCGGTCCTCTCTCGTGGAGGCTGGGGAAAACCCCCCTGATATGCCGGGAATCCCGAACCTGGAGTAGTGGAGGATCTCATTGACGCCTGTAAGCCAGCCTTCTCCCTCTTACGCTCCCGAAGGCGATTATCTATTCTAATAGCCCCGGTAATGAGTTCATTCAGACTCGTTGGAGGCTCTCGCGCCGCCATCTCGTCCTTAAGTTCCTCAGAAATCGCATTTAAAAAGGCTCCGTGAAGAGCTTCCTCATTCCAACCGCTCTCCACGGCTAATGAACGAAACTCCACGGCAAACTCTGCCACACTGCGATTCCCCTGACGAATGGAAAACAGTCTTTTAGTAGCCTCCCCTCCTCGAACAGGATGATCAAAAATTAATCTCATCTCCTTGATGAATGCGGAATAAGAGAAACACAAATCCTCCTGCTTCTCCCAGACAGCGGAGGCCCATTGTAAAGCCTGACCCCTTAGACACCCAATTAAAAAAGCAATTCTTGAACGATCACTATTATAAGTCTGTGACTGTAGTTCAAAACCAAAGAGCACTGGGTTAAAAAGCACCACAAGAGCCGAGATCTCCACTGTATGGAGCAGGTGGCGGTACAAACGCTTCCTTGTAACCTGGAGGCGGGGCTTCCGTAGTCAGCGTAGAGACGGCTGGAGCGCTGGTAGCCGGCGGTGAGTTCACTGCAGTCAACTGGGCACTCAGCACGGAGAGGCTCTGCGAGAAGTCCTTCATGTGGCCCATGAGAGCCTGGAGAGTAGCATCATGCTGCTCCAGAAGCGCGGTCTGAGCAGCGACAGTCTGCGGAAGAGTGTGCGGCTCTGCTGGGTTCATTCTGGCCAGATCGTACTGTTACGGACCGGCAAGACAACCCAAATGCAGACACACACGTAAAGGAATATAAACAGATTTATTGAGACACAAAGGAATGACGGGTTCTTCTGGGATAACGAGACGACACAGGACAAAACCGGGGCTGGACTGGAACTGGATCGAGGACGAGACTTGAAGGTACAGGTATAGACGAAGACGGAACAGGAACAGGACATACGGCAGGACTGGACGGATCTAAGACGAACAAAGGCACAGGTAAGTAATCCAATAAACAAACACGGCAATAGCAGGCTAGATGTATAACTGACTGGAGTTAGTATTACGATCTGGCAACGAGGAGCATGCTGCAGTGCTTCTTATACTCTGTTGATTACCAACTCGGCTCAGCTGGTCCTGCTCCGCCGGCGCTCCCGCACACCTGTTTCTCATCTGCGAGTCTGTAGGGGCGGGGTAGCCGGAGGTGGAGGCCGCGGCCAACTGATCCGAGTACTGAGCGACCGTGACATAAACAACAACAACAAATAAATAAAGACAGGTCGACATAATAAGTACATGACGAGATTAACCAGAAACAGGCACAAATGGACGGGGTTGTCTTGTCAATTTTGGACTAAAAGGTTTCCGTTTACTTGCGGTTGCTCTTTCCTCTTCTAATCAAAAACAAGAACAGAGAACATTCCATCAGCGTGTGTCCTGTCCATTACGCTGGATGTCAAATGTGTGCTCTGCTCTGTTTCTCCACTTTCAACCACTTATTATGTGGCAGCTGAATGTTGTTAAGCTCTTGGTTATACGGTAATGCAATAGAAAAAAAACTAAACTTTAATGTGAATGTACGTGTAGATTCAACCAACACAGTGGCGATGTGGTTAAAAAGTCATACTCTGTTCAGTTAAGCAAGCCCTGTTCGTGCAGGTTAATTAAAAAGAGATGGATTCAGCAATCCCCTCACCACACAGTAGGACAATCTGTGGTCAAGAATAATTACACAGCAGTAAGCAGATCAGATTTTTCATTGGGATTTTTTTTTTAATTGATGAGATAGTTCATACCTGCCACAAGTTACAAGATTAGGTGACTATCATAGCTTATCACACAAGCGTGCAAAAGTAAGTCATAAAGCAAATTAGTGGGAGGCTCTGTGACTTTGTCAGGCAGGTACGTGGAGAGATATTATCTCATTTGCCAAATGAGCCATAAATGGACACTATAATTTTTATAGCTCCACATTACATAGCGGTCTTCTACAGTGACATGGTACCAGGTGATGCAGGCCAGTTTTAGGCTTGCTGCTTAGTTTTTACTAAGTCATATTTGTTTGCCAAAAACTAAAATAGCTTAGGCAAGTCAGAAATAAAGAGGTACTAATGTATGTCCTCAGCCCTGTAACCAGAGACTGTATAACAAACTGAACTTCTGGTTTACCATTTGTTTGCATTATGGCATAAATGTTTTGAAAAGGGAAAACCTAAACTAAGTTGGTACATTATGCCAACACAATCAGCATAATAAGTCCCTTTGATTTACTTAATCTTCCCATATACAGTGTACAGTACTAATTTCATAACAATGATCTCACAAGAAGGTAATACGACATTTAACTAATCCATCCCTGGCTGATATAGATCTGCAGTTATGTCTAGCCCTTCTTTTGTCTCCCAGTGGTTCTACCTCTGCACTCTTACTTTTGGTTACTGGTTTGCCTACATGGTACTGGTGTGTTCGTCACATATACTAAGCCAGCCCATTTGCCTGACAGCCTGTACGTGTATCATCTTTAATAAAGTCACTAAACTCGTCTTGCCTGCTTGTGCGTCGTGCATATGTGTCGTCTTTGCCGTTGCCAGCGCTCATACCCTGACACTGATTGTGGAGCAGCGTGCAGAAGGATTGCACTAACATTGTCAGCGCTCAGATCCTCATCACCCACACCTGCAGAATAACAGCTGTGACTGACATAAAGTCACATTTTCAGAATCCCTAATTAACAGCTCAGCCAAGCGAGAGAAGAGCTGCAAAAGAAATGTACTGTATATGGCAAGGTAATCTAACACAATGCAGAATGACAAGACACTATGGGAACACAAGGCCTTGTGATATGACAAGTAAATGAAAATGGAAGCAAGGCGAAGGCAGGATTTAGATTCCAATGTAGATGAAGCTTCAGCTCAAAAAATAGAGTGGAAATCTCAGCACCTGGTGAGTTGTGTTGATTCCCTAGTATTGATCAAGCATCCTATCAAGCCACTGCAGATATATTATGGTCATTTTGTGCTGTAGGGCAGTAAAACCTTACTTATTACCCCTTTACAGTAATGTGCTGCTGTTATTTATTGCAGACATTATTTAGCTTGATATTCACTTTTGTATGGCAGCCTTGAACCTGCATGTGTTATTACCAGCCTTTCTTTTATTACACTTTACAAAGATGACAAGTCAGATTTAAATTAAAAAGAGGAAGACAAGAACTTATGACACTGTTTTTAAATGTAAGGACACTTCATTTAGATTTGTTGAAAATAATATATTGTGTTTGTTGGGTAAATATAAAACAAATGACCAACTAATGCTTCCTTATCAACTGGTTCAATTGTATGACTCATAATAAGCTGAAGGCCAAAATGTTGTTCATCAGAATAACATTTAAGCCATTTTTGTAATGGGCACCTTGGTTTAGATTTTTAAACTTTGATGAGGAGACTCTCCAGCCTCCTACAGAAAGTATGTGGCCCTGCATGGCCCAGAGTCTGTTAACAGACAAGCCCATGCTTCTGAAGAAGGCCTACGCAACTCCAAATCATTCAGCCGGACAGATAAATGGGTGCGCCCACACACTCGGAGCCAGAGGCTGCAGACGGGCCACTGTACTTTATATGACCTGTACCAAAAGTCAGTCAAAGGAGCAGACCCCAGGCCTTGGACAGTAATTCTAATCAGTGTTGTATAACTATCATTTTTAATGAGTGAGAGGGAGGTGGTGGCCCACTGTAGCAGATGGCTTTTGAATAATGACCTACAATAACCAATACCACCATGTCTCAGACAGAGTTAGAGCCAGAAGCTATGGACAAAATCCATGACAGTCAAGGGCCCCTGTTTCAAGTGGACTCTATTTGAACACAACATTTAAAGTCGTTAGATTGTCACCAAACACATCATATGATTTCATCCACGTGATGATTATTATTAATAATTTATTAATTATTAAGTATTAGTATTGCTTTTTTGGCCAAGTCTTTTATGACACTCCTGTTTTTTTTTTTTTTTTACCAAAACAGGAGTATAACTTTGTAAAGTGGGTCTTTATCCCACAGTATTTCATGGATATGATTAGTCAAATGGAAACTCTTAACAAGACAAGCAGCCATTCTGGTGACTTGATGATTGCACAGGATGGTAGAGACTGTACGCAGGCATCATTCATCTCATAATCTTTGAGAGTGTGGATTGTGCTATTCATCAGCTAGTGCTGAAGAACTTAAATCACACAGGTAGTGGAGCAGTGGGATGAACAATAATATGCTGCTTCTCTCTCATATTTCAGTATGTGACATGGCAGGTGTGGCTTGGGTATCACTTTAAAACATGAAGATCTTTGCTGATGGAGAAATCATAGGAGCCACACTAGCAAAGATATAGCACTCAATTTACAGCAATTGTTTTAATGGCAAATTCAGAGCTGGCTTTTAGATTTGGCTTATACAGTGTTAATGTAAACAAAGCCAAATCTTGTAGTTTATTGTAGATGTTTGATCATACAATGCAACTGTATTTCGAAAATCCTGTTTGGATGAATAAGTATTGTCACCTTTTTGCCATTTCTTTTACACTTCAGAGATTAGTGTCAATCATCTGGCTCGACAAATCATTATTCAAGCATCCAATCCAACTAGTGAATGTGTGGCATGATGAACGAGTGATAGAGACGGCTGAGTAACAAGTCCGTGTGACACACTCGGGCAAGAGCTCTCACATTTGACACAAACATATGCAAAGTTGTTGGAGCACACTGCCACTTTCAATTTTATTGTTGACACTTTTTTATAGATTTCTTGCATTCTCGGCTTCGCTGCATAGTTAATGAGTGGGATGTCATCACATAGCAGTTTCTGGGGCTAACAGAATTAAGCCCTTACTTTGAAATGGTGCACTGACATATGCAGAAATTCTTGTTCTCAATCAGCTATTTCCTAATACTTGTAAACATAAATTTCCTTGCACTGACTTAAATTGCTTTTACAGTAAGTGTGAAAATGATGCTGTATGGGCTTTAATTAAAATCATCAGTTATTTCTCTAAATGTTGACTTTGCAAAACTAACTTGGTTTCCCATATTTAGCAGCTACAAAGATCTAAGTTCATGTCCATGCCTCAGAAGTCTTACTGATTGTAAAATCAGTATATTGATGCTAAAAGAGAGGGAGGCGGTATGCAGTATTTATTAATAGTTTGAATAGTTTTCTAGAAGACAATGTGAACCAGATTGGGTATGTACTCTTGAAGCAGAGAGCTCCAGACTGCAGCAGTGTCTGTGTACTGTGCCACAAGGGATTTCCATGGGAGCAACTCGGGTTAAATTCCCTCTTAACAGCCCCTCGGTGGGCCACAAGCAGCAACCCCCACTCACACAAGTTCCTCACTGTCTGGAAACATGTTTTGTCAAATATTGGCATTTGTGCTCATATTTAAGCAACAGTCCTTGAGGCATTTACAATATTGCAGACTTTGTTGTTCTAACCCTATAGTGAAACTAACTACACACACTCCCAACAGAAACAGCTGTTGAGCCGACACTGGGGAAACCACGAATGCATGTTCGTGTGGTGGGCTTCAGCAAAGGGACCAGAGCCATCTCAAAGCAGCTGCGCTACTCTTTGCAGAGAGGGAGCCTCCCCTACATGTCCAAATAAATCAGGTCTAATATGTTAATCATGTGGCTGAGGACATTTAAATTTAAGCCTGGATGCATTAAATAATTTAAATGGTGTAATGTAAATACAGCTGTTAAATTATTATCAAGCACAGTTTGTAACACTTGAAGTCAATATTACAAATAAGCACATGAGTGACTGACTTGTTCTCCTTCACTCCCATACTCAGAGATGGCCAGTGTTGAATTAAGCGCACTTGAAGCCTGATTATGCATTCTTCCGTAACGCAGCCTTCAGTGGCCACTAATTTAGGAACACAATCTTCCCCGGGGCGTGTTTCTGCTTTGCTTGCAATATGAATTGCCATATAGATGATTCACCTCATATTCCATCAGCACAAGCCTATGAACTCATTGGCAGGTCCTACTGGGTCAGAAGTTCGACATTCATATTTCTTGTGCCAGGCCGTGCTTACACTAACCCGACCCAAAAAGTAGTGGTCGTTACCGCAGGCAAGCCAAGCCCTTCTCTTGTGGTGTCAAACCAAATGTGAACTAATCGGTCAACCCAAATGTGCACAGCTCAGTATTCTGTATGTTGGAGAGACCTGAGGGGGAAAATAACTCACATACACTACAGTATCCAGCAAAAAGACAAGACAAAAGCCAACTAGGTGACTGGGAAGCAAACGGGTTGTGTGCAATCAGAGAGAACACAAGGGCAGAGATTTGGAGGAAATTACTTACTGCGGGTTGGAGAAAAGAGTACAAGATAGGATTATGTTTAAAGAGACAGGGTCGATTTTTGTGGTAAATGTACTTTTCACAATCAAAAGTGTGCCATTATTTTAGTGTACAATCAGCAGTGTAACAACAGTTTCAAGATACTCTATTTGGATAACATTGGTTAATAACATGTACTTATTCTAATGGATTCCTTTTTTAAATATAGTTTATGCTCAGGCAGGGGATATGTTATAGGTACATAAAGTTTATTCAAAATCTATAATAAACCTGGGTTTGACTGACTCAGAGAAGCACTAGAAGAAAGAATGGGGCAAGGGGCCAAGTTTGTTGATTGTCTGGAAATATTACTATTGATATTACGCTTATACCATTCACAAGGACCCAGCTTTTTAAAAAAAAACATATGCCTCAATCATGTGGATTTTTTCTTCTAGATTTTTGATCAAAATGCAAAAATAAAGTTATGTCATTATTGTTATGCCATATAAATATCAAATGTCAGAACATTGACCTTTGCTTTTTTTTTTTAAACATGGTTGCGGTGTTAAGTGCGGACAGCATGGCCTGTCCCAGGAGTATGTTATGGTTATTTGTGTGTGAGGATCTCGTGTAGGTGCAGGAAATGTGCCACATTTGTGCCTTCTGATCTCATCTGACAGAGCTGAGAAAAAAATGGTGGTGACAAAACAGTGCTGATTTGTGCAGATGTGGATTGTCCTGAGGGAAGCCCATTGCACACACGCTTCATTGATTTCCCAACTGTGGAACCAAGAGGTCAGAGCCCGGTGCCCTTGTGTGAATATTCACCCATTTAAGGGAATAAGATGTACACAGTGAGCAGGAAGACAAAATGGAACCTCTTTGTCCACACATGTCACCTCTCATGTCAGCTGGGCTCTAAGTGAATGAACAGTGGCAAGGGGGACATCTGAGAAGCAGGACATAAGTAACCCCCGACACACACTGGTTAGGCCTAAAGTGGTACAGTAAAGCTATTGGTTTCTTTTCTTGTAAAGAGCATTAGATGCCACTATATCATCCGTCCCACACTCAGCTCAGAAGTGGCATGCAACAGTCTCGCTGCACATTCATCATGCCATAACACAGAGGCTCTGCTGAGAAGCAGCAACGAGAAAGAAAAAATATATCATTTGAGCAGTATTTAGAATTAATTTTAGGTGTCAACATCAAGAGCTTCTCACTGGACCAGTGTAATATCATACCATATTCCATCATTGTCATTTCTCTGTTTAAAATCATCCATCTGTTTGTCAAGCTTGCAAAAAAAACTTAGAGAATAGTGTTTTATATTCTCCATTCAGCATTATTGGTATGTCCTCCCAATTGCATACAGTAATCAGTTTAAGATAGATCTGTACTATATAATTTAAGAGTGAGCGTGTGCATTTTTATGACATTTTATTATAATTTTTTTGCTTAGATTTGTTTTATTGTGTGTGTGGAGAAAAAACTGTAAAGTGCTGACATGCCCTCTGCCATTGTAAGTGCTTTTGTACGATTCAAAGCTGAAAGATAGGATTGATTTATGAATCTACCTCCTTGGGCCTAGAGGTATTGATAGACCACTCGCCGCATCTTATTGCCGCTATTGATTGTGTTGTATTTCAGGGCAGATGGGGGTCTTAGAACCTGTTATGTGGATTGCCCTGACTGTCACTCAGTTCATGTCAGAGGGGGCCACACGCAGCCCTTCATCCATAACACCAGCCCAGGACCAGACCGCCATTTTTGTTTTGTTTTTCATCAGGAGCACTCACTCTAATTATAGAACACAAGAAGGAATAACTAAGCTTCCTTTATGTGCTCATAAATTTTTTAAGTATCTGTGCATGATGCCACTTCAATCCAGAATCCCCGAACTAGAAGACTCACTTGTTTGAGTTTAGTAAAATGGCAATGGCTTTTTGTTATGTTTTGTTAATACGTTTATTAGAAGATTCACATTTTTGGGTCAGTTTGATAAAATGATTTTGCAGATTTCGCAGTGTTAAGGTGGGGGTAATAAGCTTAGTCTGGAGTCACACCTAAATGGACATTGGCGACGAATAGCAAAAAGCAATGTAAGTGGCTTGAACTTACAACAAGTGGTGGCAGCACAATGTGACCAAAGTGATCATGTTGCTTCTTCTTGTGTCAATCCAACATTAAAGGTGAAGTGTAAACAATGACAATGATCCATAAACATTGCACTTGTTTGAGAACTATCTTCTACCTGGCAGCCTATAATCATATACATGTAAATACAGCTATTTATAAACTCCAGTCTGTGTGCATGGGTCGGTGTGTGCACAGCAGGCTTTGAGCTGTCTGAGTAATGGAAATGGCTTGAAACAAGGCAGCTTTGCGACTCTTTTGCACCTCTGTTAATGTTTGTGTTGGCATGTGTAGGACAGCACTGGAAGTGTGACAGGTGAAGCGTGCACCTGTGCCCGCTGGGTCCACCTGCTCCCTCGCTGGCAGGTGACGCATGGTGGGCCGGCTGTTGCCATAGGGAACGGGCACAGAGGCGAAAGGCTTTCTTTTAGGGCCAATATGAATGACCGTGGGTGAGCTCTTAGTTCCTCGGGGCTACCAGCATCTGTGAGTGCTTCAGGACTGGCACAACACATAATTAAAGACAACAGTTCACCTGGCACTGTAAGACAAGCATATTCGTTGATTCCTCCGCAGTGAGCGACTTGTATTAAATATGAGCATCAGTGGCAGTCTATTTCTGTCTCCTGCTTATGTTTTATCTGAGTGTCTCCTCAGGTCTCCCACCCCCTACATGTAGGTACCATTATAGCTCCAGTGACTCTCTGTTCTCCCTCCATCGCTGTATGTGTGTGTGACGAGCACTTAATGCCATTGAACACTCAGGCATATGTTTGTTCTGCCTTTGCCATGTGACTCAAAGGAAGGAATCCCACATCAAGAATTTAACACACATCCTGATTTTTCTTCTTTTTTTCCTACTGCACACAACAGCAATGACTGGCAGAAAATATTTTCATGAACAGATGACTAATGGCTGGAAAATCTGAGATGCAATAATGTAGATGTTTGTTTGGAGCATCTAATGTACTACAGAGTAAAAGGATTGGGGTTGTGATATAGGATTGATATTTGCATTCAAATGTATATCTTGAATATAAATAAGGGCAGTAGTACAGCATGTGTTTCAAAAGAGGGTGCCATACTGCAGTTAGAGACTTGGGAAGATGCCAGTCAATTTGCATTTCTCAGCAGGATCCAGTAAAAAGGGGGAAAATGGGGAAACCCCCTTGAACTGAACAAAGCCCACTGAGATTTTTTTTCCCTTCTTTTCACTCTCTTAAAAGTAGGCCTCATAGTGGCGGCAAAACGAACAGCATCCAAACGGTGAGGCGTGGGTTATAGGGGAGAATTACTCTACAACAGCATGCCCATTGGTCGAGAGGGGAAAAGACAGCTCAATCCGCCCTGGGGGGGAGGGGGTGGTCGATGGTAGGGCGACGTGGGACGCTGCTGGATCCATGGCAAGGAAGGAAAATCCAAGACTTCCTCAGAGCTTCTGGAGGAGGGCCGCAATTAAATATGGACCTCAAATCTGATAATAAGATAGGAGTAAGGCAGGTGTAGAGACTATAACAGACAATAGCAGCTTGCTATATGGTTGCCATGGAGATGTGCATGTCTCCCTAGCCTCGTCATTTCTCTGACTCCTCTGGTGAATGCTGGGTTAAAAATAGACATGGACAGAGAACAAAGAGCTATTTAAAAAAAACAGAAAAAGAGAGATGAGTGATGAGTGAAGACGTAAGGTTGTGAAAAAACAGGGACATGCGTTTCTACTGTGTTCATGTGTCTGTTCTGTGTCTGTGAAGGTGTGGGCTGAGTGTTGGTGGAAATGCTGTGGAGCAACATGGTGCTGTCAAATGGAGGCGCGGGGTGAGTGGCAGGAGCAGAAGGAAATCCCATCATTACCATGTGGCTGCATGTAAGCAGCAGAGACGTTATAATGGATGGAGGCTTTGTCTTCACTTAAACGACATGTCATATATTCCATAATGTTTTTACTCACACACTAACCTGACGGGAAATGATCATACTGTGAAATATTAGGGATTTCTTTTGTATTTATAACACAAAACAACTGCCTACGGTGGTCATTGTAGGCTCTTTTTTATCTCATTTGTAGACATGGGTTCATAAGAGACAATGCATATACTCATGTATGTTTTCATTGGCTGTCAGAAATGTCTCTGCTTGTGTTGCAGTGTGTAAAGAAACAACCATATTGTGGTATAAAGACAGAGGGAAGAACACGTCACTGTGATATATTTAAACAGAGGTTATTATACCATTGTTAATTCCCTGTTATGATGTCATACAAGGCCTGCGACTGAATGTGTCACATGATGCACGCCCACTAGCCCTCTCATTAGATTAGTCAAACCGCAATTGTTTTTATAAATAAAAAAACTTAAATATACCAGTAAGAAATGAGACATCCAATCTTACAGTTAAGTACTTAGAATTGGTGGCGATATAAGTCTTTCACATTACAGCTCTAATTTACTTCTCCTAATTATTGTCTAATGAGGCCTTAACACCAGGTGGCCAAATGCCAAAAGTCTCAGTGAGCAAATTCTATACCTCAACATAATTTGACAGGTCATGTTAAAAGTTCAGCCAGCATGAAACGACAGATTAATTTGCTATTTCTGCCCATAGGTTATAATATAAGTATAGGTGTTGTAGGCTTCCGTTTCCGGCTAAGCATGGCGTAAGACTCAATGTCGTCTGAGCTCCAACACAATCTCAACTGTTTCCAACATTCAACACTCAAAGTAATAATAATAATAATAATAATGGATTGGATTTATATTGTGCTTTTCTCCCGAGGGACCAAGAGACTCAAAGTGCTTACAGTCCGTACATTATTCATTCATACACAGTCACACTGGTGATGGTAATCTACAACTGTAGCCACAGATGCCCTGGGGCAGACTGACAGAGACGTGGCAGCCATTTTGCACCTACGACCTCTCTGACCATCAACACATACATTCACTCAACATTCTTACACATTCATACGAGGCAAGATGGGTTAAGTGTCTTGCCCAAGGACACAACCCAAGGACACGATGCCATTACGGCCCTATTGAAGCAAAACAAAGTGAGAAAACAAACTGAGAAACTAACTGCCGGATTCAGGACAGAGATTGATCAATAGATCAATAAATATATAGGTACTTTATTGTCCTGATGGGAAATTTGTCTCAGACATTCAACACAATAAACATTTAGCACCATAAATAATCATTCAGTTCAATAAACATTTAGCACAGTAAACATTTAACACGATAAACATTAAGCACAATAAACAATTAGCACATTAAACATTCAGCACAATAAACATTTAGCGCAATAAACATTTAGCGCAATAAACATTTAGCTCAATAAACATTTAGCTCAATAAACATTTAGCGCAATAAACATTTAGCTCAATAAACATTTAGCGCAATAAACATTTAGCGCAATAAATATTCAGCACAGTAAACATTTGCCACAGTTAACATTTAGTTCAAAAAATATTTAGCGTAATAAACATTTAGCTCAATAAACATTTAGCACAATAAGCATTTAGCGCAATAAATATTTTGCGCAATAAATTTTTAGCACTGTAAACATTTACTACAGTAAACATTTAGCACAATAAACATTTAGCACAGTAAACATTTACTACAGTGAACATTTAGCACAATAAACATTTAGCACAGTAAACATTTAGCGCAATAAACATTTAGCACAGTAAACATTTACTACAGTGAACATTTAGCACAATAAACATTTAGTACAGTAAACATTTAGCACAATAAACATTTAGCACAATAAACATTTAGTACAGTAAACATTTAGCACAATAAACATTTAGCGCAATAAACATTTAGCACTGTAAACATTTACTACAGTAAACATTTAGCACAATAAACATTTAGCACTGTAAACATTTAGCGCAATAAACATTTAGCACAGTAAACATTTACTACAGTGAACATTTAGCACAATAAACATTTAGTACAGTAAACATTTAGCACAATAAACATTTAGCACAATAAACATTTAGTACAGTAAACATTTAGCACAATAAACATTTAGCACAGTAAACATTTACTACAGTGAACATTTAGCACAATAAACATTTACTACAGTAAACATTTAGCACAATAAACATTTAGCACAGTAAACATTTACTACAGTAAAGATTTAGCACAATAAACATTTAGTACAGTAAACATTTAGCACAATAAACATTTAGCATAGTAAACATTTAGCACAGGAAAAATGTATTACAGTAAATATTAAGAACAGTAAACATTTAGCACAGTAAACATTTAGCACAAAATATGTTCATAGAGACAGTGACAACAGATTGAAAACCATTTACGTGACAGACAATGATGAGTTAGGTGAGACTCATTGTTGGTTTTTTGAGGATGGAGATGGCAGATGGTACAAAACTCCTCTGCTATAACATGCCTTATGTCCCTCCATAAGTGCACTATACTTGTGAGCCACAGATATAACAGTCCTAAAATGAAAGTAGGTTTACGCTGTGGACCCAGGGGACACACCGACCCAGAGAGAGACCGAAAGAGTGGCAGCTGCCCCTAGCTAACAGGACAAGCACTAATGGGACACCCCATCTGCTGCTCCCATTTCCACGCCGACCGCCGCGTCCCCGCTGCCAACCTCTAGCATTCTGGAAAACGTCCTGAGATCCCCTGCTGCGTACCGTCTCATCATCTCATAACATAAAAGTAACACAACACTGCAGCTGCAACCCAAAGCAGAGCCACAGAATCATATTGAACTAATCATGGATTTGAGATACTAGTTCAAGTTGTAGTCATGTTGACGTTTTGTTATGCAGGAAAGATGATGTTATTTATGTTCATTGTCTTGTGTAGTATTAAACAGTATATGTCATAGTCAATCTTTTGAATACTTCAATAATGTTTATTTATGTAGTAGAATTTGGATTTATTATTACAGATAAATGGGTGTGTGGTGTGTGCATACATTTGTTTGTAGCACTTTTTATGAACTGGACTTCATTCACTGGACATTTATTCTGGAGTCTATGGTGGCCAAATTAACAGCAAATAACAGGAAGACTCGCATTTCCTTGTAAGAAACATTCTAATTTTCAAAATGCAATGCCTCCGTCTGCCGCTCAGCACGCAGAAGAGCCCCTGTTCTCTTGTGCCCAATTCATTACCCCATCAGTTATTTGTCTGTATACAAGAGCCCAGAGTTATGATGATTATCTTGATGAGAGTGGCCCCACTTCCTCATCCCTGCATCCCGCTGCCTGGACAGCCCGCGCATGGATCAAACCTGCCTTTGCAGCACCATCTGGTGACGAGCGCTGTGATTCAGAGAGCATTCCTGCAGATGGATGAGAGAGAGAGAAATTCAATTCCCACTCATGTTCACACATCTCTGCAGTAATACCACTTCCGTCCTCTGGGTGGTGTCTCAGTCCTGTGTCCTTTCTCTGCCACAGATGATTCTATAGGCAGCACACAGACAGCACTCTCATTATTATACTGCTGTGTTGATTGCATACCTCTTCACCATGAGCACATTCATTCTGCTGATCTGTATGAATATTTATCTGCATCACCAGCACTGGAGGAACATATACAACTAAAGAAGACACATATAGTATATGGGGCTGGACAAAAACAGTATGGCACATAGCTCATTAAGAATTAATAGTCTGTTTTCTTTTGGTCCTTTTTTGCTTTGATGCTGAAACATAAAGCAACATTTTCAATCTGCCAATCTATCAGAACTGCAGGCTGTATGAGAAAATCAAAGAGCAACATGCCCATATGTGATAAAGTTAAAAGATAGGGTAGGTAGTTGTTGTTCTTTGTAACACCATATAAAAGACTTTTGCAGCTCATTGACAGGCTTTTTGTTTGCTAGTCTAAAGTGGTGTGCCCTGTCATATTAAGAATGACATTTTCAACATTTGGACCAAAGGACACAGCAGACAGACTACTGTAGAGGGCACTGTCAATGGAAGGCGGGTGGATAAGGTCACCACCTGATTGGACATGATGTTAATTTTACAAAGGACACACTGTCCCAAAATAACACTGACAACAGGCCACCAGTGCATTTGTTGGATTTGTCCTTTCCATCATACTCAAAATGTGCTTTTCTTTCAACTCTCTCTTTTAGCTTCTTGACACATTCTTCCTGTTTGTTTTCAGTATACTGGAGCTTTAATGAAAGCTGATTTAGCCTCCACAAAAATAGAATGTATATTTCAAACGATGTCCACAGCATGACTCACCTAGATTTGTATTTTTGCTCTGATGACATTTGAATGTTGCAATCAATAGTGGGAACAAAAATGTTTTAAACAAGCAGCATTAGCATCGTAATTACACAGCAGTATTATTAGATTAGATTAAAAAATTGTTAACCCAATAACCCATAACTTGCCTGCTCTGATGTTGAGAGCAGAGGCTGTGGCCCTCTTTCTCAATGATGTCAGACATAATGCACTGCTCTTTTAACAATTTGCTCTTTTGTTTTTGTTTTTTTACTGAACAGTGGGATAAAATTAGCCATGTTGCATGTCTTGCTTTGACAGAGAACAGAGAAGTCCTAAAAATAAAATTAAAAGAAGGTTTAGGGCCAAGGCTTTTGAAGAAAACTACCGCCTACAAATCTTTGATCCATTTTAGGAAACGAGCCTCATGTGAACCTTTGCAGCAGGTACAGACCTCAGTCACTCATGTCACAGCCTAACTACTGCTAAAAGCACAACTCAGAGTACAGTCTCAGTTTGTCTGGGCAGGAACGGTAGACATGATTAATTGAGGATGTTTTCTTGTGCTAACATGGGTTGACTCAAGTAGAAGAAATGTAGACGATGGCTTTAAAGTTAATTCTGGTTTGCTGGGTCTGAAATGTTTGAATAAAAATTACAATATAATGAAAATAGCCTATTAAGAGCCTATGATGCAGTTACTAGCAATGTTCAGTTTGACCTAGGGAGAAAAAAAAGGGCTATTTCAATTATGCGCCTTGATGCTACTCTGAACTAAATAGAGGAACGTCCCACTTTAATACTTGCTTTCCCGATATTGTTAGGTTTGTACACTGTTGCTTCTGTAATGGAACGGAAAATAGGCATCAGGCACTTGGGAAATAACATAAACTTTTATGTGAGATGCAAAATAAAGAACATAGATGAGAAATCAGTCAACTGGGAAGGCAAGAGGGTCAGTGATTTTAAGATATAGCATGCAGTTCATATACAGTACTGTATATGGTATGGTATCACATTGACCTTTAAAACAGGAAAGATGCATGGTGCCAGGTGATAGCAAAAGATACTCATTTCCACCTGTAGTCACTGGACAGGTTGATATATTTATACTGTTTATTATAAGTGTATTTTAGCTCTGCAGCTGTGTCTGATAATATTGTATATCACTATCAAACTTAAAATGATGTTGCTGTTTTAATATGAGTAGAAAACACTGAGGTAAGCCCAAATGTGCAATATGCCTTTTTGCAAAAAGATGTGCCCAAAAACTTAATTCAAACGAGAAAAGTTTTGAGCATAGATGTGACATTGAGGTACAATCTATTTTATTTTGTGTCGTGAGTGGAGAGACGCTTTAAATAGCTTTTGTGATTTAGTAAGTCTAAGAGAACAAGTTATACAAGTATACTTTATTCGATTTTGTAGACTTGACTTGGAAAAAATGTTCTGCAAAGGCCCTGGTAAGGTTAAAACTTGAGGTACTCTGCAGGTGAGTAACCACGGCAACTTGTTGGAAGGATTCCTGCATTTGGCAGAAAATCTTTTTAAGTGTTCCTTGATGCAGAGACCTAAACAGAGGCAATATTCAACTTAGTTTCCATTCTCTGACTACACAGCTTTCACAATCGATGGCAAATCCAAGAGAAAAGCTGCCTCATTATCACTCAGAGAATTACATTTCACACTGAAGAGTTCCACTGAACAAGTGCCTCGATGCAGCCAGATTCCGATGTGGCTCCACTTGTGTCAAGAGAACGTCACTATTCAAACGGCATGTCTTCCCCAGCTTACACTGCAAAAAGCCACCTCAAAGCCCCCCCACCCCATCATCACTCTAATTTCCCCAGGGTCTTTATGTATATATGATGGTACAAACTACACGTGCACACACCGCACTGCAGGCTGCCAGCATTTACTTTGTCACATTTTCCTTCAGTGTGTGTCTGTGATAAAAGCCTGATCTACCATTTGGTATTCCCAGTGGCAGCCTCCGTTTGTCATATCAGTAATGACGGCAAGGCAGGCGGTGTGCTCTCTGTGGCTGCATGCGCACTTTACGAAGGACACACACCATCCTAAATCAGTGCGTAAACCTGTCATTCAGAGGCTTGCTCTTAGGAGGTGGATGTATTATTTGTGACCAATGTTTTGCAACAGTTTGGGACTTGGGTGATGTCCATATTTTGTCTTGTTAGACTGCATATGGCACTCTAATCAGCTAAAGACTACGTGATTTACATTCACTGTCAGCTCTGCTTCTCTGTGTCGCCACTCCAAGGTCACTATGCACCTTAATCCGGCAGACGCGCTGTCCAGTCTTTCTTATGAGCCATGGGCTGTTAACATAAGACTCCTCTACTTCACCCCTGTGCGTCCTAAGAAGGCAAAGGGACCATTTCATTTGTGCTCTGTGAATGTGCTCTACATATTAAACTAGAGTGTCTGTATGTGAAACCAGCAATGTGACTCTTTAATACAAGCTTTGCTATTATTGCTAGGTCTGCACACTATTGCTTTTGTAATGGAGCAGAAAAGAGGCATCAGGCACTTGGGAGATATCATAAACCTTTGTGTGAGATACAAACCAAAGAAGTTAGTGGAGAAATCAGTCAACTGGCAAGGAAACAGGGTCATTAATTTTAAGCTATAGCAAGCAGTTAATAGCCTAAATACATTTAATGTTAACACTCAATTATTGCCAAATGTAATTATTAAGATAGGTCACCCGTACAGTTAGCTTTTAACACTTTATTTTAAAACTGTGAAGCTCTTCTGCTGTGTTTAAAGCGAACTAGAAAAGCTGCGAGCTCTGCTATATAACTCAACATAATTTTGCACATCATTACTTCAACTATGGGTGCAGAAAACATTGAGGTTAGCATAAAAGTTAGCAAAGTGTTCCATACTTTTGGAAAATGTGTCCAATAATAACCTTTCCTGCCAGCATTATTTGATTTCCATGGATGTGAGTTGGATCTCCAGAGGGCGGGATCAACAGACGCAGATTACACTGCCTCTGGACACATTTGGCTAGACATCAAAGACGGTAATAACAAAACATATGCTTTAGTTCTTTACATTGAAATTTTTTTTTTTTTAGTTCTGCATTTAGTTTGACACATTGGTGGAATGATCTACCTGCTGCTACAAGATCAGCAGATTCTGTAGCCATCTTTAAAAAACGCCTGAAAACACATCTCTTCCGTCAACACCTGACAAACACTGAGTTCTACTTCCTTTCTATCCATTTCTTTTCTTAAAAAAGAAAAGAAAAATAATCTTCCTATCCTTAGCTTTGTACACTGTGCTGGGTTTTTAGCAGACTAGTTTTGGTGCACTTATCCATTTTGCTACCTTGTGTTGTTATAATTGCTTCCATTGTTTTTCCTCACTTGTAAGTCCCTTGGATAAAAGAGTCTGCTAAATGACTAAATGTAAATGTGAATGGATTTTAATCAATGAGAAGGACCAGTCCACAGCAGGAGTTTGGCCAATCACAGCTCGCTTCTGGTAGAAAGGGTCGCTCCCATTGGTCAACACTGATGTCAACAACAAAATAAACCAGGAAATGGGTTATTCTATAGCAAAACAGGGTTAACAGGGTTACAGCGAAACAGCTCAAAAAATGACAAAAATAGAGAAAAGAGCAGCAAATTAAACTCAAATAAATATTGGAAATCCCCTGACACAATGTTTAACAAGGCAGAGGTGATTACTGGATTGCTACAGTCTGGCGGTAAACAAAGCTAAAAGTTTCAGGTAAGCTCTAAACTTCAGTTTAATATAGTGTATTAATGTTTTGTGGTAGATAAGGAAATAAGATAGTAAAGCATAAAAGAGACTGTGGCCAAAAATGCAACACTTGACTTGGTTTTCAAAAAAATAATTTTGTACATCTCTGATAGACATAAAACCAATCAGAGGAACAAAGCATTGCATAAAGCTTAGTAATGACTGACTGGTCTGACGTGTCTTCTAAGAAACTCTCCACTGTCTACAAACAGGAGCACAAAAAAGGTAGGCAAAGTACAATTATTAAGCTTTAACAGCAGCTTTTTTTTTTTGCGTGTTTTCACTGAAGGCCTGGAGCCCATTGGACCAGCAGAGCATACAGTCAAAGCAGCCAGCTTAGATTCACATGTTCCCTTTGGAAATCTTTAATGATGTGAACAGGTACTTATCTCGGTAACAGATTAGTAGTGCTGTGAGAAGATTTAAACCACAATCTGAATCCCAACAAGGCAGATGTTCAAAGCCCGTGGGCCAATGTGTTGCAGTAACGAATGGTCATTTTGCAGGTGGTTAGCGGACTAACAGCCTTGGCAGAGAATTAACGTCACTTAGTTTAACAGTACATTGGCCATGAGCAAGCAAACGCAGACGTAATTAATATGTCCAGTGTAAGCCTCCACCTTCACTGTTGAGGCTTTTAATCATTTTAAATTATGTTCTGTTAGTTTGTCTCTTAAACCAACTTCCTAACGTCACATTTTTCAAGGTGTTGCTGAATGGATCATGGCAGAGGAATATCCATCATAGCGGGTCTGTGAAAAGTGAGCGGCGCAGTACAAAAAGCTGCTGTCACATCAGCTGTCCAGACGACCAGACACAAAAAGCCTTCTCCCTAATTCATTTTGGATGTTAGGCGCTGATTGGAAAAACAATTACCGCCCCAACATGCAGTGATTTTGCCAAGTGTTGGAGTGTTACAAGATTGCAAATAATAAGGCGGTAGAGCAAGAATGCTTTCACAGTATGGCCCCTGACTGCACAACAGCGGCCAATCAACCTGAGTGGACACGCTACAATGAAGAGTGAGAGCTTTACAGGCTGTCAAAGAAAGACGTCTGCTCAAGTACAGTGTGAAAAGCTAAATGACACTAGGTTATGTTTGGGAAAATATCAGAATAATAGTGGTAGGGACAATAGTAGGATTGGGGTGAGGAAAAGAGAAACACAAAGAGAGAATTGACTTGCGTTTTGGTGCTTTGCAGTGCTTCCCATCGCAGCTTAGAGTTAAAGCTGCACCAGCACACGATTAAATTATCATGTGTGCTGGGCTTGGGCTCGATCACTGAGAGTTGAGATGCTATAATAAAAAGCAAAAAAAAAAAGAAAAACAGGATGAAGGGGGGGAATGGAGACGTGAAGAAAAAAAAGTGGAAGAGATTCTGTAGGAAAAATAGGCCAAGGCTAATCCCCAACTTTACAGCTCAGCATATGATTAGGGCTGCTGGAGTAATTGCATAAGCATAAGAAATGCCATTAAGACATAAAAGTATATTATTTTACGATTAAACCTTTCCCATTCGGTTTCTTACATCGCCGTGCCAGCACATGTTGGAACAACCTGAAGCTTATGCAAACCTGTGAAACACATCTTTTTATGGGATTAGATCTGATTGTTTGACTGTCAAATGACACCATCCATTTCTGCCTCTGTCTTTAGCTGTATTTGCTTCACAAAATGATTAACATTGGATAAAATGTGACTATAACCTAAAGGAAAGCATTAATATTGTTTACAGGACTGTTTGTTTGCTGCGGCAGTATCTTAAAAATGAGATGTTGGCAAGCTAAAGGGGTTGTTCTTGTTAGATAAAACGAAAACGCACCACATGAATTCCTACAGTCAGCTGTGATAAAACATTTGGCAGGTGTTGCGCTAATGCTTCTGGGAGAGTCACAGCTGGGCATAATCTAGTCGCTCTGACAACTGGAGGATTCCGAGTAGCTTTTTTTTTTTTTAAATGAACGTTTACTATGTAGATACAAAGTAAACAGTGCAAGGATTGGGTTTGAGAAATTCTAATTAAACTATACAGTTGTGCTCATAAGTTTACATACCTTGGCAGAATTTGTGATTTGTTTGGGGACATTTTTAGAGAATATAAATGATAATCCCAAAACTTTTTTCACTCACTTAGTGGTTGGGTGATGCCCTTTAATAATTGTGTTTACTCTTTTTAAATCATAATGACAACAGAAACTACTCAAAGGACCCTGATAAAAGTTTACATATTTTGGTCTAATAACATGCACACAAGTTGACAGAAACAGGTTTGAATGGATACTCAAAGTAACCATCCTCACCTGGGATCTGTTTGACCTTTTAAACACACACACACTGGTTACAATCAGTGAGTTTCTGGGCTCCTGAAAGACCCTTGCTTACGTTTCTGTATTGTGAGTCATGGGAAAAGCAAAATAATTGATAAAGGATCTGTCGACAAAGATAATTGAACTATATAAACCGGAAATGGATGTAAAAAGATATCCCAGGAATTGAAAATGGCAAGCAACAGTGTTAAAACTCTAAGAAGTGGAAAATGAGGGATTCTGTTAAAACCAAACCAAGGTCAGGTAGACCAACAAAAATTCAGCCACATCTGCCAGGGAAAATGTTCGGGAGGCAAAGAAAAACCCACAAATAACTACAGCTGAAATACAGGACTTTCTGAAAAAAAATGGTGTTACTACGTGTGGCGGTGCGAGTAGGTTTGTGTATGGTTTAACAGAAAATAAGATGGAATGTGAATTCAACTACACCACCTGGGGGTTTGAACCAGGAACTATTGTAAGCATCGGAA
Organism: Perccottus glenii; assembly: GCA_024416835.2. Classification (NCBI taxonomy): domain Eukaryota; kingdom Metazoa; phylum Chordata; class Actinopteri; order Gobiiformes; family Odontobutidae; genus Perccottus; species Perccottus glenii. The sequence continues at coordinate 14,749,844 of CM044561.2, read as the reverse complement.
GTTGTGGAAAGAAAAAAGGACACACAGGTCAATATCTGATTTAAAAAAAGGACAGAGACGTGTTTCACAAATCAAAAACCAAATAATTTATTAAAATAGATTTAGAATTATTACTCAAGAAAACTGTAAATAAGAAGAAAACCAATTATCCAAAAATACTTTTATTTTATAAGACTATACTAAAACAAAACAAATTAAAACAGGTCTAATTCTAAAATGGTTAAAGAAATGGAGACTATCAAAAGGTTAAACAAAAAGCTAGCTAGCTGTTTGACAATAGATGTCTTCACCCAGACTACTTTAAGGAAAGGTGCCACCTTCATATTCTCTCACCATTTTGTGCAGTTCTTGACCATAGAGTTTCCATAGGCAAAGACATCTGTAAATGCAAGATTAATCTTGTGACCCAGTGCACTAACTCCCTAGCTCAACCACCAGGGCAACTTACAACACACAACAGTAACAAAATTAAAGCAAATAAGACAAACTGCAACCAACCAAACAATGTTTTCCAAACTAGGACAAAATGAAAACCAAATGAGATAACACAGGCATAAACTAACAAAAACAAACACAGCAAACAGAAACAGGCTAGCAACCACCCTGACAGTTAATATGAACCTTAAACCAGAGTATATGGCACCCAAACTGCAGAAACCCCAGCAGCAGAGCAGAAGCAGTAGCAGAGTCCGGGGTCAGCCATTTTAAAACAGGTGCTTTAAATAGTTTCCTAATGAGGGGCTGGCCAAAGGTGGAGCTAGGAGGAGTACTTCAGGTGCCCTGGGACTTTACACCACTACATACGCAAATGCCACAAAGCATCCCGCTTACAATACGCCAAACAGCACAGAGACAAGCTTGAAAACCCCTGGAACAAAGCCACTTGGAGTGATGAGACCAAAATTTTACTTTTTTTCCACAACCATAAACATTACATTTGGAGAGGAGTCAGGATCTTAAACGTGCAGTTCATGCAAGACAGCCCAAGAATTTACAGGAACTGGAGGCTTTTTGCCAAGAACAATGGGCAGCTTTACCATTTGAAAAATAAAGAGCCTCATTCACTACTACCACAAAAGACTTCAAGCTGTCATTCATGTTAAAGGTGGCAATACACAGTATTAAGAACTGGGGTATGTAAAGTTTTGATCAGGGTCATTTGGGTAGTTTCTGTTGTCATTAGGATTTAAAAAGATTAAACACAGTTGTTTGACAATAGATGTCTTCACCCAACCACTAACTATGAGTGAAAGAAACATTTTTGTGTTATCTTTCATATTCTCAGAAAAAAATAAATCACACATTTTGTTGCAGATCTTGACCATAGAGTTTCCATAGTTTAATAATATGAACCATCTGTAAATGCACAAGATTACAAAACTGACTTGTTTATTTCACCACTTGCTGCTACAAAACCCCATTTCATGCCGGAGTGCAGCACATTGCGTCATCTAGCAGCACAGAAAACACTTCAAATTACAACAGCACTTTTTTGCATGTGCAGTGTGACCAGGTTGGAACAATGCAAACCTTCCCATAAACATATTTTCTGTTTTTGTCTTTAGCCTGGGGTCTCCATGCAGTAGATCTGAGGCTTTATGCTGGCTCACACTGAATTAAAAAAGGACAGTGAGAAAGTACAAGGACGCTGGGCTGACAGTGCAATAGCTTACATTGATCTTGATATGATCTCGGCTGTCTTGATTGGCTGAAAGTATGGGGCTGCATGTTGCACTAATTGAAGATTGTGGAGTGCATTCTGGAAGAGAGAGGAGTAGAGGGAGTTCATGTAATCTAGACAGGGAGAGATGAAAGTCAGGATAGCTTTCTGGAGGTCAGCGAGAGATAATAAAGGAGAAAGCCAAAGAGCAGACCACCGTCGTAAATTGATCATTACAACAGAGAATGGAACGGTTGTCTTGGCAGCTCGGATCACTAAATCATTTACAGGGAAAGCAGCATCTTGTTTTCAAATGGTCTCAAAAGAGTCTAAAAACAAAACTAACAGTAGGTTTATTTTCAAAAAGGTTAAAGCATTAAAATAAGAAATAGACAAACATACTTGACGGTAGTTTTAGTTAGTATTGTCAAGACAATGGACGTTTTCTCTGTTGGCATGGGAACTCTCAACATGTCTGCAGATAACAATCCATACTCTGCATCAGAATATACTGTATATATATAAATCTTATCCTACTATGTGAGCGGCTGTCTGTGGTAACTTCCCTGACAAGCTCTTCACAATTTACAGTCTATTCACCATCTGCTCTTGCTGCGGAAACATCACCGACAAGGATGGTGCACTTGTGTTGTCAGGCCGAATGCACTGCAACACGTCAGTTCTCACCCCAGACAGAATAAAAGATGATGTTAGCTGCTCATATCCATCTGTCCGTCTGTCAAGAATTTCCTAGCTCGGTGGATTATTTTGGTCGAGTCATAAGTTTGACTTTCATGCCGTATCCTGGTTTAACATGAGGGATGGATCTGAGCACAGTGTTATATCCGCTGTGTTTTACTGCCGGCCCCTAAGCAGCTCATCTAGAACAGCTACAGCATTCTCAGGTCAAGGACACAAGGAGGGACGAGGAAAGGACACTATTAAAGTGGGGACTATTGTTCTAAATGGAGGAAGCTGTGCCTTTCTTGTAAAGGAGAGACTTTGTATTGTACTCTGTAAACGTACTTTCATGACAAATATAGGCAGTCGGATAGTAAAGATGCAATATGGCTGACATATGTGCATTTATATAGGAGAGGAGAAATACAGTCTCCTATAGCTGGATCATTTTTTAACTTGCAGTGTGCTGCATCAGTGGAGGAGTAACAGTCCGTACTGTGATTAATGTGTTTTTGTTACAGCTCATAAAGCAAAGTAATGCACAAGTTTGTCACTTATGCTCAAATCTCTTGACTTTTTAAAGGTGCATTAAGGAAGATCTGGAGTTTTTGTACTAGTGTGCCACCTCTGGTAAACGAGCAGACACGTGCATTACATCACGTCTGCTGAAACAGTGTGGGAGTTTTGATCCCGAAACTTTTTCATTTATTTGACTGTACAGGCTTACAGAGGCAACCGTGGAGAATTCAGATTCAGCACTCATTCTGCCCATCAGGCTGTTGCTGATGCATGTATGGGTTAGAAAAATGTTATTTGAACCATGAAAACTTTGATGTACCTTTAAAGCCAGGTGTTTAAAGTAGTAATGCACCTACAACAATATGTTGTTAATATGATCACAATATAGCAATATTTTATGTAGGGAAGATGTGGCAGTCCATAGAAATACCACTTGCCAATACTATACTGACTGCGTCTCTGCGCTCCAGTCAAACAACTGCCATTTAGATCTGCAGCTTTCTATTTATTTTTTATGAAAAGCAGTAAATCACTTGCAAGGGCAAGATGGAATCACTCAAGGGAATGGCAGGCAGTGCAGAGGACAAAGTTCAAAGAAATAAAGCATGCTGTAGAAAATCAGGGCACCGCAATCAATTGAACCTTATTATATAAAAGTGCACCTGCTTGTCCCGTAATAACCTGCAGCAACATACACAGAGGTTTAAATATTGATGGTTTGTCATCCTATGGATAGTACAAGGGTGACTATCTTAACAAGCTTTTACTAGAATAAAAAAGCTATAGATCTCAACAAATGCTTGTTGTTTTAGAAATAATTCCATAATGTTCTAAAAAGAGCAAAATGCATCTATCACATGGACATCCAACTTTAGCCAAGGCTTAAGACTAAGATTGTCAGCCAGGATTTCTGAAAGAGAAAATAACAAAATTATGAAAATGATGAATGAAATAAAAAATGTGTTATAAAAAATTACCATTAATTGTTTTTTTTGTCCTAATTTTCTAGACATAAATTGTTCAAAGCAAAAAGGTTGCATAAGAGCCAATCAGAGGAGCCCCTGTGCTGACATAAATGGTGGCATTGTGAATCACACTCTTTTCACTTTCTCCTTTTGTTTGCCAGATGACAGTATTTCCAGTGCAGGGTTACTAAAACCAGTCTTCACTGCAGAACTGGGAGCCACAGGGAAACAGCCCCACTGTGATATCTTACATTAAAGGCTTACACAACCCCTCCTCCACATATTTTGAAGAAAAACTGATCATTAGCAGTAGATGTCTTCTGGGCTCCAGTCGGCATTTCTCACCTTGACATTATAGCTCTCTGCTCCAATGGAAGAGCATGGAATTTATGGCCAACAAGATTACCACAGTCCTCTCACCTAGCTGTGTCCCCTGGGCTAACACACGGGTTATTTGTTCAATTTGAAATGTGTTATTCAAAATAGTGTCCTGCAGCAAGATGGCACAGGCACCTCATTATCAAAATATTCATTTATCAGATTCTTAGGACGGACAGTCCTTAAATGTCTGGCCACGGCGCTGACTTTGAAAAACTGACTGTTTTTCCGTTAATTGTCCCTTGTGGGAGCATATAATAGCAGTAATGAGTCCAGTGTTCCTCGCTGGATTGGGAAACTGATTTCAGCTACAAGTAAACTCAGTAAACACAATATCTTCATGCTGCGGGCTCCTGTTATCAGAGCTATTAAAACATAGTGATCAACAAAACCAAATCACACCACAGTCTGTGCTCTGAATTGTTTGGATCATTTAGTAGCAACTGGAGTTCGATTCTGTTAAAATTGACATTCGGTTGAATAGAGTGAAGTGTGGCAGAGCCAGTAGGCTCAACAGTAGAGCCTTAAGCTGCTCTGAGTATGTTTGTGAGCATGGTAATGTATATGTACATGTTATTAGTGTCACTGTGGGATATCATAGGGGTTTGTTTCTTCTTCCCACACCATTGTACCATTGTTACAGTTAACTTAATTGTATAGACGTATACACCATAAAGAGCCCGTTTATACGTGTTTCACCAAAGATTATGTTGAACTTTGGTCATTTGAATACACAAAGACAGTGTTCTTCTTGTGTGTGTGAACAGGATTGTTAGCAGTGGCTGGGTTGAAAGCACTGGCCTGACAGAGCGCTGAGAGTATCTGTGTGAACCAGAGTGTTTTGATTGGCCAGCATTTGGGCATCAGTAATGTAACCGAGCTTTTACTTCAGGGATGACTACTGTAGCCACCAGTTCTGATTTTTATTGTCTGCTTTCAGCTTTTCATTTATGTACATTTGTAAACGTCAATACTTTTTTTGCTGATTGAACTAAGCATGGCTCCTGGAAATGTCAGTAGGATGCCATGCAACTGTGCAGGCATGATTTCTGATATTGCTTCCATTGTTATCCTCACTTGTAAGTTGCTTTGGATAAAAGCGTCTGCTAAATGACTAAATGTAAATGTAATGTAAATGTATTTTAAGGACACCATTTAATCAAGAACAGCAAATGCAGTCCCTCGGCATAGGAATACCTTCAGAGCTTTGGTGATTAATTTCTTCAAGGTCATCCTTTCATATGTCTCCCTGCCTATAATTAACCATTCAGGCTGAAGTATAAATCAACGATGATGAAAGTTGTGTCATTTTATCTAATACTTATAGATGCACAAGCCTGTTAGCCATGGCGATTAGTGATAACACAATGCTGCAATAAAGTCATGCAGTGCAGTTATACTGATTTCCAATGGAGATTTTCACACCATTGCAAAATAATAGTATGCCATTATGTTCCTAATTATGCTTGCAGAGTTTGCATCAGTTTGAAATCTATTTTAATGGTGGGTTTAATGTTTTATTTAGCCACTTCTGCAGATGCAGTTTGAGTGGGAAAGCATTTTCCGAATGATATAAAGCAGGACACAGGTGCAAAACAACAGGGGGCATGTGAAAAATATCTTTGAATGACAGAAGCGCTCTTCACAAACACTGGTCTGCTTTGGCGTCCGCGTTTGAACTGCAGGATGACTAAGATCTACCACCGTGTTGCTTTTGTCGATTTAACATGCTTCACTGGAGGCCTTGCAACTGTCGGCAAATGGATGCACTAGCTACTGTCAAGCCTACGCACACCTCTGTGACTCGCATTTGTTCCGAGCTACAATTGTGAGGAAAAAAAGCACTCAGATGCTCAGAAACGGTTGCCGGTGTTGGGCAGACCGTGTCCTTTAAAAGAAGCGCTGAGGCTGTGCTGATGATGCGCCATGAGTAGTGACATTTGAATTGGGGCTTAAAGTCACACAGAGCTCTTGGTGTTGATTGTGGTGCTGTCGGGTTTGGCGGGAACGAATATGCTCAGGAAGCTCCAGAAGACTTAAGGTGATTGTAGACATGAGGCATTATTGATCCAATGATCATTTAGATAAATCCCCACAGCTGACATGTAATAATTGTTTCAGCTGCTTTCATTAGCTCCTCCAATGGGACAGATGTCAATGTTTTAAAACAGTGGCATTCCAACCTTTTTCTAAATAAGTCGAAAACAAGGCCATAACCTTAACACCTTCCATCAAAATGTATAATTAGTTTAGTTAATAAAGTTGTAATTAATTAAGTTACTTTTGTAGCCACAGCTGCCCTGGGGCAGACTGACCGAGATGTGGCAGACATATTTCCCCTATATCTTCTCAGACCACCACCAAACACACTCACACATTCATTCACAAGTGTCTTGCCCAAGGACACAACGGCAATGCACGGATTGAACCGCCAACAAACTGTCAACCTTACAGTTATTGGAAGATCGCTTTACCACCAGAGCCACTGCGCCCCATAATATTCCATTGAGAGGCTTTGATTACACGGGTTTCTTTATGTTTATTGATTCTGAAGGGTTTATTTTTAACGACCTTAAGGATTAAGGGGTTATTGAGGTTACTTTGAGAAGATGGTTCACTTTCTATCAAGCAACATTTACTGAAACAAATTTATGGCTTTAGTAATGCTTTTAAAACATTAAACATTTGAACCTGTCTTGGTGCTGTCACTATTTATAAAATGGATTCTCCATCATTTAGTTTAGTGCAGTTGTGTGTGGTCTTCATATCCGAATTATGCTCCCCATTGATGTCAAGTGACTTAACCTTTTTGTTAAACTCTTCATTTTTATCTCAGTCTGAATAACAGTAAAGCTTTCACACTAACTTTCAGAGAGTGCATTCTGATAACAACCAACAGTAGGCACTTCCCTCTAGAGACGTGCTTTCACAGTTCAGGTCCCAGATACTGTGAGGTTGTTTCTTTTCCACCACGAGCTGCTCTTTTATAACCGCCTGTGAAGATGCCTTTGGCTGCGGATGAAAGGCATGGCCACATTTCTTTAAGCTCTAAACTGTTCACTGTTCATCCCTGGCTGCGGGGCGCTTAGACTTTTCTGCTGTATTTATGCTTTCTGCTGCCATATGCCTCATCGAAAGAATTTACTGCATCCTCCTATGGCACGATGAGCTCTCCAAAGCAAACAGAGCTGAATGATGGGTCTTTGGAGGAAGTCGGGTCTTCGCCTCATGTTTGTCTTTTTGGCGCTACAGTAAGACGGCTTTTGTGTGCAAGCAAATCCAGTTCCCTTGTGTACTCGGAGTGACCTAACTTGTACCGTCACTATACTTCTTACTCATCTTTTGCATCTAAATGTCACAATGATGTACGGTTGTCTCTCATAGCACATCAATTATTCATTTATATTGGTTTACTTTCAATTACACCGCTATAATGACTAGCAAGTGCAAAGTAAGCCAATATTGCATCTTCTAAGAATATTGTGCAACTTTTACTGCAACCACAGATAATTACCATATATGTTTGACTACAATACTTTCAACAATGTTAGCAATTTTTTAGAAATGTCTAGCGCTCATCGAAAAGACATACTCACTGCACAAAGGTAAGAGAACAAGGTTTGATTTGTTTCTGCCAAATGTACGTTCAAATTAAAACACTCTTGACTGCCGCGGGAAATATTCTCTGGGAGATATCTGGAAAGTGTAGTTTCTGCTTCATAAAATCCACATTACAAACTCTTTGAATGCTATAGAGCTGTCTGGCAGGCACGTTCTCCTCCACTGACGCTACATGTAACTCAAACCACCAGGGCCTGTCTGAGGAGGCACTGCCAAGAAAGAGATCACCTTTTACTTGATGAAAGCTCACATCTGGAATGACACAAAGAAAAGACAGACTTTAAAAACTACCATGAAGGTTATATGTTTCACAAATTAGCCGTAACTGGGACATGACTGTTACCGCAAATGTTTAAATAAATGTAAAGTTAAGTACAAGAACATGGTAAAGAAAAGTTTTGTAGGTAGTTTTGCATACAGAAGCTTTAATCATCGGCACAAACTAGTCTCTTGGTAAAAGAAGCTTTAGCCAGAATCCTCCAACATCATTACAGTTTAATGTGCACTGTCAATTTAAATGTGTTCATCACTGCAGAGAGTTACTTCTATTGCAACTTTTAATAAGCCATGATTTTCCTTTCCTTTAGTATTAGCATTAGAAATGTGCATTATTCATTACTTCTTTATACTGTTTGGCTTCAGCTATTTAAACACTCAGGGTAACTTGGAGTTCTCAGCAGAGATTGATGCTACAGCACAGTTCTGCGCTGAAAACACCAAATTATACAGCTTCTTCTCCTGGGGCCGTATTCACAAAGCTCCTTAGTCCTAACAGTTCGTGCTTGAAGTGAAAGCGTATTCTTAGAACTATGGAGCTTTCGAAGAAATGCCCTGTATAACATGGTATCCTCGTAGCAAAGATAACAGTTGTTCACAATGCCTCGTTCGACTGTGAGCTTAATCCACACTTGACATAGAACAAGATTTGTTTTAGGCTTTAGGCACATCAGTTTTATCTTTCAATTCAAATCTTTTGGCTGTCTTCAAACGGTTTTTGATTTGGATTGCTGCACAGCCCTCTGTAGCTGAAGAATTACTGTAAAGATGACCATAGTTGAGGTGATAAATATGATCATTTTTATTACCATTTTGCAAAACACTTTATCACTGTTTGTAAGCATTGATTTATTTAGAGACGTGGATAAGTCGTTAAGCGCAGCCTCATGCTGTGGCAGATAAGCTAACACTTTTTTGAGGTAAACAGTAAAATACAACTGGTAACCTAAATCAGTCTGCTCCTGTAACACAAATGCTCCAGAGAATGCTTTTTGTGAACAAATGTAAACTTGTGCTCTGGGCTCGACAGCCAAATAGGCTACATCACACTCCTGGGACAAGCTCCTAATCTCATGGGGCACACTCTATGTATACATCTGGGGACAACTGTGGAGGCTTTCACTTCAAATACGCCATTGGCCTCCATTCAACTGCCTTATTCAGATGTGATTATGTCCCTGTAACAAATACTGGGGAAATGCAATTAAACGTGTGATAGGGTTGAAAAGCGACAGCACACTTGGTGCCAAGAAGTAGGATTGAGAAGCATCGCTGTAGAGCTACGTGACTGCCCGTATGCAGCTCTTGTCCTCAGAACGGCTACACATCTTGTGTGGAAAATGCCACAGTCCCATCTGGGATTATTTTGAGGTAAATGGGCTGATTTCAGATTGCTGCTGGGTCTTTGAGTGGTTTTTATTTGTGCCAAATGGAGCCAAGCTGTAGTTGCCATGTCAATAAATCAAAAGAAATTGAAATGCTGAAAGAGATGACAGATAATACACATGGTCTCGGATAGCAGTTAACAAGTTACCTTCTGTATATTGTGTTTGCATCAGGCGTCGTCTCACTGCATGAACTGTTAGAGAAAATGTCCAGATTGATGAAGTCCACATATATATTTGAAAGCAATTAGCAAAAAATCAAGCATCTTTTTTGGAGCATGATAAACAATGTTTACACTCCCAAAGCAGTCAGTGATTAATTATGTGCTTGACAGTGATTTGTGTCGCTTAATTTTTGTGTGATGATCGCAGCACTTTTCTTCAAACGCCACAAATTCTGCTAAAGCTTTCAAATAATGTTTGTTTACTGACTGTTTGGCTCTCTCCTGACATGAACTCAAGACTATTAATGTAAAAATGTTTACGCAGTTGTATTTGGCCCCACACGTGCTGTAGTCCATCACTGTCAGAATATACACAACTCAAGCTAAATTGGCTTGGCGGTATGTCCTCTAAGAGCAAACACTCATCATAATTTCATATCACAAAAAAAAACTTCTTTCCGAGTGTACTCGATTGCTAGGGAACCTCAGAATGGAAGGTCGAGTCTGCCTGTTAAGTGAAGAGTTGTCAGCTTGGGTGTGCTCCCTGGCATTAATGCGGGACATAATTAGCCATAATTAAAGATCTGGGCTGATGGCTAGCTGATGTGGCGTGCAAAGATTGTGCTTCCTGTCTCTACTAAATACATATACTTTCATTTTTATATATTCACAGAGCATCTCCAAGCTACTCCACTTCAGCTGCATCACACTTGCCACAAGAGGGCTCAGCGCATGGGCCATTGATTGATCTTTGTCGACAAAACATGGTGCACCTTTGCCAAGAATCTAACATGTATCTCTGTTGTAATGATGATCAAAAAAAGCAAGACCTCAAATCATCCCTGCTTTTATTTATCAGTGCTGTCAACCCCTGCACCTGTGGATCAGGCTACAGGCACACAGCCAACGCCATAAGAAAGAGCTGTCCCCCAGTTTTCAATAATGAATGTAGGGAAAAACATCCACCTAAAGGCCTGGTTTGAAAAATGCACACTGTCATAAAAGGTCAGACTCTTTAGATGCAAAGAGGTGCTGCAGAAAATAAAGCTACGGGCTGAATGTAACAACCAGATGCTTGTCAACATCACAGAAAAGGTGTGTCTTTAAATTTTTATTTGGACATATTGTTTTGGCGGGTTTTTCGAAGGAGTTAATGCACAAAAAGTCAAATGGAAATATTTTCAAGCACTCAGAGGTAGCAAACATTAAACTTGTGCTGTCAGCTGTTTCAGGATTCACAGATCTGTAGACACAGATTTGTATTGGATGACAGAAAGACAAAACTATTCCTCTGTCAAATACGAGACAGGTATAATATCAGTTGTTAAATTTGTCATTATTTGAAACATAGATGTAGCCCCCTGCTTGTTTCTGGGTGGCATTGGACACAAGACTCTTTGGAACAGTTCATCTCAAAGCTGTTGAGATGAACATCCGAGACGGGTAACAGTATGTTCTGAACAGACAGGCTTTGACTCCAGTGTCTACATGTCAACTTCTCGGCGTATGATCACAGAGATCCAACAACACTGCCATGAGAGATGTCCTATAACGGTTAGATCTGTCACTGTTCATGGAATCAGTTCATTCGGTTTGGGGACGGCTGTGGCTCAGAAGGCAGAGCAATCACATCAAGGGCTCCTCCTGTCCATATGTCGAAGTGTCCTTAGGCGAGACGCTCTGAGCAGGCCAGAGTTTTGCATCGCAGCTAGTTCCATGTTTGCATTTTGGGTAAAGCTTGCAGTACTGTATGAGCATTCCGGTTGACACTGTAATTTCTCTGTTGTTGTCCACGTCTGGTTTATAGTATAAGCACTTTTTTGTTTTGCTGACAGTAGACGAACATGGCTCAAGGAGATATGACATCCCTGTCCACAAACTGGGACTAATTAACAAAAGCAGCCCAGATGACACATTTCTTGCAATGATGGTTTTGCCAGAGTTTCTAATTATTAGCCGCGGGACATGATTAATGCCGGCTTAAAGAATTATTTGAAAGAAAGCTAACTGTAAGGGACTGGGTGACTGGCACTGTGTGTTTATTTAATATTACGCCAGTCCTCCTCAGCCATTTATTTTCAAGGTATGAGGAATTGGAATCTCATTTTGGTTTATAATATTCACAGGTACATACTGTAAATTTCCTAAACAAATTAGCAAAGATTATTAACTGAATAAAGTTCACCCAGTATGTGGCTCTGATGATTTGAAGCAGCTATTTTGCCAACTCGGTAGCTTTAGGGAACAGAGTCTAGAAAAAAGAGAACCCGCAGCAGTCAGAGGCAGTTTTATTTGCGTTGGTTTAACGGATCATTGGCAGAACTGGTCAACACCTCATGCTCTGCTCGCCTACAGGAGCTCCGGACAAATCACGTTTATCACAGCCTCTAATTACAATTACTGTCTCAAAGGGCTTCACAATGAAATAATAAATGAAAGTGATAAATGCAAATGGAAACCCCAACCTAAGACCCTCGGTGAGGACAAGCGGAACCCTCAATGAGCAAAGCTAATTAATGGTGAGTGGAAGAAATCCTCAGGGTAGGGGCTTGGTGAAAGCAGGTCTCTATCCAGGAAATATACACGTCAGAGGTTTTACCACTGTGTATGGGCTCATGATCTTGTTTATAATCTAGCAACATCTAGTGGCAAAGTTGCATTAAGTGAACAGTCCTGTCTCATACTATAAATTTATCACCTGAAACCGTCTTAAGCCTTTGTGGTTAGCCTTGTTGGCCACTTCTCCAACACTCATTGTGCTCTTGATGCGCTAAAAGAAAGGTTTTCAAAGGTGACAAACAGAACAGACACAGTTTTTTTGCATGATGTGACTGACATAGGTCTTTTAAAGGGAGTGAAGAAGACACATTGCTATATACAGATATTTGTATTGATAAATACTTTCTTATCAATGCTGATTTGCGGAATTGTGATCAGAAACCATTAAAGATGCTCCAAACAGCTTCTTTGCATTTTCAAGACTTTCTCCACTAATAACAGCAAGATAATAAATGACTAATCTACATTCCTATAAATCTATAAATCTATCAATCTTTCTTTAACCATGCGCCTGTAGCAAACTAATCTTTTCTCTGACATGGTACAAATGGTGAAGAACCTACTAATAATGAGTGGATTCTAAAGGTGAGTTATATTTCAGAGATGCTTTTTTTTAATTTGTTCTATTTTATAAACTTTTATGGCTCCCTCTGCAATTTACTTTCTTTATTCTTGGTACAGTGTCAAGACCAGTGTGAAAGTAATCGCATTAAGGAAAAACACACAGGAGAATTTGCTCGCAGTTTATAAGCTTTTACCCAGTCAGTATAGCCAAGAAATCTATTCAGCAAAGCTCCAGAATTAAGCTTTACAGGTTTTTAGAAAACAAACATTTGTGCAAATTGCAAATGTATGTGTTTAGTGTGAGTGGTGTTTCTTATGAGGTAAGGTTAAATATGTAATGTGACCTGACTAATGGGTCATTTCTTGTTGAATGTCTTTTCATCACTTGTCAGATTTTGCACATTAAAAAGCGGAATCATTTCAGACTTTAATGGCTGCTCGCACACATTTGAGACTTGGCACAGTGCAAGAGCAGTCTTGTACAATTTGAGCAGAGGTTATAAGGTGATTTCACTTTTGGCATGCCTTGCACAAGGGTAAGGGCACCTTTAGGAGAGGCTAAGGTTCAGGCATCTAAAATTCTCAAGTGACTGTTTAGCGCAGACCAGCCCAAGGTCACAGAGTGGAACTGATCTGCTCTCATTTCCTTCCACTGCAATGACTCACATCAGATTGGTATATCACTGTCAGCGGCAGCTCTCAGGCTTGGCATCTCTGCCAGTCTGTAGTTGGACCTTGGGCACCTGCGTCAGCGCTCAAACCCTCTGAGTAAGTGGGCCCACTCATTGCTCGTTTGTCGCCTTAAAGGTTGTTTTGCAATAAGGAGACGAGGTGGGTTAAATAAGAAAAGGAAAAAAAAAACTCCCAGCTGCAGAGACATGCTGCTCGTTTAAAAGCGCTCCGGAAAAAAAAAAAATTTACTCCACTCTCGCGTTCGTGTGAGGTGGGCATTGATCCGCGTGTGACACATTCTCGCGCGTAAAAGCAGCCCCCTGGCTCTAGGTTTGCCCCTCCTGACCAGCACCAATCTGAGGTGGGTGGGAGAGAAGGAGGGGGGCGGGAAGGTTAGTTTGAGGAGGGCAGAGCTGTGAGAGAGGACGCCGATTCCCTGATTATTTCACCGCTGGAGAGGAGAAAGGAATAAAAAAAAAAAAAAAAAAAAAGAACCACACGTCCAAAGCCACGACGGGCGCGAGGCACACGTCAGAACCTCATTAACGAGTGGAGACACAGAAGACAGCGCTGATTCCTGCTGGTGAGATTTAAGTCTAGTCATTACGCTGCATGTATGACACTGTCGTGGTCTGTGTATTGCTTCTAAATGTGTTCTAGTGCAATGTTTCATTCACATGCAACAACTGCTGTTTATGGACATACCGCAGTAGAATTGATGGTTTAACAGGTTTCTCTTCCTGAAGTATGTTGTTGACCAGGGGTTTGCGGTTGCTTCATGGCGTGAGACCTTGCCTCAAAAAAATATATCGTGGGGAATTAAGTGTTGTTTGCTGACTGAATGCAACAAATGTGTGTTTTTTTTTTTGAGGATGCATATGTGGTTGTCGTGGTGTTAAATGTCTTTCTACATGCAACCCAATGCGACAGTAAAGCTGTGTGGCGACATTTGCTACTTTAGGTTAATAGGCAATTAAACGGGGGAGTGTTTGAAGGTATAAAGCGTGCTCTGGAAGTGTCATGCTTTGACCCAGCGCGTTGGAAAGGCTGTCGGGAACAATCCACCGCAACCAGTGACAAGACTGTTGAGCAGCCGTTAACTTAACCTTGGAATAGGAGCCGTGGACAGCGACGGTTCTGGCGGATGTCTGTCTGAAAAACACAGCACCCCGGCGATAAAAGCGACAGCTAGCGACCTGCACGTTTAGCCCATACCTCTACTTAAGTTCAATAGCGTCAATTTGAAAGACGACAGACGAGAAAAATAATTGTGTCTTGTCATTTGATGCGTAAAACCACACCATGTTTTTTCAGTTGTTTAGTAAGGAACACAAGGAAGGCTGTATAAAATAAATAATCTAAATAGTTTATTAACATCACTTTCTTGTGTTGTTTTCTGCCTGTCTATATATACCTTCACCCACACCCCCTCCTCTCAGTGCACCTCTGTATGTTAGGCCATGTCAGCAGGCACATGCCTAAAAGCTAAGGAATGAAGGATTTATTATTTTTTTTCTGAAGCTCAAAGTATTGGATTCTTGCTGAAAGTGCACATGCTTTGAAGATTGTGCAACTTGCTTCAAAGATGATGTGAAAGTGGGTCAGCGTTGAGTGCTCAAAATGCTCACTTCGGAAAAAAATTAAAAAATAATCACAGTTTTTAATGGCGAAAGAATGTGCCATATGTGCAACAACACAAAGTGAACAAATGGGCCCAGAGAGCAAAGGTTACTTAAACAGGTGGTTTGGTGTAAAATGATGGAGTACTATGCTTCAGATTTGAGAAATGTTGCAGTAAATACATAAATTTTTGCTTCATCCCCTCACACTCAGAGCCAGAGGATGTCAAGAGGCCGTGCCCTTCACTTAATTACAGTGACTCTGTTCCCATCAAAGATAGAAGACACTCATTTACCCTTAAGCCAGCTTCCTCCTCTCCTCTCTGTCCTTTTCCTGTCACATTTTTATTTGATTTAAAATCGGATATTCATGTTTTACCGCACCTCTCCCTCATTCGCTGCAATGCACAGTCATGTGGAGCTCTTTCACAACAACCTCTCCCAGCCGCCTGCATGCCGTTGGGCTCCTAATGAGATGACTCCTTGGACTCATGAGTGTAGCCACGAGTAAATGACTTTTCTCAGCCAGTTTCTTCGTCTGTTGAGACATACGGCACTTCTTTTCACAATGAATGTCTGTGTGGTGGGAGGGTGGCAAACTCAGATTTATTGTCCAGCAGGGAATGTGTCTGGAGGAGCAGATTTTGTTGAGTGAGAAGGTGTTATCACTCTCCGAGCTACAGATGGATGTGCTGTGCGTTTGTGTACTGGCTGCATCTGAAGTGGCATGATTAGAGGAGCTGGTGGTAATTGCCTTTTTTTTTTTTTTTTTTTGGTGAGGGGGGGATGCTTGCTTGCAGCCACATCGAACGTTGAGAAGAGAACCAGGCAAATTGTGGCAGGGATTTGCATTTCTATATTGTTCCTCGAGGCATGGTGCAGTAGTGCAAAAATATCTCGAGTGATTACCAAATAAATGATGGTAATGTCTCCCGGAGTGTGAAGGGGAGGCACTGCCTTTTTTATACAGGAAGCAAATATTCTGCCCATAAATTAATGTTAATGCTTACACCATGTTTTGGAAATGACTCAATATGCTAAATAATAGGATTACACTCCGCTGGCGTTTCATGTTTGCAGCATTAATAGGAGCTGGAGCACACTGGCCTCTTTGTGGAGAGAAGTTTGTTTTGGAGATGTCAATGTGTACTGAGGTCTAGGGCACTCTTGTCCTGCATGATGATAAATATGACTATAGCTGACAGGATGTACAGTGGAATATCAACCATGATCATGTAAGTCAGGACCTAAAAGCTTTGAGGGCAAATACAGATTGACCCTACAGGGGAAAGATGAGAGACGTAAGAAGAAACAGGATGCTATAATGTTAACAATGCACTCATAAATGCTTGTTAAAATGTACAGTTGGAGAGTTTGTGACACAAGTGGGAGCTTACAGTTTTGTCCATATGTTTACATACCCTGACAGAATTAGACTTTTTGGCAATTTCTAGCCATTAACACAAAACACTTTTTTCACTCATAGTTAGTGGTCAAGTGAAGACATTTACTGTAAAACAAATGTATTTACACTTTTTAAATCATAATGACAACTACCCAAATAACCCTGATCAAAAGTTTACATACACCAGTTCTTAATACGTGTATTGCCACCTTTACCATCAATGACAGCTTGAAGTCTTTGTGGTAGTTGTGGATGAGACTCTTTATTTTCTCAGATGGTAAAGCCTGGACAAAAAGCCTCCAGTTCCTGTAAAGTTCTTGGGCTGTCTCACATGAACTGCACGTTTGAGATCTCCCCAGAGATGATATTGAGGTCAGGAGACTGATATGGCCAGTCCAGAACCTTCACTTTATGCTGCTTTAGCCAATGACAGGTCGACTTGGCCTTGTGCTTTGGATTGTTGTCATGTTGGAACGTCCAAGTACGTCCCGTGCACAGCTTCCGGGCTGATGACATGCTGCATTCATCTTGCCATCAATTTTGACCAAGTTTCCTGTGCCTTTGTAGCTCACACATCCCCAAAACATCACAATCCACCTCCATGTTTCACAGTAAGAATGGTGTACCTTTCATCAATGGCATTGTTGACTTCTCTCCAAATGTAACATTTATGGTTGTGGCCAGAAAGTTCAATTTTGGTCTCATCCCTCCAAGTGGCTTTGTTCCAGAAGTTTTGAAGCTTGTCTCTGTGCTGTTTGAAGTATTGTAAGTGGGATGCTTTGTGACATTTTGTAGTAATGGCACTTTTCTGGCAACTCGACCAAGCAGCCCATTTTTCTTCAAGTCCCTCCTTATTGTGCATCTTGAAACAGCCACACCACTTTTTTCAGGGATTCCTATATTTCAGTTGAAGTTATTTGTGGGTTTTTCTTTGCCTCCTGAACAATTTTCCTGGCAGATGTGGCTGAAATGTTTGTTGGTCTACCTGACCTTAGATTGGTTTCAACAGAATCCCTCATTTTCTACTTCTTAATTAGAGTTTGAACACTGTTGATTGGCATTCTTAATTCCTTGGATATCTTTTTATATCTCTTTCCTGTTTCATACAGTTCAATTTCCTTTTCACATGGCTCCTTTGACAATTGTTTTGCCATGACTCAGAATACAAAAACATCAGTGCAGCACTGGATGAAAGATGCAAGGGTCTGTCTGGAGCCCAGAAACTCACTGACCTTTTATAAACACTGATTTCAAGAAAGCAGATCCCAGGTGAGGATGGTTACCTTTAGTAGCCATTCAAACCTGTTTGTGTCAACTTATGTGCATGTTATTAGACCAAAATAACATGCACTTGGGTAGTTTCTGTTGTCATTCTGATTTAAAAAGAGTAAAACAGTAGTTTGACAATAAATGGCTTCACCCAACCACTAACTATGAGTGAAAGAAATGTTTTTGTGTTTTTATTCATATTCTCTGAAAAATGGCACAAATTCTGACACGGTATGTAAACATATAAGCACAAGTGTATCTTGAGTCATGTATATTCAGTATTTCACTATACTATACAAAAGTGCGGGATTGTATTTCATTATTTACCAAAGCAGCATTGAGAGGCAACCATTTCCCTGTCAACTAAAATTTACACTTTTGCTCTTGCACATTTATTTTCAGAACTGCACTACCTCAGTTTTATTGTCTTTATACAGAACTGCACTACAATTTTTTATTGCTCTTATTTTTTTTATTTCTATTTTTATTTTACTTTACTATACAGCATTTATTGTGGACTGCAAAGTAAGAATTTCATTGTACAGGGAAACATGCTTTCTGTCTGTGCACATGACAACAAAAGATTTGAACTAAAAATGTGCAATAAATTGAACACTGACAACAAACCTAACCTAATGAGCTACTAAACATTCATATGGCTTTTCTAGTGTTAAATACAGCTTACCTGTAGTCTGCTAGTTTTGCCTGAGTCTGTTGTTGTCAGTTCATAAACAACATTTTTTGACACTCAACACTTTTGAGTAGGATGGATAATATCAAAAAAATGGATTCTCAGTTTTTATGCATAGCAGAAGGACTGGGACACTTGTTTTATTGACTGGAGGCTGTTTGAATAAAGAGGTATAACTGTTTTTCTCCCTAAAATCACCGGAATTTATGCATTAGAGGCAATAGATTTCTCAACATAATGTGCACTCGCAGGAATTCCTCAATACTTCTTGTCTTGCTGAGCTCTCTTGATCATTTCTGTACAATGGAGAAGTAAGATTAATCACCTGCCTCAGGGTGTCATTCACAAAGGAATTGTTTCTCATCGTCTCTGTGGCATATACAAAAAAAGCGCTTCACATAAATCTCTGCTCAGTTCTTTCACCCAGCCATAAATAACTCACAGAGAGTTTAAATGCCTGCTCATATATTTCCCTCCCAAAGCAAAACACTTTTGATTCTGTTTTGGAGTTAAATCTTTCATTAGAAGCAGAAATATATTTAAACGCCCTTTTTTTCCCCCCGGATCACACAATTCTTCTGGGCTTTCTGTGACCTTTAAGGTTGACGAATAAAATCTCCAAAATGTCAGACTCTTTAAATTCCTGAAGTTTCATATCAGGATTTGATTTAGCAGAATAGTCAGAATGTCTTTAGCTCCTGGGAAACTCTGAAAATGTCAAGTGCTGTATTACACACATCCACATTTAGAACCATTTTAGTCAGTTGCATCCCAGATTTGTGTTAATGCAGTTAACATGCTCTGAGTATGTATTAACGACTGAAGGGTACAACTTTTTATTAGGCTTGGCACAAAAACTTGGCTAAGTTTTTCAAGGCAGATAAAATAAAAGGTCAAATTCTATTGTGGGTCGAGACAACTTGAGGCATTGCTGACCATTCTCTTGGCAAATTTCCAAATGTGCAGACAAATCGACTTTTAAAGCTCTATAGAACCAGTGGAAGTTTCATTACTCACTGCAGGAAGAGGGCACATTCATGTTTCTTTTTTAACACAATCTTACTGTGAACTATACTGTATCGATTTTGTCTCAAATTGAAACGTAAACACTTCAACTCACCTATTATCATTGGCCATGTCCCAGTACTCGCCCTTCAAAAGCGCCTAGCCGTCAGGGGGCGCAAGTGTGTTGTGTGTCCCAATTCTCCTGTAACGTTCTCAATCGCACTCCCAGCTCAGACCCATAGATTGTAAATAAACATGGATGACGTCTGCTCATTGCACCTTAATTCACCGATATTGGCCTTATCACAGGGAAATAAAATGGTGGTTACATCCGGGCTTTTCTGCTGTTACTGCATAGAAAAACAATAGTTTTCAGATAGCATAAATGAACTTATTATTTAAACATTTAACCCTCCCAGAGTTGTCATGTAGGAAAAACTTAGCTCTATTGACCGGAGCCATCTTTAGCAAACATTGCTACCAAAGACGGCATCGTTCTTGCTCATTTTTCTAATTGGTTTTGTTCTGATCATAATAAAAGTTGCAGAGAAGAGTGATGTATACAGAGGTGTCCCAAGGTGGGCTTTGTGCCCTTGTGCACTTCACTTCCATAAAATTAGCACTTCAGGGAAGTGCTTAGGGTATAGTTTGATTATTGGGACAGGGCTAGTGGGTTTGTTCATAGACAGCAGTTTGTCCCTGCAGAGCTACCATAAGAGTTCACATGGTCTAGAAAGAAGAGGTTAGAATTGCAGTCTGCAATGTTGCACCAGATACTGCCAAGAAATGTACACACCAGCTTTAAGACTCGTGACAAATGCCGTAAACTCAGTGGAGTGGCAACAAACTTCCCCAAGTCCCACAGGAATATACAGCATAGACCGTTGGCTGTTGGGTGTCCCGTTATTATCTTTAAACATTCCTGTTGCCTCTCTCCAAAAGGAAACGGACAGAGATAAACATCTGTTATTCTCCACTGCCTAACAGTGGCCATCACTGTCACTGGTCTACTTCATTTACAATTACAAATGTGATCCTTCTGGCAGTACGTTTGTCAGATGAGTCAGGAAGAATATCATGCACACCACGGTCGCCCTGGTAACCCAGTGTTAGTTAAAGACACAGAGGCGGATGATCCTCACGGGATTTCAGTGATGTCAATTGAAAGGAGATGTTTTAACTGTCTCATTTTAATGGAGAGTAAATGGCATGCGTCAACATTTTACGGGACTGAGATAATACCAGACGTTTTTAAAGGCCCTGTCAGTCAGAACTGTCTGTTGCACAAGGTATTGCATGGAAATTCTATTTTCCAGTCATTACTGTATGTCACTATTGCACTGCCATGCATAAACAATATGTAGGTGTCAGGGCAGCTAAAACATGTTGGTGAGATACACAAGAGGATTTACCGGTTCAAATTAGAGCATATATTGTTAAAGCAAAAACAATACTGTTATGATTTGAACACATTGGCCATAAAAATGCTATTACAGAAGGCTATAATGACAGGTGAACAGAAATGCCAACATGAAACAGATGGAACAGCTGGGTTAACAGACAACAGGGATGCCAAAAAACCCCACAAAGATAATAAAAAGGCCGTAATTGCTGTGTCAGTTTGCTGAATGCTCATTTGTGAGCTCAAGAGCCTTGACAGCAACAGATTGGCCCCCTTAAGTCTTTAACCTTGACACAGGAGCTGTCGGGTGCAACTGTTGGAGAACTCAGACAGCACGTGCAGTCAGAAAGAATTTGTCTAAGGGGTCAGCATTAAAAAGATGACACATTAGCAGGTTAAAAGCTAGTAACAGAAAACATTTTAAAACATGCCACTAAAAAGCTTTAAAACTAACACAATAACTGAATCATAACTATGCTTATTGCCAGAAAGCTCACAATGTGTAACACAACTAATTTGATTACAGTAATGACTTCTATTCAATTCTGTCCTGTTTGCACATTTATCAAGAGAGAGCTTTATTACTTTAGTTTATAGACTGAGGAAGCACAGTAAAATGCTGTATTGTTGTTTTACTGTATACTAGTGCTGGAAGATTTTACTGACAGAGTGCCAAAGATATATGCATGAACTGCAGTTTATAATGCACTAAAACCACCTTCATGGGACCTTTACAACGGCAAGCTCTGTGTCTGTAAGAAATACGGTTTAAACATTTATGCAGATAGAATTACTACTAAAAATGTTGCTGCCCTTGTAGATGTTCAATAATGCATTTTAATCAAGGCAGAATATTTAAGGTAATGAATAAAGCCGGTATTGTTACGTGCAGGTAAAAATTAAAAATTACAGCTTGGAATCCCTATCAGACCAACTGCCACAGGACATTTGTTCCCAATAAGGAGGGCTACTATCTTAATGTCAGTGAGACGAACAGTTAGACCATGGAGTCGTCCTGGTGTATATCCACCAACATCACAAACACAAGAAAGGACAACTTGGTCTCAGACATCCACCTTGAAAGAGTTTGACTTGCTGCCAAGATTGTGAACACAGTTCTCTGTGAGGACAGGTTGACGCGCAGCAGTGACTTTGTCCTGCAGTAAAAAGCGTCCACAGGTTACCATGCTGAACAAATCTATTCAAGGTATGCCATTACGCATATGTTAGGCCAGAGGGGAATAGGATAATAGAGGATAAGGACACAGTTCAGACAATGGTATCATACTGACTGTGACACACACTTTTATCTGTGAGCTGATTAAAAAAAAAAAAAAACACTCAACTTTACAATTGATTTCAGATATAATTATAATCATAACCAAAGATGATGAATAAAGATAACTTGCTTTGGCTTAATCAATCATAGTAGATCTTTAGCTTCCTAGCCAGAACACTTGAACACTGGCATGATAGTTACATACAGTGTTTAATCAAAACAGCACAAAACCATTTATTCTTGGCTCTAGAGACCAGTTTTACTAGGCTGGGTAAGGGCAAGTTCATGTCACTAGTAAATTCTTCATGGAGTATATTGAATAGCAAAAAGACATAACCATTACCATTTGCTTCCCACTTCACCTAATATTGTATTTCCCTTCATATTTTATGCATTTTATTTGGCTAACATGAAGCCTATAAAACCATAGCTGCTATGTATTGGACGGCATGGGTGGTTTGTTTACTCAGCCACGTTTTTCACATTGCCATTAAAAATTGATGGCCTCATAGAGTCAGAAAGGGAGAGTATAAAGTGAATCGAATGCAAATCTCTGAGATATGAGTAATAATGACTACTTTCTCAGCAGCAGCAGCTTGCCCCCTCATTTGAGGAGATTTGAACTCCCTCCACAAGTCACGACTCAATGCTCTGCGTTCAGTTTTCAGTGTCGGGCAACAGTCAGGGTTTTCAAAAACTAACTTTGCTGGTTTTCAATTATGGATGAAGAAAAGGAAAGAGCAGGCCACCCAGAGTGAATACAAACTTCAGGGAAGCTTTGTTGAGGTCTAACCCTTCTTGGATTTATAACAAACTGAGTGCTTGAAAAATACAATATTTGTACCAGAGTGACTCATCGATTTAAGTCCAGTATCTGTGAATGTATTGGCTATTCAAGTAGACTGTGGCAAAAGAGGTGAATAATTTATTTGAATCTGTTGTCCATTTTGTTTTGTCAATTGACTAATTGATTAAGCAATTGTGTATCGTCAGGTTTCTGTTGATGGTGATGCATTTGACTGGACATTTTTGTAAAGTCTTCACTAAGTTGCGGTCACTTTTCACACAAGACCAATATTGATCTGCGTCTACTCTAGTAGAACAGTGTCAGAGCTTGGGAAAATGCAAAAATTGTCAATAGTTATACAGCAAGCTGGAATATAACACTTCTGACACATCTCCACGGGACATTCAATCCATAGAGGTCTGTCCTGCAAAGCACTTCTGCCACTTATGATTGGTGCCTTTCATTACGCCTTACAGTCACTTAAAAGAGATTCAAATGCTGTCTAGGGATATTGTTGCTTTGGCATTGTCATTTAAATTCAAAATGTTTTGCTATTTGGATTGCTGTGTTGTTCTTAACCACAAAATACTTACATCTTTGAACAGATACCAGAGACTTAGAACAACACTATTCGCAGTGAGCTCTGTCTGGGGAATTGAAAGTACTCGCTGGCTGATTTTTATAATTTATAATTATATATAACCACAGTACTGCAATGAATACAGTCTTAAAATAACATCATAGCTGTCTTATAATTAATGTGTAATGATCATTTAGATTCATTTTGGTTGTCCAATATTTTGTCATTGCAAGATCAACATGCATCACAAAAGACAGCTTGACCTGTAGTAATTCTACACGTTCCATTACAGGTGAACCCTTACGGTCTTACATGTCTGTTCCCATGTGCATGCTACTCGCTAAACTGATTCACAGTCTACAAAAATCTGCAACAAACCCTTAAACAGACAGACATTAACAATATGGTTGAAGGAATAGGATGTAGGATAAAGAGATGAAAAAAAAAAGATTACAATCTAAAACCAGCGGGAATTTGTATTGCCTATGCACTATTCAACAGACATCCTGCAGCCTTGACACACATAGCTGTGTATGTTCAGCGTTGAGGTGCGTCCCCACAGTTAACCAGACACACATTTCCCTGTGGTTGCTGGAGCACTGGAACCTATCGGTGCTGCCTCTCCTGCTTAAAACAAAGTGGCATAAACAGTGCTTAAGTGACTTTGACTTACTCCTGCAGCAGTTGTGTATCTCACATCCTCTGCCCAACCAACATTTCCACAGTGCTACTGGCTGCACCAGCATCGTAAGCAGCTTTGCTCACTAGAGTCACTCTCACCGTAGTGAGAGGGTTTGGGCAGCAGCGGCCCACACAGAGCATCCCAAATTGTGCTTGTCATGGACAGTCAGTCACACTCGCCACACTCGAGCTGAAGCAGCCACAGTCCAAGTAGCCAGCTGCATGGAGCTGTTGTTTGCCATGATTAGCCATAGTTGTATCCAGAGTTGCACCCCCCTGTGTCGTTCTATGGATGTGCTTACCTCAGCCACAATCAGTCATGCTCACTGGAGTGCTCCTCAGCCTGAGCAGCTGGCATGGCATGCTACATGAGACCAAGCAGCCATAGTTGGAGTCATATTTGCTAGAGGCGCCCTCACAGCTGCCATCATTCACACTAAGTGAGATCCTACTGGCCACACAAAAAAAACCTCAGTAAACATGTGGCTCACACACTCACCCCGCAGGAGCCAAGGCGGATCACAAACCTGTTCAAAGCCACACTCATTCCATCACCACTGGGAAAGACGATTATTATCTGGGGTACAAATGGAGAACTCGTGTGGCAGGAAAACTATGAATTTATTTATCTATACATACACTGCTTTCCTGGGCCGTGGATCGAATTTAAATATGTTGCCTCCCCATGTTGGGTGTAATCTGAAGGTAATGAAACTTGATGTGTGTCCCTGGATTTATAAGAGCCACATCTGCAGTGTAAGGTCTTTTTCTGGTGCACACTATCGGCTTTTAAGATAAGATTAAACATTTCTTGCCGGCCTCATGTATTTCAGGGAAGAGCACCATCAGTAATATTTCCTGTCACGCGAAAAATGGGTGGCCTCTGCCTCAGGCATGCATGCCTATTTGGGTGGATGACGATAAATTAAAAGATAACTAATCTTTTTGAAATTCAGTGAAATTACAGTATTTGCTCGTTCATAATACAGCTACCTGACACCAAATCTTTTATTCAAACATGTAAAGCATGTCAGAATGTGCTGATCCATGTTTAAACACAATCTTTGAGTCATACGTTGAAAAACATATTGCTACAATAGAAAAAATGGAGCATCTGTGTGTAATTTAAAACTTCAGTTAGTTGAGCACTTGTGCGTCTCGTTGTTTTACAAAGGACATTAAATTTGATTCTTCATTTCTGTCATGTCCAATTCTTAGGGTCATGTTTATTTTCACATTTTGTTATTTTTCTTTTTTATTTTCACTTTACTTCCTGGTGTATGTCTGCTTTCCTGCCCCGTCCTTAAGCGTTTCACCTGTGTCTACATAATTGTCTCCCCGTCCTAGTGTGTATATACTCACCTCCTTCTAGATTGTCTTGTAGTTAGCGTTCCAGCAGTCTCTTGTATACTTTGTCTCTGTCTTTTTTGACCCAGAGTTTGCATCACGTCTCGGATGCCTTTGCCGTTATATTAAACTTGGACTTACCTTGAGTCCAGCATTCTGAGTGTGCCTATTTAATAATTTCATTTTTTCCTTTTTGCTCTCCGACTCACCTGCCACACATTTAACTGAGCAGTATTTCACAAAAATGCTGAGAAGTCTCTTCAAACTCAAACTGGGTTATTCTTCGGCCCTTTAAACCCATACGATCAGAAGAAATGTATTTCCAAAAATTAAATGAGCTTACTGGTCTGGGTCCATCATAAAGCTTCCTTATAGCTCTCTGTGATATTAAATATCCTCAAATCCCTTGGGTGTATCCTTAGTTGGATGGGATAAAGAAACAAGAAAACACATTTACACAATTTGCCGCTGAGAGGAAAAGACAGACTAGAGCCTCCAAGGTGAAGAGCGCCTGGAAGTTTGATTTATGGCTTAAATTATTCTGTTGGGTCGGTCTACTGAAGAACATCAACTCAACTGCTCTCTGTGTAGCTATTACCTCCGAAATAAATCCCTGTATCCCATTTACAACTGGGCTGTATAGCTGTCAGTCATGTTCGTAATGACTATAGCGTCTGCTTCCACCCGTCACATTAATACAAGCGCTGTTGCTCTGATCAATATCTGCTGATCAGGCCACCGCTGAAAGACAATCTTAAGTGGGAGGAAATAGATGAGGAAACGGAATGAAGTGATGTGAAATAACAAAGCACTTGACATTTACATGTTAAACAAGAAAGATATCTAGTCGACATAAACTGAGGAATGCACGTCCAAAATTGATCTTATTACATGATTATGTCCCATTATGTGATTGAATGCTGACCACTGCACCTTTTAATTAACTGTAGTTACTCGAGTTAAGAATCGTAAGAGAAGTCAGTTCGCATAAAGCAAAAAAAAAAAAAAATGAAATATACACACGTGGACAAAAATGTTGGTACCCTTCGGGCAATGAAAGAAAAACTCACAATGGTCACAGAAAAAACTTTATTCTGACAAAAGTAATAATAAATAAAAATTCTATGAATGTTAACCAATGAAAGTCAGACATTTCAACCATGCTTCAACGGAATTATTTTAAAAAATAAACTTGTGGAACAGGCCTGGACAAAATTGATGGTACCCCTAGAAAAGACATTATTGTAAATAATGTGTGGTGACATGGTGTGTACCACACTCAACATGGACCAGAGGAAGAGAAGGAAAGAGTTGTCGCAGGAGAATAGAAAGAAAATTATAGACAAGCATGATAAAGGTAAAGGCTATAAGACCATCTCCAAGCAGCTAGATGTTCCTGTGACTACAGTTGCACATATTATTCAGAAATTTAAGATCCATGGGACTGTAGCCAACCTCCCTGGACGTGGCCGCAGGAGGAAAATTGATGACAAATCAAAGAGATCCGAATGGTAACAAAAGAGCCCAGAAAGACTTCTAAAGAGATCCAAGGTGAACTCCATGCTCAAGGAACATCAGTGTCAGATCGCACCATCCGTCGTTGTTTGAGCCAAAGTGGACTACATGGGAGACGACCAAGGAGGACACCATTGTTAAAAACAAATCATAAAAAAGCTAGACTGGAATATGCCAAACTACATGTTGACAAGCCACAAAGCTTCTGGGAGAATGTCCTATGGACAGATGAGACAAAAATGGAACTTTTTGCCAAGGCACATCAGCTCTATGTTCACAGACGGAAAAATGAAGCATATCAAGAAAAGAACACTGTCCCTACTGTCAAACATGGAGGAGACTGTTATGTTCTGGGGCTGCTTTGCTGCATCTGGCACAGGGTGTCTTGAATCTGTGCAGGGTACAATGAAATCTGAAGACTATCAAGGGATTCTAGAGAGAAATGTGCTGGCCAGTGTCAGACAGCTTGGTCTCAGTCGCAGGTCATGGGTCTTGCAACAGGACAATGACCCAAAACACAGCTAAAAACACCCAAGAATGGTTAAGAGGAAAACATTGGACTATTCTAAAGTGGCCTTCTATGAGCCCTGACCTCAATCCTATTGAGCATCTTTGGAAGGAGCTGAAACATGCCGTCTGGAAAAGACACCCTTCAAACCGGAAACAACTGGAGCAGTTTGCTCATGAGGAGTGGGCCAAAATACCTGCTGAGAGGTGCAGAAGTCTCATTGACAGTTACAGGAATCGTCTGATTGCAGTGATAGCCTCAAAAGGTTGTGCAACAAAATATTAAGTTAGGGGTACCAACAATTTTGTCCAGGCCTGTTCCATGAGTTTATTTTTTTTTTAATAATTCTGTTGAAGCATGGTTGAAAAGCAATGTCTGATTTTCATTGGTTAACATTCATAGAATTTTTATTAATTATTACTCTTGTCAGAATAAAGTTTTTTCTGTGACCATTGTGAGTTTTTCTTTCATTGACCGAAGGGTACCAACATTTTTGTCCACGTGTGTATACAAAGATTTTTCCACTCAAAGAATCTATTCTTTCTTGAAATTCAGTGCCCTAGCTCTTGGATTGAATTTTCAGAGGAAATTAAGTTGAGTTTTTCTGTAGAGTGGTTTTCTCTTTTCACTTTATGGGAGGTCAAGAACCAAATTATACTTTTATTTTTGAGCAAAAGATGTTCAGTTGACTTTTAAAATGAAACAATTTAGTTGTAAAATAAGAGCTTTGAGTATTTTTGAAGTTAATTTGCAATTGCAGTGTGTAATGTTAAAAAAACTTGTGCATATTCATGACAAGGCTGAAAAGGCTGTACATTAGGCTGCAATTAGAATTAGATTGATGAAAACTGAAGGCCTACATTTCCAGAATATAAAACACACAAATATTCGAAGGCTAAAGCTGCATCACCGTTAACACACTGTGATTAAAGGTCTCTGGAAATATCTGACATGTATTCCTTCCCAGACAAAGTGATTCAGGGGGAATCTGATTAATGGGAATGACTTGGATATCCCATCAGAGAATAAACAGCCTCTCATGTTCCTGCACTGGTGCATCATGACTCTGGGTGAAAACCACAAGTCCTGGGATGAAATGAATACTGACAGATGTTTGCTCTTTGGCCCCATGTCTTCTCTTACCCCATTTCACTGGTTACTTTAGAGTGCTGTCTGACAGTTATAGCTGCTAGTCTGGCAAATAGACAGAAGTCTTAAACTATTAATGTGGGTACATTTTTTCATGCTTACTGCACCTAGAAAAGCTTTG
Organism: Perccottus glenii; assembly: GCA_024416835.2. Taxonomy (NCBI): domain Eukaryota; kingdom Metazoa; phylum Chordata; class Actinopteri; order Gobiiformes; family Odontobutidae; genus Perccottus; species Perccottus glenii. The sequence continues at coordinate 14,721,042 of CM044561.2, read as the reverse complement.
ATTTAAGTCAAGTGTGGTAGGTTAATGGAGCAGTAATTAAACGGGACGATCATTATTCCCATGTGGGACAGTTTAACCGTCTGGTGTAATAATTTAAATGTTATGCACTTTTTACCCGGGCATCTAGACTGTGAGTGCTATTAAGTCTTGCGCTGATTCGGTAAAAAGTACCTATCTGTTTAAGAAAAGTCAGCAGTGTGAGCTCCCTTTTGCTTGTCAGTAAGGCAATGAAGGGTTTATTAGCATAAGATAAAGTTGTCAGTTTTGCTGAACAACTTGAAAAATCTATTTTGCATAATGCCAAAAAAAAAAAAACAACAACTTGGCATTGAGGGTGCAGCTCATTAATGAAACGACAAAGTAGGGAAGTTAAATGTTTCAGTAGTCAAGCAGCTTCTGGGGTTGTTGTGAAATGTCTCATTAGCAACACGCTAAATTGGCTACTTGAACAAGGATAGTGAGTGAGTCTGTGTTCATAGCTCATAAAGCTATATGTTTCTTTGAAAAGAATAGAATGCCTTTATTGTACACACAAGATAAAACTTAATTTAGTGGTTTTCTCATAAAGTGCAAAGGAGACTCTTTTGTCTACCACGAAGACAAGTTTTTTTCTAAAGCATAAGGAAGATTGTAACTGTGGTTATGATCTTTCAGCTTCACTGGCTCAGGTTATGTGGCAGTGGCCCAGTTATGACATGGGTTTTGAATGAATGATCCTCTGTGATTTGAACAAAGATTTCCCAAATAGGTGAGAAATTGGTTATATTTTTGGTAAATGGTTCCTTCCAAAACCCTAATCCCTTGACACCAGGCCATTTTCACAACATAGTGATTGATCCTGTAGCACAGGAAGCACAGGTGCTGATAATAATGACAGCTCTGTTCTGTTCAAATAAGATGTGACGTTGTGACAGAAAGGCAGCATGTTCAATACCATGACCTTCAAACTAGGAAGCTAAATAGAATTCAGTTATCATTAATTTCCCTTTCCCCATGCCAAAACGACTTCTGTGAAAGGCCGGTTGACATATATAATGATTAACTTTGGGTTTTTATTTTCCTCTATTTCTGACTTATGATTAAACGTTTTCTAGATGCACGCCCTCGGTCCAATCTCTTTCATTAATTTCCAACTCAATAGATATTTCCATGTATTGGACGGCTTGACACCCCATAGCCTAAAACTGCCCCACTAGCATGTTCCAAACCACACTGTTTCAACAATTAGACACCTGCTGAGTGGCTACGAACGGTTTGGAAAATGAATCAAATCTGCAATCAGAAGGTTAATCATGAAACAATTACTGCCACGCAAACAAGTGAAGCATGCTGCTTCCCGTGAATAATGTAGACACCCCCAGGGCCAATTAGCAGGGGTGCATCATCACTTCAAATGGGATTTCTCAGGTGATGGCTTGCCTGGTCTGATATTGAGCAATGCTGATAATGTGGGAGTGCTCTACTATGGGACATGGTAACATTGCTCAACTTTGGCAGTTGTTTTTTTTTTGTTTTCTCACTTTGCACAGTATCACATGCTCTCTATCATGCATGCTGTGCCGTGCCACTCAAATGGATATTCCGCACAGCAGTTGATCGCTCTGTTAACTCGCAATGTGAATCCCAGGACACGACAGATCAAGACACGACAGATCAAGTCACCGAAGAAACCTCCTTCTTGTGTTGTTATGAGCAGATGCATACATTTGAATTTGAATAATTATGTTGTTTGACTTTCAGATCTAACTCTTGTTCAAGAGCCTGAAATCACACACGTCTCATCAGTCTTTAGCGAACCTCAGTACGTCAGGCGGCTGTAAAACCTAGAATATTTTCTCATAAGAAGCTGTAGAAAGCACAAGCTGCCAGTTCACACAGGAGAGAAAAATATACATTCTGTTATGATATTATATCTCTCATGGAAACTGAAAATAAACTATCCTTTTATTGCAAGGTCAACTAAAGCACTGGTGCTGACCTTGACTTACTGGCCTGACTGTAGATGGCAGCACCGTTAATTGAAACCACATTTCTGAATCCTTTTCTTCAGCCCTGATTCATGAAGCTGTGGACTTCATTTAGGCTGTAATGATAATCCATTGAGCGGTTCGGAGAAGTTGTCAGAGAAAGGACCTGGATATTAATTTCCTCTCTGTCGGTCTGGGAATACCATCAGCTTTTGAGGGAATATTGTTTGATTAAACCCAAGTTTGACATCTATTTTCTTGCTCAAATTCTATCAAAGATTTTCAATACAAGGATTAAAAATTGGTGGAGAAATTTTAAGGAGATTATGAGTGATGGGACCACAGTAATTATGTGCAGTGCTAAGAAATTGTTGTATATTTTAGCCAACATACAGTATATTTGCAACTGTTATTGTTGATAAGTCTTTGATCATGACACACATATACACACGCAATGCCTCTGAGATATATGCATGAGCTTTTTTTACTGAGTTCCTTGTTATGTAAATAGAGTTTTCTCATACGTTTAAAGCTAATAGTAATCCAACAGCGGTAAGGGGAGTGTTGAGAGCGAGAGAGGCTCCTGGTCCGATGGCTGAGGTGTTGAGCTGTGCACAGTGTAATAAGGCCTAAGGTAATACATGTGCACAGGTGGTGGGTGCTAGAGGAGCTATTGCTATTCACCGGGAATCCATGATGAACTCTGACAGATTTCCCCTGGAAGGCAGCCCCCTGTCCCCGCTTCAACAGCTGCTTTCTAGTTTTTTTTTATTAAACGATAGCTGCGGTGGCTTTTGTGCAGATGTGTGGCAGTGAGTCGTGAACACTATTAGTCACACTGACTTAAATGATATTTATCTAATTAAATATACTAACCGCAGCGGCATAGTTAACGTTGTTAGGGGATATTTAGACTACACTATTGATTTTGCTTTATTAATTGTATTTATGAGAAGCTAAATTACTTACTTGTGAAGTAAGTGTTATAGTAAATAAAATGATAAATTCTTTCGGTCAGAATATTTATTTAGTACCATCCCTGGCAGCTTGTTATAACTGCTTTGTACCACTAGATGGAGTAATGAGCTAGTGTGAAGACCTTCCGATGAACTATAAACTGTGAATCTCTGAATGTGCTGGTGCTCAGTTGAAAAAATTAATTACTTTCAAATGTGCTTACAATATTGTCAAATCTAACTATTAATCAAAAACAGTTTTAAATAATGCCCAACTTAATGTAAAAGTGTGGGCTTTCTGTGCTATGTGCAGTCCTACTGTGTCAATCCTCCATTAGGTTTTAGTGTGTGGAGGAAATATACAGAATCCATTTTTTTCTCTATGCTTGTCCAGTTTTGATAAATGAATAGGCAATACTGCATATTCAGCGGTATCTTCGGAGAAACTTGCAGCTTTACTCTTAGTGCTCAATTAGGCATGCATTATAGATGTCCACCATTTTCAGTCTGACAAGTGAAAAGTGTTGAAGGCTTACAGAAATACTGGCAAAGTGTTTGCCAATACGGCTTTATTTTACTCACGGAAACATCCAGGCAGCGCTCTTACATGTGGAACTAAAACTGAGCTAAGATACTACTCACGGGCCAGGGAGCAGAATTAGATGAGGCCATTCCCCCTGAGCAGCAAAGCATCATGGTTTCATAGAAGTCAAGGTGACACGTGTGGGTCACATTACACTACCTGCGGGAACTTAACACACATTTGCTCTTTTACTGTTGTTATATCATTCGTTTTTGGTCTCCTGTTGGTTTTCTTACATAAAAACCCATGTCGCTGCTCTGCCTCGTCAAATATTGAGTAATTTCCATTGTCACATGCACTTACTATCCCGACACCCTCAATGTCTTCTTATACTCGCCATCTTCATTTTATTTTTAAAACGGTTTCAACATCAAAATACAAATGTTTAAGTGCTGTGACAGTGTTTTGCTTTTAACCACTTTGGCCTCATTTTAGGAAACACACTCCCTCTCTACTGTCACGTAAAATTAAGCACCCAGCGTGAGAAGTCCAAATCTGTCACTATAAAAGTAACTCCATCTGCTATCTTTTGAATTAATTTATGCTAATAAATGGATGCACTGCATTACAAGATGTCACACTGTTTGCTGCCCTGGTGTCGAAGCATAGCAAGGCTTTTTTTATTTAGATCTTGGCTAAACCAGCGAGCAATAGTTTCCTGCCAAGTCTCACACTAATAAAAACATTTATCAGGTCACTTTAACTTAAATTCAATGGGGATTAAATCTGTGAAACTTTGATTAAACCCGACCACAAAGGCCACACTCATTCTACACTTTTATTGTTCCTTTCAGCACCTGTGAGCAGTATATTTACGTTGTGCATTAGTCAGCCAAGCCTTGGCACAGCGAGATGAAAGTGACAGTGTAAAATTTATCTTTCTTCTGCCCGAAAACTGCAACAGAGGCTTATTGTCATGTAGAGCTGGCTTCATAATGGATTCACTGTACTCTCATTACATATCAGTGTGGAACAAACTTGAGTCGTGACAAATTATTACCAGTGTAACATGATAGTCATGGGGCCCACTGGAAGTAATTTTGCCTGGCAGCGCAATACATTGATCATTTGGCAGCTTAATAATCATAATACTGCATATGCCTCCAGTCCCGAACAGGGAGCGAAGGACGGTCCCCGCTCATTAGAGGTCCACCTGTGTGCAAGCTGCCAATCTGAACACAAAGCTTTTGTTATTCATGGGACTTATGACATTTGTCACAAACAACCAGCATACATCCATCTAAAATTACCATTTTTTGAAAGTTGGTGTCTTTGAGTAACATTCTATCAGAGCTTGTGATTGTGTGATGATTTTGCCAGTGACAATTAAATTTAAATTTAAATTTTAAATTTTAAATTTAAGTCAATTTGTGATATTGATTGAACTAATACATTCTTGCAGGAGATCAATGTGGCATACCCTCAGTTTTCCAAAAAGTTAATTGGATCAAATAAACCTCAAAGTGTGAGCCAGCCATTGAAGTAACTTAAATCCTGCCTTTTCATCTGATTGTAAACCAAGGCTCTAGTTCTGAAAGTGCTATCTATAAATGGATTGCTTTGGCTTCAGCTAAAACGTGCCATGGACAGTTTAGCTTCTTTATAGCACCGTTGGCTTATACCACTACCCCAATGTGAGACCAAAACATAAACCAACAGGAAAACTTTGGGTTATTTTATTTGCCCACTCCATCATCTACATCATTTACATCTGTCCAGTTCTTCCTTTGCACTTACCACTGATTGTTCTGATTTTATATCAAAACCAAGAATAATGTCAACCTTTTTAGAAGAATGTTGACCCCATCCGTGACATTGAGGTGATTAGCTCCAGTCAATCCTGTCTTCCCAGAATGCAATATGCGATTCTGATGAGGTCGTGACAAGGGCATTCCCAATAAGGGCTGTTCAAGCTACTCAGAGAGTGGGTATGTAAATATGTACCCATCAGTTTGTCTGGAGAAGACAGTGATGGCTGTGGTTGGGATTTCTTTATCTATTAAATACGAGGCTAGACAGATCTAGTACATTATGAAACGTCTGAGGAATTTGGGCTATTTATAGTTAACATCCATTTTGTTTCTATGCTTGTCTGTCCCTGATATTGTGTTTAGTTCTCAATGTTTGCACTCCTTGCATGAGTCGCTAAATGAAATAACACTAAAAGCTGCTATTTTGGTGTTTGATTTTCTGACTGCTATTATAAATATGACATGATTTAAGCTCAACACTTCAAGTGATTAATACAAATTAACAATTATGACCTGTGCAGTAATCAGTTTTGAGTTTTAGAGATGTTTATCTTAAGATACACATTATTACTCTTGCAGAATAGCCTAGTCTGTCTTAGATCCATAGAAATGTTCACTGAAAGTTTTCCTCAGATTAGCTTCAATATGAACTTGTGTTTTGGGTTTGTAACTGACACGGTCACACTAAAGCAACTGAAGAACAGAATTGTCTTAAAGTGACATTTCCCTGACAACTTGGCAGCAAGAAACGACAGCCTGCCAGCTCTTATTTTAGCATTTGGTATTTTTTACTGTTGAGCAAATCATTCAGTGCAGTCATCTAAACTCATTATTCAAATGTTTACAGCTTTTTAATTCTGACTTTATCCATTGTATGTGCTTTTTTGGCTGAGATAAATAGGCTGACATTTGATTTGATATATAACATTAACTTGGGGGACAAACAGTGCTTTTGGTGTTCCGTCACCTTAGGCGAGCTATTTTTAATTTGCCATCAAAAGCACCATGTCCCCCTTCCCCCCTGTTCTCTGGTACTTTGTGTTAGAAGCTTGATCTGGGCCTTGGGGACAGCTGAGCCCCAGATTTGCATGACAGGTATTGGTATTCTTGTAGACTGTGGCCAGCAGCATGCTTTTAATGGGTCTTTGTCTCATTTTTATTGAAGGATTTTTGGAGCACTTCGTTTCCAGTTGATTTTCATGGCAGCTTTTGTAATTGGTGCTTCAACACAATGGGAAAATATTAGTTTGTTTGTTTTTAGTCAATTGAAAGTTGTACTGAACACAATTATAGGTTAGTACAGAAGTGCTATAGGTGTAGTAAAGTATTTTATTCTCTAAATTTAAGATAGCATATATCCAGTGATGCTCTCTTTGTGAGGGGAAGTGACATAAATAGGTAGACATTATACAGTATGTCAGGAAATTAGCAATGCAATTTTCCGGGCAACATTACAAAACAAGGAAATGACAGCGCCTGCTCCAGAGGGCATCCCATTGGCTTCACAAGCAACATAAAAGCTTCAATGCAGAACCATTCACAATTGCTTTTAGACAAACCTAATTTTCCAAACGGTCGAATCATACAGTCTAAGAAAAAAAAAATGCAGGAACCCAGCTGAGTGCAGTTTGTTGTTTACTAACATTTATCAAGTCTAACCCAAGACTGGCTTTATTTGACACAGTCTGGGACTCTGTGTGCCCCTGAGGTTGGCATCTGCTGAAAGTTAGACGAGGGCTGATCCTATGAAAGATACATTTTCAATCGACTTCACACTGCTCTGTGCTCGGTGTGTTCACAAGAGGCAACAACACTACATTACTGGCAAAGTGAGAGACCTGTTTATCTGTGCAACGGATAAATAAATAGATGTTTGATTTATGCAAAGAAGCGTCCTCTGTCACAGGTTATAACTTCACATGGATTTATGATCCAAAACAGCCCCTCATATTGATTCTTGTCATATCCCCTGTTGATGGTGCATTGATTCAAATAGTTGCATATGCTTGATGGTACTTGATAGTAAAAGGCCATTCGAGTAATTTAATGCTGTAATACATATTTATTAGCTTGATTAACCGCTGTTGTTAAGGTTATATGACTGCAAAGAAGAAGTTGGACAGCATTATTAGAGTCGCCCCCTCGTTGAATGCAACCCTAAAGTATATCCGTTTGTTTACTCCTCCTCTAATGATCGCTCCTTTCCAGAAACATGAGGAGCACTGATTCTCCCGGGCAAAGCGTTTGATCTGCTTTCTCTACGGTGGGTATAAAAGGTCGGATTGATTCTTACAAAAGCAGAATAGCAAGCCTTTTAAGTACGACACAGCTGTTACATGTGCGCTCACGCTCGAGTGTGTCTCCATAAGCATCGCTCCTCCGTCGTTTGCAAACATTTGGCTTCCTCTCACTCATCTGGCTGATGGCTCAGTGCTGCCTTAAATAGCACGAGCACCAATGCATTTTTAATGAACGGTCATTTTTTTCTTTGTGTAAATTGGTTTGTAGCACCTGTGTAATTGTTCTGAATGAACAATATGGGGTAGAACATAGACTGCCCAAAATAATGTATTTATTACATATTGTGTACATTCACTCCTCTCTTATTTCAGGCATCTTGTGTTCGAGGCGTCATGGCTGCTGCTCTTCGGAGGCCTTCATCTCTTGACTTGGGCTTGTTGACCTCGCTTCTGTTCATCATATTCCTTCCTCAAGCCAGGTACCTTTATGTGACTTATAATCTACTTCTTTCTGTTTCCACTTTCTTTTTCTTTTATGTGTGATATAATACCTTCATAAATCAGATGTACTGCTCCAGGGGACAACCCAATCAAACCAATGTCATTAAAGAATACATTAAGAACACAATATCAGTAAATGCTATTTGTTTTCTTCTGTTATTGCATAGGGAAATGGCCTGAGCTGAGACTGTCAGAAAATGAAATAACTGAATCTCTATAATGATGTTGACATAAAAAAGGGGCCTTAGAAAACCTTTACAATCAATAAAGGAGATTTTCTTCTCTCATGTTCTCCTTCTAGATGTAGCTCAAGGACTTTGTGGACAACTCAGTGACTTTCAGAACAGTTGGCAATGGATTAAAATAGCACCCATAGGCACTTGTCCTAAATCGGGCAAGAATAAGATCTAAATGTGGTTTATTCTCTCCACGGCAGGTCTGAATTCCACTGACTGGTGAATTAATTTTCCATTGTCCAGCACACCACAGCAGTGACTGTCCATTCACAGCATTTTCACACCTGCATCCTGTGCACATTTTACACTTTTTGTGTTAGAGTCAGCAAAAAGGGAAGCCCTGGCTTGTCGAGAAGTTACGCCAATCATCAGGGCTTGACATCAACACCCGCCAACCCACCAAATGTGGGTCAGTTTTAGCTGTGGTGGGCCACTTTGGCCGGTGGGATTTTATACATTTATCTATACACGGTAAGACCGGCCCCACCCACAAGCAGCACATGACTTTTTGCTTCTTAACTTTTACTAAACTACATTTAAACACTCTGTTAAAAACAGCCGCAGCCCATAAATTAACATATGTCCTTTTTTCTAATTTATTTTTCTTCTTCGTAAGCTATAATGTGCCCATAACTATCAGCTGATAACATTTGATATCTTGAAAATGTACATTTTACTAGCATAGGCTGTAGTTTAATCACATACAACTATAGGCTATTGTGCCTAAACGCTTGGTGGCTAGTTACTTTTGAAAACCTCTAGCCACAATGGCCAGTGAGTAAAAACGTGAATGTCAAGCCCTGCTAATCACGCTTGTTGTAATTTCAAATGAAGAGATTGTGCGTGTTGCCATGTTAGCATTGTAAATAAGGTAGGATGTGGCGCAGAGTAAACCATTTTAAGGTTTTTCCTGCTAGGACAGGCTCACCAAACTTAGAAGAAAGCAAGACTGTGGCAAGAACTCAGAACAGTGTGACAGGGATTAGCCTAGTTTGCTTTGTCATCGTGCCATTTGGCTCCCTCTGCTTATTAGCAGCACAAAACGCTCCTTGTGATTAATTACATATCTTAATTACATGTATTAAATCTGAAATGTGTGGCCAAACCGCATAGAGAGATCCTATAGAAGTACACTTCTGTCTATACATATGACATATTTACTGATGGATTTTGGAGTGAATTAGTAATCATTTTCTGAGAAAAACTAAGGTGTACATTGTCTTTAGTCTTTAAGTTAATGAAACGATAGTTTGAAGTTTGGTTAAAAATACATTCATTGTAAAAGGCTTACCTTTGTGCCCTCTTTGTAAAAAATGTGATGCTGAAAAAGAAAAGATGAAAGAAAACATATGAAGAGCTATTCAACACAAAGAGAGAGAGATTCTAGTTTATAGTTTGGAATGAAGTGTTGACATATTCTGGGACAGGAAAACGTCTTCATCCTTTTTTCAGTGGGATCCAGGCCAAAGGAATTCATTATGCATGGAGCTAACAAGGATTTCAAAATGCTAATCTTCTGTGATTACTTGTCATGTATCTCGCAAAACGTATGGAACTCCTTACACAGCGGCACTTTGTTCAGCTAAACCTATACATTGGGTTTTATGTCTTATTTGGTTTAGAGGGAGACATTTTAGGAGCTGTCTTTTCTGAAATCCACGCCAGAACTGGGACAGCTCTTGAAAATTTGCATCTAAAAGTGGAGCTGCATATTAATTGTCAATCAAAGTTGGAGTTGTTGAAGTTTTTAGAGTAATCCTGTGAACGTCAGCGCACACAAACTGGCTGAATATGGCCGTATCAGCAAAGTGGTTGCTCTGTGAGAAGTGCCACCTTCCCGATGCCCACGGATGCTATCGGGCTCCAAATCGGCTTTACGACAGTTGAGGCAGGAAACTTTCCTAATGGATTAAGGTGTAACAGACAAATCCCCTATATAAGGTTGTGTCATTATGCCCATCACCAACATTTTCTTTCATATCCTGCCGTCTGAAAAGCATGGCCTGATTAAGCTCTTATTCCCATGAGTCCCTGTATTACATTCGAATTAGAAGGCTGTGTTTATTCACTATTCAACGAATGTCTCACGTCGGCCCTCACACAAAACAAGTGTGGACAGTCAGGCCATCTTGTTGTCTATTTTGTTTGTAATCTGTTTCCAAGTTGCAGACTAATGCGGCACATAATCAATAACTATAAGAATGAGAGTCCTATGGTTACACTTTGCCCTGGGCTTGGCTCTGAAGTCTTCCAGCACCTACACACATCCTGGCCTAGTCTAGCATGCATTATTCACACAAAGGCAAAGGGGGGCATCACTTTGAGATGTGACCCGGTCAACAGATATGCTCTCTTTTGGTGTTGTTGTCAAGGTTAATATGCCAAAGCATTGGACAAGGGGAATATATTCACAAAAAAATAAAATAAATAAAAACACTTGAACCAACCAAATCTGGTCAAATCAGAGAAACACAAAAGCTCTGTGTAAGACTATAAAAACACTCTTCTTTTAGGTAATTTGCAGTGAAAATATCACATATTGGAGGAGCCATGTATTTTCACAGCCAGAATGATTGCTTGCACCATCTGGACCTTTCTGCATGACCCAAGGTCCATGGCCACACACTAAACTAAATAAATTAAGAGAATGATTCTATAAGCAAGATTCAAAGGTCAGCGTCCTGATTTACTTTTATTTTCATCGATAAAAAATAGGTCCAACTGTTAATCAAGAGGTCATCCCACCTTTATATTTTTGGAGCTTCAGAAATGATAACCATTGGCGTAATTATGTTACTGCTACATTCCACTGAAATCCAAATGGGTAATAATAAGCCTTTAAATTATGCATTTTTATGAGCACATCAACAAGCAGCATATTACCAAAGCGCTCGTTAAGACACGGGCAAAAGTGGTAAACATGCACAAACAGAATCATTTCTTTTCACCAGTTTCCACAAAGACGGAAAAACTCTTAATTCTTAATTATACAGTATGGGGCTATCTGTTATGCTAAGTGGCTTACATATTTCAGATGATAATCCATGTTCGGGGCTGAATATGACTTTTAACTAGGCAAACATCTTATGTACTGGCGACAGTAAACTGGCTGGTCTTGTTTATCCTGTACATTTTTGGTGTTGCAGCACTTTCCTGAACTTGATTCTGTCCATGTTCTTTTTCTTTTCATAATGTAAAAAGTTAGAGTTAAAGTAAGGAGTAATGATGATCCAATTTCTATGCATTTGTAATCTGACTTAAAGCATGTATTTTTGCAGTGTTGCAATTATTCCTGTCTTCCTGTTTCATTGATGCAGGTCCTCATTACTTTTCAATCAATTCTCTATTGATAGAGCGCGCATCTGGACAATGATCTTCAAAGTAGCCTATTAGGGAACATCCCCAGCAGGCGCAAATCAAAGCGCAGCTGAAATAGATTTCCCTGAATGTGTCCACACACCTGCCCTGTGAGTACAGTCCAGCCAGAGCTGAAAACACCTAATAAAACCAATCAATTCACACAAATGGACCTCACCAGTCAATGAGATTCAAAAACTCTGGAGCTGTGTGTCCATTTTAGTTTCATGTTGTTTCCAGGAATATTATTGTCATGTGACTCATGTTAAATGCTGCTACATTGTCTCTGAAATGTAATTGTTCCAGAAGATGCTGTAAACAGCACCAACATCCACCTCGACTTTTTTATGAAGCTCAGTCTGCCGTATGTATCTCCACAATACGACTTAAAGCCCTAAAGCTAACTTTGCCCATGAAATTGTTCTTTAACTTTTACAAAACAATGCTCTTTGTAATGGGTTTCCATCATGTATATTCCCAGTCATCACAGCGGCTTAACTGCATTTCTCCAATAGTCGATTCCTTTTAGTCGAGTTAATGACAGGATTAACATGATCAATCAGAATATCTGTCCACTTCCAAGCAATTGCCACAAGTTAAGCTGCAGATCATTAATTATGTGCCTTTTCTTTCTAATACTGTTAACGGTTTCCAGAGCCGTGGCTCTAATTATAGCATAACAACTGAAAGTTTTTATTAAGTTAAAACTCAACAACTAATTTTTCTTTGTTGACCATTATTCTTGTTTTAATTGCAGCATTTCTTATTTGCCAACAACTCTTAAAAGGTTTCCGGCTCATACTTCCAAGGATTAATATTGTACTGCAGTGTGCTGCCTCAGTAACAAAGGGATAAATAACCAAGAACAGAAGCCAAGCCTATGGAGGCCTAATAAAACATTGCCTTAGTATTGCCAACTTGGCAATGCAGCAAAGTTTGTGGCAGTGGGGGCTGGTGGTGATATTTAGTGGGTGGGCTAATAAATATACAATCACATTTGGGACATGACGTTAAAGCAACACTTTATCAAACAAACATGTACTCAACACGACTAAGGATTATGTCACACTAACGCTTATAACTTATAGAATAACATGATGTATCTCTAGGCGATAGCTTCCACTAAATACTGCAATGTTTCATCACTCAACTAAAGACTGAGGCAGAAATAATGTTCATTACTGGAAACTGAAGATTTTAAGTAAATGCAACAAATAATGCTTAATGCTTCAAATTATCCTAAATAGAAGGGCGGGCCTTCACACCTGTCAATCACCAAATGAGAAAGATTATTGGTGCTTAGGTCACTGTGTGTCTCATTGTGCGTGAGGCTGTAAAAAATGAGCCCCTTTTTCTTATTTTGGGGGAAATATTGACATATTGGTGCCACCAAAACTATAAACACTATGTTCTAAAATCTACCACAAAATATGTGTAAATGTGTATTAAAAATACACATTTTATGTTAAAGTGTAACTAAACCCCTAGTCAGAGCCGAACTCAGCCCACTGGCAATATTTGAAAAATGCTGGAAAAGTGGGCAGAGTCCAGCGGAGACAGAGGGGAGAAACCGAGGGTGGGGCTGAGCCGGGGCGGGACCTGAAACCCAACAGAGGCGGATTGATTGACAGCTGTGAGAAGCGAGAAGATGGAGAGTGTCTGGAGTGAAGCTAGTAGCTTTGCAACAGAGCGGTCATTTGAAGTGGAGGACTTTTCTCCCCCTCCTTCACTAACTAACTATGCTTATAATAATACTACACTAAGAACTAACTAATATCTATATAAATGGCTATGCTAACTAGATGCTAATATACGCTGTCCTGATCGTTTTCAATACTTTCAATTCCAACTCCTGACTCGCTACGGGGGTTTTGACGGAACAAGATGTTTTTATATACCAGGGGCGTGAGACTATGCTAAGGGTGTGGTGGGGTCGTGCCAGTGGCGTGGGTTAGTCGAGCCCGCTTATGTCACACAAGGAAACAACTACAAATAGAAAAATTCAACTGCAGTAACCACTGTTCAACCTGAAGAGGGCAGCACTTAGACGGTCAATGAACAGCACTAATAAGGCCCCATTCTTACAGATCATTAACTAAAAAAATGGTTTAGGGTTTAGTTACTCTTTAACATATCTAGTAAATGTTTCACAATAAATTGAAAAGCCCACATGACAGGAGGTCACCCAGCCCGTTAATACCAGCCGCCCCTGGGCACCGCGTTCAACTTTTACCCCCTTTGTACCTAAACATTTTGACAAAACATTTCCACAGTTCTACTGCTACAGTTTTAATAGGCTGAAGGCATGTTACATGTTATTTTTTGCCAGATGGCATAACTATAATCTAGATTACACATACAAAGCCTCGGTCCCTTAATACAAACTAAATCTTTCCAATTGTTCTGGGGAAGACGAGCCAAGAAAGATAACGGTTTATCTTGTGTGTAGTTTATCTTGGAATGGTTCAGTGCATTTGATAATAACTTGGATCATAATTAAGGCTATTGTTTTCTTTCTAGCCAACTTGAGCTTGAAAGCAAACTATTGACAGTAATTGAAACTCAGTGCATTAAAAAGCATAGCCTAATTGGTAAATTCTTCATTCCCCAACAGCATCCATCACCACTGTTATCCTGTCACCACATAAGACTGTTGATTGATTTGAGTGTTGAACTTCTTCTTTGATTAACATTGTGTCATCTTGTTTTTCCTTCATTCTGTATCCAGCCACCAACACAAAAAAGACCAGATCATTTTAATGCTGGGCCTGGCACTAAAACTCACAGACCAAATCCTGCAATTACGACAGAGTGGGGATAAAATCTGCAAGCGGGTGTCAGTTTAGCTCCACTGCTGGGTTCTGTCCAGTAATTAGCTGGGGGTGACTGCAGGTCATTTATGGATCATTTTAAAAATGACTTACAACTGCATAAATTGGCAAGATGGACATTTTTCTGTCTACATCAGAGGGGTGGATTTTCTACTGGCAAATTTACTTTCGCCTGCAGTATTTAGATAAGTCTAATCTTATAAGGTATTGACTCAACTCAAGTAGTGCAGCAGATTTTTCTCACTAATGGAAAAAGCACCACAAGTGTGTTGCAGGGCTTCTATCTCACTGCAGCTTCGCAGATCTTATTGTACCTGCAGATATAAATGTTCATTAGGTGTTGCAGGTGACATGCACCTTCAGGCTGTTTGCTGGTGTTCTGTGGCGACTACATTCAGATTGAAGCTATTCCTCGGTACACTGTGTGCTAACAAATGAATGCGACCTGTGTGTGTAATTAAATCTACGTCAGCTTCCTCAATCGTTTGGCTTTATTTGCATTTGGAAATGATCTCCACGTCTGTGTTGTATCACTGAATGAGCCACTTGACTGTTGTCTTTACTTCATAGGGTATAATAACTGCATGTTCAGTCAACTAAATGCCTGTTACTTCATGTTTCTTGCTTGTGAAAGCCTTACATATAAAAGACTTAAGTCCATACAGAAGGTCAAGTGAATGCTCTCAGTGTTATTTTGTGGTCGGCATGTTTTCCAGACCGCTGACTGAGGCAAGTTGCTGCGTGTGGCATTATGCAGTCCATATGAGTTCCTTCTTTGACGGAATGATGAATCACGTTGTGTAAATAGCACTGATATTAACTGTCGTAAATGTGTATGTGTTCACCCTGCTTTTTGTAATCTTATTGGAAATGTCAAGAATCTTCATTTAATGTCTTTTAAAGGTTGGGGGAAAAAAGAGGTATTCCATCTAGAGTAAGCAAAAACACAGTAGGGGAATTTATTTAAAAGGAACATAACGAGAAGAGAGAATATGAAAAATGATGAAAAGATAGTTGTCAAAGAGCAAACATGATGATAAGGAGAGAGAACATTTATTTTTACAGAAACGGCCACACACAATCCTGTTTTATCACCGTAACAGGAAAAGGCTTGTTTAATGTATTGGAATGTGTGTGTCCCTCCTCCCGCCGCTGTAATAACCCGCTACTGTCGGAGAATTGTAATGAGGTGCTGAATTAAAAATGGAGGTCAATGTCAGTCTTAACCTCCCCTTGCCCATCCGTGCACCGTTTGCTTTTAATCTCACCTCGGCTCCATAGGAAATTATTTACTGTCTGAAACCCTTTGCTGCTGTCCCTTTTCCATGAAAAATGAGCAAAACTTTTTTTAAGAGTCAGGCTTTACGGTTGCTTCATGGCATAGTGGGAGCTGATATGCAGGATGCTTACAGTTATAAATGATGTCTTCATTGCTGCTGATGCTCGTCATTGCACTAATCCCTGCAGATATCAGCGCCGCATGTAGCACAGGGCCATGACACTTTTCTGGAAACGCCTAGGAAGAAAGTAGGTTGGTGTCAGCATTGTTTATCTCATAGATCATATCTTTACAGGAGACTTTACACATACTGTATATAGGCTGCCAGTAAAAGGAAAAGAAGAAGAATTAGTATTTCTAGATCACGCACAGTTTTGATTAAACTATAATAGTACGGTAATGAGATATTGAACTTTATTGACATAGGTCCAATCTGCCCAGTCTGTGTAGATCGATGTTTAATCATACACATGACAGGTTATGATTCTGAATGACATTCCCCATGCCCTGCTGCTGACCTTGGTTGTCAAGGCAATGAATAAAAACACAGTCGGGATGAAGGACAACAAGATAGGCCAAAACTGTTTAAATCTGAGATCAAGCAAGGCAGATGCTTTTGCCGAAATGGACTGGGGATTTGAGACTTTGTGTGGGAGGACACTGTGTGAGTGGAATTGAAAGAAGCACTAGGTACAAAGAACAGAGCAGTGCTGAACTAAAGAAAGAAATATGCAACATATGACACATTAGCCTCAACGATGAACCCGGCTGTGCTGTTTCTAGAGCTCTCACTGTTACAACTCAATTGCCTTTTAATTATCATGAAATGTTATTAACAATGTGTGCTGTTTGTGTGAGTGTGTGTGTGTGTGTGTGTGTGTGTGTGTGTGTGTGTGTGTGTGTGTGTGTGTGTGTGTGTGTGTGTGTGTGTGTGTGTGTGTGTGTGTGTCTCGCTCTTAATAGTTGATGCTTTTTGATTTTATCAACAGATGCTCAAAATTCATTTGCTTGAATGTTAGAAGTGTAGTGTCACGACTCGAGATGCTACTCCTTCACAAGTGTCGTTAAGCTGTAGCAGAAGAAGATGACATGACGTCAATGACAGTGTCATTCAGTGTCAGTCATGGGTCAACTGGAAGCAATAACACCATATGTCGACATAATTAGAACAGGCCATGCAAAAGCATTTCAGTCAGTTCACAAATATTTTAGCTGTACGACTGAGCTCTCAAAAACATCCTGCAAGTCACAGCTTTGGGTCCTCCCTTGCTGCTTGCCAAGACTCCAACTGTGACAGTGAATAAGTTGTTTACTCCAGAAACCACTGCTTTGGGTAAAAATAACTTAAATGATTTCGAAGATTGTTTTTATTTGTTTTTATTAGAAATGAGAATGTCACCTTTGCCTGATTGTACCTTTTCTTTGTCTGAACACAGAGGAAAAGAGTACAAAGTTGTAGATCAGGAGTGGGGAATTAACATTTGCTCATTGATTTTGATTTCCCTTTTCTGCCCCAGTGTCTGAACAGATTGTGCCTCCAAATCTTTTGCTTTTTAATGGCAATCAATGGACCAAAGAGAGTTTAAATTGGCCTGTTATTCTTGTTTTACCTGGAAGTGTTGGGCGGGAATGTTGGCCGTATTGTCATTAATACTATAGAAAATCTTTAGCCCCAGTTGTAATCTCTTCAACAGGAAAGCAAATGCAGCTCTCTTAACACTGTCTGGAGTTTGTAGCGGTTAGCTCTGTCAAAGGGCGTGTCGATATGATGGGCAAAAGCAGTGATCGTCTCGAAACAGCTTCCCCAGTGGACCTGTACCCTACCGCCCTGCTGCAAAACACACATTACAAAGTGTGTCCAGTGGAGTTTGGGTTTTGCATTTGCTTAAAAAACATTCCCCATGTGCCTGCCTTGGGAAGTGTACCAGGCATGGCCAACTGGGAAAAGGCCCAAGGCTGGCCCAGAACAAGCTGGAGGGACAGCGGCCCAGCTGGCAACAAAGCGCCTGGGGAGTCCACAAGATGAGCTGGACGTAGTTACTGGCCAGAGATCGATGGCTAGACTACAGCCCAACAGTGAATATTTCACTGTTTAGAGTAGAAATCACAAAGCTGAGTCTAAACTCCTAATACATTTTACATTTAAAGTGTTTTCATATTTCATTACACAAACTCTACCCGTTCCACAAGGCGCTCTTTCTGAAAACTTAAGTGGAAGAAAGCGTGAAACATGAGAGACACCATCCTCGTTGAACTACTGTAAAGGCGGCAGTCGTCCCTGGAGTCAACCAGAACTACGGCATGTTAGCAGCTTTTACAACCCCCTTCAGTTTCACTCCTGCGCTTATTATCTACTCAAAACAGGCAAGTGAAAGGCGAAAGACAGAGGCAAACAAAGACAAATCAGTCATATTGTTTTGGCTTTGAATGATACAAGGCAACCACTATTAGAAGACAATGTGCTGCATAATGTTCCAGCGCATAACATTATCAATTTATTGTTAGTAGACTTGGGGTGAATAGAAGGGGGAGGATCTGCCGAGGAAGATTAGTTAATGTTGTAAAGGTTAAGTTGTGCATAAATTCAAGCTTGGAATTTCGTATTTGTTTATCATGAATGTGCTAATTAGAGATGCTCCCTCCGCTTTTTTTCCTGGCATTGTTGGATTCAGGTGACGGCACCGTGCAATTAAATATTTGTTGTCATGTGAAATAAACCAGCAACTTAATAGCGGCGGTCAAGAAAGGTCACCAGTCTCTTGCATATCTTTACTGCCAAGCTGGAAGCAGCCACACTAATCCCTGTCATTCGATTTCCATTGGCCCCAGCAGCAGCAAGACAGTTCACTTGAGCGTCGGGCCGTCTGGATGCTTATCAGCTGTGGCTCTAACATGGCTCTTGTGGGGAGGACGCACACACATAGTGATAGGACTTAGTGAGGTCAGGATGTCGGGCCATTTCCTCTTTTGTAGGACCAATGTGAGGGGATTAAAGTTGCTGGGAAAGTTTAATAGGCTGGTCATTTAATTATAAAACAGAAAAGCTGCTTTTGTACTTTTAAATATATGTCTAAATCGTTTCATTTTTGCACCTGGTGGATTTTTAAAGTTGCACAAAATCACAATTGCTCTGTATTATGTGTTGAATATATTTTGTTCAGTTGGTCACTTTGTGTTATGTAACTGGCCTCATAAAACATGTTGAAACCAAACACACAAGAACCATGCTGATCCACTGTATAATTAATCCTCATAAGTCAACATCTGCTCGCCATCACTGTGCCACATAGTGCAGCGCCTTCACCTAGTGACACACAACAGCTCTCATTACTGGCCACATGCCTCCAGCCAGCCTACTCAGTCCACAGTTCAGCCTTCTGGCCGGCAGTGCACCTGTGAGCCCTGAGAGACCGCCTCTACATCTCTCCTACAGCCCAGCCTGCAATCCTTCACCTGTCAGACTGATTCACAGCACTAACCTTGGATCAAAGCCAGTCCACTCACTCAGTACGTGCCGTTCCACTAACTCAGCCGGCTGGGCCCACACACATCCACTCCAAGCAGCCTAAAAAGTCTAAGCCTTTTTGTTCTCGGGCCACAAGTAACCCTGCCTCCATAGCGATACAATATCCAAGAATACATATAGTGTCTTTTCTTGTTGAACTTTTTTTATTGAGAAAAACACTACATTAAAGCTTCATCCATCACTGAGTTGTTTTCTCTCAAGGATTTTCAAGAGTCCTTGGCAGAAAATAAAAGTGTTACACATTAAACTGTACAATAAAATTCAAGCAGTATATAGACACAGAACAAGATATACAATGTCATTTCCACTGAAGACCACAGCAAATGAACACCTTTTATGCATATATGGTGTTTTCTTAATATTTGAACGTAGTATTATGGTGTAGTGCTTTTGGAAATATACCATATTTAACCAAAAAGTTTGTATTGCATGTTAAACAGAGTTTTCTACAGGCACTCTGGTTTCCCCCACCAAAGTCAAAACCTGCTATAATCTCCGGTTAGTGACATTACTGAGATACCTGGGCTCCCTCTGGTTGTGGCTGCTGAAAATAAATTTTCCTACATTTACAAAAAAATAAACCTACTTTAACATTGTTTTTTCTTGCTGCATATTGGAATACTGTGGATACTGATATATGGTGGGATACCAACTAAGTTTGTGCAAGTTAAAAAAAAAAGTGCAGTACAGTCTGTCTGGACTAAAATGTAAAAGTAACCCGCACAGTGTTCCAGAGGTGTCAGTTGTACTGTCTCAACCGGTGGCAGGGTAAGACACATGTCACTTTGTTATGCAGCCCTGTATCTACCACAACAGACAGCTGAATATGGAATGGTCTTCAGATTTGAGTTGGAATTTATCATACAGTATACAACCAACCCCCTAAAAAAAGCATATACCTGAAGCTCTCACTAAACAAATACAAATTCCAAATGGTGTTAAAGCTATGTGACATAATTGCAACAACATTAAAAAACACTTGTTTGTATTTTGTCTGGTGTGGATTCACGCCTGTTACGAGTTCTTCGAGCTTGCCTCAGCTTTGAGAAGCAAGTTCACACAGCTTTGGTTAATGCCACTATCTAATGAACAACTTCACAGTAGCAACACAATCTTACACATTAAAAAATATGAACATTATTTAAAGCCTGAATGCATGACGCTGGTAAATATTTTTTGTCAAACGTCTGAGACACTCACCCTCACAAATGTAGCTTTACTTTAGCTTTACTGCATCTTCTCCTCCAGGCAAGATTTACATAAAGATTTATTTCACAGCCACGCCTTTCTACAGACAAAACTACAATCAAATAATGAAAGAAATTGATGTAGTAAAACAAGTGGCAGGCAACAGAACAAGGATTTTTAAATGCTGATAGACTGTCTTTGTCCTTGTCAATCGGCTGATGTTGAAATGCTTTTTAAATGTGTTTGTGTCAGAGAGAGCACACTTTAGTAGAACAGATGCGACACAGCGCGCAAGTACTTTGTTTTCCTGAAGTGGGTATTTTAGTGCCAACATTAGAATGAGTTCTCTGGGACTAAAGGTTTCTCATTAATTTTTGAATTTCCACTGGTGCCGTTGGGGAGGCCGCAGAGGCTTTTTGTTTAATATATAATTCATGTTAAGTGAGGTATTACCTATGGCACTCATTTCACAAAGTTTGGCTTTTGGTTTTGTCGTGTTGGCGGCAGTAGCTCAGTGGGTAGAGCGGCCGTCCTTCAACCGGAAGGTAGTAGGATCGATTCCCGCTCGCCCCACAGTTCATACTGTCGTTGTGTCCTTGGGCAAGACACTTAACCCACATTGCCTCCAGTGACTGTAACACTGGTAATGTAGTGTAATGTAAGTCGCTTTGGATAAAAGCGTCTGCTAAATGAATAAATGTAAATGTAAATGTAATGTGTTGGAGCTACTCAAACATGTAGCTAAGGATGTGTAGATTGTGGACAAGATTGTTGTTTTGTAATTTAACTTTTCTTATTTTTCTTGGAATAATTTTACAGTTCACACCTAGAACTAAATTACAAACCATAACCCCCTTGACAGCAAAAAAATATTTAGCAGTGCCCTTCTCAGTGAGGTGCAAATCGTGAGCTATAAGTTAAAAGGCTGTGTCCCTGCGGAGAGCACTTAGAAGACACCGAGCCTGCATTATATCACCTCAGCAGAAAGACATTTTACACCTTAAAGTCAACCAAAAGACTATAAAACCATGCAAACTGGCATATTTTGAATGCCCAGTCAGTAATAGAGGGTTAGAAGTCTGTCTAACAGCTATAATTTTCTTTCCAAGAATAGATATAACGTCCTTGCTGTATTGCTGTGCTGCACACCTTGTGGGAAAAAGGATCACCAAAACATGAAGTAGCTCTGATGCTTAATTGATATTTATTCATGCCCACATATGCCCACATAATAGCCACTTAGCCAGGCTGAAGCCATTTTCCAGAAAGTCCATTCCGAGCATGCAGTGATCTCATTTTAAACTCTCCAACGCCCCAAAATGATAATAATTAGAAGCGGCATCATATTTCATTGTGACCTTCAGCCAGTAAGTGCTGCCGTAATGCATAGGGTCATACCCGTGATGGACTCTCAAGCGTAGTCATTATTATGAGACAGATTAAGTGAGAGAAAGCCCCGCTAAGAGGCGTAGCAAAGCCAGATTTACAGTTGCACAGCTTCCCTTTGAGCAACACTGAGTGAAAATTTTGGAAACTCTTGAAACCTTAAATTCCATAAAGCTTTGTGCTTACCAGTGAGCACAAAACTGAGCCTGAGATAGTTCATCAGTGCGTGAAGTGCTTGTTGATGGGTATTACTTGGGATATTATAGGTCAGCTCCTCCGGGGAGTTTAGTTTAATTAAAGACGCTGCTCATTAACTCATCAGTGTTCCACCTACAGTATAGTGGCCTTTTCATCTCAATACTATTTTGTTCTGCAGGGGATTATCGGCCATGGAAATTAATAACTGGTGGCTGATAGCATATGATACATTTTCTAATAAAATGTTGCTGAGTGTTTGCTTTTTGGAGAAGAATCACCATAAATTTAGAGTTTTCTGTAAATGTAGAGTCTTCAGTCAACACAAGAACACATATGAAATAAAAGGTGGAGTAGATCAGGCACAGGTTTTTAAAATGTGGAAAAAAAATACTGACAGAGGTAATTATGAGTCCCTAAAATGAATACTTTTTGCTGTTTTCAGTCCTTAAACTCCGCCATCTTCTTTGCTCGTCTTCTTCCTGCAGGGCCGTGGTGGGGCATCGAGAGCCTCTACCTGATGACAGCCGAGACAACATCACCATTTTTACTCGCATCCTCGACAGGCTGTTGGATGGCTATGACAACCGGCTACGCCCTGGGCTTGGAGGTAAGTTACATCATTTAAAATGCGTCCACATTGAAGCCAAAATGTAGACACAATTCATTTGTAATTTCCTCCTCAATACCTTCTTTTTTTTTTTTTACAAGAACCCAAACGTCTCAAAAACCGCCATAGGTTCTGATTAGTTTCAAGAAATCCATCCATCAATGAGCTTTGAAGTATATCTTGCCCTGTACACATTAAGATGTTTATGACCAACACAATACCACCTGCATAATGAGGCAGCACCATTTAGTATGTTAAATATAAAATTCTCTCTGGTAAATTCTTGGTTCAGTCAGGTCCACATAACCACATATGTCACTGGAAAGAACCCTAATTGATGTCTTGTCGTCCAAATATTGCCTCCCTAAGGACCAACTAACGGCTCACAGCAGGATTTGCCATTTCTCAGGCAGCCAGCTAGAATGGTCATTTCTGCTCCGCTGCTTGTACAGGGCATGTAGGCTGAATGACCTAGACTCTGTGTTAGCAACCAGAGGAACCAGGCAAGACGTCAGACTGTTAGACTGTGCTCTGTATGTGTCTCCAAAGACGACGATGAGACCTGTACCAATCGATCCACAGCAACATATTATTTTAATAGACTAAGATTATTTTTTCTTTTAACTAGGCTAATTAAATATTTGAGTGTACATTAGTTTCATTAAAGACTATTGGTTTTAGATTAATTTCTTTTATTCTCATATATACTGGACATGAATGATGTCTCTGTTATTTCTATGTTTTATTCACTGTTATACTGCTGCACTGGAAAAGAACATAAGCTTTTGAGGCAGAAACTTGTAATGGTAGTTTTGTAAAACTATATCAGTCTGCTCTGTAATAGCCAAGTATGAGACCAAACCCAAAGCACCAGGTCTAAGAGAGACACAGTGTGAGGATCTCACACAGACAAACTGCAGAAACCCCAAAACACTGTTTAATTTTATTTTCAGCTCCATTTATTAGCTCTGCCCTATGCTCTAGTGCATTGTTATAAACACAAAAGTGGCAACTCATTCTATTCCCCACCTATGCCTGCCATCCAAACTGCTGACTGTGTGTTGTGATAATCACGTATTTGTAAGAGCTATTTGCGACGCCGGGATGATTAATGTGGAAGTGCAACTCCTCTCTCGAGGGGGCCCTTTGCCAAAGGACTGGAGACTTCACTTGTGGGTGGTCTCTTAGATCTGGGACACAGTAAGAGACCAAGATCTGTTCACTTTTGGAGAAAGCCCTCATCGCTCTCTGGTTGTTGCACCACTGGGAGCAGCTATTTGTCTCACCAGTCGTCCAATGGGCTGCTTTACCCATATGCCTCTGAGGAGCTGATTCAGCTCACATCAAAGAGCCACGTTCTGATCTGTCACGACTTTTACATCATGCCCCACTTAGAGCTTTATCACAACTATGCTTTTGTAACCCTTCTAAATTATATTTATGTTTAAATGAGTGACTGAAGCATTGTGTATTGTTCATTTGGTCATTACAGCCCTTTTATTTATATTGAGAAATAATTATGACAGAACAAGCTAGTAAGAAGCACGTGTACTCAAAATGTGCAGTGATAAAAATTATTATAATTATGTTGGCCTATACAGAGCACAAAAGCCCGGTAACAGTCATGCTATATTTTTACAGCATTGAGCCTAATATGATTACAACAGTGTGTATGAATATGTTAAAAGTGGCCCATTATTTAGTCAGAATAAAGCTCATACGGGAGACCTGGATGCTCTCTGCTGAGCTGTTGTTTTTCTCTCTGATCCTGTCCCTTGGGGCTGCTAAATGTTTTTGGAGCAGACTAAAGTGAATCTATTTTGGGTCAAAAGGGATGTGTTCCTGTTGTTGTAGTGGACACAACTAAAACAAATTGCAGCAAATGCGAGAGTAAACACTAGTTTTGCCTCTGGTTCCGGGAGTGGAGTTCCAAAAGCCTTATTGTGTCAAAAACTTTTAAGATTGATGCACTCTTTGGTACCCGCTAGTGCCAGATTCAACATTTTAGGTCACATCTTACACTTGCACTGTTTGTCAATGCAATGTTGACAAAGTGATGCACAAAGATTGCAGATATGCAGGTATTAAGCATTTCACAAAGCTACAAATTTCTCACTAAACCCGACCTTAGTCCCCGCTCGGTTTGAAGAGTTCCTCTCTAACCCTTGATTAGGGTGTTGTTAGCAAGATTTTGTGTGAAGCAGCTTACGGAAATGCCAACAGGCAGACTTCAGCTTGGCGTACACAAACAATCAGCTTAACAAAGGCAGAGCAGAGGCAAAGATCGTTGTTTGTCGTGTGCATTGTAATGTTTTTTTGCTCCTTTTCTGTCTCCGCAGAGAGTGTGACTGAAGTGAGAACAAACATCTATGTGACGAGTTTCGGCCCAGTGTCGGATACAGACATGGTGAGTGTTATCCAAGTCCTTTTCATCCTTGCGCCTCTGATGTGCAATAACTACAGGGAATCTTTTACATCAACATTTTAAGTCTGAATTTTGCTTTCTTCAGATTCTTTATCCACTTTATTTACAGCATGAGCACTTGACTTTTGAATTTTCAATACTATTACTACTACTTAAATGTATGTTCTCAGAGGAAGCTTCTCTCCTCACGAGGGCGGCTACCTGTCTGCATTATCTTGTTCCTTCCAGACAGTTTTGACATTTGTGGTATGATTTTGTTATAAGATATATATAGTATCTATGTTTCTACTGTCACAGTTTCTTCTGCTTCAAAACCTGCCACTGCACTTCTCCTGAAAGACATGCACACTGTTGTAACTCGTACAGCTTGACAAATCAAATATTGGAAATCATTGGATGAAGCCAGAGTTGGTTTGCAAAGCCTTTTCTGATTTAATAAATGAGAGATGGTCAGGATTTTGTTTTTCAGATATGTAAATATAAAAGCAAATATAAAGGAATGCATATTAAATATTCCAAAATAATACATGCAGTCCTTTAAAAATGTGCACTAGGGCTGCACAATATTGGAAAAATGTGTGATATACAATAACTATATTTAAATATTGCAATAACAATATTACCTGAAAGCTCAGGAATGCTCTTTTAAGTAGGAATAAGAAATATATTGCTCTGGACTAACTTCCACTCGTTAAAGCAGAAGCTAAATCGGTATTAAAGATTATACTAGGACTAAACCAGGATTAAACAGGTCCAAACTGGGACTAAATGTTGGAATGAACCAGGTCTTTCAATTGGATGCGTCCAAATGAAATGCATCAAATCAAACCACAGTTTGATTTAAAGCTTTGTTTGGACAATTTTGGATGATTTTGGCAGAAAAAAAAGCTATGTCTATAAAATTAAAGAGTATAGCGTTAATGCAATATAGATATTGTGATCAATAATATCGCGATAACTATAAATTTGCAATATAGTGCGCAGCCCCAAAGTCAGTCAGTCAGTCTATTCCACTGGAAGTTCATATGACTCACTTCAGACACCCCACAGCTCTAGATAATGGCCAAAACATTTATAGGGACATGTCAATTTCTGTGTGTTTTCTATGTGAACGGCACACAGTTAGCTCTCTGAAAGCCCTGGATGACCTCGTTTATAGAGCAGATACTGGAGATGGGTCATGCTTTGTCTAAAGACCTCCTGCAGCATTTGACATATTTGATCATGCAGCTCTAATTGACCGCCTTGAGCTCTGGGTGGTTTCTCGGCCTCAGCTCTGAGTGAGCCTGACAGCCCGGATGACGTTAGCAACATTACAGGGCTTCAACTTTGTGATGAGTTTTTTGGAGTGGGCCCAGAGAAGGATGTGGGCTCATTTCGTCTCCATCGTAAACGCCTTGCTCTCAGGCTGCCAGACCAAAACTTAACATAGTCCATAAGGATCACACTTCTCAGACCAAATAGTGGTGGAGTAGAAAAACAAAAGCCTTTTGAGAGAACACTCCTGCCGCAAATGAAGGATTACAACAGAGATAAACAACACATTAGAGTCAAAGGCAGAAAAACACCATTATCAAACTACTATTAACACCTAGAAGTCATCAATTCAGACCGTTTTTCAGCGAAAGAGCATCGATGCAGTGCTCACATGTGTTTGTACTATTCTCACACTCAGATATTTATAACTTTGTAATTTACTGCTGCATATTAAGTGCACTGAAACACTTCACATATAATGTTGGTTAAAATGATGGGCTCTGAAAACAATCTCAGGGCAGGAGATGGAGCGGTACTTATTGTGTTGATTTAAAGCTATGTTTTTGTTTACAGCTAACACACATGCCTCAAAGGAGCTGTGGACACATTGATAAGATGCTGCAGAAAGAATTTAGCAGAAACTAGCAACTTTACCCAACCTAATAATGAGAAAAAATTCAGTTGTAGGACTTTTATTTTGCAAAGTTGCATTTTTTGATAGTTGCATTTCATGACTCCACTATGTCATTTTACATACGCTTGGCTATATATTCTAAACTCACAATATGAAATTTGCCTGCTCAACCTGAATCTTTGACGATATTTGTGGAACTGCTGTAAAGAAATGCTACAGCAACTACAGTATATTGAAGTGGTTTTGTGAAACACTGTTAGTTCACTCACTTTATCACAATGGGCAGTACTTTATCTTTTTTAGCAGATATCCCCTTTGTGGTCTCCCAGGGCTCAATTCGAGCTCCTATCTTTTATTCTTTTAACATGGTCCACTTGGCAACACCATGAATCAACAGCACAGGGCTCAGACTTCATATAGAAACCCACTTGTGGTCATCTTGTTCACAGCCACATGTTGTAGAACTGTAGCTGTGCTGCCGAATAGTGCAAAAGTCAAACAGAAATGATAGGTGAAGGACACATACATGCACAACACATGACAGGCCATTTTTCAGAGAATATAAATGATAACACAAAAACATTTCTTTCACTCATAGTTAGTGGTTGGGTGAAGCCATTTATTGTCAAACTACTGTATTTACTCTTTTTAAATTATAATGACAACAGAAACTACCCCAATGACCCTGATCAAAAGTTTGGTGATTTTGGTCTATTAACATGCACACACGTTGACACAAACAGGTTTGAATGGATACTAAAGGGAACCATCCTCACCTGTGATCTTTGCTTTCAATCAGTGTGTGTATAAAAGGTCAGTGCCTTTCTGGGATCCTGACAGACCCTTGCATCTCTCACCAAGTTCTGACTTTCTGTATTCTGAGTCATGGGGAAAACAAAAGAATTGTCAAAGGAGCAGGAAATGGTAATTGAACTGTATAAAATAGGAAAGGGATATAAAAAGATATCCAAGAAATTGAGAATGCCAACTCTAATTAAGAAGTGGTAAATAAGGGATTCTGTTAAAACCAAACCAAGGTCATAAAAATTGTTCGGGAGGCAAAGAAAAACCCACAAATAACTTTAGCTGAAATACAGGACTCTCTGAAAGAAAGTGGTGTGGCTGTTTTCAAGATGCACAATAAGGAGGCATTTGAAGAAAAATGGTCTGCATGGTCAGGAAAGCCATTACTACCCAAATGCCACAAAGCATCCCGCTTACAATACGCCAAACAGCACAAAGACAAGCTTCAAAACTTCTGGAACAAAGTTGACCAAAATTTAACCTTTTGGCTACAACCATAAATGTTACATTTGGAGAAGAGTCAACAAGGCCTACACCAGTCCTACTGTAAAACATGGAGGCAGATTGTGATGTTTTGGGGATGTGTGAGCTACAAAGACACAATTGCTCAAAATTAATGGCAAGCATGTTATCAGAAAATACTGGGGAGAAACTTGCACTCATCAGCCCGAAAGCTGTGCATGGGACATGCTTGGACATACAAACATGACAACAATCCAAAGCACACGACCAAGTCGACCTGTCATTGGCTACAGCAGCATAAAGTGAAGGTTCTGGACTGACCATCTCAGTCTCCTGACCTCAATATCATTGAGCCACTCTGGGGAGATCTCAAATGTGCAGTTCATGTGAGACAGCCCAAGAAATCACAGGAACTGGAGGCTTTTTGCCAAAAAGAATGGGCAGCTTTACCATCGGAGAAAATAAAGAGCCTCATTCACAACTACCACAAAAAGACTTCAAGCTGTCATTGATGTTAAAGCTGGCAATACACAGTATTAAGAACTGGGGTATGTAAACTTTTGATCAGGGCCATTTGGGTAATACACATGTATTTCAGGGTGCAGTGGTTAGCACTCCTGCCTCACAGCAAGAAGGTCGTGAGTTCAAAACCCGGCCAACTCAAAACATTCTCGGCATCACACGGTCTTTCTGTGAGGAGTCTGCATGTCCTCCATGTGTTACCGTGGGTTCTCTCCGGGTACTCCGGCTTCCTCCCACCGTCCAAACACATGCATGTATAGGTTAATTGGCAAATCTACAAACCTGTCCCTAGTGAATTGAATGAGAGTGAATGGTTGTATGTCACTGCCATCTTCATATCCAAATGTCAGCCCTGAGAGACTAACTGGCCACTGTCCAGGTACCGCCTGCAGGCCCACACTGCTGGGATAGGCTCGCTTTTTAGTCACTCTAACATTAATATTGACAAAGTCTAGAAAATGAATGAATGAACATGTATTTACTGTACTTCAAGCTTTAGACTGCTCCCATATGGGATATGTCCCATCAGCATATCATTGTAATTTCACCCAAGGGTGTATCACACCTAGCTAGTTGTTGTTTTGATGTGAGCACTTCGCTGATCATTGCTGAGGCGAGGCTCACTCTGGCCCCAGGCTATGCTGTATTTTCATAATCTATATGCAAACACAAACACAGTGTATAGCTTTGCTGCAGCGCGTTTTAAGATCGTCCAAGTCTAGACTAGATGATGATCACGATTTGCCCTGAGGAACATTATGCTATAGAAGAGCCAAGTCAAATCAGCTTGTAAACCTTGTAAAACTATTGCTACTTAGCATGTTTGCTTAAATAACATATTTACATATACTTGACATATTTGCTCTAAATAAGGCTCTCACTTAGTTTTCAGATAACTGTTTTGGGACGTTATCTGGAGTAGAAACTGTTGTCAGAATTTGTCAAAAAGGGCTTTGGAGTGACGCCTTTATATTTGTAGATTATCTATGTTTGTGACCCTTGGATTGCCCATAAACAGTAAATAATAAGAAAAATCTGAACTATTGAAATTTGTTGTTGTTGGATAATATCAGGTAAAGAGATAATATACTTTGGTCCCAGTCAATTCAGTAATCATCATACTACATTTAAAATTTACTTATTCAACTGTGGCAGTAGGTCAGGGTCATGAGATTGTGTTTTCTGGTTCATGAATATCCAGGCAACCAATTTTAGAATGGGTCAGCTGTTGAAGCACAGAGCGGGAAAACCTCAGAGTACAGAGCACTGCAGGAAACTGTCCTGGGAAACAAAAGCATAGACCAGTTTCTAGGTCAATTGAAGCAGGGGAGATGTGTACTCCAGCAGGGACTTCATTTTAGATATTTGTGTTTTGAGCTCAGCAAATACAGGCTTTCAGAGACAAGTTGCCAGAGAGTGAAATCAACCTGGGTAAAATAGGGGCATTCAGTGAAAATGTTGTCCTTGTGCACACTAAATTCAGTGCCCTACGGTTGGTGGGCTAGGTGTAGGATAAGTAACAGTCCATTTCAAAGGCTATGGTTCTCTTCTCATATACATACTGAAGCACAAACAAACCCTTTACACCTTTTCATGCAGGCTACTACCATTTATGCATTTGTCAATTAATATTTATACTGGTGTGTTGAAAGAGTTTGTTTGTTTAATGACTCCACACTGTACTTGTACTGAACAGAACATTTTTATGTCTTACTTTTCATGCCAAGTCATGTAATGAAACCAATAATTTTGATGCAAAGGGATATCTCTGCTCCACTATGAACAGATCAGTGTAATTTAGTTGTATACATTTGGCACCCCAACTGCAATACAGCACACTTAATGCAGTATGTTCATGTTGATTGATTGAATATTGAAGTTAAGTCTATTCCCTCTATTAGCCTTGTACTCGCCATCTTCTTTAATATTTATTAACTAGTTTCTTAATGTCATCAACTGGATTAAGTTACTAGAAATCTAGGGCATTAAATGCTTGGTGAAACTCATCTTGGTGGAAAGGTTCCTAGAAAGAGCACACTATATACCCAAGGCATCACATTACGTCGCAGACATCCAGTGGGCCAATTACCCATCTCCGTTACTTCAAGTGTCCCAGAAATGCCTGCTTCCTGTGGCCCCTGAGGGCCAGCCATTGTGCCTTTACTCAGACCCCAATACAGCACATCTGCCTCACTATCCCATTGCTGCAACTGGAAGGAGATAAATGCAACACAATGAAACTCCACAATGATACATGTTGTTCCCAAATATCTAACCTCACCTCACGTCAGAGCACTAAAACTAAAATGTGGGTTACAAACTTGAGGCTGATTTGAGGTCAGTAGGTGGGTGTGTTTTTCATTCCTCTCCCCTCTGTTGGTTTTTTAATTCAGTCTTCTCTTGTCTGCCTTGCTAGCTATAAAATCACATCTCAGGATTTATGTATGAATGTATTGTCACGGCACATTTTCTATTTCCATGTTAGGATTTGACAGGTATGCACTGATGAAATGGGAAGTGATTTGAGCTGTCACAGGAACTGCACTGAACCTTTCAGACATGTCAGTGCCGGCCTGTCTTTTGTATTACATCGCTGCACTTACTCATTTCTGGAATTCTCTATTTGAGATGTTCTGCATATAGTGGTGTGCTTAAAGTAAATATACAGTCATTAGATGTAATATTTTAAAGAGCTACATATATAATGTGTGTGTAGTTTACAGTTCACAAATATGTTCATTAACACTAATGTCCTGTGGCAAAGGAACATTCCATTTCTACCGGACTGAGGGAAACTGGGTGCTGAATACTGCTGAGGTTCATGACTCCACCTAGTGGTGCAGGCCGTCCAGGATAAAAAACTCTCATCCCCAAAATGTTTGAGTAGTTCAAGGTCTTCCCAGAACAGATGGAGAGGGGGGGTTTGTCGTTACTCAAATTTGGAGGTGAACCCCATGATTCTGCATCAATCACAGTGTCCTTGTTTTGGGAGCCTGAAAAGTTTCCCCTTTCTAGGACAATATAAGAGCATTTTAAATTGGAATCCAGTGGTTTTTAGACAATAAATAGAATTCTCACTGTCTAGGTCATGCTGTTCCCCACTGTCGCTCTATGATTCATGTGGAGGGAGTAAATTACTTTAAAACAACGTTTTTTCGGTCCTAGCACTTCTCACAAAATTGAATCAAGAATAACGAAGGTTCAAAACTTTGGTACCTTTTTAGGAAGCCATTCGAGGTGGATACATTACTAAACAGGGGCGCAATGGCTCAGTGGTATGAGTGGGCGTCCTTCAACCAGAAGGTAGGCAGGTTCGATTCCCACTCTCCCCACAGTTCATACTGTCGTTGTGTCCTTGGGCAAGACACTTAACCCACCTTGCCTCCAGTAGCTGTAACACTGGCTCAATGTAAGTCGCTTTGGATAAAAGCGTCTGCTAAATGGATAAATGTAAACACTTTAACTGCACTGTCATCCTACCAGCCTATACAAGTACAATAACAGGTACAACTGGACGTTGATGGTTTTTAATACTGTATTTAAAATTCATTATGTTTTTAAATAAAAGCACAAACATATCCCCTTTTACATGTACATGGGTATATGCTCGGATGATATTTGAGAGACAAAATATTCTGTCTTTGAAGTCACAATTAAAGTGCTAAGATACTGTATGTTTATGCCTGGGAACTGCAGAGGCTGCTGAAGACGGACGATAATTGGGCTTGGTGTGGGATTCACAGCCCATTGCGAGTCTCACACAGGTTACAATCCCCAGCAGGGAAAAGTGAACCATGCACAAGAAGCCAAAACGAGGGAGAATAATTGACAACGGGCGAGTGAGGAGGACTAGTAATTAAGGCATTAATCAAATCTTTGACTAATCATTACAATGCCCAGGGAGCGCAAAAGTTCAGAAGATCCGAGTCTAATGGATACAGCCTCTTCGAGAAGTGGGAAGTATCATTACTGCAAATCAAAAAGTCCACTACGGCCTGACAAAAACAAGCCGTCTTAACAATTACCAAACATAACATGTCTGCAAAATAAATTGAGGAACACAATATTCTGACACTGTCAAAAGCAATAAATCCTAGTCAAAAGAGTCAGCTACTGTAGAAGATAAATACAGTCATGAGGTTGACTAGATGTAAAAATCTCAAGATAAACTCCAGAGTGAAAAATAATCTGTGCCGCTTTTTACTTTTTTATGAATTTACAGTCCATTTGATTTTTAGATGGTTAGGCTGAGCAGATAATTAATAACTGTAGACTATTACAGATCAGAGCAAAACCAAATTATAACTAAAACAGAATGACATTAAATGTGATGTAATAACCAAATGTTCAGTTAATATTCAATCAGATATTAGATATAACCTTCCTACCAGTATCGGAGGAAGCAGGCCAGGCTCGTTAATATATATATATATATATATATATATATATATATATATATATATATATATATATATATATATATATATATATATATATATATATATATATATATATATATATTATTTCACGCCTAGACATTTACCCGAGTCTACTGTACATACTACCTTAACTGCCATCTTATCAGCCGCTCTGTCCATTTTATCTCATCACTGTTAAACTGCATCAGCCCTACAGGTTGGTTCTCCTCACTTTCCTCGAACAGTCACTCACAGTCAGCTCTGTTTGCCAAGATGCATTGGTAATAGAGTCACAGGCTCATTCTGTTCTCTTGTTTTATGATCCCCTTTCCTTTCAGCCTTCAGGTCATAATTGGGTTTAGTAAGGGAACCCGGTATTATGCCTCAACCCAATGCTGTAAATTTAAAAATTTTGTCTGTCCCATGATGACAATCAGATTGATGTATTCAGAATTAATTACTTGGAGTTTAGATTTTATGGGTTGTATCTCCTGGGATATGCTGCCCTACTGTGTAAATAATCAAAAAGAATACAAATCTTTCAATAGTCATTGAAATCTTACATGGCACTTCAATATTGTACCTGTCTGTCAATGGCAAATATTCTATTCAGGAGTGTCCAAACCTTTTTGCAAAGAGGGCCTCAAGGGTTGACTGTCTCCTCCATTTTGATTCTTATTCCACAAGTACTGGTTTTAGCTGGATTTGAACAAGTTTTAGTCTGATTTGAACAGGTTTTTGTTGGATTTCTACAGGTTTTAGTTGGATTTGAACCTACTTGTATAAAGCTGCTGCTGTTGAGGCCATAAACAAAACATTTTATCTCCAAAGCTGAGCCAATCACGGTACAAGGTGAGATTATATGCGGCCATATAATCTCACCTTGTACCGTGATTGGCCCCCGGGCCAGACTTTGGTCAGTTCTATTACTACCAAACATGTGCCCTACCCACTGATTACATAAACATGTTTTTGTGCATCCAGTGTGAAAAAGTACATATCTAAAGGGTTAACAGACTCGTGGAAAAGTGACAAATATAATGACTTATCTTTAGAATGTGTCAACATAAAATGAAACTTGCTCTATATGGTGACAACTCATTAGAGCTATTGCTGTAGTTATTTTACAGTTATTTTAAACAGCACTGCTGGGTAAATGCTACACTCCATATCCTCTGTCAAGGAGAAATCAATCACACAGTCCCTGGAGGAACACCAGCTGGCATCGGATCAGATTGTGCCATTTGGCCTTGTGCAGAGTTGACTATACTTTCCTTTCTCTCTGGCCTTTCAATCTTTAAATGAACGCCCCTTTTTTTAGGGGAGATTCCAGTCCAAAGGAAACACACAGACAACGGCTGCAGAGCAATGGGCCAACTGTTTATTCGTTAGTGGCATTTTACACTGATTGGGATGTGATTTGGCATCGCCGCTGGTGTTCATAGGAGAAGGGAAAAGAGAAAAAAGTGCATTAGCTGAATACAAGCGCCGTAATAGGCTTTTAAACGCTCTCAACTTATGCAGAGATAAATGAAAACTTTTAGTCAAAGACAAACAGGACACTCAACAATAAATCACCATATGGTGCGTGTCCAAGCGTCCACATTGCTCTGTTCATTCGTCATTCTTGTGACCTTGAGGGTGCTATGTTGCAACTGGCCAAAGCCATTCGGATAACATTAACTTTGTAAAAGATGAATGCACAGTGCACAACATGCTGAGGTAAAACAACCTTTAGACAAAAAGCATTCATTATGTATGTGTTGAATGTACTGTATATAACACTGTTGTTGGGCCAAACCTCGTTTTGCACAATGTTTTTTACAATTCCTAAAAAGTAGCAGTTTTGTAGATACCAAAGTTTCACCTGACAACAGCAATGTGTAACATAACTTCAATGGAATAATACAATGGAATATCAGCGCTCTAAAGTTTTTTATTGATTTAAAAAAAGAGGGGGCTAGATAAATGACACAAAAGGAGATAATTTTAAAGGTGGGCACACACAAACAGTGAAGGGTGCAAAGTGAACGGTCGTGTTGTTCTTTCATGCCGTTATCTGTCAGCGTGCCTCTCTGCGGGCTTTATTAAAAGGACAGATGCCGTGTAATTGTTTTCTTGTAATGTACGTTTTCAGGCCATCAGTGGGTCAGTGGCATCAATCACCAGACTCCCCTCTGGTGCTAGTTTAGAGGAGCCCGGTTGATGTGTTGAGCGAATGCTGTACACTTTGCCCGACTTCCTGTTGTTACAGCTGCAGAGAAATGACTTTATCTTTTTTTTTGTGCATGCCACCGGGGAAAAGCGCGTAGGTGAGGTACCGTAGAGAGGCCCAATCGCTCACTGCAGGCGCACACCTCTGGCATGCTCTTGATTACCAATAATGGGAGTGTGGTGCCAGATACGGATAGCATATTTCCTACATCCTTTTTATTGTTGTTTTGCATTGGTAAATTACACAACAAGGGTTCTGTTGTTCAGGAACAGATGCATAAAAATCTTTTTGCGGTCTCTGACTGTGGTTACGCTTCCATTACCCAAAAACACAGAGCTTAAAGCAAGTGGGAATTATTAGCTGTATTTTTTATTGTAAAGGACAAGTAAATAAAGTAGTTTTCTCACTTCTATCCTTCTGTGTCCCTCAGGAGTACACCATCGATGTGTTCTTTCGCCAAAGTTGGAGAGACGAGAGACTCAAGTTTGATGGACCCATGCAGGTTTTGCCACTCAATAACCTGCTGGCCAGTAAGATCTGGACTCCAGACACATTCTTTCACAACGGCAAGAAATCTGTGGCCCACAACATGACAACTCCCAACAAGCTCCTGCGGCTAGTTGACAATGGCACACTACTCTACACCATGAGGTTAGACACTGCTGCAAATGTTTCCTTTCTTTGTAAATACTCAATTAACCTAAAGAAATCAAAGAGATCGTTATCAGGAGAATATTACAGACCTTCAGGAGCTGCTATTCCAGGGCTGTTAGAAGTTACAAGCTACAGTTGTCTTTAAATAATCGTGTCAGTTACATAAAGCCCATTCCTCGTATTATGGATAAATTATTTATCATTTATTCAAATCTGCAGATGCTGACAAGAAGTAAATTATTTAGCTAATAAAATATTGACTTTAACCCATCTAACCAAACAATCTTTAGAACAGAACTGATAATGGAAAATCCTTTCCTGTCGCTTAGCCTCAGTGCCTTAAAGCTGCCCCAAAACAGAAAAAAAGGCTCAGCCACAAGGTCAGTATTGATTTCCAAGGGCTTACATGAAATGTTGAAAGAATTTCATTTTGTGGTCCCACATGACTAAAGTCAATGCGGTGGCTATTTTTCCAAGGCCAGGAAAGTAATCAAGCTCTAATGGCTGTGTTACAAGGACCGTCTTACTTAAGATTATCCGGCAGCAGTTAGGTGACAAATACAAAGTAGCTCAAAATGTAAGAAAAATATCAAAACTGAAGCTACATTTATGTGCTGTTGGAGCTGGATGGATGAACTCTTTTCTATTTTGTTTTTATGTGTGTTCTATATTTGTTCTCACAAGTAAAGCACATTTATAAGCACATATTGATCATGGGTGAAGTAAAGAGAAATTAAAATAAATTGATCAGGGTGCTGTAAGCACAAGAGTGTAAATCCGTTTAATCAACACGTCTGCAGCACATCAACTGACAAAGGCCTCTATTCTGCAATATTGCGTCATTATTTTTTTTAATGAGGTGAGCAGTTGCCGTCTGACAAAGCTGCAGCAGTTTTAAACAAAGTACTCCACTCACCACCTTCATTTCCATTAGAATAAAGCGCTTGATAAAGAGAGACCATTCACATCCTCAGGTGGGGTGTCATGGTAGTTGTATTTCTTCTTAATGAGGACAATCTAAGCACTTAGGATGCTTCAGATATGAGTAAATGCAAATTCTACTTCTCATATTCAGGGCCTCAGAATGGTTTGCTAAAACTGTTGAGGATCTATTCTTCATCCATTTCATCCATTTTGGTTTGATGTAGATGATGTTATTTGTCCAAAAACTGACTAGCCAGCTCTAGTTCATTAAATACAACGCTATGCTCTTTGCAGTTACAAATAACTCTATTTAGAAAAAATATATCTCAGTCAATATGTTGAACAGCCATCTTGATTACAGAGAAAACAAACTGTACAGATGCTGCCTGACAAGAACATCTTGTAGACTCTGTTCAAAGACTATCTATCTATTTTGATATCTGTCAGCCTAAAAACATTCAGTTTTGTTACTGTCAGAATGTCACTTTAGCTTAAATATGACATGAATTTAGCCAATTAATTGCCAGTTAAATGCCTTATGATACACACTGTTGCTCCTATTTGATTTATGTCATACATTATTGCATTCATTTATGTGGTGACTGAGGCACTAATAAGTGTTCAGGCAGTGCCAGAGAAAAACCATGATGGTAAAAAATGAATAAAGAATGTACAGAAATACTTACTAATTATTAACAATGAGTCGGAAATGGTGAGGTTTGAATACAATCTGTGGTAAGGGTCATGTGAAACATCCAATTTGGAGCCACGTAATGAGTTTTAAGGGGCACTGATGGATGACAAACACAGTGTCATACGTTTCCAAACTTTGGCAAAGGGTCAGTCAGTAACGATGCTGGCTATTTTTTAGATCTGAAATACCCCCAATGACCCAGTTTTGAACTCATGCGTGTACTATAAATGATGTAAGTAAGTTACAATAACCCAGTTCGTAGTCCATTTAGTTCACTGTTGGATGGTTTTATGGTTTGCTGCTTTGTTTTAACTCAGCAAATGTAATGTTGATTAAACTTGTATGAGTGCACTAATATGCTCCATTGCCCTGTTAACTTACAAAGCTCTTTACTAGCCACCTGACCAGTAAACCTGAGTGCATGACTGACAGGAGCCAGGCACTGTGTCTTTCTACTGTCTAGCATAAAACATTTCAGAACCAGGCATGGTTTTGGACCTTTGTTTTGCTTGTCATCAACAGCCAATATTCAGAGACTCATAAAGCAGTGGGCAGCCACACTGTAGCACCAGGGGACCTGCTCACTTCCAAAATCTGTCAGCTATTAGCCCAAATCTATAACGCTCTACTGTCAGAACCAAGTCAAACAAAGACACAACTCTGCATGCGCTAACCTTTCATACGGATCATGGTTACATTAGAGGGTTAAACACCTTCGAAATGAAATTCTAATAGGTTGTGTTAACATATTAAATAATCAAAACTGAAATCCACTGCTTTGTTATAGCACATAGATCTCTAGAAGCATTTGGAGGCCAGACTGAGACATCCTGTAGAATGTTATCATGAGTCTTTTCATGCTCCATGAGAGCACCCAGATTTTTATCCCCGACGTAATGCTCTGTTCTCAACACTGTACCCATGTCTCTGCCCCGTTTCAGATTGACCATTCACGCCGAGTGCCCCATGCACCTGGAGGATTTCCCGATGGATGCACACGCCTGTCCTCTGAAGTTTGGAAGTTGTAAGTACCACCAGATGGTCGAAACAACAGCTTTTAACACAGGTCCCAGTACAGAAACACACCAGTGATTGTTCTCTGCAGGCAGTAGGCACCTTTACCATTGAGGAAAAAAAAATCTGAGGATTCAAGCAGTGCACTTGACACAAGAGATCTGATACTAATGGAGTACTAATGTGCTAAAAGTGTCCTGCATGGCATGAACAACAAATATGATTACAGACGTTATTTGTCAAACACAAAGAACAGTGCTACAAGTAAAGTACAGTGGGATTCATCTGTTTTCTATAGTAACACTGATAAGTTCAAGGCAATAGAAAAATAAATACACCATTTCTCCTTAAAAATCCTCATTGGGATTTAATCTCCAGAGCTAACAACAACTTTGAATAATTGAGCCCGTCCCAACTGATAACACATATGGCGAATGAAAAGGCATACATTATTAATAACATACTTTTTTTTTCTTTTGCTCAGACGCTTACACCAACAACGAGGTGATCTACCTTTGGACCCAGGGAGACGAGAGGTCAGTGGCAGTGGCAGAGGACGGCTCAAGACTCAACCAGTACGACTTACTGGGACACGTCATTGGCAAAGAGACCATCATCTCCAGCACAGGTACTGAATTTCTGTTAGGACAGTAAAAAGAGGACCAGAAATAGGTTAAAAACTAGATCAGAAGTGGGCTGCAGTGAAACGCACGGGTCATAGTTGTGCCACTCTACAGAAAGCCTGCTTTGAATTTCATTTTCTTTTCTGTCCTTAGTTTGTTTTATCATCAAAAAATAAACATAATTTGCATTCCTTCCCTAAAATATCAACTCCTTTTTTAAGTTTTCTGAATAAATGTTAATTTTATATTTTTGTTTCTTTTTTTCTCACACTTTCTGAAGTTCCTGTCATTTTGATTCACTCTTTGTAATTTAGATCTGTTAGAAAATCTAAATTTAGGGTAATATGAAGAGAACCAGATGTGCTAGAAGTATCATTTTATTTTGCACTATAGCTTAAAGCTTCTTCAAAAATACTAAATTAAATGAAAATGTGCCAACATGTACTTTTGATTAAGTATTTATTTGATCTTAAATACTTCTTTTGAAAGATACTCATAAAACCTTTTATGTGTCACACTCAGTTTAATCTTCATTTCTTCACTGGGGCCTAAAGCTTCATATTGTTTAAATAGATGTGGTAACAATGTGAATGCTCGATGTGTAGACAGCACTAACAATAAGAATTTAATACAGTGCAGCTGTCTTTTGATGATGTAGTGATAGACTGGTAAATATACAATGTGTTTCAAATCCTCAGTGAGTAACAATGAAAACATCTCTAAAACTGCAGAATCCAAGTAAAGTAGTTGTTTTTCAAACGCAGCTTTGGAGAGTAGCTACACTGTCTGGTACTAATAAAAAGCAGAAGTCATAAGTAAGTTTTACACTGTTTTTCATTGGGGAGATGTAACCTCTGCTGCTCGCTCGTGCACTCATGCAGCTACAAAGACACTGAGATCTGTCAGACATACCCTGTTTTTGGAAACTGAACCACCATCAAAGGATTGCTGGACGACACCCAGCCTTTTTTCACAGGAAGCAGAAAGTGACAGCAACAGCTGTTGAAATAATTGCACCCATAGAGCTCTATAGAGAACATTTTGCTTTGAGCCTATCTTTATTGTTTTGGTGCCTAGTGGTACAAACACTTATGTCAAGTATTTCAAAAGAACAAGCCCAACTAAAGTCTTACTACAAGTACAAAAATTCACAGTGGATTCCAGATGATACCGTTCATAAAAAAGTGCTTTACAGTAGCTTCTGGATACAAGGAAAAACCTGATGGAGTTTAAAGAGAGTAGAGGGAGAGGGAGGGTTGAGCCAGTTCAGCTCTAGTTAGAATCTGCTCAGCAAAACAACACCTCAGGGAATGAAGCGCTGTTTTCTCATATCTGTGCTACACAGATTACAGGCATGGCAATGAGAGTTGGTGCTGCAGGGCTGTGAACTCTGTCATTGTGCTGCCATCAGCGGCCAGATATGTGCAGAAGGAAGCCTTCAATATCAAGTGGTCCCAGAGATGCAGGGGAATAGCAACGAGAGAGCAAATCAAACTGCAGATATTGTGAACTTGTAATTCTTTCTGAGCCAAAGTTGATAAAATATTCACATCTTTGTGAGCAAAAAAGCACAAAACACAAAGCTCTTTTAGCAGTAGATGTTTTTATGTTAAAGTCACATGACAATTTGAAAACAATAATGTTGGTTGTTGCATTGTATCTACACAGTTCTGATGAAGCTCCAAGCTTCAGTTCTGACTTTAATAAAAGTTACTTTTGAACTGGCCACAGCCATATTAATAATTATGTGTCTTTGTCTCTGTTTCTCTCTCTTCTCTCTCACAGGAGAATATGTAGTGATGACAACATATTTCCATTTGAAAAGGAAAATAGGCTATTTTGTGATTCAGACCTACCTCCCGTGCATCATGACTGTCATACTGTCTCAGGTCTCCTTCTGGCTAAACAGAGAGTCAGTTCCTGCACGCACTGTATTTGGTGAGTGCAAACTATGTCCTCATTCAACCCTAT
This sequence comes from Perccottus glenii, assembly GCA_024416835.2. Lineage (NCBI taxonomy): Eukaryota > Metazoa > Chordata > Actinopteri > Gobiiformes > Odontobutidae > Perccottus > Perccottus glenii. The sequence goes on along the minus strand of CM044561.2, from coordinate 14,679,819 downwards.
GACACTTTTATTCCACAGGCCTGGTCAATCTGTGAAAGGTAAAATAAAATCCACTTGATGCAGTGTGAGAAGATCCATGTTTAACAACTGCTGTGAAGAGCTCCCATGTTCATGTAATGCCCAAACAAAAAACTTTGTGGTTGTTTTTTCCTTTATGTCCAAAATCCCAAATTACAACATTTGATTAGAAATCTCAGAAAGTCCTATAGTAGTCCTCTTAAGAGGAGCCACTGTTTAATGAATACAGTTTAACCTATCCAGGCTTTTACTTCTAAACTAAATGCTAATGGAAAATATTTAGACACAGGTAAGCTGTACAAAAGCCATCATGGTATAATTATTATTGTTTGTCACATTTAGTTGTGCACTTGACCGTAGCCTCTCTGTATAACGCATAATAATGTGGAAACGCATTATTATTTTGTCTACATGTAATTTATTCACCCGTGCACACTTCATGTCAAGAACATTGTGTCTGCTTAGATCAGCTTCACTTATAAACAAGACTTGATGTACCCTTCCTGCTCGTCTTTAGTTTTTTGTTTTGCTACATAAGGTACAGAGTGCCCCATTGATGTTTGTGCAGTGATTAGCATTAAGAATGGGAAATGAAGCATACATCAGAAGAAGGAGCATACATGATACGAGGGCCATTGGAGAAGCAGCTACGTGCGTGCTAATTATGTGAACTAGGAAACAGACATAGATTTTGTTTTAAACTAAAATTCATCTCTGCCACATGTATAATGTCATTATGGGGACAGTACCTTCACATGGATATTGAGAATTACCCTAACATTTGCACCACGTGCCATTTGGTGGCATTATTACACTAATAATCACTTGTACTAATGAGTACAGACAAATCTACCTTCATCATCAAATATATAAACTACATCTTTTTAGAATAACAGCTCAGCTCTGTGGCCTCAAATTGTCCTCTATTTTTTTATAAAGGGTTCTAAAAATATATATTGAAAAAAAATATTTTAGCCGTTATGCATGTCACACACACACACACACACACACACACACACACACACACACAAAAGAAAAGTCTATTCTGTCAGAAAATAGACCCCATTATTCTTTTTTGTAATCTGTGACCTTCACCACTGAGTAAACGCTTCAGTACTGCACTGTCTATGTATTTTTATCCTAAAAAACATGGCGTCATATTAGGTAGTGGCTTTTATCACAGTTCATTTCCAATGACAATGAGGCCCTTTGTGAGTAATGAGCTTGTCTGTATTTCAGTATTCATTTCTGAGAGTCATTTGGAGAAGAATTAATTTGGGGCCATGTCACTTTATTAATATCTACATATGTTGTATTCAAAAGTGTTCACTGTCTTTAACCTTTGCATGAATCTTGTCTGACTGTCTTTTGCCACTGTTTGAGTATCTAATTTAAAATACATGCATCTGTATTCATATTTTGTATATTGTGGAGATTTTAAGCATTTCTGTGCCACTCTATTCTTTATAAACCTCAGCCTCTCAAAGAGGAAATTGACTGGGTAGAAAAAGTGTCTAAAATCTCTACAATAAAGTGACTGAGTTATTATTATTGATGGTTTTGTAATTTCCTGTGCATATTAAACATCAATTTTTTTGTACTGTATCCTTTGGTTTTATCCTCAGGGGTCACCACTGTCCTAACCATGACCACCCTGAGCATCAGTGCTAGAAACTCCCTCCCTAAAGTGGCCTATGCCACGGCTATGGACTGGTTCATGGCTGTGTGCTATGCCTTTGTCTTCTCTGCCTTGATTGAGTTTGCCACAGTCAACTACTTCACCAAACGCAGCTGGGCATGGGATGGGAAAAGAGAGGGCATGGAAATAAGGGTAAGTCACTCTATTTCAAATTATTCTGCAATATCAAAACACGAGGACACGCAACACCTGCAATTTTGCTTTTTATTTTTATTTAATAACATTTTTATAAATCTTAAATGCTACAAGAAGACAAAAGCTCCCATTTACTTTCATCTATAAAAACAGCATTATACAGACATGACTCATCAGTAGACAGACACTTATGTGCAGTGTATATGGTCACATGTGAGTACAGAGTGCAGACCAGGTCAATGCGCACTTTTAAATCAGTATGACACATATTCTCAGCAGCAGCAAGAAATGCACAAACTTACGCAGGTTCAGGTCTTGAATCACCAGCCTGCTCTTTTTAAGCCACAGGAAAGGACTTACAACTTTTAAGAACTTGAGAAGTAGATGCCATGTTCTCTACGTATGTGAATGTTTTTTGTAAAAGATACAGGTCAAATATACCCCCATTTAAAGACTTTGGAGAAGTCCCCTCACTGTTTGCAGAGGGAAGTTTGGAAACTGATAAAAGTGCCCTCCCTGCTTAAAGCGGACAGTGGTACTCTATTAGGAATATTGAAAGAGCCTTTATTTATTCATTAACAGCCAAATGGAACAGGGACAGCGAGGGCGGTACAAGCAGAAACTGAGGTAAACTTCCACAGACTCTAGCCCTGATTTAAGATGGCAGCATATGTATGTGCACATTATACCAGGGCTCAAACCTATTCCACACATTATAATTGAGCATTAGTAAAGTGGGGGTTGATTATTCAGGGGCATCACTTCAGGGTGGCATTTAATCTATTAATTACATATTTTTAATCTCTCAAACATCTGGGTCATTTGTGTCTTTGTTTATCGTTGCATCTAAAAATGAGAATCTAGTGCTCAATTTGGGGATAGTTTCTGTTTTGATAGAGCCGTGCCAAATGTTGATGCCGGGGTCTCTGGCTCCCCAAACAGAAGCTGTGCTGAGATTGCATAAATAAAACCTGACCCGACAAAGCTCTCATAATAATAATCTCAGCATGGAAATTTGCCATATTTCCAACAATGAAACAACTGATCTCATCAAATGAAACAGATTAGAGGGGGTGAGATGGTGTTTGAGTGGCCACGCAAACAAAAAATCAAATAAAAAAAGCTACAAGGAAAATGACAGACCTGTGGCTAAAGTGTGAAATAAGTGCAGAGCTGTGACAAATGAATGCCCGGAAAATAAGGTAGGTCCAGCTCGTGAAAGTGGAGCAACCTGGTGTTACTCCTACATGTCAGCCGGAGGCATACGACACGTCACAAGATTTGGTAATTCAAAATCTTTTGGCAGGGACCCTGCTAACACAATTTGTCTTCAATTTGTAACCTATTTATTTCGCTTCTTCTTTGTATATTTTTAGCATGGTATTCGTGTGGAGGCAAGCGTTTAAATTATGGAGAAGCGTGACATTTGATAACTGCAGTTCTCGAGACCACCTGTGGGGTTTACATAGTCGCACTGATTACTGACAGTCGGGAAGCACAAGCCATTGTATTTGCATTGAAGCACGCCTGCAGTATGCCTCTGAAAACAAAATTATGCATTATCTTTCCAGCCATTTAGCCCCTTATTCCCATTGATCGCCTTTTTAGGGGAACACAAGCCACGCTAAGGACAACGATTAATTGCTGTTAACCGAAGTGTAACCAGACCATTTTTCTCGCATATAATGGGCTAATACTCCACGGCAAAATTTAATTTTCAGGAATGTTCTTTTGGTCTTAAACCAATTTAAGAGTCCTCCCCTCATCCCTGTCGTGCTCAGGTGAATGAGACGCGGTAATTGCTGCCATTTCATTGCTGCCAACACTTCGATCAGCTGCAGACACAACATGAAAAGAAGAAGCAGCTTATCCCTTTCACTGCGACAGACAGATCTATCTCTGCAACTAATGTACACTAATGACACTTTGACACCGTTTTTACAGCGTGACATTTTGTCCTGAGTGATTGGCAGTCTTGCATATTGCTGCTACACAACCTTTTTAGTCAGTGGGGATCATTTGCGGAGGAAATCTTTTTTTCCTTCTTGCTTTTTTCCTCTCTTTTGATGCCTCGTCTTAATGGCAACAGCCTGGGCTGCATTCTCAGGGGCTGTGCTGAGCATGCAGTTGTCATGAAAGATAAAAAAGAATGGGGTCACTGAGGGAGACATGGCTCTTTCCCATCAGAGTCCCTGCTACACTGAGTCACTGTAACACATTAACAATACAGTGAACCAGTGAGAGGACAATGTATAAGGGAAGATTATAATCATAATTTCACCTCAGTAAGTCTTTCTGTCTTAAAAAACATTCAGTAATCACAGGCAGGGTTTGAGCCACCAGTCATATACAGGAGCCACCTTCTCTTTTAGCTCTGCAAAGGAAACTCAAAGAGGAGTCAATGTGAGCTCATTTACTTTGGTAGTTATGAAGTTTCTTAGCCTTTTTCTTTCTGTCTGTCAGATAACAATTCTGTATGACAAGCGATCCAGCTAATTAGCTCTCCATTCTGCAGTAAAGGTCTGCTTATTACAGAAATTAGTTGGTGGGTTAGAATAAAAGCCTGTGTATTCTCCTACACATGATTGTACACCACAGGGCCAGATTATATGCTGCATTCACCAGCGAGCTGTGTATTATCACATGGATTCACACCTGCAGCTCAAACCGCTCCATCTACAGAGACAATAGCTGATGAGAGAATAGTAGCGACATGGTAATTATCAATATGTATGTTCTCATGTTGACGTCATTTCAACAACAGAAAGATTCTTATGGAAGAAGCTAAAACGAGCTAGTTATGTTAAATTATCTTCTCCAACTTAAATAACTGATCCCCACCTGAGTCTTAAATGACTCAACTATTAATAATATGACACTGTTCATACAACAAGAAGCAACATTTTTAAAATTAATAAGTCAAATTGCTGCAACAATTAATTTAATTAATTAATTAGTTAATTTTCATTATTAAGAATAATGCTCAATCAAAAATTGTAATACAACAGCCTTCCCAAATACAATTCTGCTAACAAAAAAAGGCCATATAGACAATTCTCTAGATGTCAGGCATACATGCTGACTTGAGGCTATTAAATATGCCAACACCTCATGCTGAATCTGAAACAGGGACAGACTGTCACAAGGTCCACGTACACACACACATGCACACACTGGCCTCCCAGAGGCAGAACAGAAGCACATTTGGCCCAAGGATACTTAATCACATTCAAAACCAAATTCTGAGGCAACAATTTGCAGAAATTCTCACGACAAGGTCAATAACTGAATTGTAATTGGGGATATTTATGCCTACAGCCAAATGACTTTGAATAGAGCAGAGGAATCTTTGGCTGGAAGAGAATGATGTGCTCTGTCGCATTAGGCTCATAAAAACAAGAACAGTCTAATGTCACATACAGTTTAATAATTAGGCCAGTTACTAACCAGTCAGTTGATTTGTCACTTTATTGGGAGAAGAGATCACTAATGCATAGGATTAAAGACTAAGTTACAACAATTAAAGTCATACAAAACCTTATAGTAGTCATGAGCTTTTGCCACCGACAGAAGCCAGTTTGTGATGGAGAAGAGCCATAATGGTATGAGATGTGGAAGAATCAATATCTTGAGAAAGCATGTGGTTTTCCAGGGGGTATCAATAAGACCCTGACTCCAACTACAAAGACTGACTGTGGACAGAGCCCCCTAGGCAGCCCAAGGCTCACTATTCCTCTGTTAGCTTGCCACAGAAAGGGGTGTTTTGCCCTGCAAATTGTTTTTGAGACAAATTTACATTTTCTTGTCACATTTCTGCACCTTATCACCTTAAAGCTTGAAAAACTGCTTACTAATGTCACTGTGATGCCCACTTCTAACATCATCTACAGGTTGCATTTTCACAACACAGTTGTTTGCATAATTAAAGGCACTGGTTATGTTTAAGGCATTCATCACATGCACTGCCACATTTAAAGCCATCTCTGTGCTTCTTTTTGTGAGTGTATGTCAATTTTAGTAAACATTTGGTGATGGCTGTGTGTGAAGAGATTCAGAATGAAGCATTTGGTAGAGGAGAATAGGGAACATTAGTTATGCTGCTAATTAAAAAGATGGCGCTAAAGAAAGCAAAAGTACATGAAGCTGAAAAAGTAGAGCAAAAATTCAAGCTTGGCTCTGAACAAAACTCAAACAGGGGGCTGTGAAAGTGAAGCACTTTGGAGCATGACTTAGTTTTGGAGATGTTAAAGTGGCCACAGTGGGGATGCACACTGCATGCCACACCGGAAAGTAAATCTCTGCCCGGTGATCAATCTTGGTGCTCTACTTGTTCTCCTCACATTGCACTGCAAACTTTGAGGTTGACAGGTTCCTCTGCAGCAAGTTTAGCTGAGAGCACCAATTTAGCAAATAAGATTGTGTCTGCCGTACTATTACAATATGAGAGACAGTATAATTATTTTGCTCTGTTAGTGAGCGGAGGGCAGTTCCTCCAGCTAGTGTTATCACACACAGCCTTTGTGTTGTTTGTTCAGTCTCAGGCGGTGTGTCTACACAGGCCTGGCTGCTCTCATTGATTCCGTTTGTCAGACATGTTTACAGCCACTGTTGTTATTCTGTTTCAAATCCTGCTCTGTGCTGCTACTGTTAGCAGTATCAGGTGCCAGTCCAGCCAGGCTCTGCACTGAGACAACACACAATTGAACCTAGCATCTGTCATGAATTTTTATCATGACGTTTTTTTATAATTAGTATTTGTACTATAGAAAGTAGATCTGAATTGACAGTAGTAATAGTATTAAGTTAAAATAGTGTGTAAGTTGGGTCAATTTAATATAAGTGGTAAACTTTTTTTCTTTTCTACTTTTCTTTTCAGGAACCGTTTCAGGCTAACATGGCCAGGATTAAAGATATGGTTAGGCTTTTGTTTTGTTCTTGTGTGTGTCGTGTCTCGTGGTGTTGCTTCTATTTCCTCTTTATGAGTTCAAATGGAAGTATAGTAAAGTCTAGTCTTTCAGCTGCTGACACCCTTTACTTTACTGCTTTCTTTCCTTTCAGAGAAGAGAATCTACTGTTTTGACCAAAAAAGCAAACAACACCTTCAACATTGTTGGAACAACCTACGCTCTCAAAGACCAAGGTTTGACAACCATTTCCAAGAGTGCCACTACAGCATCAGCCAAACACTCCTTAAAAGTTGATGACCCTTACACAGAGGCAAAGAAGTCCTACAACCGTGTCAGCATAGTGGACAAAATTTCCCGCATAATTTTCCCAGTTCTCTTCTTCATCTTCAATCTAGGCTACTGGGCAACATACGTCAACAGAAAGCCTGCTATCATGAAGGCTAACAACCTAAATGGAATCTGACCAAATACCATCTTATTACTAGTGTGGTTCGAAGGTTGGAGTTTGCAGGAGGCTGTTCATCACATCTTTCTGAGTGTGTGCGCAAGTTCAAGAATATGTTCTTGAATGTTAAAGACGTCTGTTTTTCTTAAGAATTTTATATTTTGCACGTCCATATAGATGGAAGGCAAATTTTATCATACAATAGATTCATATGTAGTTGTGGACACTGGAGGAAGCGCATTTTCATGTCACAACTGTGTTGTGTGGTATTTCTTTCTTCAGCTCTGGCCCTTTCCCTGTTGTAAATAACCAAGTGTTCCTTTGCTGTATCTCAATTGCCTGCCATTTTGTAGAGTAGTCAAATTGTGTTTCCACTATGTTTTGACATGTTTGCACTTTGCTTATAATAAGTTTGAGCAAGCATGCGTTTGAAGTTATCATTGTAGATCATTACCAACAATGAGGTTATGATACATCCATCCAGTTAACATGCATGCACACACACAAGAGGCACACAGTGACGCATCAGAAAATGCCAAGTGAGCCATTCGATGGCAGTTTTACTGTGCACTAATAGCCGGGGGCAGCCAGTATGGTACCATAGAAACATAATTAATAATCATCATTGTCTGGCCTTCAGCTCACACTGAATCTCAAAAGACCAAACACTTTTATCTGGAATTTCCCATCTCATAAGTGTGCCTGTACATTTTCTTGTCCACTGGATCTTATTGTTTTAACTGGCGGAGTATGTTCAATGACAGAGAGTGCCTTGGTGATCACACACACCATACAGAAAAAGGCTTTGACACAGTAATACTCACATTACAGGACACACTTAATGCACAAAGGTCTGTTTGTATATAACATGGAGTATGTAAATATACTGGTGTCCACAGGCTCACCACACTACATTTTACATTTAGTCATTTAGTAAACGCTTTTATCCAAAGCGACTTACATTAAGCTTCCATTCACCAGTGTTACACTGGAGGCAAGGTGGGTTGCCCAAGGACACAACGACAGTATGAACTGTGGGGAGAGCGGGAATCGGACCACCTACCTTCCGGTTGAAGGAGGACTGCTCTATCACTGAGCCACTGCGGGGCTACACTTAAGTGGAGCCCCACCCATCCAAGCCAAGTGTAAAACTGCCCATTTGTGTTGAACAATGGAATAAAGGACACAACATATTCAACAAATATCAATATCATGTGCATTCATGTTGTGCTGTCTCTATGAGCCCAGCAAACCTACCACCATTACCTCAGACTCAAGTTTGTTGGAATTTTTATTAATTTTTTTGTGTATCAAAGACAGGCACACTTTGTTGTGTCTTTTTTCTTTAAATCAGTATCTGCAGCCATTATACCTTTATAAGCATTTCACTCAACTTATGTTGTATTAATGAACCTATTGTGTTAAAGTGTTTGGTGTTAACTTTATGGTCTACATATATATATATATATATATATATATATATATATATATATATCATTATTAATTTGAATTGAACAACAAAAGCCGCTATGTCTTATTTATCCATGCTTTATTCAAAGAGACACTTCATCACCAGAGACTGCTCAGTTTAATGAGATATGTCCCAATTGGAACCTTCTCTGAATTACACCAGTTACAGTTTGTTTTCAATTGTTTGTTGTTTTCAGTTTGTCTGTGACATTGTTTGGTGTATTAACTTATTTTACTATACGTTATATATATATTTCTATTGCCGTTGTTTAGACACATTTTGCATTTTTTTGTCTGTCTTTGAAGATTAGTTTCTGTTTCGGTCCTCCTACATGCTGTCCACTATATCAGTAGTAGGCATAGGTAAATGACTGAACAGTGTTGTGGCCTCACTAAACTTGTATTAATAACCTGACCATGTACAATGTATCAGTCATAGGTTAATGCATGACAATCTGTTCACGTAAATGTCTGCAACCTCAGTAATGGTGTTTGTCACACTGACTATGGCTTAGAATCAATGTTTATGTAGTTCATCATTCTTACTCATCCTAACGTCAGCAGCATTGACATGAACACACATCTATAAAGGACTGGTGCATATTGATGTGATGCTAATTTAGGGCTGGCAGAAAGATCTGAAAGTGTTTTACCCTCATTTGGCTCTACACAGATTTAAGCAAAGGTCCAGCTTAGTGCACAAACTGGAATAACATGGATAATTTGTGCTATTATAATTAATGTCTCTAAAAATAAACATTAATTACAACTAAATAGGCTATTATTAAATATAGTCAAAAAAAGATTGCACACTCACAACATTAAGAATAGATGTCTTTAACGGTCATCTTAAGTGAAGATGTGCAGATGTAGGATGCACTTGTCTTTGTGTCTGTGGATGGCAAAAAGGAGCAAAGACACTTTCAGAATCACACAACCATCACCTCTGTGGCTCAAATATTGTTAGTCTGGGACATGACAACTTCTCCAACAAACACATTTTACAAACCAAACTACAACAATTCTGAAATTTCTGTGTTAACTCAGTCAAAGGAATAGTTATTCCTTTATTATACATTTGAGATCATTGTGTTCATTTATGTTGCTGTTTTTCATGGAGTCATTTTTCCACAAAAGGCCAGAGTGAGCCTCAGCAAAACCAGCCATTCAGTAAGATACAGAATATTAAAAGTATAAGTATATTTATGCTATACAGTAGCATTAAGAATTATATGTTTTATATGGCATAACCTGTACAGCACTGATGCAAATCTCTGGATGGATAGAAATCTGTAGACAAATAGAACATTTTAATTAATTATTACAGAATAAAATGACTGCACCAAATACTGTAACTAAGTTGTGAATTTGTAGATATTGTGAAATTGATTCCAATAGTTTTAATTCAATAGTGAATATGGATGTCATTTAATTTATTTTTACATGGGATAATTACTGCTGTCTTACATGGAGCTCTGTAACACTTGGTGTTATAGTATTTGTAAATGTACAGTAGAGATCATATCCATGGAGCGGTACCTTGTGCACTCTTCAAACCTAACTGTGAATTAGCAGCATCTGCAAGCAGAGTTGTACACTGTTTTCTCTGTCCAGCAATTTCACTGCATGTCCATATGCATCGAGAGATCAAAGGCTTCAGCAAACACAGCTCCAGGAAAGAGGACTTGGCGTTTTGTTGGGAACTTGCTCTCTGTATGCTCCGCAACAAGACTCCATTGGTCGCCTGCTCATTGTGTGCTTACTGTATGAGATGTTGCAAATGGAAAAGGGGATTAAAAAGATGTATTTGTCTTGGAGTTACAGGGCCCTTCTTGGTCACATTTAAGCCTCAAACATGCAAATATTCAAGATGGTGGGATCTATTGACTGTGCAAAACAAGACTGTGCATGCAACATATTTGGTTTGTGGTATTTAGATGAGGTTTTGCCATTTCCCATCAGTGAAACTGCAGTGACAATGTCCCTGCACATAACAAAAAAACTGCCAAGATACAATACCTTTCTTAAATGTGCACATTTTCATGAGCTCGTGTTTTAGAGATCAAATGTTGTGCATCAGTGTCACAGTTACATAACTAAACTGAGTTTGTTTACTATTGTACAGAGATTTAAACATATAATTTTCATGGTAACTTCAGGTTTGGAGTTAAAGACTCTGATGCTGTCAGAGCCACTGAGTAAATCTGGACTACTGTGGTGGTAAAAAGAGTAACATTTTGCTTTTACAGAAACATGTTAATATGCTTTATAGCTGCACCGGTGAACTCTAGCCTGAAGGTGCAGCAACATTTCAGCCATTTGACCTAGTAAGAGAATTAGCATTATGGATAAAATCTGCAAATATCAAAAGCCCGTCTGCAACACTGCCAAGATTCGTCCCTGAAGCTTTGAATTTTTTTTATTTTATATTTTTTTGTAATAACATTTTACTACCTGAGGCAAAAGACTTTAAAGTGCACATTACAGAGTCTGTTAATAAACAGGACTGTGCAGTTGTCTAGTGACTTCGAAGGCTACTGTTGCTGTCTGGCTGCAGTCCAGTTTGACTGCCCATGGGTGCCTTCAACTGCACAGGAACGCCATTATGTTTAAAACTAAATGCTCCATTTTTCTCAGCTTGCCAGGGAAAATTGAGCTCTCTCAAACCCCCCACATGGACATACAAGGCTGTTTGCTTGCTTGTGCTTGCTATAATAAATTAAACAATCTATTATAGATTTAATGGCAGTTTTTTTGTTTTTTTATACCACTACTTCTAGGGCAATACAGTGCTTGTGTGCTGCACCAGTGTTGTGCTTTTTGCCTCGTCTCAAACTGAAAAAATAGACAAACATTTAATGAAATAAAAGCCGTAAATAACCAAGTGAGCGCCATGTTTAACTGTAACTACCATTCAGTTTACAGAGGCAAAAAAAAACAAGGAAAACCACAAAGCATCTGAACCTATACCCAAAATACACATACTTAAATTATTGACTTGATACAAAGACATGAGACATATGCCCCCAACACTCACAATATATGATTTTCACACTAGCAGTCGCATAATGAGATTATTTTTACATGATAGAAATGCTAACTTAGAGCCATTGTAGAACCAGGTAACCTCAGTGACAGATTAGCAATGGATGCTAATGCTAAAAAAGCAAATAGGGCTAAAGTGCATCTTTCTGACCAGATTTTAGTATTGTGAACTTCTCGCTAAATGAAACGCAAGATGTTTTGAGAGGAGAAAGCTGTTGTTGTTGTTCTGTTAACAGGCAAATCCCGACAGGCATAAAAAATGTCCCCTACTGTTTTTAACCTCTGTTTACATGTTCACCTTTCTTTTATTACTGGCTATTTGTGGGGCTACTGATAAATTGTTTCCATTCATTTATCTAGAAGTTGCTGCTCTTTACAGTGAATAAAGATAAAGTCCTTTAATGTGTGTGTTAGTGTGATTGAGTGTTTGATAAAATACACTGCTGTTAAAACATACCATGAATGATGCAGTCCAGAGATGTTGGCGTAATAGACAGATCAACCGAAAGCCACTTGGGAGTCTGCAATCTCAGACTCACACGAGGACACCATACTGCAGTCAGTGGCTGAACGCTTGTAATGCAGTCAGGCTTACTCACATTTTAGTAATTCCACTCTGGTAGACTGGAGGTCCTAACTGAATACAAGCAATTCAACGTGAGTTCACATTATTAAAATGTAATATTATTATTGGAAAGGATAAATTCAATGGTGACAGTAAAAAATCCGAGTTAACAAAAACTACACTTCACTTTGGAGGTTAGGTGGACTGATCACTGTTATGAGGATGTGCAGTTACTATGACTTCAGGCTCCAGAATACAATTTAGTTCACATTTAAAAGTACGACAAGGCAGATTATATAGGGCTATGAATAAACTTTGTCATTCTTTGAGCATGCGGATGATTTGGCAGTTAGTTCAGTGAGTCAGACATCTTTCAGTGGCTTACTGATGTCTGACCTTTAAGCCAATGGATGTCGCTCACAAGGAAGTATAATTAACTGTAAATGAGGCAATTGCTTTGGAGCACCTCCTTTCCAATTTGCCTGTCTATTTCAACCTAGAGCCTCATGCTTCATATTGGCATGTAGTTGAACAACTCATTTGATTTACTAGTTTTTCCACTAAAGAATGTAACACACAAGAGAACTATGTGCACCTAGCCCTCTTTAGCAGGCCCTCTGAAGGTTGGTCATAGTTCATTATTCATGCTGAAGAAACTACAGACATTTTTCTACTATTAAAGGATTATTCTAGGTACTGGTCCCCTGCAGGTCTGCCACAAGGCCTTTAGTGAAGAGGCTTTGTTGTTATTATTTAATTCCTACAGCAAAGACAATTATGTGAACGGTAGCCTACTGTTTACTTTAAAACCAAATTCACTGAAAATTCATTTTTCACATACCGAGTAAAACAAAGACTTTAATTATCTTGCCAATAGCTGTAACTAATGAAAACAGTAATTTTCAGCATTTAATAAGAGATGAGACTGTGTTCCTGTGGAATGTGCTAATTAATTGAATTCTGTGCAGTGGTTGATGAAATGATGACTGGGGTAACCGTACCATAACTAGTTAGGTTTTACGTATTATGAGAAATGCTGAACATTGTGTAACTTAAACCAACAAACACTACCAGTCAGTGCATCTGTTATTAAAGTTTATTACTCAATAAAAACCTTATTATGTCTTTTTAACTTTCTTTATATTTATCTGCTGTCTGTTTTTAATTATTGCACCACAATTCTGTAATAAAGTGAATAATGAAATGAATGAATGAAATTGAATTTGTTCTTAACTTAGATTCCCTGTGCATTGGTGTAGTGCTATTCCAACTCAAGTATACAAAGCAAAATTACAATATTTAATTAATTGAATTTGCATTTTAGACGTGACATTGTATTTGCCTTATAGAGAAGACAGCGCCTAGACCTCTGCTGATTCTTTAAGCATACAAGGAACAGATGGACTGGTCCAAATATTACAACCGGGCCATTCATCTGGTTTTTGACACTGTGCTCTCCTGCTGGGACAAGTGAAGACCCCTTGGCCTTGTTCAATCAAATTAATTTGTGTTGAGTGTGACAGCAATGTTGACAGCAATCTTTTGCCTTTTGTTTTTTTCTTTTTCGGTCATTTAACAGATAACTAGCTGAATAATTTCAGTGAATGCATTTTAAGATGGCGTATCCAGTTCATCTGCCTGACTCTAATATCACCAGTTGAATTGATTAGTGAGTTGAAATTGACTATGCTGACAGGTTTCTGTGGCAGTTAGCGTGCAGGCAGTAATGCTACATTACATTAGCTGTGGAGTGGAAAACTCAAATGCCCTGCAGCCACTGTTGAGTATCCTCATGGAGGAAGCAAGTCGACAGCTGTACTTGTCTTAGGGAGAATGAAACGACAGTGGAGCAGTAGAAACAAAAATGATGCAGGGAGAGAAATTTTTAAAAGGTGATGAGGGGAAATGAAATACAGCATATTGCAGGTAATAAGAAAATGGACCGTCCCCATATTTCAATAGTGCTACTTAATATTATTGCTGGAGGATTAGATTGTAATAAGTTGAGATACATTAACATATTACACAGAAATACAGCACTCCACTTTTCCTGCTCTGGAGTCGCATATTGCTTCCTGCAGGTAACGAGAGTAAGCTTTTCTTTGACCTGTCTGACATAAATAGATCAAATGTAATTCAGTGAAGCAGGCATGAATATTCAGTTTGGATAGTGCCAACCTCTTCAGTTTGGGTTTTATCATATGTGCGCCTAAAGTCAGCCCACATTACATCTCCTGAGACGATACCCCGGCATACTTACCCGTTCATCTCCCCCACTACATCCCCCAGGAGATGCATGGATGAGCAGGCTGATTCTCCTTGTGGGGTGTACCCCATGCATGACTGATGTTTAGATTAATATCCTTGACTGATTCTTGCTTTGCGGTGAAGAGGAGTATAGCCCTATCAGAGCCCAGCCACCCCCTCAGGAGCCCATTGATTTTTCACACCAAACGACCAACACAAACCTCATGGATTCATTAAATACTTGTTATGTATGTTTAGATTCTATCTCCCCAAAACCTTACAGCAAATATTAAACAAAAAATCCCACCTTTTATTTGCTGAACTGTTGCAAGAGGTTAAGTCAGACACAACATAGTGATTTATTCACTATTATATTAAAACCATATTAATGATATGTACTGACAAAATAAAGTGTAACAAAAATGTGGTGTAAATATTTGTAAAATGACAAATTGTAATCCCCACTAAATAATGCTGAACATTGCTTTTAATTGTAACTTTTATCACACTCCACTGGCATTAAATTACTTCTACTAGTAAAAGTACCAAGACTACTTTAGACTACTTAGTAGAGCTTTGAGTACATTCACACATACACTTACCCAATAAAACTCAAGTGATTTGACTGCTTTCATTTAAACGAAATTGAAAAATGGCAATGTCGCCCCTTGTGACTCACACAACAATTAGAAAAGACTTGTACATTGTTCCAAAATTATTTAGTTGCAATAAACTGTGAGTAATCCTAAATGCAGTTGGCATATAAAGTATCTTACAGGCCCACGTTACAAACAGCACTGAGAAGGTGTTATAGTCTACTCAGTCCCATGCATCTCTTGCTGTATGTTTGTGTCAGAGATAATCTATTTTATATTTAAACAAGAGGTTGATTTAGTTGTGACAACACTTGGCAATTTTTTTTTTCCAAAACAGAAGCTGGTGAGTGAGCTGTAAATCCTAATGCTTTTGGAATAGCTTTGAGCTTAAAAAACTTAAAGTAAAGCACTTAGGGATCTTCAACTTGACATACAACCCAGTAAGAGTTTTTTTTCCATAAACACACATATATGTATATATATATATATATATATATATATATATATATATATACAATAATACAATAATAACATTTAAACGTAATAGAATAACTGATAAATAATGGAAACAAAGTTTTTTTCAAGACACATACAGATGTCGATTTGAAGTATTACAGGCACTAAAATGTCTGCAGTGTGTCTCGAAAGCCATGCTGCTGCCCTTCTACCCCTGCAGCTGTCCTGTCTCACTTTTCTTCAATCCTCAGCTAATTGGCCTCTTTCCACCTTTTTTCTTCTACAAAGTTGCCCCTGCCTGGCCATCCCTTCTTGACAAGTCCAGCATCGAGAGCCTGGAGACCAGCTCGAGCTCATATCCCTCTGGATCAAGTGCTGGGAGGCCATATGATCTTTAGCCTCCTCCTTGCTCATCTCTACATTCTCCAGCAAGACCTATAGGCTTAACCAACAATAGCTTGTAAACTGTACCCTAACAAATAATATTATGATTATGTTACAAATGTTATTCCCTCCTGCTACCAAGCAAAGTGGTTCTGGACAACGTCTCAACACTGATGCTTACCTGTATTCAGGCCCAGCACTAAACTCCACTGATACCATTAGATCAGTGTGTGGCTGTTTTAAAAAGTGCCAATTTTAGGCCAACTGAAAAGTGAGGGTGAAACATTAGATGCATCTCAGTGCTGTGATACATTCATTTTTTCCCGAAATTTTATACCAGTGTACAAGTTCTACACAGCCTCTTCCTGCCTGTAAAGTCTGTTTGCCATTGTGAAGTACATCCCAACCCAATTAGTATAAAGCATGCATACGTCATTACCTCTTTCTATGATGGAAAGAACGTGCCAAACAGCAACATGGGAAACCATCATGCAAATTAGTTCTCTGAGGGGTTTTGTTGTTACTGGCAGCAGGCATGTTTTGTTGTTTTATACATCAATTGAGAATTGCTGGCTTACAATTCCTATTTGTCTTCAAAATAAGTATTTGGCAATTCTTCTAGGATGATTGGAAAAGTGTTATAAAGACCTCTTGCTGTGACAACTATTTGAATAAAATATATGAAACATAAAAATCCTCATTACATTAAATTAATAAATGTGGCAATGCAGTAGAAATATAATAAAAGGAGAGGATGTGTAAATTGTCAACAACAGTAAAGGTATAAGACGATCAAATGTATAATGTAAATAATGTTTACATTTTAATCACTAGGATATAATATAACCATACTGAACAATTGAATGAATAAAAAAATTGTAATACAACACGTATGGGAACATCCGATTCTACGCGAAAGCACCCTCACGTGTGATTTTAGGAAGCCCACATTTTTAACTGTCAGGCAGCAAAATAATTCAATAGCGCTTCAAATGGTTCAAGCTGATCGCTAAAGTAATTAAAGTGAACTAAGTTAAGTAACTCAAACATAATAACCCCAAATATACATAAAATATCAAAACATAATAGTGCCACTATTGCACTCATCAATAACCTCATCACGCTGCACAGCCTGGGAGAACAAATCCAGGGGGAGAAAAACATGTTTTCAGCAGGCTGGGTTGCTATGTGCTAACGCGCTATACACACAGCACAGCTTTGAAGCTTATGAGCAAACATTCCTGGCAGTGAGTTAATAGCCTGGGTTAGCGCTGTTTGTTAAGGAGGAGAGAGACTTGCCCTCTTCGCGACCACCTCTTGTCAGATGAGTTTTTGCATGTTTTAGGATCCGGAGATAGCTCAGTTTTGTAATTGAAGCTATCTGAACACATCAAGGCGGTAGATAGGCTTCATGTCTACCTCTGTGCCACAGGACGACTTACGAAAGAGAAATCTTGCAGTTCATGTTTCGTCAAGAAGTCGGTGTGGCGTCTTTTATTCCGTCTTGTTCGTATCTTTTCCAACACGAGAAGAGGAATATGTCCAGATATAACATATACAGCCTGTTGGACTGGGTCTATGGCGGTGTGGACCCTAAGTTTGAGGGCAATGGGGGGCCTGAATGTGCCGCCTTTATTGCCCCCCAACAGCGGTTCATTGAAACTCTGTTCATCACCCTTATCTCTTTGGTGGAGATTGGCGTGGCGTTGAAGAAAATAAACCTGTCCAAAGAGCTGAAAGTGGTCGGGAAGGACTGTGTTAAGTCAAAGGAGGACAGTTTGGGCAAGAACCTGTTGCTAGTCTTTCTGTGTATGACTTTTGGAGTTGAAGTAGGGTTCAAATTTGCGACCAAGACTGTTATATATCTGCTAAACCCCTGTCATGTCATGACCATGGTTCAGGTAAGAATAACACACCGCGGCCTTGCCTTGGTTTAGTAGTACGTGTACCTGCTCTCACTGTTCTGTTCTTTAGATGTAAACCAAGAAGCAAATATTGACATCTGATACACAGTAGCGTAAAACGGTGATGTTTCAGGCACTGTGCCTTTATTGACTTTGGACAAATACTCAAACATTTGTCATTTATATTTAGCCTAATTCTCAGCATCCTCTTATTTTAACAACAATTGTAATGTTTTAAATTGTACTTGACTTTGACACTTGAGCAACTTGGGCGTTTCTACCAACAGGTCTATTACAGGTCATGGTTATGTCACTGTGTTTTAATGTTAGTGACACAAACATGAAAGGTGGAAAGCACTTCTGACTGATATATTTGAAATTCTCCATAGTTAGTGCTGATGGATTGGCTGCTGAGATTTATATGGTCTGATGGTGGTTGAAAAATGCCCTTGGTGATATGTGTGACCAAGGTTAAGGTGATGTACAGTGAACATTATTCATGTTTCATTGGGGTTAATGGCAAAGCAGGACATGGCAAAGGAAGTGGCACTCCCTAGGGCCTAGAAAACAGTGAGCTTCTTGATTTCTGTGTTAGAATGTGAATTCTTAAAAATACGCCCATGTTAAAGGAAGTTATTTGTTAGGGGGTTGAGTCTTGGACTGAATAGTTTTGATAAGTAGCTTTTACAGGAAGTGTGTGGTAATGGTGTTTGTGGTGGCTTGTTCTTTAAAAGGGCAAAATGGGATTCTACATTAATTAGTAAAGATAATTGCTGACAATGATTAGGTTTCTGGTTCTTCTGCTCTAGCACTGACATAGGCCTGTAGTCCACCCACGAGCCTCTCATTAGAAGATGGGTGTGGTACAATTTTGATCCATAAAGCCAGATGGGAATTAAAATGTAATTAACAAATTATCTGCCTTTCTTTCCTGGGCCTTTTGGCTCACAACCCCACAAGACAAATGGTGTGGCTTCCAGCCAAACAGAGTTCCCAGACGAAAAGAAAATGATATGTGCATAATGTTGGTTTAAAAAACTGAGGAAAAATCTGAGTTTAACTTTTATCTGTTTGAATAAAGGCTGAACTACAAATGCCCTGGAGAAAAACAACATAGTGTTCCTGTGAAAATAAAAAACTAAATGACTATTTGATCAGTGCTACATGAGCGATCTCACTGGAGGTGAAGATTTTGGTGTCCAATGACTGATGACTTTTTGTTTTGTGTCTGACAACTCAGACATTTGTGTTGTTCTCTGCATGGATCAAGAGTGGACACGTTAGCTCGCTGTCAAACCAAAATAGCGGTTGTCTGTTTGGTCAGTGTATTGCCATGCATATTTATGAGTTCTTCTGGATATTGTTCAGCTAACATAAACCTGAAGTGAGGAACACTTGAGCTTATATTTTATGCCTCTAGTGGGATTGATCATTAAATGCATTTTATCCAACATATGCTCAATCTGCAAGAAAAATCTAACTTTGGCAGACTATATTTGTCTAATACAGCATAAAAAACAGACCGTTTGTATCAGCATTTAGTTAAATATACATGCCTTATCAACTCCAGGATTAACGCCAACAAAAAAGATTGTTGAGTCAGTCATTTAGATTACCCTGAGTACGATACTATTATTACTTTATTGTGCCACATGTAAAAAGGAAATGTGGCTTATCAGTAATGAGTCTGAGAGTTGGACTAGTTTATTTAGGCGTGACTACAGTATATACAAGAAAAGGTTAAAGCAAAGGCATCTGGACTTGGTTTTCCAGGTGAAGACATTTCAGCTTTTTTCCAAGAGACTTTGTCAATTCTAAAGTCAACTGGTAAGAGAGCTGGTTTAGGTTTCAAAACACTGTGGGCAACAAGAATCTAAAGGCCACCCCTCTGTTCAGAGAAGGCTTTTCCATTTTAACAAATATGGTTTACTTCACCCGTCTCTCTCATAAGGGATAACTACACCCTTCCCTTTGTCTCTGGCTCCTGTCTGTTTGGTTTATGTGCCCTCTTAGTTTTGTTGAATGTCCATCTTGGGTATCCAGTCTCTCAGGGCTTCACAGATGTGTTGTTCTTCTTTCCGTTTACCTTCTGAGGTTGTGTGCACCTCTTCTGCTCTGTGCTGAAGAGTCCTGATGACTCCCAGCTTGTGTTGCAGAGGGGGGTGGGAATCAAACAGTAAATATTGATCTGTGTATGTCGGCTTCCTATAAACTTCTACTTGGAGAGTCCTGTCCTCACCAATAACCACTGCACAGTCTAAGAAGGCCAGGTGGTTGTCTACTTGATGTTGAAACTTGATGTTCTTGTCCACTGTGTTGATGTGTTCTGTGAAGGCTTCTACTTCCTGGGTTCTGGTTTTGACCCAAGTGACATAAACATACCTGAACCAGTGACTGGGCACTGCACCTGGGAAAGAGACCAGAGCTCTGTTCTCCACTTCCTCCATGTACAGGTTAGCCACAATCGGGGAAATTAGTGATCCCATGGCCCAGTTGTGTTTTTGTCTGTAGAAGTTACCTCTGACCTGGAAATATGTAGTGTTTAAACATACCTCCAAGAAACTGCAGATGTGGTTTGGGGTGAGGTTGGTCCTGTCCTGTAGAGATGTGTCTCTTCCTTACAGACAAGAGTGCTCCATTGGTGAGTATATTTATTTATATAAAGAGGGATGTGAGTAGTGGAGTTCCTTTCTTGTGAGTTTTTGGTAACCCGTTTATATATATATATATATATATATTATAATTTTTATTTTTTCAGGCTTTTGTGATTCAGTTGAGGCTTGATAGCATCAGGAAGAGGGAAATATGACAGTATTATTTCACAACCCTGTAAGGAACCGAAGTCAGTTTGTTTTATTGTAACTAAAATGCAGAGACAGCACAGTGAAGTTGGTTTGCTGTCATGCAGATTGTGAAAACTGCACTGGAAGATCCTGATGACAGACTCCGGGGTTAGAAAGTTAAACCCATTCACTTGGCACTCATTAAATTGAAGGTCAGATTCTTTGCGAGTTCAGCAGACTTTGCGCATGGTGGCAGAATTGGCAAAAACAGCAGTAAACGCACACAGCAGGAAGAGCTCTTTCAAACCAAGTTTAATAGCAGCCATCTGCAGTGTTCGCTCACTTTAAAAACCACGGAATACAAGCAGACAGGAAGCATATTGTAGATGGAAAGAGATAACTCGCACATATACGCTGTCTTGCAACTTCACTAAACCAAAGCATTTCAAAAGTATTATGACTGCTTTCTCTGGTGGTTATAAGTGTTTTTAGCATCTGCAGACACCACAGACATTATTGGAGCTGCTCTGGAGCTAGCAGCAGCAGCAGTACCCACAACAGAGCAGAGTTAGAGAAACATTTATTCCCTTAAATTCAATTTAGCGATTTGGCTATTTTTGACATTTTCCAAAATTATGAACTGGAATTAATTTGATATATTGCCCAGCCCTAGTCAAAATATATTTATAAACACCTAATGTATAACAGGTTCCTGTGAACTGGCCCCACCAGTCAGACCAGTGTTTAGGGATTGTGATTAGTATAACTTCTACTTTCCTTGTGGTTAAAATACCAATGTCAGGTCCAGTGCTTGGCCTTGTTCTACTGTGCTTCAACGCAGCACAATACTTAGACTAAAGTGCTGCGTTGATGTGATCTTTGTGGTTCTGCTGTATTAACAGGTGAAAATGGACCAATCCATTCACTGTGTCACTGCATCGAACAGATTGACATGTGGATGCAAAATAATTTTCTCCAACTGAACAGAAACAAGACTGAACTAATCATCTTTGGGCCACAGAAACAAAGAGAACGTGTCAGCAGTCACCTCGAGTCTCTTTCTCTAAAATCTAAAAACCAGGTTAGAAATCTAGGGGTCATCATGGACTCAGACTTGAATTTCCACAGTCACATTAAGTCAATTACATCATCTGCATTTTATCACCTTAAAAACATTTCCAGAGTCAAAGGGATGATGTCTCAACCAGACTTAGAGAAACTTATCCATGCTTTTATCTCCAGCAGGTTAGATTACTGTAACGGCCTGCTCACTGGTCTCTCAAAACGAGGGTTAAGACAGCTGCAGCTTATTCAGAACGCTGCTGCTCGGGTTCTAACCAAAACCAGGAAGTACAACCACACGCCAGTTTTAAAATCTCTGCACTGGCTTCCTGTTGCTCAGAGAATAGACTTTAAAACAGCACTGCTGGTTTACAAGTCTCTAAATGGTTTAGCACCAGAATATATTTCTGACATGCTAGTTACTTATGAACCTCCTCTGACTCTGAGAACATCTGGGACAGGCCTTCTGCTCGTGCCCAGAGTTAGAACTAAACAGGGTGAAGCAGCGTTTAAGTTTCATGTGTTTTTTCTCTGCACTCTTCTTTTTAATTTTTTTTAAATTTTTTAATTGTTTCTTAATCTAAATCTTGTAAATTGTCTTTTATTCCTGTAAAGCACTTTGAGTTACCCAGTGTATGAATTGTGCTATATAAATAAAATTGCCTTGCCTTGCCTTGCCTTAACGCAGCGCTTGTGTAGTCCAAGTTTCCAAAACAGGAGGGTGTTATTCCCACTTTGGTTTGAAATACAGACTGACTTAGTTAAATAGTTTAACAGTGTTTAACACTACACAACTCAGGTTAGCTGACTTTTTGATAACGAGCAAGATAATACCATCCATCATTTTCTGCTTATTGAGCAGGCCTTGGGGGTTGCAGTCTAAGCAGAGGTGCCTAGACTCCGTGTCATAGGTCTTCCTGGGTCCTCCCCCTGGTGGGATATGCCCAGAATGCCTTCCCAGGGAGGGCATCTGGAACAGACACCAAAGGCACCTTAGCTGACTCCGCTAGATGTTGAGGAGCAGCGGCTCTACTCCGAGCTCCTCTCCCTATCTCTAAGGGTGCGTTCACACTTGCTGTGTTTGGTGCGGTTCAAACAGACTCTGGTGCAGTTGCTCTGTAAGCATGGTGCACTTGGATAAGTGTGAATGCTCCACACAAACCCCAGTGCGCACCAAACACGCGCTCCAACACCCCTCTAAAACAGAGGTCTCGAAGTGCTTCCAAATAATCTCTGGTACGGTTTGATTTAAGTGTGAACCCCACACGGCCATAGACCAGCCCAAACAAGAAGAGCCTCATTGGCAACAAAAACATCAAGTTATGCTTAGTTTCAAGTTTGGAAAAGAAAACAAACCAAAACCATATTGTCCAACTAAAGCAATGAGAAGCTAAAATGACATACTAACCTGCCTTGTTAGCATTTGGGTTAACAGCACCATCTACTGTCTTCTTTAAAAAATTATTTTCTGTTCGGTCTGCACCGGGACTTTTTGACAGACCAAACAAAAAGGATTGTTTTGGTGCGAACTAATGAAGTGTGAACACACCCTAAGGGAGCACCCAGACACCCTGCAGAGAAAGCTAATTTCTGCCATTTGTATCCGTGAACTTGTTCTTTCGATCGTGAGCCACAGCTCATGACCATAGGTGAGAGTGGAACATAGATCGACCAGTAACTGGAGAGCTTTGCTCTGCAGTTCAGCAAATAAAGGCGGAATCTCTAATAAAGTTTTATCTGATGTCTACTATTAAAGCTGTAGCTGAGAAATCCTTCTGCCAATCTCCCAACATCCCAACCCTACACTCCACAACAATTTAGATCCTGGCTGATTATATTTTAACATAAGCATGAAGTTGGAAAATGAGGCACCCAAAACTAGGTGTTCTAGTGTTTCTAAGTCTCTGAGGCATCATAATAGCAACATTTGGCTTTTATTTGTTAGACATTACAGTATGTCAGAAATGAAATTCACCCAGTGCAGTACAGTAAATCTGACAGCACATATATCCCGGAAATGAGAGCCAAGGCCAGCGGGTAGTTGTACAACAGCTCTCTTGTAAATTGCTTTTCAGTAATTCCGGTTCCAGCCTTTGCCTCCTAGGTAAATATTTGAGCAGAGGAGGGACACAGCAATGTCAAATTACAAGCAACATTACGAAGTGTGATTTAGCTGGGAGCTGATGATACCAACCGTAGTTCATAAGATTCCAGAGAAGTTTTAAATCTGGGCTTTTTTTTAAAGTTTTTTCAAAGTCGGCGCTGTTTGAAACCATTGACATGTTGTTTATCATCTCCCACTTTGATGCTTTCACGGGCCACTCCCATTGTGTGACAGTCCCATATTAACTCCGTGAACCCTTTTTCTTGGAGCAATTCTTTTGAACTATAAGCCTGTTAAGAAACACTTTACAGTTGCCGCGGGCCACTTCTAGGTTCAAGACTCTTGTTACATTATCATAAAACTTACAACTAGTTGTTCCCTTTTCAGTAATAGCACTCTCACTGTAATCTCAGAGTGGTGAAGCTTTTCACTAATGACCACTTTCATGTGATAATGGATTAGTTATGTCTTTTATTTTATTTTTTTATCCACAGATTTTCCTTCTGGCCTGTCCACCATGTAAAACTGCAATGATCGTGTTCAGGTAGGCTTGGTGTCTACATTTACGCTCAAACTATTCCATTATTCTCATCTGATATTAGTGAGGTTCTATCCAAAATGCATTGTAAGTTGCCACATTGCTTATTACTTGTGTACATTAAATGAATTGTATATATAGTTTTTGTTTCCAAATCATTGATTTCTTGCTGCGGTCATTAGAATTAATTATTCATGACATTTATTCTTAATTATTCTTTTTTGTTGCCCATGAGATTCAGTCAGAAACAACACGAGGGGTGACTTTCCCTACGTCGGGCCAGTGGGAATCACACAGTGAGCAGCTGGAAGTGTTATCAAAGCCCTCTGTTGTACCGTTGCACCCGAACTAACCGCAAAGTGACCGGCTAAAGTGAAACTACAACTTTGAGAACAGCAGGGACAAATTCAAACAAATGACCTCAGCGAGCGGGACGAACAGAACAGTCAGGTTTACACGACACAGTGACATTTCAGGGATAGTTTTTATAAATAACTTGACAAGTAAATCATTTTATAGTTTCACAGTTTCCAGTCAGATTCTAAAGAAGTAGCACTAATCTGTGTTTCCCACAGACCTGCAGTAGGTAGGACAGTTTGATATGCATTACTTCCTATGGCGGCATTAATGTGTGGGGAATCACTGCTAATACCTTCACAAGTTTGATCTCATGTGCATACTAATCCTAATGTGAGTAGTATGTAATAATTAGTAGTTTTGAATAAACCAGGCTGATTTTCTAGTTAAAGGTCTTGAGGCTGGCCAGACTGGCAGCCGGGCTTATTTAAACTGACATTGCTACAGCACTGTGGTTTTCCCACTGACCTTGGTTGTCACAACAGTTATTTTGGCCGGCTTGATGAAAAGAGCAGTCACATGAGATAGATGTAGGTTTGCGCTCAGGTTTTTTTTTTATATATGGTGACTTTTTAGAGCGATGGCTACTACGAGGGAACATTCATTCTGAAGTTGGAAGTGCAGCTCTCTGCAAGTTGAACTAAATTATGTGTCACAGGGGTAGACAGTTGTAGTGATGAGATGAGAGCGGCTGAAAAATAGCAATGGCAAGTTATCAATAGACAGCCTGATGGTTTCACATTATGCAAAGTTATGAGATTGGATAGATTAATGTGTCATTTCAAACTGAGTATAAAGTTAGGCCTGATCTTACGTTTTCGCATTTGTTTAATGTTTTACAGGTTGCAGGTTCATATGCTGAACGGTGCTTTACTGGCTCTAATGTTTCCCGTAGTGAACACCAGACTGGTAAGTAACCATACATGTGTAAGCCTTTGTCATTGTCTGAAACTAGTGTCATGTTCTAGTTGGATGCCACATGTATGACATTTGTATGACAACTCAACAAGAGAGAATGTGTCATGCCTAAAGCTTTTACAAGAATATGATCTTTTATCAGCTTTTTCTCAAATATGTCACATTTAAATGGTTTTTAAAGGACTTAGGTTTTGTGTTTGTTGTTGTGGGGGAGGCAAATCTGTCTGCACAAAAAGCTTTTAGTGAAGGCTGCCAGCCAAAACCATCCACCGCCTTGAGCTGTATACTCTCTGTACGGATGAGGATTAATGTTAACGCTACAGATGGTCCTGGTGTGATCTTCAAACAGTTATCACCACAAATGTACACTATGTCCCATTTATAAGACCATGTTCCAGGAATGAGCACCTTCCTAGATCCAAGCCGCAAAATGTGCAAGCACCGCATCTCTGTGGGCACAGCTTGCGCCTCCCTCTCAAACGTAAAGGAGTCTGCAGATCAGTCACAGCGTCTTTTTCATGAATTCACAAGCCGCAGAGAGTCGACTGGAGGCGGGTTTCCTTCGATTGCGGGCGGCTCAGACTCCCGACTCAGCTTGTCAGAGCTTGCCTCACATCACTAGATCAGAGCAGCGAGCTGGCACTGAGCTGATAACAGCAAGTCCATCTGTGTGCATTGTCCTTATCCCCACGTTTTATCAACTCACTATGTACTGTAAATGTACGTCTTCACGTCTGTGGAGGTTCTCAGTCATCCAGGTCAGGTTTCATGAAGGAAAGGTCAAAGCAAAAGCACCTGGACTCAGTTTTCAAGGTGAAGACATTTTGTCTCTAATTCCAAGAGACTGCATGTTGCTGCTACGTCTTCATGTTGGCATGCACTGCTAGCCCAACAAATAATTAAGATTCAATGACCCATTCTTTCCTCAGTTGCCATTTGAGAAAGAGATTTACTACATCCAACACTCCATGCTGTACCTGGTGCCTCTGTACCTGTTCAGGAAAGGAGGTATGTTTACGCTAAACACAGAAACAGCTTTCCTAAGGCAAACATGCTGCAGCAGGTTAAGTAACCTTTAACCTTCACACTTGCCATGTGTTACACAGACCAGAAAAAAAGATTGCTGTTTCCGAACAGAAACAGACACTGGGAACAACTACGCCAAACCAAAACCTGAGAAGGAAAAAATAATCAAACCAATTTAATGTTGAAAATGACATGGAGTAGTCTGAACCTTTCCAACAAAGGTTCATTGTAATGATACACCGGGGCACCACAAAAGGAAATATGCATTGTTTAAGCCATAACTGGGGCACATTGTGTATATGACACCTTCCTCTGATGTAACGGTGGCAAACGGCACCATTTCACCATCTCTTCCTCTTTTGTAGCTACGGCTGTAAGAACTGTTAATGCAAATGACAAAAAAATACAGGAAGTAAATTTAAAAATAGTGGTTCCTCATGACCAAAAATGGGGCGGACCCAGTTAACATTGCAGATATAATATAGTACTTAATCTCACTTGAACCTTGAAATGACTTGGGATTTGTCTTTTCTGCAGGTGTGTACAAGCCCGAGCCCCTGGGGGACATGTGGTGGGCGCTCCTCTCCACAGGCATCCTGTTCTTCTACCACTTTACCTTCTTACAGCTTCTAGGCCTGGTACGGTACAGCCCTCTGCTGGCCACACACAAGACTTCACAACACGCCTGCAGTGTTTCTTTTCATTTAACTTTCACGGCTTTCCCTCTAAATGGAGAAAAATTTAAATACATTCTTTGATTGGGACAGTGCATGTAAATGAACATATATGAAACATGACAATGTAAGTATGCCGGATTGTAGCCTTGTAACAAGGTTGTAATAAAAACAATACAGTACAATACAGACTACTATAAAAATATGTGTATACAATACATACTTTTCATATAGTACAGAAACACATCCACAACCTGCTCATACACACACTTTAAAAGCATTCTGAGTATTCTTTCTACATGCTGACCCACACACTTTCTAAGATTCATACTGGGATACATGCACATCTTTACAATATAGGATTTGCAGGCTCTGAAGTTATATTTAAGTTTTCCGTCTCAAAAATAAATGGGACGTGTTTAAAGTGGGTGTAGCCTGTTATCTACTGGTTTTTATACTGATTGAGCTTCATTTTGTATTAACTGAAGCTTATGTTTTGTTTTTGTTTTTTGTTTTTCAGGCCACTGAGGTGAACTTGAACAACATGCTTTGCCCGGCCGTGTCTGACCCTTTTTACGGTCCTTTGTACCGGATTTGGGCGACGGGACACCAGACCCTGCTGACACTCCTCCACGGGAAGGTCCTGACCTTCCTCTCACAGCACACGGGCTCTGTCTGCAGATACATGCTGGACACAGCGCGGTTGCGTGGCAAGAAAGTCGACTGAGAGAACTAGACTGCTCTTAGTGTGGGGATTTTTAAGTCAGCATTTTAATACATCTTTTTAAGACGACCATCTTCTACCATCTGTTTCACCGAAGTGAGAATATCAGGGTCGGCGAATTTCTGCGTGATTCTTTAAGTGTTGTTGTTGGCTTGCTTGCACACATGCTTGCATGCACAAATGTTATAGGAATTTTAAGGCTAATGGTTATAAAGTTTTACGGCCTTTTTTGGAAGTATTTCCTGCAGTATATGAGAAGTAATTTATTTCTCAAGCTGCCTTTTTGTAACTGATGTTTAAGGACAGAGAAGGGGACAGACACCATCACATTCAGCTATTAAATTTTCTTTATACATGTAGTTGGTTTAAATGTTATAAAAGCTTATCGCTGCCATTTTATTTATATCAAGAGATTTTTGAACCAGGTTATTAATGTAAACTATTGTAATTGGGTGTTTATAGCCAGAGGTACTGCATTCAACAGTAGCATTGTTTTAGACACGTACGGTCATCTTTTGTCAAGACTGAACGGAGCTTTATATGTCGTCCCTCTGTTTTGACTTTACTACACACGTGTACATGAACGTGTCAGGTTGAACCAAGTAGCCTCTTCCTCCTCCCAATTTAGATCATTCCAGTTACAATATTCAGGGGACATGAAGTATTGTGCGCGGAGATTCCAGGTTGTGAATGAAAACATGTGGAATTGAGTATGTTTTGTTTTTAAGAGCCATTCCGATCTTGCTCCACGTTCAGTGAGCTGTTTGTATGTTGATGGGATGAATGTGGTGTTTGCTGAGATGAAACCTATCTTGGCTAAATGTGAATCTGGGTTGGAATCTGTGCATTTATAACACTTGAATCACCTTTACAGGGTATCCTGAATTCACTCCACTTCTACTGTATTTAGGTTGTGTAACAAATATTTGCATGAAGTCACTTTGTGGCATTTATAAGTACCCATTAGAAAGTATTATAGCTCTATAATTGGTTAGTCTGAGGGTTGTGTGTATTACTGTAGCATATACTGTACTGCTCTGTAATGAAGGGATGTTTTTGTATTACTGTGTGTGCTGTATTCACAATTAAAGTGGTTCAGTTGGTCAGTTCAGTAACGTCTCGTCATTTATTTGCATTTCACACAGTTGACCAGTGACAGCATTTCCGTTACTACTTATGGCACCACAGGTAAAGCACAGTGAGAAGTTCAAGCTAACTTCAAACTTGGAGCAATGCTGTAGCCAAAGTTGGAAAAGCACTGACACTATTAGTATAGTATTATTGTAGTATAGTGCACTCTGTCGCCTCACAGAAAGAAGGTCCAGAGTTCTCCCTGTGCCTGGGTGAGTTTTCTCCAGGTACTCCGGTTTCCCCACCAACATCAAACGCTGACAATAAAGTTCCCCACTGGGATACAAAAAAGTATAGTATTTATTTAGTATTTCTTTTCTTTGTGTAAGGATTTTTAAAAGTGCACAGCAATCCTGTTTTGTCATCAGACTTTAACTTTGCTGACAGCATCCCTTACACAATAAATACACACAATACTCCTGCAGAAATTTATAAGTGAAAACTTTATGGGGAAATAAGCAATTGATTATTTGTATTGGTCAACTATATGCTAGTTAGTTAAAAACATCAATTTAGTCTATGTAAGAAAAACATTGGCAGTCCTTTGAGTCGGTGGACTCCTCTGTGAATGTGAGAGCAGTGAGTTCGTTGACTTACATTAGCATTTATTCAGACAGATGGAGTCTCAGAGGCACACTCTTGAGAGAGATTTGATCTGAGGCCATGAGTGGTTACATATAGTCGGGAGTTATAACTATCCCTTGCACTTAGCACTGAGTATCCTGTGTCTGTCTGATAATATTTTCAGATACACAGGCCCAGACCCTGACTTGGTACAGATTTTTCCAAAAGCAGTAGAACCACGTGAGGATCTTTTTCCTGATTACAGTGTTTGTGCAGACATTTTGGTGACAAACGTATTGCTTGTTGTAAAGAATGATGGGAATAAGATTCACAGTAGCTCTTGAGGAGCACTAGATTCAATAATTTACTGTATATTGCAAGGACTTTACGATCAAGACCACGCGAAGGCACAATTTTAAAACACGACACAATTAG
This sequence comes from Perccottus glenii, assembly GCA_024416835.2. Classification (NCBI taxonomy): domain Eukaryota; kingdom Metazoa; phylum Chordata; class Actinopteri; order Gobiiformes; family Odontobutidae; genus Perccottus; species Perccottus glenii. The sequence continues at coordinate 14,649,632 of CM044561.2, read as the reverse complement.
TATCATTATGGAGTTTTTAGTAATCCATATTCTGTTAGTAGCAAATAAATCACTTGACATTTTGAATTTGCAATTTAACTATTCATATTTTTATCCAAACATATAATAGAAGCGATATAGCCAAGGCTAAATATTTAACAAATATATGGTTGTGTATTTTTACAGGTTTTCTTCTACGTCATAACAAGCAGTAACAATATACAAATATGTACTGTATAAGCTGAAGGAAATAAAAGTCAAATGACACCTTTTCTCTTTTCAACCAATTTTGTCATTTTTATTGAATAAATGATTTTAAAAGGTAATAACAATGTTTAAAACTACATGTCTTCACAGCCATTGCTTACATACTCAGATAACCCATTTATATATATTCTTTTGAAACCCTCCCCACTCTTTTTTGCAAATGTATTTTTTCTTTTGCAGTTTTTTTTATTTTTTGGGATTCATACCGTCATATAATAAATGCCCGTTTCAAGTCTCACACTAACAGCAATTCAATATGAAAGGAGGAAGGGTCTAGCTCTACAGGGGATGGGTTTGAAAATTCCCAGTTCATATTATTCCATCAACATTTTTCAAGTTACTAAAGCAGAGAATCAAAGCTCCAAAAATGGAAAGAAAAGGAAATTAAAAGTTGGTACGAGGAGTTACACCAGGCAACCCTCCCAGCCCATCAGGCCACTGCAACAGAACAATGTCATTTTGTACAGTGACACATCTGAGAAGTCAGTGTCTCAAAAGTTTAAAACATAGAAAACCACTAAAATAATTTTTTTAACTAGCTCCAAAATATTCCTTTGAAAAGAATTTATTTTGATGTACAAAAACAGTCATTTTATTTTTTATTTTTTTATGGTTTTAAGATTTTTTTAATAAAAGTTTCAAACACAATTTATTGTAGTTCTTATTTCATTTATCATCCTTATTATTGATTCTTTTCTTTTAATTCATCTATCAGTGCGATTGTATACCAGTGCAGCTACTGGGTCCAGAGCAAAGAAAACAGGCTTTTCATCTTTAATGGCATAAAAAATAAGGAAAAAAATCCATCTTTTATACAAAGTATAACTGCTGGTCTTTAGGGAAAAAAACATTTATAAACCCATAAAGCTAGGAGGCACACCATGGGATTTTCATTTTTGTAAATTATAGCAATAATAATAATAATAATACTAAAAATAATAACAAAACAAGTACAACAATTGCAACCATTGCAACCATTACAACCATCCGTGGAGCTGGAATAGCTCCAGAGATCGACTCAATGAAAATTCATTGAATAAGTGGGTTGTTCAATAAGTCAAGACAGTTGAAAAAAATAAAAATAACACACACACACAAAAAACAAAGAACATTTTGTCATATGCAGGGGTGTTTTTTGGAAGGACAGGAAGCCAGGCCTGAAAAAGCAGCATTTGGGCATGGCCGCTGGCATCTTTGGTTCAGTCAGACATACGAAGGTAACACAAGCTCAAGCATTCCACGAAATATGAGAACGACTGCGTTAGGAATGCTGAGGCTGAACTCTAACCCTGGTATGGAACCAAAACACAGTCTGCTACAAACAAACTACAAACGCCGTTCCATAGTGTCCCATGAGGTATCAATGCTTTAAACAGTTCATCAGTACTACAACTCTATGACAAGTTTGAGTGTGTAAAACAATAACGGCGCCCTCATCATCAGAGGTGCTTCCTTCAACAATAAAAGGACCGTCCACTTTGTAAATGGTCAACCTTCTATTGAGGTCAAACAATTTAGCAGCTAGAGGATAATTGTGGATGTGCTTGGACATCTTGTCTTCCCGGAGAGGCAACGGCTGTTACTTCTGTCACTATCTACTGAACGACACGTCACTTAACTAGGCCATGAGGTTGGGCCACAGTGTGGGGAGTAAACAGGGGAGAGGGTCAATATGTGACTTCTTGTCCTTTCAAACCTGCAGGGTGTTGACTTGCACTGGTTGGAAACAAAAACACCTGTTGAACAGATCTGCATATATCAAGGATATTAAAGGTAACACATAGGATTTTCTCTCTGTATGTTGCTGTTAAATCCTAATAACAGTACATTCTATAGCCCCGTGGACTGGTTTGCTGGTGGGACTTAATCTGTTTTTCCCATAGGGAATTGATTCCAAATCCCACAGTGGACAGAAATATGATTCTTAGGGCTACTGTTTGTTTTAGTGACAGTCACATGATTTTGCAATAAAAATGTGCTGTCATATCTCATTTCACAGCAATATATTAGAGAGAAAATCTTACATGTAGCATTTTAAAGTATATGATATGATAAATGAGTCCGCATGACCAGTCACGAACTGTGACCACCCCAATATGAGGTCTGATAGCACCATATTTGTCTTTTAAATCTCTTAATGGTTAATAAGAGTGTCTAAGCCATAGATCAAGCATATCATGGATAAAACCATAGGTCTCATACTGATACATACATGCAACTAAATGCATTGCATGTGTATACAACAACATATATGTTAAAGAGCATGGTCAATTTGGTTTTGCAGCAGTAAAATTCAGGTTGTGCTGTATTTAATTGACCAGGAAATGAATGTCCAAATGTTCCTCATGTAGTGTCTTTTCATAAAAGCATACTTTTCTACTGGAGGCATTATATCCCATGGTTTGAGCATTTGGGCACCGCCACAGTGGGCAACATTATCTTCACAGGCAGTGTTCTTGGAGTCTGTCTGTGGCAAATCTAAAAGTATGGACGCCCAGCAGCTGAGTAAGACTTAAGGAAACAAGAGGCTGCAGGCATTCAGAACATTGGAGTAGTATAAGCACTAGCATTTAAGTGATAAAAATCATCCCATTGCCATCTTGTGGTATAAAGATTGGATAAGTGCAAACCATGGGACAGAGGAACACTCAATATCATCTACTGGTTCATCATTTATTAAATCATTCATTTAAGGCAACACAACTTAAATGTGGGTCATTCTGGGTTACTGTGGATGGAGTGCCAAAAGCCCTTGACATTTTGCATAACAAAAAATGACCTGTCAGTTAGTAAAGGCTGTTACAAATAAAGATGTTGGTCAAGTATCAAGAACCTCTCAAAAATTCCAGTTTGCAAGAACTAAAACCAAACCCAAACAAGCAGTTCACGTGAAAATCCACATCAATTTATCTATTTTATTTTATTCACATTAGCTGTGTGTGTGGACGTGACGACAAAGAATATTCAAAGGGCAATGGCTTTTGATTGTACAGCACTTGGCCGTATGCAAAGATTTTAATTCAACGATTTAAGAGTGTTTCCTTGAACCTACTGCCACACAGCTGACAAAACAGACCAGAAAAAGTTGGGTCACAGAACAGCAGAACATTGAGAAGAGATGGGTTGTGGTTTTCAATGACCAACTCCATGCTACTGGGCAAGTCTGAACAAACGCAATGCACTGCTAAATGACACATGGAAACATTTGTGCATTGGTGTTTTTGTTTTGTTTTTTGTTTCATTCAAAAAGACTATTTGTGTACATCATATTTCTCTAGTGTCAATAGTTATCTAGAATCTGAAAAGGCAAGACAAACGCTCCACAACAACACAATGTAACAGGATAAATGAAGTGGACACTAGGTTTGACAAGAATGTATGAGGCTGGCTGGTGCAAGTTTGCATTCAAACATCAATTATATATTACATAGCTTACCAGCTATGTAGTGCTAAATGCAAATACTATGAGCCAAATGACACGTACAAAGTGTGGAGCAAGAGATTATGGCTTTAAGAAGTTAGAGCATTCCTGTCACGTGACTCCCTGCCATTAAACCGAGAAACCAACAGACGCAGTGGATTTAAATGAAGCATTATTTAGGCTTTTTTTCTACCAAAACAACAAAACCCTTGCTACTTTTTTAATCAAACCCATGTGCCCCTAAAAGGAGGGCATCACATCTGCCTGTAGCATTTTCTGTTGAGAATTAAATCATTTCTGCAGACGTGATTAACACACAAAATGGCTTTGTTTTTTTTGTTTTTCTGGATAATTTTACAAGATAAAATAAAATACTAATAACTAATAAAAGCCAAACCTATCCAACCTTGCAAGATTAACTAGTTCCACCACAAAACATTAAACTTACTCAAAATGGTCAGGCGGGAATCAAACATCTCAATGGGAAACAATATCAGATTTCTAATTGAGGCCGAATGTCTTTATCCACACACTGAAATACAAACACATGACTGTGAGCTCTAACAATAAACACTACCAGCATCTGCTGATTAAGAGGAATCATAATCCTACAATCTAAACTTTGAAGAATAATCCCAGTATATACTTCAAACTAAAACACTACAAGCTTTTACAAAGCTAAACCGACCTCACCAGGCAAATCTTTTTGTTTGTTTTTGAGAGGAATCGTAATAGGTAAGACACAGCCTTTGAGAACTGCAGTTGCCTTGCTACATGGTATACATGTCTTCATAGTAAGAAAAGGAAAAAAGAAGCAAAAATGATTTTAGTCAATGATAAATAGTAGCAAAGCCTAAAAAATTTGCGCTAATCACCTTTAGAGATTTCTTTCCATCCACAGAATCAAACACCTGATTAGGTTTGCTTAAAAGACTTAAGAATAATAAAATCTATTTATTTTATTTCAAAAAGATCAATAAAGGGGGTTTGTATATATAGGTATACATATGCTGCAAAAAATTTACCACAGGCAAATAAAAAAGAAAATGTGGATTTTCTTGCCTGATCAAATGATGCTCTGTTGCCACCCGTTGCCATGTCAACGTCTAAACAGACGACCAGCATGGCAACGGAAACTATCATCATAAAATGGTACAGTAGTAGAAATAGCTAGACCAGGAGGGGGCAGGCTCTCCTGGGAAAAGGTCCGCGGAGAGGTCCAATGATTGGTCATGCGGCTCGCTGTCAGGAATAATGGTTGTAGGGTGGTAGAGGGTGCCCAATGCCGTTCTGGTAGTGGTGGTGTTGGCGGTGGGCGATGTACTCTGCATAACCCATTGTCATCTTCTCGCTACGGTACCTAAGAATGAGGAAAGTGTTAGGGGGTGTTACAGAGCTGACAACCCAATGTGCCGTTTCATCTTTAATATAACCTCCTTTCCTGCAAATAAAATGTTTTGAAAGTTACACTGGGTGACAAATGCATGAGAATTACAGTGTCCACACAGACAGCTTTTTACTACTGCAGCAGTCTATTTTAATCTGTATGTATCTGTCAATAAGGGATTATCTTACCTGGTTAACTTAATGGTCTTCCTGAAATCATTTGTGATGGGAGCTTTGTAACCTCCCTTTCGAAGTAAGGAATCTATGGTTTGAATGTGGTCCCAACCTTAAGCAAAATATGAACAAGTCAGTTTTCCAAATAAATGAATTGATAAGAGCATTTAGGATTACTGGATACACACAAAGATCTCACCTTGCTCCTTTGCAACTTCTGGTAGGTAGGTGGCGGTGCGCTTTGATCCTTTTTCATTGAAAAACTCTATCCTAATTCCATGGACACCCACCTAGAATCCAAGTATTATTATCTTGTCAATCATGTGATTCAAAAAAGTTATGAGCACAACGAATGTGTTACAAAACGTCTTACCTCCCAGTCAAGGTAATCACCGACGTCTTCAAAGTTGGTGAGAAGAGACACTGAGCAGAAGAGGCGAGGCAGCTCATCCCTTGTCATTGGGGGAAAGCGGCTGTCTTTAAGGGCACTAGATGTGACAGAACAAAAGATCACTATATCCTCACAAAGGGCAGTTCATAACCCAGTAACAACCCATTAAATTATCGTCTTAAAGCCACACTATGTAACTTTTTACCCAAAATATGGAACCTGAGAATAATTTATGCAACTCTTGAGTAACGGGGCATGCTACCTTCTTGTGAGGACACATGTCCTGCCAGAAACCACATCAACACAAATCTACATCAGGGGTACCAGCCCTGTGAATTTGCAGCAGCCTTTGTGCTGTTTAGTCCTTTGTGGTTTTAGACCCTAGAAAGTTACATAGTGTTGCTTTATTGTACATGAGTTGAGTGTAAATCCTGAATCTCTAAAGTGTGTTTGGGCAGTCATGCACCACATATGTTCTTTTAATTTAAATGTGTCATTATTTACTGACATGTCACAATTTATTTGCTTACCTAGTAAGGGTGTACTCCCTGAGTCCTGAGTGCAGGTTCATGGCAGAAAATGTACCTATACAACCCCTCAACCGCTTGTCTCTGCCTATTTTCCAAGTGACAAACAGCGGACTGAAACACAAGACATATGAAGACAGCTTGTTGAATCAACCAAGCTATAATAGTTATGTTTGCAAGCATTAATGATTCTTGACGTTATTGTATGATGTACAACATGAGTGAGGACTTTTGTAACATAATAAAAATTAACACTCACTGATCGCTGTACTTAAGCTGAAACAAAGGAACAAGGGTTTAACAATATAGCTGGCTTTGGTTAACATTAAAGTGGATGAAAAAAAAATCATTTAACAATTTTTTTAAGATAGTTTTGTGACTTTCCTACTGTGCATTGATAATTTGTTTCGATAAAAAGTCTGGGCACAATTCATCCAAGCATTATAATGGATTTAAATTGTGTCAGTAGTACATTATTTATGCTTTTTTCTTTTTGTGGTGTGGAATGAAAAATAATAGAAATTTGGGGGTTTTGCATGCCTTGCCTTGTTTTTTTATGTATTTAAAGTCACAACATGAAGATAAACCCAGCTTGGCTGTACTTTGTCATACTAATTAGCCTAATTAAGGTGGTAGTCATGCTACATATCCCTGCTTTAAGGTTCTGAGAGTTGATGTGTCTAAATTAAACTGCAGTTAGTATGGCTGCAGAATAATCACATTTTATGAACTACACCATAGCTGAAGTTTTGTTCAGGTTTAAGGAAGCCTCGGGCTATATGTCAACGTTTAAATGTTGGATATTACTATTTAACAACCTCATATCTTTACAAAGATAGAAAAATTTTGACCTTATATGCTTTATAATTCATTAACTTAATTCTGTTAGCCACTCAGCTTACGCATACAAGAGTGTTGCAAAATTGTTTCCTGGGACTGTAGGTTGTTATAAAACAAAAAAGACAAGGCAGTGTTTGGCAAGGACACCACAGAATGTGCGTAATTTAAAGCCGTTTACATTCCTACCCTTGACAAGACTGGTTGGTCAAAGGTTAGTGTTCACCAAATAACATTTTATTCCATAATACTATTCTGACAGTGCGCTAATTACACAGTTGTAATTAATAAATAATTAACAGTTCAAAGTTCAATATTACCACAGATGTCATTCCTGTACCAGTTAATTGCAATTACTACTGCAACTACATGATTGGAAAAAAAATAAACCCTATAAATTATAGGACCTTGCTAGAATGGAAAACGTTGAATATATCACTCATCTATAATAGTATTACAGTTAATGGACAGGAATTAGCATTGTTTTGTTTTTTTTACATATTATTTCACATTGTGGAAAAAAAGCACAAATATTCAAACAAGGAAAACTTTTTTTTAATCAGTAATCAGAAAATGCTATACATCGATACATTGGTATTTAAACAGTACCCCTACGGGCTCAAGTTGTATGTAAAATGTACTCTGGTCATATGGTGTCATGTTACAATGCTCTTTAAAAGGAGGGGTTACTGTGTTTCACTTGACATTACGGTTGGTAGAAGACAAAAAATAAAAAAATAAAAAAATGTATACGGTGAAAATTTCGGCTCTTAAAAGTGGGTCCCTCAGGCATCTAAATGTTATGTGTATTCGACTAAAATGTATTATTTTACACAGCACAAATCTAGTTTTAGTTACATATAACGATAGGGAATTCCCGATTCTCACCGACCATTTTTTTTCTTTGTTGATAGAAGCTAACGATGTGTCGAGTTGTTCCTCCACTTATTTCAATATGACACGCGTTTGAAATTAACATAAAGCACTCTATGCTCTGGGATAAGTCCAAAAATATCTAGATGTGTTATTAGGGGGAGTATTTAATATACGTACAATTCAACTCTGTCAGTAAAACTCCCTTGATGCTACCCAGACTGTGGCTAGCAGTTCTAGCTAAGACGAGTGTGACCATATAAAGTTCATTGAAAACAACTATATAATTTTAAACAATGGATTACAGCCATTTAATTTCTTGTCTTAATGCTTTGCATTGCATGTATAAAGAAGAAGGGGTACGTCTGTGACATTTTAAGAGATGTTATCTTTATGTTCCACCCTTTTTCTTGTTGACTTCGGGTTAGCACTAGCGTTAGCTCTCGAGGCGGATAGAGTTGGCCACATATTAGTCGATGTTACTGGGAGTTTTAAAACACTGTCATAAGTTAACTTTTTCTTTAACGGAACCAAAAAATACGAATGTCAATTTATACAGCGTTTAATGACAAGACACACATTTTGGTTAACACATTCAAAATGACAATAACATTTGGTTTTATGCTAATGTAGCTGCAGGCCAAAGCAGCACATCTCTGACAAGGCCCAAAACGCTAACTGGGTAAAATAAAAAAATGTAATCTCGAGTTCTGACACCAAATATGTTATGTAGAGTGTTGGTTTTGAGTGGCAATGTGTGTTAACGGTGCAAAAACACAATCTTAAAACAGGCATTTGGAGTTAGTGGCAGCAGACATTTGTTGAGGGGATATACCGAAGAGGTTTAATGTGCAGCAACAACAAAAGACTATATAAAAATACTCACTAGGGATCGTTTGTAAACCTGGGTGTTCTCGGAGGCTGGTATCCGTAAAGATGGCAATAAAGCACGTCAAAACAGAAGCAGCACATCTCCGCTGAGACAACCATTTTCCTGCCTCCACTTCCCGAGCCAGGTCCGGGGCTGAGACTTGGGGAGAGACCGGATGAGGAGTATCCGGCCGGGGCTGGGGACAGAGTGCTTGTGCCGCCGCTGTTACTGCTACTACCACCACCGCCGCTCACGCTGCCCCCGGCTCCCCCTAGGCCGTTCGATCTACTCACACTCCCCGCTGCTGCTACTGTCGCCGAGGAGCCAATCCCCAAGTCCGAGCCACAATGTCCGGTTCCTGCCAGTGCCCCGCTCCCCGCCCCCACCCCGCCAGGACCCCCCGACCCGGGAGATCCCGACAGTTTCTGCTTCTTCACCCCGCAGCACCCGGCCGCCATCTTGGAACAATCTGCACCGACACACCGCTTCCGACCCATCACCGTCACCGCGGGAAGGGCGGGGGGCAACGCCGACCAGACGTACAAATCCCACTGCGCTGATACGTATGACGGACAATACTCCACTTTCACTCTTTTATTTTTTGTCTGACGACGAAATAACCGATATGGAGAACACTGCAATGTCACCCTATAGCGACGCCTTAAAATGCGTTGCTCCGCTAAGCAATATTCATAGCTTTTTGAGCGTTTTGTCTCGAGTGGTATTCAGCCGGCCCTCTAAAGCTATGGACCACGGCGTTTCAGTCTAGTCCTAGCCTAATGTACAGCCCTTCCTCCTTAATACGACACAACAAAGGCTGTCGGCCCCTTAAACACACACAAGTTTAGGGCACCCTCCAAGCAGGCCGCAGATGACAGTAGGCAGGCGGTCCAGATGCGAAACCGACAGCCCGGGTGCTGTAGCTCCGCTGCACACCTCACCAAGTGGAAGTCGGGAGCTCGAGTTCGCAGGACCCATAGGCTTCAGCCCAAACTGCGCACAATTACTTGGACAGCGTAGGCTCTCATTGCACCAGTTTGCTACTGCCTTGCGAACTTCTAATTACACGACAGGCCCGCTATGTTGGAATTCCAGAGGCTGGGATAAAGCAGAGTAAAATGGCATCTGACAATGCGGGGTTGGCATGGCACAATAAACCCGCGTCAGCGCCGAGCAAGTCATTTCAGAAACGTTAGCCGACAGTTTGCACCTGCATCATGCCTGCACTTGGACCTGTTAAGTAAATCTCAATAACACCCCCACGTCAGATGTTGAGCTCAAAGTTTTCAGTATAGGTTTGTTTGGAGGCTGTCATCCGTTTAAGGGGATACATTTAGAAGAGCATTCTTGTCCGTGAGTCGAGAGAAATCCTCCGGGGCTGGCAACCCTCGCTCCGCACCCGTCTCTCAGCTGCTACCATTGAGTGCTGTTCGGGTAGAAGCCCTGTGAACAGTCTGTAGGCACAGGCATCACTGTCGTCGGCACGTCGGATCCGGATTCAGAAAATGCGTTGCGCCTCTTTTTTGCTCATAATGCGTAGCTTATCGGGGTATCAAATTTGCAACAAGAAAAAATGTTCGACGCTCTGAAAGCATACGTGCTCGTAACGTAGACGCACATCTGCGTGCATGCAAAAAAATGGTTGCTAAAATGACTGAGGAATACCTTCACTGGTCCCCCCCTAAAGTCATCGAGATTAACCTTATAACAATGTTTAAATACCACAATTGACATTAGGCAATATCATGCGTGGGTCTTTTGACAATCCATCAGTGACCCATATATTCCATATGACCCTTATAGTTATTTGTCACATTTCTTTTATAGGCCCTTCGTGTACAGAAATTGTTATATTTTCACAGGATCAACTGATGGCCATGCCCTAATTTATGTTCAAAAATAAAGAGAATATGATGCTAATTTATTTGCAAATGCATAAAACACCTGTGTATCCTGGGACATTACACTTATCAGAAGTGTTCTGTCTGTAGTATGGTCTGTCACATGAACAACCACAAGTAGCTTTTAAAAGTAGTGTTAGTAGTTCTATTTAACTTTTTTGGTTTTGTTTTATAAGCTATATGTATTCTTGCCACACAGATAAACAAATAAAATAGTTTTACTTTATTTGACGAGACAAGTGACAAACACAGCTGAGGTGACAGAAATTATCAAACATATACCAGTGTAATTTGAAGAATCAGCAATTTTAAGAAATCAATGGTTAAGTGAAATGCCTTACTAAAATAAAATAAAGAACACATGTTACTTATAGAGTACAGTGATTCAACCTCTCAGGACCAAAAGTAGGACAAATATATCAGTAAAGGAGACTGTTTTTCAAGATCAATGGTGACTTTGAGATAAAAAGGATGCAGTTGCCCTCCTAAAATATTAAACATGTGTTGTTACTAGGTAATGGAAGATGAAGATGATGAATAATTTTTTCCTCCCTCACCTGTTAAACAAAGTGAAATTCATAATAACACGTTTTTTTCTTGCAGGGGTTAATTTTGAAATGTGGTTCAATAGCTCTCTGTTGTACAATCTCACATGGCCAGGTAATTGATTTATTTTGTCTTGAAATGTTTCAGTTCAGTATCACTTCTCTGAAAATGGACTGTAAGCAAAAATAAAATGCATCCATTTAGTCAATATGCTTTATTTTTGCCATACATCATGTGTTTTCTATTAACATGGCTTAATATTATCAGAGATCTCTTTTTAATTATCAAACAACTGTTAACGGTTTGTTTTCTCTAACTTTTACATTGATAACACTAACACATGACAAAGACAGTAATTGTGCAATATTATTTTTGCATCAAAATAAAACAGGTTCTGCAGAAACCTTGTTGTCTTTATTTATTGTTTTTTTATTCGGCATTTAATAGGGCTGTACAATTTAAGAAAGAAAGTCAGTAGATAAAATTAATAAGAAAGGAAACAAAAAATGCTCTAATCTTACACATTACCAATTCCTTTCATTTACATCCAAGACAGTCTAACACATATATACATATATACACACATACTCAAGTAACAAAATACATATAAATATAATATTATTATTAAAAGTTAAAGTTACTTTAATTCAACCAGCAAGTTTTTTCTTGACACAGGCATCTTCCAGAAGATAATAAGACGATGTACAAGAGGTGTCGTAGTGGAAATAAATATTTCTCAGCTTTTATTTACATTTGAACAGAAAGTGGCATGTCCAAAATTATTCATACCCTTTCTAAACTGTCACAGTCTATGGGCAAATCCAAAGTTCTATACCATTCCAAATAGTCCAAGCTGTTCTAAAGCATCCTAATTACCCTGATTCATTGGAAAAAGCTGTTTTAATCAACTCAACAGGTGAAAAACAGCAGCTCTCTGCAGTGAAGACCTGCGGCTGCACATTGTGGCTGCTCACAAGTCACAAAAGGGCTATAAGGCCATATCTAAATGTTTTCAGTTCCAGTGGCTACAGTGCTATGTATTTTTAAAAAATACAAGACATTCCACACTGTAGAAAATCGCAAAGGATGTGTGGAAGCCAAAAGTGCTGGCCAGGAGGATAGTGACAGGTGAAAAAGAAGCCAAGGATCACCACCAAGGCCATCCTGGTGAATCTGAACTCTGCTGCTGGCAACGTCTCAAGGCAGACTCCAACAAACACTGCACACTGCTGGGTTCCTCGGACGCAGACCAAGAAGGACACCACTTCTCCAGATAAGGCACACAAAAGCCTGCTTGGCTTTTGCAAATTCTCATCTGAGCAAAGACAAAAACTTACGTTTAATGGTCAGATGAAACAAAAATGTAATTGTTTGGCCACAATGATGTATCCTTCATTTGGTGTAAAAAAGGAGAAGCCTTCAACCCTAAGAACACCATCCCCACTGACAAACATGGTGGTGGGAACCTAATGCTTTGGGGGTGTTTTTCAGCAAATGGCCCAGGGAACCTAATCGCAGTAAACAGCACAATAAAAAAAGAACAATACATCAAGATTCTCAACAACAACACCAAGCCGTCTGCAGAAAAACTTGGTCTTGGGCACCAGTGGACACTTCAGCACAACAACAACCCAAAACACACAGCAAAAGTGGTGAAGAAATGGTTAGCAGACAAAAACTTTAACCTTTTGCAATGGCCCAGCCAAAGTCCTGACTTGAATCCAATTGTGAATCTGTGGAGGAAGCTAAAGATCAAGATGATGGCAAGGAGACCCTCCAACCTGAAAGAGCTGGAGGTTATTACTATGGATGAATGGTCAAAAATCCCAGTGGAGACGTGCAAAAAGCTGGTCAGCAATTATAGGAAGCTTTTGAGTGCTGTAATAGCCAATAAAGGCATTTCTATTGATTTACTGAGAAGGGTATGAATAATTTTGGACACAAAAATGTACAAAGATGCCTCTTGTACATCGTCTTATTACCTTCTGGAAGATGCCTGTGTCATTTTCAATCAAGAAAAAACTTGTTGGTTGAATAAAAGTAACTAAATTAAAATTTGCCAGGGGTATGAATAATTTTGGCCTTGACTGTATACGCATATATATATATATAAAAAAAAACTTTGTCCTTCACCCTCCGCTGGTGTTCTCTCATCCTTCGAGCTCGGGTCCTCTACCAGAGGCCTGGGAGCTTGAGGGTTCTCTGCCCTAGTACTGCACTTTTCTGGACCGAGATGTCTGGTGTTCTTCCAGGGATCTGCTGTAGCCACTCTTCCAGTTTGGGGCTTACTGCCCCGAGTGCTCCGATGACCACAGGCACCACTGTCGCCTTCACCTTCCAAGCCTTTTCCAGCTCTTCTCTGAGGCCTTGGTATTTCTCTAGTTTCTCATGTTCCTTTTTCCTGATGTTGCAATCACTTGGTATTGCAACGTCAACCTAGCAACGCCTTCCTCTGCTGTTTGTCCACCACCACAATGTCTGGTTGGTTCGCCATTACCATTCTGTCAGTCTGAATCTGGAAGTCCCACAGGATCTTGGCTCGGTCATTCTCTACCACCTTTGGGGGTGTTTCCCACTTTGACCTCGGGGTTTCCAGTCCATACTCCGTACAGATGTTCCTGTACCAGCCACTTGGTTATGGCGCTCCATGTATGCTTTCCCTGCCAGCATCTTACACCCTGCAGTTAAGTGTTGGATTGTCTCAGGGGCCTGTTTGCACAGCCTACACCTTGGGTCTTGTCTGGTGTGGTAGATTTGGGCCTCTATTGCTCTGGTGTTCAAGGCCTGCTCCTGTGCAGCCATGATGAGTGCCTCTGTGCTGTCCTTCAGTCCGGCCCGTTCTAGCCATTGGTAGGATTTCTTGATATCAGCCACTTCAGTTATGTTCGGTGGTACATCCCATGTAGGGTTTGTCCTCCCATGATGGTTCCTCCTCCAGCTCCTCTTCCTCTGTTCCCCATTGCCTGAGACATTCACTGAGCACGTCATCTGTTGGGGCCTTATCTTTGATGTACTTGTGGATCTTGGATGTTTCATCCTGGATAGTGGCTCTCACACTCACTAGTCCACGGCCCCCTTCTTTACGGCTAGCGTACAGTCTCAGGGTGCTGGATTTGGGGTGGAACCCTCCATGCATGGTGAGGAGTTTTCGTGTCTTAACGTCTGTGATCTGTATCTCTTCCTTTGGCCACCTTATTATTCCCACAGGGTATCTGATCACTGGCAGGCGTAGCTGTTTATTGCCCGTGCCTTGTTCTTGCCATTGAGCTGACTTCTTAGGACTTGCCTTACTCGTTGGAGGTATTTGGCAGTTCCTTGTTACCTCTTCGAGGTTGCCATTTGCCTGTGGTATTCCAAGGTACTTGTAACCATCCTCAATGTCTGCTATTGTTCCTTCTGGGAGTGAGACCCCTTCTGTGTGGACTACCTTCCCTCTCTTCGTCACCATTCGACTACACTTCTCAAGCCCGAATGACATCCCAATGTCAGAGCTGTAGATCCTGGTGGTGTGGATCAGTGAGTCGATGTCCCGCTCACTCTTAGCGTATAGCTTGATGTCATCCATGTAGAGGAGGTGACTGATGGTGGCCCTATTCTTGAGTCGGTATCCATAGCCAGTCTTGTCGATTATTTGGCTGAGGGGGTTCAGGCCTATGCAGAACAGCAGTGGGGATAGAGCATCTCCTTGGTATATGCCACATTTGATGGATACTTGTGCAAGTGGCTTGCCATTGGCCTCAAGGGTGGTTTTCCAAGCATTCATTGATCCATGTGTGTGGCATTGAGTCATATGCTTTCTTGTAATCAATCCAGGCAGTGCACAGGTTGGTGTGTCGGGTTCTGCAGTCTTGGGTGACTATTCTATCAACCAGGAGTTGGAGTTTAGCTCCTCTGGTTTCTTTGCCGATGCCCTTCTGTGCTTTGCTCATGTATTGATCCATGTGCCCACTTATCTTAGCCGCAATGATGCCTGACATGAGCTTCCATGTTGTGGAGAGACAGGTTATTGGCCGATAGTTGGATGGGACTGTACCCTTTGTGGGATCCTTCAGGATCAGGATTGTACGCCCTTCGGTAAGCCATTCAGGGTGCGTCCCATCCCTTAGCAGCTGGTTCATTTGCGCTGCAAGGCGCTCGTGGAGTGCAGTGAGCTTCTTTAGCCAGTAGGTGTGGATCCTGTCAGGGCCCGGTGCTGCATACCTGAGAGTCTTTCTTGGATGTCTGCCACTGTGATGGTAACTGGATTCTGTTCAGGGAGGTTGCTGTGGTCCTCTCTCAGAGCCACCAGCCACTGTGCATCGCTGTTGTGTAATGCCTCCCTCTCCCATATACTTTTCCAGTATTGTTCAGTTTCCAGCCTTGGAGGGTCTGCTCTGCTGTTATTACCCTGCCATTGAGCGTACACTTTTGCAGGTTGAGTTGCGAACAGCCGGTTTATTCTTCTGGCTTCGTTCTCTCTTGTGTACCTCTTTAGGCGGCTGGCCAAGGCTTGGAGCCTTTGTTTGGCAGTTTCAAGTGCTTCAGGTATGGGCATCTGGTTGTACCTCTTGGGTACCTGTTTTCTCATTGCACCTTTCTTAGTCTGTCAGAGGCTTACTTCTCTACGTGTCTGCTTGATCCTCCACCGTTTCCATGGTGGGTACTGTTTCTCATGGCTCCCATGGTTGCTCTTATAGCCAAGCATCTCAAGGATCACTGCTGCGGAGTTGTATAGCAGCTCATTGGTTTCAGTGATGGATGTGGTAGGGATCGCACTCAATGCTGCATTCACATCTTCTAGGAGACTTTCTGATGGTACTTCACTTAGCCGTTGTAATTGGCGTCGGGGTTGCCTTGCATTCATTCTCGCCATGATCTTGTCTTTCAGGTCAGTCGCTGCCTCGTTCAGCGTTATTGTTGGGGCTTCATACCCAATCCGCGGTTGGGGAGCCCCTGTTGGCTCCCCTCTGACCTTGCGTCCTGGCTCCCCCTTGCCGTAGCATTTGTGTTGTATCTCGTCAATCTCAAGTTGTGATAGCAGCTGCCGCTTGTGGATGTTGGAACACTGAGCTACTAGTTGCTTCGATGTAAGCCTGGATTGTGGGTTTCGTAGTAACCATTCATCCCACATTCTCTTCATGTAACCCCTCTGACTAGGGTTACTGGAGTAGTAGCATTCCAACAGAGCCTTGTTATCGCATCTCGCCCATCTCCGTCTTGTTCCAGTACCTGACGCAACACCTGACGCAGACCTTGTTTGGCCGGGCGTCGTCTGATCCGGCTTCTCATAGCATTTATTGTCTCTCATCATCATTATGAGGTAGGCAGTAGCGCGAAGGGTCTTGCCTAAGGACCCACACTGGATAGCTGGATTTGAACCTGGGTCCCCCGTGTGAAAGGCCATGTCCTTACCATCTGAGCTAACCAGCCGCTATATATATAGCGGCTGGTTAGCTCAGATGGTAAGGACATGGCCTTTCATATATATTTCATATATATATATATATATATATATATATATATATATAAACACTAATTTATCAAACCTACAGAACAAAGTCAAACAAACAAGACAAACTACAACCCACCCACTCATTCACAAACATCCACTTCCCTTCTAGTGCTCCACTAACAGCTGACTTGACAGCTCTCTACTACAAAGATCAAATTATAAATAATTCCCCAAACAGAAAAAGAAAAGTCACTTGCCGTTTTTCACAACTTTTATTCAAATTTTTTTAAACAATGTGAATGTCAATGCATCTCAGAGGACTCTTTGCCTGCATTGCAGTTATCTGTTTATAAACAATCTATGGTTTATATAGATGTTGTGTAAAAGGAAATGAACTACAGGAAATCTAACCAAAAAGTAGCAAAAGTTCTGAGAAAACCCAGAGAAACCTAATTTTAGCTTTTAACTTTTATTTTTCATTTGTTTGGAAATATACCCTGTATATAAATGGTACTAAGCATACCACTTTTAAAAAAGAGAAACGTCCTCATTGTAAATCGTTTTTATGTAACGTTAGAGTAGCTAAAGCAGCCTTTCCTGTGATGTCCTATACCACCCTAGTCCAGATGGTGGCGGTAATACAAAACATAAAGACATTTACCGAGGTCTAATAAGCCCCGCTGAAGAAGAAGGCGGAGCTTACGTTTGAAAGTGGCGGGCATCAAAACTATTGACGCTCGTAGTCTGGTGTACTTTTCCAAAAGGACTTTACTTCTCCGCTGTTCTGAAAAGGGGTCTTATTTATATTCTAAATGTTTTATGAACAGTGCACGTTATAACTTCCCGCTTGTCACGAGAACCGTTAAACAAAAGAGTTTGTCAGTAAAGGGGACACGAAAAGGTAACTTTAACTTGTTGCAAAATTGGAAATCTAACCAACGTTTGTGTTTATTTTCCATATAAAACGTGGTTCTCACTGAAACTCAATCACTTTAATGGTTCACTGAACGACAGTGAAAGCTGTTCCTGTTTGATGCATTGTTTGCGCCGACATTCACACGAGGTGTAGTCAGCTTCAAAACTCGGCGCTGTGCACAACATTAAAACTTACAATATACTCTACAAAGGTCTATTATTTTAAAATTTCTATGTCTACAATTTGATTACACCTCTTTAATTTTAATCTAACTGTTGGTGCCATAGCTACAGTGTTTTGCTGACGTGATCCTAGCAGACTAGTGATAACAAATTTGAACCAGGCTTGCTGTTTAGCTTCTTTTAGTGTATAATGACATTGTTTAGTATTTACATAACCAAGTCACACAAAACTTGGCCCTAAACTATTTTAATTACTGTCTCTTTTTGGTTCGAGCTTTTGTTGTGACTTTTCCTTTTATTGTTCACTTTTTGTTTTATGACAGGTTGTCATTATGACTGGTGAGGATGCAAAGGTGATTCCTGTTCGGGTCGCCTTGCGTTGTCGCCCTTTAGTGTCAAAAGAAATCAATGAGGGATGTCAGTGCTGCCTCACTTTTGTGCCTGGAGAACCCCAGGTCTGTGAAACTAATGCAGCTATGTACTCTACAAATGTGTGTCTTAAGAATATTAAACTCACGGGGGATTTATAATATTTAGGTAATCGTTGGCACAGAGAAGGCATTCACATACGATTATGTATTTGATCCCACTGTTGAACAAGAAGAAGTCTTCAATTCTGCTGTGTCCTCCTTACTGAGTGGTCTTTTCAAAGGTAGATATGAGTATTAAAAAATGTAACTTTCTATGCTATGTGGCAATTAATGACAATAGATTATCCAGCTTTTTTAATCAGGCATTGTGACTTTTAAGTATCCCGAAACTGTTCTCTTTTCAGGCTATCA
Organism: Perccottus glenii; assembly: GCA_024416835.2. Lineage (NCBI taxonomy): Eukaryota > Metazoa > Chordata > Actinopteri > Gobiiformes > Odontobutidae > Perccottus > Perccottus glenii. The sequence goes on along the minus strand of CM044561.2, from coordinate 14,631,148 downwards.
TGCCACAGTTCTTGCCTATGGGCAGACTGGATCAGGAAAGACCTACTCTATGGGAGGAACATACACAGCAACTCAAGAAAACGACCCTTCAGTTGGAGTAATTCCACGAGTTATAAGAAGGATCTTTGAGGAAAAAGATTTGATGTCAGACTGTGAATTCTGTCTTGTGGTATCCTACCTTGAGGTTTGTTAACAACCGTATGATCAAGAATGCTTATGTATAGTGTCTATGACAGTAACAGCATTTTTCTTCTGATTGTAGATCTATAATGAAGAAATTCTTGACTTACTATCTCCATCTAAAGACAGAACAGCTATCAGCATTCGAGAAGACCCCAAAGATGGCATTAAAGTTAGTGACAAAATTATCTCTGCCTTTCTCTGCCCAGCCTTACTTATTAGCATATTGGCGTCTTTACTGCATTACAACGTTTAAATTCTACAGTTTTGTGCTACATGTGATTGCCTGTCTTATATCTTGCAGATTGTAGGGTTAACAGAGAAGCAGGTGATGTGTGCTCAGGAAATGGTAAACTGTCTGGAGCTGGGAAACTTAGCCCGTACTGTCGGCTCTACAGCGATGAACGCTGCTTCTTCACGGTCACATGCCATTTTCACGATCACATTGGAGCAACGCAGGGCACTGACAAGTAACTGATCGGTGTACAGTTCTAATTGTAATAAATACACCTATTTTCAGTATATAAATAATATATGGGGTTTTAATTTTTCTGCAGAGCTGACTCTGTAGTTTCAAAATTGCACCTTGTGGATCTAGCGGGTTCAGAGAGGCAAAAGAAAACCAAAGCAGAAGGAGATCGTTTAAAGGAAGGTAATGTATCTTTGTTTAACGTTTTAGTACATTGTTAATAGCACTTGTCCCTTTTTATGGTATATCCTAAAAGTTTCTGTCATCAGTTCATTAATTTTTATCCACAGGCATCAGCATAAATAAAGGCCTTTTGTCTTTGGGTAATGTGATCAGTGCTCTGGGAGATGAAAGCAAGAAGAATACCTTTGTTCCATACAGGGACTCAAAACTCACACGTCTGCTTCAGGGTAAGCTTTGCTTTAGATTTCCCTAAAAGAGTTCACTGAATCAGCCTCAAATAGTCTTACCGTTGACTGTTACATGTACAGTGACTTGCGAAAGTATTCGGCCCCCTTGAACTTTGCGACCTTTTGACACATTTCAGGCTTCAAACATAAAGATATGAAACTGTAATTTTTTGTGAAGAATCGACAACAAGTGGGACACAATCATGAAGTGGAACGAAATTTATTGGATATTTCAAACTTTTTTAACAAATAAAAAACTGAAAAATTTGGCGTGCAAAATTATTCAGCCCCTTTAACTTAATACTTTGTAGCGCCACCTTTTGCTGCGATTACAGCTTTAAGTCGCTTGGGGTATGTCTCTATTGCTCCTTGCAAAACACCTCGAGCTCAGTGAGGTTGGATGGAGAGCATTTGTGAACAGCAGTTTTCAGTTCTTTCCACAGATTCTCGATTGGATTCAGGTCTGGACTTTGACTTGGCCATTCTAACACCTGGATATGTTTATTTGTGAACCATTCCATTGTAGATTTTGCTTTATGTTTTGGATCATTGTCTTGTTGGAAGACAAATCTCTGTCCTAGTCTCAGGTCTTTTGCAGACTCCATCAGGTTTTCTTCCAGAATGGTCCTGTATTTGGCTCCATCCATCTTCCCATTATTTTAACCATCTTCCCTGTCCCTGCTGAAGAAAAGCAGGCCCAAACCATGATGCTGCCACCACCATGTTTGACAGTGGGAATGGTGTGTTTAGGTGATGAGCTGTGTTGCTTTTACGCCAAACATAACGTTTTGCATTGTTGCCAAAAAGTTCGATTTTGGTTTCATCTGACCAGAGCACCTTCTTCCACATGTTTGGTGTGTCTCCCAGGTGGCTTGTGGGAAACTTTAAACAACACTTTTTATGTATATCTTTAAGAAATGGCTTTCTTCTTGCCACTCTTCCATAAAGGCCAGATTAGTGCAGTATACGACTGATTGTTGTCCTATGGATAGAGTCTCCCACCTCAGCTGTAGATCTCTGCAGTTCATCCAGAGTGATCATGGGCCTCTTGGCTGCATCTCTGATCAGTCTTCTCCTTGTATGAGCTGAAAGTTTAGAGGGACGGCCAGGTCTTGGTAGATTTGCAGTGGTCTGATACTCCTTCCATTTCAATATTATCGCTTGCACAGTGCTCCTTGGGATGTTTAAAGCTTGGGAAATCTTTTTGTATCCAAATCCGTCTTTAAACTTCTCCACAACAGTATCTCGGACCTGCCTGGTGTGTTTCTTGTTCTTCATGATGCTCTCTGCGCTTTAAACGGACCTCTGAGACTATCACAGTGCAGGTGCATTTATACAGAGACTTGATTACACACAGGTGGATTCCATTTATCATCATTAGTCATTTAGGTCAACATTGGATCATTCAGAGATCCTCACTGAACTTCTGGAGAGAGTTTGCTGCACTGAAAGTAAAGGGACTGAATAATTTTGCACGCCCAATTTTTCCCTTTTTTTATTTTTGTTTATAAAAATTTGAAATATCCAATAAATTTCAGTCCACTTCATGATTGTGTCCCACTTGTTGTCGATTCTTCACAAAAAATTACAGTTTCATATCTTTATGTTTGAAGCCTGAAATGTGTCAAAAGGTCGCAAAGTTCAAGGGGGCCGAATACTTTCGCAAGGCACTGTATATTAGATAAAATGTTTACTGCCGCTCCAGATCATAATTTGATGTGTTAAACCTATACCCTATAGTTACATAAACTCTCGTTCTTTGTGTCAACAGACTCTCTGGGAGGAAATAGCCACACACTGATGATTGCATGTGTAAGCCCAGCAGACTCAAACATGGAAGAGACCATTAATACGCTGCGATATGCTGACAGAGCTCGCAAGATAAAAAACAAACCCATCATCAATGTTGACCCCAGAGCTGCAGAATTGAACCGTCTTAAGAAGCAGGTACACATTAAGGAGACACAGTTCCTGTTATGGGCTGTATTTGTAAAAGGATTAAGTTTTTGGTTTGCCTTTTGACCGTATCATGTTTGCATGCTTTTATAGGTCCAAGAACTGCAGGTGATGCTACTTCATGCCCGGGGAGGAGTAGCACCAGTGCTGTCTGGGTAAAATGCCTAACATTTCTGTATCTCAATATTCCACCAGGATGTGGTAGAAATAAGACTTTCACATACCAAATTTATAACTGTAACGAAAGGCCTCATTAGTTTACTTTCTGTGTCACAGGGCAGGGTCAGATGAGAATGTGACAAAGCTCTTGGAAAGAAACCGCGCTCTGCAGGACGAGAACAATAAGCTGTGCCGGGAGCTGAGTGAGGCAACTGGACAAACCGCCCTCATGTTTGAGAAGATCATTATGGTAACCTAACAACTGCCAGCCTACCCTCGAGCTGCCTCACCTCTGAAACCAACTAAATACTTAATCATTTGCATAAACACAATAGTAGTAAAAGAGTTGTAGAGCAGTGGGAGTTGACTCGACTCATCAGACATTGACTCCTGATCAAAACTTTACCTAACATTAAGTCTGCTTCTTTGCATTTGAGTTTTTCAAACTTGTAGCGGTGAGGGCAGTGTTTGCTCTTCGAAGCAAGTGAGAGTCTTAGTTTAATCACCGCTGCCGGAAAGTAAAGTGAGATGATGCCTAATTATATAAAAGAAATACAGCTTAAAAGCTTAAAAGTCTGCAAAGAGAGTGGGAAGGAGGGGTGGCAAATCTGGGCCATGACGTGGGTGCTTTGATTTGATTCTGTTTGGTGGAGTCATCATTTAGATGTTTTTAATACCATTCCAGCTCAAGGATCATAGTATTTATACTATTAACAAGGAAAGACAAAAGATTTTAGTTGACTACAGCCTTAGTAGCAACAAAACTTTTTTGACCATTGTGTATCATATTTCTAAAACTGAGCTTTTTTTTCTAAAATACTACTCTCTTCTAACCTTGCGCTTCAGCTAGATTCTTATGAGATTTTAGAAGTTTACAAACTATGGAAAATCCATCTTGAACGGCTCCAAGCAACGTACTCAGTTGAACTGTGGCCTTACCGGACTCTTGTGTCCAATAATGTAGCAGCTCTGACAGGTCTGGGCGTGTTTTTAGGTTTGAAGAAGTAGCGACTGTTTGACCATTACAAACACAAACAACATGACACTGCTCTGATTGGATAATCCTGGCTGATAAATCCAATCACTGACCAGATATTCATTTAAAGTACCTGCTCTTTTGCAAATGCTTTTAACTAGAGCCCTCCCAAATAGTACTGTGGAACGGACTATGTACTGTGAAGCAGTTCTATCTGGTAGAGTCAGGTTAAATCTCTTCTGTCTTTTGAAATGGAAAACTACTCTAACGTTTGGGTATTTCCGTGTGCTGATTTCTGGAGTTTCAAGAGCTTAATAGTTTGTGTGCGATGTCACAGTTTATTAGTCAATTTTGTTCCCTGCTTATGAACATTGACATGACCTCTACATGTAGGATTACATTGTAGTCTAGTGTTATTCCATGCTAACTCTACATATTTTTAACTGTTTTTTTTTTTTTTTTTTTTTAGACTGAACAAACGAATGAGAAACTGCAAAGTAAACTGGAACAACTGCGGCAACATGAAGCGTACGTTCATACACTATACCAGAACAAGTTTTAGAAAGTATTATGTCTGATTAATGATACTGCTTATGTAATTTATTTAATTAATATGAATATGTCTGAAAATGTATTTGATTTCTTTTAGATGTGCTGTAGATCTTGAGAGTTTGCTGGGGAAACTAGAGGACCAGGAACTGAAAGAGAATGTAGAAGTAATGAAAAACCTCCAGGACCTCATTCTGGAGCTCAAGGTTTGTGTGTTTATTTATGTTAGTCAGCTGCCCCTCTTTGTGGGACTCTACATTACAGCAATTCATCCAACAAAATCACATTCTCAAGTTGTTGTCTTTGTGTTGTGTAAGAATGAAAGTGCAGGTATGGCTGCTTCGATCGACACTATGGCAGCAGATGCACAGGACACATCGACGAATGGCTGCGAAAACTCTACAGAGGGATCTCCACCAGTATGTTTACTTTTTATTTTGTTATGCTCAGGTGTCATTGTTTGATTCTGAATTGTCACATTTTTGCCTCATTAAACAGGATTCTACTGCCACAGCTGGTAAAGATTCCCCGGAGGCCTTTACAGCCCATCATGCATTGCGGCAGGCGCAGCTTTCCAAAGAATTGATTGAGCTGAACAAAGTGTTGAGTTTGAAGGAGGCTTTTGTGAAGAAAATGTGCCAGAATGACAGTCAGCTGGAGCCGATGCAGTCAGAGCACCAGGTACTTTTCACAAGGGATTTTAGATTATCCATTTTGTGGGAAAGGTTTATTATGTAGTATTTAGTATTAGTGTTTTCTAATGAAAATGGTATACTGTTCTGGTAAAAAAACTTCTTAAGATCATTGGATATCTTCTTTGTAATAGAAAAATGTGCAGGAACTCCAGACAGCAGTGGATTCTTTACAAAAGGAGAAGGAGGATCTGGTTATAGCTCTTCATTCGGCAAAGAAAGACACCAACCAGGCTAAGTATGTCAGTTTTTTTGCGTTTGTTTAGTCATATTAACTTTTTACTCTTTTGGGTTGAAAGTGTCTCATCTTGGTTTTCCTCTTTGTGACTTGGTGTAGGCTTAGTGAACAGCGCAGGAAGAGACTGCAGGAGCTGGAGGCCCAACTTGGAGAAATGAAGAGGAAGCTCCTTGACCAGTCCAAGCTTCTAAAAGTTAAAGAGTCCTCTGTCCAGAAAGTCAGCAAGCTCATGCAGGAGATCCAGGTAACTGGTGCTTTTCAATCTGGTCCACAATATGACCTTTTTTAAACTCTAATATTCACCCGTTATTTACTTTTACTTTACTTTTCTTACAGGCAATGAAGAGTCAGCGTACACAGCTCATGAGACAAATGAGAGAGGACTCTGAGAAATTCAGGCATTGGAAGAGCAAGAAGGACAGAGAAGTCATACAGCTTAAAGAAAAGGTGTGTAAATAAGTAGCTTAATTTTTAATCTTAACTGTTCTTAAATCAACAATGAGCCATAAATAAAACCTTTTTTTACAGGATCGTAAACGACAGTACGAGTTGCTCAAACTTGAGAGGGATTTCCAGAAACAGGCTAATGTCCTTCGTCGCAAAACAGAGGAGGTAAAATCACAGTGTAATTTTTTATTTTCTAAGTTAATGGTTTTGTATTTGCTGGTGACTAATATCTCCATCGTGTATCTGCTAATTAAAAATACTAGACTTGGGAACAAATAACTTATGTGGATTTTCTCCACCAAAGGCTGCTGCTGCAAACAAGCGCTTGAAAGATGCTCTACAAAAAAGAAGTGAGGTGGTAGACAAACGCAAAGATGCCCAGAACAAAGGCCCGGATGGAGCTGCTGCTCGAGTAAAGGTAGGGAAACCTGTTTTAGGGTCGGTGTAGTCTTTTAAAACTAATGAGTGCAAATGTTTCTCCGTAGATATAGGCATCATTGATACTTAACTCAATTCTTTGTCAGGCTTGGCTTTTTAATGAAGTTGAAGTAATGGTGAGCACTGAGGAGGCACGACGACATTTGAATGACCTGTTGGACGACAGGAAGGTGCTGGCCCACGACATTAGCTACTTGAAAGAGCAAATAGAAGCTGGAGAACGTCCTGCACATAAAATCAGAGTAAGAAATTATTAACTAATTATTAAAACGAGACATAGCACTGGCAAAGTAGAATAATCTTTTCATTCTGTTTTAAATTCAGCGTCGCACCCTAATCATCTCTGAGCTGGAGACGCAGGGGGCTTTGGAGACCCCCCTGACCAAACAAGTAGAGAACCTGGAAACAGAAATGAGCCTCAGGTGAGCCATACACCATCTTGTTTTTGTATTCATCAGATACTCCCTAAACACACAGTGACCTTTCTGTCATTACAGATCTGATTAATTCATTATGTTTTCCTTAAACCAAACTGTTTTTAACTCCTCATTCATATTAATGCAACCCTTTGCACTGGGCTCCTCTGCCAGATGCATCACTGACACATTGAGAGAGGATTAATGCGCTACAGACATCTAAAACAAAAAGAGCATTGCTGCATAAATGTATTGTCCCTGAAAATTGCTCATGTCACAGTAGACACACATTATTTGTTTACTTTGACATGGTGTACATTTTAGAAACGCCCAGATCGCTGACCTTCAGCAAAAGGTTCTTGTGGCAGACAGCGAGGGCCGTTGGAAACAGCGTATAGATGGCATCACAAGCATCGCGGAGGCAAAGTGTGCTCTTAAGGTTCTAATGTCTGAGGTATGACAAGTTTTATTTACATTCTGCACTGTTTTAGAAATGACTGCACATTATAAAAAACACATTTGTTTTAGTTGGTGAGTGCTAAAACGGCAAATGCCAAGCTGGAGAGTGAACTCAAACAGGAGAAAGCCAATGCACAGGATTTAAGAAAGATGCTGGCTGAGGAGAGAAATGTGATGTCAACTATGGACATGGAGCACCAGCAGCAAATGTTCGACCTAGAGGAGAGGCACCAAGAGAAGGTGTGAGTCTTCAGTTTGATTATATAATGTTTTAGTCCTTGTCTTATTCATTTTGTTCTTTTTCAGGTCCTTTACCTTCTTAACCAGATACAGAGCAAAACTATTTTGGATGAAACAAAGCCCAAAGAAGAGAGTTTGAGGGAGAAGGAGCTTCTGGAGCACCTTAGAGCTCAGGTTTGCTTGCAGACAATGTAGATATTTGATCTCAAACTAAAAGTGAGAAGACTTAATTTGAAAGTGCTGCATGTTTTAGGAAGAAGAGATTGAAAAGTTGCATGAAATAAGCGAACAGAACCGGACTCTGGCAGAGCAGAATGAGCAGTACAAACAAGTAAGTGCTATCATTCATTACTGCCATTTTAAAAACCCTACAAACCCACTTAGTAAATGTTTTATTTAACAGAGAGCAATATGTTATGTCTATCCTCATTTGTTTTTCTGTAATAGAAATTTTCTCTCCTCCAACTGGCAAGTGGCAAGAAGGTCCTTAGACCAACAGCTATCAATGAACATAGTCCAAATGATGTGTTTGAGTATGTCCCCCCCAAGGTGAGGCACTGCAGAAACTTTATTATTGGACAGACTTTGACTCACTTCCCATTACTTTAGAAATATAGTGTAATTGTTAGTGAATTGGGGGGGTTCACGTTTTTATTTGCATTTGAAAAACAATATGGCCAAAGCACATTTTTATAACTTTGCTCAACATTTAAAAAGCCAAAAGGGAAGCGCTTCACTACGGCGAAGGCACGGCTGAATACGACCATCACTGTGGAGGAGCTGATGTCACCCAGTGAGGATGAGGAGGATGAAGAGGAGAGCGAGTGGCTTCCTGAAAAGACTGAAAAGGGACATAGAAACTCAAGAAATCCAAAACCACTGGGGTAAGAGTCGAGTCTTTTCTAAATCCCTGCCATGTCCTTGTGTGAAGCATTATCCGGTACTTGCCTGTTGTTTGTGAGTAACTAACTGATGTGTCATTGTGTAGTGTTCCTGTAAAGGTCGGTGCAGTAACAAGCTGTGCAGGTGCCGTAAAGGAAAGATGACGTGTGGGGAGAACTGCCAGTGTGATCCTGAGAAATGCCGGAATATGGACAACAATGGGTCTGCCAAAGTGAGTTATGCAATTGTGTGTACAAGTGGTAAAGAAGCATCTATGAACTCCCCTGTACTAGCGCCACCATAACACTATGACTGCTACATTTCAAAATATTCTGTCTTTGTTCTGAATCTCAGTAAATTAAGCTTGACAAACACATTTATACAGGATCCAAGCCAGACCGAGGATGTGTCCCGGGGGACTGTGTCCCCCCGAGACTCTGCATCTGTGAGCCCTGACAACACCACATTCTTCAAGCCACCCACCTGTACACCCACTAAGAAGGTGAGCGGAGGGTTTTTATTTAGTCTCGAAATTCACTGGTTGCATTTAAAGGTAACTAATGGGGAACAAATGGTTACAACTAACCTGATTATCTGTCTAACATGATGTATTAAGGTGCTCAAAGAAATTGGCGATATGGGACACATCACTGAAGACTTGCTCAAGCAGACTGTCCTGCAAAAGGAAGAGGAGGAGGAGGAGGAGGAAGAGGGGGGCGAACCAATGACAGCCAGTATCCTCAAGAAAAAGAAAAGGCTTCTGACCAGTTATCAGAACAGTTTTTTCTCTGGGTGCACTCCGATCAGGGAAGAATACTAGCCTGGAATATGTAGATGGATTTTAGCGTTTGTTCGTTTTTGTCTGTGACTTTTTATATGTGGCTAGATTATTTGTAATGTGAATGTAGCTGTTGATTCTAAAAGCTAACAGACTGAGGCTAGCTTTAACGTATTAACTCAATAATATAATAAATAGGCATGTAAATAATGTATTAGTCGAACTGATTCTTGATAGTGTAAGACTCATTTCTCATATCTACAATCGGACCATTAAAACTTTTTAAAATCACTTTGAGGCAATGCTGCAGGATGCAGCCTTTAGATTCTGCCTCTGCTTTTTAGAGCTCAATAAAGTCTCACAGTCAAATTAATTTTTATCTGTGGATGCACCAGAGTTGAGTTCGGTTTCATGTTATTTATTTTATTCATTAGTCTTGTTTTTAATTGTTTTGTATTCTTTAAGGCAATTCAACTGAAGTAAAAAGGTTAATAACATAAAATTTCAAATCCGAAACTACAACCTGGCTTTTTTTTACTTTTTTTATTCACAAAAAAGTGTTCCTTTGGTATATTGTGTCGGAAAGTATCGCTGAAGTCTGTTTGCCAATGTTGGCACAAAACTTGTTTGTTTTTTGTGTGTGAGCAGTAAGGACGAAAAGTACAAAACAAGCACCTCACTTAATGCAATGAGTTTTCTTCACTCAAAATATACATTCTGACATTTCTCCAGGCCTTAGGGAAATATGAAAACATAGAATTATGCAGTAAAGCGGTTGTCCTTCAACCAGAAGGTCGTTTCAAGCTCTCCCTACAGTTCATACTGTCGTGTCCTTGGGCAAGACACTAAACCCACCTTGCCTCCAGTGGTGTTCCAGCTGTAAGAGAATGGAACCTTAATGTAAGTCACTTTGGATAAAGGCATCAGCTAAATGACTAAATGTAAAAACCTAGAAAACAGACAAATATTTGACCATTTCCTGGAACAGTTAAACATTAGTTGACTTGGAGTGGCCTGTTGCACTACAGTTTAAGTAACAACAGAGGGTGCTAAAACTTCTAACCTACAAATGTAGCAATTAAAGGTATGTGGTGTTTAAAGCAAGCACCTGAAAGAACAGTATGAGGAAAAAAAACTGACTACACCAGTGCAGATTATTTCCTTTTACAGTACCTTGTCTTAAGACTAAAACTTTAGGTTTGCTTTCAGGTTACATCCAAGGTTATTTTATTTATTTCAGTAATGGTGAAAAGGGCAGTGCTGGTATTTATTGTGGTGACTTATATTTGCACACCTTTGATTTAAGATAAAGCTTCCATTTATGCCATAAACGATTCAAGATACAGTAAATGTTTCTGATTGTGCTTGACTAAGATGTGCACAGCTCAAAATACACATAAACCTCTTTTAATTAAAAGAAAGATTATTATGACTCACGATTTGTCACTTTGTGTTAATTTGACCCATTTGAGACTTTTAGAGATTTAGGGTTTAGTCTTTATCTGGATAATGGTAATCAGATGTACACTTATTATAAAGTAGTTAAAGCAAAAAGTGTATAGGTTATAGTTCCTTTTTTTGTACCAAATCTCTTTGCAACTAACAATATGTTAATAGGAAGATGAAGATTTTTATTCAAGTATGAATCAATGATAAATGCCACAGAAACCACAAAATATATAAAACCATAAGCTTTAACTTCCCTGAGCCCATTGTTGTCTCTTATAATAAACACCAGTAAATGATTCTTGGACTAAGATCGTGTGTTTTAAGGGCTGCATGTGACCTTGTGCAGCATGAGATAATTTCATGCTCAGCATAATAATACTGTTATCTACAGCAGAAATGATTATGGCCCGAGTCAGTGTGCAGTCAAAATGAACTACAGATGATTTTATCTGTGGCAGATTAGTGCTGGGCTTTCTCACTCCTGAAGACACTGGACTCTGCACTCAGCAGCCCCCTGCACTTGGAGATAAGATAGCTCACGTATAAGAGTCAAAGAGGAGACATGACGTGATGAATTCATTGCTTTGAAGTAGTGTCTACAGAACCTAACTGTAAAAAACAGAGTTGTGAATAAAACTGTATTTTATACACAATATGTTCTTTCACAACAACAACAACATATCATTTGTTGAAACTGAGGCATTTGACCATTTCATGAAAAAATAATAGCTCTTTTTGAACTTGATAAAAGAAAAGTTGGGACACAGCCATGTTTACCATTTTAAGTCTGTAAACATCTGAAGTAAAGAGACCAGGTGCCAGAGTTTTGGGAGTCTGATGTAGGATTCTAGCTGCTCAACAGTCCTCGGTCTTCTTTGCTGTATTTTCTGTTTTATGATGAACCAATTTGATTTCTAATGGTGATAGGTCTGGACTGCAGGCAGGCCAGTTCAGCACCAGGACTCCCTGAAAGAGAGGTTGTCTGGATGGGAGCATATGTTGCTCTTAAATCTCTATATACTCTTCAGCTGAGAGATGCTCATGCCACAGGTACTAATGCAACACCATACCATCAGAGATGCAGTTGTTTTGTATTGTGTGTTGATAACAAGCTGAAGGGTCCCAGTCCATGCTGTCCAAAAATAATTTCAAATTTTGATTCACCTGACCATAGTTTTTCATATAGCCTCTGTCCATTAAGTGACCTTTGCCCCACAGAAGACTTGACAAGTTTGTGGATGGCACTAAACTGTGCAGTGATTTCCAGAACAGAATCAGGCCTGTTTTTAATCACAGAGATTTCTTCAGATTCTCTTAATCTTTTGATGATATAATGCAAGTGGTGCGATATTCCAAGTCTTTTTCAGAGATTTTCCCGCAATTTTTGCAGATTCGTGAAACTGTGTCTTTGTTTAATTTGGAGATACTCTGCCTTACTAAAAGGCTCCTTAAACCTAACAGTGCCACTTACTTTTCCAGCCTTTTGCTGACCCTGTTGAGATGTGCTGCTGCCATCAAATTAAAAATTTACCATTATTGTTTAATGAAATGCAACAATATCTCAGTTTTAAAACCAGACATGCAGTTTATCTTCTATTGTGAATAAAATATGGGTTAATGTGGTTTGTATGTAATTGCATTTGTTGTTTATTTACATTTTACACATGGACTATTTTTTGAACTGGTAATGACAGAGAATAGGCTAACATTGACTTTTTGACCTTTCGCCTTTCACAAATGATTGACTTACCACTACTTACTGTTTCTGTATTTATCTCAGTACTTTTGTCACCTCTATTGACTTTACTGTATCAGTCACTTTTATGAATTGTCTAATAAAATAAATTGATAAAATAAAAAATAAAACATTAATTTATATGCCCATAAGTAATACATTTTTTTCTTTCATCGAAACCAAAGCTATTGTAAACCGTTTACTACTAGTAGTTTAGCCCCATATCATGGACTGTTTTTACTGCAGTGCAAAGCTCAAAAAAAGTATTCCCTTAGCATAATGCAATATGTAACAAAGATAAAAATCAGTGTGTGTGCTCCACTATCACTGCTGGGTGTTTCTAACAGTAATAGTTTTATGTCTATATAATTACCCCCTCCTCTTTCTACCAATCTTTAAAACAGTCAATCATTGAATTTGTCTTTTATTGGACTGTCATTCACTCGGTTTCTGTGCTATTGCTTAATATCTGTGAATTTCATATTTGCCGTTTCCGGTAATTGTTTTAATTCCCAAATGGGAACTCAGGTGCCAACACCATATTTTAACATCATTGGGGTCATGAAGGCTTCATTCCAGCAGCACAATTTAGTTTGAGAGAAATAAAGCGTCATGTCGATGACTGTTGGACTGTGTAACATATTGAATACATATTTTGTGAAGGGGGACAAAAGAGATGTGCTTGAGTCCCGGCCCTACCCTGTGTGTGTCACTGTTAGGAATCAGGATGTTGGACCGAGGGGCAGGGCGCTGGGCCTGTTAAATATTGACCGCTAGTGTAATAATTAACCTTGCACCAAGTCCTGGTCACTTAAACTGGCTGCTCTCTCCTGCTGCCATTGCTGTGCTGTCACTCCTCAAATCAACACGTCGAAGAGTCACTCTCGCTCAAAACCTTCAGTCACCGGGCCATGCTGCACCCAAAGGTGAGTAACACTTGGTTGGGTTAATAACTGTAGAAGTCCACAATGTTGGTTGTTATAGATTTAAAAAAAAAATATTTGGAAATGTTACCCATACCTACACCGTTTACTTGTTGTGTTACTATTCAGTACAAAATCGAGACAAACTTATGTAACCTGAAGCCTTAGCAGGCTAATGTTGCTACTGAGAGTTTCTGGCTGAACATATAATCATGTCACTTTACTATCTTGGCACAATGATAGTGAAGTGCCATTATAAAAACGTTCAGTGTACTGAATTCATTTACAAGCCTCAACATTGTCCTTCTCATCAAATGTTTTCACTGTCTTTCTTTCAATTACAGGAGTGGGACATCACTAATCACTGACGGAAGACAAAGTAAATGTGTAGTCAGGCTTAGTCTTTTAGTTGTCATCATGTGAGACGAGATGTCAGGCGCAAACAGAAAATGGAAGGCTTGCAGATACACAGGTCAGACACACCCTGATATTCACATATTGAAAAGCAGCCTCGTGTTGACAGCCGCCATAAAAACCCAGCGTTATCTACGCAGGCCTTGGCCCTTTGACCACACTGTTGGAGAAGTGTGAGCAATGATGCCGTCTACTCCGGCAATAAATATGGGTGGAGGAATAAACAGGGTCAAAGTCAGATGCGAAAGGAGACTAAAAGTGACTTCAGCCAAGTCTTAGAGTCCTGAAGTTAAGTTGAATACTGTGTCTATGTCTTTGTTCAGCTTGGATCAGGATTTCGAGCAAACATTGGAGACTTGTCAGCGGAGGATAGACCCTGACCATGGGTTTTCAGGTGCTGGCTGGATGTAACAGCAACTCCATGTGGAAGCTGTGACTGTTCCAGTGGAGGTGCTGTTACCTGCAGAGAGACACCATAAAACAATGGTTACAGCCTTGAATGGGCACTTATAGAAATGTTTTCACTAGAGAAGAGAGCTGGGCTGCAAGGGGATGACCTATGAATTGACAGCCAGTGATTTGAATGACTGCCTGTCAGTTCTGTAGGCCACTGCTGTGTTTGTCCCATTAAACAGCTCTGGATAAAAATTAAGCTTTTAAACAAAAACAAAATGCATGTGTCTGTATTAAGGCTTATTTTTTGCTGATGTCACAATTTATACAAAATAAAGTCTAAACATGATGCTTTCTAAAAATGACTGGACTCTTGCTTAATTTCTTTGTCTAAAAAATAAATGTGTGTTGAATTAAATAGCCCAATTCTATAAACAATCCTATTAACATGCAGTTATTTAAACTCTCCTGTGTTTATGAAATAATCAAATCTACTTTCATTTTTGTATTACGGTCTGTGTCGACAAATATTTAGGATGCTACAATGTTAAGATATGAAGTAAAGGAAGGGATGATAAACTAATATTTGGGTGTGTATTTGACCATAAAGACATGTACAATAGTCCCCCCACCCCCCTGAATAAATCTGAGTTTATATTATGTTTATGTTAATCTGATTGTATACTTAACTTGACATGATGTGCATAAATTAGAAAATAAAGGAATGGTTCAGTATTTTGTAATTTTGTGAAAGGGGGTCTATAATGAATCATTACAATTGCCAATATGCAGTTATGCAAACTCTGTCTTATAGAAGCCTGGTAAAATCCTAGAAATAAGACTTTTTGACTATACAGTATGTACTGCAAGTACCTCATAAACTGTATATTACACACTGATTACACAACACAAATGGCACCACCTGAAGCAAAGAAATGTCTGAACAATTTATAGTCCCAACTCACCTGGCCCATCAAGTTGATGAGCTCCCTCAGGTACACAGAAAAGCACTGCACTCGTTTAGTGACTGTCTCTCCTTTTTTGAAAAATTGATTGCTTTTTTGTCATAACCACATATTATGTGGATAAAGATTGTTCGTTTAAAGAGGGCCATATGTTGGAGATAATTAGACTGACATATAGCCAATAAGTGTCTATTCTTTTTCACCGGGGACTGGTTTGTTCAAGTCCTTTTTGCCACAGATGCACTTATGTGGTCGCATTGAAACAAAGTGTAGAGGAGACACTGCCCTCTTGTGGTCAAACACCCGCACTACATCTTTCCGCAGCACAGAGACACTTCCCGTGACGCAGTGAACGCGGTAAAACGATATTCCGGTCGAGAAGGACGGCAGCATGGCATCCGACAGCACCATGGCAAGTTTAAATGGGCGGGAGGCCGTGTCCGTAAACGGGGAGCCGGTGGTGAAGAGGCCCCGGGAGAGTGTATCGCAGCAGTCTGCTCTTCGCGTCCCGAAGGAGCCTCACAACAAACTGACCGTGGTGCTCGGGGCCCAATGGGGCGACGAGGGCAAAGGGAAAGTTGTGGACTTGCTCGCTATGGACGCGGATATTGTATGCAGGTGCCAGGTACAGGATTACACGCTTATACCGCACAGTTGGACTACACCACTAACAAGCTACTCTGGCTTCTAAAAAACGTAATTTTCCTTTATAAAATTAATGACAATTTAGCCGTCGTTAAATATTCATGTCCTGACTCCGACGTCAACAACCTTCTGTGACGTACCTACACCGAGAGAATATTTAGGGGAAGTATTCCCTCAGCGTCGAGAAGGGGAAATAAAAGGTCAAGCAACATATGTTGTTATAAAAACTGCTTTATAGCTTTTTGTGTCTAAATGATGCCATTTTAACTAACTAATGGGCAGTTTCTACAGGCTGAGTTATAAATCAGCGTTAAACATGTTCAAAAACAGGCCACATTAACTTTATTTTAAGAAATTTCTCCTGGGGAAAGAAAAAAAAAGAGGTGCCGGATACAGTCAAATAGGTCCCGGCCCTGATTTAGGAAGTGGGGGAATATATCCCTCCTGTGTTCCCCCACAAATTAAATACCGGAAGTGTGATCTGACCGGATGCTATCAGTAGCACTATGCTAGCTCTAGAGTTTAATTGGTGTATTTTTCCAACAGCACAATCGGAGGCTGCAGTTTCAGGACCACAGTTCTAGGACCCTAGTTTTTTGTGACAACGCCCCCGAGTCTGCAATCTCCCCTGTGTCTGGTTAAGGTTAGGCCCGGAAACACGAATTATTTAAATTAGGGTCAGGGTCTGGTGTTGTAGCTGCAGCCTCCGGTTGTGCAGGAATAGCTTTTATATTTCTGCAAGCGCTGTTCAGTGTGTGGTTTCTACATAACCTACGTTGTAGCGTTACGCAAGTTATAACACAATTGGTTATTGGTTAGGCAGCGGTTTTTCTTCCTATTAAAACTGAAATAAAAAGTAAACTTTTATGTTATAGTAAGAGAATGTAATTTATGTCCTAAAAGTAACAAGCGGGCTCGAGACAGAGCATATAAAAATGTATGTAGCTAATACACAACAAAAGTTATGGTTTCAGATGCTTAGGTTCTAACAGTCTATTGGTGAAAAAGGGATGCATCTTTTCATTAAAAGACACATGCAGCTTGGTGTTACATAACAGCATTGCCTTATCCTGCAGTATGTTGAATGTTTGAACTGTTTGCAGGGTGGCAACAACGCAGGTCACACAGTTGTTGTGGACTCAGTGGAGTACGACTTCCACCTGCTGCCCAGTGGAGTGCTTAACAAAAAGGCCATCTCCTTCATTGGTATGAGAGGACACTCATTTAAAATTCAATGGGGCAACCGTTAATGCTTAGAAAATACCCATTTCACTGCTATTGGTACATCATTCTTAGTTATTTTTTAAAGGCATTTTACGAGGAGTATGTAAAAATCTGACAGTAGGCTGTTTAGGTAAAAGATAAAAAATACTTTTCATGGCTTTGATCACCTTCACAGACAGGTAAGCACACCTCACAGTCTTATCAGCTGTTACTTGGTGTTGCAGTGGTGCCATAATCTTTTCAAGTTCAGCAGTTGACCTTGTTTTGTAGTAATCATGAGCGCAAAGAAAGCAAACTATAGATGAGTATTTTTATGTATTTTAACAAGTCCAAAAAGGGTGTTATTAAAACTCTGTTATACACTATTTTATATTACAGGGAATGGAGTAGTGATACACCTACCAGGTCTATTTGAGGAGGCGGAGAAGAACCTGCAAAAAGGCAAAGGTAGAGCTAGTTTTTCATGTCAATAGTCCAAATGTATAAATAGTATATAATAATGTATAGATTCTCAAACGTAACACTTATTTGTACAAAGGATCAATTAAAATATTTGTAGTTAAACAGTTCTTTCAATGTTTTTTCAGGATTGCAGGGATGGGAGGAGCGATTAAAGATTTCTGATCGTGCACACATTGGTAAGTCTAGGCTTTAGGGTCTAATGTCAAATTGTAACTAAAGTCTTATTGCATGACTTGTGTTTTCTTTTAGTGTTCAACTTCCATCAAGCTGTTGATGGAATCCAGGAGCAGCAAAGACAGCAACAGGAAGGGAAAAAGTGAGTGCAATTTACTAATTTACTCTCTGTATTAGATCTTAATCCAGGTCAAGAATTGTTTCTTCTCGGTTTCCGACCTCTTGTTTGTGCTGCAGCCTTGGAACCACAAAGAAAGGCATTGGCCCCGCCTACTCCTCCAAAGCTGCTCGAAATGGTCTGCGAGTTTGTGACCTTGTTTCCGACTTCAAGAGTTTTGAGGAAAAGTGAGTCTTGGTGTACATTTTTCCATCTTTCAGCGTTCTGTAGCATGTAATATATAAACAGCACAAGATAGATATTTTAGTAATACACTTTCCAGGAAGGCATTGACCTTAATTTAATCCATGCTTAAAGCTGTATAGATGACATAATAGGACAAATGTTTTTGTAATTACATAAGTATGTATATTTTCCAGCAGGTGGCAGTTGATTGCAGCTCATGTTGTAACAATTGCTGACACAGTTGCAATCTCTATGGGCTTTATAAATATGTTTGCAGAGCAGTACCCAAACATGTGTTAACACATTCCTACTCTGTGCTGTTTGGGATTTGCAGATTTCGATTGCTGGCAGAACATTTCCTGACAATGTATCCAAACCTTAATGTTGACATTGAGGCTGAACTGCAGCAGTTGAAGGTGACAACAGCTGATTATGTATTGTATGATGATAACCCTAACCCCTAGTAGTGGCTTTGTTTAAATGCTTTATTTCTGGGGCTTGTAACATTGGTATATCATGGTATTGCATACATTTCCTGTTTTGAGTCACAGGTTTTATCTTTTGTGTTTTTGTTTTCTAAAGAAATATGCTGAGAGACTGCGCCCCCTGGTGACGGATGGTGTGTACTTCATGCACAAAGCTCTTAATGGACCCAGCAAGAAAATCTTGGTGGAAGGAGCTAATGCTGCTTTGCTGGATATTGACTTTGGTAAACAACATGAGGATTTGGTTATGTAGGGGCCTCTTTTGCTTTTCCATGCAAACACATTTATTCTGTTTTCAGGCACCTATCCTTTTGTGACGTCTTCAAACTGCACCGTGGGAGGAGTCTGCACGGGTCTTGGTGTTCCTCCTTCACATGTTGGTCGAGTATACGGTGTAGTCAAAGCCTACACCACCCGTGTGGGAGTGGGTGCTTTTCCAACAGAGCAGCATAATGTAAGAAAAGTGTTAAAATAAAAAACACTAAGACAAAAAGAGAGATTTCTTTTGTGCACAATGTCAACTCTAGATTAGAGTAAAACAGCACGCTTAGTTTCCTGTAAACTTATTATTTATTTTCCTACAACTTTGTAGGACACTGGGGATCTCTTACAATCCAAAGGGAGGGAGGTTGGTGTGACGACCGGCAGAAGGAGGCGTTGCGGTTGGCTAGACCTTATTTTGGTCAGATATGCCCACATGGTCAATGGCTTTTCTGCGTAAGTAACCCTCACTGTGTTCTCTTACTAAATAATATTTTATAAGCTTCATTGCCCACTCTCATTGTCACCGTGTCTTTTTACTCAAGAATTGCTCTGACAAAGCTGGACATTTTGGACACACTGCCTGAGATCAAAGTGGGTGTGGCCTATAATGTTGATGGACAGCCTCTTCCAAGTTTTCCCGGTAGGTTATTTTCTTTGTGTTGTATTGATCTGCTCTTTAAGTGCCAATAACTGAATGAAATACAAAACTCTGTCTGTATAAGCTAGTTCATTCTGTTGAGTGTATTAAGTAATGAAACATGAGGAGCCTGCAGAATTAAACTGAACAAACCAACCAGTAAAACAAAGAATAATCAAACTTTCACTAAATCATGAGTAGCAAACAATTATCCACTTTGTTTAATCTTCACAAACTCTACCTCTGTAATCTGTAGCCAATATGGACGTGTTGAATCGAGTGGTGGTGGAGTACAAGACTCTGCCGGGATGGTGCTGCAGCACAGAGGCAGCTCGGAGCTTTGAGGATCTGCCGACACAGGCACAAGAGTACGTTCACTTCATCGAAGACTTCCTGCAAGTGCCAGGTTTGTAAAGCGGCATTCTACTGAACACCGAACCCAAACTGTTATTGTTACTGCTACGCCAATCTGCCTCTCATTTTTACTTTTTTTTTTTTCAGTGAAATGGGTTGGAGTTGGAAAGTCCAGGGAAAGCATTATCAAACTGTTTTGAGCCATCTCGGACTTCACCAAGTAGTTCTCCTCCATGGCATTGGGACGAAAGATATATTTTGATAGGAACACTGAGGAGTTAACCGTATCCTAAAGGACATCACCAGCAAGGCTTTCCAGTTGCTGCTTGTGTGTTACAATTACTTATTATGATTCCTGCTAGACTTAATTTATGCTGCATTCTGAACATCCGTATTTATGAGGGTGTTAACTTTTTAAGTGCGTGTTGAGGGAACAAAAGTCTTTTATTTCATTCCACAGTTTATCTTCTTAGACTTCTGAGGCATTTGTTGATTCACATTTTAGCTTAATGTTTAAAAAGCCACTGAACAGTTAAGCCTTTATAATGTGCCATGGAATAGATACATTTCTGGCTTTGTAATGAGAGAGAGGAAAAAATGTCTAAAAAGATATGTTGTGATGTTTGTGATTGTAAACCTTTTGACTAATTCAACATTTTAAACACTCATCTCTGTTTGTAAAAAAAAAAGTTTTTATTTCTCAAGAAAAATAAGTCTGATAATGTTTGATATTGAAAAGGTTTGTGTAAATGCTAAACAGTGTAAAGTACTCGTTTATGTCATGTTTCTCCTACACAACTTCATTCATTCTGGAGGTTTTAGACCATACTCCACTTGTTATCAATAAAGGAAACTAGGATGTACGTGTGTTCAAATTTGTTTATAGTAATTTGCCCTTTTGACAAAGTTAATGTTGTGACCAATATCATTTTTGTGCAGCTAATTACATTAGATTCCTCAGCAGCAGGTGATTTAATTCTTGGCTATCCATCAATTGTCTGCTGGAAAATCTAAAATGATGGACCTGATAATACACCAGTCAGTCTGTGATATTGTCTCACTCTTACTTGACACCCTCTTAGTTATGTTGACTTCCTCTCACAGTTTGAAAGCTTTTTAGGGATTAGATTAAAGGATAAAGTGGATTCCTTGGCAAATCCATTAGAGGTGTAACAGTGCACTCACTCAAGGATTTCAGGGTCTTTCTAATGCACACTCTACACACGTTTTCAGATATTCTGCCTCATTTAAGTCTTGATGGAGGAAGTTAGGTAATGCTCGAATTGTGTTATTCCACATACAACTCCAAAAAGAAATGTTTCTTTTAAAGTTCTGTGGATATTTCTGCTTTAACTTTACTCAAGAAATGAGTCATTGCCCAAATTAGAGATCAGAGACGTCTTGGAAAAAGTGACAAAGGGAGAAAATTTGGAAGAGGAGGAGCTTTGCATGTGTAGCAGACTACTGTAAAGTTAGACCATCCTCTTCAAAAAGTAATAGAACAAGCAGTAAGCAAGATCAATCTGCAGCACCACAGAAACTCTTGTCCTTGTTACTATAAAACTTTGTGACACCCTGTATGGCAGACGAAAGAAGAGAGAGAACTTTCACAGAAGTATGAAATTCACAAAATTCAGACCTGGGTTATATTTAAACAATCTTAGCTTTGACCTTTGACACCTTGGGCTGAGCATCCTTCATGTCAGTTGGTGGTCACTGTTGCAAACCTTACAAGTTCTTCAAATTCCAGTGTATACCTGAGCCAAACTATACTGGCTTGTTTTTATTAATAGAGCTTACCTTGTTTGGCCACAAACACATTTCTTAAGTTAAGTGATGGTGCATTAGAGAAGTGCCTAAGCCAATACACTCACTTCTGAACAGACATAAATTCTCTTGTTGGCATAGTAAATGGTCCTTTACAATAATTTTGAATGATGTGCTGCAGGCTGGAATTACAGGAATGGATTAAGTGAAGTTGGCACCACCAGACACAAAGTAGTATATTGCAATCATATGGTCCACAATTAACTAATACATCTATGTTTCCTTGTCTTTTTTATATTTGTGTTTTCTTTTCTGGAAGTTTTATGTCTGTTTTACTTTGTGTCTTTTAAACATTTTTACTCATTTCCTCAAAAATGTCAAAGTGCATATTTGTCTAAATGAGCAAAGTTGCTGACGTTTGCTTAACCAATCAATTTTCAGCCCCAGAAGTCCCTGCATCATCAAAAATAGCACAAAGTGAGTGTCCAGCAGATGCACAAGGGCTTAATTGAAAATAAAGTGCTCATAATAGCAGTGTAGTCATCCAGCTGACCTGCCCCTCCCCTGTCCCCCCACCCAACCCTTTACTTTTATTTACTACCACCTTCCTACTTGTGTAATTTGTCGTCGCTTCAATCAGTGCAAGTGTTTTGTAGTTACCTCTCTCAGATATTTATGCCAGCTCGGACCTCTTCCCAAAAGTCAGTCACTCGTTTTCCTCGACCCGATGGACCTCTAGTCGTTTAGTTGCTGCCAACAAAGCAAAAGAACACTTGGAATTAAAATCATTATTCAACTCAGGAAGAACAACAATCAGTAAGAATTTCTCCATGATGTAACCTTCGGCAAAATTTAATTTCTGGTAGCCACAAGATCATACATGATGTTCTGTATTCCAATTGCCTGGCTTGATACAAAATAAAAGATAGGTTTTCTTTTTTTTTTTGGCTGATTTATGTGGTTGGAAGCAGACATTTTGGCTGAGCTTGACAGTGCTTACAGAGGGGTTTCTGTTTAACACTGATTAGTGCATGCGTTTCTTTTGGAATAAGTAAATGCTTCTCTTTGATTTGCTTTTTTAAACATCTTTGAATACTACATTGTGTTTGTAGTATTGTTTATGACAAAGGATTTAGTCTAGTTTCTCTCAGACAGAGTTCATCAGTTTATTTGGTAAGTGCTTGAAAGAAATCCATTTCGGCTGCTCTCAAAGAACAGCTGAAGTACAATATAGTAGCAGACTTGTCGTATGGGCAACATTTGCTCTAGATCCCTGCCTATAAATACTTATTTGTGTATAAGCTGTAATGACCAGGGTGTGGCCTACACTACATGCCATGCTGCTACTGTATCTACTACTGTATTTACCATTTCAAGTACGAAAAATGTAGCAGATTTCACAAATCCTCAAAGAATTGGTTCATTAGTTGTACTTGACACAAAAGACCTAGTTTCTGTGCATTCTGTGATAATGTGCGTTTTGTTGTGTGTCTGACCGTTTATGTTTTCTTTATTCGGTTCTAATCACAGATTTCTTATTTACCACCTGAAACATGAAAATGTGGAATTTGAAATACTTGAGAAGAGAAATATCAAAAGTTAGCTTTGTCAATAGTTACAGCAAATACTAAGTTAAATAAAATAAAAATCTAAATTGTATGCCCTGAACAACAAAGCACCATAAGAGTTATGATTACATTATGAGTTATACTGAGAGGTACGGTGACACTGCAGAACAGCTGCTCTTTAACCCCCGACATCATGGACCACAGCAGCCGTCGTCTAATGGGACCACTCAGTCTGCTGTGCCCCGACAGGATAAGTGTCACTATCACACAGAGCCCACGTCACTCATCAAGTGTACATCTAGAGCACATAGGGGACAGATGATCCTGGTCTGTGATGAACTGAAGCGGCACTGTTCTGTTCAGTTACAGGGTGGAAGCACACATGTCTCCATTTATACCGTCTTGTTAATGAAAAAGTCTTGTTAATGTCACCATTGGCTGCTGTGAGTGACAGTTGTTTCTGTTTCTGGAGTTAGAGGCTGTTAGTGGGAAGATCAACATTAATGGCCTGTTAAGCTAAAACAAACTTTTGCTCACTGTTGCTGTATTAATGGAGCAGACAAAAAAAAAAACTCATTAAGCAAATTAATACGTCCGTTTATGCTATCTGAAAACTATTGTTTTACTATGCAGTAACAGCAGAAGTGCCCGGATGTAACTGCCATTTTATTGCCCTGTGGTAAGGACAATATCTGTGAATGGGGGAGCAATGGGCACACGGCATGTTTATTTACAATCTATGGTATTATCGGTAGGTCAAACAAGTAGGAGAGCCTCTAACACTGCTGAGTACCAACTATAGGTATCTATAGCAGCCCTGGTCAAAACTACATAAAACTGCTTAAAACAAAATTTACTTACATTACACTGTGCCCTGAGTATGACCATTTAACAGTCAGTTAGAGTCTTTGGGAAAGATAACACTCAACAAGGTCAGAGGTCCTGACCTGACTGGTACTCAAGATGTGTGAGAATTATATTTTATAGATATGCATGAGAAACCTTATCCCTTCCCATTAAACTTAACACATCATATGACGCTAAAGCACAAAATCAGGCTGCAGCAGTTCTGTCCAGCAGCAAGAGGAAGATGAGTATTGAGGGGCGGCTGAGATTGCTTTTTGCTGCACAGTCGGCAAATCTTTATGAATCTTATAAATATTCTCCCCATTTCTGTAGAAATATTGATAACTGCAAGAAAACTGCTTATTTCTGCAGATAGATAGAAGTAAAGCACCAGGAATGAGGATAAAATTGCATCTCACATTTGATATATTTAATGTTTTGTATCCCCCTGTTACTAACTACACTGCAGCGTACCTCTTTACTTTTACTCTTCATTCACTGTATCACAAGATGTTGACGTACTGCACAATACCAAATTCTTACTGACAGAATGTAGAAATCAATGGAATATCTAAAACAAAAAGTGGCTAATTTTTGTTTTTTTGTGTAACTTTGACGTCCTCAGTGCGTGCTGCACTTTCTCCTTAACCCGCTCTCCTTGGCGTCCACACTACACTATATAAAGTCAGTTTGATTGAGTATCTTTTTCTCTCCTGTGCACTCAGCAACAGCCTCTCTCGTTGCTCACACACTCTCATACACTCCCAGTATGCGGTTCATAAGACGCTCTGCATGAGGTGGTGGCTTGTGCTCCAGACTCCTCCAGTGTTTCGTTTTGAGGTAAGCGTTGCATGGGCACTCTGGTGCATCGGTCAGTACCATACGACTTATGGATCCGTAGGGACTTTAAGTGGTAATAAAATTACTTGGATACTACGGCTATTGCTCGGCTGCAGCAGGACGTTTAATGTAAGCAACATTACACACCTCTTTGTCTAGTGCTGCATAATCTGTATACAACTGAGAGCTGAATACTTACAGTAGATGCATCGTGATAGGTTTTTGTGGATTCTCTCATTAGCTATTTGCTCATAGGATGTTCCTCTAAATGGACACTTTATATTGTCCTAAGAGACTAGACATGTTACTCACATCACTTTAATCAAAGTGTTTATGGGTACTTTTTTAAGTATAAAGTGTAAAAACTGCCTTTTAAAAGAAAAACACAAAACAATGTAGTGTTATTGCCAGCTGTTGGCCCTACCAGACCCAAATTCAGTAATTGGATAGTATCTTTGTTCATTTCAAGTTGCTGTAAAACTGTTGAAAGGAGACGTGTATATTTTCTGTCAAGTGTGTGACAGTTTATTGGTCTCATTTTGGATGAACACCAAATAATTTGTTGATTAAAATGCTGCAGTCACAAATGTCTATGTTTTTGATTTTAGCTATTCGTCCAGTTATGTACAGATCGATCAGAGTGTGTCCGCCTGGAAATCCTTTAGAAATGTACATAAACCTCTACTGAGATCATTGATTTGATTCATGGACAAGGATCAGGAGCTCCTTAATAGCATTTTATAAAGATGTATTTTTACTCTTACCATTAAACAACAAAATCATTCTTACTGTACACAATTAAAAAATATGACAACGGCTTTGTTTGCATCAGGCCAAGTCTGTGGTGTTTCCCCATTCCTAATTGTAGGTAGAGTAAATTAAAGGAAAAACGTGTTAACAACATTTATTTCTATCTGCCATCTAACAGTTGACTAAGTAGGCTATTGGTGAACATTTACATTTAGTCATTTAGCAGACGCTTTTATCCAAAGCGACTTACATTCACCAGTGTTACATTTACAGATGACGCTTTCATTTAAAGCGATTTACATTAAGGTTCCATTCACCAGTGTCACAGCTGGAACACCACTGGAGGCAAGGTGGGTTAAGTGTCTTGCCCAAGGACACAACGACAGTATGAACTGTGGGGATTCGAACCGCCTACCTTCCGGTTGAAGGACGACCGCTCTACCACAGAGCCACTGTGAATTGAGCAAATGTCTTGAAATGACTTAAAAGATGAATTTTATATGATAAAATTTATTGGAGGCTGTTTGTCCAGTGTCCTCCGTCAGAGTGTGAGGCAGATGCACTGCCCAGTGGTTACGGATCCAGGGACACCATCCTTAAACCTGGAGAAAAGAAAGACTGGAAAAGACGGAGGCGAGGACAACTAAAGAGTAACAGGTGAGCTATGTTTCAATATTATTGCTATTACAATGGCAGCCACACAGTCTGGCCAGTTGGAAGTGTAAGGCGGGTCAGGCTGTTTATTGGGATGCTGCATTTACTCTGTGTCAGCAGTGTGGGGAGGCCTGAGTCCATTTAGTGCCTCGTGTGCAGCTAAATGACTGGCTGCCGCAAACATCAGGGTGTTGCAAGCTGTAGTTGTCCACTGAGTGTTGTTGCTGATGTTACAGCAGCTGGGATCAGAACCCAAACAGCGGAGAGGCTGGAAAAGCAAAACAGCAGGTTACCTTGGGACTGGGCGGAGGTGCCGCCATGCGCTGCTCCACATTATTGGCCATCTTAACGGGAGTGCTGCTCTACCTGGTGCTGGGCGCTGTAGTGTTCCGCGCCCTGGAGGCGCCACGGGAGGAGGGCAAGCATGCGCAGCTTCAGAATGCACGGCGGGACTTCCTGTTGAACTTCACCTGTGTCGACCCAAGCAACCTGCAGAATTTCATAGAGGTACAACATGACTTTAGTTACTGCCCCAGATGATCTTGTGTTATCATGTTTTTTTTTAATATATCACCTTTGATGATTTTGACCTCATTGACCAATTGTTATGACGAGGAGGTCCTCAACCTTTTTTAAGATTGTGGAAATGTGCTCGACCCCATTCTAACATTTTTTTTCCCTGTGGCTGCATCATAAATGCATCACAGTCCATGCTATGAGGCCCTGCCAGATTATGGTCACATGAATTTTTTTGTAGTGGGAAACCATTCTACAAGTCCAAATCACAGATTACAAACCACAATCTAAAATAATTTGAACATACCTTTTACCCCTTTGTATTAATCTTACAGGCTCCCATATACACCTTACATGTTACAGATAATATATAATTCACCAAATGGCATGTTACATTAAATGACAGTAGTATATTCATTGGATAGCTAATACATGTCCACACACAGTCACCAATATTTATTCCCAAAGTTTGAAAAAGGTGATAATAATATTCAGGCTCCTTTTAAGTGGTGACATTAGATTTAAATGCTGGGACAAATGAGGTCCTGGGGCATGACAGGGCCTGGGCAGTATAAGGACAGGTGTGGTCAGAGCAGCTATGTATCACGGGCAGCTCTGGTTGATGGAAGAACATGAAAGCTGATCCACACTTGGAAGTGATTGTCCCTTGGCAGCCATAGTGTGATCTCTAAATGTTTGTCTCGACTCCAATATGTAGATTGTAAATTACTGTTTTAGCTCACAAAGTGAGCAGTTGACACCTAAAGGTTAGATGGGCAGAGCAGACAAACCATGCTAAAATGGGCAGCATTTTACTTGCTTTGATGACAGATATAAAGGTCAGACTTTACAAATAATTTGTTTACCTACACTGAAGTGGCCTTAAAAGCCCTCAACAACATCCAAGACTTGCTACACTCAAAATTATTTTGGAAGGTATGCATGTACTGCTGTGTGTAGCTATATGAACAGGGGCTGTAAACGTAAATCACCATAATGTGAGTGAGCCAAACAGCTGCTGAAAAGTAATTCTTCGGATACTTTTAAAGGTTAAACTGGAAATGTGTTCAGGTTTCAAAGCATTTAAGTCAGCTTGTCTTTGTTGTCCTAGACCTAGACACTCTGTCCTCAACTTTAATGCATCACATGACACACCACACACTAACTTACATGCCCTTATGCTATGTTTTTTTCTCTAAATTAGCGATTACGGTTTGTCAACAAAAGAAATAGAGGAAATTGGTATTTAATCACTTAATGGCACTGATACAAAGTCTATTATTACATTTGTATTGTGACAGGATATTTTTCCCTAACATTATCCTTGCCCATATTCTAGGCTTATTGTTCATATTATTTGCTAATAGCCTACATTAGATACGCTTGCTGATAGCCCAATCTGGATGACGTGAGAATTATCCATTTGCACAGAAATTATATTTATTATAGTAGCCCATTTCAAATTAATATTACCAGACTAGCATTTGCTGTATCAAAATGAGTGATGTAAAAATGGTATAAAATACACCGACGTCAAGGATGCTTGGTAGCTAACCCTGAGAAGTGTGTGAAACAAATTGGATTTGTGTAGCCTTTAGCCTATGCTTTTTGGTTCAAAATAAGACTAAAGTTGCTCCACTCTTTGTAGACATTTTTATTGACCAATAAAAAATTAACTGCTTACCAATGTCAAGCTTAGTTGAACAGTTTTTTGAAAGAGACACTGGCCATGTTTCTTTACCCATAGCAATGTGGTCAACAGCGTTAAATGTAGGCTAGCTTCTCAATGCTAAGTGCACTTTCTTACTTACAGCTAATATGTAAGAAGTTACAACAGTATAATGAAAAACTACAATGTCTGACAGTATAAAAAGCCAGATAATTCATGTTGTAATGGTTTGAAATCACATTTGCTATATGCTAAGAGATCAAATAGCTCAGGTTATTCAGGTTTCAGATAGGCTATTGTTTTGTTTTGTTTTTTTGTTAAAAAGGACGTTATGTGTAAAAGTGATTAATAGCAAATAAAAATGCAATATAATTGAAAAACAAAAGCGACGGTTTTCATAAGCCTAGTTTGAGGATTAGCAAAGAAATACATTTTAGTGGTCATATTAATTTGTTGTTGAGAATGTTGAGTCAAAAACACATCATGTATTTTAAAATACTAGCTGTATAAGTTTTATAAGAAATAACACTCAACCACAACTTAATCATTTGAATCATCTTAAATTAGGAATAAATTAATATCTTCAAGTCAACAGAAACAAAGTAGACAATTGACTTGAAAATCTAATTATCTCTGCTGGCACCAGATCGAAACTCTGCCGTCAGACGTCCACATGGATCTGTTGTGGCCTGTTGTTCATCACTGGTTAATGGCTAATCAAGAAAAAAATGATTAGCCATTCACTTCTAATAGCATTCATTTAGGTCTACCTGTAAGATCTATTCAGTGCAAATGACTAAACAGAAAAGTCTGTTCCTATCCTGTACCTTTTTATTGTCATCTATAGGAGGTGGTGGAAGCAGTTGGTGCAGGAGTGCAAACCAATGATAATTCCTCCTTTGTAAGCCAGTGGGATCTAGCCAGTGCTTTCTTCTTCTCAGGCACCATCATCACCACCATAGGTGGGTTTCAAGTGAAACCATATAAGGCCTACAACGTACATGTTTTGTACATTTACATTTGTTTTAATTGTTTTACTCATTTTACTTCAGGTTTTGGAAACATCTCTCCGAAAACGGATGGAGGCCAGCTGTTCTGTATTTTCTATGCTCTGGTGGGAATCCCATTGTTTGGTATCCTGCTGGCTGGAGTTGGTGACCACCTGGGTACTGGACTGAGAAAAGCTGTACTCAAAATTGAGACTATCTTTCTGGTCGGTCATGGTTCATATTTACATGAATTACTTTTGCCCATTCATCAGATCATTCCCGTTAGTGATTTCATTTTATTTATTTCTGACAGAAATTTCGAGTGAGTCCTACCATTGTAAGAGTCATATCAGCTGTTCTGTCCATTCTTTTGGGATGTCTGCTCTTTGTGGCTGTGCCTATTTTGATTTTCCAAGAAGTAGAAAGGTGGACTCTTCTAGAGTCAGCCTACTTTGTAGTCATCACCCTCACAACAGTTGGCTTTGGAGACTATGTTGCAGGTAATCAACTCATGATGGAGTATAAGGATTATTTATAATTATTTCAAGTGATGTTTTGCATTTTGGTAAGACAAACAAGACACCTATATAAGCAAAGAAATGTGTGGACTGATCCAGCAGTAAAATATATTTACAAGTATTTAAAATAATTTTTATTATCTCAACCTTATGATGTCAGCATGACATCTTCACTGGTAATAATGTTTTAACTTCTACCCCAGCATAGCAATTATAATGACTCTAGAGGTATCTGTAGAGGCGCCCTTTGGGCCTGGCCCTGAAATGTCAGGTATGAATATGCTGGACTTCACGCTGGTATTCACACCTGACATTTACATGTGTCCCTATTGATCTCATAAGGTCAGTTTTCTCTTTCCCCATCCACCGGTTTCTGACCATGTTTTCTCACGTCTGACTTTCCAATCTAAAAAGTATTCACACCTTGCGGTTGGCAGGTCTAAAAGGTGGCCTAAGGTAAAACACAAGTCATTTAAGAGTCTAGCATGCTTTTCATTTCTGGTTTAACTGATGGTCTGCATCTTTCTAATATATTGTACATTGTACATTGATATATAATTATTTACATAGCATACCGTGGTGTGTAGATGTGTACTAACCCAGTAGTATTTGTGTTTCCTGCCACAGGTGATTCTGGATATGAAGGTAGTGACCACTGGTATAAGCCTCTTGTGTGGTTCTGGATCCTCCTGGGCCTGGCTTACTTTGCATCAATCTTAGCAATGATTGGTAACTGGCTTCGGGTGCTATCTAAGAAAACTCGAGCTGAGGTGCTTCCTTTGCTTATTTGCTCAATTTGTTAAGTATTTCCTGTACTGCCCCCGGCCTATCCATCACCTCTGATCACCTCTGGTTTCATACTCTGTTTTTAGATGGAAGAACTGCGAGCCCACGCTTCTGACTGGACTCAAAACATCCAGAATATGTCAGTGGATTTCAAGATCCCAGGAAAGATTGACGACCCTTTCAAACGTCGAAGGCGAAAGCATCGCCATGGCGGCCGCAGCCACGGCCCTCGTAGCCATGGCCCTCGTAGCCATGGATCTCACAGCCATGGTCACAGTGTGTCAGGTACAGCGGCACCGGACGGGAAAGAAGAGGAACAAGTGAGCCAAACCGAGTCTGAATCTTACTCCTCTTCTTCTTATACATCTAATGAAGACTCAGAATCTGGATCTGAGTCAGGGTCCCAAGCCACACAAACAGAACAAGTGCCTGAGGAAAAGCCCGCAGAGCCCAAAACTTTACCAGGCACCCATCTTTCTCAGCCACTGGACTACTTTGGGGAAAATCTAGCCTTTATTGATGAGTCTTCAGATGCGCAAAGTGGAAAAATACATTTGGATCCTCTGCTGGATCCAACGCAACCCAATGGTGTGCGTTCTCATCATCCAAAGAGGAGACGCCACAGAAGGCACATCCCTCATAAAATCCCCAAAAACAACCATATCACAACTCATACCCCTGAGAGGAAAGAGCCCAATGGAACTGCAAAGCCAGTTTCAGATCCACCGTCAACGCCTTAAGAATAACTGCAAGAGCTCCATTACTAGCACAAGTATCTAGAGAGTTACAAAACAAATGAAGATGCATTAAACATTTGATAGAATTCACTACATAGCAATTTATTTGGGTATGTGTATTGCTTACTTACAGGCAGTTAAATGGAAGCCTTAGCCACTTGTGTTTGCATTTGATGCTCTTAGCATGCGAGTGTGTATGCCTCAAACAAACAAAATGAAGTGAATTTAATGCTAGTTGCCTAAATAAAACGATTTCTGAGGAGTGACTGCTCTCTACTGGGCATTAATGAAAATGTATTGCCACTATTTAAATACACTTGTTCTCAGATGTTACCCATCTAGGTCAGAAAATGTCTTTCTCATACTGTTTGTCCTTAAAAACCTGCCTTCCATCAAACGGGTACTAAACATGCTGTTGTACATTTTTGGTATGTATCTAGACTTTTTATAACAATATAAACAACACCATGTGCATTTTGAAGATTATTGCATTACTTTAACATGTATACTGCATATATGCAATAAAAACCTTTTTTTCAGCACATGGCTCATTCTTAACAACTCTGACCACAAGGCATTGATCAGAGCCTAAACTGCTCATTTGGAGAGAGGCCACGCCGCTCTCCCTAAGTGGCAGCACTGGGTACACTTCTATGATCCACCCTGGTTGTTCAGTGTGGACAGATTCTGTATGAATAAAAACTGTATCTGTCAGCTTACATTATTTCTAGTGTGTTTGTTTGAAACTTTGTCACATTTTGATGCAGTAGAGCTTTTCTGTCGTTTCTTCTAAGTCATTCATCATTGCTTGAAAGTAAGTGATTGCATGTCATTAGGAAGGTTTTATTTGTTTTGTTGCACGATAAATCACTGTTGTGAAGATAGTATGAATGCAGTCTAAATGCCCTTCAGGATGCAGGTATGACCTTCAGTGTATAGTCTATAGCGCTCCTCGTCTGATCTGTAAGAGATACCCCACTGGAAACTCAATCTGTTTTAATCTGAAAATGGCACCAAGGACAAGACAAGTGTGGTAGCAATAACATGCCTGTATTTCTTTTGTTTCCAGCATGTGATGAGTTTGCATGGAATATTGGTCTACCAAAATGAAAATAATATTAACAGTAATCATTTACTGACATAAGTTTACTGTACATTCACTTCTTTTGTTCCCACTTTCCACTACAACCAGTAGGTGGCACACTCAAACGGTTGACAAAACAAATCTTTACTCTTTCATACAACACATAATTGGCAGTCGTGTATTATATGTGATACGATACGTTTTTGGCAGCGTCCTTTTTAAGCTTTGCATTTAATCAGACTGTGGAAGTAGGCCTATTCTGCCTGCTCACACAGTCTGACACCACATGAGTGTTCGGCGCCCTTTGGAAATGTGACACTTTGCTTTGGGATATGTACAAAGGAAAGGCAGCGTCCTGGTGCCGGGATCAGGAAGTTAGCAGGCAGCAGTGATGTGCAGTGGCAGTGGGTGACCTTTAACTAGAGGACACTGGCTCAGCTGCCATAACGTCATCGGGAACAACTGTAATTCACTGTTCGCTCCACTAAGGGGCGAAATATAGGATACACGTCTAGCCTCCTATTGAAGGAAAAACTCCCATTGAGTTCAAAAGGTCATTTCTGTAGGTGGTGAATAGCCTACATAAGTCAAAATACTATGGATTTATTAAAACAAACGAAAGCTTTGCTAGTGTCATATGTGTTTATGAGTAGCCTAAATAATTTCTGTCTGTCTTTTCCCCTTCGTTTACTCAAGTCACGTGATAAAAGACACGCACAATGCACAGTTCTGCATGTCCTTTATCCTTGGGGCACACAGACTATCATGCTATTCACTAGTTTCCTCCTGCTATGTTCTTCTAATATTGAAGTGGCCTCAGTGTTAACATTATAGATGTGCTGTTACAGTTGTGCTGTTGTGGCCATGACTCTGATGCAGAGGCCAACGTCTTCTGTACCACCAGCAGCACAATGCCTCCTTCGTGTTTGCGCTGACACCTGTCTCAGGTAACGACCTGTCGAAAGAAACACCCCGGAGATCTAGACGGCATTAACAGCTTGTCTCTACTTTTCTCGGCTTTTTAACACGCTCTGCTTGTGCTATACAGCGGCTTCGTTCTTCAACTCATGATATCTTCTGCCAAATGTTGTTAATGCATAATATGAATGTAGGCTATGTTCGTTACAAATACCCTTTTTTCTCTAAGAGGATGATATGACAAACTGTACCAGTGTGATGCAGCTCCGCAGAATTGCAGTGTCTGCAGCAGAGACTCAGTGAACCTTGCTTCAAGGTCGTAGTGACACTGCCGTCAGTTTTTCCTCTCGTGCGCGCACCACGTAAATCCTGCATAGTGGTCTGCATGTGACCACAGCGGACGCACGCAGCCCTGTCTGCACAGTCGGACAAATGTAATGACTACTTATTGAATTAATCCTGGGCTGAACTAACGTTTGTCTGTTCGTAATCTATGTTTCCAATCGTCAAGTTGCCCACTTTATTACTGCTTTAGTCCGGTCTTATTCTAAATAATTGGAAAAGCCTGTCAGCTCTTTAGCAACCTTTTCCTCTTTGTAGCCTACCAGCTGTTACTAGGCATGTTAAAGAACAGAAGGGGAGACTATTTTAAGAAGTAGCCTAGTGGTGGGAACAAAAATATAGTCTACAATTTAATTTCATTTAAATCAAATTTAAGCTTAATTTTAATTAAAATGTGTCACAGTTTAGTTCTAAATAAACTATATTTGGCTTGTCAATAAGTCTAAAAACGAATGTAGGCTTCTAACCTCTTTTTATTACTTCTCTCGTCTCATTGTGATGATCTCGTTGATCTCCTCCTCTTTGGCCACTGTCCAGGTAGCCCAGTGTAGAGGAGTGAGGTGCAGTGTCACAAGACCAACAGCATGACTAGTTTCCATAGAGGTGTGTAGCCGACTTTGTGGGGCTGAACCCCGTCTTTTCTTTGGGCGCCTCAGTTTGCCAGAAAAGAAGAAATGTCTTTAAATCAGAAATTCATCTCGGGTTTAATTCAAAAGTTCAATCATACCTTCAGAAAAACAAGAGATGGTAGCCTAATTATATAGTGAGTTTTCAGGAAAGAATATTACATATTATCGTGTTATTACGTTTCACCAACAATCTTTTTTGTTCTAAAGCTATTGATTATTTTGGCTCTATGTCAAAAAATATTATTTTTTTAAATTAAAATTAGGCTAAATGTTAGGGCTATTAAAACCAATATTCAGGCTAAATTAAAACAGACAAACTACAGCAAGAAGGGTTTATTTTATTATTTAAGATTGCGGACATATTTTCTTGCTTAGATCTGAGGATGACGCCAGTGCAAGGTGCGCATGAACGTAACAGACTCACAAATTGTGAAGAGGGCGGAGGATTCCACCAACGTCACCAAAAGTAAAGTGAGCGAAAACGTTAAGCAAAAACCGGAAACTTACGTTTTGGGAATGTTCAAATAAAACCAAGGCGTATGGTACTTTTGAATTTTACGTTTAAGCTGACACCTCAAAATTATACTTTAATAACTATTATTCATACTGTTCAGATACCTGTCTTGTTTCTAATATTGTTGAACCGCAATTGATGACGCTATTTGACTGACTTGTATTTTATTGTGAAATATTAACCGGATATTTACATGTTGCCTCTGTAAGTTACTGAAGCTGCTCGGACTACCTTGTCAGTGGTGGTAGCTGAGGACGGTAATTTATAACGCTGCTGTATGGACACGAACAGTGGGATAAGACAGCGGGTTGCCGGGTGTTACTGTCACTTTCTTTACCCCGTGATGTTGAAATGTTTCCCTAGCGGCGTTGTGATGTTGGGACGGCGGCGTCAAACCGGTTAAACCCACAGGCAACTGGGCTTACTTCAAATAAAAGCAAGACTGCGATGTTTCTGCATACGCCAGTAAGTAGTCTCACCTGGCATACAGTTAATAAATAGTGTGCCTCACGGGTTTGCTGCCAATTCTCTTTGTCGCGATGCCCGATATCTTAGCGAGAGCTTATGTGCGAAGCTAAGTTTGCGTGGCCACGTTATTGGGGGCAGGGGCATGGAGCAGCTGGAGAAAACACAGCAGCTAAGCCTACATTGTGTGATAATAATTGTCATTGGGCTAAAAGCTGCGACAATTCAGCTGACACAACACTTCTAAATTACCTACTGAGAGGTTGTATCAATCAGTGCTTGTTGTGTTATCTTGTTTCCAGCTAACACGCATCGGTTTTTAATTTAACATACGACAATGAGCATCGCAGCCTTTGGTTTCTTTATAATAATACGAATAATATAATAAGAACAATTCTCCTGTTGTTTTGTACTTCAAGACTACAGCTGTATGTGCAAACATGCCACTCATCAAACAAAACTGAGTTGAGGTTTGTAATGATCCTCGCTGATTTTGCTCTTTGTCTCAACATACTGACATTTGTTAGTTACCAAGCCTCCTGGAGCAGGATTGAGACCGCTGATCTTAAGGTATAATCTACTTTGGCAATTAACCTCACCGGCCCGTGATCAGTATAGCAAGGTCACCCTTGGGTGCTGTTCTCCTTGTCTCCGCCGTGCGCCGCATGCAAAACCCTGGATCTGACTTTTATGTAGCCTCTACTCTGTACGTTTCATTATCAGAGATAAAGACCATCACTGCTTCTCCACAATCTGCGATAAGGAGTTTTAAAATGGATAAAGACATAAGAAGTTAATGTATTGTGGCTAGTCAAGCAAGGACAAAGAAATGCACTTTTAAAAGGGGAGTTTTAATCCTTTTGTTTAACAGGTGATTGCCATTAGTTTTTGTGACTCAACCAAAAGCTCTCAATTACATTTTATGTCTGCTGTATTACTGTAACAGATTATACATTTGATTTTTTTAATTATCTTGATTTAATCTTTTCTAGAAATTATCAAAGTAGTGCCAATGGGATGAGTTAAGTTATCTTAAAAAGTACCAAGCCTATTTAATTATTTACAGAGTTATTACTAAACATCAACCTATACAAGTCTGAGTGACGGACAAGGTGTTGGCTTCACTATGACTGTCCTTCAAGCATTCCGGTGGCTGTGACCTTTGGAGTGTGTGGTGCATGTTAGGGGGAGGGAACATGACTAGTGTGCAGAAATCTGTACACATACAGTTTAAGTTATTTTAAAACAGCCTCTATACTATGCCAATTATATGGCTGTTTTCCCTCTGTGCTCTCAGAGGTGTGAACTTTGGCACTGTAGAACATAATCTTTTACAACCATTGCTGACCATTATGGTCATTATTAAAGTAAATTACAGCTTGACATGTTTGTGATATCTTTAAATTGGTTTAGTAATTGGTATTTACAAACTATGTTTCTTTCACAGGTGTCCTGATACCTTCAAAACCCAATAGCACTTCTCTAAGCTACCATCAAACATCAACAGTAAACTTCAAACTACAGGTCAGTGAACAGGTAATCCTCACTTCTTTTGTACCATTTCTAAGCTAATAACTGGTTGCTGCAAGTGTTTTCTGTTCAGATAATTTGGCAACCTGCTCATCAAAGATGTGGACTTTTTAATATAGGAAATTACTCTGTCCCATGTTGAATTCAAAGGGCTATAGTTACCAGAGTTTTTGCTTTGACAAGCTTTGGCTAATGCAGAGACTTGACTGTGGAGGTTCTCAGGTAATCCAGGACATTTTCAAGACAAGGTTTCAAAGAAGGCACCTGGACCTGGGTTTGAAGGTGAAGATGTTTTATCCCTCATCCTAGGGACAATGTCTCCTAAGAGAGACTGAAACACAAAAGTGTGAATAATACTGCCCTGGAAAAGACAGGATGTGTGCAATTTATAGTCAAACATACACCATTGACTTTCAGACTGGCTGCAAAGAGGCCTAATATTTTATGTGGCTTATGATTGTGAGCCATGGATATTAAAGGTGGTTTTGTGTAGTGACAAATCCTGCTGCATTATTTTATGACATGTTTTATACCATGCTCTATTTGCACTCTGCTAATGTGCTTATATTACAGCTTAAATAACACAATGCTATGCAGATAAACTATACTGTAACTTATCTGTTTACTCTTCATGACTATGAGCCACATCAATCTATTTTACTCTTGTTCTGAACAGGCAGCTGCAGAACAACATGAACAATATGCTTAATATTAGTGCTGTGGTAGATAACCTTCTACGAAGGAGAGCAGCATTGTGAATGGATAACTGTCACCTAGAATTTACTTTGAAGAAAGCAAATAAATTATTTAGCCGTTCATTATAAAATGCTAACTGAGCTGTTGTAAACAATAATGGCCTTATTAAAAAAGGACACATTGTGTTGAATTGTATATAAATGAATTGAAAAAATTAAATTTAATAATACCAAACTACTACTAAATTAGGGATCTAACTGTGAAAGTCTACTGAAGGCGTTGCTGCAACTTGAAAAATAAGGCAACAGTACTGTTTGTGTGGGGTTTGACATCCTACTGAATGCTGTTGGGTGTAAACAATAGGAGGTGCTTTGTAAACTGCTACGTGTTGTAGCGAGTTTAATTCATCCTTTATTACGTCCAGCTGTTGCAGAAAAGCCGACAGTAGTCCGGCCCATCACAACACACCACCAACACGAGTTAGCAAGCGCTGAGGAAAAAATCTGCCATGATATCCTTCCAGTGAGAGACCACATTACTGTAATAATCATCACTGGCAGGTAAGATGTAAGCTAGTGTGTGTGCCACAGTAAGACTTTAAACCACATATAGCTTTGGTGACTCAGAATTGGAGTTAACGCTAGCATTAGCCACCACAAGCTAACCAGCTATCTGCTGCTAACCCAGTTATCTTTCGCTTTTGATGCTAATGCTAACTACCCAAATCATGCTGGTAAATTGTTCTGTTTACGTGACAACATTAAGCCAGTTTACCAGCCCTAAATGAGATGGTTATATTATTTGTACTGTTAACAAGTAACTTTAACACTTGCCCATATGTTTTAGTGGTGCCTATGTTTGAATCCCAGAGGGAGTTGAACTGTCCAACGGGGCACATGGTGATTTGAGACAAACGTGAGAAAGTTTTAGACTTACTATTGACTGTGTTTAAATTGTTGTTTTGTGATGAAAATTGAGTAACTTACAGATTTTATACAAGTTAAGATAAATTGTAGTATGGGATATGCGCTGTCTTCCCCTAGTTTGTTCCAGCAGTAATACCTCTTAAGTTTAGAGAGGGGGCAAAATCCAAATGAAGTGCATATGTCCCAGCATCTACTGGACAGGGCAATATGGTGTATTGATATGAATAATAATGGCAATAGCTACTGCGTTTCTATGCAAATGAAATGTCTGCTTAGCTTGAAAACTGATCTGGAACCATTATATTTCCAGTTGGCTGCTATATTACTTGGGACTGCTAATGGACAGTTGGCCAAAAAGTCCCTGATAGGATGAAGGTCCAAAAACTATTTTACTGTTTGCACAGAAAAAAAAACTCCCAAGTTAATCCACTTGGCTTAACTGGACTGAAGCTTTAATGACAGTGCAGGACCCACAATGCCCAACATATTGCAATATATATCTGAGTAGCTGTCAAAGAAGCTACTGCAGTCCTAAATACTTTCTTGAATATATAGTTATGTGTCAGAATACTGGAGAGCAGTTGTTATTTATGGGTGACCTTCAGCCAGTCACCTTGAGCACTAAAAATATCCACTGCATTGGACAAAGACTTAACAATGCATGGCTTTGCCTGCACAGTTTTATGTCAGGTGCTATGATTTAAGGTTGATGCATGCATTGAATGAATGTGAAGATGAAGACCCTAGTAACCTGGTTGATGTTATTAATGGTAGTCAGAAATCCTGGAACACCCATCTCCTTAAAATGTTTGGGTTTGACAATTCAGACACATGAAGAAGCCATCAAGAGAGCAAGTAAATGTAGGGTTTGGTATTTTGAATGCCTACTGAGGTATAAGCTTTGCATCAACGTACAGTCTCATATTGATTGTAACGTTTGATTATTTTTCCTGTAGGTATCATGTCTTCCAGGGAGCGTCGGTCAGATGTCTACATAAAGGCAGAGCCGAGCAGTCCAGAGGGAGGCGGGGCGGACGCACCAGCCCGGGTGGAGCCTCCTCAGACTCATCACAAAGTGGAGGTGGAGGAACCAGAGGAGATGGCACAAAGCGATACTCTCCTCCACTCTACACACCAGCTTTACGTTGTCATTTTAAGGACGAAGGTGGCGATGGAGCAGAAGAAGGCTCCACAGGAAACGGAGCAGGGCGTTGCAAGTATGCCCTTAGCACCCTACCCAAGAGGCTGTGTTTAGTTTGTGGTGATGTTGCCTCAGGTTACCACTATGGCGTAGCCTCGTGTGAAGCCTGCAAAGCTTTCTTTAAAAGAACCATCCAAGGTGTGTATTGTGTTGAAGTGTGATAATATTGTTTTAGGCATAGGTGCAGCATATCAATATGCCAAGATAAAGTAAAGTTCAACCTCTAACACACCTCACACCATTTGGACATTTGCAAATTCCTGCCCATCTGGTTCATACCGTTTCTTTACACAAACTATGAACTCACTAAGCAGTAGTATATGGTTGGCTAACCTTTTAAAGTGAGGTGTAAATAAATTAAATTCTTTCATATTCTCATTTTGTCATCTGAGCTGAACTGTCTCCATTGGTTTTCCCTTTTAGGTAACATTGAATACAGCTGTCCAGCATCAAATGAGTGTGAAATCACCAAAAGGCGCAGAAAGGCTTGCCAGGCATGCCGCTTCACCAAGTGCCTCAAAGTAGGCATGTTAAAAGAGGGTGAGTGCTGATTGTATGCAGCCTAATAACTTTGACAAAACTTGTTGCTGCCGGTCGTTGTTGCACTAGTGTTTTAAACACTGTTTATACTTTAGCATGCATTGTGACTTGTGTTTTATGGTGTAGGAGTTCGCCTCGACAGAGTTAGAGGAGGAAGACAGAAGTACAAGAGGCGGCCAGATGTGGAAAATGCTACATATCAGAGTGCCCCTTTACCACTCACAAAAGAGAGTGAAAAAGGTGTGTTTATGGTATAATTTATGCTCTTAGCAGCAGCAACTGTTTTAACAAGTAAATCCTTATGGTGATCTATAAATCTTCTTTTGTAGCATTGATTGTACAACAGTAAAGGATTTTGTCTGCAGAGTATTTTTTTTTCTCTAGATGTCTCTGAGGACTAATTTAAAAACACAAGTAACACAAGGATAGAAATTGTTACCAAACAGTGCCCTCTGGTGAATTTAATTTCTTTTAACTGTACTACTATATTACTGTTTGCACATTTTTTTATTTTGTAGTCGAAACTGTGATACTTTGCTACAATGATGTTTATTCTTGTGACATAGGTTCCTCAAATATCATCGTGTCCCATCTGCTTGTGGCTGAGCCTGAAAAATTATTTGCCATGCCTGATCCTCTGCAGCCTGACACAGCCCAGCGCACGCTCACTACTCTCTGTGATCTTGCTGACCGAGAACTGGTGGTCATCATCGGTTGGGCCAAACACATTCCTGGTAAAATATGCTGATGGTGGCGCTAACAGGGTAGATTTAATGATACAATTTTGACAAAATAGAAACAAATGAGTTTGGTTATGTTTTATTAAAGCAATAAGTATGTTTAATTTATTGTTTAAGTCAAACGTTGACAAATTTAAAGTGGTTTATGTGAACATGACTGAAATAGCTGAACTGGAAATTTTATAGATGCATTGTCAAGAACATTTGTTAATTTCCTATTTTAGGTTTAGGTGAGATTATTATTTAAACGATTAGGTTAGGTTACTCACCACTACATAAAGAGTTTCCTTAATGAACAAAAGGAACATAATGCTGTTTTCCTGCTGTGCATTAAGATTACATTTTTTCTCTATCCATCTGTCTGCCCTCCTGCAGGCTTTCTGTCACTGTCCCT
Organism: Perccottus glenii; assembly: GCA_024416835.2. Taxonomy (NCBI): domain Eukaryota; kingdom Metazoa; phylum Chordata; class Actinopteri; order Gobiiformes; family Odontobutidae; genus Perccottus; species Perccottus glenii. The sequence goes on along the minus strand of CM044561.2, from coordinate 14,589,773 downwards.
AGCAGACCAGATGTCTGTGCTGCAGTCAGTTTGGCTGGAGGTGCTGGTATTGGGGGTTGCGTATCGTTCCCTGGGCTGTGAGGATGAGGTGGTATTCGCTGAGGACTTTGTCCTTGATGAAGAGATGTCACGAGCTGCGGGACTCACGGAGCTAAATGCGGCAATTAGTCAACTTGCTCGTCGTTTCCGTGCCCTCAACTTGGACCGGGAGGAGTTTGTTATGCTAAAAGCCATAGCTCTCACTAACTCAGGTATTTTTCTATACGATTAAATGACTGGTTTTATCAAATGGAGGCTTTGTAATGAGATGTATGTGAATAATTACTGTTGTTGTGTAAAAATGCATATATAACTACAATCACTTTTATAATCTTTATTAGATGTTTGTCCTGTTGGCACTACAGTACAACTGTTGTGTAAATAAAGTGTAATATTATTTAGTATTTCTTGCAAGCAAAAAAACCAACTTACTCAGTGCTTTTTGCTGTTTTATTAGATTCTGTTTACATTGAGGACATGGAGGCTGTGCAAAAGCTGCGGGACCTCCTTCACCAGGCTCTGCTGGAGCTTGAATGTCAGCGGCGCCCAGACGACCCACAGCGGGCAGGGCGCCTCCTTTTAACGTTGCCTTTATTAAGACAGACTGCAGGTCGTGCTCTTACCACCTTCTACAGCATCAAGACCCGTGGTGGTGTACCCATGCACAAATTATTCTTGGAGATGCTGGAAGCCATGATGGACTCTCCATAGAGCAAAACAAAACTGAAGAGTGTTGGTGTGTCTAACTTCCCAACAGAGATCACCAAGAATGCTAAAGGAAATAAGTTATTAGGGAATGAATAAGCAGCAGAACATTTCCCAATGGGCTGCTCTAAAAAATGTAGTCCAGACCTTAAGACTTGGCTTTCCCTGGTAAGGTGTGATTGCCAAACTTGAACAGATGGTTTTTAGATCCATCATCATGCTACAGATGTGAAAACGTTGCCGGACTACTATTCCGTTTTGTGTTCACTGCATTCATTTTCAGTTGAAGAACCACTGACGAACACTGAGTTGGAGAGTTGGCAGACAGCAATCATAGCTTTAGTACATAAAAAAAAATGCAATCTTTCCTCATGGAAACCATAATAACATGATTCTGGCGGAATAGGGTCCAGTGAAGAGCTTGTATATTAGTGCTGTTGTAGGCAAATTCATAGGAATTTCTTGCAATATAGTAAAAGCAATATAATGGCTTGAATATTGTCACATTTAAAATGTGGATAAAAGATTAAATTCCCATGCGCATATACAGTTGACTACAACTGTTCAGGGTCCCAAGTGCTGTACCTTTTGGGTTTGAAATGCTAGTTGAATACATTTAGAACCATTGTTAATTACAGCTGTACAGCATTTCAAAACTAAAGCTGAAAAGCCCTTGTGTACACATAATTTTAAATTTTTTAAATTCTAGTTGTGCAATTTATCAATACACCGGTAGATGTGCATATAAAAAAATATACATATGCACTGAAGATATTTTCCTCCCAGAAGGTATATTGTGTGTTCTACTGGCACACACATCTGGTTTCCAAATGAGTGGGTGTATGTACCCGTCCAGTCCAAACCAATGAGCTCCTCTAAAGCTGGAAAAGAACAGTGTGACCTAAAAGTCGACAGTGGACTTTTGCCTGGACGTTTTTTTTTTTTTTTTTAAACAATTCTCATGCTCGAGCTTAATTATCTTATTTTTTTAAATTAATCTTTTTCTTTTTTTTTTTTTTTTTTAACGAGCAGCAGTGCTGTTCACAAACTGTACAAATTGATTGGTGACCTGTTTAATTTGTGGTCTTTAATGTGTTACACTGACCTAAAGACTGGTGGTATTAGAAAATGTTTCCTTTTTGGTATTAGAGAGAGTTCAAAATTAAGATCTCTTTTTCCCTTCTCTGTATATTTGTATAAGTGCCCGTAATGGGTTCAGGGCAACAAAAAAGGCAACATATGCAACACTTTCCCTTTGGATGTTAACATCTTGTCTGTCATCATCCTAATTCCTACTTCTATTTTACATTTGTATAATTAATTAACTGTCAATATTGAGAGCTTCACATGCACAGCTACAATTATCTGATATGAACATCAGATATACACTATTTAAAGGCCCTGGGGCCAGAAGTCTTTTAGCCATGTACAGTTCCATTTAAATTAATAGAAACATGCAATTTATAATGGAATAGTAAAGCCAGCAGATATACATTTCCTCATTAATTGTCTTTGTGCAGCTTACAGTGTTCTGACACTTGTATAAAAAATAACACAACTGCATTTACTTTACTATGGCTTAAGGGTATTTTATTTAGATTTGACTCTGTTGTGGGATTGGTACTAAAATGATGCTGTTCATTCAGAATGTTTTTCATTCAACTTTTTCAATGCAAGCTGTGTGTTTGGTGAAAATGATTGTCATGTCTGGGATCAGGCTACAGGGCTACCTCAGAAGGAAGTGTGCCAGATGGCCAAAAACCCAATTGAGAATTTTTTTTTTTTTCTGGCTTATGTTATGTAATCCATGTGTCAAACCAATTTTATTTTATTTCATTTCATTATGCATCTTGATAGTACATGGTACGGTATTTTACGCATATCGCACATGGAAACGATTTGTTACCTTCATATGGCATCATGGAACAGAGCAGCTCCGAACACTGCAGGTCATTTACAGAACTACTAAAATACTACTTTTTTTCCCCATCCCCCATCATTTTGGGGTTTTCTTATCTCCTGTTGAATCCTTCAAATGTCCTATACTGAAAATGTTCGTACAGCTTACATGTGGTTTTAAATTTAATTTGGCAAATTTTTATTTAATGGAATATTGGTTAGAATTTGGAAATGGGGCCTGGTTCAAAGATTTTTTTATTAGCATAAAATGTGTTTAGGTACATTGGGTTGGTGAGGTGGGATTTTGTAGTGTCATTGTTAAAAGTAGTCTATTTAATATGTGCGCATTAAAATAAACAAGCAATACAATAATTTACCAAACCTCATATTGTAAATTTAACATCACTAGGTAAAATAAATAATAGCTGCATTTTATGTAGAGCTTCAAATCAATGTTTGTACTTTGAAAGACTATTTAAATGATTAAATTCTATTTTTTACTCAATTTACTGTTTGCTGACACTACTTCATTTTCTGTGTGATATTGGCTGTGAATTTCACTGTGTAGGCAGTTTTTTTCTTTTTTTTTGGTTCAGAGTTTGTTGTCCTTGTCTTAACATGTCCACGTAAAAATCACTGTGAAAAGTGATCTCTTCCACTCTTTGCCACAACACGGGGTGGATTACTGTAGGTGCTTTGTGTTGTGTAATAAATGGGCACACCACCACATTTCATTTTTGTTGTCTCTCCCTACTGGTGATGTTTGATAGTGTCTGGAGGAATGGATGTGAGATATTGGATGTTGCCTGAGGAGGCTTTAAATAAAGTAAATTACTACTTTATAAAAACACGATAAAAGTGTACAGACTCAAGATTGGTTTAAAGAAGAGAGGGCGATTAAAGCTTTGATACCCTGCAGTACTTAATGGACTTATGCCATTCTTTACCAGATGGCACGGGAAATGCATTTAGCTTTCCGTGTCTAAGAGCTAGCTTACGTTTGCTTCTAAATTTAGGACAGTCGTAAATTTAGGGTAAACCAAGCCTCTCATGGAACCTCTTAAACGGTCCTCGAGTAAGGGCGCTGCCATACGGCGACTTACAGCGATATACCGCCGTCCACCAGAGGGCAGACTCCAAAAGCAGAAATATAAGGAGAAACCCAATGGCGACATTACAAGTATAAAACTCGTGTTTACAGCCTGGTACAAAAGCTGGCTCCGGTCTCTAGAGCTAAGTTTTTACTACGTGACAACTCTATTTTGATTAATATGTCCCTATATACTATCTGAAAACTATTCTTTTACTATGCAGTAAAAGCCGAAAAGCCCGGATGTAACCACCATTTTATTGCCCTTTCATAACAATATAATATCGGTAAATAGGGGACCAATGGGCGGATTGAATCTATTTTTATATCATCTATTTTATATCTATGGTCTGGTCCCAGCCTCTGAAACGAAGGACACGAATAGGCACAGGACAAAAGCTACTCGACAGAAGTGCGCAGTTCTTTAGCCGCGGCTGGATATATGGGACGTTAGTTCGCTTACGATGTTTCCTGTTAGGCTCTCAAGAAGCACACTGATAGTTAAGTGCGCTAGGCTGCTGCACTCGTCTTCTGTTTCCAAAATGCCCATTCAGGTACGAAATACGAATGTTTTTGCCAGGTTTGCTCCAAATTATACATGTTTTACAAAAATAATCGAACTTACCGGCTAATTATATTATATATATATTATATTTCTCTTTCCGTGATACCGTCGCCATGACAGCACTTTGCCAAGTTTCAGAGTGCGTGATTTTATAGGGCGTCCACAAAAAACTTTGAATACCTGTACACCACATCAAAAATCTGCATGTTGTCTATCAGACTGTATGATTCTCTAGCTTGTTATTGGCTGGCCAGCGTTATGTATATAGTCACACGGATGCTATTGGTCACAAGCAGACCCTTCTTGACCCTAATGCAGTCGTTGCCCTCTTATGTTTATTTGCTTAAACCTTCATGTGGCTGTAAAATAAATATTAACTAAATACAAAACACTTTTTAGCTTTCTTGCACAACTTATTAGTCCATGTAGGTTACTTATGTTTGCTTTAGTAACATTTGACAACGCCCACTTAACACTTTTAGGAGTTCTGGACCAATGCAACCTTCAGAATGTTGTTTGTCAGATTAGTAACTCAATAGTTCTTAAATTTTTTTTTTTTTACCTAAGTGTATTAAATATTCTCTTTTAATAAGGATATTTATAAGGATATTTTAACCTTTGAAGAGCTCCATTTAACTGTTTGGCGCCCTCTAGCGTCCAGCAGCAACAATGCATATTTTAACTGAGATTTGATTGGTAAATTAATTCATTCATTCATTCATTCATTCATTCATTTTCTACAGCTTAGTCCCGTTAGGCGTCGCGGGTGACTGGAGCCTATTCCAGCAGCTTTGGGCCTGAGGCGGGGTACACCCTGGATAGTGGCCAGTTGGTCGCAGGGCTGACATTTAGAGACAGACAGTGACAGACAACCATTCATTCACTAGGGACACTTTAGAGATTAACCTATACATGCATGTCTTTTGACGGTGTGAGTAAGCAGGAGTACCCGGAGAGAACCCATGGTAACACGTGGAGGACATGCAGACTCCTCACAGAAAGACCGGAGTTGTCCGAGAATGTTTGAGTTGGCCGGGTTTTGAACTCACAACCTTCTTGCTGTAAGACAGGAGTGCTAACCACTCTGCCACGCGCACCCCAAAATTAATAAATTGATTATAATTGATATGATAATTTTTGTGTTTATAGTCTAAATTTGGTGTTTGATGAAATGTATACTATTTCCACTGCATATTCATATTTGTACTAAATATAATTTTGTTTGTTTTCTGTTACTGTATATTCAGGTTGGTGATTCTCTTCCCGCAGTGGAGGTCGAAGAGGGGGAGCCAGGAAATAAAGTGGCTATGGATCAGCTTTTCAAGGGAAAGAAAGGCATTCTCTTTGCTGTGCCTGGAGCTTTTACTCCTGGCTGCTCCAAGGTGAACTTAACTCTTTCTCGTGTGATATTTAAAGACAACAATGTTATAGCATCCATTACCAAACTATGTTGTTGTTGCTGCTTTCAGACACATCTTCCAGGTTTTGTGCAACAGGCTGAGGACTTAAAGGGTAAAGGTGTACAAGAGATAGCCTGCATTTCAGTCAATGATGCATTTGTCATGGCTGCTTGGGGAAAAGAGCACGGAGCTGATGGCAAGGTAGTATTACAGACTAAGAGCAATGCTTGATTTAAATCGGTTAGCGTTAGGGTGACATAAGCTATTGTATATTCAACTTTGGTAAATGTAAACAAGGTGTGAATGCTAAGGTTTGTGTTGCTCAATTTTACAGATTCGAATGCTGGCTGATCCCACTGGAGCATTCACAAAAGTAAAGATATTATTGATATTATAATTAATCTATATAAGCTTTCTGATTCTTTATTTTAATTTAATTTTCTCTTGGTGTTTTTAGGAAGTTGACTTGTTAATTGACAATGAGCAGTTTGTGCAGATTTTCGGAAACAAGCGTTCCAAAAGGTAAGGAAAGATTTGAACAGAATTTGATACAAGCCCCAGTGAAGAAGGTCAGCAAATGACAAGTAATATGTACAATGTTTCAGATATGCCATGTTGGTGGAGGATGGTGTGGTGAAGAAGATCAATGTAGAGCCTGATGGAACTGGGCTGACCTGCAGTCTGGCTTCCAATATTTTGTCTGAGATTCAGTGAGACTGCTTATACAGTTACACAGAGTTGAACTTACAAAGGTATTTATGAGGATCACTTTCCAAAGACTTAAAGATGGAAATGAATGCGCACAACTATGAATGGCAATTCAAGTGACTATGCATTCTTGTCTGTGTACTGTAAAATATACTTACTTGAGATGGCAAAAAAGTATTAAATACATTTAACAATGAAGCCATAAACAATGTATGTCTTTATTGGTCTTGTCACAACTAATGGGAGTATTGGAATAAATAATGAGATTTAGTAAAGTAAGTATGCACTCACCAGATTCATGTTAATCTTTTAAGTGCTTGGATAGAAACAAGTCATGTCATTAGTGGGAAAGGTTGTTAAGTTTTTAATAGCACAATCACTGCATCAAGCAATGGCTACGCTAGATACAGTATGTAGCCAAAAAAAAAAAAATCCTATGAGTTTAAAATCAAGGCGTCAATTTGTGACGTAAGCGCGTTGTGTGTATGCATAGCACTGTGGGTCGTCGGGCAGGACTAGTCTCGAATAGAAACTGTTCGGATTGAACAAACACAAGCCCGCAAAGCAAAGGTAAATTATGCTTAGAAGTTATCTACTCGTCTGTAACTAATAATTGCTAACACATATCTTACCTTGAATTGAAGTTGTTTAGCCTTTTAGCTGCATTAGCATTGAGTGGGTGCCTGCCAAGTTAGCCCTAGTACATTAGCTAGCTTTAGTATAAGTTGCATTATCGTTACTAAATTAATGCAGCACGTAAAGGCAATGTATCGCTTATGTATTAATGAACATTAAATGGCGTACATGCATTGCTCACCACCAGCCCAGCAGTGATTTATTAGGTAAATGAAACTGACGCTTGGCTTTTTAATGCTAGTTAATGCTTGCTGTTAGCCTTTAGCACGGGTTGTCTTGGGCGCGCATTTCAACAGCGGGGGTGCTTCGCTACTAAGCAACTGTATTAGGAGTCAGTGGTTATTTTTAGATCAGGTAAAGCATTGTGTAAATAAGAGTTCACTATTATGTATTGATTAACTTTATATTTTTCTTTTATGTATTTTAATAGTGGGTGCTTATTTTAATAGAGTGATCTGTGTAAGCCTTCAAATCAGCCATGTCGTCTACATCCCAAAAGCACAAAGAGTTTGTGGCAGAGCCAATGGGGGAGAAGCCTGTGATGGCTCTGGCTGGCATTGGAGAGGTCCTTGGCAAAAGGCTAGAGGAGAAAGGCTTTGACAAGGTAATGCACATCAATTGCAAACTCGTTGAAAACTAAATGCAAACGTACCTGATTAACAGGTTCTTCTAGATGCATTCATTCTTTTCTTTTATTTAATCCTCTGTGTACATTTCCACAGGCGTATGTTGTCCTCGGACAGTTTCTAGTGCTAAAAAAAGATGAGGAGCTTTTTCAGGATTGGCTGAAGGATACCTGTGGAGCCAATAGCAAACAGCAAAGGGACTGCTACAGCTGTCTAAAAGAATGGTGTGATGCCTTCCTATAAACTTTCCTGCCATTGTTTTCTACTTCCAAATCATTATGTTATCTCTTCAGTTATTTTAATGCACCCTAGCTAATATGAAGTGATATACACACTTTGCCACGGTGAATGTATTCTTTATATGAATCTATCCAGATTAACACACATACACCCCTCTTGCGTTCTTTACCAAAAGACAAATTTAGTTTAACTTTCATTTCTACATTTGGTTTAATTATTGTTAGGGCTAAGAAGTTCTAGTTCTGAGTGTGACTTGAAGACCATTGAATTGAAATGGATGTCTTGATTGTTAGCCTTCCACTGAGAATTTTAAAACTGCACGCTGATCAGATATTTAATGGAAAGTATCTTTTAGATCTTTTACAATGTAAAAAACAATCCCATAAAGTTGTTTCTACAATTCTGACAATTGGCCATTGAAGAGTTGATGTAATGCTGTATTTTGTCATTATACATTGTATGGGTGTTGAGTAACATACTGTGTGTCACTGTTTTAATGAGGTTTGGGGTGAACCTGGCAAGATTAGACAAATTTTTATATAATGTGAAAAAACTCAAACCTTGACACTGGTCTCTTGATTCTATAAATGTAATTTTGCTGCAAATAAAGAAGAAACATAACCCTAACACTGATATTTGGTGTGCTTGTAACTTGTTTCACATAAAGTTGGAAATGTATGTAAATAAAAGTCCATGTAACATCAAAAAATGTGTTTCCAGAAACCTTTACAAAAATGTGTTTAGCCATGTCAGATGGATGACAATCACTGTTTGCAAAGAATTGATGGAAGATAAAATAATTTGCTGTATCAGAAAAAAAGTCTTGGGACAAGTTACCCAATTCAGATGGAAGATGGATCTGCTGAAAATTTTTATTCTTTAGCAAGAAATGCCTTAATGCATGATGTTTCATTACAAATCTTTAGTAATACCTATTTTTCTTTTCAGTAATGGATAAGCTTTACATTTAATGCTCTAAAGCTGTAACCTGTAAACCGACACTTGTAAAACACTAGGTTGCTTACACCTGAAAATAAAGTGAGATTACGGTGTTTGATGTCTATTCTGCATGTTAACTGATCCTCACACACCACAAATATATGAAATGATCGAGGAGGACAGCAGGTTTTATTTCTTTCCTTCATATCCCATTGTTGCTCTTTGCCAAATTTGGGAGATTTGCAAAAGATTACAAATAAATTTGTAATTGTTTAGAGCCGGGGCCTACAAGGGACAAACAAAAGACTTGAAAGAAACTAATACGGCATGTATAGGTACAAGTGTAACCTTCAATTAAAATGAATATTCCTTCTGCTTTCTCATCAGGTTTTACGTATACCTCTGTTAAAATAGCTCATATCGCCATAAATAGAAAAAGTCCAACTGAATAGCTGATTTATTAGGCTTCAATGGCTTATGTTACATTGATATAGTACTTCTATAATATCTGATAGCCCCTGGAATGTTAGGGTCTGTGTGCTATTCAACTATAAAATCTGGATATGACAGTGACCATTTGCTCAGAGTTGTTGCTAGATTCACAGTAGCACCTACACACACACAAACAAACACACACCCACACTTCCACTTGTTCCACATCCACACCACAGCAACAGTATAGAAATGAGTAAAATGCTAAAATTCTATAATAAAATTGAAAAAAAGTTACAGTCCATAAATAGCCGTTGTACTTTGACTATACAAGTGACTGCCAAAACAGAGATTTGACCTAATTCAAGTTAAATACAAAATATATAGACAGCAGATGGGAGAAGTGTTACAAGGGAGATGAGAAACAACATTCTTCATTGTGATATTGTCAGGACAAGTACAGTCTGTTACTACTATATATATATCTATATATATATATATATATAACTCAATCTTCACAAAAATGTGTGCCAAGTCTTTCATTAAAATAATGAATGGTAGCCCTGGTCTTAACAGCATGTGTGATATGTAGCACCACCATTTTTCAAATGCCTAGTTAGGAACAAGATTAAAATGCTGCTGAATCCAGTCAGACATTCACAACAAAAACACTACAAGCTCTATTTTGGCAGTTACCTGTAATATGTGCTAGCATGAGATGTTTTAATCAGATGACGCTAATTTACTTTTCTTCTGGTCTTGATAGTTTAATATTTTATTAGTTGAATGTTCAGGTTTGTTGTGTCCTATGTTTATTTCTAAAAGTAAGAGACTAATAGAATTTAGACATTTTCTATTTGATTTGATTATGTAACTGTACATCGGCAGCTTTTATGCAAGGTTACTATTGTACATTGATGTCTTATTTTGGGTTGGAAGTACATGTACACACTGTACATACATGTACATACTGTACAGTTGTACTTGGATCACAACAATCCCTGAATTGTCTCAAAGCAGAGCACAGAAGAATTTCTTCTCCCTGAAAGGGTTTTCTGAAGTGGGCACAGGGGTGATCAGGGGGTCCTCGCAGGCATGTGCGTCACAGTAGGCCATCAGGTCAGCCGCTGCCTTTGACACCTGCACATAGAGTTACAAGTTCACAAACATTATTACAAATGCAAGAAAACGCAAATCCAATGCTAATTTATTTATTTGGAAACCTGTTAATGAAAACATTTGTGTTTTTATGTGTGTCACTTGGTTTAAATCATGTAAAATCTGACAATGAGCTCATCACAATGTATGTTAGTTATTTTCTGACCTCTTGTTATATATATTAGCTGTGAATTGCTGTATCATTAAGTTCTATGTGACTTTAATTTAATAAAAGCTTCTTTTCATCTTAATATTCTCAGTCAGCAGTGCACCTTGTGGTGATGTTTAACATCACTGTTCAGGATATTACCATACCCTGTCTGACTCAGTGGTAGATCAAACACGAGTAGACATTATTTACATTAGTTTAATTTTTAGCCAAAATGAATCAGATAAAATCCAATAAAAGGTCAAAGAATAGACACATAGTTCTGAAGGTAGAAGACATTTCAGCCCTCATCCAAGGTATGTATATGTACTAAAAACATACCCAAATGTGTCTTGAATTACAACATAGTAGTTCTGGGACTTAAACTTTATTGTAGTGTTTGCCACACATAAGCTGATTAATAACTTTCTGAAACAAAATCCAACCCATTTTGCAATATTTAGGACCATGCCATTAATGTTGCATGTTGCCCTTTAACAGTTCATTATTGATATGTATGAAGTATAGTCTTTTGCGCAGCAAGGTAGTAAGGTAAACCTTTTGGGATAACAAAAAGCCAATAGCATTTGGCAGCTCTCCAGTGTGAAGCATTGATGCAAAGAGCATTCAAGAAGGTCACAAACACCACACCAGTCTCCTCACCAGTGTCGCACAGATAACACTTAAGTTATTATTACCTTTATCCTGCAGAAACTAGCCTCAATCTTCAACTGCTCCACCAGCTTCCTTGCATGGCCGACGCTCATGGTGCTGTTCACTGGGGTGTCTCCTTTCATCCTAGCCACAAACACAGCAACATTGGAGCACTTTTGATTCAAGCTGCATGCATACGTGCCCCAAAGAATCATCCTTTCATTTGAGAAAATTATTGTCAGAACAAACCCTTTGACATGCTTTACATCACAATGCTAGGCTCATTTATAGCTGTATCATTTTATCAGTGCCATAGGTGCGGCTGGAAGGAAATGAATGAAGTTCCAGTTACAGCACTATTATATAAAAACAGTATATTATCTGAAGAGTGTCCATCCATGTCCTTTTGGTGAAAACTAGTGGTACAGTAATAGCATATTCTGTGTAATCAACAAGCCTAGTCACTGTTTAGCTGTGTAGTCTGCTGCTTAGTCTCAATATATCTCATAAACCAGGTCATACTGTCAGATGTATCCACCGTGGACCACCAAATCAGCCACTGTAAGCAACAATATGAAGGAAATGGAAAATGAAAAAAGCACCACTGTACAGTATTCATAAGGGTGAGAAAAATCTGTGCTAAGCTAAAAAAATAAAAATTAACAAATAAGGATGAATGAAGGGTGAATGGAGTAGGATGGACTGTCAACAGGGGGAAGACAGAGCATCAGAAGAGCAAACCCATTTGAACCCTTCTGGACCTTTCTCCATTGTCTTTTGCTTTCATCCTCCATCCACCCTCTGCTTTCCTTACCCGTAAAATATGCCTCTTCAGGTGCTGTCTTCCCCCCTCTTCTCTGACCCTTTTTCTTTTTCCTCCTCGTTTTCTGTGGCCCTCTGTCAGCTTCTGTTTTGTGGTATCAGTGCATCCGGACCCCACCCCTCACAGACAACAGCCTGGATGCTGCCTGCTCTGTACAGTCCAGTGCACTGCAATTCTGCCACAGTGAGCACTAGACGTGTGGTGGAGGGGTAGGAGCACCCCTCTCGGCTGTGAATGGATCTTACCAGATGGTGGTTCTTACCAAAATCAGTGAGGATTGTCTTATACGGGTGGGTTGTACCATGTAGGAAACTGGGGACAGTAGGCAACTCAGAGTTTAGCCAGTAACCGTCACCAGCGAAGACTATTTACGCGTGGCATCATTTTTTTGGTTGTTACTTTACAATCCCAGGATGTAAGCTTCTGATATTTGTATTTACACCTGTCTTGCCCGCGCTCTTCTCCGTTGCTATGGGGACGGCTGCAGTCCGGTTCCGTGGTTTACGCTTTACGTCACAATTCAAACATGGAGAAAATATGTTAGTTTTACAAAGTTGCAGCTAACGTTTAAGCAACATTAAGCATTAGGCTAGGTTTTTAATAGCCTATCCGCTGCACAAATGGAAAGGATGTAATGGGATGTATTATAATGTCTTGTTAAAAAAGGCACACTTAACAAAATTTAGCCTATATTTTGAGCATATGATAATGAACATTCAGTCCACAAATTACAGTCCAAGTAACTTAGGAATCCTCTGGTAAGTGCTAAATTAGGTTAGTATAACGCTGATATCCATTTAACGGTTTTTACAATTTATTTTGTTACATACATATGGATCATACTTATTATTATTTTTTAATTTAAGCCGATTAGAGACCTATATCCTCGATCTAATTGAGGGGTTAAATTGATTGAAACCAGAAAAAAACTGGGCACTGGTGTTAAGATTTATATTTATAAAATGTATTTATTGGAATATACAGAGGATGGGCCAGACAAAGGTTAAAATGTCTTTTGTCTTGGGCCACCTCCAGCTGCTAAAATCACACCTCGAGTTAAAAGTTCAAAATATTGCAAATTGAATTAATAAAATTCAATAAGATACAGCTATCATTGTATAAGGCCTGTGGAGTCCCCTAGTGTCTTGTGAGATACATTTGGAAATTCTGAAATGTGTGTCATGTTCTGAGATATTATCTGATGTTTATAGTTTAACTAGTGATTCTCGTTCTATTACTAAACCTCTACAATACAAGTTCCTGTGAGGAGGGCTTCAGGTCATTGGCCACAAGAGGCAGCATCAGCAGAAGGTTTGTTCATGTCATGTGCTGCAGCTGCAGTTTGACGACTCCACCTGCTGGACAATGGTGGCATGTTTAACAGCAACAACACTAAATATTCCTGGGTCCCTGGTAGCTCCTGTTTGATCTCTGCAGGCTGTGATCTTGTTGTGGAAGAGACAAAATGGTAACATAATCAAAAAGTTTATTTCAATTGCTTTAGTCACATTTACAAATCCATCTGGGTAATACACAATATGTAGGGCATTTAGCTACTGTTAATATTCTTAATTAATATGATATTAAATTAACTGGATCTTAATTACCATTGTGGCACATGGGGACCGGTGCGCCAGCACATCTAGAAGATGAGCCACAGTCACAGTGTGAAAATCTTTTTTTATTAAAGACTTGTTTGGTCAAAGGGCTATCTAAGCTGTACTGAGTGTGAAGCTTAAAGCTAGGTACACTCTGGACCTGTCATTCACTAACTTAAATGTAGAGTTGCATGAATTTAGCTTTTTTGTTTAGACAACCTTTATTCATTCACACCCTTAGTGCTGGATGGATACCTAACACATACATTCATTAATTAAGTCCATCCAACTCAGAATAAAAAGCTATTTTGGCTGTTAGCTACATCACAAACCCTTATCATTAGTCAATAGTGTAGTACATCCCAGTGATCATGCATTTCATTTGCACAGGCCATTGCCATTCAGTTTGTTTTAACCTCTCCGATAGATTGATCTCTCCCTCGGGTGCTACAGGCCTCTTATGCAACTGTGATGGGGTGATTGCCTGAATCATCACTCCCTATTGGCTGTTTGTATTGACATTGATGCCACAGTTCGATAACTCTGAACGGGCACTCCTGACTTCATTCACACATTGTATTGAATGTTTGCGTTTAGGACTGACTCAGCCCAGCACACAACATGCCCTATTGGATAAAAACAAACAAAACATCCTTTTATTAATTAATTATTTTATGGAAAGAGCCAGTTCCAGTGTGTTTATTAGAAATGAACATGACATGAACAACTTCACAATCCAGCCGTCAGTTTTTTTCAGCTGCACACTTTAGGATGCTATGACGGTAATAGTATCATATTTAGCAATAGAAAAAAGGACAAGACAGCATTTAAGTCACTTTATGGAAAATTAAAACATTAAAATAGAAACCAGATGAATGAAAAGTACTGCTAATATAATGTGTGTGACTTGAAGGAAGAACCTGTGAGATTGACAGCAGCCATTGTTAGGAGCATCTCTTTTGAATCTGGATATCAGTCTCAGACTATATTACACATATTCAATGCTACACCGTCTGTTTTTGGATCATGGTTTTAACACAGTGTCTATAGCTACAGATGCTCGAGGAAGTATTTTTGCACAAATCCACTGCATATTAGCTTATGCTACATAATGATTTATAGTCCCATGTATCGTAAGAACTTATTCTGACCTACAGCATGTTAATGAGCAAATTAATTGGATTTTCAAATGTGACAACTGCCATCATTTAATTGTTACAGTATTTCAATTATATTGTTGTTATAATTTTGTGAGTGTTCCACAACTTTGAAGTATTGGAAAAATGTCACAGTATGATATTATCACGTTATTTCAGATTTAACGTTAAAGGGTTTTAATCTCCTGGTAAATTGGACATAGTCAAATCTTTGGGTTGTTAGTACAATATATTATCCCTATACAATTTCTTCCAAATACAAGAACTTAATCACTTTCTAGTCTCTTTAGCTCATTTTATATAAATGGTCTGCCATCGTATTTGTGTTTTCAATACAATTATCACTTTAAAACTGCGGTATACCTTGAAAACGATTCTCATCCCATGCCTATTGTCATTACAAAATTACAATATACCAATGTGAAGAGGCAATTACAACAGTTGTATTATGTATTATTCCACTGAAAATATGGTAGATTACTGCCGAACCAATCATATCATATAAACCTCAAAACACATGACTTAAATAAAATCTCATAAACTTAACTTTCCCCTCTTTCTGGCCCTATTTTGTGCCTTTCCTAAAGTCCCTACTGCTAGAAATCCTACCCTTGTGCACACAGTCATTCAGAGATAAATGCACTGCTCTGGCGCAGTACGCCTGGATCCAGCTGAAGGGATGTAAGTGAGCCTTTTCAAAGAAAAGCCCAGTTTTGTGTCAGTCACTTTTAGCGTCCACGGAAGGTGACAAAGTCTTTGTGATATAGCAGCATTGTTTTAGTCACAGTGCACCTCTGGATTATTCTATATTCTGAAGAGTATAGTCTGTACATGGAGTTTGTTTACACACTTACTACGTTATGAAAATATTACATTTGCCCAAGAAAGAAACAATCCATTATGAAAAGCAAGAGAAGAGAGAGCAACACAGGTAGGTTCATAGGGTATAGTGGGGATTGTAGGGTGAAACAGCACAGCGTTACAAGGATAGTCATACCTGAAGAGTTCTTAATCCCCACAAGGAAGAAAGGAGGTGATCTGCTTTTTTCCTACAACAGTATTCCCCCCAACAGCTGTCATTAGTCAGTATTTGGTACAGGAAATAAGACAATGTTTAAAAAGAAGCAATCAAATACAAACATGAGTAAAGGGTTCACTTATAATCAATGCACAGATTTACAAAAGCATACATACGTAAAGTCACCACTTGTGTGTTTTCAAGTGCAAAACAAAAGCAGTTTTTACATACAATAACACTCACTGAGACCCTTCAACTTCAAAATGAGAGTGTTAAAATCGACATTTCTTTTTGATGTTATCTCTCAATTCCAGATTTTCGAGGAGGGCATTGACTCAGCTGCACAGCAAGTCCGTAATGAAAGACTCATGACAGTCTCTTTGCATATAAAGTCAGTATAAAAATCAAGACAGCAACAGGGCCTTCTTCAAACACTTAGTACAAGCAGTGCTGGAGCGACTGGAAGGGAAATGGCATGTTTGGTCAGGCTCTCCAGCTGAAATAAAGGCTGATAGGTAAGAAATAAAATTGACCGAGGTCTGAGAGCAGTGAAAGCCAGCGCTGGAAGATGTCACTCTGTTCAAAAATAACCTTCATACAAAAAAAAAAAACAATGTACAAAACGGTAAATGCCTTGTAAAGATCTGTTACAATGATGAGTTACTGTAGAAAAATATATGGCCCATGTTAAAGTCACTTTTTAACCAGAAAATAACTCCAACAAACAGATTTCAGAAACCTTATTTTTCAGAGTGGCAACACTGCAGGACAATATCCAACAAGGCTCAGCAGAAGGCATTTTGGTTTTAAGTATTTTTAGCAGGTCATTATTTAACAGTAATTTACTGTAAAATCCTGAAACAGGGCAAAATATGGATTAAAGGTGTTACACAGGATGTTTTGAATTATACATTTTTGCAATATTACTTGAAACTGCCTTGACTAACTGATAACAGACTATTTTTTAGGGGCACTAAAAATATTAATATACATGGGGCCATAAAAACATCAGGCAATGGTTGGCGCAATCACCACGGCAACCATTGGCCCTCTGGCTTGTCAATTAATGTTTCTACGTGCATTACATTATACACGTGTATAAGTTGCAGTATCTAGTTGCTGCGCATGCGTAGACAGTGTGTAACTCTGGTGCTATCCCCGGCTTTCATGCATTATAGCTCCACTGGTCTGACCGCAACGTTGCAAAATAGCTGAGAAACAAGGTGCTACAGGTAGTGGCAAAAGAAAATCTCCTTTTGAGGAATATGAGAAGAGGAGAAAAACACCTCAAGAGCTAAATAAAACCAGAGTGTGTTGGGGATTCTTTTTCACAATGGCGTGCTCTGAAGACACAGAAAGGGCTTCCTACTGAAGCATCCTGTCATGGAAATTGTATATTATTGTTGAATGCTCTCACTCCTGGTCAAGTTCATATGCTTATACACATACACTTATGACTTAATGTCTTCAGCTGTATCTCCTATTGGCGCCAAACAAGACAAATTCATTACTTTGCACTACATCTAATCACTGTTCAGGACACTGTTCTGCAAAACTTAGTGGCATTCACGTAAACTCAATATCATCCATGACTGACACATCAGCTCATTACACGTCCATCCACAACCCTGGAGGTGATGTACACCTATCAAAACTTTATGTGCTGTAAAACATATTAGCAAATCACCATGTTTCCATTGTTGCATTTGTCTGTTTGTTTCATTCTTACAAGAATTAAACGGGTCTTCCTTTTCTAAATTTAACATGTGCGGTCTTCGTTGTCTCATTTGTGATCCAAACCAAATAATTATTTTAACACATCCATCGACAGATTTCTGCTGGACAGGTAACTTTTGTTAATTTTTTGGTGAAAAGATGAGATTAATGAGTTTGGGAAAGATACAAACTTGTATTCTGACACTGTAAAGCAACAGGCAGTTTGGTAATGCTACGAGTAATGAAGGGAATATTGTCAAGAGAGTTAGACTCCCACTATTACTTGTATCTTTCCCAAACTCCAATTTTAAAGTATGCTACTCAAATTTTAAAACCATAGAAACAATTCTAAGCGGTGACTCCGACATATAGACTTCACTAACACGACACAGCGAATGTGTGCATTTAGCTGACGCTTTAATCCAAAGCGACTTACATTGTTCTAATGTAATTACCAGTGTTACAGCCACTGGAGGCAAGGTGGGTTAAGTGTCTTGCCCAAGGACACAACGACAGTATGAACTGTGGGGAGAGTGGGAATCGAACCACCTACCTTCCGGTTGAAAGACAACCACTCTACCCACTGAGCTACTGCTACCCACGAGTGTAGTAAACGAACACTCGTGTGCCAATGCTCGTGCATGAGATTTGGGAAGCGTTCACGGACTGTTCTTACGCATGCGCTCATTTAAAAAACTCACTAACAATTGTTGGTTTCTCGGTTGTCAAAAACATCCTCTGTAACACCTTTAATGTTAAAACACAATGTACAAAACATCTGAAACCCACTCTTAAATGCAATGTTTGGTATTGATTCCTTTGTGTTACACTTTTAACATTAGCAAAAATTCAGTTGTATAGTATTCTGATAGCTTCTGTTTTGTGAGTTCAAGTCATAAGGTCTACAGTTGATTTGCATCAGATAATCTTTTGATTGTACCAATACAAATCATAGTAGATTAAATTAAAAATAAAATAAATAAAATTGTGATCTAAGACACAGATGTTTCCTTTATCCACAGTCATGCTTACCGAAAAAAATGCATCAAATTTGTTTTACATTTGAGGTCTGTTGAAAATAATGGCATATTCTATTCTGTTTGGTCTCCTATTGAAAATGTGCGCTATGACACAATAAAGGTTATACACTATCCAAAAAGTGTGCAAAATAATCCTCACAAGCTTCACCTGCAACACAATAATCACTAGAACTAATCATGGAGAGATGTACACAGTGAACAGGAAGTCATTTCAAAATAATGACGTCTGTAAAATGTCAGATTTTCCCATTTTAGCCCTACTTTATAAAATACTTGCACTTACGTTATATTCCTATATGTCTCCTGTTCTGAGATAAGACACCTACTTTGTGGATTATAAAATGTAGGTTCTGAGGCCTGTTTATTGAGCATAGCCTTGACAATAGGAAAAAAGTCACAGTGAATTTACGAACCTCCACTCTCAGACAAATGCCTTTAGGATAAGAGTAATGCATAGTCACAAAATTAAACTGTTAGGAAAGACCATCATAAGACAAAAGGAAAAAAGTATTAAGTATATATAAAGTATAAGTGTGAATCCATAAAACTGAGTTTAAAGACAACAGTATCAGGAATTCAAAGCCACTCTGCCTATATGTGCTCAACTAGGACATCTGTTTACATGCACAGTAACTAAAATTAAATATTTTGTTTTTTATTAATTGTAAACCTAATGGTGCACAGTTAAAGGAGGTCGTTATAAAGCACATTAAGAGCTTATACGTACGTCCATACTTCATGCTGTAAATGTGGTATCACTGTGTTTTGGTTATTAATATAAGCCATCAAATGAACAGAAAACAGTGGCTAAGGGCTTTCCTTTTAGCTTAGCCAGTGCAGATGGGCAGTAAAGTGCTTTGTGATGAGTCTGTGTTGCTACATGGGATTGAAACGTCTGCTGTGTTTTATGGATGAAGTAGGACATTGCCGGTAAACTCTTTCCATGTACCTTTCGCATGCACTTACGATGCATGTAAATGTGAAACAAAAAGGATGAGCCATAAGCTCAATATATAAAACAATGGCACATTATCATAAAAACAGTTATATGTCCATCCAGTCATTTTCACAGTAATAAAAGCGCTCTATTTACTGAACAAGCCTTTGTATTTCTCATCATATCTGGCTTTCAAAAGAGCTGTACAATGTACCTTTTCAACCTTTGACCTGGGTCACACCTGTGTCTCCACACCATTAAGTTTGGGCATCAGGATACGAGGGGTCACGCCTGAGTTCAGATCTCTCTCAAACTCCAGAAGCTGACCCATGAAGTTGAGATTCGGCGAAACAACTGGACGCCGGCTCCGCACATATTTGTAGGCATCTGTCATTGTCATGAGGGTGTGCTTCATAAGGTAAGCAATTACGACCGTTGCAGAGCGGGACACACCTGCCTGGCAGTGGACCAACACTCCCTGTCCACTCTGATATGCCTCCTCTGTGGACGGAGAAAACAGCACAAATGGGTTAACAGTTACACAATTGAAGGATTACTACAATTAACAGTTGTAGTTCCCATTTTTTGGAGACAGGCTGAATAGAGTACTTAGATAGAGTATTTACTTAGACCTACGTACACAGAGATCCAAGTATACTGTAATACAGACCTTATTACAAGGATGCATAATAAATAAAAAGTCCTACCAAAACATTTCAATAGCTGTTTGGTTCTTCTGTCAAATTATATCGGATTTCTCACCATGAGGCAATTTTTTTTTTTTTGGTCAGCTGCTTTATCACAATGAGGCAAGCGCCCAGTGCATACATCACTAGTACCACATAAGATTAAACATTTATCAAAAATCAGACGCTCACCAATGAACTCAAAAACCTCTTCAAAGTACTGTCGAAGGTTCTGCTTGCTGTTATCGGTGGCTGGGAGCCTCTTGTAGCGCAGACCAGCCTTGATGTGGTAGAGGGGCAGGTGTGTGGTCACGTTGACCACGTAGCCGATGTTGAGACGGCGCAACAGATCCAAGTCCTGTGCATCTCGTTCGTTCCCAAGGTAAAGGAACGGCAGGATGGGGCTGATGACAGCGTTCTCTGCATCAGGAGTCATCACGCTCTCATCTGACAATGAGGCTGGCAACGAGGAGGAAAGAGGCAGGTAGAGGTGCTCTGGAACAAGGAAATAAAACACTAAAACGTATCCTGGTAGCTTAGTAAAGTTGAAATGTCAAAACATTGTAGAGGAACCTAAACTGTTTCTTTCTATTGTTTTTTACGAGCTTTTGTAATTGAGGCATGCAGTGGTTTAAATCTGCTTACTTCTGCTGTTCTCTTCATCCTGCTCTCTGTTGAGGGAGTTAAGTGCCAGGTGCAGCGACTGAGCTGAGGGCAGAGAGTGCCCCCCGTCCCGTGGTCGGGGCTTTGGTTTGATGAGCGTGGTGGGGGCGGATGGTGGGGGCGAGAAGGAAACCGGGGAAGGTGGTGAGTTTGAACCGGGAGAAGGAGAACGAGGATATGCCGTGTCTTGGTCTGGCTCAGGATGGTCCCTGAGTCCTGTGTCTTCCTTGTTTAGAAGCCGCTTGAGTGAATTTTGGCCATCATCGTACCCCGACCCTGACCTGTAGCCTTTAAAGTCAAGGGCAGCCATCTTTCCTTGTAGAAGCCTCCGTCGACCAGCATGATCTGTTTGCTGAGGCTGAGCATACTCCTGGAGGTTCTGACAGTCCAAAAGTAGGCCTGTTCCATTGGTGATATTTTGAGATTGGTTTGGGCAAGTGTTTCCCATTCCTAATCTGGGACGAAGATTTGGGGATTTAGAATGGGCCATCTTCTTGGCCAGTTCTTCAGGCCAGATTGTGCGAACATTATAGTCATCATCATCATGGGGGAACGTTCCCAAGGGGTGAGGCCCTCCGATGCCTCTTCCTGTTGGAGGTTTGGCTCTACGAGGGTTGTACGTCACAACTATTGGGTCACTGCTGCAATAGCTACAGGTTGAGCTGCCTGTCTGAGAGGTTTTGGGATTGCAGCCTGTTACGCAGCTCTGCAATGCCCGAATCGGAGCAGAAGACGACAAGGGGGTACATGGCAAGCACCCCCCTACCAACCTTTTCCGAAGTATTGCAGGACTTTCATATGTGCTCGCCTCCCCAGAACAGGAGGCACAAGGTTTGAACAAGTTGGCCCGGCAGTCTGACACAGTGCTGTTTGTAGATGAGGTGTTGGAAGTTGAAGCAGTGGACAAACACCCACCAAGATTTTTCAGGCCCATGTCTTTGCTTCCTCTTTTCACTCCAGCGACATTGTGAACACAGGAGAAGGAGGTGGAAGTGCTCCCACCGCCTCCTTGACAGCTTGATGTACGCCCTTTACAACCTCTGCATCTTAGCAGTCTCCAGCAGCCACAACTGAAGGGGTGGGTGCAGTCGATGGTGCAGGTGTGGTCTGGGCTGGGGAAGACCCCATTCTGTGAGGAGCAGGGGGACAGAGGCAGACCATGGAGAATGTGGGGGCGGCTATCTCTGGGATGGGATGGGCGAGATTGGTTGAGTTGTTGAAATGGGTTTGAGGCATGGGTGGGTTTGGAAGGAGGAGATGTTGAGAAGTTAGAGTTTAGGACAGAGGCATGGGGCACTGGGACTGAGGTGTGGTGGTAGGGCAGACTGTCACTGTTATGGCTTTGATGGACCGATCCCAGTTTGGAGTTTTTCTTGTGTTCCAGTGAGGGAAATTCCTGGTTGTTTCTATTGTGAAAAGCACTGTTTTCGTTTTCACTCCTTAATTTATTCTGTGACTGGGCTGGGACAAACTGTAGCCCCCCTCCCGGTGTCAAGCTCAGTTGTCTTTGGTGACTCCGTTGGGACTTGTGTTCTGCGCCGTCTGGTCTCCCTGCTGATACCTGTGACTTTCTATTACACTGTCCTTGGTCTACCTGTGAAGAGATGCATCTCCTCTGCTACTTTTGGCACTTGCACTGCCTCGTAATGAATTGCTGTATCCCACTCCACGTCCTCCTTTGTCTACTGTCACTCTGATATCAATAGTATGTGTGTGGGATGGCAGCCGTGGACCCAGGGTCACTGTGCCATTACTGTGACAGTGGCTTGGTTCATGTCTGACACCCGCCGGGATGACAGGCTGGTTTCCTGTAAATTTCTGCACACGGGGCGATCGGCGCTTGCATTCGAGAGTCAGAGACTTGCAGGCTGGCGAGTAGAAGTAGGACTGGGACGGATGGAAGTGAGAAGAATGGGCGACTTGTCCATTTGATGAGGCTGATATCTGAGAAGAGTGCTGAGGTATAGTTTGTGGAGATGATTCACACAGGGCCAAGTTTTTAGGGCGCTGGATGACCACTATGCGCTCGTCGAGAGGCAAGGGAGGCATCTGGGTTGGTGGGAAGCTGTTTGATGAAGAGAGAGAAAGAAAAGACATTGTAAGAACACTTCTTTTTTTCACTAAGACCTGCTATTGTGATGAAGTCAAAATAAATCATTTGGACTTTCTCAAAGTAATGGCGCATCAACTCAGATTTTTAAATGAGTAACTCACAGTTTGACTTTCATTAATAAGTCATTATTTTGAGAAACTATTTTGACTTACGGGATACTTTTTCATCATCACAGAGGGAAAACAGCTTGCATAAGTCACCTCTATGTGTCTTCGGCAACAAAACATACTGGGTTCCTTTCACCTTTGCCACAAATGAAAGGAAAAGTCATGTTAAGGTAACACCTATAGAGGTCCATGTCTAGTTTGAATGGATAACACTTTATTAAGGAGTGAAAATCCATTTAGAACATGCACCTTATAGTCCGTTACCTGCTTATGCCAGGGCCATGTGCTCATTAATATTCAAGTGTTTTGCATCTTCAATTTCTAGGATGCTGAATTCTGAGGGTGCAAAGGCCTCAGCTCGTAAATATTTGCTGTTAACAACAAAATCCCAGCTAATCCTAATGAGAGCGAGGCTTCTTAAGACCTCAGTCACAACGGCTCCATTAAAGATGACAACTATCCTCCCTGTTAGGATAAGTCACATTAAAAAGATCACACTCATTCGACTCAGAACAAGTCAGCATACAAATAAACAAGAAATGCAACAAATGTTAACCATGACATCTTGAATACAAACACAGTGATAAACAGTAACAGACTAATTTAATGCTAAAGAACTGTGATTTTCTCAATCTGCGGGCCTGTAGCATGTGCACCCTGCCTATAGTATATCCCAAATTAACTGGGTCCTTTAGGCCAATTAGAAATGAGCAATTGTCTAGGCCATGATATAAGCAAAAGGTCAGCACATACAACAAAGGAGAAGCCTCCTCACCATGACACAGGTGATCATGGGTTGTTAATAGACACATGTATATATCAACAAGCAACAGTTATACTTTGAATTGATTTGTGGAAAAAATCTACTAATTTTTTATTAATTATAAGGCCTTCCAACAAGGGTTAAGATAAAAAAAAATTGTCATTTCAGAGAACATCATCTTCCAAATATAATTAATCTACGATGCTGTGTTCTCTCTGGAGTTTCATTGATGTACTTTAATTTGCGCTGTATAGCTTCACCACGAGAGCAAGGTTTCACCATTTGGCCACCTAATGCAGTCTTTGTGTTAGATATAATTTTGCTCAAAATTATATCTAACACAAAAAATGCTATTTAGCATTTTAATGAAAAATCTACAGAGCCATTTTTCTTCATAATCTCTCACATAGAGAACAAGAGTTACAAGGTTGGGTCAGGACAGTTGAAGGCAACAGTAGCTGACACAAACAAAGCGGGTGGAGAGAGAAAAAAGGGGCACAGCTCTGAACGTGACAAGTAAACCACACATTACACCAGGAGAAGGGAACACGTCAAAATCATTTGAGGGGATGCCTTTGATCCCAACACAAGACGTATACCGACCCATGGAAGAGGCAGAGCGCGCTGCAGTGTCCCCATGCTTAAATCCACGCACTGTGCAGTCTGCCGAGGGTCTCCTCCTTTCTTTCTCTCCTTTTTTCACGATTGCCTGTGGTGGAGGGGGTGGGGGTTACATTGACCCAGTTTAATCACGGTGGAAGTCACTATCACTCTGATCACTTTCCCCACACACACTGGAAACAGCAGAGTGGCTACTCACTCATCGCTTCAGCTGCCAGTATTCAGAGAGTGATCTGAAATACAAAGTCAGAGAAGCGAAGATTCCACTTAAACATAGCTAGCACAAGCTAACCGCAAAACTTAAAGGTATATGCTAGGAGTTACGTCAATTAAAAAAAAAAAACATTTAACTTCGTTAAACATTAACATTTAATAATATGATTAATGAAAGAAAGAGGGTTCTAGCATTGACAGAAGAATAGTAGACTCTGGATAATGTGTTGAACAGGAGCTACAACATATTAGCTTACCCGTTGGCATCATTAGCTAGCCACAGTTAAACTATGCTTTTAATTATTTTTTTGGTCCCATGTCCCAACAAAAATCTAGGCTAAAACGCTAATAATTTATGATTTTATTGATAAAAAAAAATCTGAAACAACAAAATAGTCTACTGCTAAGTGCTCCGTGTTTAAAAAAGAAATGGATAGCCCCCCAAAAAGTGAACAGTGGTTAACAACAGGGATATAAAGAGAGTTTGTGTTTGTCTACATTTGTTAAGTACAAGTTAAAATGCTTTATATATGTTTCTCCAACAACAGGCCCTGGGTTTCTGAGCTTAAAGCCCTGCTGAACGAGAAGAAGAGGGCTTTTCTATCAGGGGACAGAGACGAGCAAAAGAGAGTTCAGCGCAAACTCAAAATCAAGATTAGGCGTGCCAAGAACTCATAAGAAGAAGCTAGAGGAGCGGCTGGAGCAGTGCAACGTCAGGGATGTGTTGAGAGGGCTCCAGACCATCTCAGATCATGGACAGAAAGGGGCCAGAGGGACAGCGGATGGTGACCAGCGCTGGGCCGATGAGTTCAACAGATTTGACTCCAGCCCCTCCTCTGAGCAGCTCCTTCAGCGTCAGACTGAGACACCCTCAGAGCAGGAAGGAGCGCTACCACAGATCCTTCCTGCCTACTGCTGTGAGACTTTATAATTAACATATGTATTAATAAGCCAAGATACTGTGCAATGTACATTTTTTATTTAATTTTCTTCTCCTTCCCTTACTTTGTAAATATGTATATATAGATAGTTTTATGTTTTTGTTTAATTTAACCTTCATTTTTTATTCTTTTTAAAATATTTTTGCTGTACATACATTTTTTATTATAGTGGGCACCTTTCTTTTCCTTTTTGCACTTTACCTGTCTAAGAGCTGCAGTACAAGTGAATTTCCCTCTGTGGGATCAATAAAGTCCTATCTCATATTAAATGGTAAAACTAAATAAAAGCCATTCTTGTCATTTGCTATGCTTATGACACAATTATATTTCAGAAGGAAAAAAAATCATTATGGGAAAGATTTGTTTAATCTGCTGATTAAACAACTGTCCATTGGTTTTCAGTTTTACTTAAGTCTAGAGGGGTTTGTAAATATCATCACTCACAGTTTTCCATCTCCACAAACTGAATTACTCTGGTGACTTTGGGTGGCTTCACAGACACAACCATCACAGTCAAGTATCTATCCACAGTTCATTTGATTTTATTTTTAATTTAGGTTCCATTGTCAATTTTAATTGTTGCTGCTCAGTGGCATAACCCAATTAGCACTGCAAACAGTATGCATGCATGTTGGTGAGAATATTTACAACTTCCGAATGCAATCAACTGCGTGGGGAGGAATTATTGCACTTGGTTGGTTCTAATGAATTTATTTTTACTAAGTCATTAATGGAGCCCAATAAAAGGTAGAGCTCCTGCCTGCTCTGCCAACACACGGCACATGCTGGGCACCTCTGAGTGTTGTTGAGTGTGTAATTGGGTGTGTTTCCAACCCTTGTGAGTCCTGCTGAGAAATGATCCACCTCAGTCAGTTTTGCTATAAGATACTGCCAAACAGTACAAAGTGTACTCCCTTATATTATCCTTGTCAAATGAAAAACACTATTGCTGTGATTAAAGAGATACATTTTCTGTTAAGGTTTGGCTTTTGATTGATTGTTTTTGTTTCTACTGGCCTCCTGTTTCATTTGCCAAAACCCAGACTGTGTGTGATGTGGAATCAGTGTGACAGCTTTAAACCTTAGTTTAATGGCAAACAGACTATACTCTGTTCAATACATGATTGATTGCAACAAATAAAGGTACAAAGCTAATTTGGAACCTTTCTTGAATCTTAACATGTATCAATAGTGTATAATAATAACCCTAGCAGAGAGAACTGACAGCTTCTTGCATTAGGTAGAATAACCAAATATTACTGTAGCGTCAAATAAATGCAAATGTTTGCATTTATGGATAAGCGTGCATTAATGTTTAAGGTAGAAGCTAAGCCTTGGGAGTGGCTTTAGCTGCCAGCTTGAGATTTTCCACACTTTAGACGTTCAAAATGGAGCCGAGAAGAGTGGCACTCACTTCCTGTTAGCGAGAAGCCAAACCTACAGGGGAGATCATGATGCTCCATCGGCTCACTGCTAGCCCCACCAGCACAAAGAAGATAACAGCTTTATGCCATAAAGAGTCACAAGGACACAGAACAAGTCTCATACAAGAGCTGCATGATAAGTTGAAAATGTCATAGTTTACCAAATCAAAACCAAACCTAAAGCAGGGAGACCTATCCTAGTAAAATAGTATTTTATTGTGTGTATCATATAACCTATTTTTCTCTGTTTTTCAGGCGCAAAACCTAATAAAAAGTTGTGGAGAGATAATGAAAGATTCAGAACAGGAATGGAAACAACCCCAGTTGCCATTTTTGAATGAGAATATGACAGAGCAAGATTTCCCATAGAGAGTTGGGCTAGATGGAAAATCATATTACAATAATTGAATTAGTTATAGCTTTAGATGTGCAGCGCAGTGGACCGCCTGGCGTCTCCAGCTGCAGAGGTGGCGCAGTGTTTTTGGGAAGGAGCTGTAGAGAGGGTGGGCGTTTTTAAGAAACAGATGGTTGTCTGTGGCGTTGAAGATTGATGACGTTCTCCGCGTTCAACCCGCCTGCCCCGGTTTTATGCAGCTCCTTCATCGAAAGCACCTGAGGAACAAACAGCCACACATGCAGCGCAGGACAACACACTGAAGCCTGAAATAAGGGAGGCAAAGCCAGGCGCTGGTCTAAAGCCGAGGTCAATTACATCATTATTGAACAGAATGTGCATCCCCTCTGCTTAAAAACAGATTTGTTTTCATCACAGTAGAGACAGATTGCGGATGGCAAGGGAAATTAGTCATCTGAGTCACACTTCTCCAGAGGCTGTTGAGCAGGGCTTTCTGTCAGAGGGCAATCAGTATTTCCACCGTTTTTTGCACGTGTGACTCTGACTTGGCCCAAAATGACAAGGGGCAGTCATTCTCTCTGTTTACATTGTCAATTGTCAATGTAAAAATTGTAAAAAAATCAAGTCTTAGAGATTAGAAAAACCACAGCAGGAGGTCTGTTCTGCTAAATTTTAAAGTATCGCCATGCATTAAGGCTGCACAATATACTGTATTGCTATCATACTGATATCAACCATGACCGGCCAGTCCTCAGTACTCGGCACTCCTGGAGATACTGCCAATGAGTGTCTAACTGTAGTTTGAGGTTTGTTCCTTCTTTTCTCTATATGGCAACATATTTTATATTTCAAGAAGCTGAACAAATGACGCCTTCAAAGCAAAGTCACTTGATAAATGAAGAAATGATCTCTGTGTTGTCCTGACATTTTTACCTCCACACAATTCCCTACTTTTATCCCTCAGAATTGACTCACTCCACCTTCATTTGTTTGGTGTTGTGTGCTGCTGTGTTTGACAGATAGATAGCGGGGGTTTGCTGCAGAGCGCTGCTGATGTAACTGAAAATCAATGGACAGAGAAAACAAGTGTCACCATGCATCAAATGTAAAAAAATGCCTTGACTGATTTACACTGTCAGCAAAGTGTGATGGAGGGAGGACTCAATCAGTCACAGGGGTAGGCAGTGGGTGGGGTTATTGTGTTATAGGTCAGTGGA
Source organism: Perccottus glenii (assembly GCA_024416835.2). Taxonomy (NCBI): domain Eukaryota; kingdom Metazoa; phylum Chordata; class Actinopteri; order Gobiiformes; family Odontobutidae; genus Perccottus; species Perccottus glenii. Next base: position 14,561,142 of record CM044561.2, on the reverse strand, counting down.
AATAACCTCTTGCTCAGACATAAAAACATAAATGAACTAATTGAATCATTCATAAGTATTTGTCAGGTATAAGAGTGTGTTGGGCCTCAGTCTTTGAGTGTTGTGTGATTCTCCAAATAAAGCTTTCTGATACAGCATTTTGTAAGCATTGTTTGGACTCAATTACACTTGTGAATGATCAAAGATTATCTCATGAATGTCTTTCCGCACAGATGAAGACAAGCGGCTTATCTGAGGATGAGCCAATTCAAAAATCAAGTCTAATAGAGCTGCCTATCTGGATTTCAACTACAATCTGGCATCACATTTTAACAACACAGACATTAGATAAAAGACTATGCTACTGTAAACAGACAATATATATGGCTGACTCTCAAACGCATGGATGCAGCTTGTATCAGATTCCTGCTGTTTCTCCAAAGCCAGACTGACACTACGAAGTGTCACAGCAGCATGCCGAGTCCCCCATTTATCCAGCTCTGACTGTAGTGGAGATGTTAATTGCTACTGTAGTAAAAACGGGTTGGAGGTTGTACATAATGTGCCTCCAGCCTGTTGCAAATATGATAGAAATGGTAATGACTTCTGAATGGTCCTGTACAGGTGGCGGCTTGCCAACTGAGAGCACCATTAAATGAGACTGTTAACCCTGAAAGGTTGTCACCCAGAGCCACTTAATCACTAACTACAGATTAACGTGTGTAACTGCGGCTATGCATAAAAGTCATACGAGCTTAAAGATTTAAAGATGTAACATAAAGGATTGATTCTTACAGCGGACACCCCTCGTATCCCACAACCTAGGCTCTCTATAGTAACATGGTGGTTTAATCTTCTGCCTGTATTAGTTTGCTAATGAAAATTCTGCAATCCTGTAGTTTGAGGTAGAAAACATATGAGAGAGTGCTTAAGTCATTGTGACTCACACTTCCAATGGTAAAGCTTTACTTGAGACAATAAATAAAATGCCTTACAACTGGAAGTCCAGCTTTATATAATGACTCAGACATGACTCAGCTGCCCAAATGACTTGATTAGTTAAACTATGCACCATTGTTTCATCTGTTTTCTCAGCATTGTACTTTCATGTTAAAAACCTAATTAAATCTGACTGTCTTCTCATTAAAACACTGGATTATTACTGACATTTTATAATAAGTGTCAGCAGAATTCCATACATTTATTTTTATCACACTCTGCAGTGTTTCTGCTATCTCATCAGTGTACACTCCACTACTGTGAGGGAAGTCAAAATAATTACATCACCTAATCTCGACTGTCAGCTACAGAAAGTGATAGATGGTACAGCGCAAACGGACCAATCGGAGTGAAGCGCGATAGGGAACACTCTGAATTAGTATATAGCATAGTGTCTTGTGTGCACATCGATACAAAAGTGCATTGTCTACAGTAATTAGGGCTGCACGTTAATGGAAAAAGTGTAATAGACTAACTATTTTAGAAATTGCAATAAGGGCATTAACTGCTATGTTTCAATGCTCTTGATTGTAGGAAAAAGGAAATATGTGCCCTGGACTAAAGCAGGAGCTAAATCAGTATTAAAGTTTATCAGTAAGATTATACTAGGACTAAACCAAGTCTAAACAGGTCTAAACTAGGTCTAAATGTAGGAATGAACCAGGCTTAAACCAAGTCAAAAACAGGACGTTCTCATTTGGAGGCACCATAGTTTAATAAAAATATTTGTTTGGACAGAAAAAAAGTAAAGGTCTATAAAATGGAAGAGTATTGTGTTATTGCGATACAAGTCATTCTTTGCAATATAGTTAACAATAATAACAATAAATCTGTGATATATTGTGCAGCCCTAACTGTAATTAGGGGAGAAAACTGCCAAAACTTTGACCAAAAAGGTGGTCAGCTTCACGTGATGGCAAAGATTAACAGGACATTAATAAGAAAGGATCTTTGGAAACACTATCAGAATAGGAAGCTAAGAATAGAGACAGACAAATGCTGTATTTCAAAGCTACTTTCATGAGACGTCTGGTGGATTTAAGCACACTGCGATAAAGATAACCCTAATACGATTTAAAATAAGATCTTCAAAGTGTCCTTCTCCGGATTGTCATGCCCGCTTTGTGAAATGAAAATCATCTAACAGTGAAAATCTGACTTTTGAGGTGAGTGTTGAGAGTCAATTTTGCCCTTTGAGTTGAGGAACATATTTTTTGGGTTGGGTCCAATTGTTCCCCTGAAACATTTCATCTCCTTCAGGCTCATTACCTCAGGAAGCAAAAGCTAGAAACTACTAACATCTTGCTATTTGACAAGAGGGGAAATCAACAATAACATCTGTTCATTGCACTGTGGGGACAACAATCTGTTTCTTTTTGCCCTCTCAGATGCACGCCAGATCATCTTTGTATCCTTCAAGAAATCAAAGTACGGACGTAAACAACAACCAGCAACCCGAGGCAAACACAGACAGCCTCCAGCATCAACATTAGGAAAGAGCAGTTCATGCAATTATCTTTTTAAATGGCAGAAGTGATTCAGAGGTACATTTAGAGCATTTGATGCAATCTGGAGCCTCCAAAAGCCAAGGCTGCAGTGTGTCACTACAATTGAAACAAATCAGAAAAAGCCATTCGAAATGTAAACATTTGAAGGCACTTTCTCATTTTGCATCTGTAAAAACATATACTATTAACGGCTACTTCAGATTAAGAAGGCTGCAGCTGGAAGGTAATTGAGGCTTTACTGTCCTGCTGACCTGCATATCTGCTCGCAGTGGCACTAAAGTGGAGCAGCCAGAGGGAACCCAGATTCACGCAGACAGAGGCCCACAACTGGGGCTGTTGTAATGTCAGAGATAAAGACTGCACCGCTGTACACTCTCAGATAACATATCTACAGAGACTTTGTGTGAGGGTTATGGTGTTTTATATATTTGTCAAATGTACAGTTCAAATTGGAACTATGGCGAGTTAACACTAGCTTGGTTAAGATGTGACAACCCGATTGAATGAAGAATAATCAAGGACAAATCACTGTCTAAATCCAAAACTAAGCTTAGTGCTAAACCAGTACTAAACCTGGATAAAGTCAGAACTGAACCATTAGTGGATTAACACGACTCAGAGGCTGCAAAAGAACTAAAAGAAACTGTTGTATTTGGAAATGTTAGCTCTGTTGAATAGATGTTGATAACATCGAATGACAACTCATTTCAATAGGCTTGTGTACATCACTCTGTTCAAATCAATATGTTTACTGTCTACTGCAGGAAGCCATCTCCTTGAACAATGAGCCTGTCACACAAATGGAAAATCAACAGAGCATTACCTCCGTTAGCTTTTGTCTCACCCGTGCAGCCAGAACAATGTCTGCTGTTTACTAAGATACAAAAAGCACATATATTTTACTCTCTGTGCTATTTACATAATTTCTAATAAGACATCCTTAGATCTGATTATGCAGTCGCTAGATGGCGCTCTGTCTAATTTCTCAGTATTTTAATGGGACTCTTTGCACAGTCTTTGAACCTTTAGCACGTTAAGCGCAATGAAGCTGACAGGGGCGACAGGGCCCGAGTCTTAGTTAGGGCCTTAGTTACTCTTCTGTCACTCGGGGAAAAGCAGACAGCCTGCTTATTAGCCTCTGTGTACTTTCAGATACTGCGGTTAATTGTGTATCATGCACAACAAGAGCAGTGCATCTGGACGAAGAATGGTGACATCCAGAAAGCATTGCTTAGATTTAGAAAGAAGGATTCTGCAGATAAAATACACAGAGCTCACTGGGGCAGTTCAATGTAATGGACACAGCCTAGTCAGGGGGCAGAGAGGCTATAGGCCGGTCCACCACATCGACTCACACAATCTAAAGGCTAAAGCACTTACATCAAGAGAGGCAGTCCGGTAGTGTGTTCATGGTCTGTGCGCAGCGTCAGGAGAGACCCTCATGGCTGGAGTGGCCCGAAGAGCACGAGCCGAGGTGATGTTGTGATCCAGTATAACACCTTCAGCAGCTACAGTCTAACCCCAGCGTAGTAAGAGCTGTGTGCTCTGCTGCAAATAAACTCTAATGTCATCACTGCGCTCGGCCAACTCAGCTGGCGTCACGTCTGAGCGTGTGTCACTCTGAGCCGCGCTGCGCGTGTGAGAGACACTGGGGGTGGGCGCTATTGTCTCCCTCTGGATGACATCATCCCAGACCAGTGGCGAGCACGCGCAGCACGTGCGTACCGCCCGCGGACAAATTTGTATTTATCCCGCAACCAGCATAAACCCCCGCTCACACATTGTTTACACATAAACACTAGTCGGACCATGAGTAGGTTACAGCCTCTGACTGACCTGTGCCGTCACAAACTGGAATTCAATTATTGAAATTTGCTTTGTTTCCCTGGTAACATAAGATTAATAGCCTACTGAGTAGTGTACTAGGCCACATAATATTATGCTATTTAGTTCTAAACATGCTCCAAACTTCACTGAAGTCACTTGTTGTGAATGTATTAGTTTGAACCAATGTGCAATGGGACAGAAAAGAGGAATAGTGATATTTTGGAGCAGCGAGTGAAATGGCACATTTGTACTTTAGACAAATAAACCCTTAGACTGGCATAGAAATCATTATCTGATAGAATCTCATTAGTTGTTTATTTTGAAATGACTTTAGGAAATGTTTTACTGTGAGACAGAACAAACACTGTTACATTACTTAAAAATAATTGTGCAATACATCAAAGACGCTCTTTTTGGTGACTAAATCTGCAGAACAATTAGGTTAACATAAATATTGATGCCTTTTGACAAGTTATACACACATTCTGTATTGTGTGTGTCTGACTCAAGAAGACTCTATTACAGCTTTACATTTTGTAACAGTATCAGGGATCAAATAAAAAGTTACTAATCATTTGCTTCTCTTTCTCTAAAAGCCACAGACTGTTGGGGGCAGTGTGCTATTTCTGGTAAACTTGATTCATGAGACCAAAATTGGTCACGCTGACCAGAAAATCCTTTTCTCTTTGTGTGAAATGATGAAGTTGAATGACAGCCAACAATCCCAGACTAATTTTAGCTTTAAAGATGATTTTCTCTGTCACAGCTGCTGAGAATAGCACCCTATTACTGCAGGCACCCTTACACTGCCTGCAGTAATAACTCACGTTAGAAGGCAACAAAGCTGTGAGACTAAATGTTGTTTCTTTTTGCTATAGCTTATAAATACTGTACATTCACCTGGAAAGAAAGTCTCTCAGGCAGCTGTTAAGCTCTTCAGTAGGTATGATACCTGCTTGCAGCTGCTACACTTGATACTCTTTAGCCCACTTCCTTTGGAAATCTGATCTCACTGAGCTCAGTTTGAAAATTAAATGACATATGAGCCACTGAACATATCCTGTGTTTTGTTAAATTATTACAAAAAGTTCTCTTCAAAAGTTGCACTTAACCCTTTTAGTGTGTACATATGACCTAATCCCCCAAAGGAATACTGTCACAACTCACAATGAAACTCAAAACACTCTCATTGTCACTGTCTTTCCCATCTTTTTGATCTCGTAAGGAGCCCAAGATCATTAAGTTGATTAAGGTTTTGTTGACTCACTCAGTCCCGAGAGGTGTTATTTAGGTAGGCCCTGAACAATCTGCCCTGAATATCTTAAAATATGGCAAAATTATCAAAATGAAACCCTAACATCACTAGCATTACCTCAAAAATAAATAAATCCCATCAATATTACCACTACCTTAACGTAGTTAGTATGAATTTTTGCTGCACAGGTCTTTTAGAAGTCGCAACTATCCATTTTGAACCGCTTTGTCACTTAAGTACCAGGACTTGCTGTCCTAAAGATCTGCAGCTATAATTCCCAGCTCTGGAGTGTAGCTCATAAATCTCAGGCCAGGCCTCACTGATAGCTGGCTCGGTCTTCTCTCTTCTCTCAGGGCTGCCGGGTGGCCTGCTTGTCAGACAAATTGCTGTGTCCTGTGTCAGGCGGCGACTGCCTTACCCCAGCATCTTTGAGTAACATAGTGAATGTGCTTTCTGCCTGTTCAGGCTTTTCTCGGCAGCTGACCCTGAGAGAACAAACATCGGATGAGGAGGATGTTCGAATCAATACGGTATCTCATAATTATGACCTATTCTCTATTAGCTTGGCACTCTACCTCCTTTTATCCTTCTCATGGGTGCTGGAGCATGTCCCAGCATGCTCGTTGCTCCAAGGACTAAACGAGCCGCTTGGTTTGTATAAAATAAAAATAGGAGCTTGCTTTTTAAGGCTTGATAAGACACAAATTTGCCTTTAATTATAATAAAAGATACCAAAGAAAATGACTCTGTGTGTGTACTTCAGTGTATGGTTATTACTACTGGAAAGCCAATTAAAGAAATGGAGCACATCTATGAATATTGATGTTGTTTTCCTTTTTGAATTTCCATTTTTAAAAGCATTATGCTATATCTTAAGAAGCTTACACACTAGGCTTTATGTTTCCCTATTTGAAAATGATATCCTGTTTTTGCATGGATGGATTTATTATAGTAAAATGCATATTACCTTATTGTTTCACCTTTGAATCACATAACTGAGATGAAGACTTCAAACCGTCCGTCTGCATTTCAGAGGGAAACCACAGGGTGCAGAACCAAAGTCCTGCTGTTCCACCTGCTCCCAGCATTTTTGACAGTGCCCTCAGTGCTTTGATATCCACACATACAACAAGCCATATGATATTCCACACTGACCTTTAGTTGGCAGCCAGAGTCAACCTTTTTAAACTTTTTCGCTTTATGTTGCAAAGCTAAACACAAGGCTGCCTCACAGTCCACAAATCCATAAAAGTATGTGTGCCTGAATGAAATACAGCTCTGTATTACTTTTTATGAGACTCTGCATCGCATCACACAACAGGAGGCCCATTTTCCGGCTAATGTATTTGCAGTTATGTGGCTTTTTATGTGAGCAATTAGAAACATCCAATCACCAAAAAGTCATATATCAAAAATTCTACATCTGAGACCTTTATAAAGTGTCCCTGTTGAGGAAATTTTAATCAACATGGCATCATTTAGCTCCCAGATTCTCATTGTTCAAGAGCACATGCCAGACGTGAGCTGTCCAAATGTGTGCACTTGCTTAATACTCAATGTTTCATAATTGATTTGAGTTATTAAGAAAACAAACATGTGGTCAATAAAATGCCATTTATTTCACCTTTGTATGCTGTATGGTTAATTCAGAGTGCCACACACATTACTTGCAGTAATCGGAAAGATGGAAATACAACACCACATCATTACAGCATTGTAAATGAGCAAACATTTATTTCCACACATTAAACGTGCATATCAATAAAACTGAAAAAGCTCATATAAATACCTCAACGCTAATACTGTTACAATAAATATGGCTCTACAGATTCTAGTTTGAATAAATAAAAACATGTATAACATCAGCTGTGCAACACAAGGACACACTCACTGTACATCTCTTTTGGCACGACGTATGCTCCACTCATGAACCTATTTATTGTGCTATTGTAAGGACCCTTTGCTTTCTACAGTGCTTTTATGAAAAATGTTCACAGTGTCCATTTGAGTGATAAGTATCCATTGTCCTTCTTATACTGCATATATCTGATGACAACAGTACAGTTTCTGAAGCTGAGGAAAGTAAACCTTTAATGATTCGTGCTGGATGGGCAGAGCCACACACACCCCTCACACACATGCACACCAATCACAAAAACACCCATAGTAATGTGCTTGGAGGATCTATACACCATATGTTACAGTTTAGAGCAGGAATGTGTGTTTTGTAATGTCAGTTGTAAAAAAAGGTATCCTCAATCTTTTGTTAGATCAGGAAAGCCTTAATGGGAAAAGGGCACCAGGCAGTCAAGGAATATGATACATCTGCCATTCACATGTACAGACTCACAGAAACACATCAACACATCATGTCAAAAATATTAAATACAGCACTTTGAAAATAGATTACCAAGAAACTCTTCATCTGATACATGCAAAAATAAACACTGCTACTCGTTCACAAAACTCCCACGCACAATGTTCATCTCTTACACGTTATACAATGAATAATTAATGTTTAGATTGAATTATATATCCACACAATATCCACACATGAAAAAGCTTGCTTGACTTTCCTTGTCTGTAAAACCTATGCACCACCTCAGTTTTATTGTGACTTCTGCATGTGTTATGAACAGGTTACAATAGCATTTTATCTAATGTATGTAAAAACAATTGTCTAGACAGTTCATGGAAATTGTACAAAAGACGTGATGAAGAAAACGGCCTAGCAAGTTAACTGCACAATGGAAGATAATTTGTGGCTAAATCTTTCCATCACAGCGTAGTGAGGTGGTAGTAAAGTCCAAAAATACAAAGTCACTCAGACGTTGTGCAGTATTAAGAACTAATGATATAAATATTTAAAAATCTCTGTGAAAATAGACAAAAATCAAAGAGAAAACACGTTCATAAAAACAACTAGAAGAGAAGAAGGTTGGTCTATGCAATCTCCTCAGCCTCAGAAGCCCGGCACATGGCAGTAGGCCTCCAAGGAAGCCAACAGGATGTAGATGAACCACATGGAGAGAAAAAGGAAAAAGGTGAGGAGCTTGGCTGTCCGTGGGCCACCGAGCTCGCCGCCTGAAACACTTGAACGTCGGCGGTACAGTAGAACAAGCACACCCACCACCGCCATGATGGTGAACAGGGTGACGGAGAAGGCCAAAGAACCGGGATCTACTTTGAAAGGCTTGCCCTTCGTGTGCCAGTACACGGCGGCGATGGTCCACGCCACGCCAATGCCCAGGAAGACGTTGACAGCATTGCTGCCTGTCACGTTCCCAATGGAGGCATCGGCGTATTGGTCCTGGATGGCAGCCACTTTACTCGCAAATGTGTCTGCAGCAAAAGAAGCAGTGAAGATGAATCAGCACTTTTATGAATAATTTATACAGCTGCAAACAGTGAATTTTTTTGTCAGAGTATTTATATCAATGTATACAGACAATCCAAAATATTTGTAAATGAATGCACTTGCTAAAGATGAAGTTTTGGCCTTCCTCACATACTGTATTCAATGTCTTTCTATTGCCCTCTAGTCTCAATTTCCAGCCTAACTAATCTGTCAAATTAAAGGAGGGGCTGTGGGTCCAATTTGAGCTTGTCAAAATGCCACACTGCACTCAGCAGTCTCAATTGCTCCTCTTCTATCGACATAATAAAACTCTGTCTACAGTCAAGTACATAGTAAAATATAAAACAAGTCAGCAGGAGGGAGAAAACACAATTTTGCCTATGATTGTAAAGAGGACAGTCTGCGGGTAGCAGAATGTGCTTCTGCTGTAATGGTAAATCTCAATATAGACTTTATACTGTCCTGGTGAGACAGTGGAGCTTGTACCTGGAACTGAGGTGCCAAGGGCCACAAACACCACAGCAGTAACTGAGTCTTTGAGTCCGACGGTGCAGCCGAAGTGTGAGGCCAGGTCTCCAGTGACAGCTGTGAGGACGCCAATGAGGGAGATGGACACAAAGAAGCAGGCCCAGCCGTTCCAGTACTCAGTGGGTGGCACAAAGGCAAAGAGCACTTTCCAGAAAACTGTCAGGAAGTGCATAATGTAATCAAAGCAGGAGGGCAACCGCTCCTCGCCACTCTCTTCTTCATCATCATCACCTGTTAAAAAAACATATATACACCTTAAATTGGCCTGGGTGCTGTTAGGATCCTACATGCTTACACTCCAACACATAGACTCTACACATAAACTCATTTCAGACATTTACAGCAACAGATAAGTTATCAGTTCTGCTTAAGAAATGACTACGTTCAACCGATGACAGCGCTGTCCAATGACAGTGAAAGAAAGAAGTATGAAGTGGACCAATCAGAAGGGGTCAGTCAAAGTTATAAAAACGGACTGTACGATTGATGAGCAACTCAATTACAGAAAACAGGCTGTTGTGTGTATGATGGTCCATTAATAGAAAAAAAAAAACAAAAACAAAAAAAAAACAACTCTACCACAAAAAAATCACTGAAACCACAAAACTTAAAGTTAAAGGGCACTAAAAGATAAAAATGACTTAGCGTAAACCGTAGGACATTTAAACTGTACCACTTCTGTTGTTTATTGGATGTCACAAAAGCACTGTCAGGAACTAAATGACAGCAAATCTAATATCTGAAAAACAGCATTTAAATTAACTTAAAACAGACAGCTATACAGCTCTGGAAAAAAATAAGAGACCACTGCAATTTTTTCTAGCAATGAGCATTCTACTGAATGAGGTGCTAATTAGGTGATCACCTGAACCAAATCTTATTTAATAAGAAAAAGTATAAAAAACACTTTTGTGGTCATCACTATCCTCTTGCAAATAAATGCTCTAAATCACAATGTCTGTGAAGGTTCTCAGTCCTCCAGGACATTTTGAAAAAAAGGTTGAAGTAAAAGCATCTGGGTCATCTAGCTAGGTTAGATAACGTCTGCTAGTTTCCTAGTTCGTTTATCCAATACCATGGTCCAATACTTTACACATTAAGTAAAATATTCAGTTAGTTTTTAAAAGTGTATAAGGTTGATGAATGTTAAGTATTACCATTGCCAACGTATAACAGTCGACTAAACATACAAGCAAATAATAGAATACAGCTAAAATGACTCATTGGTAGAAACATGTGTGGGATGGGAGGAAGTGTACTTTATATTTGTATATACAGTATATTGTTACTGCACACTTTGTATTTTCTCAAAATGGTCCAGACCTTTTAGCAGAATAGAGAAGTGTAGAGAAGTGAGTAACTTCTGAAAGTGCAGACTAAAAAGGATACAAAGTTCATCTGAAATTCTTTAAAGCCAGTAATTTCTTTGACAGCTCTGGGTGTTTTTTATGACAAACAAGCCATAATTCACCATGACATGCATTTTTAACAAAGAAGCCAACTGGATTAAAAGGAAGCAGCAAATAAGAAGAGCGCTGCCAAACACTTTAATTGTGTGTTCTTTCATCAGTCGTTAAATACAGAATCTAGTAAATTAAAATGTCAAACAGGGCCATCACATTTGAAAAAGTGTGGTGTGTAGCAGCTGGTTTTCTGTTTTAACCCACAGGTCCTGTCTTCCACAGGCCACTGCGACTCACCTGCGCTAACAGTGACAGCACTAACAAACTGCTCCCTCCAGCTGCTGCTCCCCACAACCAGAGCCAGGTTCGTTTTCTTGATCAGCTTGTCCACGGTGCTCTGCAGACCATCACAAAGACACACACAAAAAAATAATAATTGAACTGATGTTTAAATGTTGGAGCTAAATGTTCTGAAAGTTAAACCACCCTGCTGCAACTGTTTCACAGCCATTAGTTACATGTACAACACAAATAATTTACCACTGACCTACCCCAACGTTTATGAAATATTTACTTCATCCTGTCTCCAAAATGTTTTGAAAGAACTGACATTTACTTAAACAGAGTTTTTATAAATCATGAATGAAGCTGATACTAGTCTACTGACTCAAGATGTTCAATGTTTAGTCAGTTTGTGTGTGAGTACCTTGAATTCATACGACTCCTCAATGACCACCTCCAGCTTAGTGTGCTCTCCAAGAATGGGGCAGCCCATCTTAGACACATCCTCGGGCCCAACAGCGGTCTTGTTGTCATTTGTGTCCCCTTTTGGAAAGGCACATAGTACAGTTAGCAGGGCTTTACAGTGATGTATCTAACCAAAGGCACTTTTGGATTTTGGGATAGTAAAGAAGTGATGAAGAAAATGTATTCAAAGAGCAAATTTCATACTCAATGCGTGTACGGCATGATGAGTTGTCATTGATAAACAAGTTAGAAAAGGTATGTTTAGAGTTGCTATTGAAAGATGTTATTGTTGGTGAAATTTTATACTGACTGGAACAAAAAGGAGACCAGCTGCTGAGGAATGGAGAGCTCTTGTTGGCTCATATGGAGTAAGTAGAGTGCTAATGTAGAGGGGAGCATGGCCAATAAGGGCTTATATTCTGATGGTGACAACAAAACCCCTAACCCATGTCCTTGTGTGTTTAATTGATTTAAGCCTGATATAAAGTATACACATTTCTAATAATAAATTGTCATTGTGTAGCTGTATTTCAGAGCTGTATCCAAACTCACCGTGCCTCTGTCCAACTTCAAGCAAAATGGGCTCTTCCAGTACAATCGTAAAAATTTTATTCTTCTCATATTCCTCGTCATCAATGATCTTCACGTTCAGCATCTTCCTGGAGAGTGGGAAATCAACAGGTAGAGAAAGAAGAAGTTTTTTAATTATCTTTCTCTCTTTGTGGTATCAAGTACACTAATAAGTAATCCAGTTATTATCATCAAGAGGCATAATTGCTTTATATTTGAGTCCATTAACAGTCTAGGTATTTTTTCCTCACATCCCACAAGGTGGCGGACTCCTGCTGCACCATTATCTTCCATTAGAGAAAAAAAATCCTAGAGATAGTGAAATGGCCCACACCCCTCCTACACACTTCAACTTATAACTGATGGCAAACTGAAATAAGGCCTTGCTTCAAGTGAAACTGAAGCTGGAACATTTTTGTCGAACAGTATTTCAAGTTTGTACTGATAAATATGAGTATATGGTGTCAACCTATGACCAACGTAACCGTCTATTGACTTCTACATGCAGTAGTTACACCGAATCCTTTTCTCCACCTCTCTCCATCTCCCTAATGAAATGTGGGTGGCTGCCTATTTCTGTCTACGCACACACTATACACTCAGGGTTTAACAACATGCAGGCAGAATAAAAAGCAGTGTATTTTAAAGATGACTGATACGTCATCTACTGTCTAATATCAGGGAGAGTCACGGCAGTGGGAGCAAAGGAAGCTGCAGTAGCCTAGGGTCCTCGCAATGGAAACTAAAGTGCTTACTTTATAAACACTTTGCTATTTAAAGAGCAGCCTTTCAAAAAGCAGATATCATTACTGTGAAGGATCACAGAAGGGGCCTAAGGTATATTCCAGTAATTCTGTTATGTTATCATATTGTTGCTATCATACAGCTGCAGTCAAACATTTGCGTTTTGCCACCAATAAAAATATATTTTACATATAAAAGGCTGTCAGGAAAAGAGGCATGGGAATAGCTTCATGTACACCATTAAAATAATTAGGTGTCAATTTAAAACCTCCGCCAGACAACTAAAACTTATTTAAAAAGGTTTCAAACAAAAGGTGTATGACGGATCAAACAAGGCCAACCAATCCAACTAACCCCTGACCTCGAAACAGACAGAATGAAACAGAGATTGTTGACAACTAACAGATAAAGAAATATAATGAATGTAATGTTTTTGATATGTTATGCCATTTTATCTTAAGAACAGATTTCTGTGAGCGTTAACCTAAAACAGTGTTACAGTGCTTTAATTATTCAGTGTTCATGATGTTCTCTAAAGCAGCTCTGACACCTCTGTCACCGTAAACTAAATGAAAGCAGTGTTAACTTGAATAAAATGATATATTTCTCTGAACAGAAACATTGCAAACATCTGATTTGAAAAAAGAGCATTGGGTGACATTAAATAAAAGAAAGGTCTTGTTCTTTTTATCTGTTCATCATGGAAATGTCATATAATATAACTTTAAATACAGTATGTAGCCGGTGAACCGATTAAGACTACAAGGCCCTCATTTGCTGCATGTTGTCTTTTTTTCTGTTTGTCGTCCATCTTTGTATTCCTGTGGGCTTTCTCACTTGGATTGGTTTCTGAGAGACTCTGCAGCAAAACAAACACTGTTATTGTATCTGTCACACTATAATCTAAGGCCTGAGGAATGATGTGTGTGTTCTATCTGAAATCGTAATAATCAATAACACACTGAAAACTGAATGGCCTTGTGCCACCTATTCACAGTTTATAGTAGCACTATCGATCCTTTTGTGGCCTTTTCACAATACTATCTTAGAGTATAATTATCATTTGTTTGGCAGGCTGCAAAATATACACTTGCACGTGAAATTATTTGTCAACACTTAAGTACTGTGTTCTCGTGACTTTTTAAAAACTCCTGACATTTTTTATTATTTTTTATTTGTAGTTTCCCTCTTCTGCATTGGTTCTGGAAGGATGCTCTGGTTTCCTCCCACAATGAAATGCACAAAGTTCGGAGACTCCAAAGTGCCTACAGGTATGAGTTTGAGTGATTTCATCTGTGTGCACCCTGGAAGTGTACACTGTATCTGCTTTCCATCCTCAGCATCCTGGGATCTTCTCCAACCCTTTCAGACTATGACAGGAAGAAGGTGTCAGCAGGGAAGCAGCACAAATGTCTCTAATCACCTTTTCATGACAGTTAGTCCAGTCACACAACTGAACTTGGTTAAGGAGGCCTAGTTAAAGGCAGGCTGTCAGCACAAACTCAGGCGAAGGTTTAGAGACTGCACTTTGGCAAGGACTGCAGCATATGAAGAAAAATGCCTTTCATCTGCAGCCGATAAAATACTGATAATATTTTGTCTCTGCCATAATGCAATAGTTTTTATGTGCTGAATATTTATAAGGGAATTATAGATTTCTGACATAAACAATGATATGACACTGTTTCTAAAGTATTAATGTACAACTTAATGACACAAACTCAAGAGGAGCTCACTGAAGGAGGAGATGAGGAGCAATGTAACATAAAAAAATCACCTAATGAATATAATTAAAATATAGGATTGCAATAAGCAAAATGCTTTTACCTGTGCTGCTGAGCTTCTACCCTGAAACGTCTAATAAACCGATGAAAATGTTTTCAGGAGTTTTCTCTGTTCTCTGTGTCATGCCACTGTTCAACCCTGAACTGGTCGACTATTATCATTCATGAGAAAGTTCACACTGTCATTGATTCAGACCACATTGAGTGGAAGAAATAAAAACAGCAGGAAATTGATTTCTCGTCTCAGAAGCTCTTTCATCGTAGCTTATATAATTGCCCCCGTTATCCACTTTAGCCTCCTCTAGTCCATAGTGCAACACATTTGGACGTGCTAACAAACTGCTTCAAGAGCAAGCAACATATGCATGAAAGAGGGTTTTCAGAGCTTCCTCTAATCCATAAACACAGGATGGAAAATGGTTTTCTATGTCAGCCTGTTTATTGTGGCTCAGATGTTTGTGTCTGCACATCATAATCTATTTACTGCACTGCAGAATGTAGATGGTAAATTATTATTTAAATGCACATTTTGACTTTAAACCTTTCCTTCTGGCTTCATCTCAAAAGCTTAAAATCTTGGCTGCCTCCAGCTTTGCTTCTCTGCATGCTCAAAGAGCGGGATGGGCAGATGTACAGAGACACAAAGACAACAAAATCCAGACAGTCACAGACACACTCACACACAGCTGCCTAAAGGCTACTGCCTAGTGTCAGCTCTTTGTCCTGACTCAGTGCCCATGGAAACACTTGGGTGTATAAACCCAGTTCTGTTTGAAGAATGCACTGTGACATCTTGATCAGTAGTATGCAGGACTCACATACATTTAACATTTAGTGGGCAGGCACAAAGGCACAAGTAAATATTTTAGAATGTAATTATACCAATGACAATATACTTTAAATTCAGCAACCTCATGAAAATTTTAGCCTGACTTGTTCATTTCAGTTAGCCTGCCCTGCCAGACCCTTTGACCTTTACTTCCCTCTTTCTTAGCAATGTCAAGTTGATCTGGAAATTCTCTCATTGACCATGTCTTCCATCCACGCTGTAAGTGTTGCTCTGTTTTTCTGATTGGTTGTATTTTTTTAAATCTTGTTTGTTCCTGTAAATAATGATACTGGCCCCTGAATTCTGATTGGTTGTATAATTAATATAACAATAAATAATTTGTTCCTTTTCCTGGAAATTGATATCAAACTCAAACCGTGCGAGACCAGACTAATTCTTTGTTATTAGCTATTGTACAATATGTAGCTTATCTATATTTTTTGAATGGGGCAAAAATTGTATTTCAATTGCTGAAGCTGAAAGTACACTAGATTTTGCAACTTTTTTATGCTTTTTTAAAACTACAAAATCAAGCTGATGACTAGGGATATTTAGCATTTATTACACTTTCCAGAGTGAGCACTTTCAAATCTGTGATTGACAGCTGACAGTAAGAATCTCCAAAGGGATGGCTCCTATTTATAAGATCAAAAGGGCCTGACAGTAGTTCACTAAACAATGAGTCAAACCTTTGACCTATATATTTAAAGTCCTCCGGGGAAATGAATATTTTACAACACTCTTCTGATGTTCCTTTTATTGCTTTTAAGCAGCACACTATTTTATTTTTATGTTTTATGGGAATTTATTTGACTTTCCCGCTGGATTCTTTGTCTGTGATCCTACATCTCTCACTTCCTATTGAGGAAAGCTTGAGTCTAGATAACACAAGAGTGCAGATGTTTGTGCTCCTTACAGTCTGATTGATGCACAGTTGTCTTTATAAGAGTCACTCTGTTGTTTGATTGCAGATACAAGTTTCCTTCATCTCAACTTGAATTGTTACACACTATTGTCTCGTTACCTTCAGCATCTATGTCAATCTGTTTTGCAATGAGAGCATTTGGGACTACTATAACCCCTCTTCATTCTCTTTAATTGCTTTAGATGCTCAATAAGGTCTTTTGGCTTTCCCACTGGAGCAACATTTTCTTTGATCTGGGTTTGAGAGGGCTTTAGCACACTGACAGCGAACCCATAAAGGCACACATAAAACAGCTCAAAAGCCGCTCATATATTTGCGCAAAAGCAAAACTGAGAAACAACCAAGAGCTATATTTGATTTTCACTTGCACTGAAAGCAAAAAAGGCGGCCGATCTACATTTTCTGACACAGTGAATTCACCTGGCTTTCCTCCCACACACAGACCTACACAGCCCACCTACACACAGGCCCTCGAGTCCTCATCACAGATGGATTCATCTGACACACATTATTCAGTCATAATTCATTTCATGTTTTATTGTGTTTGCTTTTTCTTTTAGCAGGCTGTAAATCATTTTATGATGAGCAGTTGAGGACATTTAGTTTTTGCGGTAAAAGTAAATTAAAAAAAGTAGCTGACTGCCAGTCCTTTCTCCATCACAGCATAAAAAACTCTACAACATGCTTAACACAATCAAAGTGTAATCAGCTTTCAGCCATTCACTGCTGAGGTGAAAGCTGGAAAAGCTTCACACTTTCTCTGCTCTTTCAGTCACTTTCTGTCTGTCTCTTTGTTGATGCACAAGTCCTTTTGTTGGAATCACACAAGCCTATCACTGACACATGTTTCTGCTCAACCCTCACCTCACTCTCTTTAAGTCACCTGTCTGATTTTCTTTTCTTCATGTTGCAGCACAGTTTCTCTTTCTCTGCATTTCAATTAACTAATAAATAACACCACAGAAATCCCTGAGGGCTAAATGTTAAGCCCTCGACTCCTCTTATTCTGTTACATGGAGCACAATGTTTCATTATGCGCCTCACAATTCTCCTTCTTATCCTCCCACAACATGCCTTTAAAAGATCTGAACTTTTCAAAAATAGCCATTTCATCCATTACCAGAAGAGATAATCATTTACACCAATCTAGCAAGACTGTTTAACATAGAAGTGTGTGGGTTGTGATGTTTCATCGAGTGATGAGAGGCAACACAAAACATCATAGCAAAGAGCCACACTGCCACACTGTCACTTACATGGTCTCGTCATTCTGAAACTCCAGTTTGCCTGACACCTCCTCATAGTCCTCCCCAGCTTTGGCAGTGCCTTCCATAGTGTGGTAGGGCACCGCAACCTTCCCTCGTGCCCCGGACGTCCTATGGACCTTCACTTCCATGCTACCAATGCTCTCACTCACTCTTGTGCTGTTGCTCTCAAATGTAAAAATTCCAGCATGGTCGTCATCGTAGATGGTAACGGTGGCTGTGTGAGCCTTTCCCAGGGCAGCCTTTGGAGGGACGTGTGAGGAGATGCCCACCATGCTGTTGCTGGATGTGATTGAATTGGGCTCAAGGAGGGAGACCTCAGCTCGGTGCACAATTCGTGGGTTACTGAGACGTACATAGAAGTGCTCATCTTCTTCAAAAATATCATCATCTATGACACCAACAGTAAACTCTTTAGTGGTTTCACCAGGTTTGAAGACTAAAGTCCCCTCTGCAAACTCATAGTCAGAGCCAGCATTAGCAGTCCCGTCTTCTGTACGGTAGTCCACCTGTGAGGTAGAAAGACTATTAAATATTGAACCATAAAAGTTATAATAAAATCTTGAATTATTAATACTTTTATTCCCTGAGCTGTTAAACTTCAATTTAACCTTGAACATTTACAGTTTTCCCAACACTTGCCTTTACAGTGCAGCCACTTTCTCCTCCATGTCGGCTAACTGTCAGCTTCATTGAGCCGCAGTTCTCAAAGCACTGGTAGTGGCATGGATCGAACTGCAAGTAGATAGTGTTGGGATCCTCCTCTTGACCGCTGGCTTCATGACAGCTCACCACCTTTCTGGCCTGGTCAGCAGCGTGTTTTTTTAAGATGTTGCCAGCTCCTATCATCATGCGTGTTGCTTGGATGCGATAGAAAGCCCGGCTCTTCTGCTGCTGCACTAACACTTGGTAGTTGGCCATCTCA
Organism: Perccottus glenii; assembly: GCA_024416835.2. Classification (NCBI taxonomy): domain Eukaryota; kingdom Metazoa; phylum Chordata; class Actinopteri; order Gobiiformes; family Odontobutidae; genus Perccottus; species Perccottus glenii. The sequence goes on along the minus strand of CM044561.2, from coordinate 14,542,496 downwards.
ATCAGCTGCTCCATGTCTTTCTCTGGGTGTCGCTGTTTTAAGTCTTTCAGCGTGCGGGCCATTTCTCTTCGAGCCTCTTCTTCTTGGTCTTGCTCTGTGCTCATCCCTCCGCCTTCTTCGACTCCCTCCAACATCCCGTCCAGAGCTTCTTTGGGGTGGGTGTGGGAGTTTGCCCCCTGGCCGTCCATCTCAAGGTCCATCTTGGTAAACATAGCATCGCCTTCTGACTCGATGATAATACCACGGTTCTTGTCAGCACGATATCTCTTATTGACATACTTGTAAAAAAACAGGCGTCTATCTGCGATCCAAGCTTGCAACACACACAGGGGGAAGAAGAAGAAGGTAAGGACTGCCTCCCAAATCTCCACCACCCCAGGGGAGAACACAGACAGGATGAGATAAAGCCAGATGTAGGCAAAAATACTCCAGGAGGCAGTTACAAAAAACACCCGGAGGTGCTTTATCTTGCGGGTCTCATTTTCTGGAACCACATAGACACAGATAGCAATGATAATGAACATGTTGAAAGCAGCGCTGCCTACAATAGTGCTAGGACCCAGTGAACCGGCTTCAAACTCATGGCCGACCACCTCGATAACAGACAGAAGGATCTCTGGAGCAGATGACCCCAGCGCCATCAGAGTCAGGTTTGAAACTGTCTCATTCCAGATGCGCACCGTTGTTGTGGTTGTCTCACCATTAGGTTTTTTGATGGTGATCTCTTTTTCCTGCGAGGTGATGACCTCAATAGACGACATGAAGCGGTCCGCAATAATGGACATACCCAGAAACATGTAGATGAGTGCCGCAAAGTAAACAATGGCACGTGCCACTTTGTCACCCACAGCTGGGTTTTGAGGGTTCCACAAGGGCAGCACCACCCCCTCGGAGCAGTTATCTTTACTAGAGCAGTTGGCTGATAAGTGGCCAGTGTCCTCATGGCTGGCACTGCCCTGGGACAAATGAGTGACTCCCGGCAACAGAACCAGCAGAATGGAAATAAACACATAGGGGCTGAACGGTGGAGTGCAACTCAAGATATTCTTGTGCTTGAACATGGCGGCTTGGTGAGGTTTGTGTTCACATGTGTTTTCATTCATAGCAGCCTGTGGAGGAAAAAAAATAGAAATTTGGTAGTGAGGGCAAATTAAAACATGCTTTTTAATTTTGTTATTAAATGTTTACACATGCTGCTTTGTGTGATTTAAATATTTATACGGATTTTTTTTTATTCTTAGGGCAATCAAATGTCAAGGAAACAGCAAACTGAGAAGAAATAAAATCCAAGTAAGAATCCTGATGTACTTGTTTAAGTCAGTATGCAAGTCTGTATGCACTCAGTTATAAAACCCACACAGAGTTATTTCTAAAAATAACCTTGAGTAAAAGCTTTAACACAGCAAGTTGATGTCAAGTGGGCTCATTTTTTTGCAAATGAGGTGGAATCCAACAACTCTGCTCACTTCAAATACCAGAGTTTTTAGGTCTTACTTAAGTCACCCGTACACTACTATATCAATCTCCCACAGGTACTGTGGCCATTTTATGTCTAACACCAGGAGAAGCGTTATCCTTTTCACCTATATTACAGTGGAAAACTGTGAGTCAGTCCACTCTGTATGTGTTGTGGAGCTACATCGGAGTCCAAAAATAATCTTCCCTAACAATGAAAATGATGAGAAGTGAGCAGTTGTTCTTGGTTTTCTGTACCGCTTGGCTCTATTTATAAAAGATGTTTTAAAATACAATACAATCCTATGCTACACAAAAACTGACTTATGCAATAAAACAATGTTTAGGTTTAAATAAATTCACAGCTTTCTTGGCAGAATCAGGTCCATCACAGAAGCGCAAGTGCTTTCTAGAAGAATCACATCTGCATCAGAGTAAAAGCACTGAAATACAGAGAGCTTGGTTGAGGTTGTCATGTAATGTAATGGTGCTTCCTAATTAATATTTAAGGCTATCTCAAAAATAGGTACAGCGGGAGAAATGCCTCATGAGCAGCACATGCTCTCATTGACATGCAGCAAGGAACAGCAGCAATCCCCACTCTGACCTGCATAACAAGACTGCCCATTTCCCATCAAAGCCTTGTATGAGGCTGAAGCGTCATGGCGCAGGTGCTGAAATTAACTTGTCATTTTTTGTTACAGATTGTATATGTCTAGTTTATGCATCAACAGTTAAACTCTCAACAGTGAAGCACAGGGGAAATCAGAACCACAGAGAGTGTTAGAACCTGGTATGACCTTCCTTCGCCTCGTTTCTATGTGCCTTATCCAAACACCAGTTGGCTGAAGATTTAAAATGAACAAGATGAATCACAGGCCACATACATCATTGCAGCCAAGACGATAGGACCTCATGTGCAGCACGAAATACTCACTCAGTGTGGCAAACAAAATGAGTGGGTGACGTTTCTATGGTAAAAGCTCTCCAACTGAAGGAATAAAAATGGGAGCTGACAATAACACAATGAAAAATGTAATTATGATATGGTTGTCTTATGATTGGTTGCTAGAGCGAGAAAAAAAAAACTTTTAGAGCAACTTCAAAGGCAGATAGTCCGTCTCTGGCAGCTGTAAAATGCATATTATGTTGACTCACATTTCTCATGAAACACTGCTAAGGAATCAAAATCAAAAAAAAAACATCTTATGACACACATTTGATAATACTGAAGGTTTCAAGTCTCTTCCTGTCTGCCTGTGTTTGACAAGCACAGGTTTGAGGCAAAAACGCAGTACATAATGAGTCACACTCTCAGGCCAGTGCCCATGATGTTAAAGAAGCTGTTGTGTTTTATGTGAATGTTTCAAATGGTGGCAGTCACATCTATAAATGCCAAGCCACTATCATGGGAATAGAACCAATAAACAATGAGGAAACAGCGTAAATACAAGCAGACTCTTTGGTTGGAAAAGTGTATTCTCAACTTTAAATTGCAGCATTAAGTGGACAAAGTAAACATAATTGTTGTTTTTATCATTGAAGTCAGATTTCCATCGCTCACCTGCAGTTGTCTGTGAGTCAGCTCAGTGTAAGTTGTGGCCTCAGGAGATGAACTTATCTCACATATCGCTGTGGAAAAGGTACAGTGTTAGAGCCAGCACATAAGCACAATGAGTTTTGAAAGCCTGACACTCATCTGTGGTTGTAGATATACAGAGAAAGAGAAAAATGCCGATGCAGCCGCATTACAGGACACTATAGAGGCAACGACAAACACTGGTCCACTCGGTGCGCACACTGGTGCCACGGATACCCCAAGAAGCCCTTGAATCGCTACTGGACCCTTGACGCGCAACACTTACCGTGGCTTGTTCCACTTGCACCAGTCCACCATGGGCACACACCACTCAAGCCATGCACCCCGCTCAAAGGCTGCTGTTGTTATGGCTTGTTGCGCTGCCGTCTTGGAAATGACGCGTCGCTCATCCACTGTGCTCCTTCGCGATTTTCCTCCCTCCTCTCACTGACAGAGACTCCACATCATTAAACTTGCGAATTCTGCCTTTCCACCTTTAAATTTGTTTTTCAAATCAACGTTGTTTCACACCGACGACACCTCCCTCAAGTAAAAATAAACGCTTCCTCTCTTGGCTACAAGCGATTGCTTATGCGTAAAATAATAAATGACTGTTTGTCTCGAATATCCCGCTTGAATAATTTTTTCTTCCAGACAGACAAATGGTGAGAGCCTTTTCCTGATAATATGACCTGCTCAGAGCCAAACAGTTGAGAGCACAAATGAGAGTAGGCGTGCATGAATGGACGCGACGCACACGCTATGAGCACCCGGACCAGGACAAGATGGATATAAAGCAGAGCGAGACACACGAGAAGCAGGGTCGTGTGGTGTTACGGGAATGCTGTAGGAGAGCCTTGTTGTCTTACTGTGTGCTGGCCGTTCACTGTGGCACAAAGAGACGAGGGCGAAAGGCAAAAAGCGGTAACACTGCAGAAACAGGGGAGGAGACGTTCACAAACAGCGCTACACGCACGGCCGGTGCTCCACACTGCGCATCAGGAGTTCAGCAGTGAGCAGAGTAGGTCTCTCCTGAATCCTCGCACTGGGATGGACCTAATAGTGTCAGCACTTTCCCACAGTAATAAACTGCTCCGGTGGAAACGTGGATTTATTTATTTATTTTCTGGTGTGAGATATTAACAAATGTCTGGAGGTCTGTGCTCTTAGATGGAGATGTACAAGAATCGTATTTAGCCTAAAGAAGGGGGTGGGGCGGGGGGCATGAACAGTGAGCTATAGCTACTCGAGAAGAGACCAAAGACCAATAGTAAAAACTTGTAATGGGACAATAACCCACTGATTTATGGCTTGAGACACTGAAATCAATCAGTGCTTATGGACTTTGACTAAAACACACGGAGTTTAGAATAACTTAAAAAAAAAAAAAATCTGTAACTTTAAATGAAGAATCCTTTCCCTTCATAAAGAACCACTGTGTTCCCTCCTGAGACAACTGGGCTGGCAGAACAACACATAAATCATAACCTCATTGATTCGTAATTTACCATAAAATTAAGAATCAATAAGGTTTTTATTTGGTGTCTAATCCCATCATGTCATGAACCTGCTGATTGGAAAATCACAATCCAAAACTAGGTTACGTGTAAATAAATGCTAAAGAAAAGCAAGAAATGGCCCATATAAACAAATTCATTTTACTGAGCAATACAAGCAACTGTCACAAAATGTTAAGTTTTGCCTAAGTCTTAAAGAAACATTAAACTTACTGTTTTGTTTGTGATCTAGACCATAGTGTTTTGAGGTTTATTTCCTTGGACACATATTTTCAAAATGAAGTCACAATGACACAACCCTGCGTGCTTTCTTCTGTGCTCAGAGCTTATAATATAAGCTACAATAAGTAAAGATTTTAGGTTAAATCCTAACATTCATCAGGCAGTGCAACATCTACTGGGATTTTTAACTAGAGCAGGGCCATCTTTAATATGGGTTAAAATCTGTGACTAAATATCAATTAGTTTGCAGTGGTATCATCTCAGCTACGTTGTAAAAGCAGTCTTATTGGTTATGCACCAGAATGTCCCAATTCACAGTCCACGACTTAAAGTGTCGGGAGCCTCAACCGTAAAAATACTGTGGCATCCATTGAGGCACATTGATAAAGGTGCTACAATATAACTTTCATTAGGATGAGATCCATTTGTATCATATTGGAGGAGGATTGCCTGTAATAATTACAGTGCAAAGGCTGTTCATTACCCTCCTGAATCCATTATGGCAAAACTTTAGAGACAGATAAAAGAGATTAGGCTGAGATCTGGAGGACGGCAAAGACCAGAGGGACACTGAAAACACCACTGATAAGTTAGTGTAATAAAAACTTCATAACCTCAGATACACAAACATACATTCATACTCTTTCGAGTCTGTGAGCACATCGCTGTATTAAATAACAGATAATTAGATGGATTACAGCTCTAAATGTATAAAGAAGTGTGACATTTCACTGAACCTAAAGTGCCCTGGCATTAGAAATACTTAAATCTCTCCAAAATTGGGGCTAACACCATGGACTGTAAAGGCAAACAGTAAGATATCAGCTCTTAAGAGAGGTGCAGTCCTGTACAAGTCCTCCTCCTATACCACATAAATGTTTGATTAGATGCATCCTTGTACATATATATATATTTTATTTGGACGCAGGAGTATTGGTCAGTAAAATAACATAAAAGAGGCGGTGAAAGTGTTTGCTGCAGTACTCATTTATTGTGTCATGTCCGGCTCACATCATTTATGGCATAACAAAAAAGGCTGTGGTTAAAGTGATACATTTGTCAAACATAAACACATTTTTGCAGCTTTGTGTTTCAGATGTTTTTCAGCCTCCCCGGGAAAGTCTATGCCAGGGTACTGGAGAGGAGAATGCGGCCGATAGTTGAACCTCGGATTCAGGAGGAACAATGCGGTTTTCGTCCCAGTCGTGAAACACTGGACCAGCTCTATACCCTCTCCAGGGTGCTGGAGGGTTTATGGGAGTTTGCTTAACCAGTCCACATGTGTTTTGTGGATCTTGAGAAGGCATTCGACTGTTTCCCTCGTGGCGCCCTGTGGGGGGTGCTCTGGGAGTACGGGGTCCGGTCCCTGTACGACCGGAGAAGGAGCTTGGTTCGCATTGCCGGCAGTAAGTCAGACCTGTTCCCAGTGCATGTTGGACTCCGGCAGGGCTGCCCTTTGTCACCGGTCCTGTTCATTATCTTTATGGACAGGATTTCTAGGCGCAGCCAGGGGCCGGAGGGAGTCTGGTTTGGGGACCACAGGATCTTGTCTCTGCTTTTTGCAGATGATGTTGTCCTGTTGGCTCCATCAAGCCAGGACCTTCAGTGTGCACTGGGACGGTTTGCAGCCGAGTGTGAAGCGGCTGGGATGAGGATCAGCACCTCCAAGTCTGAGACCATGGTTCTCAGTCGGAAAAGGGTGACTTGTCCCCTTCAGGTTGGTGGAGAGATCCTGCCTCAAGTGGAGGAGTTCAAGTATCTTGGGGTCTTGTTCACGAGTGAGGGAAGGAGGGAACGTGAGATTGACAGACGGATCGGTGCAGCTTCTGCAGTGATGCGGTCGATGTACCAGTCTGTCGTGGTGAAGAAGGAGCTGAGCTGTAAGGCAAAGCTTTCGATTTACCGGTCAATCTACGTTCCTACTCTCACCTATGGTCATGAGCTTTGGGTCATGACCGAAAGAACAAGATCCCGGATACAAGCGGCCGAAATGAGCTTTCTCCGCAGGGTGGCGGGCGCTCCCTTAGAGATAAGGTGAGGGGCTCGGTCACTCGGGAGGAGCTCGAAGTAGAGCCGCTGCTCCTCCACATCAAGAGGAGCCAGCTCAGGTGGCTCGGGCATCTGTTTCGGATGCCTCCTGGACGCCTCCCTAGGGAGGTGTTTCGGCATGTCCCACCGAGGAGACCCGGGAAGACCTAGGACACGCTGGAGGGACTATGTCTCTCGGCTGGCCTGGGAACGCCTCGGGATCCCCTCGGAAGAGCTGGAGGAAGTGTCTGGGGAGAGTGAAGTCTGGGCATCTCTGCTTAGACTGCTGCCCCCGCGACCCAGCCCCGGATAAGCGGTAGAAGATGGATGGATGGATGTTTCAGACTTTCAATTGTTATTTAAATTTCACAGAGATAGATCTATAAGCCACAACAATGATTTCTTTCAAACAGTTATTTATTATATGTATATGTATGTAGCTTTATAAAAGTATAGTTTTTCTTGAACTTAACATCCCTTTTAGCAGGTAGCCTTGTCCTCCATGGCTTTGACTTTTTAGAAGAGATTTCAGAACAGTCTTGTAATGTTCAGAGCAATAGTCTCTGTTGAAATAAGACACACTGTTATCGTTGATCTAAGCAGCATTTTGTGGGTTGCGCGTCACAAAACAGCAGGACTCATTTTGCGTGTTCCTAAAAAATGTTCTGGGGCATTATGCATTGCTTTATAAAAACATTTTCTCTTCCGAAGTGTCTTCAAGGTAGCCTACTTCCAGGCAGCTGCTTAAAGTGTTTTAGTGCCACTTACTGTGTCCTAAGACTGTCTGGGGCAGACCATTTGTGCTCACTCCAGTCAAGTTAAACCCACCCTCAGTGTAAGTACGTGGCTCCAAACTATGAGTATTACCTAAAAACATATTTCTGAACCACTTAAATTTTCACAGCTCTCTTTTTCTTTTGCTGTTAAACTCTTAAACTCCTTTTGGTTGTTGCTATGTTCACATTTTTAGTAAAGCCCCCAGTAGGTTTATCTCAGAGGCACAAATCCTGTCTTTGAAGCCCACATTGCTGCATCACACTCACTACATCCAGTGCACATTCTGCATTTCCACAAACGTATCATTAGTTGACATAACTGACTTCAGATATGGAGCAAAGGGTTTTAAAGAATGCATCGTTTTTTTGAAATTCAAAGGTCACAAAACATTTGGCATCTGATTTGGGGCTTAAAAGCAACCTTGCTGAAGTAGTGTTGCCATGGTAACCCCATTGCTACTGTGTATCCATGGATGCTAAGGATGTCTTTGTAGTTGCCATCCCGCTGAGCTATTTTTTGCTTGGAATGAAATAATTGCTGTACCTTATTCATATTTACTACATTCATCCCTGACAAGATAAGTCCTACAGGCCATGTTGGAAAATTCTGGAAACATAAGCTTTGGCAAAAACTATGTTTGTTTTATGAACAGTGGTTTGATGCTGATAATCCTATAGTGTCTGAGGCACATTAACCGCTGCATCTTGTCAGGAAGATGTGGTCGGTGTAAATCTGTTAACGAGGGTCTGTTGCCTTTAGGTGACTCCTTCCCTCTACTTTTTATCAGTTAAGAAATCAATAATGCTTGGAGTAAAACACATTTCATTACCGGGACCCAAAGCGCAGCAGGTTGGGGTGCGTTACATTACTCTCGTCTTGTTTTTTTCATGGCATTGTGGTTTTATTACACTTCCAAAGACCCACCATTTGCCCCTGGGACATTATGGACATTCAGTAACGGCTGTGAAACCACACAAAACACAGTCCCTGGCTGGTAGTGGAGCAGCTGCAGCCGTCTGTGACCAAGTTTATCTTTGGAGAAGTGTATAAAACAATACACATTCATTCATGCATTAGGACCTCACATTTATAGAGCAATAGTTTGTTATTCATTATCACCGTGTTCCCTCTGTTAACGTCTGTGATTAGGGCCTAAAAGGGTGATGATAATGAATCCACAGCTCTGATAGCTGGTTATTTTGTAAATCAGTTCATCTAAAGAGACCATCTGTTGCTGTTTCTATTTCGTGGCTAATTCGCGTTGCCCCCTTGTGGTCAATTTGAGCACTGTCAGTTTTGATACAAATAAAAATACAACTATAATTTAATTTTCAAGCAAAGTTTTATTATTATTGCATGACCTGTTGTCACTGAAGTATGCAATCATACTTACTTTTCAAATATGACTTTATGCATGTATTTTAATTACAGCAGTTAAATATCACTTTATATATGAGCTACAACATATAAATTATTCTTTTGTGTGATCAAATTTAGACTGACTTGTATATTAAAGGTTCCGGTATATTTCAATTATTTTGACATGACATTTGATTTACTTTGTTATTCAGATGTAGCACTGTACAATGTAGAAAGGTCACAGATCCTGTAAGTAACCACTAGAGAGTGCTCTAGAATCAGCAAATAAATCAACCAGCCTGTCAGGACAAGCAGAGGGTTATCCATCATTCCCTCGTAACTGCTGCAGTAGTGTACCCTGAAGAAAAGTATGTGTAAAGAACACATTTGAGTGATGTCTGTTTGTTTGTTTGACACAGAGACAGTAGGAAAACACAAAGCTTGAGGAGAGAAACCCAGTTTGTTTTGCATGATTAAGGTGAGCCTCTACAGTCACCTGAATCGAAGATTTTTTTTTATACCAAGGCTGGCACAGAAATATGCCTAGACATATAATATTGTTTAAAAAAAATAATGGTTTGTATAATTGTCAGAATGAATCAAAGAGAATCAGAGGACCTCTTGTTTCGGTCCATATTTTCTTATGTGTTCATAAAATCTACTGTCTGCAGATGGAGCCAAATCCTCTCAAGCTCAGACTGAAGCTGCTCACCACACACCAGCACTAGTGGCAGTTTACCATTAATGCTATGGCTTAAACTAATTTTAGATAGAAGCTCAAGGAAATTGTCACATCTTGCCTCACTAATCCAGACTGCTGGAAATAATTTTTAATAAAAGCCATTGGCTAATCCCAGAAGCCTGTAACACAAAAAAGACTGACATTAGGTGTAACACACAAATATACAGTATGTAGGCTCATAATAACCATACAAAAATGTTGATATATGAATTTAATCTCCACATGGGGCCATTTAACATTAGGTCATGGGTATTATGATGTTGTTAGTATATCAATGCAAATGCACAATATAGAGAATAAACGTCCAAACTAAATTTGAATTTCACTAAAAGGGTGTAGCAACATTTTTCATTAGACAGGTAAACAGGTATAAAGGGGTTGACTTAATTTTGAGCTACATTTATGAACAGAGCACAGAGCTTAAATAATGGTCTAGATGATTAAATTAAAAAGTTTTGATGATTTACAATTCAGAAAACTGACCAAAAGAATTCAACAAAAAGCGAGAAAAACGGTGTGAGACGGAGACAAAAGCCTGCCCTGCCTCCTCATTGGTCTCCAGGGAACAAGGGATTATGGAAATATAGGAAGAGAGAGAGGGAGACTGACAGACAGTGAGGAAGAGGAGAGAGGGAGGCAGATGGAGGCTAACAGAGCCGCGCGATTGGTGGAACAGGAGAACATCAAGCGTGATACAAACATTCCTCACGCAGAGCAAAACAGAGAAGGAGGCAGTAAATGTGACAGACTCAGGAAACAAATTCAGGTCTGAGAAGCAGACATTTTTAAAACCAATGTCTTTCTCAACATGCGGATCACGCTACATGTTTCTGCTCAGATTCTCCTAATGCTCCTTTTTTAAGGCTCTGAACACACGCAACTTTTTTTTTATTCTGGAGAAAGCTAAGGGATGCTTGTGAGACAAAGATGCGGAGCAGTGCGTTGTGACATGCTGCTGATTGACAGAGACGAGGAAAGAGTGGACTGTTCAGTGGCTGACACGTCTCCGGCCAGACACAGGTATTCTCCTTTTGAAGCAATCAGCTCTAGATTAGAAGTGGTGGCGTCGTAAAGTTTGCACATTTTGCTCTCTGACTATAAACAGAAACAAACAAAGCAATACCTTGTTATCAGCAGATTAGTGCAAAGTTGGATCATTTGTAAAAATTTGTATTAACTATTCTGGCAAGAGACTGTCACGTGTAGAGCAGTTTGTCTGATCAATCTTTTAGATCTAAAGCAACAGTTGAATTGAAAGCCATATCACAATTTACAAGCCATAACCATCACAGACAAAAACGCTTTTGAATCAAATACAGTGCTATTTTTGTTTTGTTTTTTGAATCCTGCAATTGTGATGTGAAAAAAAGAGATGTGTAGATTTGGGCTAAGGAGAAACTACAAGTAAAAGCCAGTGGAAGAGTCAGACCTGTCAGAGACTGAAAAAAGGAGCATCAGGCCACCAGGCAGAAAGACAAGCGTGGACGGACAAAAACTGTAAGTGCTTCCTGAAACATTTTGAAAAAGAAGGTCAGACACAAAGACAGAGCATGCAGTGAAGACTTGTTGATTTAGACCAAAATAGAAGTTGCATCACAGGAGTTTGAGGCCATCATTTCAGCGTAGGGAGGAGAACAGAAACTTGTCGCCAGGCTGGCTGACCAGGCCATGGCGTTCACCTTTGCGGCCTTCTGCTACATGCTGACGCTGGTACTGTGTGCGGGGCTCATCTTCTTTGTCATATGGCAGGTGAGTAGATTTTTCATCCCAAAAGTAAAATGCTCTTTCCTCATACTGCAGACAAACACACACACACCTACGCTCACTTATAAAATAGACACCTCTTTAAGGTGTTGAAGAGGTAGCACACTAGGAATATGTCAGATTCAAATCTCAGTGTACTGTCAGTTTAAGTGGCAAGCCAAATGGATAAAAAAAAGGTCAGACTACAAAGAGGATTTAGTTGCTGTGCTGTCTTACAGTGTGGCCTGTTTACAAGGTGCTGGTGTAATTAACTAGGACTGTCTCTTTCACAACAAAAAGGCAGATTTATGTGATCCCCAAGTCCTGGCAATAAACAGTCCCTCAAACAAGGATAAGCAAAGCCGGCTGTAATGAGCGCAGAGAGGAGGATAAACACACTGATAATAAATCCTAGCAGCAGCCTGGATGTGTTTGCCGCCAGCGTTTTGAGCACAATTTGCACAAATATTGCCAGAGACCCTTTGTTCGCTCCGTGTCTCTGATTACACAGACTCGACACACACTAAAGCATTGATCCTTCACCTTTAGCATTCCACAAAGGCAGCTATGAATAATGTAAAAACAAACAGGACCATAAATATAGGACTTGAAATGACTAATGTACCATTGACTAAGCGAGTGAGACTACATACTGTATGAGTCAGTAGTGAGAAGGAGCGTGTGTGTCTGGCTCGCTGCTCTTCCATGTCACTGAAACGCTTATCAAACTCTTGATTTTTCATTCCCCCAGTTTCCCCCGCCTACCTCTACCCCCCCAAGTGCAGCACCCCAATTCTATGCTGCTACTGGCCAATCACAGTGCTCCTCCACTGCTATAGTAACCATGGAGCTGAGGGGCTCACCATGTCTCCATGGAAACTGCATCTGTTTACAAGAGAGCGTTGCATGAAGGGAGACGAGTCGAGTCGTACTATTAACAGTTATTATTCCTGTTATCAGACACTGATGCACTTATTTTTGTACATGGTCTGCCTTTTCATAGCCTTTTAAAGAGCTGTCAAAAAGCATGCTTTTTAAGCTGCACTCATGATGGACACAGCAGGTGGCCTTTGCCACTGTAATATAATCAATGTTACTTTAGAGCTATTAACCAAGGGTTAGCAAGAAAGGTAGCTCTGATCTGCACCTCACAGAGAGGACAGTGAGAGTGGTCCTGCTTTTGGCATCCCCATGTTTTATACTGTCCCTGTACATTAGATAAGTAGCTCTGAAACACTGTAACAGTACAGTATACAATTCTGTGAATTTACTTTTGAATAAAATGTGTACTATGCTTATGATATTAGACAACAATTTATTCAAAGCCGTTGAAGTAAAAATCTTACTTTCATTGGTTTCAGATCATTGCATTTGATGAGCTCCGCACAGACTTCAAAAACCCGATAGATCAGAGCAATCCAACCAGAGCGGTAAGAACCTTGTACACTTCTTTTCTTTTAAGAGCAGTCGAACCCACATGGGAAACCCTCCACATCTGTGTAGGAGATTTAAAACACTCGTAAAAGCAAACAATGAAGCCTTCACAACACAAACTTATCCATTTTGATAAGATCTTACAGACTTGACTAAACAGTTTTTCTTTGAATGTTGGTTGTACATAACATGCAGCTGCATTTCCTTTAACTTTAGTTTGTGTCTAAAATGAAGCTATCAACACTAACACTGGTCTTGTTGGTTGGTTTGATTATTTAAAGAGCTGTCTGTGGAGTTCTCAGTCATCCAGGTCATCTTTAGGAAAGGTTGAAACAAAGGCATCTGGACAGTTTTCAAGGTGAAGATATTTTGTTTCTTAATTCCAATTGACTAGAGGGAGGGGTTTGACCTGAAACTAACTCTGATTGGACCAGGCTGTTTTGGTCTCATAGTGGTTACCTTGAAAGGACAGTGTGACTCCTGATGGAAGAGTTGTTAAGGCTCATGTGAGCAGTATAACTGCTTTAAAGAGATTGATGTAAACACAAGCATTGTTGTAACAAATAGCACTTTGTTTGCATAGTCATTTTAAAACCATGAAGTATTTTACTTTCTTGCATTATTCTTTTAGCGAGTTAACAGCAGCTGTGAATTTCTGTTTCTTATTTTTTAATGTTCTAACTCTATAAACCTACATCTGAACTGTGAAGTTAGAGTGGTGAGGAGTGGGCGAGGAGATTGTGAAAACAGGGAGAGAAGAGGCCTGCCAGATCCAGGGAGTGGACACATGAACTCTATACCCCTGTGAAATACTATTTAAATCAAATGTGGCAATACTGAATGCAGGGTGATTCTGTTTGCACATTGGTATTCTGACAAGATCGCCATGTTGGCTTGACATTTGTCTGATAAAATCTTCAACATCAAATAGACAACCACTGCCAGGATGCAGGTCCCAGCCAAAGTCAGTAAAGAGCACAGACCCACATGGCTTGTGCATTGAAAATCAACAACAATTGTTTGTCATGTCAGCAGGGAGTTGTTGCAGGCAGAAACTAACAAAAGCGTCAAATATTTGGGAGTGAAATTACACCAGGACAAAATTTACACTTGGTGCGTTTAGCCATTTAGAAGCAGCCATTTAGTTTAAGTAATTTCTGATCTGATGACAGAGGAAGTGTGTTTTCTCTCCAAAGGTGACTCACTTCATTAAGTGGTGCAACATTGTAATTGTCTCTAAAACAACAATTATCAAAGGTTTCTCAACTGGTGGGTTCTGGTCCAAAGGTTGGTCCAGAGCATGTTCTTAGTGTGTTGCAAAAGAAATTAAAATAATTGGTGTAAATTAATGGATATTATATGTTCTTATTATGTGAAAATGTATTTGCGAGTTATAGTTTTTTTAAGCGTTGTCATGGTAACACATTTAAAGAACACAAGGCTTTCTTTGACTTTTTGTTTTGGTTTTTCCACAAAAGTTAGAGAAAAAAAGAATATTACATGTTCTATAAATCATGATTCAAAGGTGTTGCTATATCCTGTGGTGTGTCGATTCTGTGTGTTATGCTATAAGTTAAAAATCTATCTTTGAATTTTGCAAAACATAAGCACCACATAATGCTAAAATTTTAAAGCTGTTGATCACTGAACTCAATGACTTCAATAGACACATGGACCTAGTGCCAATGCTGCATATCTTTTTACTTGAAGAAAGCAAAAAGAAAATTACAGCTGTAAATAAACAGAAAGTGTGAAGAGACAGACTCTGGAGACTGGATTCTGTAGATTGAGGGCAACAGCCACTTTGAGATTGCCATGGGGGTTCATAAATTCATAACAGCTCAAAGGCACTGCCTGTGGCTCCAGCTGAAGGGAACAGACTTCTCACGACCCTCAATACTTTCTGCTCTGTTACTAAAACTAACATATACAGTAATATGTGTCCTGGTGAGAAGGGAGATTTCCATGTTGGGGCTTTTGAAGTTGCTGTGAATTACCTGGCTCAGGATTGTCCCTTATCAGCTCACAATGAGGTCTGGATGATAAGACTAATCAGCTGTGTACGTGTTAATTACCTGGCTCTCGGTGCAGACTTTATTTAGATAATCAATGCACAACAAGAAACAATATTGTTTGAGGTCAGTGGTTGTGGCTTGTAGGTGATGCACAAGACAAAAAGCTTTAATTTCCAGCTTCGATAATTGAGTCCTGTGTTATGGCTCACAGGAGACTCATATTGTTGAAATAACACTGGATTATACCAAACTCATCAAATGTACTATTGCTCATGTTTATTTGTATAGCATGTATCATAAAGAAAAAAAAAAGAAGCACATAGATCAAATAAAATGTACAACTCTTTTAAAAAATATTATAGAAAAAAATATTAAGCAATATATTAATTAAGCTTAAATTAAGTTCTGAACTTATACATATTTTTTTGGTTATTGTCCAGGTTTAGCTTTTTCAAACATGGCTTTCATCCTTTTTCTTCCTGAGAGACTTTAAACCAGAAGTCTCCAAATGCTGAGTGAATTCATGTTTTATGGAGAGCTGTAAAAAGCATATGCGCTGACGTTCTTTAAATTTCCTTCACAGAGGGAAAGGATTCTCAACATCGAAAGAATCTGCAACCTGCTTCGCCGAGTGAGTAATGGTTGTTTTTCACCTGCTGCTGGTGGGTGACTAACAGGAGGAGGCGAGGGGGACTTCACACCACCATGACCACTCTCTTCTGTAACCACTGTCAACCGCCATGACGCATTTAGACCCATTTCACATATTCTCCATCTCCACAGCTCCCCAGCCCTGCTCTATGCACCAAAGTACACTCACGCTGGCAAGCTGTGTCCTTATTGTCCTGCGTGATCGCATTTAGAAAACACCTCCATGCACTATGACTCTCTATAAACAAGAGTAGATATATTATGATCAATATAGTGGCACACAGATGATTTAGTTGTAAAATAAATAGAATAAATCAATTTTAGTTTTTAGGAAATTGCAATCTTCCTGTAGAAACATGTAATGACTGTAATCAAGGTCTACATTAAAAAATAAAATAGGGTAACATTATTACCCATTATTATTATTAACATTATTATTATTATTAAGCATTAGTTGAGTATTTATAACAACTAAATTAATCCTTAATTCATCATTTACAAAGCATTAATCCAACAATACTAATCACTACTACGTTATAAACATTATTATAAATATTTAATTTAATTTACATATAAATGGTATTTCAGTGTCTATAAATAGTTTAATTAATTAATGGGTAACACTTTAGATTAGGGGGCACATTTTATCATTAATTCATCCATTAATTCATGCATTAAAATCTTCATGAATCACCAGGGATTATGTTTTCATCATATTTCATCCTGACACTAACTGTGCATGAATTCATAATGAAATGTGTCCCCTTTTCTAGAGTGTTACCATTAACTCTTATTTACATTTATCTATTAATGCTTAACTACTCTTTTACTGAGTCATGTGACCTATTGCAAACTATTTTCACAATTCAATTTAGATAATTGTGCACCGCCAACCTTATTATATGGATTGATTGATCTTAGTTATCATGGTAGTAGGTAACAAAGTCGTCTCATACGGTCTAATGGGACTGTGTACACATGAGTAACATATGAGGACCATAACACTTTTGGTGAGAGAAGTGTTTGCTAAAATGTGTGCTGAGTGTTTTAATGTTTTGCTTGTCCAGTGCTAATTTTAAAGTTGTACATTGAGGACATCAGCCGGTGCTTGACCCATGTGTGTATGCGCTCTGTTTGTAGTTGGTGGTACCAGAGTACTCCATCCATGGGCTGTTCTGTCTGATGTTCATGTGTGCTGGAGAGTGGGTCACACTTGGCCTAAATATCCCGCTGCTCTTCTACCATCTGTGGAGGTATGTAACGTCCCATAACAGATGTCTAACTATGTCTGACTCTGTTAGTTTGGTGAGGCTGTTACCCAGATGTCCCTTTTATTTTTAGGTTTCTCCATCGGCCGGCTGATGGGTCAGAGGTTATGTATGATCCGGTCAGTGTGATGAACGCAGACATCCTCAACTACTGCCAGAAAGAGTCCTGGTGTAAGATGGGCTTCTACCTGGTGTCTTTCTTCTACTATCTCTATAGGTGAGTAAACTCTCTAATCTCCACCAAAACTGTAGATGAAGATAATAAATCACACTTTGGATATTTGATAAAGTACTTGTGAAGTTGCTAAAAAACTGTTGATGAAACACATTGCACCTTTTCTCTCTGTTCCCTCATTTCTTCTTATTCCGGCCTCAAAGTATGGTCTACGCTTTGGTAAGCTTCTAACAAACCACAAATCTGGAAGCACACAGAATTTTTTGTAAGACAGAAGAATGAATGGAGACGTCAAGCTGTCCTTTCTCTGTGTATTATTCCCATCTTTTGGTTTGGGTTTACCAGTGTTAACATGGACAATAACAATGTGAATGTAAAGTTGATGCCTCTTCTCAGTTCTACCACGTTATCCTATATACTGCTGTTGACCGGCTGCACAGAAGGCTTCAGAAAATACACGAGGACTCTGTTTGTGTTGCCTTTGACCCGTTACAATGAATTTACACTATTATCTGAAGGGCTGGACATTTCCCGTGCTGCTCTTGTGAATCCAGTTGCTCAACTCACTGTGAATCTCCAAACACATAGGAGCTGGAAAACTACGCCAATACGTCTGCATTCTGTGACTTCTCAAAGCGGGACGTTACATGTATTTACCACTGATAGATGCCTCTAGAACAGTTCAGGGCTTGGGTTTCCCTGAGTCTTGGCAGGTTAGGGTCAGAAAGGGACACAAAATGTAGGCCAACAATGCCAGCTTTTGCTAAATAGTTTTAAGAGTAATACATGTAAAATAAAATATACATTTATAGAATTAAATATGTCTACTATTAAAACATATTTCATGTTAGACAAATAGGTTTTCCAAAGAGCTTGGCCATATAATAAGGTTTATTTCTAGGGACAGTGTAGAAAATCAAAGCTCAATGAAGATCGAGTGTATCTAAGTTTGAATTTGGCACAATGTTTTTCTTTTCTTCTAAGCTTACAGACTGCTGTTGTATCTCTAATGTGTACAGGGAGCACCTTATTCCTCCAGTGAAGTTTACTCATTTGCATTTATACTATAGTCACATAGTCATTTTAGCGCAGTAATATTTAATCGAGGTAGAGTTTGAGGTTGAGTATCAAGTTCTGATGTACAATAAGCAATGAAAACTAGCAATGTGATTCCTCTCATGAGACATATCGATGCAGTGTTTGTTTTTTTCTTTTTTCTTTTAAGTGTGCGTAATAACAGGAGTGGGACTAAACTGACAGACGAGACAAGAACGAGTGTTATGATGTTATGAAAGTGAAGAGAGCAGTGAGTGTGCAGACACAAGGACACCGAGACTATAAACTCAAGGCCTTTGCTACTCTCATGTGATCATTAGTGTGAGTTATAAGTAGAATCATTTTCAAAGTAATAAGAAATCGAGTAACAGACTGTGATATTTGTGGTAATGTCTGGTTTGTCAACTCTTTAATTAAGACGACGGCTGCAATAGCATACTAAAGCCTATTTAAAGATGTTTCATTTATACAGTGATATGTTTACAACTAGAATTCACAGTTATTGTTTGTAGGAAGCCTGAATAGTAAGACCACTGAGATTCATACTCGTCCTAAACCTAAAGGGGCTGGATCAAACTTAACTGCAGTGTTAATAGACCAAGCCTTTTCTATTATGGCAATAAAGTGCAATAAATGTACTTACACTTTATGGCTATGGCAGAAACATTAGACTCAGAAAGTGCTGTCCCGGGGGGATTTTTGTTTTACATAGTAAGCCATTGCAGTGCCAAGCCACAGTTGTTAATAACCGTTAATAAATAAACACGTTTTAAAATGGTCAGAAATAACCCCTTTAAATTGATCTGTCACTGCCAAATCAGTTTTGAAAATGAATTTATATACAGGATAATGTTGAGATAATATTGCACCCACAAGACAATTAAGTTACCACACCATCAATCTTTTAATTACCTCTTATAACCTTTTACTAATGTGACAGATATTTACAATTGAAGATCTTTGTGCTGCCTTTTTTCTACAGCATTGAGTGCCACACCGTATCGGCATTTCGCAGAAACATTTGGCTCTCTACAGAACATTAACATAACCAATTAAGAGAGCTGTGTGTTGGAGCTTCGTACAAACACGCCGTTCTTTTTTCTGTCACTTTGCTTTCATGTCAGCTAATACTAATGAGAGACTATAACTTAAAAAATGCCAAATGCCAACACAGTTTTACTCAACAAAGGCAACTTTAACAGGCTGACAGTTCTTTGTGACATGTATTGTGCCAAATGTTGAAAGTACAAATGACAATGAGACCTCAAAGCTAACTAGGTGCGGACAATCACCATAAAAGCACAGGAATGCTTAGAAAAAGGAGGGAGAAATACAACTCATTTGAATGTCATTGAGTTTGCTCTGACAAAGAGTTATAAAGGATTGTATTAAAGTTTTTGTCTTTTTTACATTGATCATTACTGTCCACTCTGGTTAATTCAGTGGGTTACTTTATATTTATTAGGCTACACTATGATGTACAGTTACTAAAGTATTCTAATAAAACCTAATGCCAAAATTATCTTGTGGGAGGTCCTTATTTTGTGTCTGTGAAGGGTCAGTGTTTTGTGCATTTGTGGCAAGCTTCGCCTGTGATTCTCTGCCAAGCAAGGCACAAAATAACTAGGAAGCTGAGTAGTGCAGGGACAAATTGCCATGAGCTGAAAGGCTCTGAAAAGCAGCTGCATTCAGAAGTGGATTCACCGCCACAGAGAGAAAGAACAAAATTCCTTGTTGATGATAGCAGATCATTTCCAGTCTGCACCAGCTACTTTTAGAATATTAGCATCTAAAATTACCATGATGGATACCTATTACATTGCGTAACAAATCTCAAGTTCATAAGAGTTCCCTTCAGCTGTGAAAGATCACTAATTGAAATGTCAGCTCAGCTGTATTACTTCTCAGATGCAGTGGGCATTGTGCTCGTCTTCGAAGGTAAATTGGACGGTACATGTCTGTGGGGACTCATTTGTAGCGTCTATAAGGTGTTGGCAGGTTATCACATTGTCTACATAAGGCTTCAGACAGAAAACAGCAACAAGCAAGAGGCTTCAAGCTGGCATCAATCCCTCCACTCGCTTTTTCAAAGGACACACTCACCCGCTGTCACCATGGAAACAAAATTGTGTTAGATTCCTGTTGACTCATTCTGAGAAGCTCTCACTCAACAGACAGAAAAATCCTATTCAGTCCTGTGGCTCTTTTGTTACACTTGTAACTTGTAAACTGAAACAAATCCTATGAATCGATCATTTGACTTACAATATTTTATCAGCTCTTTATGGCTAATCATCAAATTGCTTCACACTATATCACACCTGGATCTTACCTTAACTGTCTTAAATTCTTTCCCAGTCTTCCCACATCTGTGCTGTATGAGGGATTTGTAACCATGGAAACTGTCTACAACTGATGGGCCTGACAAGCAACCATTGGCATTCACAATTGGCAGGCGCATGCACAAACACACTTCATACAAACTCAAGGACAAGCATCATTTTTTGCTCATTCATTACTATGCAAGGCACTCTGTGGATGATAGCATCGGAACAGACATGCATACATATGAGATATAAATGAGCGCGAATCAAGGCCATAATTAAAGATCTGAGGTGGAATATACTGATGTAATGTGGTACAACAATAGGAGATGGAAAAAGAGTTTAAAGTTTAGCCAGTGTTACTCAAACATCTGACAGAAACATAAGAAATTATGTTTTAGGTCAAATAAGGGATTGTACAGTCCTATATTCCAACATCCTGTCAGGAGTTCAGTCAGTAATATGAGTGTCCCTGTCCTCAGCATTTTAGAAGTAAAACTCAGCAAATAGGCAGGCTACATGTCAGTGCCGTTTATTTTATTCTACATAATTTAGTAATTTAAATAATTGCTCTTAAATGCTGCAAAAGTCTTACTTCTGTTTGCTTTAGTTAGCCATTAGTCTGGTAATTGTTTTCCAGCTCAATTCACTGCTTGGGCTATATTATAATAATCAGAAAAGCACCAGTGTTTTTTGGGGGGTAAAATGTGATAAATCTGCTCATGCATTGTTTTAGCTGGACCTGAGCATGACTAACACACACTGTCAGCTGCTGTGGTCTCCCTTATTAACATCACTTAGATATGTGCTTATTTACTTAGACACAACCCTCCCCATTTGTCTTAGTGAATATCTGCAAAATAAAGCATCCCATTAAGTGATATATGCGTTGAATGAGATGTCTCCAGTCTGCTATAATGACTCATGAGACAATGAAGGCTGTTGATTAATGAAGTCCAGGGGAGCTAATTAATATGAGGAGACTGATTCTGGTCTTATAATCTTCAGAACCAAACTGCTCTTAGATTACATTTTCAGATCAAATCAAAGTACATATATTAGAGTAGTACATAATGAATGGGGGCCCCAGGCTTTTCTATCTTCTGCTTCTTTGGTTTCTAGTTATAAGATGACTATATCTAATGGTGCTTATTAGGAGAGCGTACATAATTCAAATCATGATAATGGCAAAGATACAAAGAACAATGTAAAAGTTTGCAAAAGTATGTTGGAATTATATGGATGTGGGTTTTATATCAGAAATCTATAGAAATACTGAGACATTAATTGAATCGGTGTGCAAAAATAAACTGCATTCACCTTTATTCTTCTGGAAAAACCCACCTGGTAGACGACCACCGCTCCACATCTGAGCAGCACTAATTAGCACTTACATTATGACAAACAACAGAAAATAGCTTGAGTGCTGCGTAGGCGAGGCCAGGGCACTGTAAATAGGTTTAAAGGTGGAAAAGGAATGTGCGCATTGCCACAGTGTGGTACCATCTATGTGTGTGTCCAGAGTAATGTCGGGGTGATTAGTAATAGAAAAGACCAGACTTGATGTGGATAATTTTTAGACAAACTGCAGCGGTTAACTGAATGATGGTGTAATTTGAAAATGGGGCCAAGCAAAAAAAAATTACTGGGAAAAAATAATAAAAATGCAGGTGAGTGATTATTCTAATGCTGCTCCAAACAAAAGGCTTATGATTAACAAAAATATGAATAAAAGAGACACAGCAGTCCACATTAGAGCTGCCACCTCCGGCCGTACGCAGCATTCATCAAGTGTAGACCATTTGTGAGGCCATTTCCATCACATAATTCATTCTAAATATTTAAACGGTTAAGCCATAATTTTTGTGTTCTAATACACATACTTCTGTTACTTCAGTCTGGCAGCAATGCACAAGGACAGACGCTCTGTGAATGCTTTTAAGATCTGCAGACAATCCATTTCAGAAGGATGATAATAACACGTTTGGAAAGGTTATTAAAAACTGACATGGCTATTAGTTATCATTTTCTCTGCCTTGTGCTATGTCGTGATCTCCACTTCTCTCTTTTTCTTTGGAAAGAATGTTGCAAAAAAAGTGATCATATTATTTAGGAATGAGAGTTTTTATGCATTTAAATTGTACGTTACAATTTACAAAGCAATTCATATAAAACAAACACTTTAAAAATAGGCTGTGACTATTGTCTGTGAATGTTTGAAATCAAATAAAATAGCATTGGATTAATGTTTTAAAGGCTTCATTCATCACAGTAGAGGTCTAACAATGCTTCTAAGTGTATGTACAGTACGTATACTGTGTGGTTTGTTTGGTCCACTCAGTCTTTCTAGGGCTTATTTAGTATATAAAGGGAAATATTCTATAGGGGACTTGTTTGCAGTAAGAGTCCCAGGAGGCTCTATACTTGACTTTACACTGTCTCTCATCACGCGCTTCTCGGTGAATCAACAGGACAGTGAAGTATGTGACATAAAAGTATGGCAGGAGATGTGAGAACCCTAAAAACAGAGAGAAAAACAAGATGTGATGTGAGGCAGAGACCAATACTATGTATATGACCGTAGTTCCTCTTTGCAAAACGTTTATGTTCATATAGTATATCATATTTGAAAAAGTATACAGAGCAATTATAACTTTGAATTCAGTACATCTCAGTTACAAAGAGAGCTGCACAAGTGAGTCACATACAGTTGAATATCAATGAGCAAAGAGTGTCAGCTGGAACAAAGGTCTGACAGTCACCATTTGAAGAATGTAGTTGCTCAGAAAACATAAGGCAGCTTACAGATGAACAAAGACAGCAGATTGTCACAGCCCTAATTGCTGCCGCATCAGTGTCTAACACTATACAATTATGCTATATAAGGAGAGGAAGGGAATTTAGAAAAAAAAAATACATAATGGCCATCAAACCTCTGTGTTAGATAATTACCATGTCGAACAAAAAATATCTGTGGGAAGTATCATGAACAAAAAGATGTGATTGTGTCATCTTTGTTACCTATTGGCAGATCCTACACCTTGTAGCGTTAGACAGCCATGATGTAGATTTTGTTCATTTTAACATATTTAAACATTATAAAACCAAATCAAGTCAATGTCAAATCTTAATTAACATTAACTTACCGCATGGCAGAGACCATGCAAGGGCCATTAGCAGGTCGCCAAGGTAATTGGGATGACGAACAAATCCCCACCAGCCGGAAACCAGCAGCTTCTTTCCTGATGATGTTGGAATGGTCCTCAGCTCTGACAATGCACAGAGGATAACAATGTGGGCTCTGTTTACAAAACCTTATTTTAATGTGTTACAAAGACATTACTAGTGACTTACTTGAAACACTTGGATGGTTCGGGTCTCTTCTGAACTGATTTTTCTGTGAGTTAGAACTTCTAAAAATGTAATATCCAATGCCTGTTGCCAAACAAAGGACAGGCTGTAATCATATTTAAATATCCAAAACAAAACCATTAGGAATACTATGATGATAGTTATTACCATTAAGTGCTATAATAACTGCAGCTCCAAACAAACTCAGGGATTGTGGGTGAACAACCAAAAAGGCGGCCTGTAGGCTGTACGTGAAGGGAACCCAGACCAAATCTCCAAAGACCAGCATGAAGCCAAAACCATCATGAACAATGTCCATTGTGGACAAAACTGCTTCCTGTTAATTCACACAGAAGCAATAAATACAAAATAAATAGTCATTTACTAGAGTGACTTAATGGAGCGCTTACTTCATTCCACAGAGCATCACCAACATACAGCAGCTGGAAACTGTTGACCAGGATCATAGAGAGGGATGGGGAACCTCGGAGCTCTACCTCTTTCATCAGCAAACCAAAATTAATCACCACCTGCAAGAAAAAAGATACCAATGTTTCTTCATTGAATATAGAAAATATGTAAATTTGTAAGATTAGGATGTTATGTAGCACATTCTCTTTCCAATTTTGATAGAGTCACAGGCTGCACATCTGAAGAATCTTTGAATCTATCTTTTTTAACCAATCTATTACATCATTTAGAAGTGTTTTCAAGTTTGAATATGTGCTTTATCATGTATATGACTTTGAGGAAAAACACAGGAAACAGAAATCTCCCACACACTGTCTGTGGCCAGTCGGTGGAAGCTTTTTCTGTCTTCTCCTACGCACCTGCCTTTAAAACATTCAGATATGCAAACCTGTGTTTCTACTGCCGCTGGAAATCCACTTAAAGATGACATTTTTAAGAAAATTACATAAAGAATTTATATTTCCAGATCAACAGAAAATGTTAACACGTTCTGTCAAGTGCAGATAAACTGGGTCTAATTGTTGGGATTTGTACTTTTTTTGTCTTTTACGGGGGGGGGTCTGATTTGTCTGATTCGGTCTGATGACTCAGACGCAGAGGGGTGATCTGATTTACTGTGTCAGGTCATTAGGGAGGAAAGTTTTCTGCCTCTGACTGTGTCAAACTCACAGTCCACAATTATCAGCTGATAGAACAGAGCAACATTGCCTCCTGTTGGTAATTTGAGGCTCTCCAACAGCGCTCATTATTGAAAACAGTATGTGTTTTAAATTATTCAGAGGGTCTATGAAAAGAGCTGTGGAACTACACTCTCAGTGCCACTAATACATTTAATCATCTTCCTTCGCACAGAAGGTCGAGCTGCTTTGACAGAACCGTCCTATGTTGGATCAAGGGTGCACGTGCAAGCATATTCTTCTACACATTATATATTTTTGAGATTGGCACAAATATATTAATAACCTATAAATATAAACCAAGCTTGATGCAATTTCATTTTCTTGTTTTCTAAATGTATACTCACCCATCCGATAAGACCTGGCCTGAGCTCACAGAAATATTTTAGGTCAAAGTTTTGAATCCGGGGGTTTAGCTCACGTCCAATGAAAAAGTCATACAAGTGATGTCCTGAAGAGGCCAGAGATATAAAAGACAACATTAGGCTTCACAAAACGCATTTACTTTTGTGTTATATTGTATTAAGAAATCAATTATCAAAGAAAAATAATAGCACTTATTTGATGCATACAGTCTCTACTAAAGCTTGGCTGCTAAAAATGAAAAAATAAAATAAAATAAAACCTAGCCCCTGCAGCCTCTTGCCCGTTACCCACGAAAAAAGAAAAGCCCTCTGAACAATAAAAGACATGTGGGTGGAATTCTGTATTACATTCGTCAGCCTCCATCTCACCTGTGTTGCCCCCTGGAGCCAGAGCATCGGCAGAAACCGAAAAGGAACGGGCGTAGAGGAAAATGGAAAACAAGAACGACAGCACTACTGCAGACACGGCCAGAGGCAAGAGCAACTCAAAGAGCCTCCCCAAAGGAGCCCCCAGCCTCAGCAACAACAGCACCAGACCCACACTGATGCAGAGGGCATAGAAACCTGGGAGAGACAAACAAACCAAAGCTAAATGTTGTAGCCTGAGGAAGCAGATAAGCAGGCACTGCTGTGGAAAAAAGTCCAAATTGTGTAACAGTAACATTTAACCAGTGGCAGGGATTGAAATACTAAACTAGAATGACTGGAACTTGTCACAATATTACACAGAACTCAAGGTTACCATTTATAGGATACTTGAGGCGTGTCTTGTTTTTCAGCTCTAATCCTTCAGACATCTGTTGGCAAATACATTCACTGTTAATGGATTAAAACACATCTGGCATAAATGTCTGGACATCTTTATCTTATTGGTACAAGATGGTACAAAGAGTGGACTTGGTGTCTTTAGAGCAGCTAAGATATTATATAAAAAGGTTATCCATTTGCTACAGTGCAACAGTGAAATGTGTACAAGTGTGTGCATACGTTTGTACTCAGTAGCTAAAAATCAAAATTTATTAAGCTATCTTCTATCACTTATTTCTTCTCTGTCAAATTTAGGGTAAGATGAGTCAGTAGAAAGCTGACATTGCAGAAGTTTCCTACCTAAAATACACAATCTGTCTATTACATTTCACTTAACTTGGTTTTATTATTAGTTTAATTGTTGTAAAAGACTCTGTCAATCTGGAGTAACAGTCTGTACATGTGTTAAAAGTCTTGTCTGCCATATTTGCTGAAGCTAGCATGTCAAATATTGTAGTCCTACTTTTCCCAGAGGCAGAAAATAGAGTGCGGCGTGTAGACCCATCCATCCCAGAAGCAGTACAGGGGCCAGTGGGTGCCATAGCTGGTCAGAGGGGGGAAAGGCGGGTGGCCACTGGAAGAAGCTGGCTGTAGGGGACCGACTCACACCAATTAGAAGCAGCACGGTCAACGGTAGAAAAAGCGGGATACAAACGGCACCTGAGATGTGAGGAAAAGTGGGACATGGGTTGCTTTGTAAAAAAAAACAACGGAACATTACAAAGCACTTAAAAAAGTGCTTTATAAAACATTGACCAAATTAAATACAGGCAAAACAACTTGACTGTGAGAGAGCAAGAAAAGTTATCTTAATCTGTGCTGCTGCTGCGCTGTCATGTTCGATACATGACTTTACTTGAAGCAGTTGGGAGGCAAATTAGTGCTGACGCTCAGTTCAATGAACACAACAGGCGATAAAGCATTACAAACAGGCATGCACAAAACAATAAGCACACACAAAGGGTTTCCTCATTTGCTTTTCCAACAGCTAATATTTTTATTCCCCTGCGGCTGTACCTGTTTGTACAAAATTAAATAAACAGTCCACTTCAAATTACGCATTAATAAATTCAGTAGGCGTGATTAGTCTGCATAAAATGACCATATACACAATGCTGTTCTAATGTATACACTACTGTGATGGCCCATTACCCAAAGTTCCCCCGAATTCTTTATCAGTCGCGTGTGAGGGTTTAGCTGCATGACTCTGCTTCATTGTCAGTGTCCTGTAACAAGATGACATGTAAAATAATTGATTATGAAAAGAAAAATGAAGAAATAATAACTGGTACACACAACATTTATACATATATGTTAGAGGTGGTCACTTTGTGGACCTTGTACATGACTTTAAACCCCAGACCTGGTGTGTGTGTGTGTGTGTGTAACCTTTAACCTTAGCCTTTCTTAAACACTATTACCAGTGCTAGCCATTTAAAGTGTAATAAACACACAAACACATAGAGTAGATAGCTAATATTAATATGCTCAACAAGTGTACTTTAATTACTCATTAACGAATTGAAAATATAGTAACTTGATCCCAAATTGACAAAAAAGGGAGATTGAATATACAAAATACAGTAATCATAGACATAATCAAATGTAATAAGCTACTGGGCAACGTCCAATATACCGTTGTAAAATGTGTACAAAAGTGAATGCTGTGTTTTCACATGGTTAAAACGCGACCGTAAAAGTCAGGAGAACAGTTATTATTATAGGAGATGTTATTGTTCTTGTGTGTAATGTCTTGTCTTACCGTATTAATAATAGAAGGTGTTTTCGAAAGTGTGGTCTGCTGCATCTATCGGCCAACCCTGCAGGTAGGTGCCATGGGAACGCCCCCTGAACTCGTTTCTCTGTACGTTACACTCTATCAGCCAATCACATGCCTCCGCAGTCATCAGAAGAGGGCGGGGGAATAAAAGTTTAACCAATCAGATGTTTCTGTGAGGTGGCGACAGTCAGTGGTTTGGGTTTAGTATAAAGTGTGAATGGTTTCTTGTGAGTTTTTTTTTCCCTTCTAAATTCGTTCTCAATTCGTGGAAACCTTATACTATATGATTAATAAAGCTGTTTTAAAACAAGGACTTAACACAGAGCCAGAGAAATGAATGACTTTATTAGACTTTAGATACAGACTGTAAAACAAAATAAACATGAAGGGAATGGCTAGTCACTTCAAAATTCAACTAAATGTAAAGGACATTTGTCTCTTTAGATTTATGCATTAGTCCAAAGCATTTCATCTAATGATTAGTTTTTCATTACAGTCTCAGGAAATATTAGTGTAACAAATTGTTTTTAGTACTTATGCATACATTTTTTGATTATTACTTGCCATATTTTTTTTACAGGATAAGCATACTGCATGGAGGATAGTAAACTTGTTTGTTTGAATGCATTTTTGTGATTTTAAATGACAGCATACTTCTATTACAGAAATATATTATATGTACTTATAAGCATCATATTAGGGTTAACGACTTGTTTTTAGTGCTTTTTAAATCTTCAGAAATCTCCAGTCACTATGAAAACCATAACTGAAAACCTTCTTGAGCATGAGGGCACAGTAAATTCTTACATTAAATACATGTTCATTTAGGTCCTATTTGTCTATTTATCTGGATTAATAAAAAAAGATTTATATTGATGTACTTCACAAGCTGTTTATAAATCTTTACTGGAAGTCTGTGGAAATTTGCTTTGAGTGTCACATGTTGTATTGCCTTAACCTCGCTCACAAATGACTTCAATCACACTCTGCTCCATCGGGGCTGGATCCAGGCAGCGGTGGGCGGAGCTCCCTACTATCTCATCCAGCAGGAAGTGAACAAGGTTTTCATCTGAGACAAAGCGCCACAGATACATCTGAAGGTAGTGGCAGTCAACCTGGATCTGCTGCAGCCCGTATCGGCCGAACGTGCGCAATCGGACACACTCTAGGAAGGTCTTGAGGCTGATTTTGATAATTCCTGTCATCACTGACACCTGTGAAAGAGTGAACAGTGCTTATAAGCAAGGCTGTGTGATTATTACTTCTTATGATTTATCATTGTGTTATGCTCTACTCACCTTGTTGAACTCAACTGAGCTGAAAATGTCAATCCTCTCAGAAAACAGCTTGTGTATATTGCTCAGCAGATTAGTGTCCATGGGAGCACTGCCAGCAGAGAAACCCCTTAGTCATTTTTATCATGTCAAAACAGACAGCCTAATATGTTGTGAACATGTTGCATCAGGATGGACATTAGGACATTAAACATTGTGTTGGTTGGCAGGTAATGTACCTTGGGGTGTAGCTGGCAGCATAGCGGGCTTGTTGCCTGGAGCTACTGTAGACGGAGAAAGTCCTTTTGCTGGAGTCACTGCTGTGTGCTTTTCTCACTCCTTCTTCATACAAAAGACCCACCTATTTCATGTCACAAAAAAGTTCAGACAACCACAGCTTATTTCCAACAACCACAAAAATGACCGGACAGTTACCTGCACATCGATCGATGTCGTGTCTTCCACAACTCGTTTCATCACAGCTCGGACATTTCGTGGCTCAATCGTGTTCACCCAGTCTCTCGTTTCCACACTTTTTCTCAGCATTTGAGAAATAATCAGGCCCTGAACCTGTAAAACAAAAAGCAAACAGTCAGTGACATAAGATCAAGTGCACGTTTTCAGCACTGATGTTATCAGAGGAAACCAACCTTCACATAATGGTTCAGAAGTTTCTGAGCTGCTTCTCTGGCTTCTGCACATAAAGTAGTGACAGGCGTAACAGGACTGTGGTGCTGAGGAAAAACAAAGAGATAATTTAGCTAAATAAAAAAATGTGTAATATGTGTTGTTAAGACTTTTTGTAATCCACATAAATTCTGACTTAATTAACTGGATTTTGAAGATATAAGAATGGAAAATAACTTGACTTATCAGTGCTACGTGTATCTTTGCATGTGAAAGACTAACCTGCACCAAGAACTGTTCGTCTGTGAGAGTGAGTATGTACGAGATGGTGGAGGTTTCATAGTCTAGACAGAGGCGAGACAACAGCAGCAGAAGGGCAGGAGGGGTGGAGCCTCCCTTGTCTCCAGTGCTTTCACAGAACTGACGTGACAACTGGCACACAAACTTTATAAAGCTCACAACCAGGCCCTCACGAACACCCCTACTGCAGAATTCACCCTTTGGAAAGAGGGAAGACAGGCGGAAAAGATTATCAGTCTAATTGTAGAGTGAGAAAATAGAAGTTAACAGCTACACAGGATGTCTTCATTTGAACAGTGTCATTATTTAATCAGCCAAAGTTCTTGCCACGTATTACCTTTAAACTTAAAACTTCCAACACACTTTGATTAGCCAAACAATAGATGTAATCAGTCAACACACTAACTTTGCTTAATTATATTGGATCCTTAAGCATGGACTACAAGGAAATGTATTTAGTGAAGCATCTTCAAGGGCTTTAATTTTGGACTGAGATATGAGAGTGTAATTGCTGACCTTAAAATATGGCTTGTTGGAGAACGTGATGTCTTTAGCTGTAAAGAGGTGCACTGATGCCAGCACAGATTTAATCTGATTGAGAATGGAGGCTGAGAGGGAGGAGAGCAGTTCAGGTAGACTGCTGGGGTTGTCTCTGTTTGATGGTGGTCCCCCAACTACAGAGAGTCGGGGAGTGGCCAGGGCCTGCCTCACATCTGTCAGGCTGTCCATGTAGAAGCTTCGCAAAGCTGATAGATACTGCTTGACACGCTCATTTGCTGCACGGATCACAATCTCAGTGCCCTGGTTTGGAACAGAAGAACCTGGAAGCAGTTTAGTCACTGCCTGCAGTCTGCGGTGGAAACGGTCCAAAGCTCGCACCAGGAGAGAGTTATCCCCCACCCCCTTTTCCTCTTGTATTCTCCGCTCAACGAGTGAAAAATACCGAACTGCAAGATCATCTACAAATGCGTGAAGCTTTCCATTTGCCATCTGGGGAATATTTTTGGTTGCTAGCTCTCCATTTGGAGAGTGGTTAATAAACAGTTCTTGATAAGATGCAATCACTAAGCATAAGCTGCTGACAAACTCATTGCAGCCTCGGTCTATGAATTCGAGGATGTCAGTTTTGGGTGAGGTGGGAGAGGACAGAGTAATGGCTTTAGGAGAGTTATCTGTGGGTGATCCAGGAACTGCACCTGATGAGGCTTTTTGTGCAGAAGCAGCGGAGGCATCTTTGACAGCCAAAGCATCCGGGCTTATCTCTGCTTCCAGGCCCTGGAGATCTGACTCAAGTCGAGATTGGGCATGGCTGAGGAATTTATCACATAACTCTTCAGCAGGTTCATCCAGCTGTAGCAGAAGCTCCACACATTCGGATAAGTCTTTAGAACTTGAGCCACCATCCCTACAGGTGCAATCAAAAGGGGAAAAAAAGAGTTGAAAAATGTGTTGCACGCAAATCTTGCAATTGTAAACTTACAAGATCAAAACATATTACAAAAAGAAAATAATGATACTGCCTTTTATGTTTTATGTCACTGCACAGGTCAGGTTGAGTTTAGTGATTTATATATAGACAAAACAAGCTCTTTCATCATTATTTTAAAGTACTAAAACACCTAGTGTACAAATTGTGCACAATTGTACAAATGTAAATCAATAGAACTTTCTTGATAGTTAAAGGTCTAGCTGAGCCAACCCAGCTAGCTTTCTCTGTCTCATTTATTATTATCAATGTATTATATTATTTTAATATGAAGCTATAAATGTCTGACTTTGCATGTGTATATATGTTATAAACAGAAGGAACCTAAGACTGCTATGTATAATGACAGCATAGATTTTACCAAAACTTCTGTCGTAGCTCCTGAGCCAGCTTGTCCATTATAGCATTGCAGTCGTCTTGAATGCCCTTAAAGGATGGCAGGTGACTATACTGTTGCAACACACAGCGGGCTTTGCGGTGGGAGCTCACAGCCTGAGCATAGGCCTGAAGCTCCAGACACTTGTTTAGCCTCGCAGGTAGCTCAAAAAGAAACTGCAGCTTTCTTAACAGTGCGTGCACTCCTGCAATTAACAAGTTGAAATGTAAAATAAACCGGAAATCAAGTGTTTTTTTTTTGTTATTAATTAGATATTTGTGTTACCTGAGAGTTTGGTAATCTGCACATGCTGATCCTGAAGAGTGCCACTGATGCTAGCACTGAAGTCTGTGATTGCAGCCATATTTGCGGAGAGACAGTCCATTTCATCCTCCATCTTTTTAAAGTCATTCTTCATCTTTCTTATTGTGTCTGGAATGAGGAAGTTTGGCAAAAACGGCATATTTCAGACTAAGAAGGCTATCAGAGATACTGACAGTGTAGATCCCTCACCTGTGGCCGATATGAACTTGTTGTAGTTTTCATATACTAGTGTCTGCATATCACTGTCCAGAGAGCGGATCTGTTTGACCATGCATGTCTCATGATCCATTAACTCAGCAAGAGAACACTCTCTCCTCAGCTGTAGAAAAAAAAAAAGTTCAAGAAACGCATTATTGTATACATTTGCAAAAAGAGTCAACCTCAATTTTATACCATTCAGTTCCTATCGTTTTCAGACAGCATTATTGGAGACAGCAAGTAGACAGCTGTCGATATCATTTTAATTCTTAAATTTTATATCAGTTAAAGCTGCAACAGCCACATGGGAACTGGACTGAGTTAGATATGCAAGGCATATACAGTATTACATTAAAACTGTTACACTGGGAACAGGTAATGTTAAGAAAGGTGAGATATTAGAGGTTTGGTGAGACATGGAACAAGGAAACCCCTCTAATGGGGACTTGTGGTCACTCTTAAGGCGTGGTGTCATGCAGATGTACATTATGTTAGAAGAGAAATGCGCAGACATAATATATGAACAGGTAACATAACAGCACCTTGTTGAGGTAAATCTCCGGGTCGAAATGAGACCCATTAATGTCACAAGGATCCAGGGACTCCGCCAGCTCCACGGGCTTTCCCTCCTCATTCAGCCCGTAGTACAGCTTCAACATGCCGTGTACCCTGCGTCTCCTGCCGTTCTCGTCCGCCACCGCCGCAGAGCCGTCCGCCTCGCTGTCCATTGTGAACGAAAGGGATAAATCACTAAATCTATTTAAATGCTTTTGCAACGATAACCGACACTAATCCCAGCTATCATTACACATTAATTGTAAAGGTTCATACGCTAAGTGAGATGAGAAATATTATGAAATCAGACTAATTCAGAATAAACACAGGCAACTATCACAGGAGCGATTTCGCTTCCGGGTTCGTAGCCTATCCGGCGATAAGTCGCCAAAGAGATGATGTCGTCAAGAGCCTCTCAGTCAATCAAACCGGAAATGGGATCGCAAAAAAATACAAAACGACATATGTACCGAATATACTTGAGTTGGCAATTTGACAATGCACTACAGCGCCCATATTGGGCCA
The DNA here is from genome assembly GCA_024416835.2 of Perccottus glenii. NCBI lineage: Eukaryota > Metazoa > Chordata > Actinopteri > Gobiiformes > Odontobutidae > Perccottus > Perccottus glenii. Next base: position 14,509,035 of record CM044561.2, on the reverse strand, counting down.
CAATTAGATATATTTCTTAAAACACAACGAGATTTACACTGAATTTTTATTTATAAAAAGCGGCAGTAGCTCAGTGGGTAGAGCGGCCGTCCTTCAACCGGAAGGTAGTAGGATCGATTCCCGCTCGCCCCACAGTTCATACTGTCGTTGCGTCCTTGGGCAAGACACTTAACCCACCTTGCCTCCAGTGACTGTAACACTGGTAATGTAATGTAAGTCGCTTTGGATAAAAGCGTCTGCTAAATGAATAAATGTAAATGTAAATGTTATAAAAATTTATTACACAGGTGCATATTCATGAAGGCAGAACTGACTTGCCACTGTACAAAAGGGAACAAATATGAGTGGTTCAGTAGCAGTCAAACATGTGTATGTATCCAGTAAATCATTATTCTAACATGAATAGTAAAGTTGAAATGCATTTAATAATTGCATAATTGCAATAATTAAGAACGAACATCAAAAAACACAATTACACTTTTGAAATAATACCAAAATTATCCACTCCTATGCAAGCACCAAATACAGCCAGACAAATAAAAAGGCACTTTTTAGGAGGTGACACATTTCTTTAAAATGATGTACAAATATTTTAAAAAGATATGAAAATTCATAACAAACTATAAAAAACAATAGGAGATGTAAATGACTTCTTAACGGGGTATTATTTATAGTGCATCACATGATGTGTCATGATTGGAATGACTATTCTACAACATGGCATGCATAGTGTAACAATATAATGGAGTTACATAGTAAGTATTCAAAGCGTATAAAAGAACATTCTGTAGTTTGCATGTTAAGTGGAACCAGGAATAACCACCTTACCCACAAACGGCCAAGTTTAAGTGGAAGGCTGAGTTGAGATTTTTAATGGCTTTTAATGAGGTGAACTTGTTTATTCAGACCCCCAGAGAACCTGAAATTCAGTCTCTTTGTCTCTGAAGCATTAGGTAGCCTACTGTAAACAGACTTGCTTTGGTGTGATTGTAACAGCATAGTTAAATTTTATTGGGCAGTGAGCCTCTTGTTTATACAATACACATTTTATAAAAAGTCATGTTTTCTGTAATAGCTTGAATAACATGTTTTTACAATAAAATATCATCCCTTCACAAATTAATTTTCCAGTGGAATAAGTGTATATTAGCTTTGTTCTATTAATTTGTTATGTCCAGTTAGTCAAATATTTTATTGTATTCATTTCTTATCAGACTTTAATCATAATTGAGCCATGAGTTACATTTTTGTTGCAAATTTAGAATGCGTTAATTGGTAATGGTAATTAATCAGTAAAACAAAAATTTGGTCAAGACGTGCATTTAACTTGGAAGAAAACTGCAACCAGTCAACAGAGAAATAAGAGAATGGTTTGGCAGATGACATGGCAGTAGGTAACCAAGACAAGTTAGACATTTGGGTGTGCAAATGAGTTAAACAAAATGGATTGCCCTACCCTGCATGGTAGGTTGCTTACCAAAACAGTTACACGCAAGAAGATAACCTTTACATGAATGTGCTTCCATATGGACTCTTTATGTTCGGCCTAACTATAATGTTTGCATGAATACTTTTCTAAGTGGCACCACCCAGTTGAATTCACAGGAACAAGGCACAGTCTATGAAAGACAATAGTAGGAGCACTTAACCTGAAATCTAACCAAACAGCTGAGACTTTGAGTCACCAAAAAATCAGAAGTATCAAAATCTCTGTCACACAAGACTTGTTGTAAAACACACACAAAAAAAAAGTAATGCTGAGGTTTATCATGAATGACCTATACCATTTCACATCACCCTAAAGTACTGCACAAAGTTAAAATGGTTTTGAGTGCCTGGACATCTGAAATAAGATATGACAAAGGATTTCAATAAGGCTTTTTCTCAGACCTGTTTACCATTAAATAATAAACTGCTTTGCCCATTTCAGTCCAACCTTGGAACATGAAAGAGCTCTTATTGTTTCCACATACTATATTCTCAATACACACACACACACACACACACACACACACACACACACACACACACACACACACACACACACACACACACACACACACACACACACACACACACACACACACACACACACACACACACACACACACACACACACACAACTGATAAATATGATCACATTTGCTTATATCCTCTCTTGGTCCTTTCCACGATCATATATCAATAGTTAAATGTCAAGTGTTTCATTGTTCAATAACTCAGTGTAAAAGTTTGGTCTTTGAAAGCAACTAGAAGACTTGTTGAAAGGTTAACCCTGCTCCAGACTGTCGGCCACTTGAACAGCAGAATAAGTGGATAGTGTTGGCTGTCGGGTGAAGAAGGAAGCAGCTCTTTTTGGTTTCAAGCGCTTGATTTCGTTTCCTGAAAAGCAATCAGAGTATCGTTACGCTGTACAGTATTGTTCAAAATAATAGCAGTGCAATGTGACTAACCAGAATAAACCAGCATTCATGATATGCACGCTCTTAAGGCTGTGCAATTGACAGGGGTGTGTTAAAAAAAATTTGCAGTGTGGCATTCAATCACTGAGGTCATCAATTTTGTGAAAATGTGAATCAGGTGGCCCCTATTATTTTGAACAATACTGTAATTGTGACATACAGTATGTTCCGTCTATCAATTAGCCTGCAGATCTTTATGTTTGAAGAATGAGGACTATACTCACCATTGTCCACGTAGCTTATGGTGTTAAGTGAATGGACACGACTGCAGACAACGCTGCTTTGTCTGCGCAGTAAACCACGCCGTCCTCCTCTACCGTTCTTGTTGTTCAAGTCTTTTCCAGATGTTTGCAGAGTCAGACTTGCTTCACCGTCTGTGTCAGCTGCGGCTGCTCCTCCTTCTTCCGATACGGACTTCAGCTCCACACAGAACTCAATGAAGCCGCTCATTAGCTCCGCCTGTGTTACACACAATTAAACAAGAATTGATAACAGATCTTTGGAGACAATTTTACTTCAAGTTGTAACATTTAAGGATCATAGTAACTTTAGCTTTGTAATAAAAGCTGGTCCAATGTTACTATAATATTATGCAATTAGTAACATTACAGGTTCGCTAAAAATAAAGCAGCAGTGGCAGCATATATTGATGCTTTGATAAACAGGTGCACAGAGTGCTTTCCATGGATACTTATCCTCTCTGTGCTGGTTTAAAAGACTGGAAGTGACATAAAGACATCAGTTTCAAGGTCTGTTTTGTTGGTTGTAGTCAGTCATTTACAATACTAAATAAAAGTACATTTTCATACTTGTTTTGAATAGATCTTCAGCAGCTTGTTGACAGGAGTGCCCTCTTCTTCTCCATCAAACTCTAGCCACAGTATGTGAGAGTCCCCCTCCTCTTCTGGGTAGCTGTGGTCCCAGGACAACTCATTGAATCTCAGTCCAAGCAGTACATGCTGCAAAAAGATGTATGCTTATGATTATTAAGAGAATTAAAGATTACAACTCATTTTACAAAGATAAGAAATACTAATATATTTTTAGTTATGCACACCTTTTCCTTGACATCCATTACATACACTCCTTCCAGAGAGATTCCAACAATGACAGGCCTCTTTGAAGGATTCCTTGCACAGGTTTGTCAATCTCTCCAAAAAAGAAGCCACATCTGTTAATCAATCCAAAAATATTGTTTTATTTGGGACACAACCTTTTTTGGCATAGTCATGTTATAATGTTTATCCTTTCAAGAACAAAAATATAAGACGAGGGGCGCTTAAAAGTATCAATCCCTACCCATAATAAGGCAGAGCGTGGCACGTGTTAAGGTATTGGTGTAGAAGATGTATGGACTCAGGAGAGGTTCCTGCAGATGTACTAATCTTCCTGTATTCTTCTAAAAGCTTTTGCTCCAAACCTGCCTGACGACTTGACTTCCCTCTCAGTGTGGAGAGCAGACCTCCACTCCCCATGGCAACATGAGCAGGCAGAAAAGAGGACAGCTTCTTTTCTCTATGGACAATAAAACAACAGTTAAACAACAAAATGGTCCATTAGTCTGGACAGCAGGTTTTGTTGTTATATTCCCCTCTGTAAATGTAACACATGACATTTCAATAATGTGTCAAGTTGTTGCAACAGTTTCAGTCTTAGGTTTAATGTAGTTCTATCATACTCAATGGAACAAGCTAAAAAGTGCAAAGGATTTTATATTATTTACATCTTACACTTTGTAGTTTTAGCTTTTGCACTGTTACTTTTAGTTAGTACTCATTATTTGTCAATGATAAATAAAACAAAACACTAAAAGGAATATAAGGAAAATGTAAAATTGCTATGGCCAAATAATTATACTAATAAGATTAGATGGCATGGTGGCACAGTGGTTAGCACTGTCGCCTCACAGCAAGAAGGTCCAGAGTTCTCCTGGGCCTTTCTGTGTGTGGTTTTTCTTGGGGTTTCCCCCACTAACATCAAAAATATGCTGGGCACCCCCTGGTGGCAGCCACAATGACAATGATTTTCCCCATGGGAATAATAAAAGAGATAAAAACTAAATAAAATAAAATAAAAAATTAAACATTAGGCACTGTGAGTGTTCTCAACATGAAAAACAAATTCCCTTATCTTCAAGAAGTATTGTTGACCTTTTCTTTTTTGTTTCAGTGCATTTGGGCTTTGACTGTTGCTCTACTTAATTTAATCTCAAACATTTAACCTCAAGGCTAAAGTGTTATTAAAAACTTACTTTATTGTAGTAGTCAGCTTTTGGCTCCCTAGACCACTTCCCTCTTCTAAGGCAAGACTCAAAGCACCCAGGCTTGTCCAGTGCTCTGGGTCGCAGGGATATCGCCCAATAAGGATGTTGCTCTTGGCCTCCTCATATAAGAGCCTAAGCACTACCTCATCTTCTATCTGAACAAAAAGAGAGTGTAAAATCAAAATGAACACCTGGACAAACGCAATATATAACATGAACAGTTTAAGATTATGTGTGCTACCTGGAGCTCTTTTGACTTGGGATAAAAAACATTCCGGCGGTATTGGAGACATGGTTCATCTGAGAAGCGGACAAGACGCATTAGAGTAAATTGGTTGTGTGATGATTAAACCACAGATATGTAGATTAAAACAGCAACATCATAGTTCACCGACATAATGTAAAGGCTCAGCAGTAAACCAATAACAAAAAAGATGAAAAAGCTTTCTTAATGCCCTGTCCTTTAGGACATTTTAGTGTCCACTCAGCTTGGACACAGCCGCTTTCTGTTGTCATGCCAACTGCCTTTGAGTCTTTAGTTTATTCCAAAGAAACCTGCTTTTCTTTCTTTTTTCTATTTTCTATGTGAGCTACAAACTAACAATTTAAACACATTCAGCAACAAATGAGACTCCTACCTTGTGATATGTCATCCACCGAGGCCTCAGTGAAGCGATACAACAGGTCCTGCCACTGCCGACACAGTTTGTAGGGCTGATGTCTTGGTTTTAATTGCAATTCTGAAGAAAAACCTCTAATCAATTTTTTTGCGCAGAGCTGTTATCGGCTATTGAGATGAAAAGCTTCTTACCAAGCAATGGTGAGCACAGCCAAAAGGTAAAAACATCCTGCACCGAGTCAGGAATATTGAGAGCCTCACGAACACTGCGACTCAACTCCTGAACAGAGATACTGCCAATGCTTTCAACTGTTAAATGCACTGCGCTGTCCCCAAACAGATAAACAAGAACGTCTTGGGCTGAGAGATGAAAAATTTGAGAAATAATAAGCCTGGGAATAAGATGATGTCATATTATTGCACTTTTATCATTTGCTGATAACATGTCATACCACGAGAAAGTGTTGCAGAAGAGGCTACGCTTCCTCTTTGAGACAGATCATCCAAAGAATCTGGTGGAAAACTGACCTCATCTCCTTCCATCTCTGACATGACGTGCAAAAGATAAACAAAACATTACTCATTTAGTGGAAGCAGCAGAAACAGAAACCCATGTGCACAACATCTAAAGTCTCCAGCTGCCTGAAAAAACGAATCTAAAAGCTTATATGGCAAAATATTATATAAACCTAGACCAAAACGACAATCATTTATTAGACATGTATTCAGAAGCATGATGCTCACACTAACACATTGTACCAAAAGTGTTACACTGGCAGATGAAGATGGCAAAACTAACACATCTTTCTCGGTGACCCATAGCACTTCCGTTTACAGCATAATCAAATGTTATTTTGTCTATGAACAAAATGAGCGCCATCATGTGGTAGTAAACAAGAACAGACTAAAACATCCCATATAACCCTCTACAATGGGCTTAACCGTTGAGATTTGGTTCATGTTTAAACCCAGAATGGCTATCATCACATATTTTTTTTTATCATATATGAGCTTTAATGGTTGGTAAATAAACTAGAAAACTAGTCAGGTGTGATGCTAAACTCTTGCGGCCTATGGGACAAAGCTAACAGAAATAAAATAAAATAGTTAGTTAGTTTCCTAACACCCAAACAAACGACAGCAACATTTAGTTAGCGAAAAGACTCTCCAAGACCTTGACATATCTGTCGTTATGTTGGGACAAAATATAAGCATAACATGTTACTGTTTTTTTTAACCCACCTTACTCTTCTGTTAGATTTTTCCCACTTGCTACTTCTGTTGTCAACTCAAGCAGCTAAAGTTGTAGCCGAAGAGTGATAGCTTAATGTGTCTTAAGCTACTTAAAAGTTATTTGTCCGTTTTGTAGGCAGTTGTCTAAATCTTGCTAGCGTTAGCTGTTAGCTTTCCGGGCAGCCCAAATGCTACTGTGTGGCTCTGGATGAGTCCCTCTGCTGCAAACCTTTACTGGGCGTGACAGTTTGTCCTCAAAACATCTGAAACCTAGCAGATTTACAGGGGACCAGAAGCTTTATTTCTGGAATAACAGCCACATTAACCACAATTTGACTATAAAGCTATTATAAGAGCATTTTCAACAATTTGTTATAGTTTTATGAGCTAACTTCTACTTCCAAGACGTCTTCCACAAACACAAAGAGACAATTCTATTATGTCTATCGACTGTCCTGTTTTTATAATATATCCTGTTATTTAACAATAATCAATAAAGAAAGTCGATGCACCTACTTCCGTGAATGGCTTCAAAGGGTACGATCCGGAGTAAACCAAAATCGTGGGAAAGAGCGCCTTGGTGGCGGGTTGTCACGTGATCCAGGCGTTTCTAATTGAGTGGAGCTAAATCTGGTTTTATCTGGTGAGTAGTGCATTTGAAACTCATTTAAGATCTGAAATGTGAATAATATGCATTTACACAAAAATATGTACAATTGCATTATTTGTAGGATATAGTACCTTCTATAATGAAGTCAGTAAAACAAATAGCCCAGCCTTGTTCGGTGGGGTGGGGTCAGTTCATTTTCATTCACTGCCGAAAAATCTGGGCCGGCCGAAAAAATATGTCAAACGTGAAACCACTTCCTTGTTTATTTTTTGCACAATTACTAAAATATTATAATTTGTTCTCCATATGCCTACAACTTTCATCACTTTATGTCAGAAGACCACTTATATAGCCTATTTGACGTCCAAAGGGCTACTCCTTAAAACCACTATAAGAGCTATAATTTGACATAATACAAATTGATCAATGGGCTGAATTATAAACTTAAAAGAGCTAGATTTGGCCTTGAGTTTGATCAATCTATACTCATTAAACCAGTTAGGTCTGTATGTATCAAACAACTTTTATGTGACCTTTTAAAATCTAATGGTTGGGCTCTGAATTCTCACTAAATGTCTGTTTGCAATATTGCATTAATTTTATTCCAGGTAAAATGGGAAAAAATATGGCATTGTTCATGGGTCATCCTCTAGTGACTGTCCGCAAGGCCAGCAAGTTTGAGTTTTTTACAAATAAGATTAACGGCTTTAACAAAGGTGTCAAAGCAGAGGACACACATAGGGTATTACTGACACACATTAATCCATTTTAATAATCCTATCTCCTCCTGACCGAGATGTTAAGGGCAGGAGCCAGCCACTGAAAGAACAACACAGTCCACTTTGAGAGAAATTTAGTAACTTCATACTTTAATAAGTCAGCAGTTAGATAATGTCCTGTTACATTATGTTATATTCGGTTGCGTAACAGAGCACTGTGCCTCTCTACAATCAGCTTCATTTTTAACAACACCACATCAATTCACATCAAGTCAGTGACTTTTATTATCAAAAAAAAATTAAATAAATGTAAGAAGATTACTGAGCAAAGTAATTCAAAAGCATGACTGATATTTGAGTATTTTTAGAGCTGTCAAGAAAAATACCAATAAATGTTTTAGATTAAATTAGGTTTACGTACATAAAAGAGAGAAAAACATATAGTAAAAATATATATTCAGTTATTGAGTGCAGACTTGATTTATAAATTAAGTGTTTTCCACAGTTATTTTTAGTCTTTTAATGGGGAAAAAGTACACTACAAACTATTTTACATTCACCTCCAATGTGTCTGTATGTTACAGTCAGTCACTATTCTTACGTCAGTGGAATTTATTGATTTGTGTTTCCTGTTCAGATGTAATCAATTGTTCATTAGTTCGTGGAAAGCTCATGTACAGTATGTGAGTGTGTGTGTGTGCTTCATTCCCCTGTGTTTAGGCGTTGGCAGGGCCCGGTGTGGTAGCCTCAGTGCCCTCCTGAACCTGGTTTTTAAAGAGGAGTAAATTAAGCACTGGGTCGAGGTACTCCATGATGGTGTCTTTCACTCCTTTCTCCAGTAAGTACCCCTCTGTTTCAATCTCTGTGTTCTCCTTTCCTGCCACAGCCTCCATGGCAGTCTGCAGGAACCGCAAGCTCACCAACACAGAGGCCTGAAAAAGTCAAGGCAGACAAATAGAAAAGTAACTTGTAGAACGGATTTGCAACACCTACCTTGGATAATAATAATAATAATAATAATAATAATAATAATACATCAAATTTATATAGCGCTTTTCAGGGGACCCAAAGACACTTTACATACATACAATACATACACCAGATAAATAAAACAATAAGCAAAACAACATATTGCAAAGTAGATTATGATAGGTTGTACATTTGCTCTTATTTTCTCAAAACAGTATTATACCTGTAATAGGAACACAGAGAGTACACCAGCACCAATGGTGTTCATCAGACCCATGTAGTAGTTGACCAGGGCCTCTCTGCAGCCTCGGATGTAGATATTGAGCTCCTCGGTCTGGTAGTCATAGTTATAGTGAGCTGAGTTGTTGGTGAGCTGATACTGGATGCACGGCCTGGGAGAGCTTGGGTTACAGCAGCTGAATGGGACTCCATCTAACAAGTAACGGCCATCCACATTGCTCTTGATGCGGCTTAGGGAAAAAAAAAGTCAAAATGGCAACCAGAAACTGAAAGAAAATGCAGGAGCTATCTTTAAGCACTTACTCTTTGACTTCTTTTGAGCTGAAATCCAGGTAGCGGTTGCTGATCCATTGCACTTCAAACCAGTCCCTGAAGTCATTGTTTCCACAACAGTGAAACTCCATCTGTAGCCTGTCGATATTCTGCTTTTGAAAGCAGCGTCCTGGGGTGTCTGTGTCTTTGTAGAAGCGAATGCCGTTTCTCAAGCCCACCTTTAGTGAGGCCTCCAGACTGCCCTTCATGGCATAGCTCATGATGACGGCCAGCAGCATGAGGACAGTAAAGAAGCAAGAGACTGCAAAGTAGGGCTTCAAGAAATTCTTCCAGCGCGGAAATCGGCCAGCATCCAGAGCATCCTGGCCAATCTTTCCAGCAAAGTAGTTGATACCCAAAGAGGCCAGACCTACTATCATGAGGGTGTTGGGCACAATGTGTATATCGGTGTTGTCCATTACCTGAAGAGCACAACACAGTCATTTGAAATATAACTGTTTGCAATCAAATGAAGGATGTTTTTTATTATTTAATTTTTTTAAACCAATGCAATTTAATCAACAATATGGGATAGTTTTAGAAAAGGGCTTAATTACAAATAAATCACAAAAACTGTTCATATTTGTGTACCATAAGTGTATATTGTAAATTCAAAAATGTTTTTCATGATATATTTTAACTTTAATCGGTTTTGACTCTTGACTGAATCCTGAAATCAGAGTGTAAGTGACTGATGTATTTTCTCTTGTAGTCTCTTGCTGATTCTAAATAAATGGAGTCTCAAAGAGATGAAAGAGGCTGATGAATATTGCCTGTGCATTCGGCTGACGGTGAGTTTCTGCTTGGATGTGATGCAGTGTGTGCTCTGCATGGGCAGGATCTGAAGTATAATAGTAAGTCTATTCAAATGGTAAATAGACTGCACCTACACAAGACTTACAGGACTCACACTGTTTTAATACATTTACATACCAGGAGTATTCAGTGTAAACCAGGTGCTGTTTTTTATATTAACTAGCTATAGACAAATGGTAAAGCAGTATACAATGAGTGCGGCATATTTGACTGAAGTTAGCATCTAAAAAGATAACAAATGATAAGATCTAATGTGCATTAACAAGAGACAAAATGTGTTAACTTATTTGCACACATGTACTTTAACATAGGTTGCAAAATAAATTGTGACCTCTAATCGTTATCACTGTTGTGTTATTACAAGCTCCAGAAGCAAGGATTTACACAAAGCCTGGTTATTAATAATAAGTCAGGATCTAAAGCAGGTCACGTGTGTGTTAAGCTTTGACAAGGACATTCTTTTAGTAGATAAAATTCCTCAGATTCCCTGTCAGAATTTTTTTTTCTTCAAGATACAAATAATATGTAAGTTTTACTGTTTACAAATGTAAAGGATGAGGTATTTTTGTCAAGCACATTTAGTTGTATAGTATACACATTATTTGTAACACGAGCATAGTATCTGTCACTTGGCAAGTGACTAAAACCAACTAAACGTTCTTACAAACAACTGGATGTGCTATATAAGGGTTCAGTACCTCTCCTCTCCTGCGAAGTTCTATGTTGAGAACGCATCCCAGAGTGAAGGTTATGGCCCCGGCCACTGTGGCACTCCAAGAGAGGAGCCACAGTCCCTGGGCCAACTTCACCCTTTTCTGAAATGGGAACTTCATCTTCATCACCACCATGATTGCAGAAATGAGGGGGTCTGAGTTGTACCAGGGGAGAAGGGGAAGGAGAGCAACGAAACAACAAGAGACAAGACCTAACCCCTTGTCTGAGAATAGAGAAAGACAGATGAGAAAAATTGCTCATTAATAAGATTATGGAAACCATTTTAAACATACTTTCTAAACACAAACAGTTATCCAATTCAAATGACAATTAATATTTTGCTTTTATATTAATATTTACCTTATTTGTCTCCCAAAAAGTGCTGAAAAAAGTTGTTTGATTCCCAGCAACCACTGAGCACCATCCAGAGGGCCACACAGTGGATTTGGTGAATCTGGCTAGCAGGAACGTCTTACAGCTAATGCCCATCTATATCCTATTAAACAGGTCTGATCAATCCAGGCCATTGTCTGCTCAGCTCATCACTCACACACGCACAGGGACATGAGTGACAAACTTAATTAAAGCTGACAGATCCATATTCAGATTGGATATGACTTGTATATGCATGTATTACATGTCAGTGTTTGTGAAGTGAACAATTAAAAGTTGTTTAATAGAACTATCTTTTTTTATTTTTACAATAAACGGCTGTACTAACACACAAACTGCACTTGCACAGGGCAAAAAAAGTTTTGTTAGGTGACAGAGAGACGACAAGTAAATAAAATTTATTTGTTTATTTGTTCAGTCCATTGTACAAGGAGAACAGAACATCACATCTTGGCTAAAACTGGGTTTTGGTTGTATCTCTACTTTTTTTTTAAAATTAGCATCTTTCTACAATATTGCTCTAGATAACATATTTGTTTAAATGCTGCACACTACAAAATGTTGTCACAATACATCTACTTAAGAAACACAAGAGGGTTGTTTCCACTGAAGGAAATATGCTACCATTAGGAATTTATTATCATTAACTAAAATAGAGAACTTTCAAGGATTACGATTTATCTTTTAATGTACACACACATAACTATGTAAATATTCCCAGTCAGTAACATGATGTATTATACAGATCAGGTATCACTGTTAAAAATGTAGTTAGGTCTCCCAGAATCATTATCTGTCACAGCTTTGTGCGCTCCCCTTTGAGCACTTCATCTGGGATTCCCCCTGTCCAGCCGTGCATCTCAGCCCTGGCTTCACTTTTTTGCTCACTTAGCTGCGTTTCAGATATGAGATGGTTGAGTATGCGTTCTGCTGACTGCAGACCGGACATAGCCCTGTCCATCTCTGAAACACTGCTATCTATCTGCCACCCATTCACAGTGTCCATGTTGTTACTGGTTCTTAAGTGATGAATGATCTCATTGTAGTCCTTAGTAGCTTCAGCACATGGGTGGTGGAGGTCCATCATGGCCTCTGTGCCTCTGAGCTCCTTCTGCATAGAGTGACGGTCCAGAGGGATCTCCTCCAAGCTCGCTGAACGAACAAGAACGGCAGACCCCAGTTTGGGATTTGTGGTGATCTTGTAAGACCCCTCACATTTCACAATATTAGAGAGATTAGTTTGGACAAAGGGTGAGATCTCATTGTGGACTGTAAACTGCAGGTGAGGTATTGTCAGCGGACGTGGAGAGTGTGGTCTAACTATTTCTTCACTCTCTGACTCACTGCTTTTGTCTACTTCACCCTCTGTGTGTCTCCATGCTTGGCCACGGTTCAAACTTGTTAATATAAATCTTGGTGTCTCCTCGCCAATCTCTGACCAATCAGATTCCTCCTCCTCTGGGACTGACCCCAAAGACTGTTCCTGTCCAGCAGCTTTGTCTTTTGCATAGTCCATGAACTGAGCTGGTGGAGGTGTAAAAGGGAGCACATCCTCTGAGGAAAAATGGTGGTCACTTTTGTGCATTGATGTTACCTGTAAAAATGACAAATGTGCACATTGACTGATCACATGTTACTTCCAAATTAAAGTATGCCTGTTGAAGAGAGATAAGAGAGGAGCCTACATTGCATGTTTCCATGCTGTTGGCAAACTTTGAATCGGACAGTTTTTCTGTTAAAGCTGATATACGTTTGTTCAGCCTCTCCCGCTCCCCTTCCATACTCTGAGCCTACCAAAAAGAACAGAAAACAAAGTAGTTACAGATACAGGTGTGGTTCTTTGTGGTTTTAATAGACAAAAAAATTGACTTTTACCACTAAATGGAGCTTCTGCTGCAGCAGACTATTGGTTTGTTGTGTTGAGGAGCAGCTGTCATGTAGTCTAAAAAGGGTGAATTTGATAATACAGTATGTGAAGAGCATAAACCATACGTATTCTTAATTTTTTTGTGGGATGAACATTCGACATAATGGTAATCACAAAGATAACCAAAAGATTCCAATGCCACTGCAACAAAGGTTGAATACCTTTTTGGTATGTTTGTATTCTATACCTTTTAAACCTTTCAGTGAGGTTGCTGAGTTCCATACGTGTCCTCTGAAGCTCTGCTTCCAAACATTTCCGACTGCTCATGAATTCCTCTCCCAAGCACTCAACTCTCACTGCTGTTTTCAACAAATTCTGCTGCAGGCCTTCATTCTGCTCCTGTAGGATCCTGTATAGTTGGAAAATACCTATTTATCTTATCTATACTTAACAATTTATAAATGCATAGGTAAATAATATTGTTTCATACACAGTCTGAAAAGAAGCACCCCACTTACATTATTCTACCAAGATCATGTGCATTTTCCTGTAGTGACGAAATAGAGAGAAATTTAGTTTAAAAGTTAGTATAAAAAACAAGATTAAAACATATTGAGAGCATTTTATTTATATTTATGACTTTATTGTGCTTTAACTATTAAATAGTAACTAGTACTTAACTAATCAATTATAACTGTCCACACAAACATGCAAAGTAATGCCCACAAAATACATATGAGTGTTCCACTATTATATAACAAGATAATCACACATGCACACAACCTTCGACTGGAAAAATGCCCCTCAGTAAAACTAAATGTACAATTTATGTCATACCGCCATACCTTACGTAATGAGTCAGTGAAGCTGGTCTGCTTCTCGTTTTGACTAGATGTACTAGTGTTTCTGGTTGGGTCCTTGCTGGACTCCAGGTCCTTGTCTAAAGACTGACCATGGTGGCTGTGGCCAGTATGACCCTGGTTTGTTTTAGACTGGATCTGGTGGGATTTAGGACCTATGTGGGGACTATAGTGGTCTTCATGGTGTTGCTGATGGCCAGCATGGTGTTCACCATGATGATGATGGGACTCACTATGACGGTCTCCATGGTGATGTTTAGGGTCAGTATGATGGGCCTCAAGGTGGTGTTCATTTAAGTGGTCCAATTTGCAATGGTGGGGGTGTGGTTCATGATGGTGGTCTTGGGACATTGTTTGGTGGTCCCCATGGTGATGATAGAACTCACTTTGATGGTTTCCATAGAAATGAGGGTTATCATGGTGGTTTTCGTGGTTATAGTGGCCTCCATGGTGATGTTCACCCTGGTGGTAATGTTCTCTAGGTTGAGGAAGGGGCACATTACGGTGGTGTCCATAGTTGTGTTGTTTGTTATGATGGTCACTGTAGTGACGATGTTGACTATGATGGTCTTCATGTTGACGTTGGTTATAACTATCTGTACAGTAATCTCCAGGATCATTGTGGTGTCTGTGGTGACGTGGTGTTGTAGGACACTCATTTGAGTGACTGCTGTGACTTTGGTGACTGTTTCCATTATTGCAATGATGTGATGTATGGCAGCTTCCATGGTGATGTGCAGGACATTGATGGTTGTGGTGCGCAGATGCATTATGGTCTTTGTGATGATGTGGTGTGCTCTGATGAATTTCACTATAGTGATGGTGTTTTTTATGGTGATGACTGATTTTGTGGTGGTCATCTTGGTAACTAGTAGGACTGTGGTAATGTTCATATTTATGTTGGTGATCTCTTTGGTAACTTGGAGTTTCATGTCTATGATGATAGCGATGGTGTCCTTGGTGGCGGTTGTGGTGGTGCTTATCTGAAGGTGAGCACGATCGATGGCGATAAGACCATGAGTGATTCCTCTTAAAACAACCAGTGTCAGGGCAGCTTCGTGGTTTGTGATCGGGTGAGTCTGCTGAGCGGTGACTGTAGTGTCGGGGATGAGAGTTTGAACGTTTAGAGCTTCTGCTGCTACGTGACTGTTTGCCTGGGCTTGCAAATTCTGCGCTGCACGGTAAATTCGCCTGCTGCTCATTTTTCTTATTGTGGTTTTCAGACTTTTGACTTAACAGAGACCTGTCCTGGACTGCTGGGCCTTTGAGCATTTGACACTCCAAGGGTAGTAAGTCTCATTGGACTAAGCACCTGCCGGGTTATCTCGTTAAGAAATGCAGAGAATTTAATTTTTTCCTTAACTAAATTCTTTCTGGCCTCGTTTTTCCTCCTCTCCTGTTCGGTTTCATCTTGTGCTTCTTTTTCCTTTGGCCTAGCAAGAGACTCCATTGATTTGGCCTTGCGGACACTTCCATCACTTCTGGTAATTTTATGTCCACTGTGGGATTGACCACACTGAGGAGATCTGACTCGTTCTTGTTTGGGTTTTTGGGTCAGATGTTCACCTTTTGCTATCAAAGGAGCTGTGTCATCTTCGTCGAAATATCTGTTTTTGCTTGAGATGTCAGTACATGAGCGTGAATGTTGAGGTTTGCGCCGTGGATCTGAACTTTCACTGTCAGTGTCGGATGAAAAACTGGAGAAAGAAGAGGATGTTGTTGATGAGGAAAATGAAGATGACAATGAAGAGGTGGATGAAGGAGAGGAAGATGTTGATGAAGAAGAAGAGGAGGATGGCAATGATGATGACGTTATTGAGGTGCTTGAAGTGGAAAGACTCTGAGGGCTTTGTTTGCGTTTGGGACAGTGAGAATGGTGATGCCGGTCGTGGTGGTGATGATCACTAAAAACACTGTCTTCTGTGGTTGAAAGGGTACTATACAACATATATAAAATATGAAACATGTCAACACAAAGTAAAACTTTAAAAATGTCTGTAAATAAAACAAAGATAAACATGTTTACTTACTCATGGCTGTCATTGTCATCTGAAGGGTGTTTATGGTAATGATTTTGTTTACGGCTCTTTATTTGCAGAGTCTTTCTGTGTTTGTTCTCACATATATCAGACTTGTGGCCTTTGATGGTTTTAGCATTCTGATGTGGTTGAGATGATCTAAAACATTTCTCCATCTCCTGATGCTCCAGATGAGAGATGTCCTAACTGTTAACTGCAAATACATTTATTTAGTTCAGCACTAACATAAGCATGGTTACAGTATTTTTTCAAAACACAAAAACACAATTACAACATATGACTATGTTTTAACAGAGAAATAGCATAAAAGTAATCTATGTACAATAGAGTAAATCTGTACTTACAATATGAAAGAATTCAAAGAAATGACACAGGAAGATGTGTTCTTTCTATGTATCCGACAGCACTGATCTGTGTCATGCTCCTTTTAAACTGAACTGTGGAAGCACCAATGAAACTCACTCGCATTTATTGACATCTCATGAGCTCATCCAATGTCACAGAGGGCAGTTATTACAGGAGACTAGCTATAGCATTTTCAATAGTTGTATGGCTCTCACATCTATCCTATCACACATGCATAAGCTTATAGAAATTAACATGTCAATGATAATACCAAACATATTTTCTTAACACTGAAGTCATCATGAGGATATGCAGATCAGTGTTGTGCTGCTTTGTCAATTACTGTTAACTACCAACTATTATTGACCAGAGTGGCCTTAATATGTCAGAGCAATAGTCATTCTAATAACTCACAGACAATGAGAAGTACATAGAATTCCAATATAATGGCGAGACAATCACACATTCAAATATATGGTCAAAGTAAACAGAAAATGACTAAATTATTCAGTCAACATGTATAAAAAGGTCAGTATCGTCTTAATGTGGTGGACAGGAGATTTTATAGTGTGTACAATTGTTGTTGCCGCAGGCTGCTTTCCCTGCATCAATGTGCAAAAATGCCCTAACAGCCAATATCATCAGCTATGACTGCTTGGCACGCTCAGTGGAAAGTTTGACGGCACTGTAGACCCTCACATGTGACACATGATCAGTTGGTGGGCCGTCAGTAGTGAGGTAATAACCAGGGTTCCCCAAGACAGCATGTGAGGTTACATAATAAAAACACTTGTGGTGTGGGAATTGTCTGTTGATGAATTCGTAAATGGCAATTTTTGCAGCATTTAGTGTTAGTGTCATTTTGTTATCCTTAAATGATAACATTTGCTTGTAATACAGTTTTTTTTTACGTCAGAGTAGCCATTGTCGTTCAAAGAATTGTCACTTAAAAATCTTTATGGAGCAATGAATAAACAATATAATAAAATCAGTTTCTTTAACTGCACTAAATAGAGTCATTTTCTGTGTGCTTTGAAAGAGAAAAGAAAAATCTGAAATATTGTAGTTTTGTCATTTAATGTACAGGAAAAAAGCATCAGAAAAATGTACATACTTGTGGCAAATTTAAAAGCAATGCACTCAATTCCAGAAGTCATTGTTACACCCATAGTTTGTCTTAATAATCACATGTGGATTTTCAGTCAGGAAGGAAAAATGCACATGGCTTTTCCACAAGTGACTGAAGCATATGAAAAATATGAAAACATAACTTGCCAAATATCTAGAGAGATGTTCTCTCAACATCAACAGTGTTCTTTTCTAGTGAACATCTACAGATCACCAATGTATGTAGTGCTGGAATTATACAAATAAATACCCACCACTCATTTCAAATCACAAATCCAAGAAAAAAATAATTGTTTACTGCTCTTGTTTTCAGTGTCAAAACACTGGCAGCTTTGCTTCCATTCAGGAGTGGTCCTCTATTCAAGATGATCACATAGCTCCTTCTGTTAGCCCAAATATGTTTAAAGTCACATTGTCACACAACCTACACAACCTTAGGTTGTGTAATAGGAAAGTAATCGACGCTTGTTATCAGTATTTCCCTACACGAATGTTAGGGTTAAGAAGAGGATCTAGATTTGGGTCTGAACCAGCTGAGGCACGTCCAAGTTTAGCCATAATTATAATCAATGTAAAGAATCCCAGAACTCCAACCAAAAGAAACATAAACATCCGCTGCTTGCCCGACAGAGATGTCCGTTTCCCACCAGTACGGTTTCTGAGGAGAAGAAAGAACAAAGAAACATTTAACAACTAATCATACAGAGAGACGTCTAGTAACATGCAAAATAAAATACTAACTTGAGAACTTGAGCAAACCAGCTGAGTGCTGGCCGCCGTCTGTACTTGTCATCATCAAAGTCAATCTGTGTGACAGAGCTGTGGCCAGTGTCCCGCGTGTCATAGACCTTCCTTGGCGATGATGCTATTATAAACAATCAGTGAAACAACAGTAATATTAATACAGTATTGCAGTGACTTCAGGTCATCTATTGTGGATAAAGCAACTGAGTTTTACCTGCATGTATTGTGAGAGTGTCACAGGTATTGGGTGCAGTGAAGTTTATAACAGACTGTTCTTGAATACTTGGCTCCCCATTTTTATGAGGACATCCAAGGTCTTCCTGTGCTGCAGTTGAAATGGAATGTGTTGGAGAGCCAAGATTGTTGTTGTAGGAGTGACTGGGGAACATTTCACTTTGTTCTCGGGCTGTGGCACAAACACGTGAGACAAACATATTAAGCCAATTATGGTGACACAAGAATAGCTCGGCTCTTGTTGCAAAATACAAAAGCAACAAAATAATTTAATACTTATCAGAAAATATGGGACAGTAAAGTCTTACACTCACCCTCAAATGATGGCCAATCAGTGTAATCTGTGATATCGGTAGCTTTGGTCTCTTCACACTGCCCAACGGGCTCTTCAATCTGTCAGCAGTTACAGTTCTCAGTTACATATCAAAATTAAACATTAGCTTATGGTCCAACCCATGAGTAGAATCTTACCAGAGGTAGTCCTAAACCAGCTCTAGCCCAATTAACAGATGAGAGCTGTTCTTTCAATACATCTGCAATTGGGCTTGCCAGGTTAGAAGGGGGGAATACTGGACCCTGGCAAGTGGGACATTGGTATCCCGCGGGAGCCGTGTGGATGGGCAGCCTTGAGGCCAAATTATTAAGACAGTGCCAGTGGAATACATCTATTGGAAGAATCATTGATAAGTGTCATACAATTTTCAGTTTAGTTAGTGTAGTGTCCCCAGGGATTGAGGCTGTGTAGTTTAGAAGAAAAACCTGTTTGACCCAGATGAGTTAATTGTTTGTTGTTTTAATGATAAGAACACTATATGTAAACTTACCATAGCAAACCAGTCTGACAGTGTCCTGGCCTGCCAGTGGGTTATCACAAAGAGTGCAGTTAGGATTGTAGTCGCTGTCCTGAAGCCATTGCAAGTAGGACTGCACTATACACTGAAAAAACAAAATGAAATAAATATAAAGATGATACTTTTTAACATCACAAGCATGCTTTACAAACATGCCTCACAAAAATAGTTTAATCCACTAACCTTGTTATGGTTGGAGACCAGGCAATGTTCACACACATTTACCCGATGCTCAAAGCAGAATAAGTTGGTAACCTTCCTCTTTGGACACTTGCAGAGCCCCATAGCAGATTGTACTGTCAAAGTTAATTATTTGTTAGGTTTAATAAATGTCAAATTCAACTTTATGTTAGCATATAGCCTACAGTACATACTGTATCTAAGAACTAAAGATTTGTAACCTTAACTAAAGAACTAAAGATACGACCTTAAACGTATCATTGTGCACACTAATGGTACAAGAATAAGTCAAAGTAACCCTTCATTTTTTTCACATTTACAGTAGAAATGTTAGACTGTAACACCAATATGACGCCCATGTCCCCAATGCACCCGACTGCTCTTTAACCCACCATATTGATTTCAAACGTCAGATTACGCTGAAAACAATAGCCTACATTGAATTATGTTAATTTATAATGTTCTTGCGACACCTGTCATTATTCAACCAGTACCTTTCCATTACTCGTAGCTACAATAAAGTTATCTTAACTAGGAAGTTGTCAAACACAGCTACATTTAGCATGTAACCTATATTAGCCTGCTAAACTAGCATACTAAATCCCTTCGAAAAGGATAAATACCAGTAACATTACCTTTCACCAAAACTTCAGTCGAGTTCTGTCCGTTTTAGAAAACTTGTACAAGTGTCATTTGTGCTTTATTAACCATTTCATTATCAAGTAAGTGTAGAGACATTCACTTTAAAAACTTCCCTGTTAGCCGCTCCTTTTCCTCTGTTTTTGTGCCACGTCTCTTCCGCTTTTTTTTTCTTCGTGCATTTCTGACACAGACAAAAGTGAAGTTACATACCACCACCTATTGGTTGGGAGGTGTTTCGATAAATCAACATGATAAAACGTAAAGAAATCGCAATTAGACTAGGGTGTATTGTGATTTATTATTATATTATCTATTTTTGTTTACTCAACAACTGCTAATAGCTTATTAAGGGCCTGATGAGTCATTGTAAAGAATCATCTACGCAACTATGCTGTATTATTGTGGGATTTTCATATTTTTAGTTAGCTACTGTAAGCCTCATCATGGAAAAAAAGAAAGTGTGGCTCAATATCACCCAGATTAACAAGGTTTAACATTCAACATAATAACAGTGAGTGCAGTGTGTGTGTTTAGTCAGCAGATGGTGCACTAAACTGAAGCCATGGGATTTTGCTGTGCAATGCCTGTTTTTTGAACTGATTGAACACTAAATGCTACCATTTTAAACATAGTAGCTATTTGTGCAGTGACTATTCCCAGATGAGTTTTTAATTTGCTGCCAACAGTTTTATCATTGTGTGAGGATGTGCTCATGAGCATTGAGAAATATACAACTGAGCTTCTGCCAAGCATCTTAACTGTGAATCTATCCAGAACAGAAGGAAAAAGTAGGTAGGCCTATCACTTCTCATTGCTGGCAATCAAGAATTGTTAAATGATCCATAAGTGCAGCTTGAAGTGCACAGAGCCTCCCCTATTTATTTTACATACAATATTTTTTTTTATTAGCGCAGCATTAAAGCAACGCCAAGCCATTTCTAACACTAAATGATAATGTCATCATTGAGTGCATGTCTCTACATGCTCATTCATAATAATGCTCCTTTGTCTTTACAGCAAACATGTGTGTTTGCATGTGTAAATGACCATGGATATATTTGAAAATGAGGGTACAGATATTTCCTTCACAGATCATTGCCCATGTGAATTGGCTGCAGCGAAGTAATGGGAGCCAAATGAGAAAATAAAAAAGCAAAGGCCTACAATCCAAAAAGTGCCAGTGAGGGAGGGAAATGTGCTGTATCTCATTCTCTGTAAAGCACAGGATAAAATGATACTACACTAGTGATGTGTTGAAAATAACTAGTCTTTTAATAAAGTTTTAAAAGTGTCTATTACATTCCTTTTTATTGCAGATAAAAGTTACATAATGGCACTCATTTAAATATTATATTACTAGATTTATTTAATCAAGCAAAATGTAAAAATATATTTACCATATTGCAGCTTATTTTTTTTTTACAAATGTCTTCATTAAATGAGTGCTTTTAAAAAGTATTTTTCTCGATAGCTAAAAAATAAGAAATAAATCAGAATATGTGCTAAAGCGACTTGTGCAAATGAGTGTGAACTTGTGGCGTCCTCTGAGATGACCAGGCACACAAATAAATCACTGACAGAGGGTAAGGACATGTGGAAAGGGCATGTGGGGCGTAGAGACAAATGACAGAGACACCGGAGGACAGATCCCGCCTGCAGCTCTGAGGCGGCGTGGGGAGAAAGAGGGATGTTGATTGATTGAGTCTGGCATTATTGATCAACTATCAGGACTGTCTGTGAGTGAAAGTGTTAACATTCAGGTACTGGCTTAATTAATGACTCACAGCCCCCATGTTACTGTACATGTACATATTGTTCAGACATGGGGAAATAATATATTAATAGATTTAATAATACAGTAGGGCAACTGAGTTTGGAGATATTTTGAATGTTTTTAATAGTGGAATATAAGGAAATGCAACTCATGTTATGTCTATAAAGATGGCGGCACAGTGGCACTAACAGCAAGAAGAAGAAAGTCCAGAGTTCAACACTCGGGCCGGACGGTGCCTTTCTGTGTGGAGTTTGCATGTTCTCCTTTTGCTTGGGTGGGTATCCTCCAGGTACTCCGGTTCCCCTTTGGGACATCTGGGACCCCCCTGGTGGCGTCAGCCAACAATGAATTTCTTACTGGGATAATAAAGGGATAATAAAAAATTAGGAAATTGGATAATTAAGAAAATGTTACCAGAAAAGCTAAAGAGAAATGACAAACCAAGGCATGTTTCAAATTGTAACACTTTGTTCTAAGTTTTAAAACACAAGTTAGTGCAGTTATAATTCCTTTAATGAAGCTTGTTATCTGTTAAACCTCCCTACAAGTTTTTACACATGGTACTGACATAGTTAACTACACAGCTTATATTACCACAACATTAAGTGCTATTACCAATTCTTCGAACAACTATAACTGTGACTAACTGGCCACTGTCCAGGATCTACCCCACCTAAGGCCCAACAGGACTAAGAAGTAGAAAATGAATGAATGAATGAATGAATGAATGAATGAACAACTATGAAACTGAAATAGCTGGAGCCACTTATAACTTTAAACCTTGTGCAAATACTTGAGGCTGTCATTTTAAAACTGTATTTTAAAATGTGATAGAAATATGTTGCCTTGGGTGGTTGTGAGCCAATGAGTTGATTTTGTTTTCTGTCATTTCGTACAATTTCTGATCCATAGAATCTTGCTGAGGACATAAACTTAACGGCAACTCTTAATAAGCGGCATACTCTACATATCTGTTTGCTTTTTTTTGTTTCACTGACGTTTGTGCGATAGCTGCAAATGAAGGGCAATCAGATCTGTGGTCATGAGCACATCAGCTCATTTCAAATGTAATTAAAGCGCAGGCCCTGTTGCTATATCAGGACAGTAGCACAGAAATCCATCAGGGCCTTGCTCTGAATGAAATGGAATTGACTGATTGATTTATGTATGTCAAGTGAAGGGCACACAGACAGACAAAAGGAGTCAGCGAGTGTTTGGCGTGGGTCAGGGGAGGGGAGAAGTAGGTATATGGATGAAGCATGCCCCTGGTAGAGGAGGGCGAGTATCGAATCAGACAGAGACAAATGGAGTGTGAGAGACAGGGAGAAAGAAATTCAGACAAATACCCGCTGACCTCAACCCTTTTTTCCACTTAATCAATACAGGGAAATAGTGCAAGTCTCTCTGTGCCTGTATATGTACAGTATGTTTGTTGTTTAAAGGAGGAGCCTGTCTGCGCCACTCACAATAAACATCTGAAACAGTGGCTTCACCTCGGCCCGGACCGATTTCTCTGGCCTCCTAACCTTAGCACAGTTCTCGATTCAATTTTCAAACCCATAATCCTATAAACCACAGAGCACTCAGACAAGGCACTGTGTCACTGTAACCAGCCTGGAAAATAGTAAATATGAAGACATTGCTGCTCAATACGTGCCTCTGAAAAAGTTCAATGCTTTAGTTTCTTTTGTTCCCATCCATCAGTCTACTTTACTGTGTTTAATAGTTCTGACCCAGCTGAGCAAGTCTAAAGGTGAGGTATGTATTTTTGGGGCAATATCTGGTGGTGAAAAGGCAGATTGCAAATTGTTAATAGCTAAGGCGCCCTGCAGGAACAAACTGTATCTGAATAAAGCTTCTGGAAATCTGATGGTGATCAGTTTAGGACAAACCATAAACCTTTTATGCAACTGTCATGTGGGTTCCAAAAGAAACATGAGTGTGCTTCTCCTCCATTTGTGCTCAGTTTGACCCCCTCTGGGCTAATTTAGGAACAGAAAGTAATGGAACCACGCATTGGGTTTATTGAAGCTTTAATCTAGTCAAATGCAGTTCAAATGATTTCCTCCTGTCATGTGTAGACTCTCATTTTAATAGGATCCCAAATACACAGATACAATTCACTCTGGACAACAAACAACTGGAGTACTCCTTGTTACTGTTAAGTTACTACTTTTTAAGGCTGCACAATATTGAAAATATATGTGATATACAATAAATATTTTAAATTTTGTGATGGCTATTACCTGTGATATTTGAATGCTCTTTTACATAGGAAAAAGAAATATAATATTCTGGACTAACTTCCATTAGTCAAAGCAGAAGCTAAATCAGTGTCAAAGATTACTCCAGGATTAAACAGGTCTAAACTAGGACTTTTTCATTTGGAAGCACCACAGTTTAATTTGAAGCTTTGTTTGGACAATTTCCAATGATTTTGAAAGAAAAAAAGTAGTATTTTTTTTTTTTTTGCAATATGAATATTGCAATCGATAACATTGCGATAACAATATATTTGTGATATATTGTGCATTACTACTTTTTCTTATTATTTTAAACCAAGCAATTTTACTGATACATATTGCATCTTTGGCTACTGACCTCAAAATACCACAGGTCAATAGTACTAGTACTAGAATAAAGTACTTTTACTTGATTACAGTTTTGACTACTCTACTTTTATTTAAACTTTATTTAACCAAGCTAAAAAGATTAAAAGAGAGATTTTATTATTTTTTTTGCAAGAGTGTCTAACAGCACAATCAGAAAATTACATAATAACACAGATCAACAAGCAAACCAACCATACATTCATTCATTCATTCATTCATTTTCTACCGCTTAGTCCCGTTAGGTGTCAATCTAGACACCCAGTGGCCAGGGCTAACATTTAGAGACAGACAGTGACAGACAATCATTCACTCTCACATTCATTCACTAGGGACACTTTAGATTTGCCAATTAACCTGTACATGCATGTCTTTGGACGGTGGGAGGAAGCTGGAGTACCCGGAGAGAACCCACAGTAACACATGGAGGACATGCAGACTCCTCACCGAAAGACCAGAGTCGGCCGAGAATGTTTGAATCGGCCGGGTTCAACCTTCTTGCTGTGAGGCAGGAGTGCTAACCACTCTGTCACGTGCACCCCCATACATTCATAAATACATAAATAAATAATTTAATAAAACATCAGCTAAAAACAACAACAACAAATGAATGAATCTGCTTCAATGTTACTTAAAATTGTTTTAAAATTGTTTGAAGAAACCAAGGATTAAAATTTTACGTCTTACTTCAGTTTATTCCAAGAAGGCGCTGCTGCATTATCATTTATTGTATAGAAATTGCTGTATATAACCTATAATGTATTCTCCTTTCTACAATTATCAGTTTCTTTAAAAAGTTTTCTTTCGAAGAAATCCCAGCACGGCATTATTCAAATGCACATCGATCCATTGTTCAATTATACCGACTCCTCGCAATGACAGATGCCTCCTCTGGAGTGGGAAAAAAAGGGAATGTGCCCCATGTCCTTGATGTGAAACCAAGACAGTACCATGCAGCAGACAATGTGGTGCCATCTGTGCACAAGGTAGCTTTAACTCAAAACACACAACACACAGCTCAGTATTTAATATTGCTGAAGGTAGTGAAGGTGTACAGAGCAAAAAGGAAACCACCCCGTACCAGACTGAGCTGTCACTGTTTCTTTAAACACACTGTAATCACTGTTCAAGTCTCTAAGGCTCCTACATTATATAATTACATCAACACTTTCTCAACTTGAACAATGGCAGAATACTGAGCAGGCTGTCACAAATTAGTGTCCCCCTAGCTGTTAGTGTTTTCTCAAATTAGCATGAATCAATGACAACAAACAAGGAAGCAATGTTATAATGTTATTTGGACGTTAAGGGATGCTGTCAACACATTGTCGTTTGGATAGAAATCATTTCAAATATAAGTCTGTGAAGGTTCTCAGTCATCCAGGACATCTTGAAAAAAAGTTGAAGTAAAAGCATCTGGACTCAGTTTTCAAGGTGAAGACGTTTTGTCTCTAATTCCAAGAGACTTTATCAATTTTGAGATCAACTAGTAGGAGAGTTGAGCTCTTGGAATTAGAGACAAAACATCTTCACCTTGAAAACTGGGTCCAGACGCTTTTACTTCAACCTTTCATTCCAAATATACGTAGTTTTCTGTAAAAAGAGAAAATGTAAAATATCTTAAAACAATACAATTACAAAGCACTGGTTACAACTCATTTGTAATGCATTTAAATATTGAGGCTTAAAATGTAGACAGACTTAACAATAACAAAAAAAAAGCCATTGTGAGTCTAGCTTAAAGGGGCAGTGTGTGGGTTTTGGGGGAGCACCTAGTGGTGGAAGTGCACATTGCAATTACACAAGACACAATACACAATATTGTCAATTCTTTCGGAAGTGCTCAGTTTGTCCCCTCTTGGCCTGTCTTGCAACTTTAAACCACACCCAAGCAATACACCCATCAGACGTGACATTATGACGAGTATGAATAACATTGATTACTTCATTACTATCAGTCTGTCAGTTAGAATGTATTAGTCCACAAAAAGACATTTTGTCCTGGAAGGTGATGTGTATGGAGCTAGAAAAAATAGGTTTATTGACAAGACCGTATTACAATAGTTACTTTAATTGGACAGGTTCTCTCCAAAACTGCAGCTCTTTTTGACTGTTATCTGTCCACAGACAGATGGGACGGTGTGGCTCAGTGGTAGAGCAGTCGTCCTATAACCGGAAGGTTGGCGGTTCGATTCCCGCTCTGCCCTGTTCATACTTTCGTTGTGTCCTTGGGCAAGACACTTAACCCACCTTGCCTCCAGTGTCGGTAGCACTGGTGTATGAATGTGTGTGACTGTAGGTGTGTTTGGTGGTGGTCGGAGAAGGTTGAGCGCCGTGTGTATGGCAGCCCCCCTCTCTGTCTGCCCCAGGTGTGAATGTGTGTGAATGGGGTGAGTGGAAGCACGATGTAAAACGCTTTGGGTGCCTGAGAAGGGTGCAAAAAAGCGCTATATAAATGCATGCCATTTACCATTTACCATTTACCACAGAGGTCAGCACTTACCAAATGTGGAGAGGAATATGCACTTAATCTCATAAAGATTTAAACCAGTGGTAATTGGACGTGCAAAAATATATATACATATAAAAAAGCATTTATTAGGGAGTAGGGCAACATTTGATCTAAATTAGGAAGACTATAAATGGCAAAGAGAGGTAATGTATTGACTGAAGGTTACACACTATGCTTCCATAGTGTGAGCTAACAAGGAACTGAAAGTGGAAATTGTGTGACGGGAGATGGGGAGGTGGGAAAAATGCATAACAAGGAATGATATCTTATGAATAGAAACTGTCGTTAATTAGCAAGAGTCTATAGGATGATGGTGGATCAGCAGATATAATGTCTCTTATAGAAAAATGAGGAAACTGATGCTGATACGTGACTCACTGTCTATTGTCACAGTGTTTTGTACAAAGTTAGATTATGGATCTTTTTAGTCACTGGTTTTGAGCGTGCCTAATGAGCGGCAGATTGCTGAAGCAGTTGAGATTTATTGGCTGCATCCATCACACAGTCCGGTTCATATTATATCCAGCCTATGACTGGACATTATGGTTCACCATCTGTGACACAAATTACTCCGTGGCTCTGAACTGCCCAGTTTTACCTACGTGCTCAAATCAAACTTAGCCATTCAATGTCACAGCGCAGTCAAAAAACACTATCAAAAAGCTGTGGAAAAACATCTGGTGCTTGAGAGATGTAATGGGCATCCAACCTCCAAACCTCTTGCTTTTTAATACGTCCAGAAGAGTGGGTTCCATCTGTTGAGAGGACGCAGTGTTTTTTGGGGCAGGTGTTTGATGATTTGATTGGGGTTAAAGAGAAGACCAGTTTAAGAGAAAGTTTGGAGCCAGTAAAGTGGGTCAGGAATGTTTCTTCAAGTAAAATTGGGAGATGTTTGGAGCAATAGCCACCCAAAAAAACAATTACTGCATTAACAGGGTGATTTTTAATCCGACTGCATGTGCTGTAGGTGACTGAATAAAAAACATTTGGTAATGTCGATATTCAGCTGCTCTAGAGCTACACCAGACTACACCAACTAAACTAAGTGTCTTTGGCCTGGACTTGGATGACTCTGAGGAGAGCTCACAAGCCCCACTGACCCTGGCCAACCCTCTGTCCCCACCTGGTCCCCTCTGACAGCTACTCTGCAGAGGTTTTTGACTCTGTTGACGAGCTGTTCCCTTTCCACCGTTGCTTGATGTTGGATGTCCTTAAGTAGCTCTGAATAACTTTTTTCTTAAATGGAACTGTACTGAACTACAGTATGTTGTTAGAAATGAAGGTGTTACTGGAATGTGACAATGTATCGCAAATCTTGTGAACTCTGTCCATTTATTGTTTTTAGCTTTAAAAACATGGTGCAACTGTGATGAGATGATTTATAAAGAAGGAGACAGCCTTTGTAGAAAATATTTATTTGACCTCAGTATACTGTAACACAGCAAAAGGGAGAAAAAAATCATTCAAAATAGTAATTTACAAAAAACACACAGGACAATATGGTTTGACAGAACAAAATGACGCCCCAAGAGTCTATGGAAATCTGAAAAAAGGGATAAACCTTTGCATGACGGAAACCTGGAATTACAATCACAGCCATGTCTCTCCAATGTTTGAGGAGAAACCGACACTACTGAAAAACCAATAAAGTAACAATCACTCTTTCCCGTCATGTTGTGTTTACCCTAACTACTAGATTTCTACAAGTATTCATTGCTTTCCCATTATCCAGGATTTATTTAGGTTGATCAATAAGTCTGCAACTCCAGTTTGATATTAACATTGCCTTTTTACAATTAATGTTAAGCCTGTAGTCTGTATTTTTTAACAAAAAGCGATGTTGTACTGATTTAATTGGACAACAGTGCTGCTATAATTAGCTTACAAACCGTAATTTAATTCACTGTGGAGCACCACCTTGGTAATTCAGACTGCATCGTTGTGATTACTACCACTTCAGATTGAAATGGCTCCCTAAAGTACAGATGCTGCACTACCTGCTTCAGTGCCATGACAAATGTGTCGGCCCACACCTACACTGACATTACATCTCCATATCCACTGTGCATTAGCTAATTAAATGGAGAATGCATGAGACACAAATGCAGCCAGTCCGACAGACAGTGTGTTATGTGTGCGGACATTTCTGAGAACCCTTGCAACATAATGAAGGTATAGTGTTACGGCAGGATCACAGCACTACATTATGTGAAAGCATTGGGTTTCATGCTGGTAAATTTGGGCTATTACTTATGGCAAAACAAAAAACAAAACAAAACAAAAAAGACTGAATGCTGCTCTCTCTTTCATGTTGCAAACAGAAAAAGCCCCACAAAACAAAAAGGATACAGAGTAATTAGAGCCGAGAAGGCAAACAGAGCCGAAATAACACACAGAGTCAATTCCCGCGTGCAGCAGTGAGGTCCACTTTCTGCCACGGCCACAGCAGTTAACAAGCTGAGGAGCGTCTCTCAGGAGCAAGGATTATGCCTGACTCAATCTGCAGGGTTTGTTTAGAGACATCCAGTCGATCGCTGCAGAGGGTCGGTCTCAAAAGTGAAAAAAAATAATAAAGGGTAACGTTTCAGGCTTTCCGGTGCCAATGTCACAAACTGGTCTGTCCAATCTTTCTGCACAGCAACATAATCCCAGTCAGGATTGAAGATGATGAAAAGAACTGGATGTATTCCTCATCTTATGTTACTTTACAATCTTCTGCTTCCTCCATTATTTTTCATGTCTTTTTTTTTTGTGCAGAAATAAAGCTATTCAAAAGCTGTTTTTTTTTTAAATATTGATTCAGCAATGTAGTAATTACACAAAATGTCCTTTTGAATCACTTAGTTTGAGAAATAAAATTCACGTGGAGACAGTCATTTGAGCTGTGAGTTTTCAAAGACTTTAAGTTACACTTTATTAACCTCGTGGGGAAATTTATTCTCTGCGCTTTACCCATCCAGTAGAGCTGTGGGCATTTGCTTTATTCAAAATGGCAATTTTACACTCTCCTATGTGTGAGACTTATTGTTGTTTGAATAAAACGGAAAGAGCCACACAGATGCTGTTATAATGAAATATTTTGAGTATGAGCCTTATGTGTGTGTGTTGCATCTTGCCATTTGAGTTGATTTGTATTCTGAGCCTGCAACTCATTAGATAAAAACATTTTACTTATTGTTTTCTCTTTTGTATTGTTGTTTTCTCTAACTTCAAAGCTCTGACATGTTATTCCTCCAAGAACCCACCACGATAGTATTACAATAGCCTATCCTTGATAATTAACTTTAACTGTTCAAATCTTGGAAAAAACATATTAAACCATCTCCGTTTGGAAAGCGTGCTAACCCATCTGCTATGAAACTCCTCTGTGACTCCCATCTCCGAGATCTTTCTCTGCAATAACCCAACATGGCCTCATTTTTACATCTTCTCATGTTTTATTTCCTTGTCCTTTTTCTTGTACTCTCTTCACAATCTGATTTAAGAGTGAGTCTTAAATCGCCCAGGACTGTGGCAGAAAACATGTTACAGTTCAACCTTGAGGTTCTGGTTATTTAATGTTGTGATTAGACTCAACGTGCTTACAAAAGGACCAGTTTTTTTATTAGTGCGAACAAAAAGGTGCAGTTCACTGTCAGAGACTGGCCACAGACACACGTGTGCTGTCAACAGTGAATCACCCTGAGCACACAGCAACATGGACACAGTGTCCTTTACACCACAGCAGCACTGCACAAAGATGATTTTAATCAGCCTGCTCCTTCCAATCCTAGTAAATGTCGCTTTTATTGTGTATTGATCAACCTACGAAGCCAAACTGTTTGGGGAGGAAGTTATGATACATACAGTAGGAAATCATTTGATATGAAGTCTCTGAAGGTGTGTCTAAAACTCTTGATTTTGTTGTTTACATTGATCACATGTAAGTGTTTAAAGAATAGAATGCTGTCATCCAGACTTCTGTTTTGTTCTGTGAGGGCAGCAATAGTCAAGAAAACCATCTAGTATGACCCTAGAATTATTATCATTTTGCTTCATCCTGAAGCAACGTTAAGTCTGCAGCTAGTGTGGAACTTTCTGAATGCATTAATTTTTGCTATTACATCCCTTTTCAAAGATATAAATGAAAAGCGGATGAGGCATTTCAATCAGCACAGTCATGCATACTTAAGGAGAAAGATAATCCTTGTGGCTACGATTTTGGACTTTGTAACTTTGCAGACCTTTAATGAACAAAGTGCTGTGTGAGCCAGTAAAGCATAATGGGGACACTTTCAAAATGCACTGACACAGTTGGACTCTTTCTTTATGTCTGTCTTGTAAGAATAAAGTCAGTACCAAATGAAAAAACGATTGCATGTCTCCAGAACGCAAGATCAACGCTAAAACAGTTGAAAGCAAAAAGGAGGTTGAGTCCCATTGCATTTCCAATATTCTTCAACTAAAGTTGTGTTAAATAAGTTAGACTCGGATAAGCTTGTCTCTGACACAGCCAAACCTGGCACTAATAAAGTTAAGTCTGTTGTGATAAACAGTGATGCTGCTTCTACATGTGGCAATATGTTTTGACAAATGTTTTAGTTTTTCTAATGCACAATAGCTAAGACTTTAGAGGGCACATTCAAATGCCAATTTACGAAAAAGGATTGACCAATTTACCTACAAAGTAATTTATGTGACATTTTTAAATTGCAGGTGGCTTGGTGGCAGAATCAAAGCGGGGGTAAGTGAAGGGTATACAAGGCTAAGGTTTGGCACGTCCTTCCAATCAAACGTTAACTATATTTCATCTCAGACATTCATTTCAAGCTCAATCATTTTGTTATGTTATGATACAGTTGCTTTTTTGAGATCGAGGTCACGATAAGATTGCATGCAAACACATCGCAGGGTTTGTCCACAATGCAGAAACATGTCTTCCTTTACCATATTTCTGCTGCCTTTGGGTCTGAGTTGAAAAGACGGGTTACAGTAATAACAAGATTATAAAATTTTATTGATTCCCTCTGAAGATTAATTCATAAAGCAATCTCCACACACATTTCACATAAGCAGATTTATGGCACCATTACTTTTTTATTTTTTCACTCAAAAAATATTTACTTGGCTGTGGCCATGGTTTTATTTATACAAATAATGAGTATGTATGTCTTGTTGTGTAGGCCCGCTTTGATCAGCAGTACCAAGAAAATAGAATAAACCAGAATAAAGTTATGTGTCGGAGCTAAAATTTACATTCCACTGACACACTGTCTGACGGCAGCGTAAAACTCCGGAGGCAGACACATCAGTGAAGGAACGGAAGCACAACTGTTCCCCTTTGGAAGTGACACAGTGGTAAACAACTGATGGACAATATTAAACCCAAGGGGAAGAAGCAGAGTATGACAAGTAGATTTATGCATGAGTGAACTCCACCGGGCCATGGCCATCAATTCTGCATCTTCGCCACTGCCTGGAGATGTTTCTCTAACCCCGGCCTCCCGTTGCACGTCACTTCATTTATCCCTGTTCTCTGCTAAGTGCTAATACATTTACATTTTAGTGCTGCTCAGTAATAAAAGAGGTGTGATGAGTGGAGGCCTTTTACCCTCGCTGAAAACAAACATCCAGGACTGAGGAGTCAGCTAGAGCCTGGACCTCCCGACTACTCCCCTCACAGCTTGGCCACTGCCCCACAGTGCAGGTCAACAGTGTTTGCGGTTTGAGTCTCCCATTAATTCATTCAGCTCACATACCCCATTTCTCAATCTTCACTCACAAGAAGCCGCCTCGCGCAGGAGGCCACACCTTTAGTCCAGACCCCATTATTCCTTTAAAAGTGAGTAGAATACATTTGAAACTCACTCAGTAAAAGAAGAGGACAAGCATTCAGACACAGAAATAAAAAGAGGGAACAAACGTTGTTTTAGTGGGTAGGACATGCCAGTTTTCTAGGGGTCTTTCCATTGTCTTCATCAAAGCTGCTTTTTGATGACAAACTTTAAGGTAAAAATGAAAAAGCCTGACAAAATGATTACAGAAGAAAAGAAAGACTACATAAATAAATAAAATGAGCTGTGCATGATTTGATTCCCAAACAAACCACTGATAAAAATAGCAACGCTTTTTTCAAACACAGCCCATTTTGTATCTAAGGAAATTATCTACACTTTTGTGCTGCATCTTTGTCTGATGCACCACTACAATACTGAACTCATGACTAGAGGTATAACCAAGGCCACCAGCCCTGATAAAGATGTTCACCCTGCCAGCTAATGAAAAACAGGTCTACTTTAAGACAAGTGGTTATTGGGTTGTTTGAAATACAGTAGTACAATTCACAGCTTCACAAAGCCCTTTCCTTGGATAGCTGGTAGGGCACATCAATATAGTTGAGGCATTTGGAACAATGAGTCGATAACACTACGTACTGTATATGGAGGAATGAGACCCAGAAATGTCCATTTGTTTTCTTTAATCCATTTCCATTTACTCTGAGGGTCCTGTGTGTGAAATACCGTAGGAGCTCCTCTCGTGCTTTTGCTAAGTGTGACCTTTACATTCTTTGCCTACATGTCAGAGGGAAAGAGCCGAAAATAAAACAGGCCATTACTAAGATGGTGAAGAAACAGTCAACTGTGCATTTACACCTGGGGCACCGGCTGCTGCCACCTGCCGTGAACTGATCCCACACAGTTTCCGAGCCAGTTAATCACACAGTTTCATTGCAGTGAACAGCAGGTCATTTTGGAATGGGAGACCAGAAGAAGAAGGCACAGAGGGGTGCTTCAGTGTTCATGCGAAGGGAAATTGTGCATCTATACAGTTTACCAATAACACTGTTAACAAGTCTGGTACATCATGTGTAACAGTAGTCTATGTCTGGGATTCCCCCTTCTCGATAGCCTCTGTTGGTGCCATGTCCCGCATTGGAAACATGGTTGGCACCTTTATATGAACCAGTGCCATTGGATGGGAAAATGGTATGAATGATGTAATCCTCTCGTAGCGGTTTAGGCTGCAATGGTGGGCAAGCTGCCATGGGTGTCATCTGGAATCCCGGACCTCGAATCTCCAAGATAGTATTGTCCTTTTTTGTGCCAGACTCGATGTAATCATCATAGGTTTTGTTTTTTCTAGAGCTGCTTCTAGTATAATGGTCACGAGAACACAAATGCCCAGTCCTATGGCCATACCAGCAGAAGAAACCGAATATAAGAGCCAAAGATACAATGGCAGTAGCTCCACCAATGATTCCTGCTAAAGGTATATTTGCCATTTGTTGAGACTCTTCTTCCTCCTCTTCCTCCAACGAGCTGAGGTCCGATGTTTCTGCTTTCGCACACACCA
This sequence comes from Perccottus glenii, assembly GCA_024416835.2. NCBI lineage: Eukaryota > Metazoa > Chordata > Actinopteri > Gobiiformes > Odontobutidae > Perccottus > Perccottus glenii. The sequence goes on along the minus strand of CM044561.2, from coordinate 14,474,568 downwards.
GAGCTTCTTCGGAATCTGTAGAAATCCCTCCTTTGCTTTCTGAACTCGCAGGAAGTGGCACCATGCAGATGATGTAACTGGATCGTGGTTGCAGTGCAGTGAGCAGGTACTCGCGTCGGTCCCCTCTCACCAGTGTCTCTGTGATGGAACCCCGGTTATTTTCGTTTCCCAGTCGTAGCCAGCTTAGCCTGAACGATGAACTGGGCTGGGCAACACTCCAGGTGACACGTACGCTGCTGTGTGAAAGAGGCTTCACGTTGAGGGCAAGGCTCTTTCCCACTCCACTGCTGCTGAGTGTGAAGTCCATCGCAGAGTCAGGAAGACCTAGGCCTCTCTTGTTGGAGCGCAGGGTAAATAAAGAGCCCTGTGGAGGGGTTTGGGTGGTGGAGGCATCGATGCCAGTTCGATCTCTGTTTGGTCTGTCTGGTGTCCTGACCACCTCGCACTCCTCCATCTCACTGCCCAGGTCCATCAATGGCATGTCTCTGACCCGGTCTGGCCCATGACAGGTGAGCCCCCTCACAGTGATGGAGTTACCACGGGCTTTTAGCCAGTCAAAGAGCCAGCGCAGGTTACAGCCACAGTGCCAAGGGTTGCCCCGAACCAGCAGCTGACCCAAGCTGTCCAGGTCTTTAAAGAGCCCCCTCGGCAGGGAGGTTAGGTTGTTCCCAGATAGGTCCAGTCTCTGTAGCCTGTGCATGCCATCCAACGACCCACGTGGCATATGAGTCATAGCGTTGTCCTGCAGAGAAAGACGCTGCAGATGGGAGCTGGGGAGGTTGACAGGTGGGGTCTGAAGGGAGTTACGCACCAGGGACAACTCTGTCAAATTGGAGAGACGAGAGAATGTGTCATCTGCAATACGCTGGTTTGCTAAGAGATTCCCATCCAGGACTAGGCATCGAAGTGAGGCTAGGCCTCGGAAAGCATGGGTTGGGATAGTAGAGATTCGGTTGTCATCCAAGCGGAGCTCCTCTAAAGAGGCAGGGAGTCCTGAGGGGATACTGGACAGGTGGTTGCGTGAAAGGAATAGCAGACGCAAACGTGGGTTGTCAGCAAAGGCCTGGTCTTCAATGCTGACTGTGGAGATAGAGTTGTCGTCCAGGTGGAGTTTCTCCAACAAAGGCATCCTGGCCAACGCACTGCGGGGGATAGTGCGTATATTGTTGTCCTGCAGATGCAGCTCACGCACAGATGGGGGCAGGTGAAGTGGGAACTCATCTAGTTCGTTGTCATAGAGGTAGACCACTCGGACAGCGAGGTGGTGCTCCAAGGAGGTGGGCAGGCCTGGGTTGTTGATGTGGTTGTTCTGAAAGTAGAGCACTGAGGCAGTGGGAGGCAGTGATGGGATGGAGCTCAGGCCACGATCATTGCAGTAAATAAAGTCCTCATCACATCTGCAAACAGAGGGACATATGTCTCTGTCTCCAACATATCCTTGTATTGTGGCTCCAGCGAAGTGAAGCACACCAGCCTGCAGCGTCAAGTGCACAAGCAGGAGGAAGAGCAAATCCTGGAGTTTAGCCACACCTGCAGGTGCCATTGTGAAGAAAATAAACTCAATTTCTCTTGTTCAGCTATGATGTTAATCCTTAAATCCTAGCCAAGAGCTGCAATCCTGTGACCTCCACCCTAAAAGACAGAGAAAAAAGAAATAATAGTCACTATTAATGCACAAATACACAAATACAATTCAAAGGTACTAGTAAAAGGTTATTTACACATTTGTTGCTTATTCCATCATGCAAATGAACGCATGGATCAAGCTTTGGAAATAAAAGCCTTGTGACAAATTTCTGCCACTGACTTGTAGCCAAAATAAACAAAAGTGTCTGTTGAGCCAGCAATCATTATGCAGAATTAGGAACAGTAATCCAAGATTATAGTCCTAAAACTGAGTGTCTGAGTGTGGGTAAGAAGAGGCAGTAGACTGATTATTACATTGTAAAAACCTCACTGCGGAAATTAGAATTTAATTCTACATTTGGAATTAAGACTTGGAATAAGTATAAAGTCCTGAGATGACTCTCAAACTCTGAATAATTTAGGAGATCTTGAGAGGCTCCATAACCCCATTAGGAGGTACCAGCAGATGGCTGCATTAGCCAAAGAGAGCTGGAGACACTTGTTAATATCATGAGCAACAGAATGTTTTAATTCAGACCCAACAACTTGAAGCACTGCATTCGGTGCTACAAACCAGGCTCACAACAAAAGTGTTTTCTTATATAACATGTGTCACACAGTAGAATAAAATGTTTGTACTACTGTCACACTATGACTGGCCACAGATTATCTTCCTAAAAATGTCAAAAGGGTAAGTTAGTAATGAAGATAGACAGTAATGTGGAGAAACGTAAATTACTGCAGTTGACACACTGAGTGACAACTTGAGCTCATCTCGACTCTCAGTGACCACAGACATTAGTTAAAGCGTTACGGCCCACACTGCAGCGAGCATATTCAGCCTGTACTATTGATTTCCTCACAAATCCAAGGTGATCTGCCCCAGCCAGTCGGCTCTCATGCAGATTACAGAATTCCCCGGAGCGGAAGCTGGGCAGCATGATAATTAACTAAATGAATGACAACTTTGCAGGAGAATGACTTTGTTGAATCTATATTTGCAAACATTAATCTCTATGTACTTATCCATTACCTCAGTGCATTTAATTGGGAAAAACAAACTTTGTTGACATTTCAGTCATTTTCAAAGTTAAAGAGTAATGGAATTGAATAAAAAACGGTATTACATAGAGTCACAGGCTTTTTGAACTTTTTTTTTTAGTGCTAAGTTTTATGTTTATCAATTAGTAGGTAAAATTTAATTTAATTTAAACCTTAAACCTTTTAAATTTGAAATAGATTACAAAAAGGGGATTGTGTTTAGATGGTAGAGGGTATTACACACAGAAAAATGTGTCAGTTGGACTCAAGGTTGAATGAAAACAATTTACACTTTTGCTTCAACAAAATGTTTCTCGATTATACATCAACCATTGAAACTTTTCTCTGCACTGTATGGCTAGATTTCCAAGCACTCAGACCTTGCCTTACAAGTTCAACACAATGTGCTGCTTTGTAAACATACATAAGTTTGCAACATAAACGTATTATATAAAACTAGAGTTACAGTTTTGTTAATGCTTCCAATTATTACAAGATTTGACTTCCAACATAAGATTTTGTCATTGACAAGTAATTCTTGCAACATGCCAAACACTTTCCAACTCAGTGGTCCAACTGTGCTAGATTTAAAATGAGAGCAACATTTGTGTACAGTGCCCCCAGCTTTTTTCTCTGTAAGTTCAGATGCTTCTCAGTAATCCTTTTACATGCCCATTCCAACTTCAATCCCCTCGCCACACTGGAGTGGTATCAGGGTACTCTATGTGAAAACTGAGAAGTAAAATATTTAGGCGAAGTGGTGCGTATACTGTTGTATGATGGCGCCTGGTGCACTGCTGTGTTGCCACATGTGAGTGGAGATATGATATGACCGATAGTGACGGCATTTTACTAGAAACTCTGGGGGGGGAAAAAAAAACGTGTGAGTGGCTCTAAAGAATGGATGACTTTTGAATCCCAGGAGCTTTGGCAGTGAGTCTCTTCAGCACTGGAGTATTTGGGTCAGCCCTTAAAAACAAGATAGATGTGTTGTGGGACTGAAGTGGTGCAGCGAGCCAGAGGGATTAATAGAGCATATTGAGCTGTGATCCTCTGGATTAAGCAGGTGCTACAAAGAAAAGCAGACAGACATTTTAGCTTCTTGCCTTGTGGTTACTCATTTGGCTGCCTTTATTATATAACATAATGTAAAGGGCACATTGCAGTCCATTGTGTGACTGTCACAGACGCACAATCGCTGTGTGTTTGTGTATCCGTGCATGATCGCAGTTCAAACATTAACCCATATGTGCACAATCTATAGGGCTGCAGTCTGTGATTGAGTCTTCAGTGCTGCCAGCGGTAAACTGTGGATGTGGGGCAATGTGTGAGCCAGACAGCCAGCCGCCTCAGGCAGTGTACAGTACACACAACAACCCCCAGTCTGATACTGGAACCAAGGCTGTATCGATTTACATAGAGGACAGACACACACGGGAAGGGACAGAGTGACAGAAATCAGCTTTAAGCAAAACCCCCTTGAATCCCAGGGACCATTAAGACCTCCACAGAGACACACAGAGACGGGAGAGGCAAGAAAACGGATTTTGGATGACCAAAGGGGGCGGCAGATTTATCAGAAAATCCACTTTACTGATGGCAAAGAAAAGATAATAGTGCTCCTCAGCTTATCTTCCATGGCATGTCCATGGATCATGTTTTAGATGTTCGGATTGGACATGTGGAAAGGATGACACAAAATGGGACCGCAGTGCTGATGACAGAAATAAAATCTGCCATAGAATAAAATATGAGGCCAGCAAAGCACAGCCTATTCATTTGGGTTAATCATAGAGGTTGTTGAAGCAGAGGGAAATGGCTTTTATTTATGTGGGAGCCTGTCTTTGTTGTAATACACTGTAATCTTCACCCTATTTGAATAAAAAATGGTTTTAAATCCTCAAAAGAAATAAATTGCTCTCAATCATAAAAAAGTCTCTTTCACATAAGCGACATCAAAATGATCGCTTGTCATGTAAGAAAAACAAATGCCACAATACAGCCATCAAAGCAAATATGGGTTAAAAAAGGCCATCTATATTCATCACATGACATATTTTCAAACCAAATGAGCTGCGGCTGCTAATAAATTATAATAAATGTTATTTGATGTAGTGACGCATTAACACAGTCCTTTTAAATCTTTTATATAGTGGCTCTTTTTTGAAACATGTCCTGTGCGTTCACAATTGAAGGCGGATTGAATAACATGAGGCGAATAAGTCATGCAGTCACCCTCCGATAACCAACTCCCAATTTTTTTTTCTTGCGTAATGCACCAATTTCCTGGCGCAAAGGAGCGATTAGATTTGCACTCAGCAGTTTCTCTTTTCAGCTGCTGACACAACGACCCAGGATTTGTCACGTATTTAACAATCTGTGTTTCTGTAATAAAATGTTTATTTTATTGCTGTGACTACATGGACATTATAACCTATTTTAGTTCCTATTTTACCAAAAACTTCTCACTGAGAGCTTGAATTATTCTAATATGAGATAAAAAGGAATTTGAAGAAGGTCACTGGAGGCTGAATGTATGAGCAGATGGTCCATGGACTTGGATTTTATGTTTGAAGGCCATAACATTATGACCACTGGAAGGTGAAGGGATTTAATATCCTATTACCATAACAACTATCAGTGGGAGCACGTAAACAATTTGTTCTTGACAGAGCGTGTTTCTTTCCACTGCTTTGTAAAAATTAAAACTGTTGCCACAGAATGTGCCGCTGCAATTATCACAATCTTCCCTTTGAGTAAACAAACAACATCTAAGCTCGACCAAATAACCTGTGTACTATTGATTTATAGGATGTTGGCTGCTTGCACTGAATCTTATTATTCTGTTCTGGATTATTTCCTAGATATGCTTTTGCTCATCTCACTGCCACATGATTCATGGTGCATTTAAGGACTCTGCTTTTGTTTCCTGGTGGAATGCGGCTCAGACTGCCTTCAGCGACTTGTTGTAAAGCTCTACAGTGCCATGACGTGTTTTAGCTGTTCTCAATGGCTCGTACAATAGCAACCAATGTTCAACAATATCTACAGTATTTTACAACAGAAGCCCATATTGTGTTTAGAAATATTAGTATCAGCCTTGCACCTCTGCAAGATATTAACAAATCTTCAAACTTTTAATGTCAGTAGCTCCGTACCATAATGAAGCACAATGTCTGCCACTGGCCTGTACTCACACTAAACTGGGCCTGAACATGGCTGTCCCTTGTAGATGACCTGGCCTTTAATTATAGTTAAGTGTTTTTTTCTTAATACAATGCATGACATCTGTTCATCTATATAACAGAGTATTGTTGACATGAACTAACCTATGAGCAGGACATAAGCGTTATATTGTTTATCTGGTGCTTTGTGCATTTTCCTCATCAAATACACAAGAACTGAATCACTTTTACATAATGTGTATGCTGAGAACGTCTCCTCATGCATACACTCGTGCCATGCTTGGGCCCACATCTTTTCTAACCATGACCAGGAGTGTGCCCTGCTTGAGCACAATTGGGAGCACTCTCTGGTCAAACACGCTTTAGGTACAGAGCAGACGGCCTAGTGTGAGAGTACTTTAGTTGGAGGTAAATGGTCTGCTCTAAATAACCCTATACTGCCAATTGGAGTTACTTGTGGATATTACAAATCACAAAATTATCACTAAGACTATTCTTTGTGCTTTATGTCTGGTGCTTTATATCCATTGGTACAGTTACTATTATAAAGTAAAGTGCTTGTGGAAGATACAGTGCATTTGAAGCCAGTAAATAAACTTTAGAAGTGTCAGTCTTTGTCGGTCTGCATTTTACAGCCTTTGATCAATGCCTCACAGCGTTCTGATTTTATTTGTACTGTTTTTAATGTTGATAGTTTTCCAGTAATGATAGTGCTACATGAAGTAAACCATTCCTTAGATGAGAGTATCTTCCTTCTTTGGAGAAATTGCTCTTGATCATTTTAATAGGACGTATAAAGGCAACTTTATCTTGTGCCTTTAAGTCAAGGAGTCAAGGAGTGTGGTTGTCACGCTCCAGCTAGGACTCTGATTGGATTTTTTTTATTTGTGGGGCAAAGAGGAAGCGGCAGTCAGCTCAGTTAGCTTAATTGTTTCAAGCAGAATTTAGCTCAATACGACAAGTTGGGGGCTTTCGGAGAAAGCTGAGTCACAAGGAAACCCTGTGCTTTCAAGGTAAAAATGAACCTGCGCCCGTGTGACATAAAAGAGGAAAAAGAATAGACAGCATCAGCGGAGAGACGCTCTTTGTCTGCGACACCTTAACAGGCCTGTCAGGTCATGTCTGGCAGCCACAGTGAACAGACAGTACCTCTGCCAAGCAAACAATATCATACATTTATGTGCCTTTCAAAGAAAACGCAATGCTTTAACTTCTTGTCTTTTTACAAGAGCAAGCATTTGTTAAGCCTCAATAATATATTACGCTTTACAGTAAATACCAAAAGTGTAATTGTGTACTGGGTTTGCAAGAGCTTTTGGGTGTAAATAAAGGCTCAATGGATGAAATAAAGAATAAACGTATTGTCTTTAGTGTAACTATTGCAGGTGGATTTTTCAAAAAGCCAAATAATTGCCAATTGAGTCCAAATTGCTACTGGCATACCAAAACCAAAATTATTATCCAGACAAATTTATAACTTAACATTTTACTGGCATCGCTTAGAGAATTTCTAATAAACTTTCTTGTTATTCTGAAAAACAGTGCCTCCGTCTTCCTCCGCTGTCAGACTTTCACGACTTTTGAAAGTGACAGCTGTAATGACTCCAGTGAAAACAACAGCAACTGGCTTTCCACAGAAAATAGATTCTTAAGTGCTGGCAAACAACATGTAGAACATTACATTTTCTATATTGTATTTGTTCTTACAATATATATATGTTTACTGGAAAAAGCATATTTCTATATAAAGTGAGGTTTCTTTTACAGTACATGATAATATCCCATGTTTGAAACTGTTCCATACTTTAACTATACTTTATCAAAGAGTATTGGGCTGAAGTGCCATGATAATTTAGTGGCTACAATTGACATCATAAGAGGAAAAAGTGTTGGGAAATGTCCCTGATGTTCACTGAAGGGGATGAGGCTGGTTTGATCCATTAGAATAATACATTTATATCTCTGTCTTTGATTCCAATGTCACTTTCTCTCAAAGAACTGTTCACTTAAGCTTGTTTTAAACAGTCTGTGCACAAGTACAAAGGTTTGCTTTGCTTTCACTGGCTACAATAATAAATGTTGGCAAGCATCATGCAGTTTAAATCCACTCTGGCCTAATCCAATCTAAATCCAAAGGCAAATTACATCTGCAATGCAACTTAGAGAATTAATTATACAGCCATTAAATTAACCATGAAACTAATATAGACAAACTTGAGGAAAACGATAAAACTGTACGGTGTATGCGAGGAGCTTTTACCTCATAATGGAGTGAACACTTTGCTGGTGATGCATCGCTGTAGTTAGTAGGTACTGGCTTTTGTTGCTCTTTTACCATAAGACAAATGTCAGTGGATAAATAGAGGCCGCCTCCAGGGCTCAGAAAAGATCCTGTGCACTGTTCGGATTATGATTTCTCTATGTGTGGGTTTGTGCGGCATCAAATATCAGCTGTAGGAGTGCTCACATCTTAGACACAAGTTGCTTTCACAGTCCCCAGACACAGTTTTTCCAAACTTAATATCAATCCTACTCTTAAGGGCCAGACCGAAACAAAATCTAAAATACAAAATCTAAACTGTAATATCGCCTTTCAAATATTTAACTCCTATTTAACTCTTATTGTAGAAAAATCTAACTTAAGAAGCTCAACTGAAGCCTGCCCCTGAGAACCACAATGTTTAAGCTTCAGAATTGAAATATAAATCCAGGCGGTATAGTGCCATACGATAGAGTCCCCTATGTTTTTAATGTATTTGGTTTAATGGCTATAGGTTTTTAGAGCAAACATTGTTGATTGCACTGTTTGGTCTCTCACCTAAAAGGAGAAAATGAGTGGGTAATCAAGCTTAATGCTCATCATTTAGCTGTTGATAAGTGTTAGTTTGTGGCGTAATAGCTCAATTGATCTCTTCTTAAACTATAGCCAACAAATGAGAACAAGGTTCAGTGAATGTGATTATCTTCTTAAGTCCATACCATTTATTTGTTATTTTTAAACAAATATATCCAGCCTATTTCCTCATGGACATGTATCTGTATCTTGGTCATCAATCATATTGGTCATCCCTCACAGAAAAGGTCTTTCCAGAAAGAGGGTCATAAAAAAACAAGCGTGATTGACAGCTGTAATGACCAATCACTGTCAAGGCTTACGTCCCACATGACCCTAGTGTAGCAGCTCAGCGGCAGTGTGTGTCCTGTCAGACTGGCAGCAACTGTCGCCTCAGAAACTATACAGAACACACTGAACATTTCAGTTCATTTTACTTCATTTTAGTATCCCATTTTTTAGTACCACAACATTTTGGGATGTTGTACACTAAAACTAAAACTGACTGGAACATGGAAAACGAACACGGATAAGTGAGTAGTGCCCAGTATGTGATAAACCTGACACCTGTAATTATATTTATGGCACACACTCACCTTTTATAGTAATAACCATCTGTATATTTATATTCATTGTACATATTACCTGTAAATCCTGTACATCTCCATATCCTGCATGCAACCATTGTATATATCCTGCACTTTGCTGCCATTGCACTTCTGTTTTCTCATCCTGAAAGTCCGCTCCAAGGTCCACACTAGGAACTCATAAATTGTTAGGTTCTGTAATTATTTCTTTCACACTTTTGAAAAGCGGACTATTGGACACTGTGTTCATAACAACAGGTGCGTGCCTCCTCTAGACAGCTTTTACTGTGGTTATTATCCTTTATTTAACCAGGTAAAAACTCATTGAGATTAAAAATCTCTTTTCCAAGAGTGACCTGGCCAAGACGACAGCAATTGTAGTGATTGTGTTGTCTCATTAGTGGCTCATACTCAGACTGGAGTAGGTAGGGCCTATAGAGAATTAATACAAACCTGAAACTTCAAGTGCGCTGTTTAAGATTTAAATTTGATTAAATTAAAATTTTCAAATTTGCTGTTTAAAATTTAAAACACATGAAGAATGAAATTATTTGTGTGTTTAATTGGCCGTCACTTCCCGCATGTAACCCAAAAGTCTGAACTATCGTCAAATGTGCTTTCACACTACAAACAAACCGGACCGTAGTGCAATTTGGTCCGGACCTAGACCACTTTTTGCTGGACCAGAGAGCAGATGTTTGGTCCAAACCATGGTCCACTGGAGATCTCACACCTGAAGATTTGGTTTGAACAAAAACGGAAAGTCCGGAAAGTCAGGATCCAAACAGTGCAAGTGTGAAAGTGTCCTAAGTCATGTCTGAACTTTAGGATATGATACGCTGAGAAGGTATTCTTTCTTGAGTAGCTGTTTTCAGGCACATGAATAAAGTTAAAAACAATGGCTCAAATGAACAGTTTCATTAAAAGAATACTTACTTTTTGAAGGGGGGCTGCCAGGAACGAAGGTACAGCAGCACCATTTGCTCTTTTCGCCACAAACGGTGACTTGTCTGCGTGCAAACCGACTTCAGCAGTGGAGGACCAGCCCTCGGTTTGATCAGGAACAACTGTGTGTGGTGTCCACTCTTATGTCCTGCTCTGTTGTTGATTAGATGTCACCACTGACCCACTGATGATCTCTGTAGGAAATAAACACAGACAAATCAGAAGGTTTTTGGCTCATGGTGTCATTCAAATGTCAGCTCTGTGATGAGACTGTAATGCGCCACAGATCTGTCCTAATGATTCTGCTTTTATTGCTCATCTTAATCTGCCTCCCGGGTGAAAGGACCTACTGATTAAACTGACGTGATTTACAAACTTGACTCCAATCACTCCAAATAAATCAGACATGAGTTTTCAATGACCTGGGCTTCCATTTAATCATCGCCACGAAAAGCAAACTTGCTGTTTAAGAGGTTTAAGTCCAATTAGAAAAATAAAAGTTAGCAAACTTACAAAACCTATTACTTATCCCCAAATTTTTCTGCATAATTTGTCTTTTCTGCAAGGTTTGATGACTGTGAAGGTCAAGTCATGTTACAAAGACTACATCTAACAAATAATGACGTTAAAAGTTTTCCACTGAGTGTCCTCAGTCCTTTCATCTCAGTAAGCCTTTCTTTTTTTCTGTGCCCCAACCTGCTCTCTGCTCGCTATTACAGGATTTTGCCACTCTCTTGTGGAACAGAAAATGGTAAATGACATCTGATGCCCCGGCATACCAAACTGCATCCAACCATCTCTCTCTCCAAGTCGTTAAGCTTTTGCCAGCAGCCTTCTTGAGCTGATCGTGCCGAAGCTGATCAGGTCCCATTCTCACAACTAACATCGACTGCTCCGTGACACGAGACAGCGCGCCATCTTCCTCTGAGTCAGATCACATTTCGACTCTTGTCAAGACTCCCAAACATCATCTGATCGGGCATCCAAAACCTGCTATTGCATCTTTTACACATTCCACATAGTATAAAACATATTTGTCCCATTGAGCCCCAACACAAACAAATGCAGCAGTTGCTCGCTATTTACACGTTTCTCAGACAATGTGACCAGACTATTATTTAACACCAGTGTACCATTAGCTCTTAGCTAATTATTAAACATGGTGTATTCCAGTGGGCTAAATGGAATCATGTGCAGGAGGAGCATTCAGAATACAACAGCTACAAAATAAAGTATATTACAGAATGGAAGGTAAAATAAAGTAAAGGTTTATCAGCAAAACAAAGGGGCTCCAATTATTAATTTGGCAATAAATCCAAAGTGGATCCAGTAAATGTTGGTTCTTGCGCTCTAATTTTTTTTTTCTTTCATTATAGATTGTGTATAGCACTCAAAATGTTAAAGTCAAAACATAATTGAACGGCTTGAGGTGGCAGGAGATTGTGTATTAGTATTCTCAGAGGAATATGGAGTTTTTAAATCTAGGAGCAAGAATAAAATAAATTAGGTTACATTACAAGAAAGCAGACTGAATACACTCTCAACCATATATGGACAATGGCATCGCTGTAAAGGTAGATAAATCAAATATGTGACTGGAGTTTAGTGACTTTTCATGAAGAGTAGCTAGGTCAAGCGTTCTAACTGACTGGTAATCATGTGATGACCTTGTCCTGTCTGATGATACGACAGGGACAAACCTCTTCTCCCCTCTCTGTTAAACCTCCTGACTTTGTCGCCACATCCCATAATTTTCCCTTTCGCAGCCATGACACTTAAACTGACCTTTCGATTCTCGGCTATGACACACCGGTTGGGTTGCATATCTCCAATTTTCTGAGCTGAAATATCCAATTGGAGCGGTGCCAAACAGCTCCTGGTTGACCTTGCCAAGGCCGAGTCACTGATGCACCTCAGAGTGATGCCTTTAACACGTGCCGTCCATCAGCACTGTCAGCCGCTCCCACCCAGATGCCCACTGTGATCTCCAACAAACAGCTGCTACAGCTCCTTCAGCACATTTGCTAAAGCTTAAATGTGCTGAATAAGACCTAGTTGATTTTACACAGTGTCTTTGCCTTCCATCTGGACCACCAGAGCTCCGATCTGGATCAGCAACCTGGACATAACTGCAACAAAACTAAGTGACAGCAGGCTTTCTATGGAGCACTTTTAAATAATTCCCTTTGGTATTCAGGCGTTTTAACGCTAAACTAGCATGACAACCAAAGTATCTATAAATCTACAGAGAGAATCTATTTACAAAGTATAAATTACAAGATGAAAACTTGTCTAAAGCCCACAGGAAAATAGAGTTGTTGAAAAGATAGTGCAATATTAAATCTTTTCTAGTTACGACCAACATCAGATGATCACAGCATTAAATTGGTCTGTTGGTCAGATTACAGGTTTAGGGACATTGCAGAAATGGCTGGACCCCAATTCCATTTCCAAAAAGCTGCAGGGGCAAGTGGCTTGTGGTAATTTATTTGAACATTTAGGATACCCATTTTCACAATGTGAATACAACGAGGAATCAAACAAAAGAGTTTTTCTTCTTTTCAGTCTGAATGCATCTGGATTAAAATGCTTCTACAGTCAACTTATCTGAACACACTGATATTGTATCTATTGTCAAACACCTTGTTTAAAATCAAATAATTTTGCTGCTATTATAGCCTCCTTTGTTCAGAAAACAGTTGTGGTTGATTGTTAAAGAGGTTTAAATGCAGATCTGTTGCAGATTTCGAAATAAACAAAGCTCAAATCATTTTGACTCGAATGGTTTATAGCAACATAAATCCCTCTGGACGAAAACCTTGCCCTGAATCCTTTAATAATTAAGACAGTTTTCATTACACTATCATACCAAGGAGTAATATATCAATAATATATCTTTTCATGACACAGCTAGTACCCTCTAGCATTTTAAGTTATTGTTAGCTGTCCGGGTTATCCTACACACTTTCTGATTTCAAGGCTTCTTCACCAAAGAGAGGTGGCCGGCTCTACAGCGCCTCCTGGAAAAGTGAAAATACATTACGTAAATGGATAGTGAAAGTATTTTATTTTTTTCTAGAAAATACGTTTAACACATCAACAATGGACACAAGACAAATAAATTTTACATTATCAATGCTACACATGACTATTTTCTTTTGATTATGTTGAGCACGTGATTGTCCAGAACCATGTTCTGTCTCTAAAACTATTTTCTTTTTTATTTATGATTTTTTTAACACATTAGATGTAATTGAATCATGTCTGTGCTATTTTGTGGTTCTGAGATGCCATTTAATATAATTGTTGCTTAGAGAATGTATTATTCAGTCACCAGAGCACAAGAGGTTACGCTTTGACAATAGATGATGTGGTTTAGCATTCTGACTAGCATTTTTCATTGTCTGCAATATCACTGCAGTCTTTTCTCCAAACAGATTCTTTGTCCAGTCCCTTCACATTAACTTTGTTTTTAGTATGTAGTCTGCATGTCCAGCTGTCCACTTGCCTAATGCCTTATTGTATGCCTGAGGATTTCAATCTGTTTGGGTGAGTAGGAATTGTATTGTTTATACCCCGATGTGATTTAATATTGATTGTGTTATAGACAGCCGAGGTGCAGAACCTGACACTGCAATGATTGGACACACACTAGCTTACTCCTCTGGCACACGGATCCACTGCGATGTGATCGGACTTTCAACGCTGCGGCACATAATGTCTATTCACTGACAGCGAGCTGCTGGGAGCGGCCAGCGCTCGCATGACTGAGATGACAGATATTGAGACTTGACGCGCTGAGGGAGAGGATTTTGCATGAACGCTTAGCTCGGGCCTTTCTTTCCCATTGTCCTCGACTTGTTCTCTCTTTTGCCTATTCAACACTCGGCCGTTACACTTCCGCTCCTTTAAAGCCCATCTCAGTGACAACTGAAAGAGCGATTCTCTTCCCTCGTTAACAGAGAAGCGTATCAGTCCTAATAAGAAAGCTTTTATACGGTTAATTAAAAGACACCATAATGCAGTATGTAATGCTCAATTTACTATCTCATTCTCCCCACCATCCTCTTTAATTTCAATCTGAATCAATCTGTCTGACTCTCTTCTTTGGCCTAAAACATGTACTGTCTGATTTGTCCAGCTCCATTTTAAACATTTTTCTAAATGGCCATTTATTTCAGGAAAACAGATAAAGAAAAAAAAATAGTTTGTACGGGAAATCATCAAAGCAGAAGTATATTTTATATATTTGATGCTAAAAAGAACAACAGGAAATAGGTGGCAGCATTTGAAAACCAAACATTTGAAGGGATTAAGGAGCTAGGAACCAGCCAATGAAAGTACTGTAAACAGGGAGGGAATATAGAGAGGAGAGGAGCTGTGAGAGCAGAGCGGGATGGCGCTGTAGTGAAATGGGTTGAGTAAACAGAGCAAAGGGAAGAGTTGGGAGAAACAAACAAACAAAGGGCCTCCATGGAGGAGCAGCCAAATGAGAGGGCTGTTTAAAGGTCTGTACGTTTGAACGTTCATTAGAAGTTATCCACTCCTGAACTGTCCACTGATGAATTGTTTCTCTAACCATAAAGCTGCGTATGTATCCCCCAGAGACAGAAGCCGGCCACTAAATCTGTCATCAATGCTTTGCATGCTCTCCGCCTTTTGACAGTAATTAGCCAGGCAAATATGATTGGCTGTTCAGGGCTGTGATTAAAAATAGACTTTATTCGAGTTATAATACAACGATTTGAATTGACATTTTAAGCCAATTACTTTATAATAATGCCACAGTTAATATGTTTTTATTAACTATTTATCCCACTGTTACTTATTAAATACTCCTTTGAAATGTCAAAAAGTAGTCAAATGTCATTTATTTTAGCCCAAGCTAAAAGTAACAGATTGGACTGGTTATAGGCTGAGGATTCAAACTTAGCTACTCCCCTGAACAGGAACAAGTATTATAGCATTAGCATGTCATAGTGAGCCAATGGCATCAGGTATTAAACTTTGCTCAACTTACAACACTGTATTTAGGACCTGTCGCTACAGTACAGTCAAATATATGCTTTTTTTTGTTTTACAGTTTACTCACACAATTCAATTCCTGGATTAAAAGCACTGTCTAAGTTTGCTTATAGTTACAAATACAATGTGTTTCCAGAAGGGTTTCATAACATGGCCTTACGTTTTCACCTGCAGGTTGTTTCCACACACAAACACACACACACACACACACACACACACACACACACACACACACACACACACTCGTACACACACACACACACACACACACACACACACACACACACGCACACACACACACACACACACATACACACACAGACACACACACACACACACACGCACACACACACACACACACCTGGTTTTGTGGTTTTGTGATATACTGAAGTTGACATTCATGGCCTTATATGCGTCCCATTTAGAGGCACACGACTTGTGCATTTTATTGTGTGTTGTGCATGTTGGAGATGCGTGCACATCGACTGCACTGAGGCCATTTAATGACACAAAGCGGTGACAAATTACAGAGTTGCAGGCCGAAATGGTTCATGGCCTCGGCTTGAGACTGATAAATTCTGCCTGGCGAGCTCCACTAATCACTGCGGTCTGTCAGTGACACGCCCCTCTTCCTCAGAGATGCTTGTGATGTCAGGGCAGCGACCGGACACACCATCACACACGAGCGAGGACACACCCTTTCAACTCGCACGCTGTTAGTCTCTTTTTGCATTCATACGCTGATTGCTGAATGGGTCACAATCAGTAGATAGTCCCTGCTATTCTTCCCGGTAACAGAACAAAAAAAGCTTTTCTTCTGCCCCCTGAGCGCTTGGGACTGAAAATGCACACGGCAGCATAAAAATTTCCATATCTATCATTCTTAATCGTTTCTCTATAGCAACCTGAATCACACACACATTAGTTTGTATTTGTAATTGATGCAATGACTGGAAATAAACAGCAATTTAAGTGCTGGATACCTCACTGCTCTCCCTTTCTGTTCCTACTCCCGCCTCCTCCATGTTTCCACTTTGTCCGCTCACACATTGTAGATTGTCTCACAACTGAACAAGGTGGAAAAGGGGACAAGGTCAACACGCTGGTCAAAAACAAGGGGAGAGGAAATTAGACAGGATAAGAATAGACAGGGGAGAAAAAACAAAGCCTAATCTCAACAGATGAGTCACATCGAGATGGCTGCACTAACGACAAATTTAGAGCCCAGTGCAAAGCCAGCAGAGCATATTAACACCATTTTTTAACTATGTTCTGTTCTAAACCACTGCATTACTTGTTTATTTGTGTAGTTCAAAAGGACAAAACACACCACATGCCTCACTGAACTTGCACTTCACTGAGCCTTTACTATATTCTCTGCTTTAAAAAGTCTTGCGTGATGGGTTGCCCTGGCTCGAACATTCAGCCGAGTGGACAGTGTTCCAACCACTCCTGCCCCGAGCAAGCTCGGACCAAAAGAAGACCGAAATAGCCCCATCTGATTCAACTGGCCGTGTCAACCTGAACAAGCAACAACAGGAGGACAGGACTGTCTACATACATCTCCTGTGTTTTCACTGTAATCTGCCATTTAAGAGATGGATGTGATAGGTCTGTATCCTGACTTTTACTTTTATTTTCTAACAGTACAAGAAAACCAAGACTGAGATGACAAGCTGATCACAAAAACGCCTTGTCATGGTCTAAGTTCTTAAGACACAAAAACTACTACTAAAAATGAAATTAGCATTATGTTGTTTGTTTTGACAGACAGTCAGTGGTAGTCGGGCTTACACATGAGAACACCTGATCTCTTTGTCTAAAGTCCACTGGTTTAGAGCAAAAGAACTCAAAGTAGTGACACAGTAATAAAAAACAAACACCTCTACATCTATTCATTTTAGTTGTACTTGCTGACACTTACGTTTTCATTCCTGGTCCTGGACATTTTAATAAAGCTGTGGGGATGGAAATAAGGCGTTAAACACATCTCTTATGCAATATATGCTCCATACTCTGGTGGCAACTTTGGACATCCATATGCTGACCTCTAACAGCACTAATTATTAAAGCACTACATGTCAGAGTGTGTTCCTGCTTACACACATCTGTGCAGCTACATTAATAGTATCCTACAATGTCCTGTTAGCATCAGCTGGGAACAGTCATGCTGCATGAATATTAAAAGGTTACAGTCAGCTGTGTGTGCTAGTGAGTTAATAATGAACGAGCGCTAATAATTTAATGGGCCTGCGTGTTGACATGTCCCGTGGGCTGCCATACTGTCTATACGAGAGGTAATAGGAAAAGAGAGTCAAGCATAAAATGATACGGCACTAGCTGACAAATGGAAAGCGGCACAAACCAAGAGAATGATAAGAACTCTGGCTCTTTGTTTTCATGATGAAGAGCACCTCAGGGACACACTCCCCACAGCTGTCACTCATTCAACAAAACTCCATTCATCAACATATTCAAATGTATGAATACCCAATCTATAATGAGATTCTCATATGAAAAATGTACACTATTTCTGACTAAAACAACTCAACTGTAGTCACCATTTAAAGTAAGGCCCCTGTTCTTCTTGCCTTAAGTTTTTTGAAGTCGAACTGCCGTGTGTTTGCGTCTTGCAGCTATTTGTTGCGACAGGTGTGAACACAGCAATCCCGCTCGGACACAGAGCACAAACAACACAGAAAGATCCCATTTCCGTTGCCTGTTCCTCATGTTACACATCTGTTTGAGCGTTAATGACATAATCTCGTGGCCTTGTCTTCTGCTGTGGTTTAATGGCACCTCCGCGGAGAATTAGCGTCACCAACTGCTCATATCACACACTGCTCATTCTCAACTGACCACATTTGGATGACCATCTGTTAACGTCATAGACTCATTTGCAAAGTCAAACTTCAACAGAATAACTTGAGTTACTCTATGATACAAAAGCATGATTTTGGAAGTATGTGTTTTAACATTGAGCAATATTCTGTCCATGAGGCCAGTGACTCCAGCTGATCTACAAATATGGTTTCCACAAATGCTTTTTTTTTTGTCTTTTGTAGTGTTCTTTGTATCAAATTTTAAAACAAACACTATGAAACTTTATACTATATATAACAAATTAAAATATGTATTCTTATGTGTAGAGTTATTACAACAGAGTAATGCTTTTCCACTTCATGTGATATTGAAAGACTATTGATTTTAACCACAGTAAATCACATTTACTTCTACCTATTACTAAATACTGAAACATAACAGCCTATATTATTTTAACATTATAAAATGGTATCAAAAATAGCTTTGTACAGAGACACTGACCACAGCACTGCAGCTCAGTCATTTTTCCAGAACTGATGACATTTCCTCTCCACTGGGTAAAATATAGCCGCCCTCGTCGAAACTGCAAGACATTGACTGTATTCAACCTTTCGACCTAAACATGAAGGCGTTTCACAGAACTAAAGCCAACATATTTTTAGCTATTGAAAGCCAGCTCTTATTACATTCCCAGTATATATCCAACTGTCTAAACCTGAGGGTAGCTCTTTTAATACGGTGGTGCATCGTAATAAGAATTTACTTTTCCCCACTCCCTTTGTGTTTCTGAGCTTCCGCTTTATTCTTGGCACTCCTATGAAATCTATAACAGCTTTTTGCCACCCCTCCTGATGTGCATGCTCAGTCTCCCTTGAAAGACTTCGCTCCTTGATAGCAGCATTATCATCACAACCTCCCGACAAACAAACCCCCACTCAAAGCACACACTGATACTCACACTGCAGAGCCTCTACCTCATTGACCACAGTATAATACTTCATTAGCTATATGGCAGATTTTACCCTTCTAAGTGAGATTAGCTCCCTTTGTCTCCCTTCTGCTCTCTATCATAAACCTTCCTTCTGGTCGCAAAGCCAATAACTTCAATGTCAAGAATTATTTAGTTTTTTTTATGTTTTCCTGGCATTTTGTTTTAATCTGCAATCTATCCCTTTATTCTCCCAGAGTGTTTGCTGGAATTGATCCATAACCATGTGACCACCGAAGAGCGAGACTGTAAAAAAGCATATGAGGGACTAACAAAGGGGGTCAAAAGATACAGTTTTATTGGCACAAAACCATTTAAAGGAAAGAGAGGGCTAATAAAGTGGGGCGTCAGCCATTATGTCTTTGAAGCTCAATGTACAGTGGTGGAAAACAGTTTTACACAATCATAAAATATTTGTGGAAAAATCTTTTTGGGGTTTCAAAACTTGTGGATGCATTAAACAGACACAAACAAATACAAATTATATTTTTTGTTTATTGTTTACAAGAAAAACTTACAAAACTAAATTCTTGACAGTTTCAATATGTCAGTTCTCAACATTGTCGTTTTCAAAATCAATAAATAACATAGAAAATGGGTGCTCATTTTCTACTGGTTTACAAATTGAAAATTTCCGCCAGAAGCTTGACATTGCAAATGACAGTGGCCTGAACTGATGGTTCAAGGTGAAGACATTTTGTCTCTAATTCTAAGAGATTAAGTCTCTTGGAATTAGAGACGAAACGTCTTCACCTTGAAAACTGAGTCCAGATGATTTTACTTCAACCTTTTTTTCAAGATGTCCTGGACTGAGAACCTTCACAGTCACCATATCTGAATATTTTAAAGTTATGTAGAGTTCAGCTGTCAGTTAGTGTTGTCGGCTTCAACATTAGTCCAACATACTTGAACTAACATAGCAACACTATGAGGGAGCAGTGGCCAAGTGGTAGAGCAGTCACCCTTCAACTGGAAGGTAGGTGGTTCGATTCCCACTCTACTCACAGTGTATACTGTCGTTGTGTCCTTGGGCAAGACACTTAACCCCCCTTGCCTCCAGTGGTGTTCCAGCTGTAACACTGGTGATTAGAAGCTTAATGTAAGTCACTTTGGATAAAAGCGTCAGCTAAATGAAATTGTAAATGTAACTTTTAGCCACTAGGGGCGCAGATCCCTCTACAGACTGTCTGGGTTGTTTGTTTTTGAGCGAAAATTATCTGAAACCAGCAAGTTTGGAAAAGAAAAATATATCTTCTGAAATGGTAGGGTCATTCTGTACAAAAAAACCTCTGCTAGGGTCCTGTGCCTATTTCTGCTCCTTGTCTTTGCACTGCTAAACCTGTCTAGTCAGGAGAGGGCTGCTCGTCCCGGTGGCATGGAATTATAAATCATTTATATCAGAGTTCTCTGTCCAGCTGAAGGTACTGTGTCAGCGAAATAGGTATGATTCTACCAATTGGGTGTCTAAGAATCCTTAAATCACATGAATGAAATTTAAAATTATGCGATGCTACTACAGTAGCTAAAATGCATATAATGGTTTCTCTGAGCCAAACTGAAACAAAAAATTACAGCTGCATTTGGATTGTATACATTGTAAGTACTAAAAATAGATTCAAACTCCTTTTTGCTCTCTTGTCCATCAAACATTGTATGTTTTCATCTTAAAATTATGATCTTTAAACAGCAAATAGTGTATTAATGGTCTTCCATTGAAGAAAAACAGATAAAGACACTGAGATGAGAAATGGAAACGGTGATAACACTTTCAGCGTTTAATTTATTTGTCAGTGGTTGGCACAAAGGAGTGTTATGCAATTTCCTGAAAAGCTCATCACTCTCACGTTTTCATATTTCATACAAGCCTCAGCACAGACAGCATTAGCAACACAAAACAGCTTAAGGCACTCGCGTTAAAAGGGCAGCCATTTTTCTTTTCTGCACAAGTTAAAAAATTCAGGAGGCAGGGCCAAGGCCACAGAGCTCCATTTGAAACCTTCAGAGAAATTTTCAGCGCAATTGATCACTGCACTTCATTTCACAGAGCACAAAGCCGGAGGAGCGGCGGGTGGCAGTGGAAGGGGAGGGAAATCAGGATCAGTAAACCTGTCCATCTGGACCCTGTGTGTGTGGGCTGGTGATCATTACTGCACCTTAGCATGGCGTTTGTGATCTCACCGATGGGAGAGCTGCTTTTCTGATAGTTGTAATGGAAGTTTTTTTATTTATTATTTGGCAAAATATTAATGGGTGCTGCTCAATGAAATTACAGTCACCCTGAGTGACACACGTGAAAAATATAATTTTCACCTGCTTCACTGACCATCATCACATGGTTTCTGTGATTGTCTTACTTTGAGTGTTCCCACTGAAAAAAACAAGAATGTACCTTAAGCAGTTGTCTGGCATTTCTGCAAACACACAGTAAATGTTTGAACGGACATCACAAATTTTGTACATAAAGTACTACATGATCTAGTAAATGGAATAATTCTGAGATGTAAGATATGTGTAAAATAAGCTATTAAACACATTCTTGGCTTTTTTACAGTTGCTCTGGTCTCCCTAGCAACAACTACCTGAAGAATGTGGCGATCATCTCCCCTTAAAGCCAGGAATAAAGATGATAATGAAGAGTTGTGAACTGAGCAGGAGCTCCATTGAAGAGGTATGCAGCTTTGTTGTATGCAAAGAAAAAAGCTGTAAGATGCCACAAAAGCCAAGTCTATTGCTGTGGCCTTTACAGATCCATGATATAAAAGTCAAGATTTAATAATTTATTTTAATCCCTGCACTAACACAGGTAAACATGTGATTTTTTTTTGTCCATCCAGTTAACTCATTAGTTTGATGTGAAACGTGCCAACTTTTCTCATTTCTTTCACAAAATCTTAGTTTTCCTACTGGTTGTCATCATCGGTGGGGGAATTATAGATTATCAGTAAAATTCACAGCTTCAGAAGTTGGCCTGCTGGTGACCATTAGCCACAGTCAAATAAATGTCCGGCACATTGTCAGTGAAACACCAACAACAACATTTTGCTGAATTTTCTGTTATTTATCTCTATATTTGGGACCTACTGTGTGTTTGGATCTAACCGTTTAATGGCAGCGCTGTGCCTCAGAGCTTTCTGTGAATGTTGGTGAATAATTCATTTAAACATGATTGAGCGGCAGATTGAATTACATGACTGATTGATCAGTGGCTCGTAAAAAGGAATCCCAATGACCACTGAAACCTTAGTGGGACTTAAATGGCCGAGGGGGTGGAGCATTGTCTGAGGGGCCATGATGTCAGTCACTGAGCACTTGTAAATTCACCCTTGCAGTTATGGCTTTGGGTTCATCCATCCATCCATTTTCTACTGATTATCCGGGGCCGGGTCGCGGGGGCAGCAGTCTAAGCAGAGACGCCCAGGCTTCCCTCTCCCCAGACACTTCCTCCAGCTCTTCTGGAGGGATACCGAGGCGTTCCCAGGCCAGCCGAGAGACATAGTTCCTCCAGCGTGTCCGAGGTCTTCCCCGGGATCTCCTCCTGGTGGGACATGCCCAGAACACCTCCCTAGGGAAGCGTCCAGGAGGCATCTGAAACAGATGCCCGAGCCACCTCAGCTGGCTCCTCTCGATGTGGAGGAGCAGCCGTCTGTCAATCTCACATTTCCTCCTTCCCTCACTCGTGAACAAGACCCCAAGATACTTGAACTCCTCCACTTGAGGCAGGAGCTCTCTACCAACCTGAAGGGGACAAGCCACCCTTTTCCGACTGACTCATCCCGGCCGCTTCACACTCGGCTGCAAACCGTCCCAGTGCACACTGAAGGTCCTGGCTTGATGGAGCCAACAGGACAACATCATCTGCAAAAAGCAAAGACATGATCCTGTGGTCCCCAAACCAGACTCCCCCCGGCCCTGGCTGCACCTAGAAATCCTGTCCATAAAGATAATGAACAGGACCGGTGACAAAGGGCAGCCCTGCCGGAGTCCAACATGCACTGGGAACAGGTCTGACTTACTGCCGGCAATGCGAACCAAGCTCCTGCTCCGGTCGTACAGGGACCGGACAGCCCTTTGCAAAGGGCCCCGGACCCCATACGCCCAGAGCACCCCCCACAGGGCGCCACGAGGGACTGAATCCGAGGTTCAACTATAGGCCGCATTCTCCTCTCCAGTACCCTGGCATAGACTTTCCCGGGGAGGCTTTGGGTTCAAATTGTGAAAATAGTCAAGAACAAAGAAATGAAGGGACTTAAGATCATACCCAGTCCTGACAAAAATATGGTTAAATACATACAGCTTTTATAAGGCAAGAAAACTTTCAAAACAGTTGTTAATGGGGCACCCATCGCTATAAGTAAAAGTTACAAATATACAGTGGCAAGAAAAAGTATGTGAACCTTTTGGAATTTCATGGTTTTCTGAATAAATTTGTCTTAAAATGTGATCTGATCTTCATCTAAGTCAAGGGTATTAACAAACATAATGTGTCCACAAATAATTACACATGATCTTTCATGTCTTTATTGAGAACAACCAAAAAACCTCATAGTGTTTGTGGAAAAAATATGTGTTAACACTTGAGTTAATGACCTCAAAAAAGCTAATTGGAGTCGGGTTTTAGCACACCTTGTTAAGTTAATACTGAGGTGTGGACTAAAGCTACTCTGACTGATTAAAAAACCCTCAAACCTTTGGAGTTTGCTCTGCACCAGAAGAACAAGCCTCGCCAAAAAGAGCTTTCAGAGGAGCTAGGATCAAGAACTGTTGCTTTACAAAAAGCTGGAACGGGTTACAAAGTTATTTCAAAGAATTCCAGTCTACAGTTAGACAAACATCTACAAATGGACATGTTTTTATAATTGAATTACTCGACTTTAGCCCTTCACCAAACACACTCACACATTCATACACCAGTGCCACGGACAGTTGACACTGAAGTTTAACTGAGACCAAATTCAAAGTGAAAAGAAAAATCCTTTACCTTCTCAAATATTATTTCATTAGAGGAAACTTTAAGTAGCCTATAGAGTAGCAACACACTATTTTCAGAGAAGTACAGTGACCTTTCACCTTTTATCAATCTAAAATCTGTTTTTTAAGTCACTTCTTTGACGTTGACCTTAACGTGACCCTAACTTAAATCTAATTGAAGGGACCATTTATGGCAGATGTAATGTGCTCGATGTAAATAGCCTTAAGCTGTATATAAAGCATTTACAAGTGGACACATGTGAGGTCACAGTGACATTGACCTCTGACCTCTAATCAGTCTTATATAATTAAATGAGCCCAAGCAAACGTTTTCTTCCGGATTTCCTGCACGCTTGTTTCTGTCTTGGACTTTGATTCTACCTTGGTCTGCCTCATCTCATCAATGCACAACAACAAATCTTGTATCCATGCTTTTTCATTAGTGACCGTCTTGCTTTATCCCCCCAAGGTTATGTCTGAGCCTTGTTCTTTTCGATTTCCCTTCTCGCATTATGAATTCTCTGTATTAGTGTGTCGCATGAAGGCTCTGACTGTCACTGTCTGTCGGATGTTTAATCCCAGATTACACATAAGATATTGACTGTGTCCTCATGACACGGACAGCACACATTTTGTTTTGCTTCACTCTCTGTAATTTTGTGTCTAGTAATTGCTTTCTTTACCATCTGACCTCTTCACCTCCATAAATTGCGGTAAAATTCAGCAATCCGGCTCCCACAAGCACTAATCAGATCTTGGGTTTTCAATGCTGCTGTTCAGTCTTTGTCAATCCAAGAATCTGACCCAAGTGTCACATCCTGTTTGGAAAAAAATTTGTCTCCCAGTAGGGCCAGCGAGGAATAAAAAAGTAAGAATTATTACCGAAAGCGCAGTGACGCAGCTGCTCCTCCAACAGCATTCATCAGTCTGAATTAGGCTAAAGGAGCACATTTATATAGGGTATTCGAGGGAAGCGGGATGACACCAGCGCTTTGTATAAAAGGTGCTCTTTGCATACTGCGGAGTCATTACATTGAATGTCTTCCTTTCACTCTGCACTAAAGCTTGTGAAAGTCAAAGTGCACAGCCTTCTTTTACAGGGAGAGAGCTGTTGGGATATTTTTAAAGCAAGGTGAAGTTGAAGACATGACCACAAAACAAAGCCTAATTAATGCTTTGCTCCAAGATGTAAAGAAACACATTTTGAAAACCACAAAGAAGAAACTAAACCCAAAATGCACCACAGTTATCAGGCACCAGCAATGGGAATATAATTAATGAGAATAATAACTCTATTGTTAGAAATACAACATGTAAACTGAGCCATACACTGCTGCCCTAAAAAATGCCAAATCAATCTCTGTAACCTCCAAAAGGAAAAATATGTTTATTTGGATAAACAACCAACCGTAGTTAAGATGGCTTTAGCTGCTTTGTAACAATGTACAGTATAATAGTCACTAAGGATTATAGATGTTAGCAATCAATAGTTAAAAATTATTTAATAAAATTGTAGATGAGAATGTTGAACTTGTGTTTAACGTAATGTATTAGTATGTTGTGGTTGGTGAAATGGTCCAGTTTTTTTTTTTTTTTAATAAAATAAAAGCTGAAAGGTCAAAATAACGTTGATGGGTGTGGTTAAGGTTTTTGGGTAATGCATATTTAAATATTGTTTTTGTCTGCATGTCTGCCTTATTCAAAACATTGCATGAAAACCAAATGGCAATAAATATTAATAGATTTTAGCATTTTATTTATTAAATTTTTTTCCTACAAGTTAATTTCAGGACGAGGTATGTCTAAAAAGCTCCTTATATGTGGATGAAGTAAATGCTATAAGTAATTCCAATTTTAAAGCCTTTGCTCATCAGTACATCACTTATAGAATTTAATAATGATCCTCATGGGGAAATTTATTGTTGGCAGCCACCACCAGGGGTCGCCCATGTACCTGGTCATGCCACTAACTGGAGACTATAGCATGTTTTTTGTTGGTGGGAAATAAACTGGAGTACCTGAGAAAACCCACACAGAAAGGCTACATCCGACCCGGGAGTCAAACTCTGGATCGACTCCCTTATATGTATTATTCCTGTATTATTCCTAAACAGTGATGCTAAGATGATTTCACACAATATTTTCATATATTTTTCTGCTTTTCCATTTGATTGCATTTAATAACCAACAGCATCATACTAGAACCGCGCAAATCCATATAGTTTTATGCGTGTGTATTCTGTATTGATTATACTAGTAATAAATTGCCAATAATTAGTTGTGAACATTGCTTCCTCTTGCCTTGAAAACTCCTTGAATTTTATGGCTAGTTTTAATAATTCTCTTCTAATCAGTGACCGGCCACGCGCACAGCTTCAGATGCCTGGTTTTATGGCTGCCTGTACGGAGCCGGCCTCGAGCACATCCCTCTGGATTCATTTACAGCCCTTCTGTGAACGACTGTTGCCCGTTTTAATGACCCCCAAGCTCTGTGGGCAGCGGCGAGTGTAATGTGCTACTGCATGTGTTTGGGACATCCAGAAAATATGAGCAATGGTTGATATAGAGAGCCACCGTGTGCATGAGTCAGTCACGATCAAATGTGTGTTTTCCTCCAGTCACTGGGCAAATGGGTGCGCTCGGGTTGGCACTGCCCACTGTACCCTACTGGCTGCCAGCTGTCACTCAGGAAGACGGAAAGATGGAGGATAGCGACGCGAGAGGGGGGTACAGATAAAAGGGAGTGGTGATGATGTGAGGACACGCACCCCGAGGCTTTGTCTCTCTCTTGTCTCTCATTTGTCTCTGCGCTGATAACGACAAAACATGGCAGCTGAAAAGAGGAGAGGTCGACATCAGAGAAAAAAGGGAAAACAATGCTATAGGAAAAGAAAGACAGCTGCGAGCCTGACATGGTGACATTACAGCAGGCCATTTTTTATGTTGATGGAGGGACTGCTAAATATGCACCATAATGACACTACACATATACAACAGTAAGATGTTTATGTGTATTGTGAAACATTTCATTTGAGGAGGAGCTTTGGTATTTTACAGTTTCCATTTCAGTTCTCTGACTAATTAGGAGAGATGGAGTAAAAATACAGGGCCTTTTATACAAAGCCTGGAAAGAAACACCCACAATGCATCTTTGTTTCGGTTGATAATCATATTTTGCCCCTAATTATAAAGAAACAGGCACTGGTTCATTATGCCAGTGATGGCACACCACTCTACTGTAATGTGGTTAAAATACAAATTCATTATTGTGAGAATGTAAAACCTTAGGTACACTCTGCATTTTAAACACTATAGCTCTGATTTACTGTTCAAAGAGGACTTTTGCACTTGACTATGCACATATGCAGCTCAGAAAAACATTCATACATTAATTGGTTGAAATGTTTTCTTCCACTTGTTATGTGTGTGCCTAAATGCATAATGACTCGAGTAACAAAAACATTCAGTCACTATATTTTTGTTATAACACTACAAAGTTAGATATAAGGTAAAGGAGCCGGCATTTACTGGAAAACCACTGCTAACTATGTTTTCTATTTAAAGTTTCGAGCCAACCTTTGGTGATTGAAAAATGCAAAAATAAATGTGAACCGCCACTAATTATCTGCTCCTTAGATGGTCAGCTGCTGCTAGGTGCCTGTTTGAAAACTTAAAAGCCTCTCTTTATATCTACCACTTTAATTGGAAAGTTAATAGCCATTTCTGTCTTGCTCATTAGGACGCTGATACAGATACAGAGTTGATGAATGCCTATTGCGTTGACAATATATTGACTTCTCACTGACACCCAGTTCAAGTGCTGTCCCCACAGGATGTCAGCTTAGTTACTCTAAATAAAATGTCAGCAGTATGTTTGCAAAGGCCTGAAAACACCAGATATCAGCACCACTGCACTCTACATTGGATTTGACATGAAGTTACTTGATATTTTTTACTCTGCCTCGGCAGATTTTCAGATTAATAGATTTCTTGAAGCCTTTCATGTTACAAGAGTGGGCATGGCATTCAGATACAACTTACTCACATTTCACCTCATGGGAAATGTTAATAATTCATACCATTGAGCCAGCTGCCCTGTCTTGGACCAAATTTTGAGTCAGTTTTTGTATGTTTATAGAAATGGCACATGTCGTTCTACTGCAACATGCTTTTGGAGTCAGGTACATAAAGGGATTTAAGTGGTCAGTAAAAGCTTTAAAAGGAGGCCTTCACTGACTTTGGATGTGCTTTAGTGTCCAAAGATGTCAATACAAGTCGGACTAAGAGGCCTTCAACCTGTCTCATTTAGAGCGCCAGCAACATGGCATCCCTCAGTGACGATAATCACCAAGGCATGAATTATGAATTTTGCCCGTCAGAGCAGTGTTCTAGTTATTTCAGATGATTGATATGATCCTCCTTTTCAATGCATTCACTGTGGCCTGAAATTAAAAATGCATCTCTTTTTTGATTGATTGTGCAAAGACTCGGATGTGTTATTGAAGTCTTCTAAAATTTAGACTAGATGTTAAAATGTGGATTTTATACAGTATAAACATATGTAGACTTCCTGTGAGAATCAACATTGCCTGTGGTAGAGCTCTGTGATTTTATTCTATTTAAATATGCTCAAACAAAACGGCTCCCAGCTATTGATGTGTTCCCACAGCAATTGCTATTCTTTCAATTCGGCCACAAGTCTTCACGAGTAAAGCCTGATATTGAAGAAAGTCGGCGCTGATAACCCACCCACCCCCTGCAGCTTTCATCTTTGCTGTGCTTTCATCTACGCACCAAGTGGTCACTGTGCATGGCAAAAAGCAACTGGGAAGTCACATTTCCTGGCCACGATAGCATAGTTTTAAGTCCTAAGATGATCCGAGATGAGTTAATTAGGCATTTGTCCAAGTTTTACTCGCTGCAAATGGTCAGCGTTGTTTTGAAGAGAGACAACATAATGTTTTTCTTGTGCCAAAATGACTCAAAAGACTGCATAGAGCTGACACTAAATGCTAATATCAGCATTTACACTGTAATCAGGTAAAGATATGCACTGCACACAGCTGAAGCGCAGGAGGCAGAGATGATGACGTCTAGTCCCTTTGGTGAAGTCATAAATTTGTCTATCTCTCATCTTTGTGCCTGCATTGGCTCAAGTTCACCATAGACTTAAACCTCCAGCTTTCTGTTTGAATGTTTACCAAAGCATATCATCTGAGAGGCTGAGTATTTATGTGGATCTTATGTAGAGTGACAGCAGGTAGGTCTTTAGTGCTTTTCATTAGGATATCTCTTTTGTTCATATAAGCCGCTACAACTCAAGGATGTGTAATGTGAATTAAGCTGTCATAGCACCACCCATCTCCTTCATCAGCATCAATCTCTTCGAGAGGCTGAGGATGCCTTTCGAACAGTCTTATCTGTGTTAAATGGATAAGCTCGCCCAGGCAGAAGCATGCAGGTCGGTTGACTAGTTTGGGTTGCAATGCGACAAAGTCAGAAAATGCTGAACGAAAGTGACAGACATGTTTTTTACAGCACTATAAAAACGGTTATTGCAAAAGCTAATGACAGACACTGCAGTGTTGTTTCTGTTTGAAGACACACGGTTTGCTGCAGAGTAGAGAGTCTTGACAGTAATTGGTTGGGAATGTGACAATGTGAAATGTTGTTGTTTTATGAATATATGTAATTAACTATGCTTTTCATTTTGGGTTAATACCTTTGACAACTACCTTTCAACTGCAAATGTAACCACCTGCTTTTTCTGTGTTAATAGGCTTCAACATTAGTTTTAGATATCCCTTTTTGCATCAAACAATTATGTTGATGAAAGTTTGTCTGTGGAGCTTTTTTTCCATTAAAACAACGCTATATTTTTGTTTTGTGTCTTTGCTCTTAGCTATAGAGACTAATGTTGGTTTGGGCCCCAGCAGATCATATCAAACATTTTTCTGTCTTGAATTAGTGACAAGCCACCCACAAAATTGAACTGGCACAGACTTGTCCTGGAACTTTTCCCAATGGAATACCTGACCTTCATTTTAAATTCTAAAAAGAGACAGTTCATGGAGGTATGGGCTCAGTCTTTCCTCATCCTCCCACAACAACATAACCTTAATTGACTGTATTTAAAAAGTACTAATTCTTTAGAATAAGTTATGAGATTACCTTAAAATATGAAATATGAGTTCACTCCAGCTTGTGAACATAACCCACATTTGGACATGTTTCACTTTCCTCCACTTTTCTTTATTTTGTATTCTTTTTAGGGCTAATACACTAAGCAGTGAGGACAGTGATTGGAACATCTACTTTCACAGAAGTATTTCTTTTTTGCCACCATTCATTCAATGTTTACAAGCCGAGTAGACAAAACAAACCAGTGGGCATCCCTTGTTTGAATGAGCAATCCCACTTTTATGCGAGCAAGTCATTGGCCAGAGCTTAGCAAAAATTCTCATCTATTAAAATCCTAGGCAAGACTAGGCTTGAGGTCTGTTTCATTCTTACAACAATATGCCATTAGGTGATTAAACGATGGAGGATAGCGTCTCTTTGACAGTGCCCTCAGCTCACCAACCATTCTTTAGAACACATATTTCACCTGCAGCCTGTCACAACATCACTTATTTTGTACATATAAGATGTATATTGATGTTTCTCTCACAGGAGTTTGCAGCAACACAGTTGCATAGAGCTCTTTTGTACTATTACGTCCAACTAGTTTTTGTTGTTTATTGCAGCTTACAATACATACCTTTTCATGGACTGACTCAACGCTAAACAACAGCCTTCTCATATGGGCAGCATATATATTAATTTGTAACTCGATAATATATTCCATGCTAATTTACAATCAACAGCACAAGAATAAACAGCGATTAGTGAACAATTGGAAATGTTTGGTGTCCGCTTGTGTTTTATTTGCCTTGGAAGCATTTAGTTTCGGAGTGCATGTGCTGATATCACCACTGCAGCCCTGCCAAATAAATAGCACTCATAAAACCCAGGCGTCTGCCGCACAGGATGGCAGCAAGTTTACAATAAATGTCGAGATAAATTCATGAAAGACAGTGTTGGCAACTCTTCTCCAATGAAATACACTAATGGCTTCTCAAAAAGTCCAACAAAAAGCATTATGCAATCACATAATTTACATCTAAATGAACTTAATGGATATTTATTGGGTTAATGGAAATGTAACGTGAAAAACAAAAATGGAAGCCATCTTTGGAGCTAGTACTGGACTATGGATTTGCCAGAGGTAAAGACACACAACCTGTCAAAAGCTGCCCTGCAGACGACAAACACCGATCCAATGAACCTCACCGCTGTCAGCTGCAGTTCAACGTGCTGTTTACCCTGCAAATGTACAACTAATTAATCTGTGGTCATGGCCAACGATACAGCCAGTCCAGCTCAGCGCAGGCCTGTGGCAAGGGTACTGACACTAAAAAACCCTCCCTTCTCCCCAGCTGTTCTCTCCCCCTCTGCCTCTTTCACCGGCAAAAAGTAAGTCCCTACTGTTGCAAATGGCTTAAGACTGTTTGCTCATACACCTACTTTTCTTTTACACCAGACATGTCAAATCAGACCCTTTCATCCACCTCAAGTAGGTTGGCTGCTGTGCTGTTTACCATTAGCAGATGGAGCTACAATGATAAAAAGCTATAGCCATTTATTATTGCGTAGCCCTGAAGCCGTATGTGGCGTAGTGGCTCAGTGGAGTGGTCGTCCTTCAACCGGAAGGTAGGGGTTCGAATCCCGCTCTCCCCACAGTTCATACTGTCGTGTGTCCTTGGGCAAGACACACCTTGCCTCCAGTGGCTGTAACACTAGTAATTACTGCAGAACAATGTAAGTCGCTTTGGATAAAAGTGTCAGCTAAATGTATGTGTCATTTATTCAATCACGTTTACAATGTGCAATTTATCTTAATGAAGGTTTTGCGGCTTTAGTAGTGTGTGTGCTTTTGTGATTTGTGTGATTTTGCAGATCTCAGTTTAACAATCACAAATCTTAAAACAACATGAGATTGTCCTAAGCACCAGTGTCCTGTAGCTTGTAGCCTTTAGCAAATATAGCTTAGATGGACTTACCAATTTTTCTACCCAATCACTGACAGCACACACATGTACACACCTGTAGTCAGTTTTAATGCTCCTCCATCCATTGAAGATGTATTACTTAACTCTAGTTGCACAAATGTTCACACGCCTCATCTTGTATAAACAGTAAAAGGTTCTATAGGAAGCTGGTTAGCATTATAATCACCAATATCCTTAATCAGCAGCTTGTTTTACAACAGTTAAAGGAGGAGTATTCAGAATGACTTACCTTGCAATTAACAATAAGAGTCAATACTGAGAATTAGCTGCTTTCTGTCAGAATCACATGATCCTTCCTTATGTCTGTGTACTGATTAAATCCTACTTCTTAGTCCACCCCCAGACTTCTCTGACAGGTTTCCACCTACTGCCCACCACTGACTCCACTAACCATCCATTTTTTAGCTGTAATGGCAACAATGGGTAGCAGGAAGGCTGTCATTCCTGTAATGACTGTGCTGTCATGAGTATAATGGCCGCGGTTGTTATGTTTTATGGACAGGAAGCTCACATATTCCCACTGTGAGCAAAAGGTAGCTGGAGTCAAAGAGGTTGAAAGCTTCATTGCGTTGTCTCTATCTGCTCTGAAAAAGTTGAATTTATGCAAAGGAATGGTATTCAAATCAAGCGGTTTCCATTTTGGTGTGATTTTTTTTTTACACATATCAGCGTCAGGATCATTGAATCGGCAATAGCGTCAGTACACTGAGTGGCAGTAAGTAATGCTACCTTTCCTTCACAGCCAATTGAAACAAATACTAATGATTTGGTTCTGGCTTTATCACTGGCAGCAACAAGCCCAGCCTCAGTCTCATCTGCTACAGGTTGCCAAGTAAGGCACACTCACAGTGAGCTGGTCATTACTGAAAGCAAGTCCCAAGGCAAAATGCAATAATGAATGCCTGCCTATACATTACCCAATCTATTACATAACTGCTCAGTAAAGACATTTATCATAGGATACAATAGAGGATACCACATTTTAAATGTTAGGCTTTAATGCTAAGTAATTAGTGACAGAGCTCAGGAGTGTCACTATAGAAGCATCCACTGCTAAAATATACAACAAAACCAAATCTCTCAAAGGACCTAAAATTGAATAGCCCTACAAATAAATTACTGTTTAGTTCTAACCTTGATTCTACTCTAGCCCAGACACTGAGAAATAAAAAGGTGAGAATTTAGAATAAGGGCAAAATTATGCAAGGATACGGGCTCAGTAACAATATAACCTTTCCTGGCACCACGTACTGATGCAATCGTGACAAATACTAATATAATCACCAATTTCAAATGTGCATTTCAATATTACCACTTACTTTGCATGGTCTAGTTAAATATTTGATTAAACGTACGCACACACTCACCAAAACTACTAAAATATACTATGGTTAATATCTTGCATTCCAATACCGACACAAACCAAAAATGGCTCCTACGTGACTTGGGAAGGTGTTAAAGCTTGAACAATAAAAGCACTTAATGTTAGAAGAAGGGAGTAGTTTGGTGGTTTTCGACAACAGAAGCACTTCGGGGAGTGACATAAGGGATAGGGATATTGTGCTTTACTTTAAATATTTATCACTTGAGTTATGTCATCGCCTTTTCTCACTCCATGTTCCCATCTTCAAATCCAGAATCAATAAGACAAACATAAATGTGGAAATGTGGATTGCAAATACAAGCCTTTTCATTCTTAAAGTAGATGCTACATGTATATCTATAGCTTGGAAAAACGAACCATAACTGCCTTTGATTGGTTGACTAAGACTACGTTACTGGACATCTGTAGTGGGCATCTAATAACGCAGAGAGGCTGTATTGTTCCTTAAGCCAGTTATGCAATTGCAAATCTCATGCTCTACTACTGTTGCCTCTGGGGAGCTATAACAGAAAATTGGGCTGGATTGACTTTTTTGAAAGGTGCACTTCAGTTAGAAATCAAAGCAAGGCCAGATCCGCTGCCAGACGCAAACCTCCGTGCCAAAAAGTCAGAGGGTAGGCCTTCCAAGGAGATCTATTCCAACTACCCAAGAAGAATTCATTGGGAGATACCATCTGTTTGTCTATGGCTCGTTTGCCAGGTGTGCGGGTTCTACAGCCGAGCGGTTGCAGCAGACATCTATAAAGCCTCTGCAGTTTCGAGGTCGTCCTACACGCTGACATCTCACCTGATTAGTTATTGAGTGGCTTTAATGGGAATGGAGATGGAGCGCACGTGTGGCAAAGATTCATAGGCTTGTAACCGTTCGAAAACAGAATCCAACACCTCCTGGTTTGTCTCGAGAAAAAAACCATGCCTTTGTAAGATATAAACAAGAAATTGAGGCTTGAATGCTGACAAGTACAGGCTTGGCATTGTACATTAGAAAATTTTGAATAGTAATTATGTGCTGCATTAATTAATTCTTCTCATCCAAACCAGATCAATGAGAGGCAAGCCAGCTGCATGCACACAGACGTTCAGTCATCTGTTCCATACAACACACTCCTCATAACATACTTTACATTTGCACAGTGTCTGTATTTAAGCTTGTATAAGAACTAGTTGATGACAATTTATCCGGCCATTTGTGGGAGGTGCTGCAGCAGGAATAATACATGCTGTGAATCAGAGTGTTTTGTCGGATTAGTCAAAGGGAAAACTGACAGTGGGCGTGGGGAACGTGAGGATCCCCAAAAGTTTATGCAGAATACCGAGGATTTGGGACTTTTTCAATTGCATTTTAGAAAAAGGGTTTCCATTTTTCTCCCGCACATGTTGTTCTGGACGCTAAACCTTTTTTGGCGCTAATAAACACATTAAAGGCGCGTTGGCTAATCAATAGGCTAGCTGATTCCTTGCAGCTTTTACATTTTTCCGACAGTGGCTTCTCTTTGTCTTACTGCTTATATATGCCTATATAGTGTTGCTGGGCCTGAGAATCCTATCCATTGAGCTATTGAGTGAAAACCTGCATCCTCTATCAAGTGGTTTTCCAACTGCAAAGACACACTTGTATTGTTTTTAAGGCAAAAAATGACAAGCTATAAAACGAGTAGCTACTGGGTTTTAACGAGGTGGTCTTTCTATCTGGCAGATGGGATGATGAAAAGCATATTGGCAGTCCGTGCACATCAATCACTTACCTTCACATCGAAAGCCACGCTGCCTCTCTGCTCCACTGCTCTCCCCCAGCAGAAGCAGGTGTGTGTGCACAATGTCGCCTTGTTGTATTCCGCTACGTACCGTCCAGTCGATCACATAACAGCTTTCTGTCTCTGTGTGTCTCCTCAGTAAGTGTCCCTCCGCCCGGTTATCTCCCCGCTGCGGCACTGGCTACACGCTCACACACACACACACACACACACACACACGGGCTAACGTAGACACACACGAAACAAGAGGGATAACAAATAAATAAATAAAAACGTGTCCGACTCGCTGGCTTTAACTTGCGCGTAAATATGGTAATTAGCGGTCGGCCCGTGCTCCGCGCTCTGTCAGCCGTGCGTCGCCGCTCGCCTCTTCTCTCTGCTCTCAGCGATAGCCGCTATTTGCGCTGGAAAAATTGACCCCGCATGACGTTGTTTTATTCTGTGAAAAGGAGGAGAGACTGAGAAAACTCGCCTAGGTGGAGAGAGAAGGAGGAAGGTTGGACACGTTTGTTAACGCCTGTCTCTGTCACTGAGAGGCAGTGCATGTTTCCAAAATGTCTTTGGCAACCTTTCTCTTTGTCTTCTTCACTTTCATTGTTCATACATGTTAAGCATCATGAACCAACTTCTGTATAGACAATACAGTAGCCTATGTTGCATTTGGTCTTATTATTGTTTTAAAGTAATATCTCTAGTTTTTTAAAATGCTGGAATGTTTAATCATAACATATTTAAGTATGAAGAATGTAATGTAGCATATTAGCGAGAGAATAGCTGTGCAGAGACAACAGTTGTGTTGGCATTTATATTAATTACACTGTGTTATAGACTAGGGAAAGAAATTAGCATCCACATTAGGAATGATTTATTTTCTTAAGATTCAAGATTAAACCTATGTCAGTTATCAAAGTGTGACTCTGTCTCATAAATCTGATCCAACAGCCAACAGAAAGATTCAGCTCTATAGGTTAAAGGCAAGCTGTGATCCAAATGCCAGTCCTCATTGTGATAGCTGTTTGTTGTGTTCATTAAACTCACCAAAACACATCTGGATCTCAGCATGTCTATATGTATATTCTTACCCTCTCAGTGACTAGAGGTTGTTTTTTGTAAAGAAGTTACTACAGTCATTATACATAACCTGCTGAGTGGGAAACAACTCGCATAATCTTGAATAAACCCATATACATTAATAAAAAATGCATCCATTTATCCGTCCATGTCCTTTTACTTATCTGGGGCTGGGCCATGGTGACAACAGTCTAAGCAGTCCCTCCACAGTTTGTTTTTAAATGTGGAGGAGCAGCAGCTCTACTCCAAGCTCCGCAGATGACCGAGCTCCACAACCTATCTCCAAAAAGCACCAAGCCACCCTGCGGAACAAACTCAATTTGGCCACTTGTATCCAAGATCTTGTCCTTTCGATTTTGACCCACAGCTTGTGAATATAGACCGGACAATAAATCGAGAGCTTCGCCTTTCATCTCCACCACAACAGACCGGTACATCGACCACACTGTTGCACAGGCTGCGTTGTTCAAAAAATATATGCTTTTATGAGCAGCTAACTTACAGTCAACCAACCAGTAAGTGCTATTATACATTATAATGAACCCTGATATTAATCCTACAATAATGGCCCATACAACTTTATTTCACAGAGGCCAAAATCTGGACTAGGAATTACAGTCAAAATTATTGTTACATGTAAAACTGACACACATTGAACACAAATCTATATTTTATTTGCTTAGCCTAGCTACTGGCAGTGAGGCACATTTATTTATTTTTGAAGACATGTAGGGGACCTAGAACCGATATCACGCTGTCACCATGACAACCCATCACCTCTAAGGATACGTCATACAAGAGAGCCCACAGACTTTCCCAGTCTTTATGACATTTTTAAAAATGTGTCTTTATCAATACCTGACATTGGAAACAAATG
This sequence comes from Perccottus glenii, assembly GCA_024416835.2. Taxonomy (NCBI): domain Eukaryota; kingdom Metazoa; phylum Chordata; class Actinopteri; order Gobiiformes; family Odontobutidae; genus Perccottus; species Perccottus glenii. The sequence goes on along the minus strand of CM044561.2, from coordinate 14,437,350 downwards.
TTAATTGAATAATTGAAGGACACAAGAAGTATGTGTAGATTTATAAGCACAAATCTCCATCTATATCCCCAGTGGTGTCCGTTTGTGTTTATTTTTAATTAGAGCCTCACTCCACTGTGTTGTGTGTCGCTTCTGATTCTGTCCAATCACTGTACAGCTTCTCTGCACCCTCAGTGTGTTGTCTGCGAGATTCTCAAATTGGTAGGACATCTGCTGCATCCCCAGAGAGTGGACTGGACCACAGCTCCCTGAATATGCACCAAGTCAATCCCACCAGTGGCTCCCAGCTCAGATCTGGAGTTATAATGTTTCAGCATCAATTTGTGAACATCTATATATGAAATGTGCTGCCTCCGTGCTTTTAATATTGTTTCCTGTTTCGTTTTGTCATTCAATAAAACCCAAGCCTGTGATTTGTATAGAAAAGCATCATTTTATACATTTGAGTAAACATGTAAGCAGAGATCAGTGGCCCTTGTGATTACAGCGCAGAGCATCGGCGGATAAAATATGCAATTCAGCAGGACCTTGGACAAGCAAAAATGTAATCTCTTACAGCATTCTACAGCATCAAGTCCTCCTTTGCTTGCAGCGCATTTGTTGTAATTTTATCTACATTTAAAATGATACCAATATTTCTCACTCAACATAATACATATAGTACGTAAAGGAAAAAATCTGCAAGACTAAGCAAAATAATATTGTATCTTAGTTTTTTCTCCAACTCAAGTAATGACCCAATCTCTATAGTTTTAAAGAAGTTATGATGATGTGTGCAATTAATGTTTTCATAAAGGTTATTTTGCTTTGTGCTATCTGATATTTGAGCAGGATTTTCTCTTTTCCAATCTATTTCTTAAAATGAACTTGACTTAGAAGTATTCTTTAGCACTTTGTCAGATTATTATGCTGTCTATAGATAATTCCAACCCAAACTCTGATGTCTTTATGAAAAAGGACTTTCCAATCTTTCCAATGAGCTTTGTGACTTCAACACTTTGACAAATGCTTTTCATAAAACTAAGTAGGTCTATTTGTACTTGTCACACTTGCCTGTGCTTTTCAAAGATGACCCTCTGGCAAACAGTATCAGTGAGGAGCTGACAGAAAGTAGCACATGCTCCTAAAACGTGCCACTGGAGAAATGCTACTACACCATTACAGCTCTGGGTCATTATGGCAAAGCTATGGCTGAAACCCAATCAGAGCTGAAGTCCTGCTGGCAGGACCCGTCATCTGTAGTGCACAAGCTGTTTTTTACAGCTGCTCTGCAATCAAACAGCAAGGTGAGCAGAGCTTTATGGACTCAGACGCTCATTTATTTGTGTGTTTGTGTTGAAATACAGCGCTGCATACTTGAGTCTGTACTCAACTAATGTCAACAACATTATTTGAGTGTATGACTCACTGAGTGCTTGATGTGGGTGCAGCATGAGCATTTTCAAATGTGTTAATTAAATTCGCCTGGCTCTCATAACAGGGGAACGGCATGCTCTGCTACGAGACGATGATGCCGCTGTCCTTGAAGGCCGATAGAGTCTGTGTCTGGCTCTTGTTATAGCCAGCTGTTAAGATCCTTTTGTGATAAAGTGGCATGGCATACACAGTCCATTCAATAAGCTATTGTGCCGCTAAATGTGACTCGCCATTGACATCGCTGTACTGTAATTAGACCTGCTTTGTGCTTAGAGAGAGTAAAAGCCTCAGCGTTAAATGATGACTGACATGTTTTTGCTCATATAGTATAGTTCTTAACCAGTGTTTCATTAAGGGGACATCCGGACAAAGTTGTCTGTGTGTCATGTGTTACATATACAGTTTGTTATTACTTCACTAAGTGTGTGTTCATTTTGTCAGTTATCTTGAGCTCGTTTGAAGGTTGTCTGTATTATATCATGAACATCCATCCTAAATGAGATTAAGCTTCATAAATTAATTATTAACACCTATACTACACTAAGATACTAGCAGCCTAAGTGAGTGTTTGCGTGGTGCTTTTTGCATTGTGACCAATACCCCTTTATTCTCTAAAAAATAAAAGAGACCAAAGGCAGGATTTGAACCCAGGTTATCTGCACAGGACGTTACTAGGTAAGGCCACACGTCATGATCAATTTGTTACATTCTCACCTGTGTTGACAATTTGCAAGTCATTATCTTGATTTAATGGAGACTTCACATTGGACACGAAGCAAGTGAAAGTTCAACTGAGGACGAGGTGCGTATTGCCTGGATCTAACTGTTGTGTTCACCTTTCATCGGTCAGTTGAGGCGCCCCTTGTATACCTGCTGCTATTAGCATTTGCTCATACTGCCTATGCCTAGTAACCTTGCCATGCAGCTTAATTCTAAATCAATCTTGACCTGCTCCAAGCAAAGTTTTCACGGTCCGAACCTTGGCTTTATCGTTGTGTACAATAATCTGTCAGTACTGACAGGTCTAAAACAGGTATGTTTTAAGTTTGAAGAAGTGGCAACTGTTTTACCGTTACAAACGTACACAACATGACACTGCCCTGATTGGATAGAACTGCGGTTGATAAATCCAGTCACCAACCAGGTATTCATTTAAAGTACCTGCCATTTTGCAAATGCTTGAATGGGAGCCCTCACAGATGGTTCTGTAAACCAGACTGTGTTCTGTGGAGCAGTTCTATCTGATAGAGTCAGGTTATAAGCCTAGGGCTAGCACTGACTTTTATCAACAAAGCCTGAACTTCTCCTGCCCAGATCCTCATATAATTGTGCACGTTTAAACTGACCAGTAGAGCTGACTGGGCTTGGGGGTAGGAGCCTTAAAGGGACAGATAAGAAAATAGTGTGATTGTGAAAGAGTGTGAAAACAAATGTGTTTTTGAAATATAAAACCTGAAAACCTTTTGAGTTGAACAAAAAAGGTGAATGTTGATGCAAAAATTTGAGATGGCATTTTCACTCCACTTGTTAAAGTTTTAGTTATTCAGGCGACCATGACACTCAGGAAGAAGCTGATCCAAAGTCACCTTCCCACCTCACTGTGTGGGAGTGCCCATAACGCTGCCCCCTCTAAAACCCTGAAGCTAATATCTGAGCGTCTCAAGGGACTTTTGGTCCGTCTCCTCTCCATCCACACTGCATTTCTCTCCTTATCCTCCCTCTCCATGGCGTCTCTGTGGGAGTGGGAGTGTAATTACGCAGTCAGACGGTGTTTACAGACGCAAAAGCGCCTTAATTTATTCCAACAGTTAGCAGTAATTCCCCACTTTAATTTATAGCTCCTCCACCCAGTGGGAAAAGGAGAGAAGCAGATAGTGAGAACGAGGGGGAGAGAGATGGAGCATATGGACATTATACTACAGAATGCAGTCAGCTAGGGCTTCAACAACGCTTACATGCACGTAAAAGCCATAAGCATTGGTGTTATTGCACACTTAAGTTGCCTTTTCCAATCAATTCTTGGATTCAGCTTGCTTTTTAATGAAGTGAAAGCAAACAAATTTAAATGCTGAGGACTGCAGTGCTCTGTAATAGTCCTTTAGCCTCCCCCAAACTAGGACCAGTTTAGACCTTGCATTATAACATGTTATTCCATCACACTTTGATAGCTCCACAGTTCACAACAAGTGTCCTCTTTGTCATCATAGGGTTTATTCTCAATTACATGCAAAACTACACATGCTTCTAATTCAACTGTTTTTGTTTTGACTTTCAAAACCCTCTTAATTATAAATAAATCTAAACAATTCCTTGATCATAATGCTCTCCACACATTATACTGCTCCTTGGCACTCCCCTACTTCACCTATACCTACTTCACGGCCATTACCGTACCAATAAATATGCTCGACCATCATTGGAAAATTAATCAGTAGTCAGTTTGCAATTTCAGTCACTAAACGTGAAGACCCCTGGAGGGCCAAATCAAATCCATTGGCGGGCCAATTTTGGGCAACCCTGCTCTAGGATAATTAATTATTTGTTCCTGTGGTAACATTATTGTTATAGTTCATTAATGATTGGATATATTATTGGTTGTGTTCTGTGTGGATTATTCTATTTTTGTATAAATACCTAGTCAAGTTCTGGACTTCCTGGTCCCACCATGCCGCCAAAATGTGGCTCATTCTGTTGGTTGTGAGCTTTCTGGCTGTATGGACTGCATATTGCCACCATTTCAGAGCTTATCAGCAACTCTTGACTGCATGGCAAATAGCACATTTCCACTGGAGCTTAAGGGCTTAGTCTGTATGGCATTTGTTTGGATTCCATTATGAAAAAGGAAAATGAAGAGCCCTGTGCACAGTAACACAGTATCATAACTCTTTGTCATGTTGTTCAGTACGGTACGCTTACTAAAAGGTGGAGATCAACACTGTATTTTGTTGATTTGGTGACAAAGGATCCTTAATCGGGTGAGAATAAGATATAAATAAAAATCTGTTTCCCAAAAGCATATCTTATATTGAATCATACAGTTGTGCTCATAAGAATTTATGATTGTTTGAACATTTTTCAGAGAGTATGAATGATAACACAAAAACTTTTCTTTCACTCATAGTTAGTGGTTGGGTGAAGTCATTTATTGTCAAAAATGCACACAAGTTGACACAAACAGGTTTGAATGGATACTAAAGGTAACCATCCTCACCTGTGATCTGTTTGCTTGTAATCAGTGTTTATAAAAGGTCAGTGAGTTTCTAGACTCCTGACAGACCCTTGAATCTTTCATCCAGTCCTGCACTGACTTAATGTTTTCTGAGTCATGGGAAAAACAAAAGAATTGTCAAAGGATTTGCAGGAAAAGGTAATTGAACTGTATAAAACAGAAAAGGGATATAAAAAGATCCAATGAATTGAGAATGCCAATCAGCAGTGTTCCAGCAGTGGAAAATGAGGGATTCTGTTGAAACCAATCAAAGGTCAGGTAGACCAACAATTATTTTTGCTACAACTGCCAGAAAAACTGTTTAGGATGCAAAATAAAAAATCCACAAATAACTTCAGCTGAAATAAAGAACTCTCTGAAAAACTGGTGTGGCTGTTTCAAGATGCACAATAAGGAGACACTTGGACAAACAAATGGTCTGCATGGTCAGGAAATGCCACAAAGCATCCTGCTTACAATAGAGGTGGATTGTGATGTTTTGGGGATCTGTGAGCTACAAAGGCACAGGAAAATATGAATGCAGCATGTTATCAAAAATACTGAAGAAAATCATCAGTCCAGAATCTGCGCATGGGACATACTTTCCAACGTGACAATCCAAAGCACACGACCAAGTCGACCTGTCATTGGCTACAGCAGCATAAAGTGAAGGTTCTGGACTGTCCATCTCAGTCTCCTGACCTCAATATCATTGAGCCACTCTGGGCAGATCTCAAATGTGCAGTTCATGCAAGACAGCACAAGAATTCACAGGAACTGGAGGTTTTTGCCAAGAAGAATGGGCAGCTTTACCTATCGGAGAAAATAAAGAGCCTCATCCACAACTACCACAAAAGACTTCAAGCTGTCATTGATGTTAAAGCTGGCAATACACAGTATTAAGAACTGGGGTATGTAAACTTTTGTTCAAGGTTATTTGGGTAGTTTCTGTTGTCGTTATGATTTAGAAAGACCCAACCACTAACTGTGAGTGAAAAAAAGTTTTGATTTATCATTCATATTCTCATATTCCCCCAAAAAAATCACAAATTCTGCCATTTTTCAACTTCTGAGCACAACTGTATAGAAAGTTGAAAGGACACAAAATACACTCAGCAACTAAGTGAGTATCTCATCAGCAGAGTCATAATAAATGCAACTTTCTTTTTATGTTGCATTAACACAAGCAGAACATGACATGAAAAGGCATAAGTCCTTAAAACGTAGAAAACTGGCGCACTTATTTTTGGTGGACGATGGACATATTTTATATACTACGGTTGTATCAAATGGTGCAACAATAATTTAATCAACTCTGTGCCCAGGTGAGTGTATCCTCCCTGACTTCACTTGTAGTATTATCCTTATTCCTCAATCAAAAGCAGCAATTTGTACGTTCACTCCAGTGTTTTCTTAACTCCCAAAGCTGTAAGCGCTAGTGAGAAAACTGCTATTGATTACATTCACCGCGCTGCCTCACAACACCCACAATGCTTCTTATTGACTTTCCTGAAAGCCATGTGAAGCAAGGTACAAAACCTTAATGGCTGCGCCGAAAGACTTATATATCAAGACGGGGAGGAAAAAAAACGCCTGCAGATGTGTAGCAGCTGGTGCGGAAACACGTCTCTCCATCCCCAGCATGAAAGTACGATATTGATGCAGCTGTTGATGGCAATTTAAAATGAGAACAAATAAGAGTCAAAGGGGGAAGAAAGAAAAAACCCATGGAACACTGAGGCGAGAGGCGTGCCCCTGAAATTTATCAGATGTATTTGAGAAAACACTTTGTTAAATGTTGTCACTTGTATGCCCAGTCACTTTTGCACTGATTGAGGGGCGTTCAGTGCCAAGGTGTGAACAAGACCTGTCCTCATCCATTCTCAAGCATTGATAGTCCTCTTTATAAAGGTCAATCCTGATTTACATTTACCCATTTAGCTTATTTAAATTTCGGTGCAGGAGGCAAATTACGTTGGGTTTAATGGTAGAATAAGCTGAAATTCCTGATAGCCGTTATTACATCTAAGCCACAGGGGCTCGAACAATGAATGCAACAGATCATCTTGTGTGGTTAGATTGATCATTTTTATTAGAAATGCTAATTAAACAGATGTAAGCAGCAGACGACAAGCTAAAAAAGGCATGGGATGAATACAAGGCTCGGAAATGTGAGATGCAGTTTGTCATCTCATGGAGGCAGAAACCAGTTGGAGTATGATATGCTCCCAAATCAGTTGGAGCCGTGACATGATGTAAGAGTCTGATCAGACGAGTCTCCTCAGTTATTGTGTCAGTGATTGCCATCCCATTAGTCTGGCTAAGAAGCTTCAGTCTCTCTCTTCAGACCAGACCTTTAGAGGAACTAGTGGTAACAACTCTATGAAAGAGACAACATGACATGATGTTTATGAAGTCTGACAAACCAACTGTTATTGTAACCACAGAAAATTCAATATGTGTTCTCTTTGTGTCGACGCACAAACAACTCTTCCAATGAAAGACACTTAAAATGTATTGACAGCGCTTTTAATCTTGGAACAAAACTGAAAATGATTTTCTTGGTAAAAAGTCCAGGTCGGCTTACCATTCAAAATGGCCTTTTCAACTGCAGACCCAAAATATTCAGTCATTCACTCTTGATAAGAGAGTGTTTACTTTAGTCCAAGTTAACTGCATGAACAGAGCAACCACAACCACGACTCTAAACAATTGTTTAGTGCACCTAACCATTAAAATGTTCAGTAACCTTGTTGTTAGTAAGTGTCCCCCTGTCTGCAGTGACACACTCCTGGATTTTACGTTCTATCTCTTCCCAAATCCTCCTGCTGCCTAATAATAAAAGCTTTTAAATCACAACACATGCTACCTTACTTTGGAGATAACATTGGAATTAACTGCTTTAAAGCTGGAGTGAATGTTGGTCTTGAAGAAGCCAACTGCACTTTCTCTTGAAATTTAAACACAGAGACTTCCTCAAAACGACAGCCATCAAACACTGTTTTGTTTATCCAAGAAGGGATTATAGAAAGTCCTCCAACTTTCACTTCCCAAAGTAACTTCACTCTTATGCCAATAATGCCTAAAGTACTGTCTTTCATATGTTGTGGAAATAAAACCAAATGGTGCAAACATCATGCTGCCATTACTTTGGCTTTCCACTGTAGAATTATTGCTTCTTGGGTGCTTTAATTCTTAAAGATGCTCATCTGAAGAAGAATTACTGCTTTCCCCAATGTAATGTTTCTACTGCGTGAGGCAAACATTAGATAAAGCACCACATTCGTTTTATAACGGTTCATAAACACTGTGGCAATGAAGATAGATCAGCCCTGTGTCGTACACTTGGCTTAAACATGAATAATAAAAAGGCAGGGCATGTAAAGTTTGGAATAACCAGTGCTTTCTGTGCTCTTTGCTAACCCCAGGGAACAAGAAACAGGTATAAATCATTGGAGTAAAATTCATCAAAATCCCACAAGACCAAATGCAAGTAGCTCATAAAACACAATTGCAGGAAGAATTTGTGGATAATAAATTTAGCATACACTTTTTGAAGCTGCAGCAATGGGCTGTTTCACACTTTAAATGAGTCTTCTTGATCTTATACAGATTTACATATTCACTATTGCTCCAGTATAAAGATTAAAGAAGTGAGGTTTCAATTTCCAACTGTCAAATCATCCAATTTCAGACTGTAAGAAAAAACTGAGAAGAGCGTGGAACGTTCAAAGGATAACTTCTGGCAAATCTCACAATTAAATGAAAATAAATGGTACTGTAAGATTCATTAATGTCTTCAAGCATGTCAACTATCTGCAGCGCTTTATATGAACAAGATCACATTTACCTTATTCAGGGATATTTTACTCATTATTCTATGGAAAAAAAACACTCATCAGCAGATGTAGCCTGGTATATCAGACCGTCCTGCTTTTTTCAAAAGCAAGATGGTCCTTTTCTCACAGCAAATTATTTCCTCCGCAATTTTGCAGATGGACCAATGACAAGCCGTTTGCAGCAGGGTGTGGTTTGCTGGCCACGTCATACACAAGTGACTCGCTCGTTTGGTCCAAAACATTCAACATGGCAGGCACTGCTACAGAGAGACCATTTATTTCTGCTCTCGCCTCGGTTGAGAATAACCAGCAAATTATAAAAACGATGAAACTGCTCTGGTGTCCGCTCTACTGCTGCCAATATTAACTAGTGGCACTAACGTGTTGTTGACAACCGGCTGTTATAGTGTCGCCTTTTTTTGCTTCATGTCTGGTGTTTCTCTGATTGGTTAATATTCTTCTTGTAAACCCTGCCTTTGAAATTGAATGCAAGCAACAGGGTACCAGACTAACTTCTTTGTATAGAATAGGAAAAGGACAGAAGTCAAAATTTGGCGGCACAGTGGCAGAGTGGTTAGTGCTCCTGCCTCACAGCAAGAAGGTCCTGGGTTCGATTCCCATCCAGGGCAGAGCCATTCTGTGTGGAGTTTGCATGTTCTTCCTGTGTCTGTGTAGGTTTCCTCTGGGTACTGCAGTTTCCCCTACCACCAAAAACATGTACAACAGTCCCCCCCAAACACACATGGGGCCAGAACTCCCCTGCAAAAAGATTTGTAATCTCAGTGGGACTATCCTGGTTAAAATAAAGGTTAAATAAAAAAAGTAAAAGTACAGTTTACAATAATAATACTAAGAAAACAAAAGTTGTTACTTGAGTAAGAGTATTCAGTCAAAGCACTGAGTAACTTATTGGGCAAGTAAAAGTTTACCAAAACACTACTGCGAACAACTGATTGAACTACTGAATAAAAAAATAAAAAAATAAAAACAATTATCAACCTTTTATATCTCCGTGGGGAAATTTATAGTCTGCAGCCCCCACCAGCTCCCAGCTACCCCAGTCAGGTCACTAACTGGAGACTATAGCTTTTTTCTGATGTTGGTAGGGAACCGGAGTACCCGGAGAAAACCCCAAACACGGGGAGGACATACAAATTCCACAGAAAGGCTGTGAGTCAGTGCTAACCACTGCTGCCAAGTGACCTTCTTTGTGAGAAACAACAGCGCTATACACTCTTCTATTCAATATCCAAAGGTTACTCTCACTCATATGCATTTTTGGAAATGTTACTTGAGTTAGAGTAGTTGAGTTAGAGGCGGCACAGTGGCAGAGTGGTTAGCTCTCCTGCCTCACAGCAAGAAGGTCCTGGGTTCAATCCCATCCAAGGCAGGGCCTTTCTGTGTGGAGTTTGCATGTTCTCCCTGTGTCTGCGTAGGTTTCCTCCGGGTACCCGGTTTCCTACCACCAAAAACATGTACAATAGTCCCCCCCCCAAACACACATGGGGCCAGGTCATGTTTGTAAATGAGAATTGGTTCTCAAACAGTTTACCTGGATAAATAAAGGTTAAATAAAAAAAATAAAGAGTGACATTTTCTCTTACTGAAGAATTTTCCCTCACTTGCCGAGCACTATCTAATGCAATGCTAATGCAACGTCACCATCTTAAACAGTATGTAAGCTAATAATCGTATAACAGTAACATGATAGCAAGACAGAATAAAGAGATTTGTCATAGACATTGTGTCTTCCGGTCTCTCTCCTCAACTTACGTAGTATTGTTTCTCAGCAGCCGACCCGGACTCTGAGAAGAGGACTATTGGCCACAAACCATCCAAAATCTATATACTGTAATTTAAAAAGCATGTAGTAGAAAATGTACCATTACTGTTCGATTGCATTTGTTTTTTGTAAATTTTTAGTTGTAAATTTCTCTTTAATGAGATAACCTGGTTACTAACACATCCACAGTACATTTTGTTTGTCCTTGCAGATAATTATGTTTATAATAGCTATTGCATGTGTCCTTGTTTTTTTTTTATGCTACTAAATACTCAGGGGATGCTCTTCCTGGCATTGTTGCCTGGGGAGATGAATAACTGTCACGCTGGACTCCTCCAGATTGCTGTGGGGAGCTACTGTGCCACTGCAGGCTTCTCCACACACGCAGTGGCATTTTCCCCACAGGACTCACCCTGGGACAACCAAATATTTACACCTGCCCATATTTTTAAAACCCACATCACAGACATCATTTGTGCCCCGCGGAGGTGGACGTGAAGCTTTCTTGGCACAAAGAAAGTTGGCACAGTGGGAAGAGAAGGTAGTGAGAAAGTGAAATTAAGTGAGAAAACTGTTTGGGCACAGCGTCGCCACATGTTGGAGGGTCAACTGCGGTAATCCTTAATAGACTATAAAGGATGAGTTATTCTCAGCGTAAAGCTCATCCCCCACAACCTCAGAAGATGCACCCAAGCACTTATCAAAGATTCCTTGTTGATGATTCCCAATTAAAGATCTAATTTTCCACACGGCTGAGCGGACTTACTCTGTCCCACAGCATACGGGACGGAAATACTGGAGGCAGGGACGGGAGATACATATTGTTGGAAGGTGTGAAGGAGTGTCTTATAAGGCTTCTCTTGTGCTGCCAGGTCATAGACAGTAGACAGATAGTAGACCAAAGGATTGTGATGTTAGCCATGTAAATAACCTATTAGCCTTTAAGTTTCTAAAGCCAAAAATGTATGGGTCAATTTAGAAAACGGTTGCAATTCAGAAAGTTGCTGTAGGTAGTGATGCTAAAAGCTAGTGATGAATTGGTGAATGACAATGAAGGTGCACAAAATATTACTCTAAGTAAAGACAGACTTTGGATTTTTAAATACGAATCACTTCACCACACAAGTGTCAGTGTCAGTGTTATATTGTACAACTAAAAAATCTGATGTAGGTTCCCAAAAGATTTACCATGCTAAAAATAAGCCTTTGTATTATAATGTCTGTGAAGGTTCTCAGTCCTCCAGCTCATCTGGAAGAAAAAGTTAAAGCAAAAGCATCTGGACTTGGTTGTCAAGTTTGTTTTATATAGTTTGTATAATAATGATGAAAATGCTTGTTATAATGATATGAACAATTACATTTTTAAACAAAAATAATATGGGTTATGCTCCCATAGTGATTAGTATTAAGAAGCATGGATAAATTATTATTAGGAGGGTGGGCACAAAATAGGTGCATTTGCCTTGAGGCCACTTAAAAAGTCTTAACACCTCACCAAAAGCAAATGAGGCTATTCTAGCATTTTTCTTTGTTTTTACAACCAAAATATTGCACCTAAATTAACCAGTTTGAAAACCACTATTTTATTTTGAAATACCAGAGTAACATCTAGAGCTATAATGAACTGTTTCAATTCAATTTAACCCTGCAGAGTGACTCATAGTAGATACATAGAGACTGAGTGCTTCATTGATGGCTATGGATTTGAATAGTGTGCGTTAGACCTGCTAAGCACAGGACCCACATCATGAGTGAAAAGACTGAGTGACACCAACATGGATCACAGCAGTGGTCACAGAGGAGGTTACATGAGGGCAGGGATCGATTTGACACGGGGCTCTGTATGTAGGCCAGGAGTGACCAGAGCGACACAGACACACTTCTTTTATTTCCACTAACCTACATGAGATAGTTTCACTGGAGTAGACAGAAGGCTTTGCAGTTTGGCAGGGCTCTGAGGAGGTCAGAGCAGTGTCCTGCTCCCTGGTGCAGTAAATGGCTCTGTGCCAAATTGTGAGACAAAGAGATTTGCTGCTGGTGATTTTCTGTCACACTTTATTTTTTTTATTAGCTTCAATGACCTGCTCAGTACAACATCTGCCAGAGCTTCAACGGTGTTACCAGAGTTAAACTGATCACTGGTGTAGGAAAATGGGCTAGGGTTAGTAGGACTGACATAGTAACTTTAAATGCAGTCACTATACCTGCTGCGCAATACTGCGATAATCTCATATTGCACAAAGAATGACCTAAGATAATTCACAATATCTGTGTAGCCGAAGATCAGAAATTCTAAAATGGCAACAGAACAAATTCTTGAACAGTGCATCAAAATGATTGTAAGGCAATGCATGAGATGGCCTAAATTAATAATGTCTCTCCCACGACACAGTTCTGCCTTCATCATGCGTTATCATGCTTCCCAGGCTTCACCTCTCTCATCACACACCAGCCCAACTGTCTGCATCCCGCTCTGCGAAGCATCTCAGTGGTCATTCTTTATGCCTGGGCTGTTTGTGCACATGGGCATTTTCTAACTCCTTCAGCAGTTTGTGCCAGTTTCAGCACATCCACTATATGAAAGCACAGAGTGATAGCTGTAGGCGCTCTGATGGCTGCATATGCTGTATAGAAATGAGCTTAGGCAGTAATAAGAGCAGTGCAGCGGCCACAATGGGGCTGATTGTGTTTTTGCAGAATTGGTGGTCCTGTTGTCCTGTGGGCTGCATGCGGGTCTTGCATGCTTGTAAATGCACTCATGCATTACAAAGGTCTGACCCAGATCACAGATAGATGTAATAATGCATGACAGGTTGTCCTTTTGAAAGCCCTATGTCCTAAAAGGCTTACTGGCCATTCACAACCTAACATGACCCAAACATGGCTGCTTTCAACTAGGTAACACTTTACATTTATGTTCAGTTTTACTTGGAAAAGAAAAGCATTATAGACAATACACACTTTTAGTTGTGAAAAGGCCTATAAATAGATAAAGTGTTCACATACCAGATGTCAACTCCAGCACAGTTTCCATGGCATATCTTCGCCTTTTTAGATTATATTTATTTATTATACATGGCAACGTGTGTGTGGGACATTAAAGATGCATTCCAACAGCTTATTCCAGTGCTTTAAAGAGACGCTCCTCACCAAACAAACAAAGATGATGTATAATTTACACAATCTCATGTTGTGGGACTGTACATAGAAACGCTTGGTTAGTTGGAGGTAATGAAGCTGAATTCATCCACTAAAAGATACATTTTCTGTGTGGGATGGAGAAAATATTTACTTTTTATAGTGGCATACAACTCTGCATGACCTTATCAACTGTAATCCGGCAAAGACGCTTACACTAATGATCTTTAGTCAGTGGGACAGTATTTGCTTGGGTTTGAATGGGGAAGTTTCAGGGTGAAATGCCAGCAGCGACAGCAGGCCTGCAAGGCAGCTAATATCAAAGGCTGCTCAGGTTCTCTGGAGGAAACATACGCATGCTGGGCACAATCAGGTCTGTGGATAAGAAACGTTTTCTAATACCTCATTCATTCATTCATTTTCTACCGCTTTGTCCCGTTAGGGGTCGCGGGTGACTGGATCCTATCCCAGCAGCTTTGGGCCTGAGGAGGGGTACACCCTGGACAGTGGCCAGTTAGTCACAAGGCAGTTTCAAATACCTAATATTTAAAAATGAAATAAGAGCAATAGTTTAATCCTACAACTGAACTATTTTCAGTAAAGTATAGCACTGATCACAGATGGGGTTTTCACTGCTAAGGTGGTGACAGTGCAGCTAGTACCATTGTACTGGTGCTTTTTATATTTCTATATTTACATTTACATTTATTCATTTAGCTGACGCTTTTATCCAAGACTTACATTGTTCTAATGTAATTACCAGTGTTACAGTCACTGGAGGCAAGGTGGGTTAAGTGTCTTGCCCAAGGACACAACAACAGTATGAGCTGTGGGGAGAGCGGGAATCGAACCGCCTACCTTCCGGTTGAAAGACGACCTATATAATACCTAAAGCAGATCTGAAGCAAAGTTTAAAATGGAAATGTGCTCAAATGTGTTCAAATCCCAAATAAGCAGGAATACTGTAGTTTTCTTCCACTAAGCAAGGACTGTAAGATGATGAGTACCTTTGAAATCAGAAAAGAAAAAGATGAAAATGGGACTTATATTATTGACATTAAAGCAACACTATGTCATTTTTCAGGATTCTGCACTCTGTAGGGGACTTTAGTGCTGCAAACTCACATCAGACTGTTAATACTGTGCTGGGCTTAAACTGACTAGTTTTTGGTGCACTTATGCTTTTTGTTACCTTGTGTTGTTAAAATTGCTTCCATTGTTTTCCTCACTTGCTTTGGATAAAAGCGTCTGCTAAATGTAAATGTAAGATATTGTGTATGTTCTATTTAAGATGCGTAAAAATGTCCCAAAGTTTAAACTTTGTGACTTTAAAGCTACAATGAAATGATTTAGAGGCTTTTTGTTTTAGGCTAAACAGTATCTCCTGTTATATTTTTTTAATAAAAGATGATAGCTTTAGAAAAGGTTTTTATCGTTTGATGCATGTTGTATAGTGGAAACAAGTGATTGTTATATAAAATTAAAGTGTCCCAGTTTTTACCCTATTCTAGCGCTTTCTTTGTTAGCTGCTACTTTCCAACATTAAAAGAACATTTTAGCATGATAAATGAAGAAAGAAAAGATAGAATATTCCATAAAATAATAAATAAAATAATAACAGCACAGAGACAGGAGGATATAGCAATATTATCTCAGATATTAATTGTTTAGCCTAGCTGACACAACGTAGCACTAGCACTAGAGTTAGCACAATGAGATAGCGTTATAGCCTAGCTAGAAGAACACAATAAATTAGCAAACATGAGTTCATCGGGCTGAAGATGTAGCGTAAGGAGTCCTATTCTCAAACAGAAGCTGTAGTGTTCGCTTGTTAGTATTCATCTCTCTATAATCTAGTCTGTTAACATTTCGCGCTGTCTCTTCAAGCATTTAACCTTGTCAGAGATAGCCTGGGATCCATTAAGATTTCCTGAAAGGGTTGAGCATTGCGGGCCTCATTTAGAGCGGCTTCCATTTTTAATAAACTGCTCACAGCCCTGCAGATCAGATACCAAGGAGGTGCACTTAACAATGCCGCAGAGATAGATATGCCTCATAATTCATATATTACACAAAAGCTAGAGAAATTAACCCTACCAGTGCACCCTTCATGATGTTCTCTTTTCATGCTACAAAGTCTGACTTCAATATATCCTGCATGTTTGTCACCCTCTTGTCTTTTACACGCTCTATAATGTTTACCTTGTTTGTACATGGCATCTCCTCTGCCAATTGGACCCGTAACAAGCTTGTTAAAGTGGAATCACTGGCAGAGAAGCTGTCCCACGCACTTTAACGGTCACAACTTTACATTTTTACAACACACAGAGAGAGATTAAGGTGCTATTATTTTAGTAAAAACTTTAAGGGAGCACCTGAGAGATGCAATAGTAATAATAGTCCATGAGGTGATGAGTATAAAGTGGACACGGTTAACAGACAGTTAGTGAAAGGGGGGAAGGGTCGCAGAGGGGAGAGGAGGTTAATGGAAATGGGGGAGTAGAAAGTATGGGTAAGGGGCATTAAATGGTCAGAGGATTGTGAATGTCTTTTAAGCTTTGGGAATCAATACTAAGAGGGTGTGTGTGTTAGACAGGTCTCGTTCAGGACAGATATAAAAGAATCTAAGGTGAAAAGAGACACAATAGCCATAGAAGAAATAGACAGAGAAAACCATCCATCTTCTACCGCTTATCCGGGGTCAGGTTGCGGGGGCACCAGTCTAAGCAGAGGCACCCAGACTTCCCACTCCCCAGACACTCCAGCTCTTCCGGGGGAATTCTGGGGCATTCCCAGGCCAGCCGAGAGACATAGTGCCTCCAGCGTGTCCTGGGAAAACCAGATTCACTCAATATATGTCCACTTTACTTTAGACTAGTGCTCATTTCTGTTTATTTATCAGTTCAATGTAATCACAACTATAGAAGCTGGGATTGTCTCTAACCTCCTGCGACCTTTAGAAAAGTGGTAGAAAATGAATGAGTGAATATTTTGTGTCTCTTTGTTTTGTTTCATGTGTATTTTGGATAAATATTTCTTTATAGATGCACAAAGCCAAAAATATATGAGGAGTCACTTACATCATATCTGGTTAGTCTTTAGATTTGAGTTTTCTTTAAATACAGGGGTATATTTCTATATCCCACTGTGATCTATGATGTTTTCATATTTAAAGCTACTGCAGGATTCGGGGCACTTTTGCCTACAGTGTGAACAAAGTAAAGACTCTTTCTATTTGCTTTCTATTGCTTATAGACTTAACAAGATCTACTTTCTATCTCCATAGTCAAAGCCCCAACTTTCAAATCCAAATAGTGTAACGTGAGTTTTTTCACTTTACTCCCACGCTTTGTATCTGCTGCAGAACCCTTTATCCCTCTTGGTTTTTTTAAAGGTTGACCTGCTTGATTTAGGAGGAGCAGCTCAGCGCGCACTCCATGACTCACAATCTGACGACTATTCACAGCTACCGCAAAATGAAAGTTGCTTGTGTAAATGTCACCAACTTAGAGCGGGACAAAGGTAAAAGGAAGGAAGTTGATTTAGATGGCAAAGAATCATCCTCTGGTCGTCCACCCACATTAAGGCTGTTGGACCATAACAGATGTCTTTTGAGCAGTTTCAGGAAGCATATTTGCATATCTGCACATTTTAGAGTGGCCTTTTATTGTGGCCAGCCTAAGGCACACCTGTGCAATAATCCTGCTCTCTAATCAGTTTCTTGATATGCTACACCTGTGAGGTGGATGGATTATCTCGGCAAAGGAGAAGTGCTCACTAACTCAGATTTGGACAGATTTGTGAACAATATTTTAGGAGAAATAGGCCTTTTGTGTACATAGATAGTCTTAGCTCTTTGAGTTCAGCTCATAAAAAATGGGGGCAAAACAAAAGTGTTGTGTTAAAAAATGTTTACAGTATAGCTGGTTACCATGGGTCTATATAAAGGTCTCATATTTACTACACTAAGGTATAAAAAGTGTTGTAACCTATACTTTACACTGCTGAAGCAACCAGCTAAAAAGAGAGCTAGATGTAACTCAGAACATCTAATTGGTACAACTCAGAGCATTGCCTTTAAGCCCCCAAGAGAGACCACACGGCAAATTAAGGCAAAAAGGAAAAAGGTTTGTATTTCCTTCTTCACAGCGTTGTTTGTCAGTCATTTCTTTGTGTCTGAGGTTCTCTGTTTTAACCCATTGCCTTTAAGACATGCAGCTCCATACATTATCAATATAGTAATGTAACATTTAATATAAGAACAAACAAATAATGAATTAGGATCAATAAAAAGCTGCAGGAGGTAATGATTGTCCACCTACAGTGTACAGATGATCTTGCTGTAGAATGTCATCTAAATGAATCATGCTCATATGGATATATTTAGAAGTCCTTAGGCTTATGATACTGATTTATGCACACTAGTAAAACTGAAACATGTTCACATTGTAGATTGTTAATATTGGATTTCAAATACGCTGCATGATCATGATTACGTTGAGTGTTACATTCAAAAAGTATACCAGCACAATTACCAACACATTTTAGAAAATGCAATTCCATTGTGTTATATTTACATACTTTGTAGGTTTAATAACGATGCTTATTTATATATTTGCAAAGTAGACCATATTAATGTAGAAGTGTAGATACATAACAATGTAGTATGTGTAGCAATTATATAGTATAGTAACTGATTACATGTTGTTTTTAAATGTGATATATGTACCACTGCAACAATTAACAAAACTGTAACAATGGTCTAAAGCAAAGCTCAAGAATACAATTTATAAGTGTGTACTGTGGGCAGCCAATTGGTGGTGCTACTGTTAAATGTGTCCCCCTTTTCTCTGAGGGCTGCTGACTGAAGGAAACACACTCTTGTCTTGGGTCCCATCCAAGCCGTTCAGATTGTAATTGATGATTTTGAGCAAGTGTTTCGTCCATATCCATCTTTGTCACGCTCGATATATTACATTTATTCTGTGCAATCCATCCACCCTGGAACTGATTTGATTAATGACTGGGTGACACATTATATTCATGTTATCCATCCTTCCTCAAGTGCTCATTGTGGTGTTGTGCCCAGTGCCTTAGTGACACCCGGTGGTGTGGGATTTATGGTGCAGCCCTCAGCACCATGGACAGCGCCAGGGTTCATGAAACCTTCTGGGAACTAATGAGCTGCATTTATGACATAACACAAACCACATACTTTAAAAGGCTGTTAAATATTTAATGTAGCCATCCATTGGACAGATGACAGGTTTTTGACTTGAGGTTTAAAAGAACGCAATAACGTGGCTTGCTTTAACATGTGTCTGTTCTAGGTTGTTACCTGTTGTAACTTTTAAATGCACAGAGAAGTTGGCTCTTTTAATGCAAAGACTCAAAGAATGAAATATACAACAATGATACAAGCAGCAATTCTGTGAAGAAAGCCCAGGTTAGTCTTTAGGCTAGTTTGTTAATGGACTATACCAGGACAAAACCAAGACTAGACCACAACTGCACTAAAGCAGGACTGTAAATATATCAGTTCTAATCCAGGACTGTACAAAAATCCCCTTTTGAACATGGACTATTGCCAGGCTTTAAACAAAACACAACCAGAAAAAACAGGTCTAAATCCTGTACTAACTCATCTAAACTCAGACCTACACTGCGACAAAGCCAGAGCCAAGTCCAAGACTAAATCATGCTTAAACTATGAGTCATGAATAACATCTATGTCTTTAATAAACATGACATTTTACCAGGTCAGAGTTTGTTGTGTAGGTTTTCTTTGTCTCTACAAAAGCATGATAGGTAACTAAACATTTGCTTGATCCTGTTGCCCTTCAGAAAATAAAGCTCTTTGTAAAGGATGCAATGCCAATATCAGTGGCCTTTGCTGCAGCGCACGGTGTGTAGAATATGTGAAGCACAGAGTTTGATTAGCCTGGAGGCCCAGCGCAGCGGGGGATTCATCTGCTGCCAACAATCAATGAGCGGGCTGCAAAGCATGCCAATCAGTTTTATTGGTTTCTCCTTGCTTTTGTGTTATCACATGAATCGTCTGCCACCAAAATAGCATCACCTTTTGTGTCTTTTTGTAAATTAGCAACAATGTATTTTCCCCGTTTGTCTTTTATTATTCATTACCAACTCATCTTTTGCACTGCTTTCTTCTAGTTGGCACTGTGGTTTAGTTGGTGAGAGGTGTAATTAGGAGTCTTGCCCCGCGTAATGAAGGTATTGTATCATTAGGTGGCCACTATGTCCTTTTGTGTCCTGCCCTGCCGTCTGTGTCCTGTACTTTCTGTCCTGCGTTGTTAATTAGGCTGTTCTCTTGAGCAGTGCTTAAACATTCCCCTGTCCTAATGGGACACTGCAGCGAGTGCCTGCCATTAGTCTGCAATAAAGCAAAACATTTAGAAGAGCATACACTATAATCCAATATTGATAAATGTGTAACATATCAGCCAAAGGACTTCTATATTTAGTGCAATAACTAAATCACACGATACAATATCTCTGTCGTCATAGTAACCGGATTAGAGGATCCATGAGGCACAGAGCATGATGGTAAAACAGTCAGTGCACAGGAGCCACCTAATGGTATAATAACCTCATTACAGGTCGGTCATCCTAAAGCAGATTGAAGATTAGGTTGGGTTTAATGTCTTTAGTGAATATTTGATCAATTATATTACACTGCTTTCAAATGATAAATTACATTAAAAAGTAAAACATTAAAATTGAAGAAAATGACAAACAGAAACAGTCTATTGAAAAGTAGGATTTATTTTGCACCATCCCCACAAAAAATCTTGATGCAAATCTTAAATTCCAAGTTACAACATTAGTGACAGTGCATCTCAAGAAGATAGCAATGCTCCAAAAAAAAACAAAAGTACAAAAAAATGAAAATATTAACTACAACAAAATATCAACACCAATAAAAACCCAGTTTCTGGATTTAATGTTTCTTAAAACACAAATTTTATAAGACAGAGGCGACAGGCAACAATAGAAATAGCACAGTAACTTCCAAAAATGCTTCATTTTATACAAAAAGACCACAATCATTCTCCCAGGAAACAACAGCAATGGTACACAGGAGCCAAACGTTTAAAAACCCAATACCACAGCATTGTAAAACACTCAAAGCTAATACATTTAATAAATATCAGTGAAAGCACCTTTAAAGCTGAAATGTGTTAATTGATCAACTGACAATGTGCAACATGTATAAAATCTGATAAAAAACATAATTACATCGAGAAACCATTAAACATACATTTTTTGCTTTAGATCCATGATGGGTAAATACACATCAGCTCTCACAGGTAGCTTACAACGTCCTGATGCATGTCTTAAGTGTCTTTAACTGAAAGTGATAGTGTCTAATATCCACACTGGTAAAAAGTCACCCAAAGGTGATCTTTGCAGCCCTTACAGCAGTAAACCACTGGGACAACAATACTCAACTGTATGCATTAGATACTACTCATGAAAGTCACATTTGGTGCAGGAATTGTAGGTCAACAGAACTCTTGACCTTGTTCAAAAGCTTCTGGTTAGTATCTAGTACTGACAAACTGTCTGTCTCAGTTTTATATGAAATCCATTTGCTTTGGAGCAAAAATATGTGGGACCATCTTACATAATCAAAGATACCAAAATAGTCACATCACAACAGACAGACATGCATGCTAAAATTGTAAGGACAGAACAATAATGCTAATGTACAGCATTCAGAGAAGATTCACACTACTGTGTGATTGTTGATCCACTTTGTCCAGCTCTGACTTGCTCACAGAAAAAACTGCAGCTGTAATCAGAGCAGCTTTGACATTGGGGCTGTGATGTTAGTAGTGCATTAAAGGTGCAACTGCTTTGTAAGACACCCCCTTTGGACCGCACATGGCAACATAAATAAAATTTTAAAATCAACATCATAATGTTCTCAATGCAGGTACTGAACACAGTTTCATCTAGTCACATATTACTGTAACAGAGTTAAATGTGATGAATTAATAAATCTTTACATTGTTAATCTTATTTTATCAAACCTAATCTACTTGTAAAATGGAAAGTAAAAAGAATTGGACTGCCACAGCCCTTGATGCATCGGCCAAACTCTTACCTTTACTTCACGTGGCAAAGGTTTGAGTCTGTAGATTCTTGCTTTGTGCAATGTGTATTCACAATGGATATAGTTACTGTTTTATCGCTTATATGGCTTCTGCCCAATAATGGCTCCGTTTCCCTTTTTCCATATACACTTATTACTTAAGGACTACAGTTGGTTTAAGGCATAAATTTAGATGTTAAAATTCTGTAGTTCATCTCTTTGCTTAAAAACTGAAATACATGGTCAGTTCCGAAAGAATTGGAAAAAATACCCTATTGTTATCAAACACAGTATATTTCTTATAAACTTAAATGGTTTAACACCCAGCTTTTTCGTTTGTGATCATATAATTAAAGTAGGGGTTGCTCTGTCACCTATAAACTTTGCGTTCATACTGATAGTATGAACATATACCATCGATTCTTTTTTGTTTTGTTTTCCTGCCATCTGGAGGCTAACTCTTCTTGGGGGTCACCACAGGCTTTGGTGTTGTTTTGGATGCTGATGCAGAGATAGAAGAGGATGTGGATGAAGAAGATGAGGAGGAGGATGAACTCCATCGGGTCTCAACTCCTGTACTAGTCATCTTCAGCTTTCGCCGTTTGGCAAGAGGAGCATTGTCAACACTTTTCAGAAAGAAACCCTCTCTCTTTCCACGGTTAAAGGCCTGGTGTGGATTCAACAGCAGTGAGATTTAATTAAAAAGATGTGGAGCTGGAACTAAATAAATTAACTATACTTTACCTTGTATGTGGCATTGACATAAGTGCGGACAGTGGGTCCACTGGACTCTAACACATCTGGAGTGCACAAAGGAGTTGTGGACATGGATGCCCCTCCCTGCAGCCAGCTGTTCTCCTTTAGGTCAGACAATTTAAGACGCCTCTCAGGATCCACTGTCAGGAGACCTACAATCAGAAACCACAAACAAAAGATGTAGCACTGTGCTAAATAGCTTTATCTAAAATAACTTTAAATGTTCATGTAGCCTCAACTCAAAATCTGCATTGCATCAAAATGCATTTGAATTGCATTTTGCCTTTGACCAAAGCATTCAGTTATAAATACATCTCAAACAAGTGACTGCAATTAATTAAACACTGACAACAAATTTAACCTACATGGCTAAAACACATCCATGCGGCTACTGTGCAGCACAGTTTAACAGTTAGCCATTTTTTTCTTGCTTTGCCATTACAATAACTGCTGAAAGTGCAAAAACAACGTTTGTTGCCATGCAAAAGGACATGTTACTGGCTGAACAGTATAACAGTTGAGCTGTGTAAGTTTCTCTTCTTTTTTTCACTTCCTCTTTAATTTTTCATTTTCACCTATTACTAATTTTTTCTTTCAAAACATACCATACCTTTGACAAGGTCTTTTGCATCCTCTGAGACACCTTTCCAGGCCTCTCCCTCTAAAGAGAAGTCCCCTTCTTTTATCTTCTGCATGATATCCGCGGCATATGAAGAAGTCATGCCTCTCTGGTCGCTCTGAAATGGCACTTGGCCTGATAGCATTGTGTACTAATAAAAAAAACATACACATATGGGATTAAAACGGCAATTAATCTAGCTAATGAGTGTCTGTATTTAAGCTTGTATAAGAACAAGGATAACTCCAAGGCTCCAGAGGTCACAGGCTTTGTCATATCCTGCGCTTTCAAACAGTTCGGCACTGGCTACACGCTCACACACACAGGGGTTTGAAGAGGAGCACTGCCTGCAGGACACAGGCGTGCAAATCCAAAGTCTATTACTTTCAGCACTGAGTCCTCCGCCTCATCAGCAAACAGTATGTTCTGCAAAACCAAACATGTCAATATTCTGGTTTACTTTCCCAAATATTATTATTATTATTTTATTTTTTAAACTAAATATTTGTAAAGCATAAATATTGTTACTCAAATGCCATTTAGGATTTAATTACTTGTATACATTTAATCTATTTTGCAGCCATAAATCGAGAGCTTCGCCTTTCATCTCCACAACAGCAAAGAGACATTGTAAACCGTTGAGCACTGCTTCTACACTGATCAAGTACAAAAGATTTCTAAAAACACACAAACCTGCAGACAAAGCATTCTGCAGGTTGTAACTTGTTGATCTGCCAGTTTTTACAAGAGATGACAAGTAAACCACCTTTTGTTGCCAATAAATGTCAATCCCTTTTCCTTTCTAACTTAAAGATTTTAATCACATAAAGTACTATAAATGTAATACAACAGCATAAAGAAAAGCAAATAAATGTATGGCCTCAATGTGTCAGACTAGTTTTTAATGTAATGTCTAGTGCTTATAGTGAAGCCAACCTACCTCTGGTTTGAGGTCTCTGTGTACAACTCCAGCTTCATGCATGAAGCTGACTGCTGAGACCAGACTTTGTAACAGCTGACTGGCCTCAGCTTCTCCAAATAGTTTCTTCTTCCTAATTCTTTCAAGCAGCTCCCCGCCTTTCAGAAGCTCCATCACTAAATAGGTGTGATACTGGAAAAGACAAGAGACACTTGTCTACATAGTCTCAAAAATACAGTATATATATTTGGTATAAGATGTTTGTTATCCAACTGTCACTTAATGTGGGCTGTACTTGATCTGTGTAGACATCATGCAGCTTGACAATGTTGGGGTGAGATTCACACTGCCTCAAAGCAGCAATCTCCCGCTGTGTGTTTGCTTCCATTCTAATAATGTTCAAGATGATAGATGAAAACAGCCGTTAGCATGAACCTGCTCAAACATGTTGAGTCACGGAGATAGTGATTAGTCATTGTGAATCACCATCGACTCACCTGCGAGTGACAATCTTCACAGCATACTCATGGCCACTCTGCTTGTGTCTGCACTTTCTGCACAGCGAGACTGTTGCAGACTGTTGCGTTGTTAAAAAAATATATGCTTTTGTGAGCAGCGACACAACTCGTAGTTCTGAAAAAACTGGGACTCCTGAAAGAAGAGAGAATATTATTACTGGCAAATTTAATCAAGAAGCTTTTTTTACAATGTATTTTGTCTTAGTTGACAAGGAATCAGATATTGTATTTAACATGCATATAAAAGAAAATCAATACACCGGGCTGTCTCACTGAAACACTTACACATCAGTAAAAACATTATTACAGCCCACTCATCGTTACATTTTTACCTGCACCATCGCACTGCGTTGAACAGAGGCAGAACCTGGTCGATCAGCACCGATCTGAGTTTCTACAAAGTCTCCCATGACTGCATTGTTATTGAACAGGACTGATGGAGCAACAAATGAGTAGCCCTGAGGTGAAACAATGCAGATGCTGGGTTAGCAGACGGCTGTAAATGTTAAAAAGTACTGTTGCTTTCTTAAGCAGACCATTATCCATCAACCTTTTACATGCTATATTTACTATAAAGATAGCAGTCTGAACAGAAGTTGTGATGGCTTATACGAACCTGGAACAGACGGTCTGTGTTTGGTGGTGTGCTCGCAGGAGAGTAAACAGGATCCATCCCTGTAAACTCCTCTGCAAAGTTTCCCACATCAAGTTCACTCTTGAGTTCTGGTTTAAATGGGCTTGGTACCTTTTTCAGTGCAAGGTTTGCCCAGTTCAGACCCTGTTTGAAGAATAATTGACATCACAAAATGATTTATGCAGGTCATTATTGCTCTATGCATAAAAAAGCACATTACAACAACCAAACCTTAAAGAATGGATGTGCTTTAATATCTTCAGCCCCTCTTGGACCAGAGCCGAGTCTCTTGTGAGGATCTTTCACCAATAACTTCCTCAACAGGTCCTGAGCAATAGGTCCGATCATAGAAGGAAATGGGGGGTCACAGCGGAGAATACGTCTGAAGGTAGGAGAATAACGTTACTAATCATGTAAATATATCTACTACATAATACACTGCATACCGATAATAAAACAGTATTTATATAGCAGCGGGTAGCACTTACTTTGACACCTCACTTTGAGAGTTTCTTTCCCCCTCCAAAGTGAAAGGAGACGCTCCTGTCAGCAGTTCAAACATTAGAATTCCCAGACTCCACCAATCTACTGACTGCAGAAACAGAAAGTTATACTAGTTTGTACGTTTATACTTTGGTAATGCGTATCAAAAAGGTGTCTCCAATAGGTCTTTTAATATCAAACATACTTTCTTTGTTGGCTTACCTTGCCATGGCCAGCCTTTCCTCTAATGATTTCAGGAGCCATATATTCTATAGTGCCACAGAAAGAATAGGTCCTTTCCTTCTACATTAACCAAAAAGTATCAGTTAGAACACTAAATAATTAATAAATAGTACCACTATATTTTAATGCAAATTTCTTTTTATGTTATTTTTCCTTACCTCTTCCTTCACAAACTCTTTACTGAGTCCGAAATCTGTTAATACTACATGTCCTTCGCTGTCCAAAAGAATATTCTCCAATTTAATGTCTCGGTACACAATCCCAAGCTGTACAAACACAAAGACCATTGTCATTGTATCTCAGTCACATTTGTCAGCTTGGGTAACTGCTTCATGCAAAATGAAATGATCTTGCCCACACTAAATGACAATCAGGCGCACACATGTTATTCTGAGTAACATTAGAAATAGAAGTTGAGTTTGACAATAATAATATCCACTAGTTCTGTACAGCAAACATAAACAGACAAAGGCACTATTAGTATTATTGCCCACCTTGTGCAGGTGCTCAAGTGCCAGAATTATTTCCCCAATATAAATCCGGACTGCCTCCTCAGAAAAGTGATCCCGCTGGTAAAGATGAGTGAACATCTCCCCACCACTTACGTAGTCTACACTCAGAGATGAATGAAAACAGTTTAGGTTAAAATACAACAGACCTGCCGTAATAAACATGACCGTTTAATACTGAAATTGTTCTTCACCAAGTATAAGATGCAGTTTGCTTTGTGTCTGAAAAGCATAGTGTAAAGTGACCAGGAAGGGAGACTGACGGATGTGTTCCAGCACCTGCCTCTCAGTGCGAGTATGCTCTGTAGTCTTTGCCTTTTGAACAATAGCTGCTTTCTTCAGCACCTGCAGTAGTGAGATGATGTTTCAACAAACAGTTATCAATATTTAATGAGAGTAATTAAAATGTTTATGACTGTAATTCATATATCCTCACCTTCATAGCATAAAGCTGGCCTGCATCATGGCCAGTGTTCTTCCTGACCAAAAACACCTTTCCATAAGCTAGACAAAGAGTTGTTCATTTAAATTATTTTATTCAAGTAGATGCACAAACCAGGCAGAACATTTATCTACTAAATCTTCTGTTACCAGTAATGCATTTCATAATATAAACTATACCACAACACTAAAAGGACTAACAGGAGTAGGTTTTCTCAAAAGGCAAAGATTACTCACACATAAAAAATGTTCAGGACATACTGTAAATCATATTGATATTTGTCCTGGTTGGACAACACCTGTAGCTTTATAAATATAGTCTTACTGAGAAACTAACCTCCAGTGCCCAGAACTTTGAGCAGCTCAAAGTTCTCCATACCGACCTTCTCAGTGTGGCCTGTGAGGTTTGCTGCAGTGAAAAGTTTAAGAAAAAATACTCAAGAATACTTTTTGACACTATACACTTGCAAAGTATTTAAAGGACCACACAGCTTGTCAGCATAGTTTTTGGCAGTAGTTAGACTTACCATTGGTGATTTGGTGCTTGACAGTGCAGGCTTTTTCATTTGTTTGTGAATCGGAGTCATCACTACTTTCAGAAGTGTCTCCAGGCATAACTTAAACAAAAGTAAACTATGGCCAAAGGTGTCAATATAAGATTGCCTAGGAGGCCAAATGCTGTGGCATTTAAACGTGAAACATAAAAAATAAAAATAAACTTAAATATGTTGTATGTACATTTTAACCAGTGCAAGGCTTATTGGACAGATGTTTTTGTAAGACAATACTCTAGTCCTACGGTTAATCGTTTGACATGGGACATCTTGTTTTTGCACTATATGTTTACGAAGGATGCACAGAATATGCGTTAATCAATAATAAGAAATTAACAAAACAATTTTACAAAAGAATGTAAGTGCTTAAACTAAAAGAATGTATGTGTCCGTTTAGCCATTTAGAGAAGATCGCGCTAGCGTTAGCCGCTTCACAGTAAGTCATTTAACTACAAATCATTTTTAGCTTATTAATAGCACTAATAGTTAGTCAAAAACGCGTTATGGTAGTCATTACATGGTAAAAATAACGCTACTTTGCCAGCAGTACAGTTAAAGCTACAGGTCACGTAACATCTTTTTACAAAGTAGCAGCTAGCTCTAGCAAAGCTTTTGCACGTCAAACTTTGAACGCTAGCGTACGCTGTTTTTATAGACTGTTTAAATACCAGCTAGCGGACAGGGCTGAAACACAGGTTATGCTGTTTCTGTATCCTCCGTATCTTCACCGAACCCTATCTATTGCTAGCCCATGATAAAACATTAAGGTTTGTAGTTTTTTATTTTAGTCAGCTGATAGCTCAGTGCTAAAGCCAGGATGCTTTCAACACAACCTGGGCGACGCTCGGTCACATGACACAAGAGTTGGGCGGAGCAACGTATCCGGCTCCGGAGATCCTGCCAAAGATCTTGGAACAAATACATTTAATTAAAAATGCATTAAAATGTAAGCTAAAAAAAGTAAAATAAAATACCCCATACTATCAAATGATCTTCCCTGACGCTAAATGTGGTCCTATAAGCACCCGAGATCCTGTGTCAAGTAGCCTGCTTAGGACCTTTTCCTTTTTATATGTACTTAAAGAGGTTTAATTGGTTGAAGGATAGTAATATTGAGTAAAGTAGGATCTTTTAACGCAGTGGTGCAAATATGTACAGCCCCACTATACTACTCTTAATTTAGTTATGCAACATTTCACTAAAAACACAACAGTCTCCATCCACCTTTGAAATACATTCTCATACTGTATTTCACAGTACAATAATTACACTTAGAATAGTTTCCTTAACATCATGTGCCATGTGTTTGCTATTCAGTTTTCTTTGAGATATTGATGAAAAATGCCCATATTTCTGCTGTGTGTGTGCCACAAGGAGTACATTTCATTAAGATCAAGGCAAAGGTAAAAACATGGAAAAGAAAGTATCACGTGATTCCAACATGTGACTCACAGTTGGTCCAAAAATATATATATATTCAGTAACTTGAGGACGTGATTAATATGTATGCCAATGCCCCCCCCCCAAAACAGGCAATGCAATCTACAATAATATAACCATTACCAAATTTAAGTTTAGCATCTTCCTTAGTAAATAAAAAAGCATAATTGATTGTTTTCATAAAATGCTCTCAAAAGTTGAAATCTTTAAGGCAAATCCACCCATTACAGTATCACATTTTATTTCTCTTACCGAATCAAACTGGTCCAAAAGGTAGATTTTAAAACGGTCCAAGAGAAATAAAAAAATAAAAAGATTAAAGTTTGTAAAATGGGGCTTGAAGTAGAAAAATATAAACACACACAGCGACTAAATAAAAAAAAATGTTCTGATTTGTATACTACTGATAACTGCAACATCAGGAAAGAAATACAGACCTGTCTCTGTTTAGATTGTTTTTAGTCAAGCCTTGAAGACAACACAGATTTTGACAAATACAATGTTGACAAATTTACCTTGTAATCTACAATAGATATTTAGTATGCAAAAATGTATAAATTACTTTTGCATGGACATATTTTGCTTGGGTTTCCTTTGCCCTCTGTAATGAGCCAATAGAAATGTGAATTACTTTAGGGTGGATTTCTCCTATAAACAATTGTTGTTTGTTGACTATATGAATATGTATGTAATAATTGATCCAGTTGTCTTAATTGGGATCTTTGGATGTTTTAAACACAATAAAAGAAGAGTGAAACCAAAAAAAAAAAAAAACTGTCTCAGTAAGACCAAGGACATTTCCGAAGGCAAGAGAAGGTAATGTAATAAAACTGAGGAAAATCATTTTGTTCCACTGTTTTTTTCTTCATGGATCAAGCTCGTGTTTTATCAACGAATGGCAATCAGTCCAACATCAATCAGTTTTTGAATCTTCTGAGCAATAAATGGATTCTTCAAGTGACTGCAAAATAAAGTGGAAAGCATAAAAGGTTGCATTGTATTCACAGCAGATATACATTAATAAATAAAATAAAAACGATAAACTTACTCGCTGAGAGCCTGTGGGTCCTTCTGCATTTGCTCAAGGATCATACGCATGGCTGGGTCACTCATAATCTGCTGCACCTCAGGATCAGACATTGCCCTCTTTTTCACTTCTTCTGGGCTGTCGTTCCTCACAGACGGACCAATCAAACAACGCTGCATGCCCTCTGTGGCTTCCTGCACGTGTTGGAAAACATAATTTGGTTTAAACACTTATTGTTGCATAATAAAAAGAATAAAATAGAGAATTTTATGGCTTAAACATTTATAAAAAAATATAAATAAATAAAAAGTTTGCTGTTTTTTCCAATAGTTTAAAAAAGGAACATTATTTTATATAATTTAAGAACCACTCAAATATAGTTAAATGATTTTTTTTTTTTACTTTAGTATTCATGATTTTACTGTATTTATAACAGGGACAATGCAATCAGACAGTTACAAAATAAATATTGTAGCCAATGTGATGCATATAAAGTTTGTAGCAAATTCTCAACTCTTGTCCCTGCTTTTCTACTTTACACTAATATTATAAAAGCAATGGCAAAACACTATAAAAAGCATTATACACAACATATACAACTATAATAGCATTACTGGCTTCGGAGCTAAATTATTAATGCACTTAAATACTAATTTGAGGAAGCTTTCAAAAGCTTTGGTCATTTATATAGCTTAAAGAATTGGATACTTTATTTTAGTCTGTTTAAACTTACTTTTGATGTAGAATCAAGGTCCAATGCTTTTTGGTATGCATCCATAGCTTTAGTAAAGTCTTTCATGGCCTCCAAAGCAGCTCCTTTACGTGTGTAGCCTTTAACTGTAGGAGGATGCATGTCAAATTATTGTCTGAATTAAAGTCCTACAACATACACAAGGTAAAACGTCTACTATTGCAGGCTGTGTACTTACTGAATGCTGGTTCAAGCCTGATGCACTCTTCACAATCCTGACAAAGAAAAATACATTTTGTTAGCCTAATAGCATAATTGCCCAAGTCATTTTTTGGCCAAGTTGAATTATCTACCTCACTCTGCTCTCCTGCCTCACTGTGTATTATTGGCTATGTCCTCAGCCTGTCAGAAAGCTTTGTTACATAAAAAAAAAAAAAAATACTATCTGCCTAAGTCATCTTATGTATTTGCTAAAAAAAAAAAAAAATTATTTTTTGCCCTGACAACCTTAAAAAAATACGTAGGCAATTATGCTATTAGGCTAACGATTTGCAATTTTAACAATGTCTGGAGGTTCTCAGGCATCCAGGACATATTCAAGAAAAAGGTTTCAACAAAAGGCATCTGGACGTAGGTTTGCATCTGGACCTTCAAACCTACAGCCAGACGCCACATTTTTTTGAATGAAAGAAAACGTTTTAAATGGGAATAATTCATGAGCATCTTACCTTCAAGGCAAGTTGAAACTCTGCCAGCTTTGTGTAACATGCAGCTCTGTTACTAAACAGTTTGGCATCAATAGGATTTCTTTTGATGGCCTCAGAGTAATGTTTCATGGCTACAGGGTAATCTCCTACAGAGAGACAAGCATGTTAGCATGTTGGAAACCAATAACAGAATAACAGTAATTCTATAACTTACCTTTCTGAAAGGCGTCATTTCCCTTGTTCTTTTCTTCTAGGGCTAATTCAGGGTTGATGTAAGCCACCTTCTCCTGCTCTTTTACAATTTTCTCTGCCTGTAGGAGGGAATAACTTAATAAATGTTCACATGGACAAAGTACAAACAAATAAATCATTAAAATTATAAAGCATCTTGCGGCACAACATTTCTGAGTGACCCCACCTGTTGACACTTCTTGAGGACGTCAGGAGTGCGATGCTCTGTCAAGCTCTTGTTGAAATATTGAACAGCTTCTTTGTATTTTTCCTGCTTGAAGTACGAGTTCCCAATTCTTGCCAAAGCCCTATAAAATCAGAAATGATAAATTACATTATTAGTGACTATAACTTGTTTAATCCAGACTGTCAGATGAATTCAAGAACTTACTTGGCTATCTGTCTGTAGTCTTCTCTGTTCTCTCTGCCAACATCAATGGCCTTCTCACACACTTCTCTGCACTTTTCAAAGTCTCCCATCTCAAAGTACACAGCTAAAATACCATAAAAGAGGAAGCAATGCTTTAAAGCCAAACAAAACCCAAATATTGTAGTTGTGTACGCATCTTAAAAAGTTTCACTGCAATTTAAACAGTGCAAGTTTACTTGTAAATACCTGCTTGATTGGAAATATAGGTCATGTTAGTTGGGTCGTATTTGATAGCTTCATCATAATGTTTTAGAGCTGTTTGAAAGTCCTTATTTTTATATGCAGCATTTCCAAGTTCTTTTGCCTTTAAGGCCTGTAAAAAAAAAATAATAAAATAAAATAAAAAGATCTAAGTAGATGACCAAAATGCATAATACTTATTAATCAGGATGGACAACTATGATGAATTACATTTTTCTTGTTCTCTGGAAGCTCTTCCTCTTTGGGAGGAGGGGGCTGTGTCTCTTTGGGTTTGGGAGGAGGAGGGATGGGTTCGTCATCGTCTTCCATCCCTGACAGGTTAAATCCAAGCAGCACAGAGAGTGTATTCATGACTCTAGGATCTTGCAGTTTCCTGATAGATGTGAAAAATAAATAAATAAAAAACAGGAAGTTCATTGATCACCAAAACAAAAACAATGTATTAAAAAATAATTTCTTAAATCTTCTGCTACTACAGGTTAATGTAAGAATCTATCCTAACACATACGTTCCAAGTTCTGATGGGTTTTTACGGAGCTGCTCCAGCAGTTCTCTGTAGCTTGGATCGGACAAAAGCTCACGTGTTCGAGAATCACTCTCTAACTTTTGATACAAGTTGGGCATGGAAAAGGGATTCTTCATTAGCCTCTCTGTAGAAAAATAAGCATTTATCAGTGATATTTAACCATTACCTACCAACTGATTTCAAGGTGCAAAAATAAAATCCAAGTCTAGATTTAAGGCATCGTTAAGGTAGTAACCTCTAAATCTTAAATGTAAACAGCAAACATGGCACTTTCATGAACAATTACCTGCAAGCCTGGCCTCAATATTCTGTAAACCATCCTTTAGCTGCTGGTTACTTGGCTCCTGCCGAATACCCTCTTGGTAAGTTGCTTTAGCCTCCTCTAGCCGTCCAAGAAATTCCAGCGCTGCAGCTTTGCGGGAGTAGCCCTGAAGTATAAGATGTAAAATTACGTAATTTGGAGAGTGATTACTTGACATCTTTAGTAGGACAGACTGAACAGTGACATCTCACCTTGCCCCAGTCAGGCTTGATCTTGATGGTCTGACAGGCATCCTGGAGAGCGTTTTCATAGTTGCCTTTCTTGGCATATGCAGCTGAACGGTTGCTGAAAAGAACATGGTTAGAGGGGTCCAGAGCTACTGCTTCGGTGTAGCAACGTATGGCTTCATCAACATTTCCGGCACTCAGCGCCTTGTTGCCCTGGTCTTTTAATGCTGAAACCTGGAAAACAAAATTAACATCATTAAATGACGATTCTCAGAAAACCAAATAACCTCTACAGTTCACAAATAACGTGGAGCATTAATTTACACAATATCTTACTTTATCTGCTGCGCTAGAGCTAATGTTTGTATAACCGATACAGACAATAGTATTTTAGGTTTGATAAGAGATGGTGGTCTACTGCATAAATTATCCATAATTTAAGAAATATGACAAAGTACACAATGATCTTTGCATAATTTAACCATGACACTGTTTTAGGATTGTAAATTAATTAATTTCTAGTACCACCAATGTAGCTACTATCTCAACCCCTCTACAATCACCTTATTGCCGAAGACGGCCACCGACTTTTAGGTAGAGGTTAAAGATAAGGAAGACAAAATGAGATTACAGCCGATTTCAACAGCTAACATTGCAGAGAAGCACGGCAGTTAGTGACAAAACACGACTGTATCCTTGACAGCGGACCCGTGTGCGTCTAGAAAGATCCTCCGGGCCAAGTGTGCAGCTGCCCTGGACAATGCTGTAGCCGATCCAAAAATACTCCTTTAGCATGTGCAGTGTGTACAAAACAACATTTTTTCCCCAATACGTTTAATTTTACTATATGCCAAATGTCCTTTATGGTTTGTTACATACAGTGTACATTATGAATGTAAAACAATCACTTGAGCTAATGTTTCTGATTTGCCAAGTAGCTAATCGACTTACTCATTCACTCACTCAGGTATTAGCTGCTAGCTTCCATATTACGATAATTGTTACCAAAGTTTGCGGATAATAAAAGGTCAATATTATGAATGAACTTTACTATCTGAATGAATACACCCACACAAGAATATGACAAGAACTCTTAATGGTTTACAAGCTATGTCGCATGTAATAGGAAAATTACGTTAGATGCCTAACTAATAGATTTAGCATTTAGAAAAGGATGTTTAAATGTTTTGACAGATCATAAGCTGTAAATAAAAACGCCATAACGGTTAACTAATATCCAATTAAACAGCACCACACCAGGAACCCACTGCACCGGGCTAACCACCTAGCTAGCCATCTGCTGTGTATGGAACGATCAATGTGAAGAGTCCACTTTCTTTAAAATAATTACTGAGACAATACTGACCATAATACTCCACAACAGAACATTTTTACATTTCATTTCTATGTATTTTTAACATGGTTAAAAATGACTTGCAGACTACTCACTTTCTCCATGGTGCAAGCATGAGGTTCTTTCCAGAAACTACTGCGGAGTAGCGCCTCCCACTGAACAAAACGCGGGTTGCCAGGTTTAGTTGAAGTGAATACAGATTCATGGTTGTGCGAGGTTAAATATACGCTATGGCCACATGAAGAAACTTCCAGAAGATTACGGAATAAACATGTGCCTCTTAACCTTTTAATGTACACTATAACTTAAAATTTACACAGGACGTTGGAATTGTAATAAATTTGTTTATCTGTCCAACGTAATTAACGTGATATAGGACATATAAAGTGAACAATTAGCGTTACAAATTAAATATTTGTAACTATAAATATTACATAAAATATTCCAAGCGCATTTTGGATTATCCACAGACTCACTCTATAAAAGACTAAGGGCATCATCACAGACAACATTTGCTTCTATCTAAATAAAAAATATATATTAATTAGTTTGTAAATTATTTGAGTTCTGTGGGCTCTTGCTATACTTCGAAGAAACAAATAGGCCATATAGGCTAATTATTGCAATAAATAATAATATAATTTATAATATAATTTATATTTTACGTTGGTTGAAACACCTTAACAAAAAAAGTACTTTGCTTTGTTTTATTTAATGTAGTTAACTATAAATCTAACTGCAAAACTTGTCACAAGTCTGAGACCCTCAAACAACATTTTCCAGTGGCGCACCCAGCTCCGGTCAGGACGCTCTCCGTTGAACGACAGTTTGGGGTTTTAAAAAATATACTTCATGAGGTGTGTAAAACCGCGCTTAATCAATCTTTCTGTGACCAATGGTCAAAAGATGTTGATTTAACGTAGTGCATGAGAACGACAACTTTACCATTTTGGTGTGAACTAATAACATTAAAGTTGACTGTTATCTAATGCTAGCTAATATTAGCAATCAAATTAGCCTAGCTAGTTAATTTAACATATTTAGCTTATAAACAAATGTGTTATTAAACTTTGATATTTACTATACATATATTACCAAACGTGATAATTATCCAGGATATAAGCTACAAGTGTTTTTTTTTTTTCTTGGCAGACATACTTTATGATAAAGAAAATAGGCAATGAAGCGCCAGTCCATTCATCAAATTCAGTCGACAGGTGTGTACATAAAAAAAATAGGTCTACTGCTGTACATATTTGTTTAGACTGATCTGTTAAATAATTTTTTCCCTTTTCTTAGGCAGTGTCTCTGTGCCACTCTTCAACCAGAAGAAAAGAAACAGAGTCCCTTTGACTTCTGCACCCCCTGTCAATGAATCCTATGAGACCAGTGCTGCTCCATCTTACAGCAAAGCACCAGGTACTGCACAAGCATTACAGGAAAATTGTCACCAGGTGGCACTACATCATAAGAAATAACACACCAATCATATCAAACCTGTACCAGGTGGCTATGTATTTTATCAATCCCCCACCATGAGAGCTCCAGACATGCAGAGTATTCCTCAGTCTTTACAGCCACATCATGGCAGCAGCGGACCAGCCCCCAGAGCTGCTCCAACAGTAAGACACTATGCCCCTTGTCTCATCCGTACAAAGCTGGAAACACAAGGTATGGTCGCCTTACTCACTGTACTTATACTTATACTAACACCAGTTACTAAATTTAATTGCAATGGCTTTACATACTTACTTTAAATGTGGAAAGAAGCTTGTTAAGTAGTCTGTTGATGTGTTTTTATATTTCAAATACTACATGTAATGGTTTTCTTCCTCCAATCAGCTCCAAAAGTGAGCAGCCTAACCACTCAGTGAGACAAAAAGAACCTGGGCCCAATGTAAGTCCTACATTTAATAACTATCAAGCTCCACGTAATAACGACAGTGGACAGAGCAGCTACACTCGGTTCACTCAGATGGGTCAGCAGCCATCCTACAAACTTCTGGATGCCACATATCAGTTTTCTCACCAGTCTGCCCATCAGCTTCCTCTTGCACAAGCAGCCACCAGGCCCACTCCACAAGCAGGCCAGCAGCAGCCCAAAACCTGGAACTTTACTAACAGCTTTGGGCCTCAACCTTCCATGTTTGAAAGGAAAAAAAGCACAAAGACGACTGCACAAAATGTCCAGATAAAGGTAAACATGTAATTTATATTTGTAATATTATTAATGATGCAGTGTTTCTTCTTTTTCACTCGACAGACCCAACCAATTTTTCAGATGAAACCCGCTGTTAAGATGTCATTGAGAATCCTTACTGCAGTTATTGATGGCATGAGACACTGGAGCCAGTTTAAAGACAAAGTCCCCTATTTATTTGAGATATTTGGTCAGTTGTGAGTTGCTTTATTTACATACAGCAGTTTTTACATAACTTATCATTCTTAACTTTTCTGTCGTCCTCAGCTACTCTCGACTCTGCTGTCACACTGGGACCACATGGAGCAAAAAACTTCCTCATACGAGATGGAAAAGATGTTCTTCAGTGTGTATACTATGAAAATGTGAGTGTTGCTTGGTCTCCTCTAATTTAAAACCTGTTTATATCAAGATTGTAATCCTTACCTCTCATCCAACAGGAGCAGCAACTGCCCCGTTTCCTTCGCGGTCAAGTTCATCGTTGTGTTGGTAACTACGACCGCAGCAGAAATGTCCTTGTGTGCGTTTCCATACGGCCTGCTCTGCCTTCAGAGCTGAGAAACGCACAAGAATCTGTCAAAGTCTGTGATGCAGAAATGAGGGAGCTGGTAAAGTCTTTCAGTGAAGTCTAAGCTCTCTTGATAGGAAGCATTACTGCAAAACAGTGTTATGGGTTCAGGTCATTTTGATGTCAACATTACTTCACACTTGAAATGTAAAGTTATGAGTTTTATATGGGCCAAACGTGCCATTTTGTTATTATTTTCATCTCCAAGTTGTATTTATTGAATTATAAAACATATATAAAAGGACATGTTAATCTAATCACATGGAAGTTATTGGCGTAGTTTTTTTAAAGTTATGAAGCATTTTATTAGAAAATTCACAAAACAGCAAACATTTGAGTTCAGTTCAGTTAAAGCAAAAACAATGTATATCTCAAAATATATTTTGGAAAAATGGGTCAGTTAGGATAACATGTCAAATACAGTTAGTTTATTTACAAGTAATCACAATGGAAAAAAAAACAATAATCCTAAAACATTTTCACCAGTGCCGAGACTATTACACACAACAAGTTAACAAACAGTGGGATAAATCCAGTGCAGTCACTTCAGTCACTCCCACAGTCAAGCACAGTAGAGGGTCCAATACAATACCAACATCTTTTCTGACCTTCTGTAACACATGGAAACATAATCATAGTGATTTTCTCAATGTTTAAACATTTCATTAGGGGAACCTTATTGGGAAATGTATAAAGTTTAACCCATTATTTAACACGAATATGCACAAAAACACCCACATGAAAAAGTTTAGCTGGATGAAATTTGGCAGTGTACAAAAGAAGGTAAGGGTAGAGGCAGACATTTTGTCCTTGAAACTTGACAGGAATGGCTTAAGCAATTAAAAGGAAAAGTACTTTGAAAACACACCAACACTTTAGCTTATTCAAAAGACTAATTAAAGCCACATTTCACACATAATGTGATAAAGATTGAAAAGAATTTCCACATCTAGGTTTTATATTATGCAAGACAAGAATGCCAGAAATGCATCTAGAGCTGCGTGTCATAACCTTAAATACAAAAATGCAAGGGATTTATCTCATCTGGCTAATTTGTTTATTTGTACCGGGATATATTTGAACACACAAAACGTACTTTCCTTATTCCCCCTCTGCCATTACCTCCAGGAACTCACAACTCACTCAGAAATATTTCTCAAGTTGAAGAGATCATACTGCATCAGGTACAGACAAGACACCTTACCACAACGAGGGAAAGTAGAACAGAAAGTATTAACCACTTCACACAACAGGATCCACAGTTTTTTCAGCAGAAAAAGATGAGACCTGATAATCTTATTTAACACTGGTCTTGGTAATGTTAAAGGCACAAAGTGGTCAGATTACATTTAATATCTAGATTAAATGTTCTACCGTTAACAAAACCCATCATGTATTTTTGTCAATTTTTATTTCCCTGCCTTTTGCATTGATTTATTTTCCTGAATTGAGTCTTTAGTAGTTTGTTGCAACGAGTAAGAATTGCTTTAGTTTCACAAGCAAAAAATATACAAATTTGGAGAGTTGACAAAAGGGAAAAATGCTGCGTCCCAACATCACATCAACATCAACAACAACACTGCTGTGAGACGATTCATTGCGACTGACTTCCTTGTTTCATGTGTCCTTTTGGCAGGTCAAA
This sequence comes from Perccottus glenii, assembly GCA_024416835.2. Lineage (NCBI taxonomy): Eukaryota > Metazoa > Chordata > Actinopteri > Gobiiformes > Odontobutidae > Perccottus > Perccottus glenii. Next base: position 14,398,665 of record CM044561.2, on the reverse strand, counting down.
AGCTGTAAGCATCATCCTTTTCTTCTTGACACTACACTGTGTTTGTAAGCTTAGACGTCTTAGACGCCTAGGTACAAGGCAAAAGCAGAACAATTTAAAATTTCAAATGCCAAGTTTACAAACCCAAAACAATGGCTTTGTAAGTCCATGTCCTATGTACAGTCCCCATGCTCCAGCACAAGTCTCTCCTGGTGAACAACGTCCAAGTGTTCTTATCGGTCTACTCTTTTCATGTAGGCAAGCCAAAGACAATTTTGGAATGTAATATAGTGTATTTGGGAAAAAAGGTTGAATTACATTACGGTTTCATTCCTTACACTAAATGACAGGAATGCAGCAAGGAAAAAATAAACATGAAATAACACTTATTTAGTTTGATTACATAACAGATGAGGGAAGACGTTGAAGAAGTGTTTGATCACTGAGGAGTTTGCAAAGAGCACAGCCAAACCACATCTCTCTGTGACACAAGTTAAAGATTTAGTCAGAAAGGACAAAAAAAACTGCCTCTTCAGTGCACTATAACAAAGTGGGCAGTGGGGTAGGGGACAGCTGCTCCTTTGGTGCATATTTGGCGAAAAAGGGCAAGAAGACAGTGAGCATAACACCGACAATGGCCAGCATGTATCCCCAGCCGATCTGGCACTCTGCAGCGTAGTAGATGTCGGCGTCCCCGCAGAAGGACCGGACCAATGTGGAGTTTAGGCCAAAGGGGTAGACCAGCAGTCCTGCAGCCATGATGAACACTGCAACAAAAAAGAGATGGTTTGTTATTTCTTGACCACACAGCCTTTACAGCCTAAAATGTAACAATCCTGACATCACGACTCTCTCATCAGGAGTTACACTGCCCTTTCATAGTTAACTACTATGAGACCAGAACAGCCTGGTCCCATCAGAGTTAGTTTCCGGGACAAACCCCTCCCTCTAGAGATAAAAGCTCAGCTCTTGTACCAATTGATCTAAGAATTGACAAAGTATCTTAAAAAGAGATGGAACGTCTTCACCTTGAAAATTAAGACTAGGTGTCTTTGCTTTAAAGTTTTTTTCAAGAGTACCTGGATGGCTGAGAACATTCACAGTCATGTTAAATCTAAAATGTTGATATTGTAATTTCAATGTAAGCCACATGCCATACAACTTTGTGGTTTTTGCCTTTATTCAGTGAGCGGTCATTGGCTGAGAGCTACACACTCTAAAACGTTATTTTCAAATTTCCATAAACCTTCAAGGCAGTGAAGAGCAGGCTGACCCAGTGCCACTTGGGGGCAGTAGAGGACTGACAGGAAGCTAACAGCATCACTCAGACTCTAGCCTTGGATTTAGATACTTCAGAATTGCTTCCTTTGTTCTTAGACTTGTGATTTGTCACTTATATGAATATAAATCACTGCTCAGATAGTTTATAAGTCACACAATGGCAGCGCAGGGCTTTTAATCAATTGAACAACTAAAGCTATGCACTTTATGGAACCTGCTAATGGAAGTTGATTTACAGCTTCTTAAATCCATTTGCTCCTCTCGATTTTAAACTCTAGGGCTCTATAAACAGCATCTCACTGTCCACTTTTAGAGCACCCACTAAGCAGAGTGCAGCTCACTTTTACAAATTGAGTCAAGTATCCCATCCTGAGCTGCCAAGCAGTTATCGACTGTGCTGCAGGCTATCATTGTTGCTCTTAGTCATTCTGAGTACAGGATGGATTTTCTTTACCAATAGCAGGTAGCATCGTCATTTTAGAACAATGCAGTTATAGGAAAAGCCTCAGCATGTGCTCAGAAGAATACAACAACAAAAGTACGCTACAATCTTTTGAAATCAGATTTGATTGTTTTATTGTTTCCAGACCAAACACATTGTAGTTAGAAAACAACACCTATATTTGCATTAGTGCAACTGTTGGATCAATAGGTTGTGTGGATGGCCAAGAATTGTTTTATTTGTACAAGAACAAGAAGAGGATGCTTTTAGCTGACTGGACTGAAAGTAAAACTGCTCAACTGCTTTAAACTCCACTGAGGCTCTGTCTGATTTTACATTACTAAACCCTACACGCAGCTTGCTTGTTTCTGAGCTCACTGTTTAATGACACTTTAATAATCTGCTTTAAATCACGATACCACTGGCTTTTGGGGAGAGGAAGCAGAAAACAGAGAAGCAATTCAAATTAAAAAAAATCCTATAATATCTACTTCTGTAATGCTCACTGAACAGTCTGTGCACTTGAGAGATCAGGGCGGTCAGAGCATTTCTCCACAGACAGGGTGGAATACAGCGTGGGTCTCTGGGAAGACTGTGTTAAATCATTGGAGACTGCAAAGTGAGAGCATCCTATCATAATGGCTCAGAGATGATGGGGCAGTGAATTATGGAGCGGTATCAAGTTAGCAGCCACTAATGTGTCCTACTTCTGTTGTAAACTTTAGCCAGTCGTACAAAGTGGATTTTTAACCTGTGTTTTAATTATTGAAAATATATCTCCTACATACAACATACAGATCAGAACAAGATTTTTCTAGCAACACTATAAAGGTGTTTATAAAATTATTAAAGAGACAAATGCTGCCAGAATATGTCAAACCAGATGCACGTCAAGAAGTTAGATACTGTTACTTAAAAGTGAATTTTCAATAAGTTTCTAACTTTCTGTAGCAACACTTACCCAGTCTTTATTCAAATCTGAAAGTGTGTTCTAGCAGCAGCTTTGAAGGGCAACTAGACTTTAAAATGATAGTCTCAAATATTGATTTGGAAAAGGCATAGAGTCAGAAGCCTCCATGAGCAGCACATTTGACTGTTCATCAGATACCTACAGTATTCCTGGAGGTTGCTGCAAGGCTGCCAAAGCCTTTGTGTACAATAATGAATGGCAAATACATTGATGTGTTTGCTTCTCTCTATTTGTGTAGAGAGCTTTTTGACAGAAGTGTCAGACAAAGAGAGATGGAGGATTTAACAAAACAGAAAAAAAAAACTACTGCCAAACAAAGACGCAGCTTAGCTTTACTAAATAAGTGAACTCAGTTAACCTTGTGTCTGTTTCTCGTACTCATCCAGCAGAAGATGGAGGGCCGTTCTTGGCTCGAGGTGAAACGAGAAGCAGATTGAAGAGGTTTGAGGTTCAGTAAGGTCTGTGATAACCTTGCTTTCATCCATGACTATCACTTTCATCACAGGTTTCTGACACAGAAGTCACTGACACAGTTCAAGCTTAGAAACACACTAATCATATGATTACTCATGTGTTACATACCAACATGGACCCGAGTTCAGGTGTAGAAAATAATCTCATATCAAAAAATGTCACAAATCCAATATGTGTTTAGACCAGGAGTCCGTGTGCTTTCTCTCAGATATTATGTTATTGTGTGTAATATTGCCAATGCTGTACAGACATGTACTTTCAGACACATGTAATATGTGAAGGTTATTTAATTATGCCAAGAATCTATCTCAATCTAAATGTTTGTTTCTTAAGATAGTGGACTAAGAAAAGTATCCATAATAAATGTCAATGGTCTAATACAGCAGTAACACAGTGCAAGACTAGCTAACCATAGCCAAACAATGTCCCTTATTACACAACTCAGACACATCATCTTCTTTTTCTTTACTGGAGACAGTTTTGACTAATCTGTCTTTTATTGAGGTATTGTCTATACTTTGGGTTATTTGGCAAATATTACGAACAATACACTTTATTAAGAGCTCTGATTGGTATAATGCAGTGAAAGCTGGTGTTCATGTTAAGTGTACAACAGATCAGTGATCCACTCTCTAGTGCTGTTACATCTCTGTAATGATCACAGGGAAGACTTAAGTAAGTCTGTAGCTTCACATTCCTTTTTTGTGAGTTGTTAAATCAGCGTTAGTCAGCAAAAGGAGAGACAGGATGGATGGGTTTTACAATATAAATTCAAGTCATGCAGTCAGGCAGTGGAAAGGAGAATATATTAAGACACAATGGACTAATGTTCTGCTTATCTAGTCTGACCTAGAAGCCGGGCACACTCATGCAGGGACCACCAGCCCACTGAGACGTGCAAATATAAGTTCATGAGAAGCAGGACAAACCCAGCTGGATTTATGTGCACCTTTTGCGACCTTTTGCTTTCTCTTGTCCCTGAAAAGAACTCCTCATCTGGCTGCTTTCCAAAAGCTACTATTCACTTCAAAGACACATAAAAGAGTGTGTGCGTTATCAGTGTGGCCTTACATAACCATAAGCCTTTTTGATGTCACATTACCTTGAATAGCAAAAGCATCAACACATCAGCCGGAGGTGAGAAAAACAGATTTTTCATCAGCGCTCAGGGTAATGCTTCCGAAGTTCCAGGTAAAGTTGGACGTGCCACTATGCAAAACAAAATGTGTCTAATAAATTTTGATTTGCACAACATTTATTTGTTTGGGTTGCCAGCCATGTTTGTCATTGATGAAACGCTGTGGCAGGAAACATATGCTTGGAATATTGCTTGATTACAGATGCAAGCCCAAAGCCATACATCAAAAGTGTTTTTCTACAGTCTTCTTCACCTGTACTCCCCATTATTTTGTCTTCCCACTGCATCCAAGCATAGAACAGGTGAGCTGCTTTCTGTCAAGTCCCATGTAGATAATAATAACCCAGATGTGATCAGGCTCCATGATGTAAATGTGGTGCGGATTTGCAGGAACAACCCAAGGGCAGTAAACGCACACACCATACACTCGTCTACATTATGAACAGACGGCGCTTTGGACAGATACACTCATTTTCATTTTTAAGTCCTGATGTGAGTGGAGAGGTAAACAGGTCTGCAATAACACTCAAGGTCCTGGCGCAAAGACAGATTCAATTCTAACCCGGGTAATTTAATCACAAACTGTTTTTTGGGACTCTTAACTGAATCCAATATATATGTGTGTGTGTGTGAATACCAAAGGCCAGCTTATAATCGTGGCTGTTTCTGTAGGAAATTGCCTTTTTGCCGGCCACATGTAAGGAGTATTTCTACTTCCCCCACTATCTGCAGGCAGATTAGTAATAGGACATGATCATTCCTGTGGCTATCTCACACAGTGTGTCCTCCCATCTCTGGGCTAATAGCTTTAGAATAAAGATGTCCAAACACAGTATGAGACTGGATATTACCAAGAGACAACAAAACAACGCCCATACTACCATTAAAAGTTAAAAAGTTCTTTATTTTGTTAATGTTACGTTTGTTAAGATAACGACAGCTAGTATTTCTCGTTTGTTACAAACATATTAAAAAGGCAAAAATAACACTTCATTAGGGACTTGATAACACAGACACACACACATATATATATTTATATATATATATATATATATATATATTTATATATATATATATATATATATATATACAGTATACATATAAAAATAAATACAATATATACAATTATACAATATAATTTTTTATTCACTGGGTACACTAGGCCTACTTGTTTGTTTTGATGAGCTTTTGTTTGGAATTATTGTATTCTTTTCTTTATCTTTTTCTCACGTGACTGAATAAACAACAACAAAGAATATATAAAAAATATGTTTGATCTCTTTCATACCTTATTAATGTGTTCATCCTAATAGTTATTAATCTAATGTCTTTTTCATCCTTGTTTTATGTATTATGCAACAACATTTACTTTACTTAGCAAAAAGAAATTCTGAATTGGTCTTTTATTTTAAAAGTGACATTACGGAAGTTTCAATGATTAAAATGATTTTTTTTATAACCCATACAAGCATCAGCAACAACCTCATTTAAATTTGCCACAGTGTTTCTGTAATTTAGTCTGGTATACCAGACCGTTTTCCTTTTTTCAAAAGGAGGACGGTCTGGTGCTTTTCTCCTTTTCTCTCTGTGATTTTGCGGCCGGACCAATCACAAGCTGTTTGTCTGCAGCAGGGGGTGGTTTGCTGGCCACGTCATACACAAGTGACTTGGCTCGCGCGGCTAGTCCAAAACATTCAACATGGCGGACGCTGCTACAGAGAGGTTGTTTATTTTTGTTCTTGCCTTGTTTTTGAATAACAAGCAAAGTATAAAACGATGAAACCTGGTGTCTGCTCTACTTTTTTGCGTCACGTCTGGCGTTTCTCTGATTGATTAACATTACGCCCTTAAACCCCACCCTTGAAATTGAATCCAAGCAACAAGGTACCAGACTAACTTTCTTTGTATAAAATAGGAAAACAGTTAGTTGCGGGATCAGAACTCCCGCGCTGTTTCAGCAGACATGATGTAATGCGCGTGCATGCTTGTTTACCTGGTTCTCACTTCCTGATTTACTCCAGAGCACTCAAAACCGGCAGGTTCTTCTTTGGTTGTTGTTTGTTTGTGCTCATACAAGCGGGTGTACACGCACAACACTGGATGCAGTACCGCTAACACCAGAGGTGGAACACTACTGTAGTTCAAAAACTCTGGATCTTCTGTAATGCTCCTGTAATGCCAACTGAGCAGTAAAATCCTTACACCATCTGAAAATATTGCTTTTCATCAGGTTTCATCAGGCCTTCATCAGGCAAATTTTTGCTGAGCTCTGGGAAGCCATCCTAAACAGGGAGTGGCAGTTAACTGTTGGCTAAGTCATACATTCAGAATATCAATGAAAATAAATTTTAATGTTTTATATAATGACAATGCTTTTTTAGATAATCCTATCATTTTATAGCTGGTGTTATTGTGTATCACTAATGACTATGAAAATGTTTTTAAAGAATATGAAACTTTTGCAAGTTGACTCATGTTTTGGCTTTTGACGTGTATTGACTGTTTTCCCTCGTCTCCTAACCACTGGTCCTAAGGGAATATGTATGCAAATTTTTCATTCTTATTGTATCAAAAGTTACAAATTCCATTGCAATTTCTACCTGAGACGCTCTCGGATTGTGAGATAGGGTGCAGTACTACAAAAACATAAATGTTGTACAAAAGCATCTTGTGCCATAATTTTCCCCAGACCCAGACTTTGGACGTAAATACTCCCTGAGCTTTCTTTGCTATTTCAACCGCGTGGTATTCAAGTGGAGTTGTAGCACGGTGCATGACAGTTTACCGAGTTGTGGGGAGTTAATCTGTGCCAGCAATGAATTTGCAGGTAGTCAGATGGGACCTAGTGGAGTGTGGGCATAAACAGCAGGGACTCCATCCTAATGTGATGAGCTGTGCTCCGGTCTGCACACAGTCATGTTGATAATTAAGCTCGGTGCGCCTGTGGGAAATTATGCTAATGACGCTCCACCAACTACCTACATTTCTCAAAACATTTTGCTTTAGGTGATCACATTCACAACATGAAAATCTCTAATGGTAGAAAGAAGAGCAAAAGTGGAAGACGCATTGTGTAGACAGAGCATTGTCTTTAAATATAAGCCAAAGAAAGGAATGTCACAAAACCTTTTGGGAAAGTTCCTTTTGGAGAAACACATTGAGGTCATAAATGACAAAAAGTGTGCTAAGATATTCCAGTGAGTGTCACTCACTCAATGTCAGTCAAAGGATCTCATTACAAGGTTATTTTGACAAAACCAACTGCTTTATGTGCCAGCTTTCTGTGAGTAACTCAGCTGTTATCAGCCAAAACCCTGATGACCTTCAACACAGTCAAAGGATAAAAGAGTGAGAGATAGAGAATAGCACATTGAGAGATTAGCAGACCAAAAAATTTTTTTTTCACTATCTTTCAAATGAAGTGACTCACACAATATGGTAGACTGATCAATCAGAAACCCCAGTTGATAAACCTGTTTATCTGATGCACACCCAACACATACAGAGATACACTAATGGCTTGAGTCTAAAATCTTCTGTGACGCTTTATAGATATTTATATTTACTTCATCTTTATCCATTCTGTTGATAAAGAAAGAAATAACGAAGGTTTAGAAATAGCACTGGAACCACAACAGAGATGTAAAAGGACAGGTAAGTGTGTCAACAGCCAAATAAAGATAAGACATGAAAGAAAGTAATATTCCAAATTTAAGGAAATACTGTGTCTGAAGATATTGATATTGTCCCAAGGATTGATGCTCATTAAGTTTTTTTTTTTGAGGGCAAAGGTGGAAACACAACTCTCAATACAGACGTAATTGAAGCTTTTTTATTGGGTTGGGAACAGTAAGGCTTTAGATGGGTATCTGAAAAGAGCAAAATGTGTTTGCTGAATCAATACTATAGCTGAAGGTTTGCAATGTTTTATTCTCAAACTACTTAGACTGAAACACCATAGATGTGGAAAGTCTTGAGGTAAGAAAAGGAGGCTGTTGAAGTGAGTGTCAGACCCCTTTTTGATGCCTTTTACAGTGGCCCATCTATAAACTATTGGTACATTTAACAAGATTATGTGAACACCAAAACATGCATGTTCAGGACAACTGTCTGGTAACTAACAAAGAATGAGAATGTAAATAAAGTTACGGCCCTGTGTCGCATTTATGCTCTACCAGCGGCCCCAAAAACGTTAGCAAGATTGTCCAGTGTTCAACTCCCAAGTTGTGTAATCACCATCAGAATCTCTTGGTCCACTCATTTCTAATTCTATGGTGCCATCTTTGCAGCTTCAAAACAAAGCCCACTGAGTACGTCTCCTTTTGCATACTGAACCATCTCCACTCCTTTTTCTGTGAATCTCCATCTTGGGATGACACATGAATCTCACTCACTGCATCCAATCTATCATCTTAATTACTGCCATTTCCATATTGCTATCTGTTTTCTTTATGTCGCAAATTAATTTACACCTCAGACAAATTGCTCGTCCTTGACTTCCTTATCCCTTGTGAAAGAAGCAACCCACAGAGAACATCAGGGGTTGTTTAAAGTGTGCAACCCCACCAAACCTAATCTGTTGCTCAATCCATCCATCCCGGTGCGCAGATTGAATTAGCATGGGAGACAAAGTGCCTCACATGCTCGAATGGGGAAAATAAATAATAATAATAATACACAAGAGAGAGAGAGATTGGACGCATCAATCAAGTGTGACGAGAGGGAACAGTCGACGAGGAAACAATGTTTTACGGGGCAAAACTGAAAAGGGATTCACTGTGTCTGGTTTGAGGCATTGGCATTAACCTTGTGACTGTGTTGACAGCCATTGCCCTCAGAGGCTAAACCCTTGAGCCAGAAATCACTACCTGCAGCACAATGTCAGCGGTGAAAGTGCGCTGCAGATACATGATACAGGTTTATTTGACTCCACAAGACCATTTTTCATTATAAAAATATATTGCTCTGCAAAAGCAGCAATGGAGTTGTAGTTGATTTTGTTAAATAAATATGCATTTATACATAGACAGTAACCCCGCAGAGCCGTGTGATGGAGTATACAGGAGAACTCGTAACTAAGTGCACTACACCACAGGTATAATGAAAAGTGCAAAATGCATGAATTCATGAGGTGGGTATGGAACAGGGTACTTATTTTCCAATTGAGTGCCACACATTTTTCAAATAGCGGAATTTATTTTCAATGGGTTTTCTTACATCCCGGGGTCAGAAAGCTCTGCTCATAGACATGCTCGTCATTTAAGAGAGATAATGTAGAAGTTGCGCGAGAAGAACGTGTCATTGTTGTGTAAATGAGTTTTGCATCGGAAAGGTAGTTGCTTTGGCTCAATGTGTTGTTCACGAAGCAGAGGGAGAGGGAAAGTGGATCAGGGTGAATGTAATGTGCACAAGGCTGCAGTAGACAAAAGGAGTCCTGCACCTGAGCACTGTAACTATATATGAGCTCCCATTAATCAGGAGCTATGTGTGAAAGAGTGTGTTGGCTGTGGAGTAAGCAAAACTAAAAATAAATGAATGCACCTGTGTTGAAATTTATATGTGGGTATGTGTGTGTATTTCTGTAGTAGTAAAGTGTGAATGTTAGTGCAAGAAGTAATTATTTTGGGGTTTATTGTTAAAAAAAATGTAACGTTATATGCCAAATCAAAATGACCAATGTAGAGTTTCTTTAATGACACGTTTTAATGACACCATTACCTACCTTCTTGGTAATGAGGAGCGTGTCCACACAAGTTTCCTTTCATCAAAATCACTTGCATAAATCTATGTGTAATAAATTAAAAATAAAACAGCATTTACAACATTACTAAATACAAAATGAAGGGGTGCACAGTAGCAGACTCTTTGCCTTTCTGTGAGGAGTCTGCATATCCTCCACGTGTTACCATGGGTTCTCTCCGGGTACTCCAGCTTCCTCCCACTGCCCAAAGACATGCATACAGTATAGTTCAATTGGTGAATCTAAATTGCCCCTAGTGAATGGTTGTTTTGTCAATGTCTGGGTGTCAGCTCTGCAATCAACTGGCCATTGTCCAGGATGTACCCCGCCTCAGGCCCAAAGCTGCTGAGATAGGCTCCAGTCACCTGCGACCCCTAACGGGACTAAGCGGAAGGAGATGTAAATTGATATCTATCTGCAGGAAATGCATCTAATCAGACAGATTTTCTGTTTGATAAATAATAAACATAAAGTAGTTATCTCTTACACCTCCGTGAGAACTGAGTAGAAAACTTACTTGTGGGACAAATGGAAACACAAACCAATGAAATAGACATAGTATGCAATATTAAATTAAAAGTTGCTCATATTCTAGACCAGAAGCTGTGCCCATCTTTTATAGTTTATTAATTATACAGCATTGTTTATTACGCTCTCTAAATCTACATTAAAAACGAAATAGAGAAAAAACAAATATATGATATGTAGCTGACAGAGGGCTTCTTACACAAAAAAGGGAGTGGGGTAGAGGAGGAGTCCACGTAAAATACAGAGCTGGAAGATTATCATCTGATAATATATAACCATATAGAATATTGAAGAATGCAGGATGTGGATGGTGGAATGTGTTGCGAACATTGGGGGGAGGAGCGACATAATAAATCCCTACAGGAGATGCGGGACCCTGCTGGGCTGCTGTAATGAAGCTCTGCCCTGCCATCACTCGCTGACCCACTGGCATTAAGAAAAAATGGAAACCATTACCTTCAGCCTTCACCTCCGCCGCCTACCAGGTGGGAAGTGGAGCAGACAGAGGTGTGTGTCACAGGAGTGTGCACAGACAAAGGCAGAGAGATGCACAGTGGGACTTCCAGACCAGACACAAGACCTAATGTATAAGAAGAATATGTCTGCCACAACATCAATAGATTATACCACACAGACAAAGAAGAAGTGTCTTAGTCTGAAACTATTTGAAAGGACAGGTTTCAAAGAAGATTGGATGTACAGTCTCAATCCCATTCCAGCTGATGTCTCAAAAACTGCCCCAGGATCTTATCAGCTTTGTGTGTTTCTGCGTGTCTATACATCAGAGCACCCCCGCTAAGCTCATTGTTCCCTGAATGCATCTTATTAGGAGTCAAATATCTTTGTTTGTTGCAGAATTCCAACTGAGTAAACAGCCTTTTTACATTTTGCATTCGCTTTCCGAGTCTCTGTTCAGAGGCAGAGGAATCTAGAGAACCCCAGGGGAATAACAGCAGCTCTTTGGTCTGCTTATATAAAGGGTCTTTGTCACTTGTGGCTTTATCCTTCACTGTTGCCTCATCTCTTAAATTGGAGTGGCTGGAAATCATTTGATCAGCAGATCTCTGGGATCAAGTTCATTACCAGAGTTGGAGAGCAGCCGACCGCCACATGATGAACTCTGCACATAAGACAGGCCACTCTCCCTTTGACTCCACTTCTCTTTGTTGCTTAATCCTACTTATTATTTGTTCTTTCCTCCTATGGTCACTGTTAAATATTACAATAAAAATACTTCTTTGTGGGAGAAGAGAGAGCAACACATATACCATAAACAAGACAGAATTTTGGTCACATACATTGCCAGCTATTCTAACCATCAGCATCATAGTTACAAGCTAAACATCAAGCTTTCAAAACATTTCTGTTCATTAAAGCTTGATGTTTTGCGGCCCTTACATCTTTATTGATTCTGTCATTAACTGAGTGTTTGGTGCAGGTACATGGGTATACACACACAAACACACATTAATGGGATCTCTTTAAGCCCTCCTTTCGCTAATGGAGCAATAAATGCCGCCTGTAGCTCCCATAGACCTCTCATTTAGTCCTCCAGAAGTAAATGAGCAGTGTAGACCTCTGATGTTTTAGAGGCAAGAGGATCCGTTGCTCTCATCTGTTTTTAATCTTAGCACTCAATCAAATATCTGCTCTCCATCTGTCTGGGCTGATAGATGGCCACCATCTCCCATTGATCAGATGCTTTCAGATGTGTAAGTGAAGGCTTAGGTAACAAAGATGACCCGTGGAAGGGAGACGAGGAAACCAAGGAGACACAAAGGATGCTAATGCAATGAAAGCATTTCCGCGGTTACAAAGACCTTCAAGAAAGCGATTTGTGGTTGATCAGCTCCCAAAACACAAACCCCTTAGTACCAGCGGACGGACTCATGATATTTGCCCCTTTTAGGACCAAAGGCACGAAGCTCACCCTTCTTTATTCAATGCAGCCGTGCCTGCCCTTGTTCGCTCTGTCCCACATTCACATAGAGGCAGGGGTCAGGGTCAAAGGGTGACCTCTGTTCATTCAGCTGTGGCTCTGGGACTTAATCACACATACTTATTGTTTCTCTTTCAAGGCATTCATCACGCTACAAGTGACAGGATAACAGTCATGACTGAAATGGGACCCATACAAAAAAGACAACAATACACCCAGGATTACAGTCCAGCACAAACTGGAGGTTCTTTTGCCACAGGGCTGATTAGAATGAGTGAAGAAATATTGTGAGGAATTTCAAACTCCACAGTAAATAGTAATTTAGAAGGGCATGCATTGATATAGGATTTTTTTTAACTTTTTCTCTTTAAATCTACATACAGGCTCTTAAACATGCTTATTTTAGTACTGGAATTTCAAACCTAAATGGCGTGATAAAATCCTTTAATTTTAAATGTACTTTTATAAACTTACTCTTGTTGTAATGGTGACAACATATGAAAAAAAAAGTGTTAGAAAGTTTTGTGGTGATTGATACTGGTAGGCGCTGAACCAACACGCAACAACTCCCAGTCAGCTGACTCCATATGTTCGTGCTGCTATGCCTCAGTTCGCTCCAGTTTGCACCTGACAACATTATAAATCAGTGTAAAACAAAGCCGCATACCTCACCACATAAAAAGGTGCAGCAGGGTTGAAAGGATATTTTTGTGTGGAGCAGGAATTCTGCAATTTACACATGCCTCTGTTTGGGATGAGCAATTTTCCAGGAGGAGGAACAGAGCAGGTATTATCATCGCCCCAGGGTGTGAGGTCATGGACCGGGGTGGGAGCCTAGCCATTCAGATCAAACACATGAACCTGGCTGAGCACTGTGTTTAGCCCTGCGCTCAAAGTGTCGTAATCCTGAAGCCTGTTTTTTGTGGTTGATTGGCCCTTGTCCAGTGATTGCCTGGTGCCAAGGAGGTGACTGTAGGTGGCTATTAAGTGTCATCACTGGAATATGGCACGTATGGGCAGCACAGGAGTTATCTTCCACTCAAGCTTCAGAATGTCGACACAATGACCCCTCTGGACTAAAAATGTTGGTGCTAACATTTAATACCAAATACAACCTGTTCAAAGTTCACAGCTAAATAAAGTTACATCGTAAAGTTGGATAATTAAACTTACCATGTTACTATTTGGATGCCCCATTGTAGGAAAAGATGTGAAATTATCTTCAAGCTTAAATGAAAAGTCCTAATAAAACTAATTAGTGATGCTATAAAATACACCAGCTATGATTTGACTGTGTTTGTCATGTGTGTCTTGCTAATTAGACGCCTGAAGCAGTGTATGTTGACACTGGTTGCATCATCACGTAGTGTTGTCAACCTGTGTATTTATCTCTGCCTGACTGTCACAATAAAGAGGAATACTTTGCTTTTAAACAGCCTTGGCCGTTTGTGACTCCGGTAGGTTAGCAGAGCTACACTGTGTCTTAAATTGCTTACTTAAATGCACTTCCTTGCAATAATAAGCACTGCATAATGTGGAAAGTTCAAAGTTCACAGTTTCTTTAATTGTCTCCCATGGGAGAAATTTCTCTGGGATTAAAAGAGCAATGCTGCAGCAGCACATAAAAACACAGAGCAATAAATAAGACAAGTTAAAAAACTAAAAACAAACTCATACCTACACATGCTATTGATTTATTGTATTGTTGTTTTATTATAGTGAAGTAAAAGTTTGTGATTATTCCTCCCAGTTTAAATCTTCACTTAGACTTTCTCTCGAGCCCTGGGGCAGATGAGCCGCACTGGGTAAATTAACAGAAAACCTTTCAGCGTACTGCTTTATTTGTAGCTGAAGTTGCTAGTAGCCTGTCAGGCTGTGAGGAGGATGAATAGACCTGTAAACACAACCAGGTGCAAAACACCCACTGCTCTTGCTTTAATAACAAGGCACCACTTGTAATTAAGGCTTTAAATCACTACCTCACAATTTCACTGTGTATAAACATTTACTCATCCCAAAAGCATCTCCAACATAAAAAAATAACAGAACATCTATGAAGATGGTGACATGGCACACTGACCAACACACAAGCACTAGTCTTTTTTCAGTTATCTCCAACACCCATAAACAGTGCTCTGGTTCCCCTTGTGCCAAATTACCGTGATAACTGGGGTGTTCATCACGCAGCAGCACAAAGGCTGGTTAACATCTTCACAGCCTTTTCTAATAACAGCTTTATCACTAAGCAACAGAGGAAATCCCCCTCCCCCAATCTTCTTTCTCACTTTAAATGTAATTGGGCTGTGTCTAATTTGGATGGCGTCTGACAGACAGCATTTTAATGACCTAGAGCCTGGCTGAGGACTTACGCTGGCAGATGCATCTACAGGGCTTCTATCATGTCAGGGAGAAGGACTTTGAACAGGCCAATAAACTTGTGGAGAAGAGGATGGGGGTGTAGCCATTATCATACCATTAAATATAACAACTGGGAAAAGGCAGCACATCTAGCCAATCCAAATTGACTGTGATACAGTGAGACTGAGTCCCATCCTCTCATTGTTTGACTTCTCCCAGTCCTCAGCATAATGCAAAGGCACTCTGGGAGTACTGAGTAGCATGTAATGAGAAGAACCGTGCAGCTTTAGTCATGAAATGCCTAATTAGCCATTAGCATGTGCTAAAAAGCAGCAATGAGACCATCAGTGTCTCTTCGCCACAATCCCCCACTGAGCTGATGGAGTACGGCTCCAGACCACAGGGAGAAGCAGACTCGGCTGATCAGATGTCCCAGCCGTGAGAGTAGGATATAGGGTTACAGTGCAACGGTAAAGCACACCCACATTAACTACAGCCTGCTGCTCTAATTTTGAAGGTTAATTACAAAAAAAATGTTGAGTCATATGTAATCCACAATATGCTCATCAAGACTGAGATGATTGAGTAAAAAAAAGTGCATAAATGCTCACAGCACTTGTGCGCAGTGCCATATTAATGTGGATTGTGTTGCTTGTCATTAGTAATTTTCCCCTCTCTCTGCTTTTGGGATAATTAAGCAGCTCAATTTGGTGCCCATCTTGGTTAATGAGAGGTGATGTGCTGAGACTGTGTATGCACAGAAAATAATCTGTTAATTAGAAAAGACAACAAAAACTGAGTATTGATTTAAAATAATAATCTTCTCTAAAGGGGGACTTTCTTTTCTTTTCGGCGCCTTCACATTGAGGTTAGGTTCAACTCAATCACATTAACCAAAGCTTTATAATACAGGAAGTGTTGTCGTGCCTGTGTCCAGCTCTGGTGCATACAGACTCTGGTAGTTAAGTCGCTCACTTCAGTTCAACTGGTGAGTGGAGGTTTACACAGAATACATTTACATTCATTAACAGTGACATTTGTGATTGTGGCGCATTGATGTGTGTTTGGCTTGTACTCGTCGTGTGATTAGTTTATTGATGTCTGAGTTTGGGAACCACTGAGCGTGTGTTTAGGGCGTAATGACGGTGTAATTCCAAGGGAGCGGAACGAGACCGAGGTGCTGCCGGACTGATGCATCAGAGGTGAAAGACCCTGTCATCGATTGAGCAGCAAAGACAAAGTGCATATGCAGTTGTGCGCTCAGACATGTGGACAGCTCCAGTGATGAATGTGCGAAGTAAATATCACCATAAACCACATATAGATCGAGTCGATAACTGCATTTTGCCATTCTTTCAGGTAATGCATCCATTAGCATTAAAGTATATAGATTACTTGCTGCCTGCAATGAGGTGTAAATGGCACAACATTTATGTCTTTGTCTGATTACGTGACTTATGTTTCGTCAGGACATATACAATATAATATCACAGGGCATGCATAACACAACATAGTATCCATGCTCATTCAAATACAAGTACATTCAAATAAACAAGCAGGAAATTATTGGTAACAACTTCTAGAATATTACATCCCGTTAATAATACATCGAAAAAATTGTAGACTAGGGACATAATATGCAGTGCTCAATCTTGTGATAACAATATGTAATATGTATATGACTTTTTCTTTGATACAGTTAACATATTAATTGCAAAAAAATGTTTTCAATGCTTTTTTTTCTTTGTGTTTATTGCAAACATAGACCTCAGACACAGAGTGGCCTGTATGTAGTAATTTTATCCACGAGCCAAGTAACTTTTAGAAGGGGGCTCCTTTTGGCAAAATACACTGGGAGCAACGGAACAGTGGTTGTCGTTTATACTGCTTGAAGAAAGTGTTTTGCCAATTTTTCAAGACACTTTCTTCAAGCAGTGGTAAAAGAAAACGTCTGCATCTTTCAAGAAGACTTTGATTTTTATGCAAGACAACGTTCCATCACATGCATCAAAGTTCTCTACTGCGTGGCTGACCAGTAAAGGCCTTAAATATGAAAAACTAATGACATGGCCTCCTTCTTCACCTGACTTAAACCCTATTGAGAACTTTTGGACCCTTCTTAAGCAGGACATTTACAGTGAAGGTAAACAGTACACCTCTGAACAGTGTCTGGGAGGCTGTGGTTGCAGCTGCACAAAACGTTGATTCTGACCAGATCAAGAAACTGACTGACTCCGTGACTCCGCTTGTGACTGTTATCGAAAAGAAGGGTGGCTATATTGGTCACTGAGTTTTTTTTTAAATAATTTTAGATAATGTTTATTTGTAAATTTTGAGTTTGTTTATTATTTTCACTTTAACAGGTGAAAATAAAAAGGTGAGATGGGAAGATCTTTGTTTTTCATTTAGTTGCATAATAATTCTGCACACTAATAGTAATGGTGTACATGTAAATATTCTCTTAAGAAAGACCAAACTTCACTTTTACTACTTAAATGTTCAGGTTTGAGGGTTTGTTAAAATTTTGGATTGCCCAAGAGAACTGTAGTTGTACAATAACAAAATTAATTCTCAAAAATACAACTTGCCTAATAATTGTGCACACAGTGTAGACTGGCCATAAAATTCTCTCAGGGAAATGGGTTTGGAATCCCTTCTCTTCACAGTCATTCCCACTCGGTAGAGATCCTTTGAGCTCAATAGGGTAGGCTTTATCCAATGACTCATACAGGAGCTCGTTTTGGATCTTAGTCCAAACCAAACTTAGTCCTGTCTAAATGTTTATTTTTATAGAACAGAAAATGATTAGAATGGCTGGCCCGTTTACACCCCTACATAAACCCTTAAAACTAGATCCATCACTCACCACGTTGCCTCTTCCGTTGAGCTACAGCTCATATTAAGTATTTAAATCCAACTTGGATGGACAAGACTAACAACTGTTTCCGACACAATGTCCAATCCTATCAACACTTCAGTATGCACAATCACAGGCCCCACATTACAGGGCCTCTCTAAGTAAATACGACCAGTGCAGTGAGACTGAGCCAGAGCATGCCTGTGTGCTCCCATGAGCCACATCGCTGGCCATGCACATCTCACACTCAGCCTGTAGCCATCTGCTTTGGCTCCAAACTCCACCACACCAGGCCAGAGCACTGCACCAACTACGACTGTACTGGTGGTAGGAGGCTGCTCCAGATGCCCCATAGTCCAGCTGTAGCCTTTTGGCAATGTTGAGGGATGCTCTTAGATTAATGCCCCCCCCACCCTGTCCCGCTCCTTGAGCCTCTATCTCGCTATGTGTATGGTGCCTGCCAAGCTCATTATCCATGCACAGTTTAAGTCAAAATGCCAGTCGCTCACTAACTGATCGATGGGTTCTTAAACAGCGGGGAGCCATTTAAACAAGACCTGCGCGTGTTTGTGGGACAGTATACTTGCAGCACATGTTCCGCCTGGTATCTCATCTTTCCCAACCGTCTGTATGGATTTAGGTGAACGGGCTGTGGGCCAGGCTCCATCGATTTCAAACAGCCAACCAATCACAGTGACAGGCAGCTAGGTCAAAAGCACACCTTGGCTTTTAATAGCCCTGTCCAGACTATGCACGTTCATGTGAAAAGCAAAGAACAGATATCCTGCATCGGAAAACATGCGCTGACACTAAGCGGGCAGTCACTGTAACCTTGCACAAAGTTTATCTGTCAAGGTAGACACAGAAAAACCCAAACAACACTCACAGTACCAAACAATGCACTTGGTAGTTTGTGATTTCTCCTCATCCTACATGTGTGTCTGGCTAACTGGAAGGCTGAGTAGCAGCTTAGAAAAACCTGAATGCAAATGACCTTGTCTCATTCTAAGCAAACACTGGGAAATTAAATTAAGGCTCAGTGTGTGTGAGAGCGCACAGGCAGCAGCCGGCTGTGTGGATGAATTCCTTGAAGCCCTTTTGACTCGAAAAATACTTGGAAGATGTGCGAACCAAAATTGCATTGGGTCACACCACCAAGTTAAAACAAAATTGTGTAGGAGGTTGTGTTTTATTGGCCAATGTGTGATTATTGTTAGGAGTTTAGGAGTTCGGGAGTTTTATTTTGTGTGGCGGGTTTTGAAAGCAACTCTTTGTCTCCATTGTTGAAAGCATTAATAGGGTTTTTTAATAATTCACAATGAGGTAGGCGGCTACTGTAGACTCCCAACAACTGAAGAGCCTACTGAAATCCCATTAAGCCACGATGAATGATTCCACTCTTACATCTAGACACAAACACGCGTGCACTAGACGTGTAACAGTTGTTCACAATGTTCCTAATGACCAAGCACTAAACAGACTAAAGGCCTGCTGAGACTCGGAGGCACTTTCCATTATTAGAGGCAGAGAAACGGAGACCCTATTGGCCTTTGGGAGGGGTGCTAAGCCCAGGGACATTACGATAATGGACGGTCTATGGGGAGTAAATACTATGCAGGCTGATGGCACGTGTGGTGATAGAACCGCAGCCGGAGCCACTCCTGTTCTTACCTCAGTGTGATGCTGTTCTTTTGGAAGGCAAGAAATGGAATATAAAATGATGGAAGATGCTAAGAAGGCAATTGAACATATAGTATTTGCATAGCATAGATATTCAAGCCTCAATTATTTAATATTTTGAGATACAAATACTGCTATTGGACTGTTGGACTATTGATTCAAAGAAAATGAGAAGCTGAATAAATAAATGTAAAACCAGGAAGTCATTGCTATTCACTTGAATATTTATGATTCCTTTATGCTCATTGCTTTTTGTAATGCCATTTTCAGGTCTATTATTTACCAACCTAAGAAAGCAATCACTGTAATGTATTTTATCATAGAATCTTTTTTCCAATAGGCTATAATGTCAAGATGGAATTGTTCACGTTTAGTCGGTAGGTTCCTTTGTCACAGGGTCCATTACTACGTGTTGTCTGAGAAGATGAAGTAAATTGTAATCAAGACTGGACTGCCAACTATTCCACTTTCAATGTCTTCCAGGACTGAACTAAAAAGACAAACACAATTTATATCAAACTGTCAAAACACAATAGTACCTTCTCTTAAATAAACTCATAATGCCAGTATTATACTTTTCGGTATTATATTCCCCGTGTATTTCTTGTTATTAATAGTTTGTCATATCTTCCACAAATTACAGTCTCTGATATAAACCCTAATAATAATATTTCATAAAAAGGCTCCATACTTCCTGCTCTTGAATGTTATTGTATCAGAACATGGCAGCACACAACAGTAACCAGCTGGGAGCGGCTCTATTGTCTGGCAGCCTGAATAACTAACACACACACACACACACACACACACACACACACACACACACACACACACACACACACACACACACACACACACACACACACACACACACACACACACACACACACACACACACACACACACACACACACACACAAACACACTAAAGCAGACAGAAGACAGTGTGTACTTGTCAGCCCTGGATTATACATTTTACCAAATCTGAGGTGAAAGTTACACAGATTTTTCTTATCAATCCTGCAGCAGTTATATTTGCGCTCCAAGCGGCTTGCACAGACAATGTTTAGGGATCTGTTCATCCACCCTTTCATCTCCTTAAAGTAAACTAAGATACTTTCAAATCCCAAATTGGCAGTAGAAGGCACTTTGGCAAAACCCTTCTCATTTCCACTAATTGCTAATAGCGATTGAGCTATTAAGAAGCTGCAGCTCAGCACCAAAATTGAAAGTGTTTTATAACATATCAGCTCTAGCACCAGGAACCAAGGAAAGTGACACGTTAATACCATCCATTTACGGTAACTTTCTGGCTCAATTGAGGTAATGGATGGGGGAAATTTAACGGCCTTCTTCTCGCTCTTCTTGAACCCCAGGATCTTATACTTTTCATTAAACACAAAAATGTTCACTCCTAGTGCGAAAATCAAGTGCAGAGTTTAAATGCCAAAGTGAGATCTTAAAGTGGAATCACAAATGTAGATTCTGTAATATTTGTAGTACACAGTAGAACAAAGTGGAACACATCAGTCAAAATGACAACAATGAGAACTGAAAACACAATCTTGCATGAAGGTTTCTGACATTTATGGAGGAAAATATTACTGAGAGCTCATCATCTAACCTTTTTCTACCCATTTTTTCTTCATAGACAACAGCATGTTCCCGCAGGGCAATCATAGTCGTTCACATGTTCTAGAAAGAAGGGCTATTATGTGTTGAAAATGTCACCAACAGATGCTGCAGAAAACTACACATCCCACCTGAAAAGCATGCACCACTGATTGACCTTGTGAGATCTGACTGTTACAAAAAAAAATTCCTTACAGACTGATAAAACTAAAAAGAAGCACAAAAGCCTTTAACATACACCAAAGTGCTTTCCCCAAAGACCAGTGCTGTCTTGGAGTTAATGCTAACAAAAGCGGCGGACTTGCTGTTTTGCTGGAGGCTTTTGGCGACCCGGTCATAGCGTAACCTTTTCCTTTCCTGTTACAGTTCACAAATCTCTGCGCTCTCCCACCCCTCAGGCTGTTAGGCATTTGTCACCAACATTGCAGTGTTATGAAAAGGCCCGCTTTGGAGCAAACATAACCATCGGCAACCTCCGCCTTCGTGCAACAACATTAGCAGCCATCTTTATTAGTGCCATTAGGGCGCCAGGCTTGTTTTTCATATCGCGGCCGTGTTAATGTGAGGTTAGATGGATGATGATGATGCTCAGCGTGGAGATCTTGCATCAGAGGTTGACAATGAGGGCTTCATTTCCATAATGAATCCTCGGCGCCTCTTTCTGATGAGCAGTTGACAGGAGAAAACAAACAAGTGTGCCTGATAAAAAATGGGAAGAGTGGAAAAATGAGCCAGTCCGCTAATGACTCCATCGACCCAGGGATTCCATTTGAACAAATTGTGACAAAAGTTTCACACCCTTGAAGCAGACAAAGCCCTGTCTGTCTCCTTGTCTCCTGTAGGCTCATATCCGCTCCCTACCCAGCTCACAACAGCCTACCTTCCAGCTTTATTGCCAGAGAGCGACTTTGGCTAGATGAGATCCCCACACAGCTTAACATCTGGGCGCTTTGCCGCTGATGCCCTCATAAATAAAAGATAACTCCTGCCTACCGCGCACAGTCGCACTCGTATAAATCATGTATATGGATTTTCACTTGGCTTTCACTCTCTCGTTCTCTTACAGTCTCTCAACCCCCTTCCTTCATTCCGTCCCCTTCACCATAACTCTTTCTCTCTTGGTTTTCCATGCGCAGTCTTTACAAGCCCGGCATCAAGAGCAGCAGACAAAGGGAGATGGCAGGTAATTAGGAACTTCATGATGGCGGGAGAAAAGCCACCTTGTCCCGCTCTAATTCAAAATTATTACAGCTGCCTTTGTGGCCAGAGTGTCAGACGAGTGGAGTTGGTTAACACAGGAAGTAGACTCGACTTCAAGGAACTGGCCAACACTTCAAAACAACATGACAAAAAAGAGATTTGGAACTGGTATCCACTGCTGTTTCTACTGTAAAGAAGTATAATATCTTTTAAGTAATTTTAGCATTGTGGTATATTACATACATGAAGGACGAATGTTTATTTACTCACCATTTTATATGTGGCATTATCCTAAAACATCTTGTGTAACGGTTATCTTTGTGATAAGAAAGAATGAATCTGAATTGTATTCATCACAGAATTTTCAAGGATCTCAAGCACATGCAGGGACGGCTGGTATCAATGAGCTAGGTGGGCTAAGTCTTGTGTTTTAGGCTACTAATTATGTATGTTTAAAGGAGCATTACGGAAGATCTGAAGTTTTTGTACAAGTGTGCCACCTCTGGCGTTACGCTTAAACAAGCACAAACAAACATCAACTGAAGAAGAATCTGCTGGTTTTTAATGCACTGGAGGCGCTAACGTTGTTTAGTTTACATCAGGAAGTGAAACCAGGTAAACAAGCACGCACACCCATTATGTCACGTCCGCTGAAATAGCACAGAAGTTTTGATCCCAAGACCTTCTCCTTTAATTGACTGTACACTGTACAGAGGCAACCCCGGAGAATTCTGCCCATCAGGCTGTTGCTGATGCATGTATGGATTAAAAAAACTGTTGTATGAACTATTGAAACTTCCATAATGTACCTTTAAAACATATGGTTAAATTCACATTATGTTTTTAATCTTGTGGAAGACTTAGTGTTTGTTTTACTGACCATTGGGGCTAATATTATTCAGACCAGAGACTTGAATTTGGGTGAAACACAGAGACATACAAAGAAACAGTGGGCTTTTGAGAGATTGAGGAGGGTAAAGTGACTTAAAAAGCAGGATATTATCCGATAGTTTAATTCAAATTATTAGCATCAGAAAGATTGTTGGTAGGAACTTCTCTTGAAATCAAAGTTGGCCGGATATTTTTGCCATCTTTTGTTTGTGTGATAATTAAAGTATCAAGTGAAGGAAAGTTTTGGGTTTTTTAGCAACATCACCACTGAGCACATAAACTCAAAATGCTAGTTATGCTCAGAAAAACTGTCAATTTGTTGTCTTGTGTTTCCCAAGTACAAAGTATCAGTCAATCAATAATAAGTTTTACAAGACCATAATTTATTTGTAAAGCAAGGAAAGATGGCTTTGAGTAGTTGAAAGTTAGCTACTTTCAACTTAGAGTTTTACAAATTGGCTAATAGAGGCTAAGAGTGACAATGGAAAGCAACTCTTAAAATGTATTCTCTCTTAGTTGCAGTAGCAATTTGCGACTTGTTCTAAAAAACTAAATCTTGACAATAAAACCACAGCTTCATACATGTACACCCAATAGATTATCTTGTTTCTTGTCATCTCCAAAGCCTCTCCATCTCCATCAATACTGTAGGAAACATGTGCGCCCGAACATGAAGACACAGTTTGTACAAGTATAAACACAAACCACCTGAGGCAACATATGTATTTTATATTTCAGGGATCAAGGGGGAAGACTGATCAATAGAGTGAATGGAAGAGACAAGTTTAAGTATGGGGGTTGTGAGGTTGACCATACAGACGGATGGGGAGTGAAGAGTGAAACGTGATTGGCCCGTAGAGTCAATCCTCAAGGACAAGAAGCTGAAATGATCTTAAAAAACTAATTATGTCAAGTCTCCTCTGGCTGATGATAAAGGATAATTACTTTTTTATTCCCCTCACTCAGGCCAAATACGTTCCCTCAGATGTCTGGACGTAACCTTTACCAAATACCGCATGATGGATGAGACGATTCATTTCAGTCAAATGATTAGCGATCACTGTCCTGCTTAAACACATACAAATATGACTTCCTCCCAGACAAGCGGCTACAAACAAGTTCTGCAAGTGGAAAGGAAGCAAAGGGACTTTCATTACTCATATCATCTGATCCTTACGTCTCATACACGCGGCGGAGAGACAGAATACAATTACAGCAAGAGGCCCGCGCTTTATCTGTCGCGGGAATGAGGACGCTCTCACATCCACAATGACCGTTTGAAACAACAGTGTCAGCCACAGACAAAACACCGTCGTATCTGTGTGTCTGTCGGAGAGATTCTCGGACAGTGGAAGCCAGTGATGAATGAGACATCGCCTCGAGTCTGATACATGTTTCTCATTTCCACAACAAACAAAACAGACTGAAATGAATATGGGACATAAGGCGGCGCAAACTCACTCAGCTCGGAAATAGAGCATTTGTACATAAGAAAACTCTAATTCCTGGCTTGTCACTGCTCATGAACTTGTGGCTTATATCCGCAGTGAGGTTATGTTACTGAGATACTAACATCCAATCTGTATTAGAGCTTAAAGAAACCCATTAACTTGTTTCTCGCGCCTGACAGTAAATGAAATGACACAGTGGCCCTGAGCCTAAAAAAGCTTGTGCAAATTCCTACATGAGCAGAGAGCGACAGTTCACGTCAGCACAGTGCACGTCCATATCTGCTGTTTATGCCACAGCGCTGACACTTGACAAATGCAGCGCTCTCCTCTAAACCTGGTTACTAGCAGGTTGTCCAATGACAGCGGACATTCGCCGTTTAATGCTGCCACAATCCGATTAAGTTTATATTTTTTTCCCAAGGTACATTTCCCGGTAGACAGAAATGGAGATTATAAAGTACTGGCCAAGGAGAGTAGGTTTGTAAAAAGGTTAAGAAAGACATATAAATAGCATGGCTCAAGGATATTCGTGGCTGAATATCTCGACACAATCAGCCCGGAATACCAAAATAACAGGACACAGGACACAGGACACAGCGCCAGACAATGACATTTGACTGAGAAACATCAATTTAGTCGCTTTATTAGTTTTTAAAGTAAAAAGGGATTATCAAATTTTACTTTTGCATTTAGCTTGAGTTTAATCACTAACAACAGGAGTCCTCTGTAAGAAAGTGTGACCGGAAGTTATCTAGGCTTTATAATTGAGTATTTTAATAGATGAGCATAATCAGTTTGGACAATCACAACTTGCTTCCGGTAAAAAGAAGCACTCCTAATGGTCGACACTGATGTCAACAAATGAAGGACAAAGGTAATAAACCAGGAAATGTGTTATTCCTTTGCGAAATACGATCTTATTAGGCAGCAAAACAGTTTAAAAAAGAAGAAATAGACAAAAGAGCAGCAAATTAATCACAATGCTTTAACGCAATGTTTAACAAGGCGGAGATAATTACTAGAACGTTACAGTCTACAATAAGCTCTAAGGTATAATGTAGTGTATTAGTGTTTTGTGGAGAAAAATTGGTATGGTTTTACCCAAAATGTTACTAAAGGGGTGTCCAAACCTTTTTCACTGCCACATTTGGAAAAATACTGATCCACTTAATAGAAGTTATGTAAATCATCTCAGCTCTAGTGTTTTAAAACTACAAAATCAATCTGATATATTGTATAAGTAAATCATGTGTGATTGCTGAATATATATAGTTTTATTTATATAGCACCTTTCCAGAGCTCAAGGACGCTTGAATACACAGTGAATACACTTCTTCAGCTATCTGTAAGTAAAAACAGCATACAACACAGTTTTTTATTTTTCGGTTTTCATTTACAACTTTTTTTTATTTAATAAAAATCAGATACAAATCAGATGTTACAAATCATGCATTTTCATCTTATTTTTCTGGGGAGATATTTCCTTTGTACTTTCCAAAAGCTAAAAAAAATCGACCAAGTGACAACTAGGTTTTCAAAGTTCATAATTTACAAAGGACAGGATTTGGTCCGCAGCCCACATGTTGGAAGCCCATCTTAACTTTCTGACACAACAGTCATGTTTTATCAAACCACATTATCACATTAGTTCCTCTCTCTGACAATGATGGGCCTCAAACAGCAGATCAACATTTAGTTTAGATCAGACTAAAATAATAACTTATCAATTCACCTAGCGGCACCGAACCATGACAACGTCTGAAGTTTAGATACACACTTTGCAAACGGAAATTACTGCCTATGTCTTCCTAATTTCACTGGTTAAGGACACAGCTATGTATATTTTTAGTCCAGCTTCACCAAGCTCAGCCAACTTACTACAGCGGGACATGTGCTGGCAGCTCGTTTCAGAAAACTACATAAAAGTACTCTCAGTATGATCTGAATTAACTGTCGCTGCAAATAAATAAATAAAAGAAAACACTGAATGTAAGTGGGTTTGTGCACAAAAGGGCTGCAGTGCTGAGGGTGGAGGAGATGAGGGTAGAGGTGGTGGTGTAGGGCCCAGAGTTGATGGCCCGGTGTCGTTTGACACTGCTGTAATGACCTGAACCCTTAAAAGCTCATCTGTTAACCTCATAGACAGTGCTTCTTACCTGACACAGAGTGAACAGAAGCTGTTGTTACTGTTGCCACTTACACTGCATCATTAGCAAACATCAGAGGCTCATCCTGATGGCTGATTGGGTTAGTGGATATAGTTTTAGAACTTGCCGGGAGTGACCATTCGTCTTGTTTTAGCCAGGACAGTCCCGTTTTAAAGCCCCCTGTCTGCCCTATATAGTGACCATAGACATTAGACTTATGCTTAAGTTAAGTCTGCTGACAGGATGCTATCTCTGTAGAGCCACACATAAATGTTGCTGTGGAAAGCTATAGTAACTTCAAACACTTAAACA
Source organism: Perccottus glenii (assembly GCA_024416835.2). Taxonomy (NCBI): domain Eukaryota; kingdom Metazoa; phylum Chordata; class Actinopteri; order Gobiiformes; family Odontobutidae; genus Perccottus; species Perccottus glenii. The sequence continues at coordinate 14,371,646 of CM044561.2, read as the reverse complement.
CATTGCCCAATAACTGACAAGGTTGTAAAGTGCTATTAACAAACAATTCACAATTAATCCAATAAGAATAACTGTTTAGCTTAAACTGAACTAGCTAAGATAGCACAACAAAAAGCTTGTCAAATATCACACAACATTATCAAAGAAGCAGTTCAGATGTTAATAAAATGTCATTGTGTAAAATAAAAGGAAGTCTATATATAGATATTTACAAACAGTGAAGAAGCTTTCAATATTAGCATAAAAATAGCGGCTCAATTTAGATAAATACAAACATCATAAGCTACTTGTTACAAAAGCCTGTATCTGCACTAAAATATTCACTTTGTTTAGTGGGAAACTGCACCTCCACACATTCATCTGAAACTGTATCAGCTTCTCAAAGGCATCCACAGACCCTTTCAACAGAATGTTTGCCAACACGGGGTCACTTTCTGGGAAAGAGGTCCAATCCAATAATCACATTCCTCCTCCGGTTTTGTCTGTGAGCTTTTCTCTAGCCTCACTTTCTGGAAGAGTGCATTGAGAAACCAGGGAGCATTCGAGCTTGTTCTGAAAGGCCTTCAAACCCACTCCTCCTCCACTGAATGGCTGAGAACAGACCGGTCAGGCCTTTCTTTGAGTAACACAATTATCTATGGAGCGTCCCGACCCAGCCTCCTTCACAACCAGTGTGTGTTTGAACGGCCAGCCAGCGCCATGACTTCATCCACACACACTATCAACCTATTGCCATGCAAAACAGCAGCTTCATCTCTGGCCCGCACCTTCTCACACTGCAACACTACAAAGAGGACCCCCCTTCTACTTTGTCTCACAGTTAGTAATGCGTGTAATTTTTGTGCGAATGAGGAGCGGGAACTGTGAGCAAACACACCTCTTTTAGCCTGCCCTATTATAGGATTTGGCCCATATGGCGGAGGAAGAGTTGTAATCGTGGAAACAGTGGGAACCAAGGATAAAGACAGACGTGGTCATGAGAAGGCTTCTAGGAGTTTATATTTAAAGCAGAAAAGACAGGAGAACAACAAACCAAGTTGCAACACCCTTTACAAGCCCTTGCAAAAGGTAATTTACATTGCAGAACAGAAACCAGGTTTGCAATATTGTGCAATAAAAGCCGAGAGTGAAATGCCTTGACATGTAGCATCCCTTTTATTAAATCCTATAGAGTTTAACAAAGTATAACCAACTCTTTGTTCTCATTTGGACTTCCACGCTTGATTCAAAACGCTATTTCAACTCACAGCAGAACAGAGCCGAGTGGAATATAAAGCCAGCGTGCCTTCAGTGAGGGCCACCGCCACAGACAGCTTTATATGATTAAAATTGACTGGCACATGGCACAGGCCTCCAAACCCACCCATAACAGTTATTGAAGACCCCCTTGGGAAAGTGAACAGCTAGCACTCTCCCTCAGTAAATAAGACAGGTTTGTAAAAGAGCATGCAGCTCCTGCCACAATCAATTCCTTCCAAGCAGCGTCTATGTAGTCCCACTTTTCGTTACAGTACTTGTGGCCATCTTTACAGCCAGCTCCTTACAAGCCACTTAAGGCATCCTCTAAAAAATTAATATTTATCGCATCACACGAAAAGAGAAACAGATGACAAAGAAGTGGAAAGCAAGGACAAAAAAGGAGAAGGATACTTGTGGTTACGATGACAACAGCCTCACATTTGGCAGAAGGCCGAGACTGATGAGCAGACTAAAAAACAATAAGCTGAATGTGTTGGGAGGGGCAGCTAAATCCCTTAAAATGAAGCCAGTGGTGAGCTCCCAAATAAGCCACTTTGGTCAACACCCACTACTAAATTCAGGGAAAACTGGCACGCTGAGTGTTTTTGTTCTCTTCTTGTGTTAAAATAGGCCAGTGTTGTGGTGTACAACTCCCTCAAAAATGTCTTTAAAGGAGGCTGTAATGATGCTATATTTAACGGTTCCTCCGAAGTAAGGACTGTATACAGAGCGAGGATTGAAGCAGACCACAGTAATAGTCAAGGTTATTGTCAATGATAAGCATATAGGTTTAGGAGTGAGAAATCCATTTGGATTTAATCAGAGGAGGACCACAGAAGCTCCACAGGACACATTTGAGGCTGTTGGAAAAGAGATTTCTCTATGGAGGGCCAGGATAAACCACCTTGAAGCTCTAGAGAGTCCTCTCGGGAGTGTGCACACTGCCATGTCTAACACACATGACCTATGACCACAAATCAGGTAATGTCTAACAGTGTCTGAAAACACACAACTATTACTATAATGTAAAATGAAAATACTGATCAGAAACAAACAGTAAACTAATAGAATGAAATCTAATGATAAGATTATGGTCTGGAATAGACAATAGTAATAGTATTATATATAATAACAGTATGATTGTTTGACTCAAATAACGGAGTAGGCAAAGCTAAAACCTATACTGGATCCAGCCACTAGATGGCGAGTGAGAGATTTTTGTATATATGTTTCAGAAGCTTTATTCACATTTTTTTCAGTTTTTATTTTATTTGGGAGCCTCCGTTGGTCACCTACTGGAGTGCTTACCATATACTTGGGAGACCTGGGTTTGATTCCCGCTTGTTTCCCGTCTGTCTACTATTCTATCAAATAAAAGGCAGAAAAAAACTGAAAAAAACACTACACAATGTATTTATTTAAGACAATTTTTAATATTTATAAAAACAATATTTTAAAAATCCCTAATAGCAGGGCACTTTATCTGACACATGTCCGCTAATTCATTTGCACCTGATAAAAATGCATAATTTCAACAATAAATGTCTGAACTGAGCAGTTAGTTTGATGAATTTCTCTCGATGTGTTGGCCGTCCCTTCAGGGTCTGAACCCACTTTTATGTTAATAGACACTCTTCATCTTCTATCTTTAATGGGGGAGGTTTAATAATGCACGAGTATTGCATACAATTCAGTTAAATTTCATTGTGAAAATCATAGCCGGGAGCTTTTTTGTTCTTTTAACTCCGGGAAGCCAACATATGCATGGGTCTTTGGTGGTTGCATCCATAATTGTGCGGTGGCCGTAGATAAAACCATTATCTGGTACATTTGATCCACCTCAATCCTCTCGCAATATTACATTTCCTAATTAAGAAAGGTGTGGGGGAGAGTGGGGCCTTCCCTCGAGTCTCCTTCCTGACATTATGTTTCTCCTTGGTCATAATTTCTCACTCTTTTTACCTCTATACTCTGCTGTGGCTTCACACATTACATTCCCTTTTCTTCCTCCATACAATGTTTGAAACTACATACACCATTTTGATTAAGAGCTTTTTTTCTTTATTTTCTTGGTAGGAGGTAAGTTAAGGTGGTGGACAAGGAGATATAATTCAGGACTAGTCAATGAATTTAACAGAAAGTTGATATATTAAAGCTCCTTTAGTTCATTATCATTTTCTCCAAACTTTAATCCTAATGTACGTTTCAGGATGTTTATAATTACATTAGGGGACTGTGCAAAGATTCATTCGGTTTGGGAAATACGATTACAAAAAAACACAGCACCTTTTCTCTGTCCAACCATGTCTTTAGTGTTTCATCTTCTGTGTCTTGGTTCTTACCGAGCAGGGGGGCATGATTTGGAGTTGTCGTAAATCCCGCTGAAAGCATGAGAGGAGGTGACACAGCCAGCGGGACAGATAGAGTGATTCAGTGAGAGGAAAAAGCAATGAGAGAGAAAACCCTTAAGTTCAATTTGCAGTAATTCTGTTATCTGGTGCAGGCAGGGCCAGGTCACGACTCCACACAATGGGTCCCCTCAGTACAGTACTCCCCGTGTCCAAAACTCAACCTCAGTCTTAACGGCTCGCTGAAGCTCGTCCTTGAGTGTGTGCTGTGTGTGCACATGCAGCGCTATCTATTTGCTTGTGTGTATGAGGATTTTTCTGGCCAGCGCTGTAATCCTTCAAAGATCCTGTCAACAGTCAGGAAGCAATGTGACAGACGTGGCAGCCATTAGCAACAAGAAAACCTTATAGTGTCTGTTTGGAGGGGAGGAACATGGGTATACAAGGCTTCACCTCCCATTCAATCTACAACATGCAGGAGGTTAGGCACTGGCAAAAGGATTTTTTTCAATTAGGGTGGATTTTAAAGGTGTAGTTCTGTAAATCACCAAGATTGAAATAACATTGGCGACAGATCAGCGGCAAAGGCTGAGATTCCATAAATGTCAAACATTACAACCAGCATGTTCAGTAGTTGTATTTCAATAAATTGGGAAGATTAGAATTGCTGGTGGAAGCAAAAAAAAAATCCATGTGTATAATTATTGTTATTAGTGTATTTCCATTAACTGATAAGAAGCGTAGAAGACTTGAGGGCTAAAATGGATTTTGCAGAAGTCTGTAGAAAGAGATACAGTTTTCAGAACTTTGTGTGTCTTTTTTCTAAAATGCCACCCAGCAATCTAGATTAGGATAAGCACTAGTAAAGATGCAGGCACCGAGCGCCATTATACAGGGGCATACCACACATTTTCATTGCTATTATAATATACATATGTCTCATTTTCAACAGAGGAATAGTTTCATCTTCTTGTCATCCTACACCAATATGTTCCCAAATATAAACCGGAAACAGCTGACCTAGTGAAATAATAATGTTCACAATTAGTCCACCATGGCCTCTGCTCAGCACTGAGGCCACAGCAGCCCCAGTGAAGTGGAGGTACCCCAACTGTCCTTTCTTGGAATGCATTAAGGTCAAGTTCTCTAATGGGGAAAAGTACCAGTTACAAGTTTGTGCCAGTTCGATTTTGTGAGAGGGGGGTCTATCGCTACATCGAACATCCTTTTTGCACAGCATATATGAGGATGTCACATAATCTGCTGTAGTCGAACCAACATTAATGTCTCTATAGCCCATGAGCAAAGACACAGGATCCATATTCAAAGTCACTTCCAAATATTTTACAAATCTTTGGGATTCTCTCTCTGTCATAGATCCCAGCTGTATATTGAGGAAAGAAATAATAATAGAAAATAATGCTGATATTATAGTGTAGATAAACACATGCACAAACACTTTATCTGGACAGTTTACATTGTGATTACACACATACTCAGCGTCGGAAGAAAAGCCCTGTGGCATTATTTAGTCTCTATATTGTATTGAGGTGGTTATTGTTTCCCAGACAAAGCTCATCTTGTGCCAAAAAGTATTTTCACAGATTGTGCTACATTCACCGTAACTATCAAGCTAATTTGATGTGGAAAATTAAAGTTGTCCTTTTAAATTAAAGACACAGAGCCTCACAGAGCATATCCTTATTTCAAAAGGGGATAAATGAAAGCAATGGTGGAGAACAGATGCAAGTTCCATAATACTCAGATCTCAAGTGGAAATGTCAGTTGTCGCTAAATGCTTGACTCTAACTGCAGTCCCAGGTGTGTCTGACGCAAATGTTTGGAACGATTACACTGCCACAAAACTGCAATTCACCACAAAACAGCTTCAACCTCCATTAAGCCAAGCAGTCAACACAAAGGTGTGACCTTCAATTACTCTCATCTACATTTAAATTAGGACTCTTAAGCTGCACAGAATTGGAAGAAACTCTAAGATTGGTTTCAGAAAAAGCACAAAATCTTACCACAAATCAGTGTTAGTCCTAGTACTTACTGCAGACATTAATGAAGCCTGGATAGACCCACTTGTACGTTAAGCAGCAGGTCAGAATTACACAGGAGCAGTGCTGTTAAGTAAACAAATGAATTATTAATGTTGTAAGTGGTGGGAATTAAAAAAATGTATCTCTGTTTTTGGATGCAGAAGTTTGGATTTTTAGAGCCACATACTGTTTACACGTGCCTACCCAGTCCCACACAAACTGTCATGTGTTCATATGAAACGGATACGTACAGCTATATTCCAGCTATCTAAATGTTTAGTGTGCTGTCTTTTGACAATGTATATGTACATGAAAACGCACATAAAAAAAATCAAATTAATAATGTCAACATATAGTTATTCTCTGTGTCTTGTCCAAAAAAAGTATTATGTTTATGCGACTATAGATTAAGATAATAATGAGTTACTTGGAGTTGCAAATTTGCTGGATGACCACTGTCTGGAAAACAGGAAGTAAATACAACCAGCTCTATTTTAGTGACATGGGGCCATATACAAAACACTAAACAATAATAATAATAATAATAATAATAATAATAATAATAATACTGGGATTAGGAACCAACCTCCTCCCTAGCTTCACTAGATAATAAAACTGTATTTATAATATGTTTTAAGTTAACAGTATTAGAGTATGGTTTGACAATTCAACAAGGTGTAAAAAAGAGGACAAGTCATTGTGGTCTCATAAAGCCAGGCTAATAATGTCCATCAGGCTCGAGTGAGTGGAGCAATGTGTTGGAAAAAAACAGCCCACTAAGGAGCTGGGATTATTGAAATCTCTTCAGGCGGGGCTGTTTTAAATGGGAAGAGGACTAGTGGTTTGTGCTGATGTCAAGAGTGTGCCCCTATGTGTTACAGACAAGCACGAGCGATGCTGTTGATGATATCTCCATGAATGAGTAAATGTGCTGCTCTCTCACTACTTCTATAGTTTTACTAAGACGCGGACGACTAGCAGCTGCCACGCTTCTCTCACACAAACACATATAGAGACACAGGCGCTGCAAATGAGCATGTGCAAGCTGTGACGGTGAACATTAATAGGGACAGCAGCTGTGGAATTAATGTGGCACATCTGGGAGGATGGTGCGAACTGCCGAGGAAGTGATGGGAGTCGACACAGAGGAGAAAGTGAAGGAGAGAGGGGAGAGGAAGGAAGGAATCGAGGAAGCATGCTTGACTTGACTTCCAATAAGCCTTTCCCATCAGTCTCACTCAGTGTCTTTGCTCTTGTGCACAGGCATCTGGCAGAAGGAGCCATAGATTTTTAAGGCCTTCTCGTCCTTGTGTTGCCTGCAAAAATGTCTTCATATGCCACTTTTAAAGTTGACTTAAACCACTTCTATTTTTTTTAGTAACACACTATAAATATCTTGAAATGCACACAGATAATGCACACAGCTACATGAGCCAGTTAGATTAACTCTGTATTTAATATTTTGTACAAAAAGTGTATTGGCCTATTTCTGCTCTCTCTATTTGATTGCTGTAAAGCATATCACTCACGTAATGTCTGCGCGTCCAGGATTATATATAATTTATATTGGAGGTTTCTGTCCAGCTGAAGGTACTGTGTCAGTGAGACATACATGATTCTACAGATTGCATACCTAAGAACCATTAAATGATTATGAGAATATATATTTTTGAGCTTTAAAGCTAGTAAGCTACATGTTGCTCCTGGCTAAACGTTATGCAGAGCTGCTTTAAATAATACACAAAGTATATTTACAGTAACAGATAAATACTTAATACTAAATACCAGAAATGTCAGCTTCAAATACATAACTGTATATTACTATCAGTGTCATCACAGCTTTATGATATGTTGGACAAGGATTTTATGACCATGATGAGATCATGCAGAAGGGAGAATTGCCTCAAGAAATTGAGTAAAATGATTTTTCACAGAGCAATTAGACTGCAAAGAGGTGTCTTCACCATGTTTCCTCTGCTGTGGTTACAATAACTAGCAGACTGAAGGTTTAGATGGGATTAAATAGATGTAACAGATTCATAACCAATTTTTCCAGTAACAGAAGCACAGCTTCAAGGATAAACCTATTTCTTGCACCTTATTCAAGTGCTATCTTGGGAACATTATCAAACAGACAGCCAGAGGGCAACCTTTTAAGTCTCCTCAAGTCTCTCATCCCACTGCCTCACTGTTGGAAGTTGATCTGTCTCACCTCCTTAACGCCACCATTGTGGTCCCTAAAATCAAAAGAGAAAAATGTCCTCCAGCCTTAGTCAACTTCCTGGGGTTAAAACACAGAAATGCAAACACACTGACAGACTTCCCCCAGGTGGAATCATAAAGATAGAGCTGTCAAGATGCCTGTGTGTGTCCACTAGAGCCGACCACCTAGGCTCCTAGCAAATGTCTACAACAAAGAAAGCGTTTTGGAATGAGCCAGCACTGCCTGGGAGATGCAGCTCAGTCTATAAGCCTTAGGTACAGAGAGGAGATGAGCAGACAGGAATAAAGTGCCATTACCAACTAAACATATGGCCTGTTGTTCATCAGCAGGGTGATGAATGAAGGAGCCTCTTTCCTAGAGGCCAACAAACATTCACCTCAGCATGCTCCACACTCATTATGTTTTCTTTTTCACTCCAGAACACAACATGGATGACACCACGTACATAGCGTACACAAGAACCTGCTGTCTGGAGGAAAAAATATTTCTATAAATAAATGTTTATGTGGCCAAAACAGGAAAACTGTTTTTTTCTGGATGATGTTTAGAGTAACACTCTTTATAAATTACATTTACAGCTGACGCTTTTATCCAAAGCGACTTACATTAAGGTTCCATTCATCAGTGTTACAGCTGGAACACCACTGGAGGCAAGGAGGGTTAAGTGTCTTGCCCAAGGACACAACGACAGTATGAACTGTGGGGAGAGCGGGAATCGAACCGCCTACCTTCCGGTTGAAGGACGACCGCTTTACCACTGAGCCACTGCGCCCCAATAGAATTGAAAAGAGAGACATGAGGTAGCTACCAATGTTCTTGCTGGAGCTGACCAAAGGGCTGCAGGAGGTGAGAGAACTCAATGAGATTAAGACTAATAATTTTACATTCTCCTATTTCCTACAAGTGGGCATCTGCATTTTTTAACCCCAGAGGACTTACAGTACCATAAATGTGCCAACAGAAGGTAGAAACTAGAATTAACATTAATAGACAGCAACTATAACTTTACACATAAACTTGATATGAGATAAAGGTGGCTCTTGTAATCAGACAACTGTGGACATTTCATTTTTAACTACTGTCACAAAAGACACATACAATATTTGGCAAAGGAAGTGGCTGGGGAGCTGGATGACATGTTTAAACATTAAAGATGCTAAGGGCATGGTTTGTGGGTGGCATTGTAGCAGACTAAAAGAACAAACATGGTAAAGGTCTGCATTTCTGTTGCTATCCTATGATATCCCTAGAAAACAAATATTAATGCTATCTACCACTTAAGTTATTATCCATCTGCAAGGCACAATTAAAAAAGATATCACCAACTAAACCAATCAACTTTACTGATGTTCATGTAGTTTTTCTTTAATCGGTTGATTCATTGCATCAGGCTTGACCTGTGGATATGGTAAAGAACTGAGGCCAGCTCTCTTTATAGCACAGAAATGATGAGCTCTCTCTCTCTCTCTCTTCCACTGCTCTCCTCTCCCAGATATATTGCACCATCAATCCCCTGCAGTGGACGGCACATGAGGAAGATGAATAAATTAATCTGGAATAAATGGCCTCCTGCTTGACACATAATCACAGATTAAGCCGGGTCGGCTGGGAGTGATGGCTTGAGCTGGGCCGTGTGGGTGGTAGAGGAGGTGGGCTGGAGTGTAGGTCATCCGCATTAACCCCCGGCCGATGACTGAGCCACAAGCAGATTTGGAGAACAGTTCTGAGGTGATTTAAACCCATCTGCAGCGTTTTCCCTGAGGTGTGATTCAAATCGAGAGAGGCGACGGCTAATGATGTCACTAATGAGAAGTTCATTACTGGGTCAGCCCTTTGGACCCAGCCATGTTAGCCCTTCACTCAGGTATTAATAACCATAGTTAGAAAGCATTGATAAGCTGTATGTACACACACAAAGGCTCTCAGCATATTAGTACACAGGCTCCAAATCAATCATCAGTGTCCTACATCACTCCCAAATGACCAAAAGCATCTTCAGCCTCCAGCAGCGCCCCTGTCTGATATTCTGCTGAGCAAAACACAATTAAGGTGAGCGGCTAGATTCGTCATGTTGATTTATTCCACACCCTTACCTAATGAAATTTCCACACATTTTCTTTTGAGCATCGAGTGGATGAAAGTGGGGGTAGAAATGAGCAATTGACGAGAGGACGACCCTGCGTGCCACCTCGTTTCTCTATTTAGATGAATGGATCGTCCGGCTGTCCCCTTCATTTCTCTCAATTAAGTGTTTTCCATTTGGAATGCTTCCCAGCTTCATGATCATTAAAACCTTTGCATGTCAGAAGAGGTTGAAGAGGAGGAGGAGAGATGTAGGAGGGTGGGAGGCCCCGCTTAATTCAATTTCACAGCCGTCAGCGCTTCATGCACTCATCGACAGACAGAGACAATGTATGGGAGGGATGGTAAAAGAAAGGGAGATAAATATCGATAATCAACTTGTGACTAACATGAAAACCATTTATCAGCTGTACCAGCGCCTATTCAATTAAGATGATGAAATGGTGTGTTTTCTTAAGACAAGTCAAAACAAATGGCCTATCAATCAAATCAAGGGGCGCTGAAAATTAAAATACATGGATACATGTTGAGTTGAGTAATGTTTTTACATTCAAGGTTACACTATCCTACAAGAGATGTGTTGTAGTCTTAATGCACACAGTTTTCAAGCTAGATTCAGCTATTTTAGCACACTCTTGATAACCTGGACAGCCATACCCATTCTCTCTTCACATTTAGTTCCACTTGATAAGTTGTATGGTACTGCCGCCTGGATATACAACTCAAATCTGCAGGGACTGAGGTATTTTCTTGTAAAGAAAAGAAAAATAGGATTGCTAGCCAGGCTACCTCTTCTTACTGTAACAAGAAAGAGTCATTTAGGGGCCAAAATGCAAACGCTGGCTCATGGTGTAATTAAAATGATCCGCATTCACACAGATATACCGTATGCCTGCCAGGACAATCCCGCATCTACAGACAGTACAAAATAATACAGAAATTACAACTTTATAATTTGTGTGAAATGAGCAACATAAACACGTGGGTACCACCACAAAAACTGTGCCAAAATGCAATGTTCTCCTGTTGGTATTCACTCTTGTTTTGATTTGCTTCATGGATTGGATGATTGCACACATTCACATTCCACATTAATAAGGGAAAAAACAACACAGATCCGTATAAGCAGCCACAAAAGCTTGGACACCTCCTCCTCACGTTGGTCACATTCATCCCATTCTTTAGGAGTTGTTGACTTTGACAGTAAATCTGTGGAAGAAAGTATAGGGTTTGTCAGTGAAGCAAGGGTGAGGAACAGGTGTTCTTAGGAGTTGTCTTACTGTGACGTCCACTTCTCGGTCTGATCAGGGCACCATGGTACCAGTGCTGACACCAAAAAATGCTGCCAATGTGTGTACCGGAACACCAGCTTACAGTTGCCATTTCACAGACGTGGCATGTTGATGTTTGGAGAACACACAAACTCAAAAAGTTGCAGGACCCATGCACACGAGTGCTGTTGATTAGATGCCAATCAGGTGCCATACACTTGTCACAAGCACACACCTGGCAGGCAGCACTTGAAGCTCAAAAAAAGAGTGAATACCAACAGGAGACTATTGCAGGGGTACCCACATATATATACGCTTCCCAACAATATAAAATACAACACCAATTGGTAATATTAAAGGGGAGAAATTATTGACGGAAATAAAGATTTTTTAAAAGTTAACTTGAAAAATTTCAAACTATTGAAAGGTGGTCAAAGTCCTTCATCCATTAACCATTAAGACTGACAGCATCTAGGACAAATTTCACATTTGTTTTATCCCCCAACAGTCTCACTGACAAGCTGTTATAGTCCACACGGGTTCAAGCAGAGGTATTAAAACATGATTAATGCTACATTTCCTCAAATGCTACATATAGCGGATTTAAGTGGCCTCTGTTGCTAAGGATGCTTTGAGAGGCTTTAGCAGCTAAACAGGGATTATCCATACACAGCTCTCACAGTGAGTCAAGGAGAGCTCCTTTATATCTGTACACTTCCTTTATCTCCTTTCAGAGGCAGCATTGACCATTCCATAAACCCCTGACACGCGCACTTCAGCCGTTAACATGATATACATGCGTGTCGATAGTAGCGACGCAGGAGAAAAAAAATCCATGCTATTATAATACACAGGCATTTACTGCAGCAAGTAGTGTCAGCAGGGTGAGAAAAAGAGAGCTGAGTAGGCCATAGATATAGTAGCATCAACTGAGAGGTAACATACTAATGAAAATCTAGGCCTACATAAATCATATTTGATCATTTTTAAATAGTCCTATTTTAGCAAATGACTCAGTGAAACACAGAACTGAATCTGTGACTTGTAAAAGCCCTGAAGCTTTCATTTAGAAGGAAATGCTAATTCTTATCGACCCTCAAGTCAAGCCAGGAAATAAGTGATGGTGGTGTGTTGCCACTACCTTCCCAATAGCATCAAGGAGGAAGAGGGAGGGGAGAGCACCTCTGCCTTAATCACATTCACTGTTTCTCTACCTCAGTGATTTGCTAACTTTGGCTGTGTGCAATACCCAAGAGTCCAAAATTAGAGAGCTGAAGCAAATTACCTTTCCTGAGCTTAATTTAGTGTTTTTAGCAAGAGTTTTTACAACCACTGCACAAAGCAGAAAAATAGCAGCAATTAGAGCTAAATGCTTATGTCAGCATGCTAGGCTAAAGGCTAATGGCACAGTGCTACAGGTAGATTGGATGCTAATGTCAGTGTGCTAGGTTACATGCTAATGGCACTCTGCTGGAGACAAAGGCTAACATGTTCACTATAAAACTCAAATGCAAAACATAAAATATTTTTATTTTTCAAATAATATTTTTCTAATAAAACATGCTAAAAATGAGCAACAATTGTAGGCTTTACCTACATTTAAGCATTTACTGTAAATTAATTATTGGCAACCCACGTTTTATAAAAGTTTACTTCAAAAACAATATAAATCTCATGAAGAAAAACAACTAACTAACTGTAGATCGCCAGTCCATCAGTTTTGTGGATTATATAATTGACATTTAGTAATACTAGTGAATGAACCCATGAAGCCAAACAACCAACAACCAGTCCCAGTGAAAAACAGAAGCTCTATTTATTCTGTATATGTTAGTAAACAACTAGTGTTGACTACCTACTTGGTTTCAGAAATGGCTAGCAACAATTGTGGTTCCATTTGTAGTATGTCTGTTGTTCATGTGCGTGAAAGAAAGAAGTAGTGTCAGCCGCCTGTGGAACTGAAAGACTTTCAAGAGGCGACAACATAATGTGTCTGCTCCTTTCTCAGCGGGGCCAACTGTGGTATCGAGTGCAATCACCCTGCCGACGTCAACCAATTGATATATATTTTTACTCCTCCCTCTGTCTCCCCTTGTCTCCCTCCCTCAGCCCTCCCACGACGACTATATGGCGGCGCAGGACTGTCCGGGACGTGGATTGACTCCTAATAGATGTCACATACACACACACGCGCAGACACACTCGACAGTCTCCACACCAGGTTTGATTAATTTGGCTCGTAACGCGTGTGAGCAGAGCTATCACCGGCATCCAGATGTTCCACAACCCTTTTGTCTGCAGCCTCCCCCATTCAAACACACACCTGCTTTCACCCCACCTCCTGCCTCAGACAATCGAGCAAGTGACGCAGCCTGTAGAATGCTTTAGTTTTGATTATTCCTCCTTTTCTCCTCTATAGGCTGTGACTTTTAGAAGAAACTTTTCACTAAGGTTTGCAGAGATTGCATCAGCGACCTCAGAGCAACTATCAAAGGGAAAGATGCACTGTGCAAGTGCAACACACTTGAGCAAAGATGCACACACCTTCTCGGAGTAATCACAGACTCGCACTCAGCAAACCGTGGAGAGCGCCACAGAGACTAACAAGCAGGAAGTAAGACATCTCCAAGAGCAGACTAGGGGACCTCGATCTAATTACTAGCTCTCCCTCTCTCAGTCAGTCCAAGGGTCTTAGTAAAACAAACTGCCAAGACCACTGAGGGCTGACAGCGCTCCTGAGGTCCCTCATCACCTCTGAAGCCGTTCTTAACATGCCTATCACAGCACCGCTATGAGCCAGTCTCCCACTTTGCACTGTGTCCCTAAGCGAGACAGAACCAGAAGACATGGGCAAAATGAATAAAATATCAGGTTGAGGAAATGGTGAGTATTGAGGGACATAGTTCAGAAGAGAAAGCACTGATACAGGAATAGATATAGTTTCCCAAATCTTTTCATTAGTCCGGTCTGCTTCTCCGAACTGGGTGTGTGCTGTCTTTTACCTATTGTAGGGAATAAGACATAAAATAAATCAACATCAGTGAATAGTAAGCTATAGTGGGCTCCATGCATGAGTAGCCTTAAACACTTTATAGTCTAAACGAAATAGTCTACCTTACTCCACAGTATGTATTCATCCAATCACGTGGCAGCAACACAATACAGTTGCATTCATATTCAACGCTGAATGCTTTTTAATGTTCTTAGTTTTCAAAAGCAGTGTATGTAGAATCATTACAATGCACTAACATTGCTCAAAGATTACTGGATTACTTTTAGAACCTGCATCAAAAAACAATCTTAGACACTTCTTTCCCCATCCCCCTCTCTTATTTGTTCCTCATTTTCCGGTTTTGTGATTTTCAATTAGTTTCACTTGCTCCTCATTAGCCTTCCCTCCCTTGTGTATTAATTGTACCTAATTTTGGGATAATCTTGCTGCATGCAAGTATAAATGTTTAAGTTTGAACAATGTTTGTTTTAACATATAATGTTCTCAAACAATATTTAGATTCTGAATGCATATTATTACTTTTCAAAGCTCATGGCCAGTTTCGAAACAGAAGCGTGACTAAAGGTTCTTAAACAGCAGATAAAGAAAATAACTCCAAGCCAGTGTATGTATGAGTCTGACAAGAGAACACAAAACCAACAGATGTTTGAACACCCTTTAACACGCCGCCGTACACACACATACACAAACCCCTGGGGGAATTTGTATTTCTGAAGCATATGCGTTGCTGTGTTAGCAGTTGGACTTAATACAGCTCTGTATCTCAATAAGCAGCTTCAGTCTGTTCTCTGATTACAAGGGAAACACACACTATTAACATACAGCATTGTGTGTTTTTATGCCCTGTGTTTAGCAAAATGTAATTCACATGAATGAAGCTCAATGGCACAGAGCCTCGCCGGATGTTTTATGAAGACAAGTGGGAGGTTAATGAGGGGGTTTATTTGAGACTAATGATTTAAGGTCAACACTTTTACAGATTTCTTACATTTAGAAATAATCCACATATGAAATTTGCTTGTGTGGGCAGATTTAGAGAAAAATCAAAGACTGTGAGGTAAGACCACACTTTTTTTTTCTTTAGAAAACAGAGTCCTGCTGGTCAGTGTCGCTTGTCCATCTGGCCTGTAGTTAAAGTCACGGTAAAGCAATTCTCCAAAAATATACCTCAGGACTCATAAATAATCAGCAAATTAATGTAAAAGTCTAAATAACAAAAGGATAAGTTACTTCAGATATGAAATCTGTTTATTTAGCATATATATTATAGGAGTAGTTTAAGTTGGACAATTTAAAGGTGAACTGTGTAAAATGTTATAGTACACAGAAGAATAAAATCAAACACACTGGTAAATAAACTATATTTGCTGAAGGAAAAGCACATTAGTGTTTCTTTTTTGAAACAAATTCTAGCATGAAGGCTTAGGACATTTAAGAACTACATTCCTTTTGTTTCTAAATGTTTGAAATAAAGTCATCATCTGAACTTTTTCCGATAGATTTGTCTAGAAAGTATGTCCTAGCAGAAGCTCAATGTACTGTAGATAAAAATGAAGTCAGGACTGGAAGTTTGCAATTTACATTGTTGACACTAGATGCTGCCAAAAACTACAGACAGCACTTTAAAGATTTAATAAGTGCTTGACCCTTCTTGGAAACTGAAAATGGCATTTTCCTGGTCGATGATGTTACTATATTTGTCTATGGTCCGTGATACTGTATTTGTCTATGATTGGTCTTTTTTTTTTTTTTTGTTATACCTGTTCTATATAAAAAGGGTTAAAAAGTGAGAGGAAGATGTGAATCCTCTAGTGTGCTAAAGTCAAGCATCATCTCTTTGTGCCGGTCTGTTCTTTTGTCTTGTTAGTGCAAACAAATCCACCTGTATTGTTTGAGAGTGAGTATTGCATATGTGAGTGTATATGCGTGGTGACAGTATCAGTAATTGGCACGCTGTAAATGGAATGTTTTTGAAGCCAAGTGTAGGCCATGCTGAGATGAGAGGAAAATAGGGCCATCATTACCGAGATGATAAAAGAACGTGTCTATCTGCGAGTGCGGCTCTACTAACATGCTGTGTGCTTTTGCCGAGTGGATTATGAGCTGCCAACACAAGGGGCCAAACAAAGGAGAGTTGTTTATTCACCACTTTATAGATACTACACAATGAGGCCCACAGTGGAAGGTTGCGTTCAGAAATGCACAAAGACCGAATACTGATACAGGTGTCAGACAGTTCAGCCTCGGTACTGTTTGAGTGTTTGTGTGACCAGCTCTGACTTTACATGACAAGGGGAATTGAAAACCCTGCCATCACCAGGAGGGGACAGGACATGTGTTGTGTGTGAGACAATAAGAAACACAGATGAAAAGCGACAGGTTTTAGAAGAAGTGAAAGTGACATGTAGGATGAGCATGTGATGATGATGGCTCTGAGCTCAGGTTTTGTTGGTGTGTGGCCAAACACACGCCTAACACTTCACAACAAGTGCTGTTTTTAAACCAATTAAAGGCAAAGAGACAACACTTTGCCTGAAACATACCATATATTGTTTCAGATGTTGTTTATTAGAGCTGCTAAATTATTTCATTTATTACTTTATACTTACTGAGGAGCACAGCCATCGTTTATACTTAATTTATATTATATTTTTAAAGTCAAACTTACAAATGAAGGTTGACAATTGGGATGTTATAGAACATCTTTTCCATTGGGAGTGAATCCCTCCTTCTGTGGTTCTCCCTGAGGTTTCTCTTTTTTCCCGGATGGGTTTTTTTTGGAGTTTTTCCTTACCCTGATGGAGGGTCTAAGGACAGGGGATGTTGTCTGGTGCAGTCTGTTAAGCCCTTTGAGACGGCTGTTGTTGTGATATTGGGCTATACAAAAATAAATGTCTTGTCTTGTCTTTATCTGGTTATTCAATTCAACGAAGGCCATTGAACTGCTGCAGTGGAGGTTTCTGTAATCACTCCTGTAAGCTGGCCTTGCTAAAATGCTTCTGTCCCAAGTAGCAGACTGTACCTAATATTTGTTTCTTGTAGTAGGGGAAATGGTTTAAACCCCAAATAATATATTGTAAAAGCAATTATTTGTGAAAAAAAAAAAAACAGGCTTGATAATGCAGAGATGTACACATCTATTTTTCAAGTCCAAGTTAAGTCTCAAGTCTTTGTCTGTAGTGACCTAAGTGCAACTTGAGTCCGAGTCGCTATAATGAGTCCCTGATTACTGATTATTATACGCAATTTTAAAGCGACACTATGTAACTTTTAGCCACTAGGGGCGCAGATCCTACCGGACTGACTGTTTGTTTTCAAGAGGACATAATGATGAATGAAGTTTGGAAGAGAAAAAACACGTCTTTTGAAACGAGTAGGGGTAATTTTAGTGCATTCTGTACTAATAAAAAAGTTAAAAAGTTGTTTACGTCTGCGTTACTTCTGCATAGAGCCAACGCTCTATGGCACTCGTGCATGAGTTCTTGTGTTTTATCCCGCCACCGGGTTCCATGTGATCCATTCTGACCAATGGGTGTAAAGATGGGATAGAGCAGTAACATCACAAAAAAGAGTTTTTTTAGCAAATAATTTTTTTTTAACCAGAAAAAAAGTCAGAGATGACATGAAAATAGGTAACAAACACTACAAATCCAAGTTGTAGGTGGCCTGTCAGCTGAATACCATCCGTTTCTTTTAACATTGTGCTCAATGGGGAAAATCCTTTCAAAAAATCATTTTTGGGCTGTAGGTGTTTTTTTTTTTTTTTGCTGCAGAACCTCAAGTGGACACCAATCAAATTTGCTTCAGGGAAAGGGAGTGGTGCCCTATCTAATTCTAATAATACATCCAAGCTTTTAACACAGAGAAAAGCTCAAAAAAGAAAAGCATCAACAAGTGGGGCAATGTAAAATGACTATAAATACTGTCAATTTATCACGCAATTTTTAACGAGACAGAGATAATTGCTATTCTGATGTAATGTTTCAGCTAAGCTAACGCTAAGCTAGCGCTAAACTCTAAACTATAGTTAGGAAAATTAGTATTTTGTTGAGAAAAATTGGTCCGGAGAGGAGAGGTCCCTAGGCTGCTGTTGGGGCTGAGTGGAGTCTGAGACACCGATGGCAAAAGGAAAATTAGATAGTGGAGCTTTAATTCACTTAAAAATAACCTTAAACCCCTTTAAGGTCAGGGATAGAACAAACTAAAATGTCAGTTAAAACTGCAACATTTTTGTGAGTGTAACTCAAGAAAACAATACAATAGCAGAGGAGTGTGAATGTACTACTTTATCCACTGTCCAGACATCCCAAAGGTTAATTAGAGCGGGTTAGAGAGTAGCTACACAGTTTCCACCTCATTAGACCATTAAATTTGAACTGCACTTTCCACACTCCACCAGAACCACAAACCACATATCAGATTTCTGTTATTTACACACAACCACGGCCTGCTGCTTAATGGACAGCTTTTACCCACACAATACACACCAATGAGACAAAGCACTCCAGAGACTGGATGACTGACTGGCCACCGAGCCCTGTTAAAACAAATGAAATGAGGCTGGGTAAAGATCCATAGCAGAATTAACAGGAATGAATCTTTTTGATCAATAACTGAGAGAGGAGATGGACAGGGGCGCGAGCTGACTGCCACTGCCAGGGTGTAAGTTGATTATCTCTGAGCTCGGGGATTATCTGCTGCCATTCATTCTCTGTAGCGGAGCCTCGTTCAGTAAATACAGGAGAGCTGATGTGCACACTCTTATCGTGGGTTCATATCCGTCTGATGAATCGCTTTTGTGTCTTTTTGTCCGCTATTTTTCAGCACATTTTGGTTTCCTTATCTTCAGTATCGCTCTCCCAGGGCTCCGTGGGCAACAGGGAGGTTCAGGTTTCAGATAACTGGCATGACAGTGACATCACAACTGTACCCAAAAAGAGTTTGAAATGATACAGGCAGCACAATCTTAGCATAAGCATAACTATTTAAACTTTCGCTATTTAAGCTGTGAGTGCTGGCCAGGCGTATGGGTTGTGTGTTTACCTCAAAGCAGCGAGCATCATGACATCTTTATTCAGACTCGTCCCAAAATCCTGCACTCGTCCCAGTCACCTTGATCAGTGGAGGATCATATGACAGGCCCTCATAGACACTGGGTGACTCATTTGTCAATTCAAAACCTTAACACAATGGGGAATTGCACGTTTATATGTGATCCAACTTTGTAATCTGAAATGGATATTGCTTTAAAACGACCAATTACATGCAGTGCTGAAATTTTTTTATAGTTTCCCATTGACATACGTACAGTATATGTCACAGAGCACTTTCTTAAAAAGTCTAATGTTCAGTTAAATCTTGTGCTGTTTGAAA
Organism: Perccottus glenii; assembly: GCA_024416835.2. Lineage (NCBI taxonomy): Eukaryota > Metazoa > Chordata > Actinopteri > Gobiiformes > Odontobutidae > Perccottus > Perccottus glenii. Next base: position 14,352,051 of record CM044561.2, on the reverse strand, counting down.
TAAATGTATTATTAAAATCTTATTTCTTGCTCTAAACATTAGCATTTTAATATGAAGACATTGGTGTGGACATAGCCATGTTGAAAACACAATAACAGAGGGACGTTGTGTTATTGTTGTGAATGGCTGACTCAGTAAATTCTTTCACTAATTACCTTTGAGGAGACTATTGTTCCACATTAGTCAACAAAACTGGGACTTTCAGTAATTAAGTGCCAAAAAACGTCCATCTTGTTCAACTTGTTTTTCATTTTTGTTTAGCCAGGTGTATGCTAATTTACACCTAGTATATTGTTGACTGTCTGTCTAAACATGCTTGCTCTAGGTTGTGATCTCATGTAACAACAAAAGGTTGGCTAATAACAGCCATCTTCTCCAATCTACAGTGCTTATCAATCAACAAACACTTTGGGGCCTTCTTTCCCTGCCATACCAGCTGTGTGTCAACAAGCAAACACATGGAGCTGGCTGTGCCATTAAAACACTGTGTGAGGCACAGGTGGGTGAGACTTATTTATCAGCTCTATGTGAACTCTTTCACACACTCTGAAGTATGAATGCTGTAATGACAGAGACTGAGCTCACAAAACATGAACTGAAATAATATCAGTGTTTCAGTTGAATGTTTACCTGACAAGACCAAACATAACCACACTGCTCTCGGACAGTTATTTAACTGTTGTCAGGAAGTTTTTTTACATATAGTAAAATATATGTAAAATGTATTTGTGTTTATTAAAGTACATTATGAGTTTCCCATGTATAAATCAACCATGAAGCCACATGAGTTTATCAGCACTGCCCCAAAGAATATCAAATGCCCCCAAAAAGGATAAAAGACGTGGGGTTCTCAACAGCTGATCGTATCCGCGTGAATGCAGATTGTTTTGAAGCTACCAGTCAGCCTTTAAGTTTTGGTGGTAACAGCTGTAACCTTCATATTCTGAGACATACTGTAATGGTAAAAGTTGGTGTGCACCATCCCACTATGCAGTTTGTCAGGTGGCCTTTTCGAGCTCAGCTTAACAAGAGGGTTGAGGATATACTGTACTCTTACTGTAGAGTGTTCCTTAATTACACTGGATCCCTTTAATAGAGTCACACCACACCAATTAAACACAACAGAGACACCATGCTCACGTACAGAACTCATTACTCACGTAAACAACATGGCACCCGTGGGACACCAAGATTAATGGCGCTCCTCATATAGCACATGCATAGTGCTTGTATGATGCAACTGGGACAACTGGGAAAACTCCAGTACACTTACATCACAATGAGTAATTGTGATGGAGTATCACAAGTTTGAAGAAGAAACAATACACAGAAATGAGATGAGTAACTTCTTTTAGTGGGATCAAGCGCTGGACATTTACATTACTCTAGTCCCAAATGTGTTAAGTATAGTCTAATGTTTAATTTTAAGATTAAAATTAGTTGAACGAAAGAGCTATAGATGAAATTATAAAAGAAGAGTGTGTGACTTTGAAGTCCATGGCCTATTTTGAATCTGTTTTATTTTGCATTATATCCTTTAGGACTGTTTTATTCATGGCCTTTATTAATAAAACACCACCTTATATGTCTGTTCTCCTATTGCTGCCTTCAGGGACAACTGGGGTTCACTTATCTTGGAAAATGGGAAGAATATGTGAATGTGCTATGAATATTCGGTTTGTATCACTTTTTGAATAATTTAAAATAAAAATTAAGAAAGAGAATTGCATTTATTATACAGGATTTTGTCCATATAATGTGTTTCATACGATGTAACAGACATACATGCTAAAAAGTGATCTATTGAAAAAGTGTCTTTTCTGTCTGAGGTTGTAAACAGAGATGTGTGTGAATTCCCCGGTGTGTTTGTAAGTGTGAGCCTTTTGCTCCCTGCCTGCTTTTGTGACAGAAAAAAGCAGGTGAATTTCCACATATTTTATATCTCATGACAAAATGCTATTTTTGAGTGTACATTTACAGTGAAATGTAGAGAACAGTGTCTCTGTAGCAGTGGTATACAGCCGATTCAGCTCTACTTTGACAAGGATCCATTTGGTACTTTTTCATCTTGAAGCATCAGCAGGTTAATGTGCACACAACAGCGAGAGACGTTCAGTTAAAAAAATCCATCTCATGACGAATTTGGTTTATACTTTTGTCTAACAAAGCAGAAATTCCATAGAACTAAACTTAAAGACTCTGAAGACTTGGCGTAAAACTGACAAGAAGAGAATGACAGGCCGTGCTCCTAAAACTCCGGACTTTTCTTTATACGTTGTGTCTTGCTGACATGCTTTGGTTAGAAGTGGAGAATCAGGGGAATTCCAGGCGTGATGAAAGAAAGCAGCTAACTCCAGAGTAAACAGAGCTAGACTGAACCAAGAAGCCCTCGAGACTAGGGCAATCATTAATGCATCAAAGACTGTCAGAAGAATACAGTGGAGAAGTGTAAGCACATCAGATGACAAGTGTCTCAGCGCCGGACCAATGGACACTCTGACCCAGGCAGGCTAATAGGTAAAATAGTTGAAAGGATTATCAGATTAGGCTGCATGGTCGACAGAAGAGCAGTGATTACTACATATTCCAATGATCCATCACAAATTATTAGTGTGTGACTAGAATGTCTCCATCAAGTTTAGTTTTATAAAATAATCTTAAAAAAGTCTGTAAATTTCTAAAAAGAAACCATATTATACATCTATTTCAGCACTGATTACAATATACAGTATACAATACAAAATTATCTTAGGGAAACTTCTTCAAATTATGTGTTAAGCTAAGGCTTAATTGTTTTGCACCCTGTGACTGTTTTAAAGTCAAGGTAAAGATACTTTGACCTCAGACTTGTAAGACCATTGTAGTGTAGGGGACTGCTTAACTAATCTGCAAGAGGGTTCATGGTGGTGTTTGCAGAAACTGAAAGAATATTTTTTTCACAGACGTGAAATGAATAGTGGGTGAACAAAGTTTCCAATAGTGACAGCACAGAGATGGGACAATGGAGAAGACAAAACAGGGTGTGGTGAAGGATTTATTTATGCTGTTCTCCCCGCTCAGCAGTGGCGTCTTGACCCTGCAGTCCTCTGTGAAAAGTACAGGTGTGGCAGTCGGACAGGGCACACTTTAATCTGTTTGGTCCCGGCCCGGCTGCCTGTCCCATCAGTCTCTCCCCTCTGTCTGCCCACACCTGTGAGGTGCCCTTTTTAAAGTGTAATCACAGGGCGGGGGAGAGGGGGTGAAGGATGGATGGCGACATGGAGAAACAGAGAAGACGGAGCAGGCTCTCTCTCGTATCCTCTCCATCTTCAGAGAGTGTACTTCAGTGCTGTAACAGATTAGATCACAAGCTGAAGAGCATCTATCCCATCGGCAGATCAATCAGACGCACACCGAGCAGCGCACTCCCAACATCAATTAGGAACCAACTGTGCCTTGAGCATGTCCTGTGTGTGACATTTTTACAAGCATGAACGTTACTTTTTTTTTTTTTTTTTACAAAAGGGATAACGAGATCAACCACCCTAAACTTTATCAGTTTTGGAAACTGACATAGTAATGATAATATGCAGTGAGTTTTTGTCATGGATTCTGAATTATGTAATTATACAACTGCATAACTTTAAATTACATTCACAAATTTCCTCATGTCTGTAACTATGCAAATGAGGCTTCACTCAAGCAGCTATAACTAAGCTGTTGTCATATCTTTCCCAAAAATTCCAGTTATGGATCTATAACATGGTCCTTATGCACAAAAACAAGTCATGAGTGTAAAAAGGGTCGCAGGTGTTCTTTTACCAGCGATATAACTGTGTGTGGGTGTGTGTATTTGTGTGTGTTTGTGTGAAAGGTGACCTCCACCAGAACTGAGCTCCTGCCTTCAGCTTCTTATAAAAAACTTCACTGAGCAATGCACATATCATCTTCAGCAAAAGCCCCAGATACACTTCACTAGGACCAACCCCAAAAGGTATGTGTTTGTGATATACAGTTGGACAGAAAGCTAACACTGCAGGTGTGTGTCAACAAACTCCACCTGCCTTTTTCAGTGAAGTCCTTGTGTGTGTGAGACTTAAGAAGGTATGCAGAGACTGTATGAGGGGCCCAAAAGAGTCAAAGCAAGAATTTGAATCGGAAGTCTTCCTCTAGGAATGTGTGTGTACATCGAGTGAGACACCGAGCACCTGCTTCACAAAGAAGGAATGTATGCATCAGAGGTACATCTACAGAAAAGTCTGCATGTAATCTGCACAACTGACAGCCATCTTTCACTAGTCTCATATAATGTGCCATCAGAACAATTACATTCAATACACATACCATAAGATTAAAGCACAACTGACACTTTGTCATGCCCTGCCCACAATCTTAGGTTAGGTTAGACAAACTTACTTCATTACTATTAAAACATATATAGTGAGGATTTTCCAGGTGTTTTTTATTAATTAAGAGATGTCAGAACAAGTGGATATATATAGATCTTGTCAAAATGAAAAATAATCCTAGAATTGTCTTGAATTTCCAGATATTTCATAATGTATGTGATATTGTACATAACTGTATCTATGTGATATTAAAATATAGCTCCTTGGTGGTGGTGGAGGAGCAACTACAGCCACAGATCCAAATGGAGAGGGTTGTAAAAACATTGTCAAGCAACTTATGTAAACTACTTAGGCACTTACTATTTAAGATTCAAATATAGTTTGTGTTATAGAGGGGACATATACTCAGTAGCTGTTACGGATGTATGTTACATTGGTGTCTTGTGATCCACTCACCTTTGTGCATCTTCCAGTGACACCTATATCTTGAGGTCAGTGGAGCAAACCTTATTTCAAACACTACTGACCTGTGCCCTGAGTTCACTCCTGATCTGTCCACTGTCTGTGTCCGCTTGCCCTCGGACAAGCTGTCTGAAAGAAGCTGATATGTCTCTCATCATTCTGACTGTGAGTGTACAGACAGTCCCCAGTCTCCTCTCCGCCTCTCTCATGTCCTTGTGAGGATATATTCCCTCTGCTGCTCACACTGCCTTTGCTCCTGACACTTGAAAGCTCAAACCTGTCCAGCATCACTGCTCCTTTTCCTTTTTATGTGTGCACACCTGCAGGAAAGTGTACACACAGCAGGAACACTTCCTCTAGCCTCAACGGTTGTTTTTCTGTCAAACTTTTTTTGCACGGTACACAGCACTACACACTTTTTCACTCCTTTGCTACACTAACTTTATTAGTTGACTTGCTTTCATTAGTACAGGTTATAATACAACGTCATAATTCACTCAAACGCATAGTTGTCAATTGTCAAGCCCGAGCAACTTGAATATGTTAAAAAATTAAAAGATGGTTCCATAGTCGTGGATTTGTGGTGTTACAACTGGAGAATGATGTCATGTATGAAAAGCTTGTGTGAATCAGATTTTAGTCAGTACATACAGTATCAAATTAGCATTAGCTAGTATATTACCCACTAATTACTTAATTACCGGCACCTGTAAGCTGCTGTCGTTTGTCTCTATAAAACATTTACATTTTTTAAATGCTGTGAGACATTTTGTCATGCATGCTCACGTTCTCATCACATGGACATCCTGCCTAAAATCTACAAAACAAGAGTGGGCCGCACCTCACTTAATGTTGCAGAATCATTCCTGATTTTTTACATTTGTCAAGAAGCTAGAAGTATGCATTTGATTATGGCCTTATCCACAACAAAAACCTTATAACACCGTACTCTTTCATATCCTTGTGCATTTTCTCATTCCCGCCATGCCCTTGTTAACTTATTAGAAAACATTATACATGCAGGAACCGTGTCTTGATCAAATACATCTTGCTCACACATCAGTGAAAATACACAGTCTGCTCAGATGCAGCATTTTAATTCACTCAGTAGAGCAAACACATTCATTTACCTTATGCAAATGAGATAGTCATAAAAACAAGGAAAGCAATAGCAATTCAACCACATTGCCTAATCAATCATACATAGCCTACTGTGTATGCCTGCCTGTGTGTGTTTGTGTATGCGCTTGTGAAAGTTACCAACGGACTCAAGCCTTTATATTACCGACAATGAAAAATCCACCACAACACAGATGGCCCAAATGAAAACAAGACAACGAGACATAAGCTTTTACTCATCACAGTGTACTCAGGAGAAGCCTTTGAGCAGAAGATCAAGACTAGAGGATAAAACAACAAAACAAAAATGAGAGTAAAACAGGGAACAGGCATAAATCTCCACAAACACTCATTTAGGAGTCTGTGTTATCGGGTAAGAGCCCAGTGTAGACGTCTGAAGCAGCCACAACTATGACTCATCCTGTTGTTCTCCTCAAACAGCCTCCAGTGGGAATGACACTGGTTTATTGTGGCCAGTGCTGGTAACAGAGGACAGAAAAAAATTGCACTGACTCAAACTGAGGTCAGGTACAATGGTGTTACCGTAGCAACACGGGCAGTTCAAAAGTTTTTATTTTTATGAGGTTAGATAGACTGTAGCTTAAGCTGTTGCACCTTCAAAAAGACATTCTACCACCGGGACGCAGTGGCTTAGTGGTACAGCGGTCGTCCTATAACCTGAAGGTTGGCAGTTTGATTCCTGCTCTCCCCACAGTTCATACTGTTGTTGTGTCCTTGGGCAAGACACTTAACCCTCCTTACCTTCAGTGTCTGTGGCACTGGTGTATGAATGTTTGGTGATTGGTCAGAGAGTCCATAGGGGTAATATGGCTGCCACGCCCCAGGGCATGTGGTTACAAATGTAGCTTAATACCGCCAGTATGTGACTATGGAGTGAATTTACATAATGAATAAATGAATATGTAAAGCGTCTTTGGGTATCTTGAAAAGGGTCAGTACTATGCATTATAACAGCCCATGTCCCAACTTTAACTTGGACTACATTTACAAGCAATATAATTACTTAATATTTATTATTGATGGTTTTCAATAGTAGGATTAGAAAAGTGACACCCATGCTTACACAATTCTTAACAGCATAGTACATTCAAGATGGTGTTTGTTTCATTTAATTACAGGGTTTAGTGTGTCATACATATATTTCTGGAAAACTGAATTTTGTTTTTTTGATAAATGTTTAGCAAGTGCCAAGCCATGTAGGCTAACGCAGCTCTTAAACACAATATTATGTTGTGCCATTAAGTTGACACTAACATTTTACACCCATATTTCTTTTTACAAGCATAATAAGCTACATAAACATGACTGCTAGCATGTCACTGCATACTCCATACAGCTAGCCCTCTTCAAGATTATTATTGTCTCATTATAGCTGCAATATGCTTTTACAGAGTTTACACTGCAGAAGATTAAAACTATTATTTAGTACATGAAAGAATCAAATGCTTGAAAACTGCTTCTGCTTAGGCCTGCAGAAAAAACTTCTGAGGCTATATATAAATATTTAATATATTTGTTAACTTGACATATTGTAATATTCTCACAATTAGGCTACACAGTTCAACATTTAATTAGTACTATTGTATTTAATTAAACCAAAATATAAAAGTACATTTGGGTAGCACCTTAAGAACAAAGATGTAGTGACTGAAAGCACTATGATTTATGGGTACAATTGAGTCCAGAGGCCAGATAAGGGAAAATGTATTTGCACAATTTCCTGGTCTAAGCTTTTTACAGTTATTACAGCAAGTTATGACAGAATTGCTTATTGATGTTTAAAACGGCAGCAGCTTTTTTAAGTCACAGTTTCCCGTAAACAGCTCCTTCTGGTGTGCTCCGACTCTAAAGAAAAGGCAGTAAGTGCAGAGTCGGGCTTCCACCTCATCATCTCTGCTGTAAGTTGCGAAATGAAAAAGCAGAGAGGCCTTCAGAGGTGGAGGACTCATGTAATATGCATTGCCGCTGGTACTCTGAGTGTGTTTGTGCGCCGGTGCAAGCGTGTGAGTTTTGCCAGAGCTTTCATGGCAGGATGACGGAGGAGCGGAGAGAGAAGGAGAGACAAGGGAGGAATAAGAAGCAGCTGTACACGTTTGGGCCCGGTGATGGTTCCTCTCTCCGTCTGACAGAAGCGAAAAGGACACAGCCGGTCCAGCTGAACAAATACGACAGAGTCACACAGAAAATAAAATAAAGTGCCACAACTCCCCCACCTCTCGCTCCAATCTCCATTCATTTCCCTGTTCATCTCCCTCGTCTCTTCTGTCAACATGTCATTTGTTGCTCTGTAGCGTGACAGGACTTGGGAAAGCAGAACTGTACTATTCACCGCTGTGTGTTATCAGTGTCTGCAGCATCGATAAGCAAGGATAATTAATATTGTAAAGAACATTCAGGCTGGAGAAATTAAAAAAAATCTTGCCTATCAAAGCTTTCAAAAGCTAACCTTATAGAAGAGAAAGATGGTTGGTTCAATGCAAAGTCTATAAGAGAGCTCTTTACTAAATTAAACCCAGATGAATTGAACAACATTAAAGTTCAATCTTAATTACAGTCCAGGTTTAATTGTCTGCTTGGCCAATTCCTGCATTTTTCTTTTTTTGTCTGTAATGTTTTAAAGAGAGCTCATAATTAGACATCAGAATTGACCAATGAGTGAGCTTTAAATGCCCAAACACAATTCATAAGGTTTCATTTGCAGCAGTGAGAGATGCACAGCAGCTATTAATTCATAGATCAAACTATGTTTATAGACACTTAGTCATGTTGCAGATGTGAAGTGATTTCCCGGTAAATATTAATGATTTGGGTGTAAATCAACTCCTGCTCTGTTTAAATGAGATTTAGTAAGTTTGCGTGTGGGTGCTGGAGGCAGACGTGACCAATTACACTGCTCTTAACGATGACGAGCCCCTTAATATACGCTGTACACCTATGGCTGTCTAACGGTACACATATGGTATGATTAATGCTCATTGACAGCCTGCATGAGTCACAGGTGAAGAGGTTACAGAGTCAGCAAGATGCATCAAATACAGTAGGTCACACGGGTTCATCTCTAACCCCCGTTTACTTGCATGACTAATTAGGTCAACGACCAATAGCTTCCAGGACTACTAATAATTCATGTTTATTCTAACACATGTTTGTGAAATTTGGGTTGTCTCTGTTGCCCAGCTGCTAGTGTGCGTACTGTGTAAGTGGAAAGGCCTGGGCACGAATCCTGATGTCATCTCCTTTCTCCGTTAATGCAATTAAACACTACCGAGTACAAGCTTTTCTAACTAGATTTGTAGGCGACAAATCCTTGGTTGGTAATCCTGGCAGTGTGCAATATAACTATAAATGAATAGAACTACTACTTTGATTCTGTTGATGTTGCATATGATGTCATGATAGAAAGACTATAGGCAATCATTTTAACCTGAGTTTCCAAGTTCTTTATTAGGCAATAGGCTGATGTTCCCTTTTTCAACGACCACATAAATGAAGCAATGGTTTCCGCAGATTTTTTAGCCTGATATTTCATCATCCATGTGGATTTAATTAGTAGTAGTATTAGGACGGTGTTAGATTCAGACAGTATGATAACCTTGATGAAAAATATCAAATAAAAATAAAAATATAAAGACGGTAGCACAATAATGCAGATTCAACTCAACCAGCCCGAAGCCTATGTTTTATTTGTTGTATGAGTTAAATAGAAAACCATTAGTCTTCACCATCATTGCAAGACCATGAGCAGATTTAAATAAAGAGGTTGTTTTCTGGTTTGTCATGATATTAATGGGTTAAATACCATGATTATCGTGATATTTTAAAACCACAGTTTACCATTTTGAAACTGCAATATAATGCCTACATTGTTATTGACATGGGGTTGGGTTTATGCATAACTGTATATTGGTTATAGTTAAGTTTAGGAAACCTTAAATGAATCTTAACTGAAGTCCTTAGACTGAAATCCACAGACATACAACTGAGAGTAAAATGGTGACTTTGCCCAAAGCACCCTGGAATAGGCAGATAAGGGCTTGGGCAGATAAATTTAGACTGCCAACTCATCAATTTTACTTTCCTTCTCTTCAGCCACAGGATGCTGTCCATCACTGCAACAGGTCACCCATGTAAACATTTTAACCCCCCTGACCAACTGAACAATGTTTGTTTTGCTGTTGAACTGAAGAAAGAGACAAACACAGACACTCACAGCAGAACAGTCGGCTGTGAGAAGAGGCCAAATCAATACTTGTGTCTCTGATTGCTGTGGTAGATCTGTGAGAGTCAGCGGTGAACAAGTTCTTGTCTCCTTCTGAAAGCCCACTTCTGAAGGCGTTAGGGAGCCTCGAGCCTCTACTCCATGATGAAACAGAATGAAATATCAGTGATCGGCAGAAAACAAGGAAAAAGAGGTTCGCGGTTGTGATTGTGATAAAGATGCGCTTATGGGGAATACTCAACGAGAGGGGAGAAGGCAGATGGAGAAAGGATTGGCTACAAAAATACACACACACTGATATTAAGAGCATAGTAAATGAGAAAACAGCAGCCTGCAGGGTGAGCACAAGGCTTCAGACCAGAAATGAAAGACTTTAAAAAACAACAGAACTGAATCTTTTTGCTTGGCCAAAACTTGCCCATCACAGTGATTTTTGGGAAAAGTGGACAGGAACAGCTACATTCCTTGAGGAAGTTGGAGGGAATTCAAGGCTGATAATCAAATAATGTTTCAGTAATGTTTGTGCTGCAAGAAACGAGAGAATAGAAGAGTGTGTCCAATCTGATATATGGCATGGTTAGTCTAAGCTAACTGCTACAGTAGTAATCTTGTGTATTTGCGAGGTGATTGGCAGCTGGTACAGGTACCACAGCGACAGTCAAAGTACACAGCAGGTGCTCCCTTCAAAGAGACTTCTTATTTCCAGCGCCACGCTTCCGAGGACATCTGCATAGCCGCTTTGCCCAAGGGAACGCTGACACAGCAGGCCAGGCTTCCGAGGCATCAGCACAATGGAGCTGAAGTGAGTGCATTAGAGAAGACTACATTTCATCCTTCCAGAAGCGGGGGTCGAGGTAAAAACACTGAGGGACTTTCTAATAGAGGTGGCGATAAGAAGTTTCATAAAGTTGCCAAAATAAATGGGGTGAGATGGAGTTTAGCTGCCAATTAAAGACCTTTTGGAGCACAGAAAAGTTTCTGACATTCTCTAACCTGATGGTACTCTGTCATTTTGCTGTGCAGAGCAGAATCTGTTCACTCTCTGTCAGAGTGTAACATGTTCGATACAAAATTGTCCTCAGGCTCAAACGCAGGAGGGTGGTGTCTGAACATATCAATGGCATTAATGTTGTCAGGAAATGGACATACTTTCACTTATAATGATGATGCAGTCAGTGTTTCTGTTAATGAACCAAGCCTCTGGCCAATACACCTGTCAGTAGCCCTTTTTATGAATGACAATGGGACCAACTGGGGTATTGACATAAAGCTGCAAAATTAAAATGACTTATAAATAACTTGAATGAATGAAGTTAAGTTACTGGTGTAGTTATTGCCTTTTAGCTAGTCCCAAAGCAACAACCAAAGAAGCAGGGCTTATGATGAGTACTTAAGCTGCACAGTTAGGTGGATACAGTTTAGACCTGACACACTACTATATGTATTATTAAGGCTATCTCATGTCCAAAAACCTGTGAGAGATACAGGACTTATAATTATATTAGTAATTGTTACAATAGTACTAATCTTGGAGAATTTTAATAATAGTCTCTCATTTGACTCCAAAGAAAAATGTTTCACTAAATGCAAGATGTTGCTCTCAAAGTTTTGGAAAACAAGCTTTCATGCAACAGCCTGTTCAAATTAAAAGCCGTGTTGATGTGAAAAGTGGCCCAATCTGTTAGTACTTACGCGTTCCACATATTTTAAAAAGCCATGACTAAATAATGTTGCCTAATTCAGAGCTGCAAGTGTTGTCACATTCTGCTGTGGTTCAGTATTTACTATCTTGTGTCGTTTCTTGTCCATGTAAAAAACTGCGCAAAACAAAAAACACTGCTGCAGCACAGAGGGAGAAAAAAAACACTACTGTACAGGTAAGAAAAAATAACCCTATGCTTCATATTTCTTTCAAGAGAAGAAAAACACAGCTTCAGGCATATTCCTTTCAAGTGCTCAACCTGAGAAACTCCCATAGCTCCATTTGAACACCAAAACAGTTTTTTTCAAGTTTGAGTAGTGCTGACTGTCGGTCATATCAATAAAGCGAGAAAACAACAGGCAATCAATGCGGCGAATAAAATGTTCAAAGCTTTCTTTTTGTAAGCACATAATGTAAATGATCTCCATATGTTAATATGGTTAACAGAACCCTGCAGGAAAACAGCTGAGATTAAGTGTGCAAGTGTGACGGGTGCTTGTACATGCAGCCGAGTGTGAGATACAGTATCTCTGGCACAGAGCAGATAGGGAGCACAGTGAGAGCATCTCCATTCAAAATAAACCCGACATACACTACATACTAGCAGTTTTCTGAATGACAGACTATTTAAAAAGCTGCTAGACCAGTATTTTGATTACTCCCTATCCCCATACTTACTGTACATACATAGTCTGACCAGTGTAATCAGGTAAATTGTGAGCACTAAGAAGCAGCATAAAAAATGCATGATGAGAGAAAAAGCTACCTGCCTGAGCGCACACAAATGTTGGCTCGTCCCTCTTGCTCGGTGTAAAACATTGATGGCGCTGAGCTTGTGGTTAGGAGCTGGCCCGCTGGATGTAGCGCTGAGCCGAGCCACTCGAGGGTAAGCAAGTTCATCTAATTCTAGACTTTACCCACGGGACTTAGAGGAAGAAATAGGAAAAGTGCAAAATAAACTTTCTTCAGACTGACTCATCTTCTGGTTATGTGGTGTTTGTAATGCACTGTGTGAGAGAGATGTTGTCATGCAGGAGTTAACCTGCCAGTTAGAACTGCTCCACAGTACCATCTGAGAGGGCTCCATGTTGGAAGCATTTTCAAAAGAGCAGCTACTTTAAATGAATACCTGGTTGGTGATCGGATTTATCCAATCAGAGCAGCATCATGAGGTTTACGTTTGTAAAACGTAAACCTCATGATGTTTACGTTTGTAAAACGGCCGTTCAGAGCTGCTTCATTATTGGACACAACAAGCCGGTTAGGGCATGGTTTTGCCAGTGAGCACTTTGCTTGGAGCAGTTCAAGATGGATTTGTGCGAGTTTATAAACTCTAAAATCTTGCGAAAATCCAGCTGCAGCACAAGGTAGAGTAATGCAAATCTTAATCAATCAATAAAAATATATCTGTCTTTGGCTAATGTTTTGAAATGCATGCTACACAGTTTTATCTGGACCTTATGTGGATGCAAATGTAAAGTAGGATTTACCTTTTGGCTGGAGCCTATTCCAAAAGCTTTAAGCATGAGGCAATGTATACATTTCACATTTAATATGTCAATTGCAAGGCCAACACTTACAGAGACATAGTAAGACAGACAACCATTTACTCTCACAATCACTCACTATGAGAATTCAGCTCTATATTCAGGACTTTAAACAGTGGGAGGAAGCTAAAGTACTTGGAAAGAACCCATGGTAACACAGTGAAAACATGCAGACTCACCAAAGACAACTGGTAGCCAGGTCATGGGATGGACCTCACAACCCTCCTGTAATAACCTGTAATCCAACTGCAACAACAATTCTACATTTGTGAATGTAGAAAGATTATTACAACTCATACTTTTTGCCAAACTTAACAATGCTTACAGGTCATTGGGTCAACTGGCACTTGAAGTAAATAATACAGATGATGGTTGAGCATTTTCAAAACTACTGCTGCTGTCCCTAATGCAGTTGCCAGTATATACGTGTATATATACAGTATATAAGTGGTGGCGTCCATGCTTTGACAGAACAGGCTTCATCATCTATATATATATTTTTTGTAAAGTAGGCATATTTATTATCACCAACAAAAAGTGATTATCAATAAAGTTAATTTCTCCCCCTCAACTGAACACAATACTGACAGTATGCATGACACAAAGAAAGCCATTGTTCTCAGTCTACTTGTTCCTATTCATCCTTCCACTCAAATACATTTAAAACCACACACAGTTTCACAAATACTTTTGTAAATGGGAAAACAAACAGTGCGGTGATGTGCTTTCTTCTGGGCTTTGTGGTCTCTCTGAAACCTCCTTCTATTGAGACAAGAGTCGACCTGGAAGCACCCATAAGCTGGCTGTCTCTCTCAAACACTGTTATTTCACTGAGACAGAGCAAGCTCCATTCGGCACAAGAGCCATTCACAAACTCTACAGTGATCTGATTTTGGAGACAGTTGTAGGAGTTGGGCTGTAAGCAATAAGGCCCACTTCAAAACACACCATTAACCAGGCTCAGCTAAGTCTGAGCTTCATCAATAAAGATTTAACCTGCACTGTGGTCTCTAATTATGCTTAGTAAATGTCACATCAGGGATTTACATGAACTACTCAGTGTGTGTGAAGGATAAAGCTGAGAAGTGAAAACAATTACAGCTTTGGGAATGAGGTCACGTAATGAACAAAGTATAAAAGGCTTCACATTAAAGAATGGTTGTTAAGTGCTTTCAACAACTCATTATTTGGTTCCTTTATTGATCATGTTTATTTTTAAATCAATAACCTTGACCAAACACTATTTATTTTTTGTTGCTTTTTTCTAAGAGTTTTTGTCTCGTATCTGAAAAGCTAGTCTAAAAGTATCTGTGACTATAAGCTACACATAAAGCGTGTCCTCTCATATCCGAACACAACAACATGTCCCAACGGCGCTGGCTGCCATTAAAACGTTCTGATGCACAGGACTGTGAAGGCCGGTACTCAGCGGACACATGAGCCGTGGTGTGTTACGACTTTTTAAAAGCCAGAATGCCAACACTGTAGCCGCTTGTTTACGAGATTCCTCCTGCATGTGTGCGACATGTAACCCTGAACCAATGACTTGTGTTAAAGAACATTAATTGTCTTTTTACAGCGGCCTCTAAATTCTTCCTTGCCTTCCCTTCGTCAGTTCACCCTCTTCAGTGCCGTTGCCATAGCAGCAGCTGTCCTCCAGTTCTGTCTTTTGTTTTTTGAGTGACGGGAAGCAAAGTCAGCTCTTCTTTGCAGTTTTAGAAATAGGCAGTGCTATAATGGCTAAATATGGTGGAAAATGGGATGGTGAATAAATAATAGATAATCTTAAGAGGTTTGGGAGTTTCTTAATATATATAAAAATGTTTTGATGTTTTTCAGGTTTTGTGTGTGTGTGTGTGTGTGTGTGTGTGTGTGTGTGTGTGTGTGTGTGTGTGTGTGTGTGTGTGTGTGTGTGTGTGTGTGTGTGTGAGTGTGTGTGTGTGTGTGTGTGTGTGTCTGTGAGTGTGTGTGTGTGTGTGTGTGTGTCTGTGTGTGTACCTGCAGCCATCTGCATGTATCCAGCCAGAGTACAGATCCTCCTCTCACATCCTCCACTGGGCAAAAAGATGGTGATGATGGCCAACAGGGAGCTGACCGCCAGCAGCGCACAGCCTCCTGAACAGAGCACGGCGCTGGTCTGAAACACACAAAGTTTATTTTAGCTGCAAATTCCCCTACTGTACAACAAAGACAAATTGCTGCAGATGTTCCCTGTGTCCGCCGCTACATGTTTACCTTCCTAACAAAGATTTATCATCTAAAGCAGCTTTGGAGAAGTCTCCCAACTGCCAAAAGTTTACAAGTACAGATTGTGTAATCTCACAGTCAATCTCGCTAACAGGTTAATGGCTCCCTCAGCTGGAAAATGCCATAGCACGACCAAACAACAGGGCTCTGTCCCTATTCATTACAACTTCATTAAATCACACACTGGGAACAAGGCGAGCAGCAGAAGTGAGTTCACACAAGTGGTGGAGCAAGCCACACGGAAATATACAACCACTTTATGAATTTACACACATTTAGATTCTAAAAGAATAGTGTAAGTAAAATAATAGCAGTACAATGTGACTAACCAGAATAATCCAGGTTTTTAGTATATTTTTTATTACTAAATGGCAAACAAGTTAACAGTAGGTGCAGTAGATTCTTAAAAAACAAACAGGACCCAACTTTCATGATATGCACGCTCTTAAGGCTGTGCAATTGGGCAATTAGTTGAAAAGGGTGTGTTAAAAAAAATAACAGTGTTTGCCATTGACTGTACAAACAATTAATTTACATTTCTTGGTTTTGCTTCAGAAACAGCTTCTCGATTGGATTAAGGTCCGGGGATTGGGCTGGCCACTCCACAACATTAATTTTGTTGGTTTGGAACCAAGACATTGCTTGTTTACTCGTGTGTTTGGGGTCATTGTCTTGTTGAAACAAACATTTCAAGGGCATGTCCTCTTCAGCATAAGGCAACAACATGACCTCTTCAAGTATTTTGACAAATTCAAACTGATCCATGATCCCTGGTATGCAATAAATAAATAAATAAAACATGCCCATATCATGATGCTTGCTTAACTGTCAGAGTTCAGGGGTCGTCTTACAAACTGTCTGTGGCCCTTGGACCCAAAAAGAACAATTTTACTCTCATCAGTCCACAAAATGTTCCTCCATTTCTCTTTAGGCCAGTTGATGTGTTCTTTGGCAAATTGTAACCTCTTCTGCACATGCCTTTTTTTTTAAACAAACAGAGGGACTTTGCGGGGGATTCTTAAAAATAGATTAGCTTCAGACAGACGTCTTCTAACTGTCACAGTCCTTACAGGTAACACCAGACTGTCTTTGATCATCCTGGAGCTGATCATTGGCTGAGCCTTTGCCTTTCTGGTTATTCTTCGATCCATTTTGATGATTGTCTTCTTTTTCTTCCACGTCTCTCTGGTTTTGCTCTCCATTTTAAGGCATTAATATAATATTTTAACTGAACAGCCTATACTTTTTTGCATCTTTTTATAGGTTTTCCCCTACTCCAATCAATTTTTTAATCAAAGTACGCTGTTCTTCTAAACAATGTCTTAAACAACCCATTTTCCTCAGGCTTTCAAATGCATGTTCAACACGTGCTGGTAGTTTCATCCTTAAATAGGGGCCACTTGATTCACACCTGTTTTTTCACAAAATTGATGACCTCAGTGATTTTTGAACACACCCCTTTCAACTAATTGCCCAATTGCACAGCCTTAAGAGCGTGCATATCATGAATGCTGTGTCTTGTTTGTTTTCTGAGAATCTACTGCACCTACTGGTAACTTGTTTGCCACTTAGTAATAAAAAATATACAAAAAACCTGGATTATTCTGGTTAGTCACATTGCACAGCTATTATTTTGAACTATACTGTATATCACATACAGTAGTGAGAGTTAGAGTTAATAGAGTTGGGAGTTATTACTATATTTGCAGATGCTAATTGCTAACCACCGAGTTGATCTTCAACATAATCTTTCCTGTACTTAAAAACAGGCAGATAGCTGTCCGTTCTGGGCATGTCACTTATAACACTTAAAAAAGCAGCCTTTCCTAGAAGTGACAGGTATTTTAACATGATTAGGTCTTATTAGAGTGTTCCCAAGTGCCTTTAACATGGCGTTTGAGCCGCATATTCACACATCTGCCTTTTCCACATGTGGGCCTTGAACAATGGCAACACGTAAAAAGACATAGACACACTAAGAAAGCATTAGTGATTAGCATGCTGGCGGGGGCGCCCACAAAGAGTCGTCGAGCATACGTGAGGGAATTACAGGCCTAAAACACGTGTCATTATGCATGTCGCTGATGTGACTGACGTGAACAGAGCCAGAATGAAAGCCCAGCAATTTCCATGCCTGACAGAAGATTTAATTAGCTTGTTCTGGGAGTTTGGCAAGGAGGCTGAGGGCTGCAGCCTGCTACTCAAGAGCTATGATGTTGGTGGCAGTGATGATGATGATTCTTTTGACCTGTGTGTTAGTCTGGGCTTGCAGAATAGATTGGCTCTTGTTCATCAATGGGCTGCATTAATAGAAGTGATTCATATTTGGGTTACCCATCATTTCTATGGGAAATACTGGCAGCTTGTGCCTTGTAAAGGGGCACCTTGACCGTTATTGCACTTTAGATGAACGGCACGTGTAGAATAATAACTTCTTGAGGAATGCAGAATTTCATTTAAACATTTTTCAAATTGATTGAAGGTTTTGATTTGTTGGTTTGTTTCAATCCAATTTAGCTGAGGACCTTTTGTCAGGCTTTGTAGTATTGGAATATTATCAAGCGCAGTTTCATAAATCAAATACAAAGACTAATGGATCCTATTGTGATTTAAACTTACAAAGTGACCGGCATTTTCTATCACAGCAGCTTCTGATTTGTTCGATTTCATCTGATGCTGCTTTCCTAATTTATTTGCAACGCAATAACCTATTGCCCTCCAAAAGAAAGAACCATATGAAGTTTATAATTTGTATGCAATGTTTGAATAAATAAATGCATAACTTGGATTACACAATGCCATCTGAGAAAATACTACAGTTGTCATAAAATTGTTTTTAAAGTTTCCTTTCCGTTTCTGACCCTGAAAGTGTCCAAACCAATTCTTTCAATAAAAGAAAACACAGAGGAAAGACCAACACAGAACAAAACATGTGTGGAAAGTGTTTTGACAGTTTGCAGTGATTAAATTTTATCCTTGAAAGTTTCTGACTTTTCTTGTGTCAATTAAATAAAAGATTTCCAGCAGGAACCGTTTCAAAAAGCCTTATCGTTACTCTAATCAACCATAACGGAGACAAA
Source organism: Perccottus glenii (assembly GCA_024416835.2). Classification (NCBI taxonomy): domain Eukaryota; kingdom Metazoa; phylum Chordata; class Actinopteri; order Gobiiformes; family Odontobutidae; genus Perccottus; species Perccottus glenii. The sequence goes on along the minus strand of CM044561.2, from coordinate 14,333,326 downwards.
AGGTAAACAGTAGTGACGTTAGAGGAGACAAATCCCTCAATAACAACTGCTATCTTGTTCTTCTTGTTTTGTGGCCAAAGAGCAGCAGGCGGTGGTGCATTGGAAGGTACAGAAAAGCCATTAACTTCTGTGGTCTTTGTTCTCCGTGGGCTCTCGGTAGAATGATATTCATGTATGCAGAGGAATGTCTCCGTTCCCCACTCTGCTTGATCTCGGCCTGCCTCCTGGGCTGCCAGTGTGCAACAGTGTTTTGTTATGGCACACTTACATTTAAGAATAAAGACATCTTCTGACGGTCAGCAGCATGCTACAAGAGTTAGCCCTCAATTGCAAGTTAGTATTTTTCCATGAAGACAGGAGAAGAATAGTGGACCTTGTAAAAGGCTGCTGACAAAGACGCTTGTGCAGAACTGAGGGAAGCTTTTGACTGTGACTTATGTCAAAAATAGATGAAGTGCTAAATTGAATTTAAGAGAAACAGTTTCCAGTAAATTAAACTAGAGCTCTTCCATGAGGTTGATAGAAAGGATAAAACGGAAAGACATCCAACCTACACAGCTTTATTTTCACTAATTAGGAATAATGTACTTTGCCTGCTGCTTTGCTTTTGTCATTTAAAAATAAAACTACATTGAAAAAGCTTTTTGGGCTAATATTTCCCAGCACAACACCTTTTCTTCCAATTTCTTATGACAACTAAACCAATTATGACTGTACTTCTGTGGTTTACCAGCATTTAAAAAATCTCTAGGTAACTGACTTCACAGTTTATTATTAGCATATTTGTCTCCTCTCTATTTTCCCAAAGACTGCTATTTATAAATTCTTTAATTAAATTGCGAGCTGGAATAGATTTATGGACATGACACTTTTAGTATGCCTGTTAACACGCCCAGAGAGACTATTAAAGTAAATCACAGTCATACACAACATTTTATTGCAAAAAAACAACAATTCAATTAATGGCACCCAATTAATCAAGTCTAAGTTTGAGTTTGAGTGTGCACGTTTGTGGCTGGTCTTGTTGCAGTAATTATGACTTCCACTCACAGACAATACAAAAAAATTAGGAAGTCTTTTTCTACAACTGTACTTGTGCTGCTCTGAGCACAAGTTAATTTAGTTGCAAACGAGCTTCTAACAGCACTAGTCCTTTCAGTGATGCTTCCTAAATAGATTGTAATTATGTGTGAATAACCACTGCAACAGCTGGAGCTTGAGAGGGAAGCCAGGAGGCTGAAAGAGCGGATAATTATGCAGAGGAGAAATAAAAGTTTTCATTTGGCAGAGACACACTGAGACAGACTTTTCGTAATCTCCTTTCTCTCTTTTTCTCTGCTGGAGCCTGAAAATTTGATATGGAAGGAAATCCTGTCAGGATACTGCGACACAAAATATGTGTAAAACTGGAACGTCTTTGTTTTAGTAGTCAGTAACAATTACGACTCCAGCCTGAACTGTGGAGTCTTAGTTTTAATAGCAATTAATGCTTCGTTAAGCCTCGGCTGGCTGGTTTACAGCTTTCTATGTGGGAATAAATTAGAGCTGTTGAGCCATTCAGAAAAGTCAGAGACAGTTTCATTGTTTAGGATGCATCACAAACCATCTACACTGCACACTATCAATATTACAAAAAGCCATCTATTTGTAATTGTAATGGAGATGATAAAAATAAGTTAAGATTTTCAAAAAAGCTACAGTGTATACATGCACGTGGCAGAGTGGGTAGCACTCCTGCCTCACAACAAGAAGGTTGTGAGTTCAAAATCCGGCCGACTTGTCTTTCTGTGAGGAGTCTGCTTGTCCTCCGTGTGTTACCGTGGGTTCTCTCCGGGTACTCCGGCTTCCTCCCACCGTCCAAAGACATGTATGTGTAGGTTAACTGGCAACTCTAAAGTGTCTCTAGTGAATGAATGTGAGAGTGAATGGTTGTCTGTCCCTAAGTGTCAGCCCTGCGAGTAACTGGCCACTGTCCAGGGTGTACCCCGCCTCAGGCCCAAAGCTGCTGGGATAGGCTCCAGTCACCCGCGACTCCTAACGGGACTAAGCGGTAGAACATAAATGAAAATTAATGAATGAATGAATACATTCAAAAATGCTCAGAATCAACAGGCTGTAGTATTGTTACTGGGGTGTGGGCTTTGGGTTCATTGTTCATTTTTGGCCCTGACATTAAAAAAAACTTGGTGGTGTGTGAAATATTTATAGTTAACATTACAAAAGACCAAACAAATTTGAATGTATTTTGTTATGAGGGGTGTCAAAATAGAATCACAAACTTGGTCGATGAAATCAAAGAAGGCCTCATTGTTTCATCATTGACCACAAAAAAAGTTTAAAAAAAAGTGCTTTAGGAAAAAAAAAAAAAAGTCCTCATTTAATAACTATTTTACAACTAAATGCTCATTAATGTGTGAATAATCTTCACTAATGCCATCAAAACACACACAAAACATTAGCCTCAGAGACATGTAAGAAAAAACATGTTTTGTTAACCGTGTTCGTGTCCTCAAGCAACTGTCCATAAAGTCCTCAGGTGCTGCTAAAGCTAAAGGCTCTGGTAAACATGCTGTAAGACAACCTGGCTCCATTACAAAGAAGCTTTATCAGTCACCCTCGATAAATGGCCCTGAACTTTGTCTTATTAGAAACCTATAACTGCACTTCCCACCAAAAGTCACATCCAGCTGCTTGAGTAATAAAGAGACATTCTAAAGGGGACAGCTTGATTTCCAATTACATTAAGAAAGCCTGGGATTACACTGTACAGCCCAATGAAATTTCATTGTCCCCTCAATTGGAAGTTACAAGATGGAGATGGCAAGGCATGTCTCATTAAACGCACTTTGCCTTTCCAGGCCAGGGCTGAGCGGCTAAATGTTTTAGTGCAGGCTTGTGGAAAATAGAAGGTTTCTGTTCTCCAGGAGTGTCAGAGCGAGAAGATAGTGACATTAATGCACAGCACCGGCTCTTGACAGAAATAACCCCACCACTTTCCAATCAAATGTCTGGCCTTTTATAGAGGACAAGAGGTGAGGCGAGATCTAACGATAGACTGGCGTAATTAGTGGGTCATATTCTTGTGTGTGTATTAGATTTTGTATGTACTGCCACTGAACAGTGTGTACAGTTAACACTGGGCGATATGGGAAATGCAGAATAAACACAATATACCTTATGCACAAATTCATCTCACCAGTCCAAACTGAGTCAAAGTTCATCATAGTAATAGACATCACTATAGCATGATACAATATAGCCCATCCCTAAGTACAGGTGCACAGAAGTGTGTCATGGTGAGCTCTCCCATCACAGCATTCAGCGGAGTGAGGGCCAGCAGTCGCACTTGACGTGTTCCGCCTCCTGAAGCCCATTAGCAGCACAACATAGCTTCCCCGAACATCTCCGAGGTGTTTCTGCTCTGTGTACCTTATTCCCTCTCTGACACCCACGTATCAGCGAGGCTTGGGTCTGTCCCGGTCACTTTTTGATTCAGCTAGTTTCCATCCTGTATGACTTCTCTTTGCTTCTTCATTATTTTGTTTTTGTTTGAGCAACCTTGATAAACCTGCCACAGTATTCATAAAATAAACCATGGCTAAATGAAAGAGCAGAATAATAAACCTGTCCTTTTATTGTTTTTTACAGGGCGGACAAAGAGGCAAGTGTTCATATTTATGATGTTATGGGTACTCTACTACTGTTGTCTATATTGGGGGGTAGCTTCTGGAAGCCTCCTTTAGCATCTTATGCTGATGTACCAGGCTTGCAAAATGCAAGTAATCAATATTTTATAAAATATTTCTGTAAAAGGGTAATACAAAAAATGCTTGTTAGGCAAGAACTACACTGTATACTTTAGTTTGTTAGTTTATGAATATATGAAAAAAAAAAAAAAAGACAACATGAGGGCTTTGAAGAGAACCAGATATATAAAAAAACTACTACTTAAACAAGGCTAATTTTATTCTTGTGTTTCATGAAAATGTTTAACCTCAAAACAGCGTATTGTTATAGAACAACACAAGAAGCACATGCTTGCGTAGAAAGGAGTTTCTTGGATTTATATAGCACCTTTCAAGTCACAGCTTTTGGCAGCACTGCAGTTTCAATCTGAGTCCAGAAAAAAATACAAAGTGTTGCTTTAACCACATCAAGAATCTACTGTTAATCCAGTCACAAGACACATTACGGTCTCCAGTGGCAGAGACAACATGCATGCACACTACAAAGTACCGTCAGTGTCAGTAAAGGACGACAAGAACCATCAGCCAAAATGTGGTATATAAAGCTTTGGAATGAATCAATAAGAATGTCCTAGAGAATAATTATCTTCGCTCTAGAGACAACTGGCAATTTTCGTCCCAGTTGTATTGAGTTTGTTTCGCTTGTCATACCTCCTTTGGGCATTGTCAGAATTCTTTAAACTGCCTGTACCCTGTATGCAAAATTTCAAAGATATGATGTAAATGATTATAATATATGGAAACATTATGAGTATATATGGTCTTCTGTACGGCTGGCGTAGCAGTGAACAAAGTGAGCGCGAGAAGGAGAGGAGACGAGGGAAAAAGGGGAGCGGAGATTAATCACCTGACAAGTGGATGGAGTGTCCATTTGTGCCTCAGGGACAGGCTGCAGATAGGATGTGACATTCAGGAGCACTTAAGAGGACACGGGAGCGCTCGCTGTTCCCTCTCCAACATACACATAGACATGTAAATAGTCAGAATGTCTCAGGGTTTGCAGACAAGCACAGCTGTACGTTCAACAGGGAATTCCTATCACTGAAGCTGTGGTGGCTTGAGACAGTAACAGCTTTCTCTCATCGCAGCTGTTGCTTGATGGGATTTAGACTATTGTCGATTCATTCCATCAACAAAACTTTCATATAGTATATTGGCAAAAGAAAATCACTACTAGATTTAATCTTAAGAAGAGATGTGTCAGAAGTGCATCTGTTGTGGCTGAAGATGTCGGACATTGAGATTGATTTGAAAGGTTTTGGAGATGGTGTTTATGTAGGTATCAATCCCGTAACTGGCCTTGGTTTTTCTCTAGGAGCTACAGGTGCTACATATTAACACTTTTGCAATAGTTCTGAAGTAACTTAGCATCATTCTAGTAGAACAAGATGCAATCATACTTCATTTTGCACAAACAGGTTTGCTGGCACTAACAAAAGCAATTAAACGGCTTTCAAAATAAGTTAATATAATGGTTACAACAAGTCTGGTCAACTGCATCGACTCGGCTTTTTCTGAGACATGGTACTTTCACACAATCTCATATATTTTGTGCCTGAAGCCTGCCTCTGTAATTTGTAAAAGAATCCAGTCTCTCAGAAATGTGTTGTTTCCAACCGGCCAGGGATTTTTGCTTGGATAGTTTCACATTGTATTGAACTATATATCCTCAGTTTCACATCACACAGTCTTTTTGGAACACTGATGGCGTATTTTATTGGAATATTGTCCTGCCTTGTGTCCTTTGTAAATTTTCCCTGGTTTTTAGCGGCGGCTAAAGCAGAAATCTTTTGCACATTCCAACATGCCATCATTAGTGGGAAGAAGCCAAACATGTAAAACCTAGTGGTCCATTTTCTATGTTGCTTCTCCGCTGTATTCCTCAGTCATAAATGAATAAAGATGTTTCCTGCAGCCCCCTCCCTGGCCAGAGGACTGGTTTGGTGGCGAGGGAAACTGAAATTCATGTTTAATAAACTTTTCTTCACTCTGACATCCTCGACTGCAGGGAAATATCCTGGAGCAAGTGATAAAAACAAGAAAAAACACAACACTGTGGCGGTAAATTATACAAGGGTCAACCCTCATGCTATTATTATTCCAAATAACACAGAATTAAATCATTAAGAGCAATCATTAATAAAGTAAACCCTCCTTTGATCATTTCAGCACATCTTTAGGCATTGTCTAAATAAATAAATGAATAACAGCCTACATTATAACACCAAATGGGTTCTGGGGTTTTTTTTTGAGCCTTATGTGCCAGATTTCTCACAAAGGCTACACATTCTACTCCAAGGTGTGGTCTTAATATTTTTCCTGCTGTCTCAATGCTATTTAACACATTCCATTTAGTTACATGTGACATTTATTACACTAAGAAAGCAACTGCAGCTGAATCCATTATATCCCTATAGGTGTACTCCTCTGCTGTAAATTCTAATGTGTCATGGCTTTGCTACAGATTTATGTGCTTTTCTCACATCTTTATCCAGGAATGTCACAACCACTAAGTAACACATGAAAGGGCCTCACTGTCGTCGAACGTTTAGAGCTTTCTCCTTGGGACGCAGGCAAGGTGCTCCCCCGCCGCAGAGCAACGCTTTAATGTGGTGTCGAATCTTTGGTGTCATGTTCAATGAAAACATGGCTGAAATCTCTCACACAGTCAGAGTGTCGCCTTGATTCGCCAAAACTAAAAGTAACACATTCACAGAGGAGAGATGCCCCGAAACAAACACACCTTTTTATAATATTTGTAAGGTATACTCTTCATGTGATGAAAGGAAGTTTGGTTTGGATCAAAGTTCAGCACTGGAAGTTGTTTCAGAATCACTAGATGAATGAGAAACAGGAAGAAAATCTAAAAGAATTCAGACTCTCCGGTCCTCTGAGGTAGGACCCCTGCTGCACAAAAATACACTTATTTTAAACCTTCTGTCTCCTGCCCCCACAGAGCTACAGTTCATCTGGTGTGCGTCCGGTTTTTCCAGAGCAGCTGTGTCCCGGCCAGGCCACTAACTGCCACCTGCTGCACCACCTGCACACCGCTGGGACTTCACTCCTGGGCTCGACGATGACGGATAAAAGCCAAATTATTGTTGATCAATGAGCCAGGGCTGCACTGTGACCTGTCATTACCAGCAACTGAAAAAGTGTTCACAGCTGAAGCCTGGTACAATATCTGTACACCACTTGCCTATCAAAAGAGAAAAAGAGCATTGGACAAAAGTACAACTCCTTTCAACAGCTACATGTTGACTATATTAATCAATCAATGTAAAAGGCCATATTGCTTTTCCCGAGTGTTTACTGACTTGCTTGTTTGTTTAAAATCCTAAACCTACAAATAAATCGATTTTCTCTCAAATAACTATTTCTTGTAACTCATGGAGAGGCTTGTTATATGTTCAGCCGAGGTCTCAATTAAGTGGCCAGAGCTTTGTGACAGGCCAGTGTTGACTATAATCACAACAGAGGGAAATTATCAGACCAGAAGCAGACAGACCTGAAAAACATAATCAATAATTTAAGTTGAGCTGAAAGCATTGAATTTATTGCCTCCATTGTGCAGTCCCATAACCCCTCACAGCTGTTACTGTAATGTAACAGTTGCTGATGGAGGCCAACCATTGCAGTTTAGTAACATGGGGCTACAGCACAGAGTGATGCTATTGTATGGTGTGTGTGACCAAATATAAAAATGAAGAACACCAGTGAAATCAGTGAAGTTAAGTCTAGAGTACGGTGGCCCTGAGGTGCATCATCAAGTGTTTGGTCCACTAAAATAATAAAAGCAGAGGAAGATTATTATTTTTTTAATGTTGCCAAAAAAAAAAAAAAATCTTCTTTAAAAACAAAAACAAAAGAAAGCTTTGTCTTAAAATAATAAGTTTGAGACATGGCTTTTTTTGGAATAATTTTTTAAGCAACATTTTAAAAATGTTTATGATGATGCACCTCAGGGCCACCGTACTCTAGACTTAACTTCCACTGGTTTCACTGGTGTCCTCGTTTTTCAATTTGGTCACACCATAGTTTGATTTAAGCTGGACAATTATTTTGAAGTGTCAATGTCCGTCACACACACCCAAACAGTAGCCTTAAATTGTGTTAGAATTACATTTGTCAAATGTTGCAGGCCTCATCGTTATCTCAATATTCAATAGTCATTATTATCATAACATGCATATTGCATGTTTTCTTGATATTGAGAGCTAACCACTTCTCTAAATTACTCGTTATTGAAGCAAATTACAGCAATAAATGACTCAGACAGCTATATTACATTAACAAATTTCTTTAGAGGTACTCCATTAATAATTATATAGCCATAAAGATGAAACAGTCAACTGATACCGTCAGACATATTCTAATATTTGAGACCTGCAATAAAATGCATCATGTAATTTCTATTTTAATCATATTTTGAAATCCTGATTTGAATTGAATTTTATGTTTGTATTTTGGGGAGATTAACTCTTGAAATGTTTTGCAGAGTAAATGAAAGCCGCTCTGTGTGCATGTACAATATTGTGTGGAGCCTTAATGACACTGCAGTAGCCATAACCTCCCTACAGACATTATTAAACTTTACGTCCTCTTTCACCCTGTAACTAAATGACGCGTCTAGCCTATAACAACAATAATACACTGGTATGTGGAAAGACATAATGAGCCACTAATATGTGATGGGCCTAACCTCTATTCCAGTTTCCACATCAACAACAAAGAAAATGAGTCTAAAGATTACCCACGAGACAGATTACCGGGGCTCTTTGCACAGGAAGGCCATTATGTTCTGTAGTGTTCCTCGTTTTCACAAAGACATTTTAGAAAACGATGCTTTTCGATCTGTGAATATAGGCGTTGTAAGAATACAAACTGCCTGCGAGGCACCTGCAAAGCTGCCAGCGAACTTTAGTAAGGAAGACATAACCCCAAGCTCTAGTTTCACATCAGCAGTGTTGCAGGAAGGGGAAATGGATGCACGCTATAGTAACATCCCAGAGGAGAATCATCTTTATGAGAGCCTCAGGTAGAAAAGCCCAGACAATGACTCATACTGTACGTTTACAGTTTGTTATGGAGGCCAACACAATGCAGAGAAAAGCTGCTATTTTGGGCACATTGTTCAGGGCAATCATTCCTCTCGCCTTTTTCGAAAATGTGAAGCCCCGTGGCGCTGCTCAAAAGCCAAATAAACTCTGATTCCCCGGAGATGATGTTTGTGATGATGCACGTTAATCCACTTGGCAGATAATTTATGGGTTAATCAGGAATTGTATGACAAGTGATCAAGTGTCCATCTGGTACCAGCTGCCCACCCACATACAGGAACATTTCCAGCTCCAGAGCATCTAATGAACAACACTCATCACTCTCTGATCACAGCACAGATTCTGTTTTTTCATGTGACCACCATAGTTGTCCATAGGAAATGAGGAATGTAGGAGTTAAGTTGTCAGGTTCACAATAAACTCAGGTAATTTCTAAAAGAAACATTGAGAAAAAACACATTGCTTTTAGTGATAAAAGAAGCTAATTTAGAAGTGCATTGTGTAAAATTATTATGTTTAAGGCTCAAGTAAGTGGACCATAAATACAAAAAAATTATTAGCAGCATCAGATATTTCAATTGTGTATAATCATCTCTAAATAACACATCACACATTTGGCTTTTTCAAAAATCTTGGAAAAATAAACATTTATAGCCACTATGAATAGAAAGAGCAATTATTTCTATAACTGCACCGCTAGAGAAGAAGCACATTTCTTGTTTCTGTTTTTAACACACAATCTTGTAGAAGGACATAGGACAATTATGATAAACATTAATGTTTCTCATCTAAAACAGCATGTTTCTGCAGGGCTATTGTAGTTGCCCCAAGGCTCTAGAAAGGAAGGGCTAGAAGTGTGGCAATGCTTTCTGAAAGATTCTTCAGCAGGTGTCAGGAAAAACTACACAAGGTAACAAGTTGGAATGTCAAAACTGAAAGCTCATCACCGCATTAATGTTAGCATTAGCTGCATATAGCATTTGCTGTGTATTTCAACCTCCTTTTAATTTCGTCTGTGAATGAGAAATGAGTAAGTGGGGTTGATATGGAACAAGAAAATAAAACCTCATCCCTCTGCATATACTGTAATGACAAAACACATTTCCTATAATAACTTCAGATTCAGAGTTTGTTTGGCTCTATTGGCTACTCCCTGAGACCGAGATCAACATTATTTCAATTACTCTCATTATACGGCTCAGCTCTGAACTACAAGTTGTGATGTGCCTTTGTGACCCACAGAGCGCTGGTGGCTTGAAGTTAACTCGGATAAAGTGCAGCGGTGAAGGAGAGGCAGGAACTTAATACCTCCCCTCTGCTCGTTCCTCTTGTTCATAATAGATCACAATAGAGTATCAGATCTTGGGATCAAATAGCTGGTTTGAAATGTGAAGGATCCCTCACAGGCCGGTTTAATGATGACATCCTCAGAGCCCGTTGCTCCATACAGCTCTTATAACAAGCTTCTGGAGATAGTCAAAAGACCAGGCACCCCAGGCAAAGTTTCCCCTTTCTCCTCACTCTCAATAGATGCTGTAATTGAATTATAGTGCATCTGATACATTTGTGTCTGACCCCCACCGCCTCCTCCTCCTCTCCTCCCGAGTATCTTCAAAGGGAATGGAATTTGTCGTGCTTTGTCTCTTTGAGTGCAAATAAAAGGCCCTTTAGTGAGATGAGACAAAAAGGCAGATGATAACTGTTAATCAAGCAGTTTGACACATTTAGATAAAGCGTATGTTTGGCACGCAACAGAAGGCAGATCATAATTAGGCTACAGAGACATGCAATCCAGCAATTGCAATTGATCTTTTCACATCAAAAATTATAGAAGTATAAAAATATAGTTGTGAGAGATGTGTGGGAGAGGGAGGAGCACTTTACAAAAGGAAGAAAAAGCAATCTCTGACACTGACACATTTAAAAAGCACACTGTCGACGCTCTACTCATTTTAAAGAAATGAAATCAATCCATATCTACACATCACACAAGCTGTCTTTAGGGATAATGTCAAACACAATACCTTTTGCCACTTTCAATCTGTAGTTTGTATTATCAAGTCAGATACTGCTATGACTAGTTTACTCCCATGCCCTTGCCTCAGTAATAGGCAACTTCTCGTTTTCTATTTGCCGTCCCTTGTCTTAAATTCCACTTTCCCCCAAAAGCAGTCTAGTAGGACCTTTCCTGCTTTTAAAACCGGACCAATATTTCCTCCGTAAACAACATTACTTTACACCAAACTGAAGTTCAGAAGTTACTGTATTAAACAGGTTCGACTTCACCCTCAGAATGGCAGTTATGTCCGCCTCGTTAAACATTACGTGATTGAATTATCTTCCTTTTCGCTGTGTTTTTTTTTTCTTTTTTAAGCTGTTTTGCTGTGTTAAAAGACGTATTCATTTTATTGGCATCCAAAAACATCCTGTTGACAAGGTGTAGACCAATGAGAGCACTCGTTTTTCCGAAAGCGAGCATGTGATTGGCCAAAGCCACGCAACCCGGGCTGAAAATTCTCATCTTGTCTTGGTATTAAACCCTAGATGACATCTTAAGGGCTAATTTTATCACTGATGATTCTTGTTATAATATGCTCTTAGGTGATTGCCCAGTTCTTTTCTCGTTTAAACATCAGAAGATAACTATAACTTAACTAAGATGCTTTTTGGGACTGTTGGGATCACATGACCGTTGACCTGCTCCTGTACAGCACAAGAGGAAGTTGTAGAGAGCGCGTGTGGGCCGGAGCAACCTCTCACCCCCTCCAACACTCACCCAGCCCAGCTTGCTCTTGCATTTATTCATGATCCGTGCCAGAGCTGGTCCCAAGTGCACATTTCATAATTCATGCATACAGTACTGTAGCAACTGGAAATGCTACTATATCCGCCTCCAATGCTCTGCTTTCCGTCAGCAGACTGGTCCGTGTTACATCCACAGCACAGCCACCTCACTGACCCCAAAATAAACGGAAATAAGTCTTCACAAAAAACTTTGTTTAAGAGATGGTCAATACATGGACTGAGGAATCTTTTGAGGCTGGAGTCTATTCTCATTTGAAGTAAGTAGGTCCCTGCAGGGCTGATAAATGTTGTGTTGCCAGCTTTTGATCACAGTTGCATCAGTCCGATAAAGTGCTATCTATACCTAAGAAAGAGAATGAGTTGAATTTTAACAAGCCTGCAGCCAATCCTATAGAGGCACAGGGAAAGAATGATGTAATTGGACAACAACATGAGCTGCTTCCTCTTACATATTAACATCTCATCATTATGCTGTAATTGACTCAGCAATAAAATGGCAATAATCCCATACAGATGCATAAGCATGTTTGGACTAAGGTAAAGTATTTATTGTAGTTGTAGTTATGGCATTATCAGAAGATGCAGACTATTTGTTTTACAAATAGAATGGTAGATCTTTTTAATGTAATTTTTTGCCAAGATGTAAAATAATAAAAGCTTTCATGGCTTTGGATTGTTGCTGCTAACAGAGCCCAGACCGTGTGGACACTATGAGTAGCCAACTCAGCCATTAGCATGGTATTGGGGCGGTGAGGTTTTATCTGTATGGATCAATAGATGAAATACTATAGCAACAACGGCCTAGCTACCTCTAGGTTATCTCTGGGTTTCAAGAGATAAAGTCATCACTAAAAACTGTCATGTAAACATACACTCCCTCACAAAACTAAGAAGTCTGCACACACACACACGCACACAGACAGACACACAAACACACACGGAACATGAATTTGTTCTGAAGCTGCACCCGTTGCTTCTGGATCGAGCAGAAGAGTTGTGTTTGGAGCTTGCCTGTAGATCCCAGGAGCTTTGTGTTTTGATGTTTGAGGGTTGGGAGATAAACAGAAAAAAAGTCAAGTTGTACAAAATAACATGTGGACTCAGAAAGAATATCACAAAAATACAGCTGATTCCATCAAACTACCATTTCCAGCAGCTCTAAAAGTCTGTGAGGCGGCTTTAATGCAAAAGATTCAAAAGTGGAGTACACAGTGTAACTGGGGCTTTTACCTGCGACCCCTGTACTTTGACTACTGATGGAGCCAAGTTGCGCTGCTGCGGCATCCAGCCATTCAGAGTGAGCCATCATTTATGTTAAAAGATGGAGAAAGGGCTCCCTGTTAAATCAATACATAAACTACCCGCAGGATCCACAGTGAAGCAGTGGAAGTGACAGGCAGCTTAACAAATGGACGGCGGTCTCGCACAGCCCGCTGACTAAGCAGCTTAAGGGCAACAGTGCCATACAGTCCTATCAGCCAGACTAGTAGTGTCTACCTGGGAACTGCTGATCAGAGTCTCTTAAATATCACCAAAGCACAAGGTATAATTCATATCAGAGATAACCGTTCACTTCAGTCGGGCGTGAATTGAATAAACACTCCAGTCTGCCGCTGGAGTTTATTACATTTTGAGCCTTCAGTGTCTTTGTAGGTACACATCATTACAGGAAAGTGTTTTTTTTTGCCTGTGCCAAATGCTGTGAGAATATTGAATATCAGCCCAAAAAGATCCTTGGCGGAAAATGATCACACGCCGCAGGTAGCATCCATCCATCAAACCTGATGAGATCATAAATCCTCTTCCTGCCCAGACTGATTTCCTCTCACTTCACCTATAGATGGGTATAAAATGCAGATCAACACTGTTTCCACTCTTCCTCTCTCCGGCTCCTCATCTCTCTATCCATCATCTGGACAGCTGCTCCTTTGCACTTTCAATTCTTCTCATATGCAGCACTGACCTCTGCCCTGCTCTACCGCACATCGCCCGGCGACAAACACGCTATGTTGAGGTATTTGTGAACCGTCTCCGGAACAGGTTTTAGACTTTACAGTTTAAGGTCTCTATAACAGTCCACACAGAACATTTAATAACATCTGAAAAATAGAAAATGACAGTTGTGAGTGGTTATTGGCTCAGACTAAATCACAACTGTCTGACTCATCTTTTACGAGACATAATGTAATGGAGCCAGGCTTATGAATCAACAGTTCAATAAATACTTGATATACATAGAAGGACTGGCAAGTATTCACAAAGAAGCACACTTTGGAGATTTAACTTTGTTTTAGAATCAAGGCTGTCAAGTATTTTTTTGTATTCACACTATTAAGGATGTAACAACTGTACTAGTTTTTGTTCAAACGATTATTGACTGAACACAATGTTAGTAGAACTTAATCAGAGTTAGTGCCATTGTGTGTCTTAAGAAGAACCACACAGCTTTAAAAAAATTAAAAAAAGCTTTTTTTTATGGATTATTATGTATACCTTTGGGATGTGAAAATAATTGCAGTGTTCCAAATTCAGTGTTTTCATTTTCAACACAGCCAACCTGAGGCCTATTGAAGGAACAATAATGTAACAGATATTGATTGTTGAACAATTGTATGTAACACATTATAGCAGTTCACTGTAAAAAGTAGAATCCATTCATTTAGTACTTGAGAGGCATTGTCCAGTATTTCATAAATGTGGTTCAATTAGATATTGATAGTTAATTCATTTCCTACTGTAGATAGTAAGTACCTTTCATTGTCTCAAATCATATTGACTTGTATGTGAGCACTACAGAAATATGGTGCTACATGTGGCTGCACATAGCTTCCAACAAACAAATACTTTAGAACAACCATAGACTAAAACAATAAACAAAGCATTATTTGACCTTTGCAAAATGAGTATCCGGGATGCCACCCAAATGGCGCATTCGCACCCAGATATATCACCGTTAAACATCACTGTGTGTACACACTGCCTCCCATTAATTCTGTCACCAGTCACTGGGAGGCCTTGGTGTAAACATGCGCTGTATGATAATAAGTCAGCGCACCACATTTCACGCAAGACTTGCTGTCAAAGCGTCCAACATCTATCTCTCCTTCCAGTCGCAACGCACTTCCTCAGTTCTCTGAAGCACCTTTTTGCTACAAGTCTATTTATGTGCCTGATATAAGTCAAGGTTAACAGACATCCAAATACAACCACTAATTTATATGGTGCTGAGCCTCAGGCCAAGGATGTGTTTGTCTCATAAAGCACCACAGCAGCCTGTATACCACTCCTGACGTGTAAGCTTTGGCTTAAAGAGGCTTTTTAAAGAAATCTACGGTACTAAAACACAACTTTTGACCTCACTGTGGCTCCCTATGTAGACACTTATCTTTATGTTCACTGGTTTAATGCAGCGAGAAAAGGAGTTGAGTTTATAACAGCGTTAGGAAATGGATGGGCTCTTTTGTGTAGTGGATGGAGTGGACTTGTATTAAACACGGATCTGGTAGAAAGCAAAAACATTTGAACGCTTCAATGGCCATCTTTCCCTGAACCCTTAATTACTGCATCAAAGCCACTGTATCACTGTACATAACATCAATGTATTTTTTGATAACCCTTAACGCACCAGCGATGAGTTTTGTATCTCTTTTCATCTTGCCACTCGTATGTATGAAAGTGGGATGCGTATCACTTTGTCTCATCTCATACCAGTTATAAAGTGACAATGTGGCAAAGTGCATAATGAACAGAATGAGGTTGGCATTAAAAAGCAGCCTTTTGTCTCAAACTGGCCAGTGCGAGAAACGGGACTACATCACATGCATTAGACTCACTAACATCATTCATGTAAGACATGCTTCAAATGCCTTTCAGCACACACTTTTCCATTAGCATTAAAGCACAGACGCTATAAGAGCTACAGCAGGGAGACCGGGCTTTACAGCGCCAGTAAATCCAACTCCAGTTCACATCAAGGACAACAATGACGCCTTTCTGTTTAGTGGACGTTTCACAGTCCTCTGCTGTTGGCTGCTTTTTCCATTGAGCTGCTGTGTTTGTCTGTAAGTGGTGGGGATACATGGAGTCGCCTGAGAATGGGTTTGTATGGATGCTAAAGTAGAGAGCAGCTCAGGGGCCTGACCCTTCATTTCTCTCAGTGTTTCATTTAGATAAAGGCTGGAGCAGTTATTGGGAGTAGACAATGGTAAACGACATGCCACAACAGTTAGTTATTATCACATTCTGTTGTTGCTATATGCAAGCTAGAATTTGGGCTGCAAGACACGCTTTTCTGAACAAGTTTTATGGACACACCCCTCAGCAGTGACCTTGTAAAGACTAAAATGTAACTTAAAGAAGCCAAGCTTTATTATTATTATTATTACTTTTGGGCTAATATACCCTTCATATTTTGTTACCATTTCTTTTTTCATTATTATTTCATTAGAAAAATAACCAACATTTAGAGGGCATTATCTATGTAAAATTGTTCAGTCTGGTTTTTGTAATGCAGTTCCAAATCTTTTGATTATGTATACATTGATTTAAAATAAAGTAATTGAATCTATAGCAAGTTCTGTAAACTCAAAGACACATTTATCTATGAAACCAGACAATACTTTACCTAATTAAGGTAAAATGTTATTATATTAGTTTATTTTTATTTATTTTTTTACACCTTTTGGACAAAAACATGTTGCTGTTAATTAACAATGTGCTGCCGTCTCAAGATAGTGACGTTAATATAAAGCGAAACCAAGTCAAGGATCAGACAAGAATCATAATTAAATGCCATTAAATGAGTTATCTCTCCCCTTAAAACCAGTTCTAGCTCAGTGAGTGGTGAAATGACATTTAAAGCATCTAGCAGGCTTTATGCACCAGTAAGTGTTCTTCATAGGTAACTGGCAATTAGGCATGGTAAAACATTTCCACTAACATCTATAATTCATCTTCTTGGCATGTGCGCGTGGAAGAGACAACACAGGCCAATTGTTTTGTTTCAAGGATTTCAATGAAAGCCAATCTCATCCCTTTTCCTGCGGCCTGGAATCATCGCCTGGTCGCACTGCCATTTTCTACACAGAAAGACAAAGGTGGAGACAGACATTTCCAATCAGTGGTCCTGGAGCAGGGCCACAACTCATTTAAGTAACAAGGCCACCTTAACATCCACTGGCCATGTGTTGTTAAAGTTCAAAGACACAGCAAACACAAGAACACCCTGAACACCTTCTATGCCAGACAGACATGCGGCCAACAGTTGTAAGCACGTTGTCTACTACACAAGCCAAGCTAATCCAGGCTCCTGTGTTTAGTGCCATGAAGCAGCTGGAAGCACATAAGCTGTTAATATGTGAAGGTGAAAATGTTTTCTGGCAGGTACTCTCGCTATCCTCCTTCACACTTTACCTAGCAGCAGTTCCCAGCTGAACTCCTCCAGTGACGCGTACAACCTGGCAACCGCTACAGGAGCATGATTGCTTTCACTTAAGGGAACTACAACTACGCTCTACATCTGCTCTGATAGAAAAAAAATAAAGAAATGTGGAGGGCAGCATTGAGGAACAAGTAATACAAGAAATTATTTACACAGAACAGCTAAGAGCAAGAAAGATAGGTTTACTATGGCAATAAGCCTAATGTGCATGTTGCGACAGTGCTGGAGTGTGCACAGGGTTTTGGCCAATAAAAAGGCTTAATGATGTTGGTAATTGGATGTCATATAAGGATGTTTCTAGATTATGGAGCAATTTGGTACAAACGGAAGAAAAGGCATACTACTGCTGTACTATGGCAACAGTTGGTTGACTACTACGTAACTATTGATCAGTTTAAAAGGTTAGAAAAGTAGTATCTAATATGGGGTTTGGAATATAGTCTAATAGTATATAATAAAAACAACAATGGTTGGAAGTTACTCTCCCATAAGTGCTTCTGAAGCTGACGTGAGTGATTCTCTGTAAATAGCTAATGCGTATGCAATGAGCTCTTCAACATTATAAATATGGGAACTTGTCCTCTCTTTTCCTGCTTGGTACAGCATGTGAACACAGCTTTCTGTAATGCATGTGTATTTGACATTCTTCTTTACTGGTGGTTGACTAAATGGCAGCCTGGATGTTGCCCACAGCATTGGGCTCAGCAGAGCATGCCAGAAGTACTGGAAAGCACCACAGACTGAGCACAAGCTTTTGACAACAATAAGATAGAAGTAAAAAAATAAAAATAGCAATACTTTTAACACAAGTAGGGCAGCCTTACAGGGATCCACCCCAGCTCTGCTTCCTCGTTTTGGTTCCATTCTACTCTTCTGCTTCAGCTCACTTGGCTTGACTTTTACTTTAGGAACTCATTGTGCAGCAATAGTGTGTATTTTATTCCAAAACAAAAGTAAAACTAATGGCTACAGGGCTTGTGTCTTCATGAACATTGCAAGAGTGGATGTAATAAAATCTTGTTGCCTGTGTAAGCATATAGGTTTGTTCACATCAGTGAAGAGTGGCCAAGTAATAAAGTGACTGATGAAAACTTAATGGTCCCTTCACCTTTATTAATGGCAGTGGGTGTGGGTTTGTGCACCCGTTTAGCTGTGCAACAGAAAGCAGCGCCATTAGCTTCAACACACTGGCACGAGGGCTCATAACTGAGAGGAAGAGCCATTAATTGACTTACTGATGACTGGCTAAGCAGCAAAACGACTCTGGATTTTAGTCAAATGAGCCTTAAACACAGTGTGCCTCATCCCTGCCCAGTAAGGGACACATGGTAACTCCTTTCTAAATATAAATGAGATGAAACATCCACAAGAGACTGCAATCTGTTGTGTGTTCACTCACTGTGCTGCACACTGCTCCTATCTGTCGGCAGTTTCAACACCTGTGCTTGCCTGTGAAAAGAAACCCAGCAAGAGTATTCATCTCTCTTAGCAGATTCAAGTGCTACAATCACACAAGCCGCCACTTATTAATATCTCTCTTTCAAATGCTAATTTTCCTTCATGCATAAATCATAACTTCAGTTGTTGCTGCAACACTGTAGCAGTTTTTATAGATTGTCACCGAATGGAGTTAGACTATCCCAGATACAATTCTTCTAACAAGGCCAATTGTTTTGCTCTAACAAGCTTACAATCCTCATTGAAGTGTTTCCCAGTGTGGCTTTGATTTGCAAAAAGAAAAAGTTACTTTGAATCAAGACCCTAACCAAAAACTGTCCTCTTTTCTTGTTTGGTGTTTGAGGATGCTCGCACAGCTGTTCGCCCGTATGTGCAGAGAATGCAGCGGTCAGACCCAGGCTCAAACAGAGTTCAATTAAACAGAGACAAGCTAAATTGAAACTCATACTAGTGGGGAGCCGTCATCTCTAAAAAAGCCTGCCAACGCAGTGCCACTTTAGCTGCTTTGATGCGTGTCTGGCATGCTGTGCTGCAGATGCTGCTCTGTGCGATACACCCCTCACATCAATCAGTTCTCCTGACTGAAATCAACGTCACAAACACAAAAATCCAGAAGGGGAGGCACGTGAATCCGACTGATTATCATCAGCATTTAACCATGTCATGTTTGGGGCGTGCAGTATGTATGTGCCCATGAGAGATTTATCATACAGTGACAGAGCAGTGGATGAGTTAACACAGCTACTAACATTTGTAACAACAAGCTCCAATATCAGCTTAAGCATAAGTCATTTACAAATTAATGTTATTGATTTAAGGTGGTGACTATTGGTGTGCTCTACATATTCCCATCAGGAGGACATACAATTGCTACTTTCAGCATGTTTGCTTCCAAGCACATGTGCCACAAGGGTGTGTAAGTGCATGGGGTCACTACCTGCCATGAGCTGGAGGGGATCTCTGCGAATTTGCCCAGTCCCCCAAAGGTGTAGCATCTGTACATGTGATCCAGAGACTCTGAGCAGTGCCACAGCAGCCCAAAGCTGACAGAGTCCTTGTTGCTGTGGCTGGGGTGGTGCTGCTGCTGCTGCTGCTGGTTGTTGTTTCTTAGCTGGTCCTTAACAATCCAGGCAGGAGAGATGAAGCTGAAACTGCAAACGGCGACCAAAGCAGAGGAGAGGAGCACCCAGAAGCAGCCCACACAGCTGAACATGGTAGCAGCGTTGGGCAAAAAGCCCGGAGAGAGACTTAAATCAACCCCAAAACTGACTTCTTCTTCTTTCTTCTCCCGGCTCAGGAGCGAATGCATTTGGAGTTCACACCTTCAACTCTTCAACTTCAGCCCCTGGCCAGGAAGATAAACATAACCCGCTGTGGATCCACATAAGCGTCCTAAACATGAGCAGAGGGGTGGAAACTGGGAAAACGTCCGTGCAGGTGCAGCCGCTGTGATGGATTTAAGTCATTTGCGTCTTCACTGAAGCTTGGATAAGGCCAAACCTGACACATACGCCTTTAATATTTGTCACACCCAAAAGTAGATGCGCAGTTGTCATAGCAATGCGTGCGTCCGTGCACTTTATGTCAGGGATGAGCTACACCCTTTGGAAAGTCGTGCGTGCCCCAGTCCCGCTGCTCTGAACACTCTGCCTCAGCCCCGACACGCACTGCACTTTGCCTCCACAATTAGCGCGTCTCAGGTCTGGTCCACTGGCAAGTTACCGCAGTTCATACCTCCATTTCCGCTCAAGCCCTTCACAATAAAAGAAGAGTTGTGGTTTGTTTCACTGATTCATCCTCAACTGAATAAATTAAAGTAAAGTCATTTTATTTATGCATTATTAAAATAAAGTAATGTCATTATAGCTTATTGGTAACATATAAAGTAAACTGTGTAGTTATCTATGTCCAGGTAAAGCAGATTAATTTACTTGCGTGTATTACATTTACCTTGAAAATAAATAATGGATAGATTTCCGGTTTTTGATTTCAACCTTCACTTTATTCCTCCACATTTTATAAAGCGCCTCACATTTTAATGCATGTACATAACGTGAAATAGTCTATGTATTGTTTCTTTGACGACAAAAAGGCACGTAATTTGTCAAACTTACTGTAAATTGGTGTGCTGTTGTTGCCAATAAAAGTAAGTAAACGTATTAAGTCTAATGTGTTTATGTCATGGCCAACGTTTGGCGTAAAACACGTTGAACATAGAATCAGAGCATGGCTGGTTTATGTAGACATCCAGAAATCGGTGAGGAGTTTCTTTTCTGTGGCTTTGAGCAGGTGGGCGCGCCTGCTCCATGTGCTTCAGTGTGAAAGTAAACACATTTCAAAGTAAAACAAACCTTTATGTTTGCACGTGGGGCTAATAAAATTACACATTTCTTATGAGTAATGCAAATTATCAAAGTTTTTACTCACCGTTTGTAGATTTCTGATGTATATTGACAGTGTTCTCCTCGTGTGTTTGACTGGAGCACGAGAAAGTAGCCAATACTGCCCCTGTCTGGTCAAAGAAATTCCAACAAACACCATTGAATATCTGCCTTTTTAGCTTTTTCAGGTTTTGTGTTCAGTTTTGTGTCTACACTTGGAGATAATTAACTGTGTCACACTTTTACACTACACTTGATTTAATGTGTCCACCTCATTAAGTTCCACACTGTAACAAACTAACATAACAAACATGTAACTACATTGTACATACATAATGGCATTATTTGTACTCACATATTGTAGGTAGGTTAGGTATGTATGTATGTATGTACTATGTAGTTACATGTTGATACACAGTGTGTTACAGTGTGGTAGATGCAATGTATCAAGTCTAGTGTAAAATAAAGTGTTACCATTAACTGTGACATTACTAAAAATAACACACAAAAATGAAGCACAAATTTCATAATATATGTATTTAAATCATACACAATTTAAATATATTATAGATTAAGTACACATATATTTCAGAAAACATTACTGGTACATAGTACCAAGAGTCTTTTTCTGGTTTTTATCCACATCTTGGTAAGGCTTGAAAGAAATAAAAAAATCACTGAGCACATTCTCCAGCTGATCTATCCAGTCATTACTTAAGTTCATTTCCATGGGGCTTACAAAAAGACAGTTATCACCAAAAAAATTAGCAGTAATATTTGGGGTAAACCAGAAATCTACATACATCTTTAAACATTTAGAACAAAAAGCTTGTTTTAATTTACAATTGGAGCACTTAAGTTCCTTAAGGGGTATTTCTTCTTAAACACTGTAAAAGTGCCAAGAGATTCACAGAAGAGGCCGGCCAGCTCAACATCTGCTTAAAATCTTCCATTGTCACGTGTCTAGATGTACAGTACAGAAACGTTCACGCAAGTACAACGCTATTTCAGGAGAAGGTAGAAGGAGGCAGGCGCATTTGCCCCCCCCCCAAAAAAGAATGTGCAGTGACACTTTTCATCTGCTTGAGCAGTGGAGTGACTGTGTCATCTAAAAACAAGGAATGGCAATAAAAATCTGTCTGGAGGTGTGTCCTTCAGTTACGGCAACATGCTCCGTAAGTCCCACACAAGTTCATTTGTTAATAATATGGTGCCTGTTGGTGCCAGATTTCTTCTTGCACAATGCTGAGTTTGTCCATCTCAAAAATGACTTCTTTAGCTTTGCTTTACAATCTGCAGTTGCCTGTGTACCTTTATAGTGTTATGAAGTTTGGAGCAAGATGTAATATCAAGTTTTCCTGTTGTCCATGTGTGCACTCATCCATTCACTACCACACACACTTACAGTACTCTCAGTGACACACAGAGGGTGAAGAAGAGTGATAAAATGCCTTGTTTGTTCTCGGAGTGATGCAGTCTATCACAGGGCAAGCCCTGTGTACAGTCTCACTAGCTCAACCAGTGCTTGCAGGGAGTGACTTTTTGGGTTGTTCAGTGGGTCATAGCTGTAAACAGATCAAAGAAATGACTAAGTTCAACAACACATTGTTCAGATGTTATTGATTAAAGATGACCAAGTGAATTTTTATACCTTTGTGGACTGGACAGGGCTTTCCTGTCTAATGACAACGTCATTGATAATCATTTTAGCAATTTGCCAAGCCATCTCCTCCTGTGCCTTAAGAGCAAGAGTCACAGAAGAAAAAAAACTTTTAATTTCTTTATCAAAAGACTGATGTCAGTTAGTGAATGAGTGATCTTCAAAGATTTTCATTGGCCACACAATCTAACATCTTCTCACCTCGTCCGAATTGCCTTGGACCCATTTCTTCATGGCTAGAGAAAACATTGATCCTAAGTAAAGAGAAAAACATCAGAAGGACCTTTGTAATGAGCACAAATAATAAACAGCTGTGTAATAATAATAATAATAATAATAATAATAATAATAAATCATTATTATTATTATTATATTATTATTATTATTATTATTATTAAGTACAACTCTTTAATGGCACAAATATCTCATAATCTTAAAATGATTTTTGTTTTTCAATAAATAATTACATCCCTAGGATTCTACAGGACCCTATAGGATTCCTAGGATAGATACCGTTTCCTTAGAAAAAAATCTTCAATATTTTAGTAGGCTCTGAGCTGTTATTAGAGTGAAAGCAGCCACTAGAGGAAATTTATATTTCACAGACTTGAGGTATTTCACTGAAAGGGGAAGGAGAAAATATTGCAGTGCAAAGGCTAAGATGGACAGAATAATGAGATGAGCAAGGCTGACAGGTGAGTGTATCATGCCTTTGGATTTCTTTACATCCGGGTCTGGTTCTGCCTCTCGGATGAACTGGCCCAGCTTATTCACTTTCCCAAACGTCATCTTTCTAAAGAAGAAAAAAGACAGGCGACAAATGACGACAGCACGCAGAACAAATGGGACAAAACCCAGCCTCAAGCCGAAGAATAATGTGTGTGGGTGTGTATTGTAGACATATCCAATAACATCCATTTTCAAATAATAATACTATGTCAGAGCACCACTTTGTCATTCAGAAGAACTAATTCATTGAGGGCCTTAAATCTTTTTACACATAACTTTTAAAGCTCAGTGCTATCACACACACACACACACACACACACACACACACACACACACACACACACACACACACACACACTTTATGGAAATAAGCTAAGATAATTTAGAGATAACAATCCTCTAAAAAAACACATTTTAAATAATAATAACATTACTTGCCTATATTAAAAACAAAATTATTCTTTTGATTGTATTTATTTTTATCTTGTAAGTTAATTAATTCAACAACTGCAATATTTAAGTTAAATACACACAACACCAACAATTCTATGTGCATTTTTGACATATTTCATGCACAAAAATTCATAAAATGTCCTCACCCAGCATACGGCCTGTGATACAGTGATTCAGGGTCCAGACTGGCAGCATCAACTGTTATTGCCTCATCAAAGTTTTTCAGGATCTTTATAGCAGCCTTTCTTGCACCTTGCTGGAATCACAATATGTTATTTAGTCTTTTTTTTCTATTTGAGCCCATTCTCATGATTAAGTGCTTATAACTTTAATAAAAATATCTTTGTTGCGCATGTAATGAAACAGAACAGCAGTAAATGTCAGCAGACAAAGGAGGATCCCTCCAGGGGAAGAAGATGTGGCCTAAGCTTTAGTTCACCTGAATCTGAGAGCTCTCGTTGGCATTTGAACCCGAGCGCTCGCTGTCCGCCATCCTGCCTTGACCCGAAGAGGTGACATTAACAAACTCATCTGCTCGCACCGAGTTGATGAGGTCACTCAGGTATTTGTAGTAAAGGTTACTAGAAAGGAAACCTGGCATGTAGACCTGAAGAAAAACACAACATGGCCAACTCTGCTAGGAAATAATGAGCTTGCTGATGTATGTCTGGGCACAAGTTACAAAAGGTTTGTAGCTGACCTTCATGTGCGAACAACTGTTCAGATTCAATTACATTAAGTCAAGGCAGCTACATTAGTCAGTGCTTTAATGGGAAAATTTATCAGTGACTTGACTTTAAAACCTTTAAAAAGATCAAAGGTTTAACAGACGCATTCAAGTAGATAATAACACAAAATACCAATTAACAAAGTTATACCACATACTATTTAAAGTATGATAGATGCTCCTAAGTAAAGCATATGACATACATTTTCGATTACTTCTGTAATTGAATTTGGACTCTTTGATAGATTATATATATATAATCTAACCTTCTCCATAGTTGTCCAGGCCTGTCTAAGAGGAGTATTGAAACAGTCAGGTAGCGGCCCTCCCTCTCTGCAGATATTAGACTCTATCTCCATTCGCACAGAGTCATCAAAGCCCAAGGGGTTTGTGGCCTGGAGTGAGAAATACCTGAAGGAAAAACCATCGACCATTATTAACACATTAACAAGCAGTCTGATTAGCAAGAACATTTAACTGTTATGGGAATTCCTACTTGTCATAGAGTATCATGGCATCGTTCTGAGCCTCCTGACCGTCATACTGGCCCTTCTTAGCAGCTAACTGGTTCTGGAAGTTGTCTGCCGCCAGCCAGAACTGCAACACATTCATGGCCTCTTCCTTTTCCATGTACTGCAGGAACAAAAGCATAAAGAAAATTCAAAAACATCAAGAAAAACCTCTGCCACTTTTATTGATTGAGTTACTGGTAATTATTTATGGTCAACACATATAGCCATTGCTTCCTATGGTGGCACTGAGTAGCACTGGGCCCACACACCTCTGAGAAGTAAAAGAGAGCTGACTCGCAGAATAAGATGTCAGCCAGGAACACAGAACCACTTGTCAACACTTCAATCTGGTATTTACAGAAATGATGGCTCCGCAGGAATTCACTAAAGTGCCTAGAAATGAAAGAGCAAGTGGCTGAACAGAACTGAATTGCGGATCCTAAGTAGTAACATGACAAAGGAGCCAGAGTTCTACTTTAATCTTAATGTCAACAGATGCCGACAAAAAATAAAAAATAAAATCCTTGTGAGAATGAATCAACACAAACTCACATTTGGTCCATGATGCTGAATATGACAGACTGTGCAATGACAAAGCTGTTGGGGTCCACCAGGCCATCCTCACCACATATCTTTGCTGCAAAAGAGAGGATAAGACTATGTTGTATGTATGTGCCTACAGTTTTAATTAACTGTGACACCCCTATAAAGTATGAGAATATACTGTATAACTTACCAACAATGTCGTTTCTGACTTGTTCGGTGATAGGAATGGGCCTTGCTGCGTCTGGAGAGATGTACTTTGTGAAGATAGTAACAGCATCTTTTTCTATACCTAAAATAAAGCACACATAAAACACCTCATTCAAGAACATTGTATTGTATCTGAGTGTTCTAAAAAGAACACAATATGCAAGGGCGGCACTTTTTTCATTTTAGGAATTGATTTCAGATCATTAGTAACTTGTGTCAATGTTGCTTTTCTTAAAAGGAAACAAAAAAACTAAAGATTGAAAAAACTGAGAAATCCCCCAAAAAGTTAAGTCAGCTGGCAGATAGTCATCTATAATTAGAAAATTCATGGGTTTGAAGCAAGGGCAGTTGATGCATGTGTTCAAAATATTCAATAAGTAAAAGCCAAAAGTTAGGTTTAGTAGTGAGTGATGTAAAATAATAATAAAACTATTTTCCACATACTTTTCATGAGTTTGTCAGACATTTCTCGAAGCGTGCTGTTGGACCGGCCCCTGTTGGGTGTGCCGGTTATTGAAGAGCTGTGCTTGCTGGGGGTTTCAACTCGAGGCGTCCCGGGTCTCAGTCCTGTGTCTGAGCTGGACGAGCCCCGACGTTCCCACTGCATTGTGAGGCTCTCGCGCCTGTTGTTCAGAATGAGGGCATTAGCTGTGTCTTGCATTAGCTCCAAGGGCTCAGAGCTGTCTGGGGAGGTGGGAACAGGCTCAGCCAAGGAGCTCTGTTTTACAGAGTTTAGGCTGTGTGCCCGAACACGTGACCAACTGGACGATCGGAAACTCTCGGCCTCCAACCAGAAGCGAAACAGGTGGTCCGCTCCTCGTAGTTCCATGAAATGCATGTAGTGGGGCATGGCCACATTGTCCCGAAGAACCTGCTCCAAAGTTTTAGAAAGGCGAGAGCGAGTCTCCTGGGTCAAGTAGTTCACACTGGAACGACCTACAAGATATCATATGCAAAACAAAATATGTAAAGTTGATTTAAATATGAGTACCTCATGGAGGGAGTGGAGGGAACATAGCAAACAACTCAAAAAACAAGGTTTTTGCAAACATGTTTTAGACAAATAATGAAGAAATAAATAATTTCATATTTCAAAGCACATAATTGCAAATTGCACAATTCAGAAAAACACTACACAAACTAACAGAGCATCCAGATAAATAACAGAAATGTTAAATAGATCTGCAATAGTTTAAGTGCAACAACAAAACTATACATTCACAACTTAAAAGCTATAGTGGGCAGAAATGTAATTCTTGGGGATGGCTTTTGAAGTCTTGTAAATTCCCAGTCTGTCAAAGGTTGGCTGTGGACTAAACAATTTCACAGCTGGTTTCACACAGACATACTTTGTAGAATAATCTTTTAAAAACTGCACCTGTGTCTCCAGTTTGTTCATGAAGAGGTCAGCTGCTCAGACTTTGGCCCTTATGGTTTTTTAACCTAACAGCTTCAATCCCACTTCACTCACTCAGCTGAGTGTCAACACTGTAATTCTGACCGGTTCTGTAATCAGATTCCGCAGAGATGCAATATAATGTGACTATATGTCTCCGGGGCCCTCGGAACTACAAAACCTACACTCTCCTACACTGCAAGCATAATAGTGAGGAGAAATGTTTGTCATTGACAGCTGAAGTAATATTGCAGTTGTTTATGTGTTGTATTTGCTTTCAGAAAGTTGCTTTGTGCAAGATAATTACTTTTGTCCGATAAAACACAAGCTACAGTGGGTAGAGCGGCCGTCCTTTGACTGGCGGGTGAGCGGTTCAATCCCAGCTCAAAACATTCCAAAACATCATAACATCCCGCTCTCCCTCACATACTGTTGTTGTGTCTTTGGGCAAGACACGTAACCTACATTGCCTCCAGTGAATGTTCTGTAACACTGGTAAATAGTTTAATGTATGTAAAGCGCTTTGATTGACTACTACAGTAGATGAAAAAGCGCTATATAAAAATAAAGATTATTATTAAAAAGCACAGGAGAAAAAAAGCCGGTATTGAGCGCTCAATTGTCCCAAAACTGACCTCCAGACCGGGCCCCAGTCCCAGCATCGCTGGTTGCTACAGCCTGAGTGGAGGCAGCAGGGGGCACCTGCTGAGTCTGATATTTTTGTTGCCCTTTTTCAGTGTGCGTTTGACATAAGAAGAACAGAAAAGAGAATCTATAGACAGGTTCGTTACAGAGTAAACCATAGCCCACACTATGCAGCAGCTTGGTGCTAACTTTAAACTTATGTATATTTACACCAGCTCCTGACCTTGCGTGGATTTGAGCGTACGTACGCCCACATTCAGATTGATAAATTCCAAAGATTTCTTGGAAATGGTTTTACACACAATTTTAATACCTTTGATAAATGAGCATGAAAATGTATCTTTATATCTCAGTCACAGCCAGTGAAACATGCTGTACTGCATTTCATTTCCTTAGCTTTGACATCTGGTTCCAGTAAGTCCTTGTTGAGTATCTTTTTCAGGTGCAGTATACTGATCACAGATAGCCCAGTGATTTTCAGTAAGAACTTGTTGGCTAAACTGCAGCACAGGTTCCTCCACCTTCACTCTGACTCACTCTCTTCTATTCTCTGGACAACTGGCTTGAGCAGTTCCTGTCACTGCTGCCATTCAGCCAAACTATACATTTGAGGCATTCATTCACCATCGACGCAATCTAATGTTAGAGCAGGGCTGATAAAAACGGAAAGGTTTTCCACTGACTTTGCGTAACTGTGTCCACATTCCACAGTGAACTATTTGGCACCTTGTCAGAAAGTGTGAAGTTTTGGAAGAGGTAATTGCCACACAGTATTAATGAAGAGGCGTTTGCCACTTGCACAAGACAAAGCAGTAGACATTTCAGTGAGACCACAACAGTAGGACTTAGCTGCAACAAGTACAACATCCACTTTTTGATTATATTGTTTTCAGATAACCATAGCAATTGTAAAGCTATGGTTATTTATCTAGTATCATTTAGCTAGTATCATCCTAAAGATGGTATAGATGTTGCATAAGCACCTAGTATATGATGGTCACAAAAGCAATATTTTAATGTGTGGCCAGCCTTGCCAGCCAAGTACACAGCAGCG
This sequence comes from Perccottus glenii, assembly GCA_024416835.2. NCBI lineage: Eukaryota > Metazoa > Chordata > Actinopteri > Gobiiformes > Odontobutidae > Perccottus > Perccottus glenii. The sequence goes on along the minus strand of CM044561.2, from coordinate 14,304,507 downwards.
GCGAGCAGATACATCAGTTTATTAAATAACTAATAAATAATTTTAAATTTGTTTCCAAAACTAAGACTACTAAATATCCATCTATAATTATAACACAAAAATTGTTTGCTCATCACAGTGACTACAAACAGGAGATGAATAGCGCCTGTGTACCCAGGTCTCCAAAGTGCGCCGCCTCCATGTGGCTCGGCTGTTTCTTGAGGATGGCAGTACGTCCGCGAGCAAAAGAGTCCATGTTAGCCGAGATGGCGTTGATAGCCACATGGCTGGGTCCGCCCACTTCCTGGGCTGCATTATGGTTCTTCAGTCCAAGAGACGAGGAGTTTGGGCTGACCGGAGCTGCAATCAGGCAACAAAGACCAAAACAAAAATTAAAAAGGGAAAAAAGACTACAATCATGTCATGGTCCTGCAGCTATTAGTGTGACTTGAATGAAAAGCTCTTTTGAGCACTAGATTTTGAAAAGGGCCTGTAGAGGCCTTAGGCTGTGAGAGATGTCTGAGGAGACAGCCTTCTCAGCGTTTATTGGACTGTGCCATGTGTGAGTTTTCTTAGTGGACTGAGGTCTTTTAACAATGTACAGCTCTAATCCAACACATGAAGAGTATCGATCATATTTTAAATAGTACAACATACAAATGCAACATGTAAAAAAAATAAACTTACTTGTCACTGCTATGAGGTCAAACAAGTAAGGCTGTGCTCACCTCTGTTAACTTTAGCATCTGTGACCTTCTCTGGTTCTTTGCTTTTGGCTGTTAGGAGAAAGATGAGAGGAGGATTGTAACTACAAAGCCATTATGAATCACAACTTAGAATACAGGGCGAGACCAAGAACCTTAAAATGTATGGGAGTCATTGGGGAGGGGGCAAGGAGAGGATCAAGCCCAGAAACACTATCCAGTTACATAATGACATAATCGGCATAGATATCCAGTAGTGAGAGAACTACTGCAGACCTGTTTTTTTGGCATCACTTACTGCTCTTCTCAGTTATGTAAAAGCTCCCTTTACAGTCACACGCTATTCTTAAGGGGTTCTATTTACTACAACAGAAGCAACAGAAGACCTACTTCACTAGGTAGATAGATGTAAGAGAAGGTTAGGCATTGAATAGACAAATCTAAATACTCAATAAAAAGATTGAGTGAACCATCTAGTTAAATATTACTAGATGTGAAGAGATGTGAACTGTTGTATTATAATTAACCTAAAATATCATGACAAAATGTGTAAGGTTTATATGACCCAGATCCTATAAAAATCTATGAGACATTATCTGGTTGTACATAATGTAAATATCTTAACATTATCGTTACAATAATCTTATTATAACCTGCCATTTTACAGTGACAGAAAATGCAAGTGCATCTTTACAAGAAATCTTCACTTCCTGTCAATCCTGAGTGTCTCAATGTATCACAGCGCTGAAGTTCTGTTTCCTCATTTTGGAGTTATGCTGTGTCAGCTACTTTAAAACACAGTGGTCTACAAAGGAAACCCCACACTTCTTACACTAAAGATAAACTCCTGTGTTATGCATATGAAAAATACCTCTGAAATTCTTTACACTGTCCTCATTTCCCTAATCTTGAATAAATGTGTTTGTCAGGAAGAAATTTATTTTACATAATTAAAAGATCTGGAGTGTGGAGATAAAACAGCTTAGGAAAATGCCAAATAAATCAAAGCTTTTATTTGCTCTAGTCCCATACAGTCAGTCCAAAAAAGACAACCTTTTCATAAAGCTAGCTGCTTCAGTACAGACTGACCCAAAGATAAAACAAACCCTGCTCATTTTGTGTTCAGCTCTTAATTAACAGTACACCAGCTAAAGCCGCGGCAATCCAATGTATTCAATGTCTTTTACCGTTAGAGGCAGAAGGAGGAAAAATCAGAGGCCAATGCTAAGCTAAGCTAACAGTTCCATTGCAGTAGCAGTGCCAGTGGCAGTGGCAGCAGAACACACATCAACCAACACTGCTGTGACCTTGTCTAATTTGCTGCCGGACGCATTCTGGACCGCATTATTTACGTCTTATCTCGGGATTGTGTGCGCTGCAAGCCGCCGTAGACGTTGCAGCCTTCACAGGGAGCTCCCTTACCTTTCCTCTTGAAAAACGACATGACGGCGCTCACACTCGAGACTTTTCCTCAGCTCACAGACACCATGCCGTACAACCATGAGACCCTTCATTCAACTGCATCTGTCCCACAAACCCCTGGAGTGAAAAAAGGTAGCTAGTTCAGCCCAGTCGGTGCTGTCAAATTACATTTCTCTCTGAATCTAAACCTAGCTCCTCGGCCATATTGTCAATAAACGCCTTACTTCCGGAACAGTGCGGTAGTAGCATTGTGGGAAATGGTGTGTGAAGCTAGTTATTGGGTACAAGAGGGCGCTGTTGGTCAAAGTTAGACAGATATTTGGAACCATTGACGGTAGAAGAGTCACTTTTACAGTCACTGTTTGGAACATACTGTATTTGTATTAAATAGGCTACCCAATATCCTTAACAAAATGACAAACGAGAGAAGGTTTTTAATGAGCAACTCTCCAACATTATAGTAATTTAATTGTTGTATAATAAAAAATAATGATAATGGTGACAATTGAGTATATCTTCTATTTTACTCTGTTCTATTTAATTATTATACAATCTATGATTTTACTATACAATTTAACTTTTAATGTATTTCAATCCCCGAAAATATTTTTGATTGCCTTTGCATGCACATTTACCTTGTATTTTACCTTGTAAAGGATAATTTTCAGGTGTTATACATGCATGTCTTTGGACGGTGGGAGGAAGCCGGAGTACCCGGAGAGAACCCAAGGTAACACGTGGAGGGAACGTGTTTGAGTCGGCCGGCTGGCATCACAAGAGCATATGTAGCATCACCAGACATCCAGCTAAAAAACAGATTCCAACCACTGACTATCATCAGTCATTAAAATGATACCGCTTACACCTAACTTGGCCAGATCATGAGTACTGTCATCATCTATAAAAACATTACCCCCAATACCACCCAGGAGCACTTCTCCACCTCGCCCAGTCCAGTGCACCCCTGTCAGACCCCCTCCACCTCTTCCCAGGCTCTAAAAGTCTTGACTAGCATCAAGGCTACAATCAGTGATTAGGACCCTGAGGGCCTCTGCTGTTCCAGGCCTTTTCGTCATAATAAACCACTTATCAACCTGAGGCCCTGGGGGAGAACACTCCCCCCCAAGCTCCATAGCTCCAGTCAGAAGTCGATTGGAGAAGAGAATAACAGTTAGAGAGTGATACAAATCTGATTCAAATCCTCTGCAAACAGTTAAAGTCAGGTCCTGCTCAAATGGACTTGAAACCTGCAGTGTTCAATGTCAGGTCTTTGGGAAACAAATCTTTTTTAATTAATGATTTTATAACTTCAAATAAGCTTGATTTGATGTTTTAAACAGAAACATGGTTAGACAGCAAGACTGGAAATGCGGTCCTTATTGAATCCACCCCATCGAATTTCACATTTTTATCCAAAATGCAGGAAAACAAAAAGGGTGGTGGTGTATGTGCCTTTCTTAGGGATAATATTCTTATCCAGAAGCTATCACTTGGAGAGTTTTCATCATTTGAGTATGTGTCATTCATAATGGAGTTGAGGTTTTCTCCATCCATTTTATATGTAGTCCTTTAAAAACCACCCCAACAATGTAATGTTTTTTATTGATGAGTTTACTGAAATGTTTTTGGTTATCTGCACAGAATTTGAGTCATAAGTAGTCATATCTGGTGATTTTAATGTGCATGTGGATAATGTTTGTGACAGAAATGCCAAAGAACTTTCTACTATTGTTGATACTTTTGGTCTTTGTCAGCATGTTAATGAGCCGACCCATAACAGAGGTCACACTCTGGACATTACTAAAGGTGTTCATATTTCAGATGTCACTGTGATTGATGTTGCTCTATCTGATCATTCTTGTGTCTTTTTCCTTCTGTCTATAATTCCAAAAGTTGCTGCTGGACCAACAGTTGTTCAGAAGAGACACATTATTGGTAACACCAGGACACAGTTTATGGAGGCAATCAGGTTTAAAAATGCCTCATCAGGTCAAGTTGATAATGGGTTGAATTGTTATACTTCAGGTGTTTTGAATGTTATGGACACCATTGATCCTGTTAAGGTTAAAGTGATCAGGAAGAGGCAGAAGGCTTTGTGGAGACACATTAAGAGACACATTAATGGTAACTCTGTCAGGGCACAGAAAAGGGAATGCAGAAAAGCTGAAAGAAAATGGCGTAAATTGAAACTCTTAATACATTATTAAGTACAAAAGGAAAATTGGCATGTTTTCAATCAAACTTTGTAAAAAGCAAGAGAAATATTCTTCACAGAGATCATCAACAACAGCAGTAACAACTCGCGTGTCCTGTTTACTACAGTGAACAGATTACAAACCCTCCAGCTCCATATACTTCAGAATTAGTTTCCACCACTAAATGCAATGAGTTTGCAGTGTTTTTCAAAGACATGGTTTAAGGCATTAAACATGCGATACAGTCCAAAGGACATACAACAACACTGCAGCTACCTGGGAGACACTTCTTTGTTGTGCTGTGTTAGGTTAACACATTTTACACCCATTAATGACAGAACAATTGAAAAAACTGTCTCCAGCCTGAGTTCATCCACCTGCTGCCTAGATGTTTTACCAACCAACTTTCTAAAATCAGTACTAAGCAGTTTGTTACCACAACTCACTGATATAATCCATAATTCCTTACAGTCTGGGACATTTCCAAGGGCCTTAAAACTGCTGTCATTAAGCCTCTCCTAAAGAAGAGCAGTCTTGATACTACAGTGCTCAACAACTATCGGCCCATATCAAACGGCCATTTTTAGGAAAAGTCATCAAAAATGTATATCAACAACTTAATGACTTTTTATTACTTAACAACTGAGCCACATTCCATTTTTGGACTTAAAAAGAAAAAAGAAAAAAAAAAAAAACATGCAGAGTTTCACTCAACGATTTCTCAAAGCAAAGACCTCTTTTATCCAGGTCTTTTCTAATAACGACCTGCCACGTGCAACTGAACAACGTTCAGCATGGAGCATGTGAGCATCTTTTAACCACGTCCTTTCATTGAGAGTCCAGAAAACGCCATATTTGGTTAAATTGTACAATTTTTAAGTCAAATGAAGAAAGTAGGACCATTTCTGGCAGAAAAAAAAGAGAAACAGATGACCCCGCTAGAAATTAGAGTAATATATTATTATACTATATACTCTCCTACGACCTGGCGTCCACATACGTGGACATGACTTTTTGGTTATCTGCCTCATAATAATACTTAATTCTGTGTAACTGGAACCTGTTGTACACAGACGTGGCCACCTACACTGCCATCTGGTGGTGTCAGAAGAGAAAAACACTTTACAGGGAGATTTCAAGATGGCTGCAAATACATTCGAAAACTCAGGCAGCCACACCCTTACAAAACTTTGACAAGGTAAAAAAATCGAATTCAATTTCATTGTTGATTCTTGTTAAGTTATGAATAGTAGTGTTGTATGTTTAATATGGCATGCACATTTGACAAAGGTTTGGAACAGTATAGATCTACCATGTGTTTAAACTTCAGAGGGACTTAGCTTCACTGAAAATGAAAAAATGCTAGCAAAACATTTGAGTGTGAAAACATAGTTTGGGAATATTTTATTAGAAAAAATTAGTTTTAAATAGTTTACAACAGTATAAATTGTCATTCCATGTGTGAGAAATAACGTAACACTGATTTTTATTAAATTTTTCTTATGATATTATTTTTCAGCGTGTATGTCTCTGTCAAAAGCTTTGGAATTTTTACTTAGTATTGCTGGTGACAACTCAGACATAGAGGAGTTGTCTGACACTGATGACCCCGTGGAGGATGCAGATTACCATCCTCTACAACAGGAGCCTAGCAGCAGTGAGGAGGAGAGTAGCAAGAATGAGGACCCCATTTCAAAGCCCACTGAGGCCAGCCAAAGACATAAACATCTCCGTGCTGGAAATGATGGTAAGCCAGTGGTTGTGTATTGTTTAGTTTATTCCCCATCGACATGACAGTAATATTGGAACTATAACACACTTGTGCCAAACAACAAGATGCACTGTGTTGTGTCATTGTTGCAAGGTGCTAATTTACGATACCTGTATACAGGTTGTTATTCAGATCATAGAATGGCCCTTTTGTGCACTCAGCGGGTTAAGTCTGATGGATCATACAATGACCTTAAAGAACCAACACCGGGACCAATATTTTGATTCTGAGTCTGTAGGACGTGGAGTGCGCTGGAGGGCTGCTCAATTGACCCCAAACTTAGCCCAGTTTGAGCCTGAGGAGGAAACTGAGCAGGACAGAGAACTGGCTGGACCACACTGAAACATATTAACCAGTACATTGATCAAGATTTAATGAAACTGATTGTATGCTGCTCCAATGCTACGGCACTAAATAGGAGTGTGTACCCTCTCGACACATCAGTTGACGAGATGTAACATTTCTTTGGTGCCTGTGATGTTGATGTTGTGTGTCCCGTATCCACAAATCAGGATGTACTGGCCCAGTGCGTTAAGATTCCCAGCCATCACCGAAAGATGAACACATGACAGATTTTTCAAACTGAGGCAATCAATTAATGTGAAGACCTGAGGGAATGTGACAAATTTTGGAAGGTTAGACCTTTTCTGGACCGCATTTTGAAAGGCTGCAGGTCTCAGGCAAGGACCCTAACCCTATCTCAGTCCGCAGAAGGGCTAATGCACATCTTCCAGCCGCGGTCAACCTGGAGAATGGAGATGCGGGGCGACAGGCTGTTCTGGGAAAACTCGAGTCCGGTGTGTAACATCAATCAATATTTATTTAAATAGCGCCTTCCAACAACCACAGATTGAACCAAGGTGCTTAACAACATTAATAATAAATAAACATTTTTACAAATAGGTTTAAAAACGCATTTACACAATAAAAACTAAAAAATAAAGGCCGGTCAGTGATGGAACGTAACAATGGGCAACGAGTTCCAGAGTTTAGGACCGACCACTGCAAAAGAACGATCGCCCCACTGTTTGAACCGGGACCGGGGCACCTTCAGCAGATGTTGTCCAGCAGAACGTAGAGCTCTGCTGGTTTGGTGAAGGGTCAGAATCTCACACAAATAAGAAGGTGCAAGGCTTGTGAGTGCATTTGAAAAAAAACATTAAGATTTTAAAATTAATTCTAAACTGAACAGGGAACCAGTGCAGGGAGTACAGGACAGGTGTTATGTGTTCATGTTTACGACTGTTAGTTAGCAGTCGGGCAGCAGCGTTTTGCACGAGCTGCAAACGGTGAAGTCCAGTTTGGTTAACTCCCACATAGAGTGCACTGCAGTAGTCTATGCGGGAGCTAATAAAAGCATGGATGGCTTTCTCCAGGTCAGCGCTGAGTCGTCCACGGTGTCAAATGCTGCAGTAAGATCCAGCATTATGAGCAGCACTGGCTTTTTCTCATCGAGGGACAAGAGAATGTCGTTTTGTACCTTGAGAAGAGCAGACTCAGTGCTGTGTCGTGTCCTAAAGCCAGACTGAAACTTTTCAAAGATGTGATTGTTCTCCATCTTTTCCAAAACCTTAGATAGAAAAGGTAAATGGGACACAGGTCTAAAATTTGACAAAACGGTTGGATCAAGGTTGGGGTTTTTTTAGCAGAGACCTGACCACTGTGTGCTTGAATACAGTTGGTACAGAACCTAAACTTACGCAGCTGTTTATAAATGAGAGGAGGCATGGGCCCATTGTGTTAAAAACCCGTTTAAGCATTTTAGATGGGATAATGTCCAGAGGACAGTTGGTCGGTCTCAGCCCCTGGACCACCTCAGAGAGGAGAGGGAGTGACACTGGCTCAAACACATTAAACACAGTGAGGACAGGAGAAGAGCACAAGTCAAAAGTGTTAGACATGTTCTTAATGTTCTGTTTAACAGAGGCTACTTTATCAACAAAATAATGGAGAAAATCATTACAAGTTGACTTTGAGGCCTGGTGTAGAGCATTACTAGATGGATTTATAACAGACTGAATTGTATTGAATAGTGCTCTAGGACGATTAGAGCTGGTGGAAATAACATCAGACAGATACTGACATTTAGCTGCTTTGACTGCATTTTGATATTCAGTAAGACTGTCTCTCAATATACCCAATGAAACATGTAACTTGTCCTTTTTCCACTTGCGCTCGGCTTGCCTGCACGTCCGCCTAAGGGCACAAGTGGTGTCATTAAGCCAAGGCTCTAGTTGAGTCCTGACAGTTCTGCACCTGAAAGGAGCAATGATGTTGACAATCTCTGAGCAGGTGGAGTTGAAGGAGGAGATGAAGACTTCTGTGCAGAGTGGAAAGTCCACTTTGTCCTGAGAGTAAAGAGTGGTGTTGATAAAGGCAGCAGCAAATTCTCCAGCTGTGGTGGAAGTGATGATGCGGCGGCGACCGGTTGGAGTAAGGGATTTTGCTGCAGGGACTGGGCCTTTGAATTCAAACATAACAAGAAGGTGGTCTGAAATGCAAATGTCACTTATTTCTGAGATTAATACAGTGAGTCCATGAGAAATGATCAGGTCCAATGTGTGACCGTGCTGGTGTGTGGGAGCGTTTACTGAAAGTCATTGGCCAGCTGACTTGATGGGCAGCAAACGTAAATATTAAAATCACCACAAATTAATAAACTGTCGTATTGTGTTCGTAATTCCCCAAGTAACTCAGAGAACTCCCAAATAAAATCTTTATTATATTTTGGAGATTGGTAGACAACAGCACACAGTAGAGGACATGCAAATGGAGCCAAGAATAGTAATAACATGCAAGGTGTTCCTGTGCCTGCAAGCTGCATGCAACTGTTACACAGTCTTTTACAGTGGTTAAATGTAATAAACGGTTCCCACAGACAAAAAAGGACATTACTAGTTTGGAGTAGTAGAGCGAATTGTCAAGGTAGCCTTTGTTAGCATATTTCTTCATTTTAGTTTTTCCATATCCATGTTCAAAAGTTGAAATGGTTATATTTGCAACAGTGTGTTCAGGCTGAAATAAATACATTTGCATTTTGTTATAAAATGGTATCTTCATTGTGTTTGGAGGAGTACAGACCGAGTGGACATCATTTTTTTTTTCAAAAAGTGCCTAATGTTCAAAGATAATATCTGGTTATTATGTTTATTGGTTCCTCCTAACCCTAAATGGCTAGAGGAAATCTAAAATACATGCCAAAATAAATAATTTAAACTACACAGTACTTGTGCATTATGAATACTATAATCTATCAATTCATGACATCACACCAGACTGATAAACACACTGAACATGTGCTTTCTATTGTGTGTGATGTCTTTGTTGATGTCATAATTTTTCATTATTTTTATTACTTTAAATTCTGTCTTATTGTAAAAAATGCATTGTTTTGTTGCAGTGTTTTTTGCCGGAGGAAGAGGAAGCGGCTGCCCAGGAGAGGAAGCGGCTGCCCAGGGGTCAGGACAAGTCTGAGGGCTACTGGAAGCAGGTAACCACCAGAGGTTTTTCTAGAGATCATGGAAAAGCTTATGGTGTTGTGTTAGTTTCTGCAGAACACATATAAAATTAGCCAAGCATTAGTTGAAGATGAATAAATCAAGCTCAACAGACCTGGTTATAAATATAGAGCGTAATTGGTCGGCCCTGCCACTCCACAGGTCCTTGGCTCTCAGCTGCCTGACCAGCCTCCACAGCCCACCCTTTACCTTCCTCCTGCCACTATTTGTCTGCCCAAAGTTACTCCAAATGTGCAGCTCCCATCTGTCCAGCAACTCTGCAGAGCTCCCAGAGTTCCTGGGCTTGACCCGCTGCCCCCAGCCCTCCTCCGCTGCTCAGAGCGTGTGACCCCGCCCCGAGCCGTCCACTATAGGACAGAGCTCTGGTGCTGACAGTGATCCTTTGATGATCCACGGTTAGACTGTGGAGCAGTATCAGAGCATCTACCACTCAGTAGTGGATGACATGCTCAAGTAGGTTTTTAACAAAAGGATATATGTCCTTGTTTGTATCTTTTTATTATTTGGCAAAGAGACTTTTTATCAAACATCAGGGAAAATCCAAATGACTTATAACAAATGAACAGTGAGTCTGCTTTTTTATTGTTTTTATTTTTTGTTTGCATTTCAAAGGCACAAAAATGGCCACCCATGTCCTTACTCTCTTGGGCTCTCCAGCGTCCACGCCTCACTGTTGTGGAGACAGCCTCTGGTCTCCTGAAAATAGAGGAGTCCACTGCACACGAGGCTTGTCCTCCTCACATCGAGGTGGACATTTCTGGAAAGCCGGCCCCTTGAAACGCTCTAGTGTACACCCACTAAAATGACATTAAAAATGACATTTTAACAAGAAATCATCAAACAGATTGTCCTGTTTCTTCTGGTCCTAATATAAAACTCCTGCCTCCAGGTCAATGGCCTCTGCCACAGCTCCACTGAAATCCACCACTGCATCCCCAGTGTTACCTCCATCCAGGGACTCCTGAACGTCTGAACAAATAATTACAGATTTACTATGCTAATCTGTTGAAAACACTTTTCTATTACTGTGCCTTTGGTTTACTGACCTGTCATAGGCCTTCTCGAGCGGAGCTCTCCAAAATTCATTGTTTTTTTTTGAGTGACAGTAGATGAGCTCTCCATTAATAGTAGGCAGTCGGTCGTCCACCACCACATCAACCCACTTTCTGAAAATAGTTTTGTGGATGTTTGGGCTCCCATTCCTGCTCCTTTCAGTCTAGGATCAACTAAAAATGGACAAACATAATCAATCAGACAGAAACTGCTGATCAAGGCATATATACAGACAACAGATATACAACTGTCAGATCATTACATCAACATAACTGCAAGCTGATGTTTAAACTCATTTCTTGGGTCATTTCTTGAATATAAAAGAAATATTTTAGTCTTTAAATTTTAAGATTTTAAATTTGCTCACTGCTACAAGCACAACATTTACTTTGGAGAAATTACTAATTGTGGTCTTGCATTGCAGCGCTGCGTATACAGTAAAGTGTCTTGTTGCTGTGTGGACAATAGCTCCCCGCTTTGTGCTTCAGTGTCGTCCAATTCAGAGCTTCTCAGGCCCCTGCAAAACCTGAGAAGTCTTTTACAGTCATTTTTAAGACACATAATGCAGGCTGTGTTGATTAGAAAAGAAAAATGTTAAAAGGCTTCACATAGAGGCTTAAGTAAAGTGTTCATAGATCATGTGAGCAAGTTCAAACTATATAGAAACATCCTAAACAAGTACCCTTCATATAAATTAATACAATTACTAATACTACATAAAATTTTAAAAATCTTCATAGATTTTCACCTCTTCTCCCCATTATCTGAGAACTATGCCGAGCCATGCAAAACATGACATCCCTGCCTCAGATGATTGACAGTGAAATATCATGCATAAACCTGCCCCAGAGCCACAACTATTAATATGACATATCTTCCCTTTTGTACAAAGATTGCTCTTAAACATACTTTGGCCTTTAAGACATTTATTTGTTTATTCACATTTTTGTGAGGATTAATCCCTTGAGATGAATCATGTCATTTTCGAGGGGGGCCCCCTTACTCACATTCATTCACTAGGCCCGGGTTTTGAACTCTCGACCTTCTTGCTGTGAGGCAGGAGTGCTAACCACTCTGCCACATGCACCCCAATTATGGTGGATGAATGTGAGAGTGAATGGTTGTCTGTCACTGTCTAAATGTCAGCCCTGCGGCTAACTGGCCATTGTCAGTTTTCAACAGTGGTATCCATCTTCTACTGCTTATCCGGGGCCGGGTTGCGGGTCAGCAGTCTAAGCAGAGACGCCCAGACTTCCCTCTCTCCAGAGAGAAGGAAGTCACTTCCTACAGCTCTTCCGGGGGGATACCGAGGCGTTCCCAGGCCAGCCGAGTCTCTACAGCGTGTCCTAGGTCTTCCCCGGGGTGTCCTCCCGGTGGGACATGCCCGGAATACCTCCCAAGGGATGCTGCACCAATCCGCCTGTCAACCTCACGCTCACTTAAACTTCTCCAAATGTAGCTTTACTATCAAGCTCCTCTGTTATGGAACCAGCTCCCCGTCCAGGTCCAGGAGGCAGACACCCTGTCCACCTTTAAGACTAGGCTTAAGACATGACTTTTTTGACAGGGCTTATAGATAGGGTCTATATGAGCTGCACTAGGTCTAGATGTCTGGAGTAAGCCTTATCTGTTGCTCCTTCTCATACTGTAGTTATTTTTTGTAGTATTAGTATAGTAGTTCATTGCCACAACAATTTATTGTTTGTCCCTCTCTGCCCTTCTCCTTCTGGTAGTGCAGGTGTCTCCAGCGTTGGACGTCTCGCAGATGATCTCCTGAGCGCTGACAACCAGTCTCTGTACATTCATCCCAGCTGGTCCTGACATACAGGTTTGGGTCTGCAGAGGTTTTTTACCTGTTGAGAGTTTTTTTCTCCACCAATGTGTGTATTTGTGCTTGCCCAGGAGCTGAGGCCAGCGCTGAGTGTACCTCTGTTACATACAAACACCACAATTAAGAGGAGCGCATGACCAAAGCAGAGAAGAATGAACTTACAGAAGCATCTTCTTATAAGTACATATACATAAATGTAATTATGAATAGTGACAGAAGCTTAACTGTTTTTAAAATTACAATTTTAATAAAATAAAAAAAAAATGAAATGACACTAAGCAAACAGAGTCAAGATTTCAGAAGATACTGCCGTTTAAGAAATGCATATATTCCATCTATAGACAGCCTAATGTAAATGTCCAATTGTTTTCCACTGGCCTTGAACACACCGTCCACACAAATATCAGAACCGTGTCAAAAGGGTGTCCAAACTGATGTGACAGATGTGTGCATATCAAATGTGTCTGCATGCATCCGTTTGTTCAGTATTAAAAATGCTTTGACCCATAAATGAGAAATGGTTTGACTGTTTATTAATACTCTTTGATTATTTTGTGTCTTTAGGTTTTGAGCTCAGAGTTGGCCAATGCTTGGGAAGAGAGCAAGAAGACAGTAAATGACATCCTCCATGCAGGGAACGTGAAGGCAGGACGGGACAAGTCGGGCCTGTTTCCTCCATAACCACAAATCAGATCTGCAGCAAGATGTGGCTGCACAACCACAGCACAATGTACAAATATGGATCTGGGATATTCCATTTGTTTTCATTCCTATGTATGATTACGAACGTCACTGTTTGAAAAGGGACATACTGTATTTTTAAGTATTTCATTCCTCCAACTGGCTCGATGGAGCATTTTATTTCTTCATTTCTAAAATTTTAAATAACCATTAAAATTGCATTGTCATACAAATCCGCTCAATTAATGATTTTAATACTTTTGATGCTCTTCAACCCCTTTAATATTAAAAATTCAAACAATTCTAATTTGTGTTATTGTAATTACATGTTTTCCTGACCTCAGCCATCATCATTTATTGTTATAATTTTGTCACATGTCAGTGCTGTATGTAGTACATTTGGACTTTGTGCTCTAAAAAGCCACAGGGTGGCGCTTTAACACAGTCTACAGGGTTCAGACAGCAGTAGAGAAATGAGACTTGGGTCGTCACTGAGCAGCTCCGTGTAACCATGTCATGTGAAACATTGGAACAGAAACATGGCCTGATTAAGTCCAGCGCAGTGTGGCCTATAACAGAGAAGTTCAGAAACTGTTTCTGAACTTACTCTCCAAGACAAATATAAAATGATGTCTAAAGCCAAACATTTTATATTTTGCTTGGAGGTTTTAGGTGAAGTCTTAGATAACAGCGTATTTATAGTGGCATACGTAGCCTAATCTATAATGTGTATTTATTATTGTAGACATAGATAATAGTCACACACATTATAAAGTAAAGCATAATTTGATGTCGTATATAAAACATTATTTGGCTCCTTCTTAGTTGAATCCCCATTCGACTTGCAGTTGACTATTATAGACCTCAGTCACACGCGTCTTTGGTGGGATTTGCAGCCACCAGCCTCTAAATGTTTCTGATATGACAGAAGTACAGAGAATGAAGATCAGAATTAGTTCACTCATGGTCGGAGCCAATGGTTAACTGCTAGTGCTTGATTTATGTATGTTTTTGAAGCCTATTTTTTAAAAAGTAGGAAGGTCCACAGTGAGCACATAGTTCGCTGTAGGGCAATAATTTTGAAACGGAAAATGGAAATTCAGTTGAAATTCATTATTCTTCACATAAATTAGAAAAAACACAGTTGAATGATTATTTTGTTGCTGTGCTCAACATCGTTTTGTTTTGAGTTAAATCAAAGTCTTGAGACAATTTAATTCCTTCACATAAAAGTTTCACCAAGTTATTTATTTTCTAAAATAGAGGCCTGTGTAACGCTGCGACGCATGCGCCGTAGACTACGTGATGACGTCACAGAATCAAACAATTCGAAAATCATCTGACGTCACGGACCATTGTAGAATTTCACTTGAGTAACTCTGCAGCACACTGTTTAGAAGACAATTGAAGAATAGATCATTTTAACAATTACACGACAAGAAGAAGACACATGGAGACCCCTCTCAGACTTTTTGAGAACACCCTCACCCAGCAGGACGAAATGGATAAATATCAATGTGAGGAGGACAACACCACCTGGTCAGAGATAGACCTGAAGAATCTGATTTCTCTCAGGTTTTGCCTCACAACAACACAACAGAAAGTGAGCTGGCACCTGGACAGGCACCAGAAGACCACGGAGATGAAAGTCATCAGACTTTTCCGCAAGTACTCGGCAAGTACGCTGGGATTGCACACTGCAAATTTCAGAAACAACTGCGCTATTTTCAACAGAGTAAAAAATCTCTGAGGAAGGAAATTCTGCGCCTCACTGAAGAAAAGGATGAACTTTGGTCACAAAACAAGTGGTTCCATGTGGATCATTTGGATCAGAATATGACTCTTTCGGAGCAGAAGAGGACCATAAAGAACTTGGAGGAAAATCTAAGGATCCACAAAGAGGCCTCTGACGCCGAGATTACTCAGCTTAAAGACAACATGGCAGAAACTCAGCTGTGGAATTCACAGCTGAGGATGTTAGTGTTCGATCTACAGGCTACACAAGAACACTGCAAGCTCCATCACATCAACAGCAGTGAACTTCAGGAGGCACAAAAGAGTCTGGAGGAGCACAAGATCACCATTCTGAATTTGGAGGAACAGCTAAAAATCCAACTGGAGAAAAATAAGGCCTGTGAAGCTGAGATTACTTACCTCACATCTTCCAACAACGATCTTAAAGAAACTCAGATCTTTCTAGAAAACGAGATGGCCTGTTTCAAAAAAGACATGGAGGAACAGCTAAAACCCAACTGGAAAAAATAAGGCCTGTGAAGCTGAGATTACTGACCTCACATCTTCCAACAACGATCTTAAAGAAACTCAGATCTTTCTAGAAGACGAGATGGCCTGTTTCAAAAAAGACATGGAGGAACAGCTAAACACCCTACTGGAGAAAAATAAGGCCTGTGAAGCTGAGATTACTGACCTCACATCTTCCAACAACGATCTTAAAGAAACTCAGATCTTTCTAGAAGACGAGATGGCCTGTTTCAAAAAGACATGGAGGAACAGCTAAAACCCAACTGGAAAAAATAAGGCCTGTGAAGCTGAGATTACTGACCTCACATCTTCCAACAACGATCTTAAAGAAACTCAGATCTTTCTAGAAGACGATGGCCTGTTTCAAAAAGACATGGAGGAACAGCTAAAACCCAACTGGAGAAAAATAAGGCCTGTGAAGCTGAGATTACTGACCTCACATCTTCCAACAACGATCTTAAAGAAACTCAGATCTTTCTAGAAGACGAGATGGCCTGTTTCAAAAAAGACATGGAGGAACAGCTAAAAACCCAACTGGAAAAAAATAAGGCCTGTGAAGCTGAGATTACTGACCTCACATCTTCCAACAACGATCTTAAAGAAACTCAGATCTTTCTAGAAGACGAGATGGCCTGTTTCAAAAAAGACATGGAGGAACAGCTAAACACCCTACTGGAGAAAAATAAGGCCTGTGAAGCTGAGATTACTGACCTCACATCTTCCAACAACGATCTTAAAGAAACTCAGATCTTTCTAGAAGACGAGATGGCCTGTTTCAAAAAAGACATGGAGGAACAGCTAAAAACCCAACTGGAAAAAAATAAGGCCTGTGAAGCTGAGATTACTGACCTCACATCTTCCAACAACGATCTTAAAGAAACTCAGATCTTTCTAGAAGACGAGATGGCCTGTTTCAAAAAGGACATGGAGGAACAGCCAAAAATCCTACTGGAGAAAAATAAGGCCTGTGAAGCTGAGATAACTGACTTCACATCTTCCAACAACGATCTTAAAGAAACTCAGGTCTTTCTAGAAGATGAGATGGCCTGTTTCAAAGAAGACATGAAGGAACAGCCAAAAACCCAACTGGAAGAAAATGAGGCCTGTGACACAGATATAGATTGGCTTGAGATACAGAATGGTGTTAAAGAATTCGCAGTCTTTCTAGAAGGTCAGATGGCCAATCTGAAAAATGACCTGGGGGAGAAGGACAATGAGGTCTGGGTTGCAGATATTTTTTGGAAGGAATCTATGTACAACGATTTTGAAGACACTAAAAATGTTTTTGAAAACTTGGTGTCCAGTATAGAAGAAGACATGGAGGAAGAGCAGAAAAACAAACTGGAAAAAAATGATTCCTGTGAAGCTCATCTCAAATCTTCAAACAATAATCTTCAAGAAAGTGAAGAAGATGAGATCGCCCGTCTGAAAGAATACATGGAGCAGGTGGTGGCAAAGCTCATAGCCCAAAAAGAACTGATTGAGGCCAATGAAGCTGAAGTGACTCAGCTTAGAGCCAAGAACAAACATCTTGAAGAGACGGAAGCTTATGTGAAAAACCAACTGGCAGAAACCCAAGCTGTGAATTTACGTCTGAGGGCTTCATTATCAGAGCTCAAGTCTAAAGAATCAAAAATCCCAATTCTGAAGAATAAGGCCAACGCTGCTGAGCAGAACCAACATCGTGAAAAAAAGCTGCCAGCTTGGATGGAGAAGGTCAACGTGACAGTGCCACAGCATGTATTGTCTGCATACTACAAATGCAAATAATGCACTTCTCCAGCAAATACGAGCAAGAATACAACAACAACACTGAACTCTTAAAGCTTCTTCTTGTTAGAACGCTTTAAGAGTCTATGGCTTTAAGAGTCTTAATACTCTATGGGCTAATATTTGTACCACCGGGAAAATGAAACTAAATTTGTTTTTTATTTTTTATTTGAATGGCTCAAACTGGATCTGTTGTTTGTTTTGAATTACGCTCTTTAAAATCAGTTTTTAAGAAGCATTAATTTACGGAAGCGTAGTACTGTCAATGTTGTTTTTCTTACTTTTTTTTTTTTTTTTGATAGTTTTTCTGACTTTTTTTTTTTTTGGTGATTGTTTTTCTGACTTTTTTTAATTGTTTTCTGACTTTTTTTTTGATAGTTTTTCTGACTTTTTGGGAATTGTTTTCTGACTTTTTTTGGGGGTGTTGTTTTTCTGACTTTTTTTTTTTTTGCCAGTATCACGTTATTTCGTAATAATTATCACGTAATTTCGTGATACTATCACGTTATTTCGTGATAGTTTTATTTTTTTCCAATGCTCTATCGGAAGCAAGTACCACGTAGTACGTTGCTTCCTACGGAAGCGTAGTACTGTCAATGTTGTTTTTCTGACTTTTTTTTCGCTTCCGTAGCTTCCGATAAAGCATTCAAAAAAGAAAAGTTATCACGAAACAACGTGATAGTATCACGAAATAACGTGAGTCAGAAAAACAATTCCCCCCCCAAAAAAAGTCAGAAAAACAATTCCCCCCCCAAAAAAAGTCAGAAAAACTATTTTTTTAAAAAGTCAGAAAAACTATCAAAAAAAAAAAAAGTCAGAAAAACAATTCGCAAAAAAAAAGTCAGAAAAACAATTCGCAAAAAAAAGTCAGAAAAACTATATATATATAAAAAAGAAAAAGTCAGAAAAACAATCACCAAAAAAAAAAAAGTCAGAAAAACTATCAAAAAAAAAAAAAAGTCAGAAAAACAACATTGACAGTACTACGCTTCCGTATTAATTCAACGTGAACAATTCAGATTCAGTGAGAGCATTTCAAATTCAAATACAACACATTCAGTTTCAGTTTCTAGTGGCACATTTATATTAGTCAAGCACCGCAAAACACCAATTTAAATAAACAAAAATAAACCAAAAAAATAAAAATGCTTTAAAGTGATATGATTTTATTAAATATTTTAAGGTCCATCTTAATCTATGAATACAAGGAGGTATTTCTTAAAGGTCAGGCTGTAGAAACACAGTCCCAGTCAGATGTTTATTCAAAACACAGAGAACAATTGTCTGATAAATGTTTGGAAACATCTGCAATAGGTTTTATGGTTGAGTTTAACGGTGACAGGTTGAATTAGTTTGTACATTAGCTTCTCTCTGGTATTTTTAGCAGAATGTCAGACTAACTGTCAGAGGACAGTGGGTTTTGTCTCCTGTGACTTGATGAGGGGATACAGTGGCTCTAGAGGTAGATGTAGATGGAAGTCCAGGGGCAGACTGACACTGGTGCAGAGCGACAGAAGGAAGTAACTGCTAACATGACATATTTTGGACCAAAGAACCACAAATAATAATTTGTTACTAGCACTTACTAGGCTTTGTCCTCCTGCTCCTGAAGAGTGCGGACGCTCCTCTGCTTGCTCATGCCAGCTTTAGTTTTCTTTTTAGTTATCTCCACCTTTTGCCAATGACTTTGATTATTTCTTTTTACATTACTTTTTACTTTCTTTTAACTGGATTATTATTCATTCATTCATTTTCTACCGCTTTGTCCCGTTAGGGGTCGCAGTTGACTGTAGCCTATCCTAGTGACAGACAACCATTCACTCTCACATTCATTCACTAGGGACACTTTAGAGTTGCCAATTAACCTATACATGCATGTCTTTGGACGGTGGGAGGAAGCCGGAGTACCCGGAGAGAACCCACGGTAACACGTGGAGGGAACGTGTTTGAGTCGGCCGGGTTTTGAACTCACAACCTTCTTGTTATGAGGCATTATGTTTTTACTTAGTTTTACTTTTGAAACAACACGTTGGACCTGCTGAGCGACTGCAGCCTTGGTATCTATTTTTATTCCCAAAACTGAGCAAAGCAATGGGAATTAAACAAAATGATGCCACCTGGCATAAACCTGGTGCCCAACCAAAGCAGCACTGGATTAGAAAAAAGAAAAAAATAATGCTGGCATCACAAGAGCATATGTAGCATCACCAGACATCCAGCTAAAAAACAGATTCCAACCACTGACTGAGCTAAAGGTGAATGAACCAAAAAACTGCAGTAACATAGAGTAAATAATATCTATTCTATGGAAAAGATCTATGCCAGAGAATCTATGCCAAAAGTGAAGGACAGAAGTATTCTGCTGCTTGGAGACGGTGCTATCAGAGACATAAACAACAGTAAATTTGTTACATGCAGCTATCCAACAGCACTCCTCCCCCAAGTCATGTCCAAACACAGAGGGATTAAACAGCTGACGGTACACGTGGGCACAGTTGACACCAGGAAGGGGGAATCAGAAGTTTTAAAAAATGATATTTCCAGGCTTTTAGATAAACTTTAAAACCTGGAAGTGCAATCCTTTATCAGTGGACCACTCCCAAACATCGACAGGCGGATTAGTAAATTCAGTCGGCTGCTTGCATTAAATACATGTCTGTCCAAGGCCTGTGAGACAAGAGGAGTGCACTTCATTGATAACTTCAACTTGTTTTGGCAACGTGACGACCTGTTCAAAGGAATACATACATACCCATACATAAACAGGCGAAGGGTCAGGAGGCTAACGCATAATCTCTTGCACTCCCGGAGACACCTAAATTGTTCTGGGCGCCCTCTTTAACAAAGAAAGGGTCCTCTAAGAAGCTATCAGCCACTGAATGAAAAAAGCACTCACCAGCCAAAGATCCTCCTCTGACTGTACCACCATCAACACCTCCACCACTGCCATGAACCCCCCCAATAGGACCCTGGACCCCCCCAGTAACATCAACACCTTCTGCAGACCTCACCATCTCTGTCCCATCCCTGGATTCACCAATGGGATTTCCAGATCACCTGGAAAGTTTGGTAAAATCTGGAATTAAAATGATACCGCTTACACCTAACTTGGCCAGATCATGAGTACTGTCATCATCCCTAAAAACATTACCCCCAATACCACCCAGGAGTACCACTTCTCCACCTCGCCCAGTCCAATGCACCCCTGTCAGACCCCCTCCACCTCTTCCCAGGCTCTAAAAGTCTTGACTAGCATCAAGGCTACTATCAGTGATTAGGACACTGAGGGCCTCTGCTGTTCCAGGCCTTTTCGTCATAATAAACCACTTATCAACCTGAGGCCCTGGGGGAGAACACTCCCCCCCTAGCTCCATAGCTCCAGTCAGAAGTCGATAGGAGAAGAGAATAACAGTTAGATTAGAATCAGACAAATCTGATTCAAATCCTCTGCAAACAGTTAAAGTCAGGTCCTGCTTAAATGGACTTGAAACCTGCAGTGTTCAATGTCAGGTCTTTGGGAAACAAATCTATTTTAATTAATGATTTTATAACTTCAAATAAGCTTGATTTGATGTTTTAAACAGAAACATGGTTAGACAGCAAGACTGGAAATGCGGTCCTTATTGAATCCACCCCATCGAATTTCACATTTTTATCCAAAATGCAGGAAAACAAAAAGGGTGGTGGTGTATGTGCCTTTCTTAGGGATAATATTCTTATCCAGAAGCTATCACTTGGAGAGTTTTCATCATTTGAGTATGTGTCATTCAAAATGGAGTTGAGGTTTTCTCCATCCATTTTATATGTAGTCCTTTATAAACCTGAAATGTTTTTGGTTATCTGCACAGAATTTGAACAAATAGTCATATCTGGTGATTTTAATGTGCATGTGGATAATGTTTGTGACAGAAATGCCAAAGAACTTTCTACTATTGTTGATACTTTTGGTCTTTGTCAGCATGTTAATGAGCCGACCCATAACAGAGGTCACACTCTGGACATTACTAAAGGTGTTCATATTTCAGATGTCACTGTGATTGATGTTGCTCTATCTGATCATTCTTGTGTCTTTTTCCTTCTGTCCATAATTCCAAAAGTTGCTGCTGGACCAACAGTTGTTCAGAAGAGACACATTAATGGTAACACCAGGACACAGTTTATGGAGGCAATCAGGTTTAAAAATGCCTCATCAGGTCAAGTTGATAATTGGTTGAATTGTTATACTTCAGGTGTTTTGAATGTTATGGACACCATTGATCCTGTTAAGGTTAAAGTGATCAGGAAGAGGCAGAAGGCTTTGTGGAGACACATTAAGAGACACATTAATGGTAACTCTGTCAGGGCACAGAAAAGGGAATGCAGAAAAGCTGAAAGAAAATGGCGTAAATTGAAACTCTTAATACATTATTAAGTACAAAAGGAAAATTGGCATGTTTTCAATCAAACTTTGCAAAAAGCAAGAGAAATATTCTTCTCAGAGATCATCAACAACAGCAGTAACAACTCGCGTGTCCTGTTTACTACAGTGAACAGATTACAAACCCTCCAGCTCCATATACTTCAGAATTAGTTTCCACCACTAAATGCAATGAGTTTGCAGTGTTTTTCAAAGACATGGTTTAAGGCATTAAACATGCGATACAGTCCAAAGGGCATACAACAACACTGCAGCTACCTGGGAGACACTTCTTTGTTGTTCTGTGTTAGGTTAACACATTTACACCCATTAATGACAGAACAATTGAAAAAACTGTCTCCAGCCTGAGTTCATCCACCTGCTGCCTCGATGTTTTACCCACTAGATTTCTAAAATCAGCACTAAGCAGTTTGTTACCACAACTCACTGATATAATCCATAATTCCTTACAGTCTGGGACATTTCCAAGGGCCTTAAAACTGCTGTCATTAAGCCTCTCCTAAAGAAGAGCAGTCTTGATACTACAGTGCTCAACAACTATCGGCCCATATCAAACCTGCCATTTTTAGGAAAAGTCATCAAAAATGTATATCAACAACTTAATGACTTTTTATTACTTAACAACTGAGCCACATTCCATTTTTGGACTTAAAAAGAAAGAAAAAAAACACGCAGAGTTTCACTCAACGATTTCTCAAACGCAAAGACCTCTTTTATCCAGGTCTTTTCTAATAACGACCTGCCACGTGCAACTGAACAACGTTCAGCATGGAGCATGTGAGCATCTTTTAACCACATCCTTTCATTGAGAGTCCAGAAAACGCCATATTTGGTTAAATTGTACAATTTTTAAGTCAAATGAAGAAAGTAGGACCATTTCTGGCAGAAAAAAAGAGAAACAGATAACCCCGCTAGAAATTAGAGTAATATATTATTATACTATATACTCTCCTACGACCTGGCGTCCACATACGTGG
Source organism: Perccottus glenii (assembly GCA_024416835.2). Lineage (NCBI taxonomy): Eukaryota > Metazoa > Chordata > Actinopteri > Gobiiformes > Odontobutidae > Perccottus > Perccottus glenii. The sequence goes on along the minus strand of CM044561.2, from coordinate 14,281,927 downwards.
ACATGACTTTTTGGTTATCTGCCTCATAATAATACTTAATTCTGTGTAACTGGAACCTGTTGTATACAAACGTGGCCACCTACACTGCCATCTGGTGGTGTCAGAAGAGAAAAACACTTTACAGGGAGATTTCAAGATGGCGGCAAATACATTCGAAAACTCAGGCAGCCACACCCTTACAAAACTTTGACAAGGTAAAAAAATCGAATTCAATTTCATTGTTGATTCTTGTTAAGTTATGAATAGTAGTGTTGTATGTTTAATATGGCATGCACATTTGACAAAGGTTTGGAACAGTATAGATCTACCATGTGTTTAAACTTCAGAGGGACTTAGCTTCACTGAAAATGTAAAAATGCTAGCAAAACATTTGAGTGTGAAAACATAGTTTGGGAATATTTTATTAGAAAACATTAGTTTTAAATAGTTTACAACAGTATAAATTGTCATTCCATGTGTGAGAAATAACGTAACACTGATTTTTATTTAAAAAAATTTATGATATTATTTTTCAGCGTGTATGTCTCTGTCAAAAGCTTTTGAATTTGTACTTAGTATTGCTGGTGACAACTCAGACATAGAGGAGTTGTCTGACACTGATGACCCCGTGGAGGATGCAGATTACCATCCTCTACAACAGGAGCCTAGCAGCAGTGAGGAGGAGAGTAGCAAGAATGAGGACCCCATTCCAAAGCCCACTGAGGCCAGCCAAAGACATAAACATCTCCGTGCTGGAAATGATGGTAAGCCAGTGGTTGTGTATTGTTTAGTTTATTCCCCATCGACATGACAGTAATATTGGAACTATAACACACTTGTGCCAAACAACAAGATGCACTGTGTTGTGTCATTGTTGCAAGGTGCTAATTTACGATACCTGTATACAGGTTGTTATTCAGATCATAGAATGGCCCTTTTGTGCACTCAGTGGGTTGAGTCTGATGGATCATACAATGACCTTAAAGAACCAACACCAGGACCAATATTTTGATTCTGAGTCTGTAGGACGTGGAGTGCGCTGGAGGGCTGCTCAATTGACCCCAAACTTAGCCCAGTTTGAGCCTGAGGAGGAAACTGAGCAGGACAGAGAACTGGCTGGACCACACTGAAACATATTAACCAGTACATTGATCAAGATTTAATGAAACTGATTGTATGCTGCTCCAATGCTACGGCACTAAATAGGAGTGTGTACCCTCTCGACACATCAGTTGACGAGATGTAACATTTCTTTGGTGCCTGTGATGTTGATGTTGTGTGTCCCGTATCCACAAATCAGGATGTACTGGCCCAGCGCGTTAAGATTCCCAGCCATCACCGAAAGATGAACACATGACAGATTTTTCAAACTGAGGCAATCAATTAATGTGGTCATTGATAATGACATTCGAGAAGACCTGAGGGAATGTGACAAATTTTGGAAGGTTAGACCTTTTCTGGACCGCATTTTGAAAGGCTGCAGGTCTCAGGCAAGGACCCTAACCCTATCTCAGTCCGCAGAAGGGCTAATGCACATCTTCCAGCCGCGGTCAACCTGGAGAATGGAGATGCGGGGCGACAGGCTGTTCTGGGAAAACTCGAGTCCGAGTTTAAAAAAATTAATTCTAAACTGAACGGAACCAGTGCAGGGAGTACAGGACAGGAGTTATGTGTTCATGTTTACGACTGTTAGTTAGCAGTCGGGCAGCAGCGTTTTGCACGAGCTGCAAATGGTGAAGTCCAGTTTGGTTAACTCCCACATAGAGTGCATTGCAGTAGTCTATGCGGGAGCTAATAAAAGCATGGATGGCTTTCTCCAGGTCAGCGCTGAGTCGTCCACGGTGTCAAATGCTGCAGTAAGATCCAGCATTATGAGCAGCACTGGCTTTTTCTCATCAAGGGACAAGAGAATATCGTTTTGTACCTTGAGAAGAGCGGACTCAGTGCTGTGTCGTGTCCTAAAGCCAGACTGAAACTTTTCAAAGATGTGATTGTTCTCCATCTTTTCCAAAACCCTGGATAGAAAAGGTAAATGGGACACAGGTCTAAAATTTGACAAAACGGTTGGATCAATGTTGGGTTTTTTTTAGCAGAGACCTGACCACTGCGTGCTTGAATACAGTTGGTACAGAACCTAAACTTACGCAGCTGTTTATAAATGAGAGGAGGCATGGGCCCATTGTGTTAAAACCTGTTTAAGCATTTTAGATGGGATAATGTCCAGAGGACAGTTGGTCGGTCTCAGCCCCTGGACCACCTCAGAGAGGAGAGGGAGTGACACTGGCTCAAACACATTAAACACAGTGAGGACAGGAGAAGGGCACAAGTCAAAAGTGTTAGACATGTTCTTAATGTTCTGTTTAACAGAGGCTACTTTATCAACAAAATAATGGAGAAAATCATTACAAGTTGACTTTGAGGCCTGGTGTAGAGCATTACTAGATGGATTTATAACAGACTGAATTGTATTGAATAGCGCTCTAGGACGATTAGAGCTGGTGGAAATAACATCAGACAGATACTGACATTTAGCTGCTTTGACTGCATTTTGATATTCAGTAAGACTGTCTCTCAAAATACCCAATGAAACATGTAACTTGTCCTTTTTCCACTTGCGCTCGGCCTGCCTGCACGTCCGCCTAAGGGCACGGGTGGTGTCATTAAGCCAAGGCTCTAGTTGAGTCCTGACAGTTCTGCACCTGAAAGGAGCAATGATGTTGACAATCTCTGAACAGGTGGAGTTGAAGGAGGAGATGAAGACTTCTGTGCAGAGTGGAAAGTCCACTTTGTCCTGAGAGTAAAGAGTGGTGTTGATAAAGGCAGCAGCAAATTCTCCAGCTGTGGTGGAAGTGATGATGCGGCGGCGACCGGCTGGAGTAAGGGATTTTGCTGCAGGGACTGGGCCTTTGAATTCAAACATAACAAGAAGGTGGTCTGAAATGCAAATGTCACTTATTTCCGAGATTAATACAGTGAGTCCATGAGAAATGATCAGGTCCAATGTGTGACCGTGCTGGTGTGGGAGCGCGTTTACTGAAAGTCATTGGCCAGCTGACTTGATGGGCAGCAAACGTAAATATTAAAATCACCACAAATTAATAAACTGTCGTATTGTGTTCGTAATTCCCCAAGTAACTCAGAGAACTCCCAAATAAAATCTTTATTATATTTTGGAGATTGGTAGACAACAGCACACAGTAGAGGACATGCAAATGGAGCCAAGAATAGTAATAACATGCAAGGTGTTCCTGTGCCTGCAAGCTGCATGCAACTGTTACACAGTCTTTTACAGTGGTTAAATGTAATAAACGGTTCCCACAGACAAAAAAGGACATTACTAGTTTGGAGTAGTAGAGCGAATTGTCAAGGTAGCCTTTGTTAGCATATTTCTTCATTTTAGTTTTTCCATATCCATGTTCAAAAGTTGAAATGGTTATATTTGCAACAGTGTGTTCAGGCTGAAATAAATACATTTGCATTTTGTTATACAATGGTATCTTCATTGTGTTTGGAGGAGTACAGACCCAGTGTCATACGTGGACAATGTTCAAAGATAATATCTGGTTATTATGTTTATTGGTTCCTCCTAACCCTAAATGGCTAGAGGAAATCTAAAATACATGCCAAAATAAAGTTCGGGTCTAGGGAGGATACTGTTATCTAATAATTTAAACTACACAGTACTTGTGCATTATGAATACTATAATCTATCAATTCATGACATCACACCAGACTGATAAACACACTGAACATGTGCTTTCTATTGTGTGTGATGTCTTTGTTGATGTCATAATTTTTCATTATTTTTATTACTTTAAATTCTGTCTTATTGTAAAAAATGCATTGTTTTGTTGCAGTGTTTTTTGCCGGAGGAAGAGGAAGCGGCTGCCCAGGGGTCAGGACAAGTCTGAGGGCTACTGGAAGCAGGTAACCACCAGAGGTTTTTCTAGAGATCATGGAAAAGCTCATGGTGTTGTGTTATAAAATTAGCCAATAGTTGAAGATGAATAAATCAAGCTCAACAGACCTGGTTATAAATATAGAGCGTAATTGGCGTACCTCAAAGTATCCGAGTCGGTCCTGCCACTCCACAGGTCCTTGGCTCTCAGCTGCCTGACCAGCCTCCACAGCCCACCCTTGACCTTCCTCCTGCCACTATTCGTCTGCCCAAAGTTACTCCAAATGTGCAGCTCCCATCTGTCCAGCAGCTATGCAGCGCTCCCAGAGTTCCTGGGCTTGACCCGCTGCCCCCAGCCCTCCTCCGCTGCTCAGAGCGTGTGACCCCGCCCCGAGCCGTCCACTATAGGACAGAGCTCTGGTGCTGACAGTGATCCTGTGATGATCCACGGTTAGACTGTGGAGCAGTATCAGAGCATCTACCACTCAGTAGTGGATGACATGCTCAAGTAGGTTTTTAACAAAAGGATATATGTCCTTGTTTGTATCTTTTTATTATTTGGCAAAGAGACTTTTTATCAAACATCAGGGAAAATCCAAATGACTTATAACAAATGAACAGTGAGTCTGCTTTTTTATTGTTTTTATTTTTTGTTTGCATTTCAAAGGCACAAAAATGGCCACCCATGTCCTTACTCTCTTGGGCTCTCCAGCGTCCACGCCTCACTGTTGTGGAGACAGCCTCTGGTCTCCTGAAAATAGAGGAGTCCACTGCACACGAGGCTTGTCCTCCTCACATCGAGGTGGACATTTCTGGAAAGCCGGCCCCTTGAAACGCTCTAGTGTACACCCACTAAAATGACATTAAAAATGACATTTTAACAAGAGATCATCAAACAGATTGTCCTGTTTCTTCTGGTCCTGATAGAAAGCTCAATGGCCTCTGCCACAGCTCCTCTGAAATCCACCACTGCATCCCCAGTGTTACCTCCATCCAGGGACTCCTGAACGTCTGAACAAATGATTACAGATTTACTATGCTAATCTGTTGAAAACACTTTTCTATTACTGTGCCTTTGGTTTACTGACCTGTCATAGGCCTTCTCCAGCGGAGCACTCCAAAATTCATTGTTTTGTTTTGAGTGACAGTAGATGAGCTCTCCATTAATAGTAGGCAGTCGGTCGTCCACCACCACATCCACCCACTTTCTGAAAATAGTTTTCTGGATGTTTGGGCTCCCATTCCTGCTCCTTTCAGTCTAGGATCAACTGAAAATTAACAAACATAATCAATCAGACAGTTTTGAGTGCTACTTTTTAAAATTCCCTGAGGTGAAGACCAGAAATTACTAACAGGTGCCTTTTACTCACCTTCTTCCACAGGTGTTCCTTCAGTGCCAAGCAGAAGCAGGCAGCGACAAACCAGCAGTTTCCCACAAATCTTTGGTTCAGGTTATGTGAGCTGAACGACAGGTGGCACAAAGCCACAGTTTCAGGCCAGTACTGGAACTAAAAATAGCAAAGATGTATGTGTTCTTAGTGTGATTAATGTGCTCTTGATGACAAATATAAAACATCATCTGTTGTTGATGGTGCACTTGTTTCCTGATGTCTCCAACAGAGGGCAGCAGAACTCCAGCAGTAATCAGCAGTGTTTAGTGTCAGATGCAGTGGACAATCAGTGACTAAAGCAGGGCTGTCAAACTCATTTTTACTTCAGGGGCCACATACAGCCCAACTTGATCTCAGGTGGGTCGAACCAGTAAAATAATAACATAATTACCTTCAATTGAGAACTCCATTTTCTACCCTTTATTTTATTTTTAATAAAGTAAATACATTATTGTCAGTGCTCTCATCAATTGCAACCAAGAAAGCCTAATGCTAGAAAAAAAACCTTCAACTGTATGTTTTATGGTTTATGGCTCACAATATAATTTTGATGCTAATGATGGTAGCAGTAATGTAGTTAACTTTCACTGCTGCAGCCTGCATCACTGAGCTCTCAGCTCCAGTAAAAAAAAGAGCTGCTGTTTCCTTAGATCTGTGAACAATTCATTAGTCTTCTCTTTCCTCAGTTGTCCTTGCAGGCTGTTGTATTTTTTTAGTGATGAGTGACACAAAGACATTTGGGGTAATGAGGGTGCAATAGAGGGTCTTTTCAACAACAAGAGGAAGCATTTGCTGCCTTCTGCTGTTCAGTTCTGGGTACTCTAACTAAATCAGTACCTCAGAACAAATTAGGAATAGCAGTTGATTTTATTTAAGAATTGATGTTAATGTTTTTAATGTAATTTTCACACATTGCAAATTGCACACTGTACTCTCTGGTAGTGTTGTCACGATACTGGAATTTCTAACTTCGATACGATACCTTCAAAAATATCGATATTCGATACCAAAGGGAAAACAACTGTCACAATATTATAATATATATATTTTTTTTATTTAAAGATAAATATAACATCTCTATATAGAACATGACAATGAGTTATATTTTACATTAACAAAAATGTCTTGAGGTAGTGCAGGGGTCTTCAATTAAAATCAGCCAAGGTCCGCTTGGACCTTAGTTAACTTTCCTCACCGTGAGGGTCCGGAAGTTTTTAATAAAAGGATATGTCTTTGAATATAATTCTTTAAAGTAAAGTCTCATTTATTCCACACCTACAGCCTTTTAACAATATGGGGATGAATGTTGATAATCTACTGGTTTCTGTATTTTATCCTTTGTTCACATGAGAAGGATGTTTGTCAAACTATGAACATATGTTGGGTTCAAATGAACGCAAATTGCGTGAGCTAATTAGTCACATTGTTTGTAAATGAGTTCAAATATGCGACAAACGAGTCAATACTTAACCTACGACAGAATAAAGAAGTTGACAGACAAATGTACAACTCACCACAGACGTCCTCACTTTTCCTCCGAGCTAGAGTCTTTTTGCAAAACCTGAGAAGTCTTTTACAGTCATTTTTAAGACACATAATGCAGGCTGTGTTGAATAGAAAAGAAAAATGTTAAAAGGCTTCACATAGAGGCTTAAGTAAAGTGTTCATAGATCATGTGAGCAAGTTTAAACTATAAAGAAACATCCTAAACAAGTACCCTTCATATAAATTAATACAATTACTAATACTACATAAAATTTTAAAAATCCACATAGATTTTCACCTCTTCTCCCCATTATCTGAGAACTATGCCGAGCCATGCAAAACATGACATCCCTGCCTCAGAAGATTGACAGTGAAATATCATGCATAAACCTGCCCCAGAGCCACAACTATTATTTTTGACATATCTTCCCTTTTGCACAAGTATTGGTCTTAAACATACTTTGGCCTTTAAGACATTTATTTGTTTATTCACATTTTTGTGAGGATTAATCCCTTGAGATGAATCATGTCATTTTCGAGGGGGGCCCCCTTACTCACATTCATTCACTAGGCCCGGGTTTTGAACTCACAACCTTCTTGCTGTGAGGCAGGAGTGCTAACCACTCTGCCACATGCACCCCAATTATGGTGGATGAATGTGAGAGTGAATGGTTGTCTGTCACTGTCTAAATGTCAGCCCTGCGGCTAACTGGCCATTGTCAGTTTTCAACAGTGGTATCCATCTTCTACTGCTTATCCGGGGCCGGGTTGCGGGTCAGCAGTCTAAGCAGACGCCTAGACTTCCTCTCCAGAGAGAAGGAAGTCACTTCCTACAGCTCTTCCGGGGGGATACCGAGGCGTTCCCAGGCCAGCCGAGTCTCTACAGTGTGTCCTAGGTCTTCCCCGGGGTGTCCTCCCGGTGGGACATGCCCGGAACACCTCCCTAGGGAAGCTGCACCAATCCGCCTGTCAACCTCACGCCCACTTAAACTTCTCCAAATGTAGCTTTACTATCAAGCTCCTCTGTTATGGAACCAGCTCCCCGTCCAGGTCCAGGAGGCAGACACCCTGTCCACCTTTAAGACTAGGCTTAAGACATGACTTTTTTGACAGGGCTTATAGATAGGGTCTATATGAGCTGCACTAGGTCTAGATGTCTGGAGTAAGCCTTATCTGTTGCTCCTTCTCATACTGTAGTTATTTTTTGTAGTATTAGTATAGTAGTTCATTGCCACAACAATTTATTGTTTGTCCCTCTCTGCCCTTCTCCTTCTGGTAGTGCAGGTGTCTCCAGCGTTGGACGTCCCGCAGATGATCTCCTGAGCGCTGACAACCAGTCTCTGTACATTCATCCCAGCTGGTCCTGACATACAGGTTTGGGTCTGCAGAGGTTTTTTTACCTGTTGAGAGTTTTTTTCTCCACCAATGTGTGTATTTGTGCTTGCCCAGGAGCTGAGGCCAGCGCTGAGTGTACCTCTGTTACATACAAACACCGCAATTAAGAGGAGCGCATGACCAAAGCAGAGAAGAATGAACTTACAGAAGCATCTTCTTATAAGTACATATACATAAATGTAATTATGAATAGTGACAGAAGCTTAACTGTTTTTAAAATTACAATAAAAAAAAATGAAATGACACTAAGCAAACAGAGTCAAGATTTCAGAAGATACTGCCTTTTAAGAAATGCATATATTCCATCTATAGACAGCCTAATGTAAATGTCCAATTGTTTTCCACTGGCCTTGAACTCTCCGTCCACACAAATATCAGAACCGTGTCAAAAGGGTGTCCAAACTGATGTGACAGATGTGTGCATATCAAATGTGTCTGCATGCATCCGTTTGTTCAGTATTAAAAAAGCTTTGACCCATAAATGAGAAATGGTTTGACTGTTTATTAATACTCTTTGATTATTTTGTGTCTTTAGGTTTTGAGCTCAGAGTTGGCCAATGCTTGTGAAGAGAGCAAGAAGACAGTAAATGACATCCTCCATGCAGGGAACGTGAAGGCAGGACGGGACAAGTCGGGCCTGTTTCCTCCATAACCACAAATCAGATCTGCAGCAAGATGTGGCTGCACAACCACAGCACATTGTACAAATATGGATCTGGGATATTCCATTTGTTTTCATTCCTATGTATGATTACGAACGTGACTGTTTGAAAAGGGACATACTGTATTTTTAAGTATTTCATTCCTCCTACTGGCTCGATGGATCATTTTATTTCATTTCTAAAATTTTAAATAACCTTAAAATTGCATTGTCATACAAATCCGCTCAATTAATGATTTTAATACTTTTGATGCTCCTCAACCCCTCAATATTAAAAATCAAACAATTCTAATTTGTGTTTTTGTAATTACATGTTTTCTTGACCTCAGCCATCATCATTTATTGTTATAATTTTGTCACATGTCAGTGCTGTATGTAGTACATTTGGACTTTGTGCTCTAAAAAGCCACAGGGTGGCGCTTTAACACAGTCTACAGGGTTCAGACAGCAGTAGAGAAATGAGACTTGGGTCGTCACTGAGCAGCTCCGTGTAACCATGTCATGTGTGAAACATTGGAACAGAAACATGGCCTGATTAAGTCCAGCGCAGTGTGGCCTATAACAGAGAAGTTCAGAAACTGTTTCTGAACTTACTCTCCAAGACAAATATAAAATGATGTCTAAAGCCAAACAACATTTTATATTTTGCTTGGAGGTTTTAGGTGAAGTCTTAGATAACAGCGTATTTAAAGTGGCCTTCGTAGCCTAATCTATGATGTGTATTTATTATTGTAGACATAGATAATAGTCACACACATTATAAAGTTAAGCATAATTTGATGTCGTATATAAAACATTATTTGGCTCCTTCTTAGTTGAATCCCCATTCGACTTGCAGTTGACTATTATAGACCTCAGTCACACGCGTCTTTGGTGGGATTTGCAGCCACCAGCCTCTAAATGTTTCTGATATGACAGAAGTACAGAGAATGAAGATCAGAATTAGTTCACTCATGGTCGGAGCCAATGGTTAACTGCTAGTGCTTGATTTATGTATGTTTTTGAAGCCTATTTTTAAAAAGTAGGAAGGTCCACAGTGAGCACATAGTTCGCTGTATGGCAATAATTTTGAAACGGAAAATGGAAATTTGGTTGAAATTCATGTTTCTTCACATAAATTAGAAAAAAAACACAGTTGAATGATTATTTTGTTGCTGTGCTCAACATCGTTTTGTTTTGAGTTAAAGTCTTGAGACAATTTAATTCCTTCACATAAAAGTTTCACCAAGTTATTTATTTTCTAAAATAGAGGCCTGTGTAACGCTGCGACGCATGCGCCGTAGACTACGTGATGACGTCACAGAATCAAACAATTCGAAAATCATCTGACGTCACGGACCATTGTAGAATTTCACTTGAGTAACTCTGCAGCACACTGTTTAGAAGACAATTGAAGAATAGATCATTTTAACAATTACACGACAAGAAGAAGACACATGGAGACCCCTCTCAGACTTTTTGAGAACACCCTCACCCAGCAGGACGAAATGGATAAATATCAATGTGAGGAGGACAACACCACCTGGTCAGAGATAGACCTGGAAGAATCTGATTTCTCTCAGGTTTTGCCTCACAACAACACAACAGAAAGTGAGCTGGCACCTGGACAGGCACCAGAAGACCACGGAGATGAAAGTCATCAGACTTTTCCGCAAGTACTCGGCAAGTACGCTGGGATTGCACACTGCAAATTTCAGAAACAACTGCGCTATTTTCAACAGAGTAAAAAATCTCTGAGGAAGGAAATTCTGCGCCTCGCTGAAGAAAAGGATGAACTTTGGTCACAAAACAAGTGGTTCCATGTGGATCATTTGGATCTGAATATGACTCTTTCGGAGCAGAAGAGGACCATAAAGAACTTGGAGGAAAATCTAAGGATCCACAAAGAGGCCTCTGACGCCGAGATTACTCAGCTTAAAGACAACATGGCAGAAACTCAGCTGTGGAATTCACAGCTGAGGATGTTAGTGTTCGATCTACAGGCCACACAAGAACACTGCAAGCTCCATCACATCAACAGCAGTGAACTTCAGGAGGCACAAAAGAGTCTGGAGGAGCACAAGATCACCATTCTGAATTTGGAGGAACAGCTAAAAATCCAACTGGAGAAAAATAAGGCCTGTGAAGCTGAGATTACTGACCTCACATCTTCCAACAACGATCTTAAAGAAACTCAGATCTTTCTAGAAGACGAGATGGCCTGTTTCAAAAAAGACATGGAGGAACAGCTAAAAACCCAACTGGAAAAAAATAAGGCCTGTGAAGCTGAGATTACTGACCTCACATCTTCCAACAACGATCTTAAAGAAACTCAGATCTTTCTAGAAGACGAGATGGCCTGTTTCAAAAAAGACATGGAGGAACAGCTAAAAACCCAACTGGAAAAAAATAAGGCCTGTGAAGCTGAGATTATTGACCTCACATCTTCCAACAACGATCTTAAAGAAACTCAGATCTTTCTAGAAGACGAGATGGCCTGTTTCAAAAAAGACATGGAGGAACAACTAAAAACCCAACTGGAGAAAAATAAGGCCTGTGAAGCTGAGATTACTGACCTCACATCTTCCAACAACGATCTTAAAGAAACTCAGATCTTTCTAGAAGACGAGATGGCCTGTTTCAAAAAAGACATGGAGGAACAGCTAAAAACCCAACTGGAAAAAAATAAGGCCTGTGAAGCTGAGATTACTGACCTCACATCTTCCAACAACGATCTTAAAGAAACTCAGATCTTTCTAGAAGACGAGATGGCCTGTTTCAAAAAGACATGGAGGAACAGCTAAACACCCTACTGGAAAAATAAGGCCTGTGAAGCTGAGATTACTGACCTCACATCTTCCAACAACGATCTTAAAGAAACTCAGATCTTTCTAGAAGACGAGATGGCCTGTTTCAAAAAAGACATGGAGGAACAGCTAAAAACCCAACTGGAAAAAAATAAGGCCTGTGAAGCTGAGATTACTGACCTCACATCTTCCAACAACGATCTTAAAGAAACTCAGATCTTTCTAGAAGACGAGATGGCCTGTTTCAAAAAGGACATGGAGGAACAGCTAAAACCCAACTGGAAAAAATAAGGCCTGTGAAGCTGAGATTACTGACCTCACATCTTCCAACAACGATCTTAAAGAAACTCAGATCTTTCTAGAAGACGAGATGGCCTGTTTCAAAAAAGACATGGAGGAACAGCTAAAAACCCAACTGGAAAAAAATATGGCCTGTGAAGCTGAGATTATTGACCTCACATCTTCCAACAACGATCTTAAAGAAACGCAGATCTTTCTAGAAGACGAGATGGTCTGTTTCAAAGAAGACATGAAGGAACAGCCAAAAATCCTACTGGAGAAAAATAAGGCCTGTGAAGCTGAGATAACTGACTTCACATCTTCCAACAACGATCTTAAAGAAACTCAGGTCTTTCTAGAAGACGAGATGGCCTGTTTCAAAGAAGACATGAAGGAACAGCCAAAAACCCAACTGGAAGAAAATGAGGCCTGTGACACAGATATAGATTGGCTTGAGATACAGAATGGTGTTAAAGAATTCGCAGTCTTTCTAGAAGGTCAGATGGCCAATCTGAAAAATGACCTGGGGGAGAAGGACAATGAGGTCTGGGTTGCAGATATTTTTTGGAAGGAATCTATGTACAACAATTTTGAAGACACTAAAAATGTTTTTGAAAACTTGGTGTCCAGTATAGAAGAAGACATGGAGGAAGAGCAGAAAAACAAACTGGGAAAAAATGATTCCTGTGAAGCTCATCTCAAATCTTCAAACAATAATCTTCAAGAAAGTGAAGAAGATGAGATCGCCCGTCTGAAAGAATACATGGAGCAGGTGGTGGCAAAGCTCATAGCCCAAAAAGAACTGATTGAGGCCAATGAAGCTGAAGTGACTCAGCTTAGAGCCAAGAACAAACATCTTGAAGAGACGGAAGCTTATGTGAAAAACCAACTGGCAGAAACCCAAGCTGTGAATTTACGTCTGAGGGCTTCATTATCAGAGCTCAAGTCTAAAGAATCAAAAATCCCAATTCTGAAGAATAAGGCCAACGCTGCTGAGCAGAACCAACATCGTGAAAAAAAGCTGCCAGCTTGGATGGAGAAGGTCAACGTGACAGTGCCACAGCATGTATTGTCTGCATACTACAAATGCAAATAATGCACTTCTCCAGCAAATACGAGCAAGAATACAACAACAACACTGAACTCTTAAAGCTTCTTCTTGTTAGAACGCTTTAAGAGTCTATGGCTTTAAGAGTCTTAATACTCTATGGGCTAATATTTGTACCACCGGGAAAATGAAACTAAATTTGTTTTTGTTTTTTTATTTGAATGGCTCAAACTGGATCTGTTGTTTGTTTTGAATTACGCTCTTTAAAATCAGTTTTTAAAAAGCATTAATTTACGGAAGCGTAGTACTGTCAATGTTGTTTTTCTGACTTTTTTTTCGCTTCCGTAGCTTCCGATAAAGCATTCAAAAAAGAAAAGTTATCACGAAACAACGTGATAGTATCACGAAATAACGTGAGTCAGAAAAACAATTCCCCCCCCAAAAAAAGTCAGAAAAACAATTCCCCCCCAAAAAAAGTCAGAAAAACAATTCTTAAAAAGTCAGAAAAACTATTTTTTTAAAAGTCAGAAAAACTATCAAAAAAAAAAAAAGTCAGAAAAACAATTCGCAAAAAAAAAAAAAAAGTCAGAAAAACTATCAAAAAAAAAAAAGTCAGAAAAACTATATATATATATATAAAAGAAAAAGTCAGAAAAACAATCACCAAAAAAAAAAAAGTCAGAAAAACTATCAAAAAAAAAAAAAAAGTCAGAAAAACAACATACTACACTTCCGTATTAATTCAACGTGAACAATTCAGATTCAGTGAGAGCATTTCAAATTCAAATACAACACATTCAGTTTCAGTTTCTAGTGGCACATTTATATTAGTCAAGCACCGCAAAACACCAATTTAAATAAACAAAAATAAACCAAAAAAATAAAAATGCTTTAAAGTGATATGATTTATTAAATATTGTAAGGTCCATCTTAATCTATGAATATAAGGAGGTATTTCTTAAAGGTCAAGCTGTAGAAACACAGTCCCAGTCAGATGTTTATTCAAAACACAGAGAACAATTGTCTGATAAATGTTTGGAAACATCTGCAATAGGTTTTATGGTTGAGTTTAACGGTGACAGGTTGAATTAGTTTCTACATTAGCTTCTCTCTGGTATTTTTAGCAGAATGTCAGACTAACTGTCAGAGGACAGTGGGTTTTGACTCCTGTGACTCGATGAGGGGATACAGTGGCTCTAGAAGTAGATGTAGATGGAGGTCCAGGGGCAGACTGACACTGGTGCAGAGCAACAGAAGGAAGTAACTGCTAACATGACATATTTTGGACCAAAGAACCACAAATAATAATTTGTTACTAGCACTTACTAGGCTTTGTCCTCCTGCTCCTGAAGAGTGCGGATGCTCCTCTGCTTGCTCATGCCAGCTTTAGTTTTCTTTTTAGTTATCTCCACCTTTAGCCAATGACTTTATGATTATTTCCTTTTACATTACTTTTTACTTTCTTTTAACTGGATAATTATTCATTCATTCATGCTCTACCGCTTTGTCACGTTAGGGGTCGCAGTTGACTGTAGCCTATCCCAGTGACACATAACCATTCACTCTCACATTCATTCACTAGGGACACTTTAGAGTTGCCAATTAACCTACTACATAGTAATGTTATGCTAGTTTTGATTGTCTAAATAACTCATCAGCAATTTAGCTATGATGTAATTACAATCCCTGCCCATACTTAATTTTTTTTGTCTGTCATTCTACTCTATTATTAAATTGACCTGCTCTTTTTTTTTATATTTCTGGCAGACAAATTAAAATTTATTGCAAATGTTTTTGTGTTTTATTCAGAAGCCACAAAGGAAAATGCAAAAACAATTACATCTTTTTTATTAAAGTATGCATTTTTGAAATTACAACAAATTTAATTTAAAAAAAGCTAACATAGAATACACTGATTTATATAATCAATAGTTAAGGTAGGTAATCAGTTATTGCGCCTTTCTTAATCTCGTCCAACGCCATGAGTCTCCTTGGGCCTGTCAATGCGGTACACATACTCTGCGGGCAGGAAGTAGCCCACGTACTCCACAATGTCAGGGGTTGTGTCGATGTAGTAGTGGCCACCTTCTCCGTGATGGCTAAAGCCGTGTGTGTGCTCCACTCGCAGGTCTAAACCCTGGACACACAGCCAACAAACTCAAACTGTTACAATGCAAGGGAGATACAATGGATGTAAGTAGATACTGACACAGTGAGATGAGTCTGTGTGTTTCTTTACTTACTGGGTCCCTGGATACAAGCACTGATTGGCAGATTAGTGGAGCGCTGACCTCATAGTGCTTGAGCCAGCTGTTGACCTCATCATTTGTATTGAGAGGGCAGACGGAGAACTCTCTTGGCTGATGGTCACACATGTACAACAATTTAGATAAAACCTGCCAGAGATTCATTTGCTCTTGTTTAATTTTGTGTTAAAATGTCATACTTACCATAATATGGATTTTAGCTTTTCCTTTTTGGATGACAAATGTTCCTCCCAGAGCCAGGCTTTGGCCAGGGTAGTGACCTTCAAGAGTCTTTCTCAGGGCCGTCACAAGGCTGTGGTCACCTATTCTCTTCTTGGCCCGAACCTCTATGACCTGCAAAGGGACAGAGATGAAAAGAGGGTGACCTCAGACTGAATCCCTTCATTTCTTTGTTAATGTTTATTTTTGCAATGTTGGAAATGCAGATGTGATGAGGCTAAAGTTCAGGTATGACATGATTATTAACTCCCATATAATTGTGTTAGTGCATATTTAACTCTATAAAGCCACAGCTAATAATGACAACGTATTTTGCAGTTCTAAAGGCAAAATTTTGTTTTGTTTTCTTAAAATATGTTGCTTTTACATCACAAATGCATGAAGGAATAATCTTTACCTTCCCGGGTTTTCCTTCACAAGCATACAGATTGGCCAGTAGACCAAAGTTGGAGTCAGAGAATCTGTCACTGTATTTTTCTTGGAGGCACGTGCCGTCAGCAGGATTGACAGAGGTGAAGTAACTGCTGTTTACTGCAGGCCTTCCCTCTGCTTCAGTCAGAACCAGGGGCATCAGCTGTGGGGTAACACACATCAGTGTGTACGGATATCATGAAAATTTCGTGAAACGGAATAATTTAATAGTCAGTAAAGTCTGGATACCTCTGCGTTCATCCCAACAATTCTAGAAGCAACGGCTCCAGCACCGAGGATGAAGGCTCCAGGCAGCTCTAGTTCCTTTGATATAGCATTCATGTTGTATTCCTGGAACAAGTAGAGGAGAGCATAAATATATGATTCACTAACAATCATGCTAGTAATTCAAACAGTGCTCTGCATGAGTGAGGAAATTCACCTTATCCTTTTGAACCAAAGGAACCAGGTACGGCACACCACCAACATCAGTGATGCGAGGATTTCCACATAAACCTAAAGAAATTACACTTATTAAGATAACATGCAAGGGAAATGTGTGGCCATGGAAATGTCATGTGTTGTACTTCATTTAGGTGTTAAAGCATTTGCAGGTATTAGAGAAACTGTCAGTGAAGGAAAGAAAATGCTTGGACATTTACCTTTGACAGGAAACTGAAAGGGCTCCTTAGTCAAATCTGGGCAGTCTACCACACTGACCTGGACTTCAGCAAAGTTGGTTTGCAGTCCTGTTTGCAACACTGCAAAAATCAATAATCTGTGTATTACTTTCCCTGCAACTTCACCACCAGAAGGGGCAATGCAAGATTTTCAGGCGTATGCAACTGTACATGAAACGCACTCACCAGCAGACAGTTCCTCCAAAGCAGGGACATGCAGCTGAACCTTCTCGGTTTGACTAATATTTGCCATAACTGTGCCACTTGTTGAAGCAGAACGTACAAGGAGATACTTAAATGTCAGGAGCTGTGCAGAACAAGTCGGTCTGCGCTCAGGTCTAGAAGGTTACCAAAGAATAAACTTGATCAAGATTGTACAATGCTCATCGGGCAAACTGCTGTACTCAACTTTACAAAACGTGTTAAAGAGCCTGTTCTCGTGAAGAAAAGGGGGGAAAAAAACTAAGAAACCAGAGTTTGAAACATTTTCATAGTATATATTTCAGATTTTTATATAATTTGTTAACCGTTTAATCTTTAAATAATTCAATACACTAATAAAAATAATGGCGGTGACTGGGCGAAATTGTCTGTATAATTATGGGATATACTGTAACGCGTGACAATCTTAATAAATAACGTAACTACAAAAATACGGATACATTCAAATGCAATAATATTATATGAAAAAGGTGAATAAGAACTGCCACTCAGTCGAAGGCGGAAGTTTGTACCATTCTCTTTTAGACGTCTGTCTTCTCTTTGGTAATTGGTCACATGCTTTACTGACGTGACTACAAGCACTTCCTGGACCGTTTGTACAAATTAGGCAGGGGATGGACCTTACAGGGAATATTGGGAAAATGTGTCAACACTAAGGAATGTAGCAGGGCACTGATGGGGTACATCAAGAGCACAGGGTTAATAAAGAAGGTATAGCTTTTATTTTAAATTTTTTTATTAGACTGTAACTTGAAGTACTTACCCTCACCGTAGAGGGTACTCTCCGGTACAGTTTTGTTGCGACCCGCCATTAAGGAATGTAGAAGAAGAAGAATTACTTCCTGGTTGAGACAAAATACACATGCTGTAATGTTTGTATTATATATTTTTTTTAAGTTTGACAAACACAAATGAATGATATTGAATTATTTTATGCACGTTTTAACGTACCTGTTGCTGAGTACTGTGGGATATACTCAAGCGTGTTTGAGATTAAGAGCGTTGTGAAACCTTTTATTCTGTAGTTAACGGTGGGTAAAAACCGTCGGCCTCATTCTGATGCTGTTGTGGCATCGCTGACAACTTACCACATGAATTTGGAACCCTCACCTCCAGATGATGTGCAGAAAACATCACAATGGCTTTCTGTAGAAAAACAGACAGGAAGAAGAGACTGGAAATAGACCTGGTGACGTAGAAAGGTACGTATAAACCAGAACATATTCGCTTACACCGCTTTAAAGGTGTAATCTTATGCTGCAATGTCTATTAGGCCTACTACATTATATGATGTATTTGCAGTGATTCAGGAGACAGCCTGTTCATCACCCAGAAGCCAGTGCCCAAAGCTGAAAGATCAGGAAAGCAGCCTCGTTCCACGCAGAGGTCTACCCCTATATCTCCCAGTTTTCTTGATGAGAGTGGGTTGACTAGTGATCCTAAAGCTGACCGTGGCCTAGAAGAAAGAAAAACAAGCATGTCTTGCCCAAATACAGCTTTCCTTTCCTTAGACAAAGGAAATGCAAGTCCCGTGACGATGGGTTATTGGCTTCACAATTTAACACCGGCATTCATGTAATTTCATTTAACTGCTGGGTCAGTTTAAACACATACATTTAATTGTTTTTCCTAACTGCATCTCTTTTCCGCTTACAGTATTATGCCATGGGAGGATTCTTTAACTGTGTCAGAGAGATGTGGCCAGACTGTAAAAGCAGCAAATGTGTTGAGCCATTTTTACCAACAGTTGACACAGACACGGAGGAAATAACACCAATATCAGAGTAAGTTTCTTGTGTTAATAATGTATTCTTGTATGCAATTAAGACATTTTGTCGGTAAAAAATATTTACTGTATTTCAGAGAGGAAAAGTCAGACGAAGAGGACATTCAAATACTAGTAAGTAAACTGTGAACTATAACAAATGATTATGTATCATAAACGTGTCAACAGTGGACTTTTAAATTTATTTTAAATGTTTGTTTTTAGGATAAGAAGATGTTTGTTTACTCACTGACTCCTAGGAGCACACAACCTTGGTACAATCCACAAAAGATATGCGAAGTGGAAAACCAAACAAGTAGCGAGGTCAAAGCTACAATTACAACATGCAAGACGGCTCCACAACAAAATTCTAAGAGTAGAAAGCCTTTGACAAGATCTAAGTCTGATAAGGATGGAGGTTCGCCGAGGAAAGAGACTGGACAAGTGTCTGTTAGGCTACAGTCAAAGGAAAATCATAGTTTGGACATCAGTAACAGTGATGCTACATTTATTGGAGACAATGAACCTTCCTCATCAAAACGCATCGCTGGGAAAGCACAAAAGGATGCATCTGAGACACTGACTGAACTTCAACCAGGTACGCTCTCCATAAACGATTTGTCTCCAGGTGAGGAGCTGGACGACAGACCTAAAAGCCAAAGCTTTCTGGAAACAAATCGGTCATGCAAAAGCGGTAGGAAAAACAGAACATGCCACAAAAAAAGACTAGAAGAGAGTAAAAAGAATAAGAAAATCAAAGAGGTGGCGCTGGAAGATGTTGAAACTGAAAATTGGGGAGAGTTGATGAATGTGGATGTAGCAGAGAACAAAGGGAGCCTCATTCTTTTTGACAATACCAGCACAACGTGTCCAGATACTGTCCAGCGTTGTGAGCAGGATCCAGATGAATTGTTGAGTGATGAAAACACACAAAGAGAAGAGGAAAGAGATCAGTTTGAAGACAAGGAAGATGAATCTATTGCCGGAAATAGAAGAGTACATGACATGGAAAGTGACCTAGAAAACACTTTGAGGCCAGAGTCTGTGAGTTTATTGAACTGTAATGTAGAGACAGAGTTAAATGGTCAAAGACTAAGTAGGAACCCTGAACAGTTATCCTTTGGCATAGTTTTTGACCCTTCAAATTGTGACAACAGTAGGATACGGAAGAAGAAGAAAAAGCATAAAAAGGAAACGAGTAATCAAGAAAATGCTGAAAATGAAATGAGTTTAAATGTGGTTTCTTCGCTAATATCAAATAATGTTCCACTGTTTAACTTCCACAATACTGCAGTGTCTGAAGAGGTGTCAGACCTGAATGACAGCAAAAGAAAAAAGCATAAAAAGAAGCAAAAGGCATCCTCTGATAATTGTATTGACGAAGAAGGCGTTTCTCTGAAAAAGGACAAGAATACTTTGAGACTTTTTGACAGTGAAGTGAAGACTTGTCTGTCAAAATTAGCTGAGAGTTCCGAAGAACAAGCTGAACTTGTAAACGATACAATTTGTGCAACAGACAACACAACCGCACAAAGTGATGAATCAGTGTCTGTGCGGAAAAAGAAAAAGAAGAGACGATCTTTCATTTTTGTTGCCGAAACAGTGGAAAATACTCAACTGCACCTTGAACAAAACCCTCTATTGCAGTCTGGAGAGGTTCATGGCTGTGGAGCAGACACACTTGGCGTCAGCACACAAAATAATGAGACATCAGCAGAAACTGGTGGACATTTGCATGAGCCTGTGGAAAAGAAAAAGAAAAAGAAGCACAAACGGGATAGAGTGGATGAAGATTGCAGGAAGAAATTTGAGGAACCAGACAATTTAGGTCCAGATGCTTTGCCTAAAGTCATGAGCAGCACTGAAACCACTGAGACGTATGGGAAAGTGAAGAAGTGCAGAAGGGACGAAAGCAAGGAATGTGACGACACTGAAAAGGCTCATCCTCAAAGTGATGAGAGTGAACAGCTGAAAAGGAAAAAGAAAAAATCTAAACACGAGAGCCATCACACCAATACTGACTCAGAAATAACGACTGTACCCCAGATGTTTGAGAGAGAGGAGGAAGGAACTTCTTTAGCATGCCCAAATATGCCTGAGAATCCTGTGACAGGGAAGAAGAAGAAAAAAAGAAAGCATTGTGACAATGCCACAGAGGTGAAAGCAGTAGAAATGGAATTGGAGCAAGATACAGTGAAAAGAAAAAAGCACAAGAAGAATATGATAAAGGACCATGAACTTGCTGTCAATATTCCCTTGCTTGTTAAAATGTCTCCATCTTCTGACAGTACCTTGAAAAAAAACAATAAAACAAAGGTTAAGAAAAAGCTTTATAATCCAGATGATGACTTTCTGACAGAATTTTAAAAACAGACTCCAGTGCTTTATGGCTAACCACAAAAGTCTATTGAGATAGATATAGATATAGATAGATATATGGTTACATTTTTATATTAGCTGTTTTTGTAATTGGCTAACTCAGTTGTTTTGTATCCAAACATTTTTTCAGTCCTCAACCTTAAGTGTATGTTTCATGTTTTAAAAGTCTGTCAAAATGTGTCCCTGCCTAGTTACAGTATTATAAAATAAAAGCAGTACAATGTAACTAACCAGAATAATCCAGGTTTTTAGTATATTTTTTATTGTTAAGTGGCAAACAAGTTACCAGTAGGTGCAGTAGATTCTTAGAAAAAAAAAAACAAGACCCAGCATTCATGATATGCACACGCTTAAGGCTGTGCAATTGGGTAATTAGTTGAAAAGAATGTGTTAAAAAAATAGCAGTGTCTGCCGTTGACTGTAAAAACTCAAAACTATTTTGAATTTTTACAGTCAAAATAGTTTTGCTGGGTCATACAACTAAATATTAGTTTAGTGATTCACTGCTATTTTTTACACATGTTTTGCAACATAGTCCAGAAAATTCACAATCATTTGAGTACATTTCTAATGTTTGTTGATAGTTCAGATATTTGTTTCTTTACAGCTCTGGAAAAAATTAAGAGAACACTGCAAAATTATCAGTTTCTCTGATTTTACTATTTATAGGTGTGTGTTTGGGTAAAATTAACATTTTTGTTTTATTCTATAAACTACTGACAACCTTTTTCCCAAATTCTAAATAAAATATTGTAATTTAGAGCATTTATTTGCAAGAGGAAAGTGATGACCACAGTGTTTTTAAAAATACTTTTTCTAATTAAATAAGATTTGGTTCAGGTGATCACTTAATCAGCTCTTCATTTTTCCTCATTCAGTAGAATGAGGTGTGCCTGTGTTGGAATTCAATAGACATTGGAATGTAATGGTTTCCATACTTGTAGATATGCTGATAGCTAGCAAACATTGCAGTGGTCTAATTTTTTCCAGAGCTAAATAATAACCTAATGCAGGTCCTGACGGATTTATTTTGTAAAATGTACCCCGGAAGCTAATATCAGTCTTAATTATACTCAGCTAGTTGTGTGTAGCCTGCCAAAATGTGAAGAACTTTGTTAAATACATTTGCAACTCGAGAAGCCGTGTTCAACTTCGGCGCATGCTCACTGCCTATATTAACCGCGCGTTACGTAAGCGCGCGCTTAGCCAGTACGACTGGGCGACTGTGACGCTCAGACTGTAAAGTTTACCTCTGCTGTGCTCTGACTCGTATCAGCGCACACTGTCCTCAGACTCTTCAGGCTGTTTTTATATGTCCTGTACTGTCATGTCGATCTACAACAACAATAGTATGCGTCTTAACGCCGCAAGGAGAGTGGCTGTGTTTGGAGGGACCCATGGGAATGAGATGTCAGGTTTGACACTCGTGAACCTGTGGATGAAAAACGACGACGAGATCCAGAGGAAAGGTGTCAAGACTAGACCTTTTATCACGAACCCCAAGGCTGTGGAGAAATGTAGCAGATACGTGGACACGGATCTGAACAGAGCGTTCACTGCGGAGAACCTCAGGTAAACACCGCCGTGACGTGACCAACAGCTTGTTTACTGTAAAGGTCAGACACTGAATATGTTTCGACTAAGCCAAATACTTAAATAGCTGTCAATTGTGTATATGTGACGTTAGAAAATTGCAGACTTGTACGCTGTGTCTGTATTTTGAGGTTCTGTATCGAGCTTTCATTTTCTCGTCTGTATTAGAGAGCACCATGGCCGCACTAGGAGACTTCAATGACATTCCTGCTTCAATGTTATACATGCTTTGGATGGACATCCGATTAGAACACACATACATATGCTATATTTGAACATTACACTGTAAATCATATTCCGAGGTGTGTGTACGCACATACGTCGTCATCACGCTTTCATAGGCTCCGTTCGTTGTTATTACTATCACATGTAAGCAACAGCTTGTGTTTACATCAGCTGTGTCTGCCTGTCAGTGTACCCCTCATGCTATGTTTCTCCGTGTGTTCTGCCAATAAGAGGCCTGCAGCGTGTCCCTCCTCCGACTTCCAGCTGTCTCTCCGCCAGATGGAAAAACGTGACCGAGCTGCAAATCATTTAAGTCGCTGTCCCTCTTTCAAACTGCGTAAGACTTGAGTATGTTGCGCAAATTAAGCCTTGTCCTGGAGGGTTGGCTGCAATGAATGTGCGCATGTAGTCTTTATGGTAATGCGGTTTGATAGAAACACCAGCCCTCTCCCTGTCGTCCTTAAGTCATTATTGAATTACAACTACAAGCTGCTGATACCTGTTTATCTATTGAGAAAAGATGGTGCGTATTTTACGAGTGTGAAGAAATTACGCAGCATTGTAGGCTACTGGTAGAGAATACAGCAGGCCTAACTTCCTTTTTGGAACTATATAACATTAGTTTTACATTTGTGTTTTGTACAGTGTAATGATATGCTGGGTTACACAAATTACCGTTAACTTTTATAGTAATCAAAAAATATTAAATAGTGAGAAATTTTTGCATGTTCTTAATTTACCATTTACATTTTGTCACTTGATGACAACTTGCCTATTGTATTAAAAAAATCCAAAAACTAACTGGTGTTGGTTTTACTTGAAGCTCCTAAATACATTATAACAAAGGGTTATGAGTGCCACTGAGTTTCTGGTACGTCACTTGTTATGATCACTTTTATAGGAACTTTTTTTGTTACGGCTCTTTTGGTAGATTATAAACCCATCACAACACTCTGATCTTCAAAGAATCCGACTGCTGGCCTCTAACCACTTGAAGACACATTCTAAAAACAGCATGCTGTCTTTTTCTTAAACTTAAATAAACAGACGTGAGTGAGTGACTCACATTTGCTGTTAGTTGAAGTGTCGGAGACCACTTTAACGACTGTTGCGCACACCCGGTTTTGTGTCCCAGTGCAACAAACAATAGCAGATATTTGCTGAAAATAGGGTCTAAAGAGAGGCGGTGTTCTACGGTAGTTTGGAGAATGTCCCAGACTGACTTTGAAAAAGGGTGGATGTTTGTCTTGAAAATTTAGTTTTAGGAAACTCTACTGGTCCTGTATGAATTTCACCGGACAAACTGGACACTTTAGTTTAGTCTTTAACATTTGTCATGTATATTTCAACTATATGTTAGCTACAAAAACAGTCGGTTCAAAGGTCAGAGTTCCACAATCAGACGGGAATAATAATTAACACACTTGATAACTGATTGTTTTGTTAATGTGATTTGGTATAAACTCACTGTTTATTTCTGCCTGTAGCTCCCCCGGTGGAGACGATCTGCCTTATGAAGTGCGGAGAGCCCAGGAGATCAACAGGTTGTTTGGACCTAAGGGAAGCCCTGATGCCTATGATGTCATTTTTGACCTCCACAACACCACG
This sequence comes from Perccottus glenii, assembly GCA_024416835.2. Taxonomy (NCBI): domain Eukaryota; kingdom Metazoa; phylum Chordata; class Actinopteri; order Gobiiformes; family Odontobutidae; genus Perccottus; species Perccottus glenii. The sequence continues at coordinate 14,257,636 of CM044561.2, read as the reverse complement.
TCCAACATGGGCTGCACCTTGATTCTAGAAAACTCCAAAGACCATTTCAATCTGCAGATGATGAACTATATTAAGGTGACCACTCTTGGTTTGCTGCTGCTACTGTCCCTATTTACCCAAAAGCAATCTATCTTCTTAAATGAAAGGAGAAGTACGTAGGGTCAGGTGATATTGTTTGCTTGGGTTCCATCTGGGGCCCCCTGACATTATTCTTTGTGTTGAAAAGGCAATGGTTTAACCCAATCTCTTGGGAGGAGCTCAGGTAGCATGTGTTGATAATGAGCATTTTCCTTGTGGGACAAATACCTAGAAACAGAACCAGAAAAAATACTGCACTAAGAATTCAGACTAAAGAAGTAGTTGCATGGAAATTAACAATACAACAACAATAGAAAAAATTAACTGAATAGTGCGCTCAAATAGGAACTTAGAAAGATTTGTATTTTCATGTCTGAATTTAACAGAGCATAACTTGATTCATGCACACAACTGTTATGTAAGCTCTTTGTTGCATAAGAATTCACATTTATGTATGGTTTTTCCTTTGAGCCAAGCAGAATTTAAAGCAAATACTGTGTGACCATGTGTTCCAATTTTCTTGTTTAATTTTTCTTTCAGAAAGCCCTCGCACCAGCCAGTTGTCTTGTTCTGCTCAATGAACATCCACTTCTAAAATACTCCACTTCCCGCTCTGTAGCCAAGCACCCTGTTGGTAAGTTCAGAGCCAGAGACACTGTCATTCTGAAAAGACAAAGCTTATGAAATGTGTCTGATGTAGATGTGTTGTTGCAGGACTGGAAGTGGGTCCTCAGCCTCAAGGCGTCCTGAGGAGTAACATCTTTGATTCTATGAGAGCGATAATGAAGCATGCGTTGGACTTCATTGAACTGTTTAATGAAGGTAAGGTGTGCTCTCACAACAGTACAACATACAAGTTATTTACAATATTAATTAGAAAGTAACTGAAGCTCTATGGATATTGGTCAATTTTCCTTGGAGTATGATTAGTGTTATGTTAAAAGAGACCACCTGAGTCAATCAAGCTCCCAGTGGTGAGAGACATTTTGTAACAAATCGCTGCTGGGTGACTGTGATTCATCCAGATGTACCTTCAGCAGCTGCAGCTCTCTAAATTTATCAGCGTCTTTGCTTTCTTGCCTCAGGCACAGAGCAGTGTTTGCAAGGCAGCTTGGGCTTCCTCCTTTATGTAAGCAAACAGCCTGTGCCTAGTGAGAAGTCCAGCCTGTGGCTTTCACGGACACGTCCCTGTGTTCAATGGACCGCTTGTTGAGAGTTGGTCACTTTCCATGTCATTAGAGTGTGGCTGACAATGGTGTGGTAATGTTCTGACGTGGAGCCACACTGGAGCTGATGAATGCCCTGGCAAAGTGATGAATAATTGCAATCAATGCAGTTGCAAGCTGACCAGCACCAAGGAACTGCTAGGCTATAACAAGTTAGGTTTTTTTAGACTTAGAATTTTTGGACCATCACTATAGCCTCTATCACCAAGGAGCTGTAATAGAGGGTTTTGTGTTAGTCTGTGCTGCACTGTGAATAACAATAACACTCTGTGAGGTGACACAGCCCCTTTTGAAATGGATGTCCTGTGCCAAAAACAACTTCTCTTCCTGAAGCTGAATTAGTACATAAACATGCATTATGCAGATAATGTTGTGAATCTATTTTTAATGAAGTGAACATTTATATGATCAGACCATCCCTGAATTCTGTACATTGCATTTTTAAAACAAAGTTAAAGGGGATCTGCCTTATGTTCACTACACAAAAAATGACTAAACTTTCTGCAAATACATGTCTAAAGTCCACATGTACATTCAGTCTTAAGGCTTGTTTTGCTTGATTGTCCATGCATGATATTTTCTTGTTGATTAGGTATACAGTTTCCTCCATGCACTGTGGAGGTGTTCAAGGTTTTGGAGAGAGTTGATTATCCCAGAGATGCAAATAGAAACATCATCGCCATGGTGCATCCTAATCTACAGGTAACTGTCCTCTGGAGTCTGCATTCTCAAATATCACTTAATACCAAATAGGCAGTGAAAGCCTCTTGGTCGGGAGTGTAATATTTCACCTGCTGTAACCTAAGCTCTCTCCCTGTGGTTGTTGATTGCTGCTGTTGTCAGGATTGTGACTGGGAGCCACTGAACCCCGGTGACCCAATGTTCCAGACGTTTGATGGGAAAACGATCCACTACCATGGTCCTGGGACGGTCTATCCCACTTTTATTAATGAGGCAGCCTATTATGAAAAACAACAAGCCTTTGTAACCACAAGAAGAGAAACACTGGTAGCCCCGGCTGTTAAAAAGGCATAATAGTACAATAACTGTATATGGCTGGCACCAATCATCAGCTCATTAGCCAGTACTACAATCTATATATATATAAATATTTTTGCACTTTGTTCTGTTAGAAAGACAGACTTTCTTCACTCATAATAATATGTATCACTTCCATAAACACTGATTTTTATGCTTTTACTATGAGATAAATAGCAATTAACTATGCAAAGATCATGTGTGACGCTTTTGCTTAGAGTCACTGTGAAGGTTTGAAGACTACTATATTGTCGGAGTAAGTATTTATGGCATTTTTATTTAAAATAATGTAAGAATACTTTATTTTGGTGGCATATTCTTCATTATTAAATACCATTGTGTATGACAACAACTCAGGAAGGTTATAAAGGAACATTACTAGCACTGTTTTGACCCCAGTGGTTTCCCCTGAAAGTGTATTTGTGGCCTTTGATACTTCCTACCTGTAACTCCACTGGTCACATCTGTGGTGCTGTCCTATTGTTGCCTTATGAGAAATTTCTGTGAAAATTGCACAATAAGTGTTAAATTATCATAAAAATATTTTGATAAGAAATGGTATATGTTCTGTGGGATTGTTAGAAATATGTTTTATAATAGTAACATATATGTGTCTGTTTTGATATACTTGTCTGGTTAACCACAAGACTTTTGTGTGTTTTGTTGTCATGTCCAACAGTGTCCCTGTGGTATTACATTCATTCATTTCATTTTTATATTACATCCATGTTCACCAAATGTGGTAAAAAAAAAAAAATAACACAATAAAGATAGCGTGTTACTATATTAAGGTGTTGTGAGTAGTTGACTTTATTGACTGTATTTTTCCACCGCAGACACACGAGGGCAGCAAATGAGCACTGATTACAAACCTCTGCAGCAGTACAGAAAGTCCTATACATATTCTGTATTTAGTTATTTAGTTATATAACTGGTTGAGTGCTCAGTGATTGAACAACATGCAACATGAGGGATGCACTATACACTAAACAAGCAATTAAAACCAATTTTGAAGTGTAGTATATCAAAACATTTCTTGCATCGACTGTATTTGGAAAGATTCACAGTGCAACCGAACACATTAGAGTCTGGGTAGCTTGTTAAATATTCACAATATGTGTGCCCTTCTGACCTGCTTCATTCATTTACATAATGACCAAAAGCCCAATCTAATTTACAGTCTGCACCTAAAAGAGGTTGTGTCATTGGACCCTCACCGTGCACAACAGTCCCAGTCATGCATTAAATATAAAGTATAAGTGAAGACTGGTAATCATATAGGAGTAATGTTTTATCATTAACTGCTTCTTGGTGACAATGTTTGTGCCCTAGTTACTCTATTTTTGACTGATGGCCATTGGACTGAACAAAACCTGCTTGAAGTCAATGTTTACATTTCCAAGCAGGTTATTCTATTATAGTGCAGATAGTTTGGTTCAAATGCAGCTGAAGATGCCTATCTTAGTTCCACGTCTAGATTCCATCTGTATTGAACGCTTGTAGAAAAACCAGGAAGTCCTTATATTTTCTCCAATATTATGTCAGCCATAATGATTAGTAATCCAGGTTTGTGACTACATGCGGGTTATTCAGGCCTTCCTCTATTCATTACAGTAACCCAATCAGGGCCCTCAGAGTGAATCAATGATTCCTGTCGACTGCACAAAGCTTTTAGGAGAATGATCTTTCAGCTCATGGCATAAATCCAAATAGACACTAGAAAAAACATCTCTGCCGCCACCCTCTGCTAACGTTCTCTCTGGTATGACATTACAACCTTCTGTTACTGGAAGCATTCTGTTTGACCACTCACAAATTTTGTCTGGACACAGCTTCAAGGCTCTTGCTGAGATTAAGGTGAACAGGCTTTACAACCTACTCTATGTTCAGTAGTGATGAATGTGAATCAATGAGGTTAAGATGTTATATTATTGTCAACTGGATAAGACATACTGAGTGACAAATAATTTAAGGAATATTACAAGAGGTAGATGAATGATCACATTATAATATATAATACATCTAGATTGTGATCATATGAGCTAGATATGTAGCTTTAAGTTATTAGATTGGCACTCTTTAATTCATGTTTTTTATTTATTTTTGCAATTAAAAACATTTAGCAGATACTATTTGTTTCTGAAGTGGATATTAATATAGTGAAACTGTTACCACTTCTCATGTAGCCTACCTACACTCCCTGAATCATGTTTTTCATAGTGTGCATAATGGCTTTCATCTTGTTACTTCTCTCTATACCTGTGTCCTAGGTACTGTCAGTGTTGTTTGGCAAAGCCATCTAAAACACACTGACATAATTATTAATGGATTCAATTAAATAAGATTCACTACTTGAGTCAAATGACTTAAATAAGTGTAATTTATTTAAAATACACGTCACATTTCACACACCAAGACAAGAAACGTGATAATATCTGTTGTTTTCATAATCAAACTATCCAAGATCATTTTTCTGCACTCATTGCTTTATCTGCACAGTAACTGTTGCTTTCAGTGTCTTGGTAATTTAGGATCGCTCAGACAAGAAGCATAGGCTATTTCTTGGTTTATGCGACACACATATTCCATATTTTCTGCAAAAACTATTATTGGTGGGCGGGTATCACCGAACTATGATGCACTTAGTCAATTATTAAGCGCTCAGGTTACAGGTTACAGCCTTCAGTCAATGTCACACCTGCTCATAACCGAGCCGCACTTGAATGCATCATGTCTCAATACAGGAAGTCTCGAAAGTTTTCAGCAGAGTGGCAACTTGTAATCCGCATCTCACGCAGTGCACAAGCTCGTCTGCCATTTGTCTGTGTAGGAGGTGAAAGATGAGCAAAGACTGGTCAAGTTACGTCCGATAGGATCATTATTTAGACCAAAGCAGCAGAGAAAGTGGATATTATCGATAGAGACACCAGGTGTCGGTGAAGATTAAGTCTCTTTCGTATTCTCTTTGGGTAAAAGGCTGTGGCTGTGGAAGGCGCAATGTGGGAACAGACGGAATTTGCAAAACACTGGAAAAATGAGTTTCCCGACGGAGAAGTTCCACAGATGAACTTAAAATCGGTCGAGGACATTGAGTCGGAGCTGGAGTCATGCAAAGCGAACCTGAAAACTCTACAGAAAGCTTTGGCCGAGGAGAAATTCAAGATGATTTACCTGCAGACCACCATGGCTCGACAGAAGAGAGGCGACCCGGAAAGGTTTGACGGCAAGGATGAGAACTTCAACGCCGCGAAATATTCCTTCCAGAAATTTAGAAATCTCCCAAAACCTCACACAAGAGACAATGAAACCGACAGAGCCAAGGTGACTGAATCTGTGGGCGTGAAAGTCCAGGTGGGGGGGCTACCAGCGGGGTTAGGCAGCTCCTTCTCCCGGGAGAAAGGCAGGTTTGGCGGTAAGACAGGTAAACCTGTCCCTATCCCGGTCCCACCGCGGATCTTCCAGCGAGGACAGACTGCCCCGGCCCAGACCAATGACAACGAAGACACCAGCGACCGTGAATACGAAGACACGGAGCTCAATGAGAATTTTGTGAGAAATAACTTGTTGGCGCCAAAGAATATCTATAGGGATAACCAGAAGACGTCCAGCAAGCAGCGCGACGTCAGACGGCACTTAAGCCTCAGCAGGGACTTGGACTCGGGCGACGATGGCAGGTTGTCCCCGTCCTTCCCGCACATCCAGCGGACAGCGTCGCGGGGCTCTGGCTGCAGCACGCCGGACAGGAGGAGTGACGGCTACCTGAGCTCCGACCATGACGACTCCTCATCCGTAGGTAAGGAACTCAAGTTATAAAAGCAAAACGGTCTTGGACTGGACTGAAACATGCACTATTAATCTTGCAATGGACCATCAGCCACATCAAAGATATTAATATTCTTATATCTTTAAAAGATTAAACCAAAAATAGACTTCTAAATCAAGGCTCAATCAAATACTTGACCTAGGCCTAAACCTCAGGGGTGTTTCTAGAGAGGCTGAAACATTAAACAAACAAACAACCCATATCCATATGTTTTGATCCTGCCCTAACCTGACCAACTACTGGAGGGGTGTTTGGTGGTGACAATTCCCCTGCCCAGAACTGATAAACTGAATAGCCAGATGTTCCACTGAAAGCGTTTTCAAGGAGTAGGTAATTTAGATGAATTCCTGGTAGGTAATTTGATGAAGATGAGCCACCTGCCAGTAACTGCTTATCATCATTAGTTACCATGAAATGGATGCTTTGTCAATCCTAAAACCCACCCAAAACTGCCAGTGTGGACATTGGTCTGAACATGCTGCGGCCCCGGAAAATTTGCGTCTAAAGTCAACAGGACAAGGCAACATAAATTAAACCAGGTTGAAACACTAAACCCAGGACTAAAACCTAGTCTAAACACTAGACTCAATTGTCTGTAAACACAGGACTAATAATTAGACCCAGAAGTAAACCAAGAGTTCAACCCAGGACTATCCCAATATGCACTGGATTAAACTAGGGATAAACTCAAAAACCTAGGACCCTGCAGACAATTACAGCCCCCATCAATGTTAGGACCATAACTACAGCCTTAATGTTGAACATACAGACTCTTGACTCCTGGACATCCTAATCATAAATTTGTTATAGCTATAGCTGTCTTTATAGGGATCTTATAGGTAACACGGTACTAAAAATAAAAATAAAAAGTTTTACATTTAGTCATTTAGCAGATGCTTTTATTCAAAGCGACTTACATTAAGGTTCCATTTTCTCCAGTGTTACAGCTGGAACACCACTGTAGGCAAGGAGGGTTAAGTGTCTTGCCCAAGGACACAACGACAGTATGAACTGTGGGGAGAGCGGGAATCAAACCTACCACCTTCCGGTTGAAGGACGACCGCTCTACCACTGAGCTACTGCCGCCGCTTTGTCGTCAATTCTTTACATTTAGAGAACTAAAGGCAAGACATTTCGAGAACTAAAGGCAAGACACCAGGAACCAAATTGTACAATAATTGACCACAAAAAGAAGTGTCTGGCTATAATGGCTGTTGTGTGAGAAGGATCAGTCTGACCGGTGGTCAATATTTTCACAACCTCATTGCCTCCAATCGATTATCATTGTCTTGTGATTTGTTAGTGTCTGCCAACGTTTGACAAGTCTGCACTGACATACTTGGAAAGAATTTTACTACTGCAGAAACGCAAATGATAAGTTGTGGTAAGGGGTTTCCTGTGTAGTCCCTTCCTCTGGCTGTTTTTAAATTAGCAATTTATTAGATGAATCTTTATAACTATCTTTTTTATCATAGTGTTATTTGTAAGATGATAATGTATTTTCACATTTTACATCACAGACCAATGGTAACATTATTCTAATGGGATATTTATGAAGACAGTTCATTAATAGACAGTCCTCTGTGCATCAAGGAAGCACAACACTGTGGCCTATTGCATCATCACCAGCATGATACTGGAAATTGCAGTCTGATTTTCCCAAACTCTTCTAGTCATGTGAGGCTACAGTGTTGAAACCAATATGCTATGTTGAGCTATATGTTATGAGTTATTGATGTTTTAAATAGATACTATAGACTAAACTTCATATAGACCTGATTTTTTTATCCACATCTTAACATTGTCTTCAGGACTTGTGGAAATTGTGACTGGGTCTGAGTCAGAAAGTAGAAAATATTGACTAATAGAATTGTCATGTTTAGTTGTCCATTCTGTTGTTACTCAGATACATTGCAGGATTAACCTTTCTAAAGTTCTTTTAGGTGCCAATGTATTTTTTGATTTACTTATATCCATTGTGACCTGATAAAATTTTACATTCACCATTGAGGATTGCAGTATTGCTGCTGGTGGACTGAGATGGTGTCAGAATAAACTCACGTAAAACAACACTTTGTATGATTACCCAAGCTTCCTTGTATTAAATGTTGATGTTTTCCACATAATTGTAGAGTCCCCCGCTGTTTAATCACTTACTGTAATCTTTTCTTTGTTGTCCGACAGGATATTTACTTTGGCCCAAATGCTGTCTCTGGAAAACCTTATTGTTAATTAAACAATGCTGGGTGTGTTTGGTGGGAAAACATTTTTGGGGGGCCTCTGTCAAGATCAAGTTGTGTGGCTGCTGTTTTTTTGTTGGAATGCGCCCTTTAACTTCCACACAACAGCAGTGGGCTTATGCTTTGGGTCTCGCTCACCCTAAAGCCCTAAATGCATTGTGCGTTTGCTGTTAACAGGGGTCACAGGTCATATGATTGTGCGACCATTGCTCAGACCTTTTTCTGTAAGAGCCCTGATTCACAGCTGAGTAACAGCACAGTGTTGATTTGCAGTAGGAGTAAGCCTTTGTTTTTTACAAGGCTGACAGCACTGTTGTCTTTTCCTCTTGGCTGTGGGCCAGACCTGTCTTTTTTTGTAAAAAATTTTAATTAATTAATTAATTAATTTATTTATTTATTTATTTTATCTAGTCCTGTTTTAAGATTTTAAAAGGCATAGTTTATTTAAACATAGCCCTCAGCTTCTTTGGTCTTAGTGGATATATCCTATTGGCTATTTATAAACTAAATATGATGATTGGAACATTATGTTTTTCACAATAAGCACGGCCCAGCTGAGACAGCAGTTTCCTGTTCCTCTTACCTCTTACACACTTCCCTGCTAAGCACCTTGCTGCTCAAAACACAGGCAGCAATGTGTGTTTTCTTGTGTACACTGCAACTCATCATCTGTCACGTTGCTTTTTTTTTTTTTGTTGTGTGTGTACTTTCAATTTCTATTGTACTACAAAAGATATTTATAGAGTTACATTTTTATCACCTTGGTACCAGTAAGGAGAGTCACGACTCAAAATAATGATTTATTTATGTGACATTGATTTTGACCAGATTGTTAAATCAATTTTAAAGCATATTACAAATCACCACATAAGAGGAAGTAATGATTTATCATTCAGTGACTCATAAAACAATGGAACTGAACTAAGAAACGTAAAAAAAAGCAAAAAACAGTTTTTTAATTAAAGCAACACAATTTGTTAGATGGTTTACCCACTGAAGCAAAACAGAAACTACTTTTGTACTACTGGCACTACTTGTACACCTAACACATTTTGCAAGTCAAAATAATTGATATTGGTAATTTGCTACTTAATGCATTAGATTGTACTGAGAACCCACCCATCCACTTCGAGCACTCAGGTTTGAATAAAACCTGGATACGCAGACTTAACTGAAACATCCTTATCATTTGAAGTCCATTCAAATCCTTCACTATCCAAGTCAAAGGCCTGTCGTACTTGTGTCAGTCATACACAACTTGGCTTAACAAACTACTATAACGTGTTGACATTGTACTACTATCAGAAAGACATGACGGGACATGGTGTATGTGAAGTCAAACCGAATACGATCATGTTTAATTACCGTGAACAGATGCTAGTTTCTGTCACATGTTGAGGAGTGGTCTCTACACCGCAGCACAAGTCCTGTTTGGTCGCTTTGAGTGAGAGTGCTTCTCAAATATTCTGACACATTTCTTCTTTCCTCTCTGTTGCCTCATTCTCCCAACAGATAAGCAGAGCATGTCCCGTCCCGTCCTGAAATTCACGCTAAGCAGAGGAACTGTTAGCTTGTGTGCTGTGTTGGTATAGCAGTTTTGTGTGTGCTTGTCCCATCAATCTGTGAATTATAGTGTGGGTCTTGCACTTGTGGTTTGAGTGCATTGCCACTGAAAAGCTGTAGTGTTGTTACTACACCTTTTTTGAGACAGTGCCATAGACAAACCTCTTGCGTCTTATGGAACTGTGGTGTACTTCAGAATCAAGGTTTTCAAACGACTATGGCTATAAAACTGCAACTGAGACGCTATTTATGGCCTGATATCTCGCTGTGTTACCTAGGTGATGGATGTGTTGTCAGAGACGTGCAGAGAAGCAGACACGGTGGAGGGGGAGTAGGAGGACACTGGGTTTTTGCAGCATCACCCCTTGTGCATAAAGGGCATGCAAGAGATGTATCAAGGTTTGGTGGTAAGATGTGAGATACAGTCATGAGTACAAACAAGGGCCTCTTTCTCACAGCTGTTAAGCATTAAATGTTTTTTACGGGGCTTTTCTTGAATCATTTCATGACTTTTTTTTGTCGCATACCTTAAGAACTGTCACCTCATTGAAACTTTCAGTTTGAAGTGTCTAACGTCACTTTAAACTGCTGTGGATGGGATCAAAAGGCATCCTATCAGAGACCAGTTCTGTGTTTTTTTTATTTTTTATTTTTTTTGTATGTTTTTTTAAATGAGGTACTGCTGTGGGACATGCTTAGATTAAGATTAGATCATGCTTAATTATTCCTTTTATAAGTTTACTTTCGTGAGAGTCCCTCTGTGTTCTCACCCAGAGTTGTGGTCTTCAGGACTTTATGGTTGAGGACACATATTTAAAAGGTTTCTGCTTCTTTCACCAGGTTTCATGCACACAGGGCATGATCATTGAGACATACCACTATTGCTTTATCCTTAATCAGTCAACCATAGCTCCAAAAATAGGTTTATGAATATTTATTACAAACAAACTCGTTTACTACTTAATTTTGCATGCTTCTGTTCGGCTTGTATATGGAAGCCAGTTATTTTAGCCAGGTAAATTGCTATTTGCTTCTCAAAGTAATGACTTGAACTTATTTTTACTAAGTCATTATTTTTAGTTATCCAAGTCAATTTCTTTACCATGTCTCAGAGCAAAAGAGCGTTTTCTCAGGCAGTGCAGGAAATGCCAGTTTACTGTTATTCTTTTTCAAATCTAGATATTTTTAGGGTAAACAGCGTCTGAGACGAGTGGGTTTCCTGTCAGTTAACTGAACTGTGCAGCAGATTCGTTTTATAAACCCGTACATTCATTTCAATTTTTCTAATGTACAGTACGTACACTGAGCATGGTTACAACGTGGCCCAGTCATAAAATCTTCAAGTAATTTAATCAAGAAGCCACTAAAAACTCTGTTGGCTGCCATGGAGACCCCAGTGGGATGAGTCTGGTGAGGGAAGAGTGGGAGAGTAACACACACACACAGTCTGTGGCCATGTGGCTAAGAAAGACTATTTTGTCATAACTTTGCAGCAAAAGCCACATTGTAAAACATTACTGTTCCTTCTACTTTTCATTTCAAACATTTCATTTCATTGTGCCCTTAAAAAGAGTATTTGCTTGAAGGACAGTGAAATTGCTGTTATCGTTAACTGATCGATTAATAATAATGCAATTCAGCTTCATCCTTTTTTTATCCTCTATATGAAGGCCAACAACTTTAAAGGGCTTTGCTGACACGTATTTATTGTTACATATTCCTAGTGCCTTACAAAGCCTAGTTTATTGAAGGGCACTGACCAAACCCTTATTAAGTAAGGTCCAGTAATAAGTTGTGATGTAACTGTCTGTTCTTAAAGGCGGGCGCTGCGCCGTCTGGTGTTTGAGTCTGCCATAATGTCACTTTTGTTGGATCATATAGTGGACGTGTTCAGACTTGTGGATGGATTAATGTTTTAATGGGCTGTTTTTTCTGAATCTTCACCACAGTGTTTACAAATAATATTTCTGTCTTATTGTTTTTTAATGCTAATCCTTCTGCTACATAGACTAGCTTGGTATTTTACTTTCTTGTTCTTGTATCAACTGTTAAATAGTATTTGTATTTGTGAGTGTAAGCTGCAAAGGATTAAATTGAATATAACATGGCCCTGTATGGGGTATAACATTTCCAGTCACCTGATACTAACCACTGTGTCATTGTGGTTAGTATCTTGTGGTCAACCTTTTGCCGTGCTCTTCATTTTCACTTCCTTTATCCTTTAGTAGAAAGATGACGAAAACTAATTTTATTTAAACATTTTGGAGACGGCTTGCATGTACAGCTTACTATAACATTTTCATGGCATGTTTCCCATCAACCTGTGGTCTGAGTGCATCAGAAAAGGGGACCCAGAGTTAGTGTTTCATGCCACAGGAGCTTCTGTTGTGATGGGTTCTCTATGTGGAAACATTAGCAACACTGAGCCATGGGGTTTAATTTATGCATGTAGTTCTAATGAAAAAAATATATATTAAAACTAGCATCAGTGACTTGCTTGTACCTTTTAGCCACAAGGATTCTCTGAGCCCAGAACAGCTCCTTGTAACAAATATTTTTATTGTGTTTTTGTTTTAAACTCATGTTCATGTTTGTATTACAATTCTCTTTTTCTGTGATACATTCAAGAGCCACCTGTTCAGCTTTAGTGCGGAGGGTGGTAAGTGACACTTGGACACACAGTATGGCACTCTATGAGCTGCAGGACACTGTATCTAATTGTACCGTGTACCATGAAGTGTGAATTCTTATTAAATGTGGCAAATGCAGTTTGTCCTGTCAGGTTCAACTTTACTGTCAGGGTGTGCCTGCAACTTCTCTATTACTCGGGTATGTTTTAGTAGTTCAAACAAAACATTTGACCAGAGCCTTTTTTTATATTTATAATTTTCTTTGTATGCATAATCTTTTTTTAGGTAAAGTTTAAGACTCCAATGGAAGAACATCTGCTGCTGTTGGCTTTACCGACTGCATTCTCAAGTACTTGTATAGATATATATTTTTAATGAAACGGTGCGAGAGCCACACGATACCACCACTGTCCCCTGAGATGGTTGTAACATACAAATGTTGCGCACAGCTGCACAAGGTCTATAGAAAGAAAGCAACAACACACATGACACACCCAAACAACCATTTTATCATTTTAGTCATACAAGAGTAGTGAACACATTAAAAAAGCACTTGCGGCATGTGTCTCTGTGGTGCTGTAAACTGATGTGTGACTAACGCTGTCACTCATCTGTTGTAAGCCAGCATAATATTTTTGATTTGCATGGTTTATTTTGAAATAAACCACAGTTATGACTACCCTATGCTATTTGTTTAATAAAAAAAAGTTCATTTCCATTTTTTTATGATTTCTGAAAATCATCTCACGACCCCCACTTTGGGAACCCCTGATACCCCATACACTAATGTCAACTGCTGAGCTGAGCCTTGCATTAGCAGAAAGCAACCACTAGAGCGCAGTAGCTGATTGTATAGATTAGAGTCCCTTCTTTGTTTGCCACTAATCATAACATGACCAGAGTGAGTATTAGTCCTAATAATTGCTTTTCTGATGTGTCACTAAATGTATTTCTACATGTTGTGTTTGTCCCTATACGGATGTTTAAAAATATAAAAAGCTGTGATCAGATAAACAGACAGCCACTGTTTGTTATGAAGCAATTGTATTTTCTCACTGGGATTGTTTGCCAAACGCAAGACAAACTCCTTGTGCGTGTGTGTTGCTGTGAAAATGAAGCGTAGAACAAACGGCATGAATAACACATGAGACTATTTCCCATTTTCAATTGGGCTGCCTGTATGTGCGCAGAAAGGCCAGCGGACCCGATCTGGTGTCTGCCCAATCACAGCATGATTCTGACGATTTCCTTATTGACCTCAATAGATCAAAGTGAATCGGGCTGGCACGGGATGAATACGTTCTCTCTGTCTCAGACTCGCACACATGCCCCTTGACGCAGACAGATGCAAGATTGTATTTGAGGAAGCTCTGTCATATTTATCATAACATACACAATTTGAGGGATGTGGGGTGGTCTCTCAGGTTCATCTGACTCACGTAAGTGGATGATAGAGGAGTAAGAAGGATTGAAGGAGATTCGGGGTAAATGAGGTGAGAGGCAATGTCTACAGCCAGAAGTTCTAATTTTTAATATGAAACACACAGAAGACGTTCAATTTAGATGGATGACTTCCTGTTGCATTCTTTATTTTCACTCTTCTAAAATGTCAGTGGTGAAATCCAATTCTGTACCGTTTAGATAACAAAGGAACCCCAAGACAAAGAAAGCAGACAATAACTAACGACTCAGATGATTTGAGGCGTTCCCCACTAAACAAAAAAACATCTTGGCTTGGCGGAAGGGTGGGTCACAGGAGTCTGGGTAGAAAAACAAATGCTGGTGAATGACATTTGATTGGCTGGTATAATGCATACTTGCACATGTGACCATGTGACATGCAGCTGATTATTACTAATATGCTGACCTCTTGCAAACTTAACATTGTTAATCTTGAATCAGGAATAAAATAAATTATGTGCATTAGGCATGGGACGATGAGACGGTTCAAAGTGGCCCGATATTAGTGGTAATAAAAACACATAGCAGACCATTTATAGCTAAATGTTGGTTCCTGTATTTGTAAGAAATTGTTTTGGGATATTCTATTGTACTATCAACCCAAAGATTTGAGTATGTCCAATTTACCAAAAGACTAAAACCATTTAAAGTTATATCTGAAATAAAGTGATACCCTTATACCAAGACATTTTTCCACTAGGTTATCATACCGACGGAACCTCTTACTGTCCCGTGCCTGTTGATTCTGAATCCACCTAACATGAATATGAATTAGCAAGACATTTTTATGCTACTGTAATTAATTGGCTTAATCAAACAACCTTTAAAAAAAGATCATAGCGTTGATTAAGAGTTCCCTTGATCTAAAATGAGGAGACTGTCCAGCTCTATTGAAAACATATTTTTTGACACTGAGGCATTGAAACGTGTATAAAGCATTAAAACATCAGCACATCATCAAAGATTGAACAGGCTTTTAATTGTCACATTTCACATTTCAGCCGTATTTCTTCATGCATACACAAGATAACTTAAGGCAGGTTATTAATCATTTACAGTAATCGAATGAATTTCTCTCGTAAAAAATGGATAAGGGCTGCATCTTTTGTCTTTGTACAAGGGGTTTAGTTTGCACATGTGGAATAATTTTGCTGCATTGTTTATTACATTTAGAGGGCTTTCCCTATTGTGTACTGACCTACAGATGCTTTCTGTTCAAACTGTATTTGTGCACAGTGGCCCTCATTTATTGAACGTGCGTACAGCAATATTTGGGGTGTACAATTTCCACGGAGTCTTCGGCATTTATCAATATGAACGTGGGTGTGCGGTACGCTCTAATCCCACGCCAGGTCAGGTGGTTTTGTACATATACACAAGTCGGCACCGAGCTAAGCAGCAAAACCATTATTTTGAACTTATGCATTGGCACTTTGAAAATATTCACAGTCCTCTGTAACAATAGTTTTGTATTTTATACTTTTAGCACAAGCTTTTAGAAGATTTTGTATGTTTATCAATAGTCTATAACACTGTTTATTTTGTTTTTATCAGAGGCTTTTCCGATACTCTCAGGAAACGCTAATGCAAAGTAATGTCACCAAAGTTAGCCATCAGTTGTGGTTGATTTAAGCAAAAACACGCGTGCTGTTATTGGACAACTTAAAAGATATGTTTAACTTTTAATTTGACGCACAGTAGCCACTTACTGACAGCCGTGCACCATACTTCCTTAACCTTGGACCTGGTAGTCATGCTAGTTTCAGTCCTCTGGATTTATCAACAGGCGGTTGTGTACACCAGGATTGTCATGGTACGCACAGTTTCATAAATCCAACGTGCACACTGTCATACGGCCACTTTTATGCACAGATCTGAACTTTGAGAAACAATAGCAAGTAGGAGCTATGGATTTTATCATCTAGTTCAAATTTGTTGGTGTTCAATATAGACTTTTCCATTTTCTTCTTAAAAGTGTATACTGTATGTGTACTGGATAATGATTCCTGACCTAAATCCAGTCTGAAGGTGACCAATCACAATACACCTTGTATCCTGGGAAAACCAATTTGAATACATAGACCTTTAAAATCACAATAGCCTGGAGTGCTGATTGTATCTGTTTTCTTTCCAGCTGCCGGCCTGCGCACACTCACTCACAGTGGATGACTGTTGTTGAATAGTGACCTTTAACGGCCGTTTATGAGGCGCTTCGTAAAGTGTTGCGCTTTGTTGTTGGCTGACAAAGAGCCAGACAGTTCACTCATCATCTCCAACCGGACTATTTCGCCTTGCCTTAATGTGAGCCAACTGTGGGCCACTGTTTATTTGAATGTCGCAGTTAGAATGGCACTTTTACTCCACAGTTTTACTGCCTATGAATATTTGATCCGAAAGGCTGGTGATGCTCAAGGAATACGCAGCTTGATGTGTTTTTTGTTCATACAGTGTGGTGTAAGTGAACTTCTTTGTTTGGCACTGCCCCTTTGAATGATGGGGGCATTTAGGAGGAAGAAGTGTGCTTTCACTAGAACTCTGAAGACAGGTGCATAGGCATTTGCATAATGTAGACCCATGTGTGTGTGAGGAAAAACATTTTTGTTCCTCCTGATATAGAATATTTTAATGAATTGCATTTAGGGCTGCACAGTATATTATAAATGTAGTTATTAATATGTGCAGCAACATACACATTATAATTGATTGCTTGAATTACACTAGTGTTATGGTATTACACGTGTAAGACATTCACATTTTAACTCCTGTAGTTATTTGTATTGTTGCCCTTCTTCTTTTATTTTTTTTTATTTTATTTTATTTTTAAATCTGTTTATATATTATGAATATTATTTCTTCTTTGTCTTCCTTTGTTTATTGCACTTAGCATTTTATTGTGAAGCACTTTGGTGTGGCTCAGCCATCTGTAAATGTGCTATATAAATAAATTTGACTTTGACTTTTGACTTTGACTTTGACTTTGAACGAGAATAAGAACATTACCAAAATTAGAAAGACAACATGTATATTATTATCCCCACACAAGAATTTTTACATAGTTCTTTATATTAAAAAAAAAAATCATGTTGTATGTTTTGCCAGCCCCTGTAGCAGTCACCACAGTTGTTTCATTCATTGCTCACTTATTGTGCCCTTAATATAATCCTTTGTAGCAGATGTCTCATTGTAATTTATCTGCTTGATAATGACTCATTTGTATTCATTTATAAGCTTTGACATACACAGATATTCCTCACACATGACCTCTGGCTATAGGAGCTCCCATGATGCCCCATCGTTCTGTATCTGCGTTTTCTCCCGCTGGCACGTAAGGGCTGTGTATCCAGACAAAGAGTGCTGCTCAAGGCCTGAGTGGGGATGAGGGGTGGTGTGGTGGGTACATTTTGTGTGTGTTTCTGTGTGTAGAGAGGGGGTCCTTCTCCTGTCAGCCTTTGTTTCCTAATTGAAGTTTCTTGTGCATCTCAGCCTTGCCGTCTTTTCCTCCCCCATGCTGTTAGGGGAGGACGGAGAGGGGGGTCGGACCTGACAAGGGTGGGGTTTTGTGGGGTGTGCTGCGTTGCCGCTGGCGTGCCGCTCATCTCTGATTGCCCTCTTCTACTGCTCATGTTCGTAAACAGAGACCGGTGTGGATGAAAAGGAGGGATGTGTTTGTTTCAGGACTCAACAGGAGAGGCGTGTGCTAAACAAATTAATGTGCTCATTAAAACCACTTAGACACATGGAGAGACAATAAGTAAAGCTACGTGAAATCCCAAATTGTATTAATGGGGGAAAAAAATCATTTTTTGATCTAATTTACTTAACTGTATGTTCATATTTTTTAAATGCACTTACATTTACCTGGATCTCACTGCTTATGAATATGTCTGAATCGTATTTACTTTATTTTCCTTTTAATAGTTGCGTCACAGTCAGAAACAGATTTGTGTGATTCTTCAAAATGCGTGTCTTTATGAGTTGTCACGAGGAAAGGAAGTCGTTTACAACACTTTTCTCAATCTTTGTCTGTCTATATCAGCTTTTTGTTCGCCTGGAGTGTGAATGACTGACTGTGCTCCTCACACAGGGCCCATTGTTGCGCGCGGCAGCGGTCCTAACATCTGACCTGATGCAGTTATGTAGCGATTAGATAACATGGCCTGAATCAAACAGCCCTCATAGAAAAAATAAAAACACTAATGCACTTTATTCTATTTTTGGACTCTATTCTATTTTTACACCTTGGGAAAAAGTGTTGGAATTTAAAATCAAGGCAACACCTACTTTCAGCTGATTTTGCTGATATTTGTAGTATATCACAATGACTTGCAGTATAACTTGCTATGCCACTACTTCTCATGGGTAAAACCAGCCATTGGCCACTTGTGGCACTGCCAAAATATAAAAAAAAAAATACTTGAAGCTATAGAAAGTTCATTCTTATTAACCAAATATGAATATTTTAATGAAATGACATACACTCTATTGTGCCAGTGACCCCATTGTTAAATTTGGGATCACACTATAAGAGGCTCCTTAACCATCTATATATTTTTTGATTAAATTAGAAAGGATTGCAAGAAAATATAATTTTAAATGGAAAATTGTTAGCAGTTAAGATAAATTGCATTCAAAAGGAAAAAATCTGAACATTTTAAGGTCTTTGGCAGTGATACAGTTACTAACTCAAAACAAGAAATACATGACATTAATTTGAATTTTGACCTTATTTATTCAATACATTCCATGAAAGACAGTAAAGTAGACTGCAGAGCTGTCAATTCATTGACATTTGACACAAGGCGTTCTGGCACGGGCTCATTATACTCAGCTTCTGAATTCCTCCGTCGGAGAGCGAGCGAGTGAGTGAGGGGGAGAGAGAAAGAGGAGGGTGGATGGAGCGATCAGCGAGTGCTTCTCTCCTTCCCTAGCAACGGTCGCCGCTGCTCATCTCCAGCTTGTTGTTTTCACTCGCACACACCACACGCGCTCGCTCCTTCTCCAGCTGTCTGCTTCTGCCTGTTGGACCCCTGGGTTGTCGTCTCACATTTTCCTGCTGCTTCTTACGACATGAAGACCGTTTACCGAGGATAAGAGGTGGATAACAAGTCGTTGTCAACGAAGGACGGAAGAATAAGGAAGCTAGAAGGAGATACTGATAGAGATCGAGGGAGACGACCCGAAGGATGGAGCCCCTCAGTGCTCGTGGCCTGCCCCGGCTTTCATGGATTGACACCCTTTACAGCAGTACGTATCTGTCTGTTTGCTTCACTTCGCAGTTAGCGTGTGTTGGTTTTCTTTAGTGGAGAGAAGGAGAGGAACTGGGGGAAGCCTGGAGAAATATAGAGTGGGAGATTGTGACTCATGCTTCGAATCTGAAGGTAGAACTTTATGTTCCATCGTATTGAGGACACAAGCTGTCTGATGTTGAATTTTTAATCTGCTCTTTATTGTGGTCTTTACATATCAGAATACGCCGGCTGTTTTGCCAGATTTGGCTTTTGTTGGTTACTGTACACAGCAAAAATTTCTATTTAACCATTTTGAAAATTGTGCATCCATCTTTTTGCTCTAGTACTAGAACATGGTTTATGAAAAGATTCTCATTTTGAGTTCAGTGAGTTCTTTTGAGTTAAAGTGAACACTTAAGTTACCCGTGGTTTAAACGCTGTCTTTATACAAACATACTTATAACATGCATTACATACAGAGCGCAGCTGTGGCTCTGGTGGTGTGTGTGTGTGTGTGTGTGTGTGTGTGTGTGTGTGTGTGTGTGTGTGCGCGCTTGTGTATTGGGACTTTTTAAGACATGATACTGCCTTTTGGGATTTGCTGTGCTTTGTCACCATTGTTACCAAGCTCTAATCAGCAGAGAGGTCCTGAATGGGAGAGGAAAAGAGGGATGTGTGGAGGAAGGATTTATGAAAAAACAGGAAATACAAGCATGGTGGATTTGGTAAGCCGCTGTTACATGGTTGTTTATAGGTTAGGGTCAGTCTTAAAAATTATGTCACACTGATTGTTACACTGTTCATTTATTTCTTCCCATGTGTCCCCACATACATATTAATACATTTAGTCACTCCATAATAGGCTTATGCTGTATATGACAGCAAAACTTTATTTCTTCTATACATGTTCACAGCCTTCAGTTTGTCTGTTGGTCCAGAGTTACTGCAGTTACACAAGGAATCTTGGCATATTCATCTTCTGTCAGATTCTTGGACGTCCATTACCCCTGAATCAACTGTTAAGGCCAAGCCTCCCTCATGGAACCCCTTAAAAGGTCCTCGAGTAAGGGCGCCGTCATACAGCGATATACAGCAATATACAGCGATATACCGCTGTCCACCAGATTTTATTGCCCTGTCATAACGACAATATCGGTGAACAGGGGACCAATGGGCGGAAGTTGTCCATAGTATATACTGTCATTGGTTAAGGCTTGACTGGTCTGGGGCATGAGGCAAGACTCGCATTAAACTCAACACATTAAACATTAAAGCACATGTTCAAAGGTAATTTAAAATATATATATATATTTTTTAAGGTTCTAGGCCTAGCCCTGGATCCACTCAGCACTGAATTCTCATCTCGTGCATTAGTCCACTTTTAGAAATGGATCAGGTCAGTACGACTGTATAATGTCTATAAGGATCATTTGAGAGTGTGTACTCGATCTGTGTTGTATTTTAATGTTGCTATATTTGGTATTGCATTGTTGTAAACTGAATGCATTATTGTATATATCCCAATGCTCTTTGACACATTTGGAATTGAGTGGGAGTCAGAAGGCTACAATAGAAGACGGATGATTAACATTACAACAGACTTCGGATCAGGTTTCCCAGTTCTTTTATTCATAAATGAGTCTATATTTTATACTTTGAGCTCTCTCAGTCCCTCTTAGAACATAAAAATACACTAGCACTTTTGTTAGCAGTGAGAGGTCCATTGTTATATACGCTGTTTTAAGTGGCACTGCAGTGACTCTAAAAACCATTCACCAGCAGAGTTCACTTCCAACTCTTGAGAATGAGTCATGCCTCGCTGTTAATGTTGTGTGACAACAGCGCTCGCTCAGTTTTCTATACCCATTCTCACTTGAACCATGTGACTACTACAGACCATCACTGCACATGCCGGTAATTGCATCCTTTCTGTGTTAATGGATTATTGTTAAGCAGTGACCACACAGAGTCAAGTGGGAAGGATGCTCAAAGCCACTGTCCGGTTGTTAATGTTTCCCCAAGAGACTGGTGTCTTTTAGTTCACCAGGACAGTTTCCACTCCTTCAGTTGGATTTGTATGTTAAACAAATTTGGATACCTGCACATTATTGCAAATGATTAATAAATAAAGCTGTAGGTGCAGTAAAACGCTGTACAGCTCTATGTAAGCACACTGAAATGAAAGTCACCGGCTAAGACCTCTCCATCACTCATCCTTGAGCCATTCGTCCGGTCAGCGGCATAAGTGGTAGACTCCCAGGCGGCTATTAGCGTGTGTGTTTGTGTGTGTTACAAATACCTCAACACAAAAGGCCTGTTCTCACTCGGCTTGTTTCGCTGGTTTGTGTTGTCAGTTTTATGTGAGCATTTATCATTTACTAAAGTGGCTTTAAGGAGTTAATAACAGAAATGTATTATTTCCAGCTTTTGAGATAGTGGGCTTTTGTGTTGTGGGAAAAATAGTACCATTTTTATGAAAGAAGTTACTATTACTCCCTTGGGAACATGTTCTCTAAACATTCAGGTCCATAATTTGTGACTCCTCTTCTGTCTGTGTAAGTTTCTAGGAGCCAGCATTACTTTTAGAGAATGTTTTCAAATTTAATATCCCTAAAAACAAACATCAGAGCTGGATTATGTAAGAATATTTTAGTGTGGCAGTGTAGAGGTCGCACATGCACAGCAGAGTCACACACATGCACGTATGTCAAAATTATTTCTCCTAATCCGACTGGCTTGAATTTTGGAGCCTCTGAGAGTATTAAAATCAGTATTGTCTGGTAAATGCGTCTAGTGAGGTATGTTAAAGTGGGTAATTTGCAGTAATGTGAGGCTAAACCAAAATGAATTTCTCTTTCCCTTCCAACAGCTAAACTACCACTTCTGGCAATCCCGCTCACGGTTCCAGTTCTGTCTTTAAGTGTTTAGTGTTAGTTGGCTGTCACATGGGCTGCTTCAGCAAACAGGAGCCCAGCAAAGCGATTCTGGACAGCTTCCCGGTGAAATGTAGCAGGGGATTTTAATTCAGCTGAGGTTGTCTCATCTCTCACACCCTGCAAACCTTTTTCATCGACTTCCTGCTCCCTCTGTTTCAGATTGCCAAGAGCTGTGATATCTACTCCAGTACAAACAGAGAAGTCCAGGTCGATGGGGTCTAAAGTTTCCAAACACATTAATTGTTGCATAACCACAAAACACAATTTTATGGATTGAATAAAACACCTTTTTACTGTTGCTTTTTCATTTTTTCCTTGTAGTGAGATGAGATAGTAAAGGCTTTACTACACCATAATTCAATAGTAATATGTCCATCGATGTACTGTGATACAGTTTTGCTTTGGAATTGTATAATTTAATCCAAGCCGTAATCTATTGAACCACCGTCTTTTTGCTCTACAAGCTTCTCCATTATCCTGATCAATAGATGAAGTCATCGCTTCCTGTGCGTAACTATAGAAACAGACGTTAAAACCGCTCCTCTCACACACTCTGAAAGTCAGAAAGAATCTGAGTCAGCTGAAAGCGGTGCTGTTATGTAATGCCATGTCTCTCCTGCGTCTTCCAACATGCCAGGTTTTTCCTACTGTGTGCTCAAGCATCAGGAGAGTGGTCCACACTTATGTAAGGAATGTTGGGTTCACTTGGAAATGGTTGTGTGATGGTGTGAGTGAGAGCCAAATGTTCTTAAAAGTGTGTGACAATGTAACTCTTACTGAAAGTCTATTTCATTGTTCACATATGCCAAGTGTCATGTAGTCGAGCAGAATTAGATTAACTGCAGCAACATTTAACAGAAATGTGATTAATTTCACTTGGTTCCAACTGAGTGAGTCCAGCTAAAAGAAGTGAGGGAGTCACAACACTAGCCTAGGCGCTTGTTCGTCTCTCTGCTGAGGTTGTGCTCCCGTGTTCCCCAAGGCCGCATGGGTTCATTCAGTGACAGCCTTGTAAATAATAGATGTGGCTCTTAGTTCAGCTGAGTGTATTGTTGTGGCTGTTTGACACAAGGCAAACAAACCGAGTCCATGTGTCCAGCTTACACACAGTACTCTGAACAAAACAGAAACCCATACAATTCAAACTCTTCAAGGGTTTATGGAAAGGCAAAGTTTATGCTAATGTGAAATTTAGCTTAAGTTGTGTTTCAAATTTTAGCAAGCTCTTTTACACAGAAATATAAAATATAATAGCTTGCACAACCTAAATGGTAAATACATAGAAGGCTAAATGCAAGTATCTGCATTAAGATATTTCTTTTTTTATCTACATCTACATTTTGTCTTTTTTGTTGATGATAAAAATCTTTTTTCACCTCAAAAGAAAACCTCAAAAGACAGAATCGCTTTTATCTTCACGTGGGTAAGCTCTGATGCCCTTTGTTGGGCTTGAGGTTAGTGGGTGTGTCATGTGTCTGAGTGGCTTTATTTCCGTGGGGACCATCTCCTCAGGGGCCTGTGTGTCTGAGATGAAGACCGCCAGTGTCGTTATGGGTGCTGGTAACTACCTCTTCCATATTTGCCACCCATGGCCCCTTTCCATTCAGCCAATCAGCTCAGAGTAACACCACTGCCCCGACCAATGGTGCTCCTGGCGTGTTTACATGCTCCCGGAAGGTAGGGGCCGTGATTAGGCATTCAGGTTAGTCGAGCAGAAGAGAGGAAAGGGAGAAAAAGAGGGGATGGGTGAGAGTGGGAGCACGGAGAAGGAGATGAGGCCATTATGAGTTGAAAGGGCTGATGGATGCACTGGAGCAACAACCAGTCACTCAGACATATTGAGGTGAAGATGCATGTACTGTCCATATATCAATGCATAGTCTTCCAAAAGTGAATCACACACTAAATTGCCCACATTTCTGTTATTTTCCCCATTTAATTACATAATTATTTCAAATAACCAACTAGTAAAAAACACAGGTCAACAGATTAATTTTGTACTGTTTTGGAATATGGGATTAATGTTTCTCTCATGTCACCAACAAAAACAGCCTGGTCTCTTTTTTTAATAACTTTATATTTCGGGCTAAGGCCACCCCATTAAATCACTGTCCAATATATATTCACCACTTAACCGTGACCTTTGTAGATATGCTGAACCGGTAATCGTTGGACTGATATCACCAAGGTCCTTCTACAGTGTTTGTGTGCATGGATAGATACACTCACAGATGGCCTTGTGGCCCGGAGTGCTCTCAGAGTTTATCAGGCCTCATGCTGCTTCCCTTTTCC
Source organism: Perccottus glenii (assembly GCA_024416835.2). NCBI lineage: Eukaryota > Metazoa > Chordata > Actinopteri > Gobiiformes > Odontobutidae > Perccottus > Perccottus glenii. The sequence continues at coordinate 14,233,121 of CM044561.2, read as the reverse complement.
TCACGCTTATCTCTCCTGTGGCTCTTTCCAACTTGTCCGATCGAAGTATCTTAAAATAAACTTTGTCTGCAAGGTCTACCAAAGCCTCCATACTTGGATGTGATTCTATAAACTGGAGGACTGTAGACATGCAGGTCAAGCTTATTTTGTCTTTACTGGCATACCTGCTTACTTCATGAAATTCCTAAAAAGTCTGCTTAATACAATAATATATCTTCATGTTGTTTAATGAGACAGATTGTTGTACTGTTTTGTAAGTCAGCATGTGCACCCACTCAAAGCCCGATAGTTTTATTCTCAGTTCTTTTGACTTTGATTTGCCTAATTAAGTTTTTTCCATGTCACAAACATTTTACTTTTATTATATTATTTCATTATAATTTCATGACCTAGATACCCAGACCATAACCTTCTATTAACTTTCCTATCAAATTCATCATCTCTTATTTGCATCATATATTGTTTGTAAGTAGGTGAAGAGGGAAGTAAATGGAGAGTGCAGTTGCGGGCAGGCTCACTCCGGGGACTGTCGACAGCCGCTTGCATTTTAATAGTGACACTCTCACTGAGATCTTCTGTTTCACTGCACGCTTTGATACACCTTCTATTAGCACATGACCAAACACACGGTACAGCATCACGCCAAACTGAAGATGCCCACATTGAGTATTAACGCTGCTAAATGTAGGTGGGAGCTTGTGCTGAAAAATCTCTATGGCACATGATGGACTTTCACTAACACAGGTAGTGGAAGGATGAATAATGGCAGTTATTAGGAGCTGTGGACCATGCAGTGTTTGTGCATTGGCGTATGTCCTCCTAAATTGTCGTCTTGTGTGCAAACGTACACAGCTTTTTGGGGGTCTCTATGTCCCACAGTGTTGTCTTAATTTGTATACTCAGCGGGATGTATCCAACCAGTGCAAGCCTTGGGGATTTGGCTAATTACAATGTATAGTGACTGGCTGCCATGGTAACATTGGTTAGTTGGGTTTGGGGGCTGCAGAGATCAGGGGAACCAGTGATTCATGCATGTAGCTGCAGCGGTGGGGGTCCTTATCTTCTGTGGCCTTCAGGCATATGGCACGTGAAGATATGCAGCTGAGCTGACGTATAAATGGCATTCGTTTGAGGCAGAAAGGAACAATATTCTCTTTTATCAGGGTCTTCTCCAGCTGGCATGTGTGCACACAGGTTTAACAGTGAAGTATCTCATGGGGTGTGGAATGAAAATACAGTATATGCATAATTTAGTCATTTCAGTGATTTCTGCTCTTTTAATTTCTGACTGACAGCTGTCTATTAAATCCACTGTAAATCCTCACTTTCTGTGCTGCCTCTCTTTAATAGTGTGAGAGTCCTGCAGTTTATTGACCTTTTTAAAGTGAGCTCAGCCTGTTTCCTGTTCCTACTGCTTGGCGCTTAGTTGGACGCAAGGAGCTGGGCCATTATCATCTTGATCAAGGCTGGATGAGAGAAAAGGCGAACAAAAGCCAGGACTTAACGGGATGACTCGCAGACCTTCAGACCACAGCTGCACACAGCGCTTGACACATGGCTTAGTTAGCATTATTTAGCATTACTGTAATGTTGGGCCAGGAGAAAGTTGCAGGATTATAATTGTGTGTGTGTTCAGACTGAAGGCGTGCACACTCAAACTTTTAAAGTGAAAACATAAGGTCAGGTTCATTCACGGTACTTTCTACAGTCCACAAACATGGATGGCACAATAAGTAAAAGGAACAGTTTTTAACATGGTTTTCAATTTATGTCATAACAGAAAACTTTCTTTTTGGCTTTCATTCAGTCAGTTGCTATTGTCCATTGCAGTTGCTACCTGCTGCGTTTGCACAGGAAGTATACTTTTGGAGTGTTAACCATAAAGGCTGCAAAAGGTTTTAGCTTGCATTTTGCATTGCTCAGTGTATAGATTTTTTGCTTCTGCTGTTGATTGTTGGTTAGAGCTAAAGAGTGTCAGATCAAACTCTCTGAAAACTCTCATTAATTACAGTTAGAATGGTTTTGGTTCAGTACAGTATTGAATTTTATATAATATATATTCAGGTGCTAAAAGCATGGTGGTTAGGTTAACCCTTTTTAGGCTAGTGACGCCTGTAAAGTCCTGCACTATAACATGCTTTTAAAATGGTGTATTGAAAGTATCATTGTCATTGAAAAAGTCAGCCACCAATCATGTAACAATCATGATCAAAACCCAGCTTTCTCTTCAGCAATGTCTAATGTCAACATGTTTAGGAAGGTCAAAAACCTTTCCAACTACTTGTTCATATTCTCTGAATGGCTGCTAATGCTTCCACCAGACACCACAGCTTCCTTTGTAACTGCAAATTGTTTGTCATTAAAATGGTTATTTAATTTTTATGACAAGCTAAAACCTTTTGCAGCCTTTATGGTTAACACTCCAAAAATATACTTCCTGTGCAAACGCAGCAGGTAGCAACTGCAATGGAGCAACTGAAAGAGTTTTCTGTTATGACATAAATTGAAAACCATGTTAAAAACTGTTCCTTTTACTTATTGTGCCATCCACAATAAGTAAAAGGACTGTAGAAAGTACCGTGAATGAACCTGACCTTATGTTTTCACTTTAAAAGTTTGAGTGTGCCTGTTTCCTCCATTAAACATCTGCTGGTTGGTGCATGTGCGCTGTGTGTCGTCTCGCATGTCTCCGCTCAAGTTTGTTTGAGGAGCTGTCTGTGTTTGTGTGCATATGGAAGCAGGTGGAAGTGTCTGCATATTGATTTCTACCGAAGCTGCATTGATCACAGCTCGTATGTCTCACAGGAGAAAAATGCACACAAGGGAAGAACATATTCTGTCACTGCACACTTTGCTCAGCTGGCGGCAGTTTGATTTTAAAATTAGTTGACCTGAAATGCACTTGACATTCTGAAGAGTGATGAGGTGATAGGTTTTCTTTATGCTTTCTTTCCTTTGAGCCTCTTTTGTGTTTGGGAGGTGGCAAAAGGCAAAAAGATAAAAACATTTTTATTTGAAGGGCATTAAACAGACTGTACCTTTTTTTTTTCTTCTTTTAGTCTGAGAAAAGTTTGTTTTAACACCAAATAGAATATTGTAAAAACAATAATATGTGAAAAGAATATAAATAATAATTAAAAAAATAAATAAAACCTTTTGAAGTTTAAAAGCTTTTATGATGCCATCTACAAATTATTATAAGGGATTTTAAACCTTTTCCCTGAACTAACAAACTTTGCACAAAACACATGATTGAAAAAAGAGCCCTCCCATCGGTCTACACCGGCTTGTCAATGACGTTCCAGGAAGTTCAGTAGCTGCCAATAAAGTGTATTTTCAATGTTAAATATGTATTTTAACAAAGAGAATCGGCTCAAAAAAAGAAAAGCATCAACAGAGAAAAAGGAAGCAACATAAAACACGGATAAATACTGTAAATTCATCCACGTAATGTTTTACGAGGCAGGGATAATTGCTGACCTCGCAGCTAAGCTAAAGCTAAGCTCTAAACTTCAGTTTTATATTTTTTTATAAAAAGAGAAGGAGGAGAGGTCCCTAGGCTGTTTCTGGGGGTGAGTGAATCTGAGACACGGATGGCAAAAAGAAAATCAGGTAGTGGAGCTTTATTGTATACTGTCACCCTTGACTGTATTCTCCATTTCAGTTTGTTATTTGATGGAAATGCTTTACAAAAACTCATTCCCCATGAATTGGTCATGATTTGGAGCTTTCACACTAATTGTGGTCACGAGTACACGCACAACATAATACCAAGCCTTGTTCCTTTTGTCCTGAGAGTCTTGTATCATGTCTCTGCTGCCCACACACTTCATTTTGACAAAGAAAATAACACTCCTGGGCTGTAAAGATAGACCTTCATAAAGGCTCTCTAATTTCCCCTGCGTCGCTTCCTGATTGATGAACGACACGACATGTGTAATAACAGCCTGTACACCGGAACGCACAATGACCACGTTGAATCTGTCAAGCGTGTGATGTAGTGTCTGTCACACTGTCATGGCTGCACACGGCCTAAGCTGAGCCGGAGATCACAGAAGGCAGGACTAAGTTGTTTTGCTTTCCTTTCACTTCCTCCTTGTCTTTTATCTCCTCCTCAGAGAATTGAATCTGTTACGCTTGAGCTCCTTTACATTTTACAAAAGCAACACCGCCGTCAGTAAGGAAACGCTTGTCAACCATATAGTAGGTCGCAGAATAATAAACAAGCACAGATGTGTTAAGATCTCCACAATACTTCCTCCTCTTTAATTATGTCCCTGAAGTGAGGAAATTTAACAACCCCGGCTCATAAACAAAACTCTTTACTGTGAAAGTCACTGTGGCCCCTGTACAGAGTTGCCGCTCTTAAATGCAGTGTTTGCAAACTGCAAGGCATGATGTAATCTGCCTACAAAAAAAAAGGAGGAGGCCGCACTAGCCCCTGATTAAATCTCACACTGCTGCAGCCACTTTTATATGCATTTATTAGTTGACAGAGCGAGCCAACTTAATGCTTAATGCTAGCATGTTATGTTTTAATAATGCTGGTATACTTTTTAAAATTTTAGATCATGATTATTTTTTGTGCAGTGCAGTGTTGCTCAATCAATGACATTGTCAACAATAAACGTTGGTAAATATAAGAACATTTAAAAAATCAAGTAAAGTTTATTGCACAGCCATTTTGAGGTATTTGAAATGGTTTATGGAAAAACAAATTCTTAAATGACCAAATTTTGTTTTATATACATGTTTTTATGCAATGTAATTTTATTTTAAGTATTAATCATAACATGTTGCCTATGTGTCATTAAAAATATTATACAAAAGACCACCAAAAATGACTAATTCTGCATTTACAAGAGGATTTTGGCAAATGGCAACCAACTGGCTTTATGCGTGTGCTGTAAGTGAGTGGGTAGAGAACATTAGTGTGTGGCTTGATATTGAACTGCTCTGCATTTACAGGCATTTAGGCTACACCAGCTAAAGACTATGAGCTTCAAGTCACTGGATGCTAAGCAATGTTTTTAAGGGAACATTTTGTTTCTTTTATTGTTGCAGTGGGAATGTATATGTTTCTTGTAAAATTTACTCTTAATGTTAATGCCAGTCTATCCTCTTCTCTACATTTTTATAGTGTACATGGGGAATCCTTAGTTTCCTGTTGAAAAGAGCTGTAGAATGACATTGAGTCACATTTGCATTAATGCTGCCTCATCTCTCTGGAGGTCAGCTGTAGTTTGGTTGTGCTGCGTCGCTGCTTCCACTGTTGTTTTGCAGATCCTTGCTGAGGACTGATTGTCATCATTGACACATTATGTATTAGTGATGGTTCAAAGGTGAGACAGTGAGTTATCTCAAGTAGCTGGACATGTATGCTAACACCTTTGCATTGTTTTTTCTGTAGCGTAGTGTCATAAATCAGATCTCATTGTATTTCTTTTGTTGTTTCAGTCATTGATGTGTGGTGGATGCCCTTGTCTGTCCACTGTAGGCCCAGTGGACATGTTGGCAGCGTGATTTATGACTTGCACATCACTGCCTTCTCTACTCACACACATCAGAGCTCCATCTCACTGTTAACGCAACATGGTTTTCAGAGAGCCTTTTATCCACGAGCGTTCAGGTGAGGCTACAGATCATTATACTGAGTCTGTCCTCGCTTCAAGTCAATGCACAGCGCAGTACAGTTAAACAGCTGGAGAGTGAGATGTTGTCCAGCAATGGAGTGGTTACTTAACTGCACATGTGGTTGGTTTGAGAGGCACAGCACCAACAAATACCAACAAGGACTACTTTGTGGTGCTGCTTTGTTTTATTTTGTTTTATTTTTTTTTTTCATCAGTCAACAGTTTCATTTACAAATTGAACACTTGTATTTGACACTTGATCTTTATGGACTCTCTACAGCTCATTACAATTTGAATCTCATATGTCACTCTTAATACTTTAATTCAGTCCAAGATCTACCCTTAGATTTATGACTATGGGCTTGAAGAAAACACGATAAAAGAAGGGTTAAATAGATTTTTATTCAAACTGACATGGCTTTTATAGAGTTTATAGTTTGTAACATGACAGACATAAAATAATTAATAGATTCTCTGTTTTCCTGTTTACCATTTAACCAATCAAAAGAAGTGTATGTATATGTTTGATTACATTTAGCAACTCATTACTGCTTTGGCTAGTTGCATAGTGTGATGCTTTCTCCAAAATACTCAAGACATCAAATAGCTTAATGGTCAACCATAAATGAAAGACCTCTCTGCAGTATTAGAAATGTATCATTGGAGAGTGAAACTTCTGCTAGTAAGGATAAATCTTCAATTCAACATTTGGCCAAAAATGTTGTCAATAGGGAGCATTAGTCGCACAAATACCTGAATAAAAGTTTTTATTAATAAAGGCAACAAGCTTGCAAGCTACTGGAGCCCCTGATTCAGTTTGCGTCATTTGAGTTGCATCTTGACAACACCAGACTGTTTTGTTCTCTCCAGTTCATGACTCACTTTTAAATGTTTCCCTTTTCCTCTATTATAGCAGTGCCTGGTCTCCAAACAAGGGTGAAACATTTGTATGAAAAGGGTCAGTCGTCATGGCAGCCAGAAGAAAATGAGGCCCGTTATTTCTTTTAATTTATTTAATAGTTCTCCACATTATAAGTATTTCAGTGTGGATTTATAGTAGCAGTTTTTAAACTGCTGAGGTTGTTTCTTCTCCTGGTGTAGAATTAAACACTTAGAGTCACATAGAGTGTGTGTTTGTGTGTGTGTGTTTACTTGCTTTGGAAGGTTTTTCCGGTTGTTGCTTCCTTATTTGGTGCAGCCTCATTGATCTGACTCCCAACACAATCTGTGCAGATGGGTCCGGGCACGTTCATTGTCAGCAGAAAGAAAAGTGTCTGCAAATACTCCACTTATTTTCCAAAAGATAGGATAGACACTGGACAAACAACAAATGCATGGGCAAGAATTAAGATAACAAACTGTTTAATGGATTTGCCTTTATTGAATTCTTACAGCTAATGTTTGGTTAATTATTGAGGTCAGAAAAAGATGAGAGCTGAGACTCAAACTCCCATCAGGTCCTGTGTTGTTTTTTTAGTTGACCTCTATTTTACATGTGCATTAAGGCAGCAGGAGGAGAAATTTGAGCAACGTTACATTTTAATCAAAACTATTATTTCTTGCTTTAGTGCTCCTATAGAGAGGGCCATCAGCACTTCCAGCAAATAAGTGCGTGTGTTTAATCCGTCTGTAAAATTAGACTAGAACCAGTTTTGTGCTCCTATGTGCCAAACGCACTGACACTAGGAGGACTGTTTCATTAGGGGGAGCATTTATTATGTAATGTTCTGTAACCCAGTGTTTTCTGCCATGCCCTTGATGTCGCCTGGCTGCTCTTGTCATTGCAGCACGTTGCAAAGCTCATGACAGCAAGTGGTGCCAGTTTTATAAACCTTTTGCAAAAACATCATTTGACAAATGTCCAAATATGTAAACTCTGCTAATCCATAGCTTGTTTCAATGATGCAACTGGACCGTGTTATGGGGTGAAACTGTGGATAGATGTGGGCTTTTGTGGACAGAAAAAGTATGTCATTTTTATTTATTTTTATAGGTCAGAGGTGTTTTGAATACTGTAGGGCTAATTTGAATATATCCTACCAGGAAGGTTGGAGATAAACACTATTCTATTCATTTAACAACAACTCTGACTTGCACTTTTTGCATTTAGCTTCTAATGTGAAACCAGACAGGAGGCCATTGAAAGGGGCTTTGGTTGTACACATGTTTGGTCATGGCTTTCTTTTTTGAAGCCAAATGCGCCATTCGTTCTTTCATCTCCAGTCACAGTAAGACTACTCTGGTTATTTGACATTGTATTTTTGTCGTGTGCTGTTTCTTGGCTAGCACGTGGGTCGATGTTGACAGCCTTCTGCTGGTTTTTCTCACTGCAGGCTCTCCCCGCTCTCCAAGCCAATCCTTTTATTCAATATTATGTGTGGTTTAATCTTGTCATATTGAGCCTTTCCCATGTTTAACAACTTACTAGATGTGTTCTGTGTGACTATTGGAGACTAATAAGAGGTTAGGTCTGCTGAAGTCGCTGAAAACATGCCCTGTGTGCTCTGACATTGCACCATTGATTTTTCCTTCTCGTCACACGTGGGGATTGTCAGTGCGTATTAGCGGTCTGTGGCAGCCCACATTTAGGCTTGTCAGAGTCTGTGCTGATAAACACGTGCATGTGTCGTCTGTCGATTCATTGGACTGCATTACCACACAGATTGTGACAGTCAGGATAGTGTGTCTCAAAAAACAAGGGCCAAACACAGATCGCCCAGTATTATAAGAAGCTGTGAATTCATAAAAATGAACAGAGTACTGTGTGTATCTCCATCTAACAAGCCAGATGCACTACAGGGTTTAATAGAAAAAGGATTTCTTTCTAGATTGAGCAAGTTTGCAAGCTGCATACATAGTGTTAAAATAACCACATTATAGGTCAAATGCAGCAAATATATCAAAATAACAATATAGATCTGTAGCTGCTAAAGGCTTTCATCATTTGTAGTGGTAATGCCAACATTCGCAGTGCTTCTTATGGAGTCAGAGAACACAGTGGATTGCTGTAATCTCAGTGATATGAACAACACAAATGTTTTCCTGCCTTTCTTTTGTTCCCGTTGCCCAGTAGACTGTGTCAGATCTCAATTGGACGTGTTTTTTTAAGCGTAGCGTACGCCTGAGTAGCAGCTGCCAGCCATGCCAGAGGCTCATCTTGACAATTGGCCTCTTCTTTTTCCGACTTCCACCCACTTTATCTGTCCTGCATTAATAAACCCTATCAGACATAATGAGAAGAAATGATGACCACTCACACACCAAATTGCACTCAGAGAGATTCGTTTAACGTTGAATGGCTGTAATGACACGGATTAACACATTAGCCACAAATGCATGAGAGGCCATACAGATGTACAGCACAGAAGCACATTGTGTGTGTTGGAGCAAAGTCCAGAGGCAGTGCATAGTGTTGTTTCCAAATTGATCTAAACCCGGGTTTCCTCTATGGTCTTCCCTATGGTATGTGCTCTACCAGACAAGCCACCAAGGTTATGTCACACATCTGTAGTAGGACAACATATTAGCAAAACATGCATATAATGCGATTAAGCAGTGGCACGAAACATAACTTGCAATATCTATTTCTTTCTTGACATCTTTGTGATAAATTTTGAAACCACAAAGACTTGTGCAACAAACTATGCACAAAGGTTAAATGTCTCTAGTGATCTTTGTTCTAGGATGTCACCCAAGCGTGGTGTGAAAATAGTACTTTCACTTTCAACGAGACCGAGAAGCAGAAGGTGTCCATGCAAATAGAACAGATGGGAGAGTGATGCATTTTCAAAAGCAGATTTTGTAATGACATGCAACAAGGATAAGGTAACGCACCTTATTTTTTATGTTTCAGCCCCTTCCTCAGCTTTGTATCTGAGGTCTTATTCATGTCACATTGCAGTGTTCATGCATACCATTAGCAGCTTTAGCACACGGTTGACTGAATCTGCTAAACCCAAATGTACCATTTGTCAGCCATTAGAACCAACTGCTGCAAATGAACCATATGGCAGCAGTGGCTCTCAGAGGTTCGCGAACATCATACTCTCATGCAACAAACAGATGGAGGCAGTGTTTTTCTGCTGATTGACAGGTGGGTGGTCCAGAAGGTGACAGACTGCTATGGATCACCTATTGTAAGCCAGAAACAATAAGTTTATGGCGTGTGTCATCTCAGTGGGGAATTGGCCGAGCTTTTGCTTTTATTTTCCTATTAGTTCTCATCAGGGCTGTAGTGTAGCGTCGCACAGAAAGGTGATTCGGGTCATTAGGTCACCTCCTTTATCAATTACTTTCCTCAACATTTATTGTCTTTTGTCACCATTGACTGCTACACTTCTTAATATTTATGTTCTTGGTGTAAGCATTATATTTTGTCATTTTTCTGTTACATTTCAAGCTGAGATGCACAGACCTCCCACCTCCCCAGACACTTCCCCTGACATTTCTGAACTAATTTTTACATTCAAAAATGTATCTAAATTCAGTTACTAACAACAACAAATCTCCATTCTGCTTAAGCAGTAAGTTGAATACCTTCCTTGTCACAGAATAGAATGATACTTTTATATGGGCACAGAGCACATAAACAATCAAAGCAAAATTTTATACCAGACACAATGAAACTTAAAAAAGATTTGACAAAAAAGTGTCAGAAAGTGGTGCATACAAATGTAAACAAGAAACAAATCTGTCACTATTACTTACAATATTGTAATACCTTACTTCCTTGTGCCACAATAGAACCAAAAAAGATCAGGTTATCACATTATATATTGTCAATTGCTATTTTTAGTATTTTGAGTATCTTTTTCTCTCTTGTGTCCTCCAGATTTTAACTACAACACAGATGGCTACGAGGGGGACGGGACTGAGGATGGCAAGTCGCAGGATGGCTCAGAGACGCTGCCCTATATAGATGAATCCCCCACCATGTCACCCCAGCTGTGTGTGCCCCAGGGTCCCAATGGAGAGGCGGTTTCCCCCACACCGGAGGGCCTGTCTGGAGTAAGAGAGCACCGCACACAGACAGACACATGGACACACACAGGGGCAGGTACAAGCCAGAGCAGCACATCAGATCAGACGGTGGAATAATGAGCCAGATGTGAGAGCAGGAGGATGAGACATAAATCATAGGATGGCTCCAGGTTGTCATCATGCGCTGAATGACTGATAGGGCTCAGGTGTCACTTACCTCCAGGCTTGTTTTCGTACGCAGGTGTAAATACATAATAAATACAACAGCACATTGATTGGTTTGAATTCCAGAATTTACCTTTTATAATGTAACCGGAAACAGTGCCAAAGTACCAAACCTTCTATATTTCAAGTATGTGGTGTATTATCTTTTATAATTACAAAATAGCACAATGGCAAAGAGGTAATTGTGTTACAAAATTATATTGCAGTGAATTGTAATTTGGAGTTCTGCAGGCTTTTTGATATATAAGAAATAATAATATCTCTCGAGGTGTTTAACTGGTAGTTGATGGTGTAAGAACCTTGGACATGACTCCAGAATTTTCTTTTCTTTTACTACTTGTTTCTTGCAGAAGTTAGCCTCCGGTTGTTAACCCTGTGTAATTGTTAGCAATTAGCTTCAATAGCTGTACAGCCTGCAGCAACGGCAGGTGGCACATTCGCAGCAGCAGGGTCTGACCACTCACCCATATGGTGTTAATGCTGCCAGCTTCAGTTTGCCAGTAATTGTGTTTAAAAAAATATAGTGTCATTGCCATGAGTTTGCTTATCTGCATCATTATTATTCATAATAATACTGGATATTTTCTATTTAGCAGTAATCAGAAGTTCAGAGGTCAGCAGTGTCTCCTTAGGTGTAAGCCAGTAAACGTGTCCTTTGTGAATAGTGAGAGCGTCAGAGGGTGCTCAGCGCCCTAGGGAGACACAGCTGGAGTCAAGTTGACCCCGACCTGAAGCGACTATTGTTTGCCTCACTAAAGCACTACAGCATCAGTGTTCCTTTAAAGTATTTTATATATCTGTTGTATTAATTAAATATGTCAACAACCTCTTGATTTATTCATGTGCCCCCTTTGCCTGTCCTCAAAATTCTTTCTGTTGCTCCTTAGAAACTGTCGTACTTACACTTAACTTTTTCCCTTCTTTCAGTTACACACGTTTTATCCAATCAGAATGCTACTGCCTTTTTTCTACTTTATTTTAATTGATGAATAATTCTATCTTATCTGAAGTTCATTCATCTGCTTGGTGGGTGCCAAGTAAATAGGAATCTGGCGCCATCTGATGGCTGGTTGTGGGTGACCAATGAGCCCAGATTTAAATGAACAGAATAAATTAAGTTACACTCTACACCTCTAATCTATGGTTTTTAGAAGTATTTAAAACTTAACAGCAATGAATAAGATATATGGTAAGGAAACACCCCATTTTGTGTTTAATAATATATGTTACATTATATATATATATATATATATATATATATATATATATATATATATATATATATATATATGACAAAATATGTACTTTATTTTTCTAACATTGATCTTGTATACTTCACCCACACAGCACTAATTTTATGTCCTGACCTACAAACGTTAGTAGACTGGATGATTGAAAGTGCAGCTGTTTGTGGAGAATTTTCACTTGTAAAGGTCTTTTCCACTGAAGTCGTTTTCTCCTCTGTTTCCGCTGAGTGCAGCACTCTTTCATCCACAGACATGAGTGATCCAGCGCCTCCACGTCAGATGCATACGTTCAGCGTTTAAACATTCATGACTGACTTGAGCTCTACACATTTCAGAATAGTATACAGTGAACAACTACATACTCATGACCTAGAAAATACAGGCCACAAGCCTCATATTATTATTTTCTTTCTTAGACTTTTGCAAGTTTGTAAAATAATCATCATCTTAGGTGGGGGAAAAAAAGATGTGTGTTACATTTTCAAAGATTAGAGAAATTAAGGGAAACTAAATAAGAACTCGAAAATAATTTCTATGCCCGGGGGTAGGAGGTCAGGAGCAAGATCAAAGGTCAGCATAAGGAACACTATTTTTACGAGCAAGTCAAATCAAACGTTAATGGTTCTCTTTTCACTAGTTTGGTTTGGTTTATTTCTCATACTTGCATATTTTTTTAATATTTATTATAGTTGAATTGTGTGCTTTGCTCCAAACTATTGAACTATATGACCCATAATTAGAATCATCCGTATTAAGGAGGCCATTAGCCGGCCTTAGCGCAACATCCCAGCAGTTCAGCAGATCAATAAAGACACAATGGCCAAAGAGAGTGAGACAGGCAAGACTAGAGAAATTGAACTCTGTGATTCCAGTAGAGGGTAAGCAGTATATATTTTGTGACAAGGAAGTAGGTTGTTTACCAGATAGACAGAAACACAACGAAATGGCCTGTCTATCAAGGAAGTGGCTAGATATGGTTTGTGGGGAGGGGCAAATGGTGAGAGAGGGCAGCCCTCATCGACCGAGGTGGAACAGTAGCACACACACACACAGAGACCAGGAAGCCCGGCAAAGGGGAAGGGGGTGGGGTAAAGTAGGCGGGACCACTCTGTGTCTCCGTTTGTTTCTCGATGTCCAGGCGAGTTGCTCTGGAGGGAAAACACTGATGTGTCCGGACAGGCCGCAGGGAAAGGAACCGCGGGTGTGAAAGAGGAGAGGGGAATAGAGGATTTAAGGAGTCGTCATGGAGGAGGAAGAGGAAGTGGTGTTGGGCTACTTGGACAGGGTGCTGGAGGAGGACGAGGAGGTGTTTGAATGTGGAGATGGGGAGCTAGACCCCAACACTCTGCTGCATAGACAGTGCAAGGTGAGGCAGCCGCTGGACAGGAAGAGGCAGGGAAACACACGTATTACTCCTACACACTTACCGTATATGACAGGGCTTAATATAGCAGAGTGGGGAGCCTTGTTGGTGTGTTGGCATCCACTGTGCACTGCGACATGTGGCTGTTAGCCTTCTGTGCTGCAAGTGTGTGACAGTCATTTATGATCTAGCGTGACCTGAGGAGCACATGCTTTCCTGCTCTGGCTGTTCATACACACATACTTTGTTCTTCTTTGCAATTTGGGGTAATTTATCACAAGAATCTTCATTTTAGTAAACATGAAAACAAACTATAGAGGTAATGTTTCTCTCTCAGGAACTTCTTTTGAAAGAGAGCTTGGATTATTAGTGTATTTTTCTTCTTACTCTTTTTTGAGCATGATTTATCAATAGTTAACAATGGCTCTTCTTATTATTTATACCTGATTGCTCAAAATAACAGACACAGTTAGAACACTTGTGCTGTTGAAATATAAGACTAAAATAAATCTTTCCAGTCTTTCTAAAATAAGTGCTTTCTGCTCATCTTTAAAACTGATACAGCACTGTAGAGAGTTTTTCACTTTATAAGATTGTCTATTACCTCATTTATATTATGGATAACACATCAAATTATGAGTTACTCTGACATTCCCAGTCTTAAGGAACAGGTTGCCACGGAAAAATCCTCTCACGCCACATGTATTTCTCATCTTGACCCCTTTGCCTCACACAGTAGCTCTTTGTACAGCTGAGGGAAAATATTCCCACTGTCGGAAAAGAAAAAAGGTTCTCCCCTGCTTGCTTCTCTATTCTCCTTTTAGCTATGACATGTTTTTCACTGGAAGAGTTAGATGGACACGTCAGCGACAAACACTGAAGATCAATGCAACAATGATCTTCAGTGTTGAGTCTGTTGGCATATTTGTCTATGTCTTAGTTGATGATATATGGAAGTACATGACAAGCTGCTATATTTGGTGCTTTTAAACTGGTGTTCCACAGATGTGTCTATCAGATGATGTTTCCCTTGGCAGAATGACATCAGTGGGAGAAGGTGCTCGGTTTAAATCAATGAGGTCATAGCGCCACTATTCCTTATCATATTCAGGACTTGTGTTGATATCACAGCAAGGATCTGTCTGCATGTTAATAATTAATCTTTTCTGTTCCTTTGGCTGCTCTTTGCTCTCCCTTAAGTAGATTTGTGACACTGACCTTCCGTTGTAAGCTCAGCTCTGTAGTACTACACATTACCATACGCAATGTGCCTCATAGTATTCATAGTCTTTGCATGGTTGACATAGACCAGTATAAGTTGGCATATGTTGCTGTACATTTCCTTTTTCTTTAGACACACAATTAGGGTTGTGATACTGAAGTCCAAACACGACAGAGGGTTTGCCTGAAAGCACTCGGCCTAAACTTTCCAAAGGGGAAGTAAGCCATTTAGATATCTGAGCTGAGTGAAGGATTTGAGCAGCTTATCCAACTGATTTGATCAGTGTGTAAACCTCCCACATTACCTGCAACCTCATACAATAAAAGAGCTTGAGTCATGGTAATGTTTGTATCCAAAGTCCATGACTTCAATGTAAAACTCCTACAGTAATAACTATGAGCAGTCTATTTCTGTAAAACTGATACGATTAATCTATTGCAAGTGTTTATGTCCACTTTTAACACATCAGTTTGCTAATTCCATGAACAAATTAGAGTGCTTTCTGCTTGCCACCTAATGGAGTTGCTTGATGGGTGTGAGTGCATTATTAGAGTCAAGCTTATTCCAATTCAAACAGTTTGAGCTATTTTACAATGACTGACAATATGAGAATTTTTGTTAAAACGGACTCACTCAAAGCATTATAAATGTTTTTGTTGATTAACAGTTGTGCATTTGGGGAGACACTGATCAATTACATTAGACAAATTGTTTAATCAATGTATAAAAATTAACAATTATTGACTCTACAACCACTCTGTATGTATCATAATAAGCTCTTTTCTTTTCTACAGGGCGAAACTGAGAAAGGACTGGAGATGAAGAAGCTGGTGCTTTCAGGGTTTCTAGCCAGTGAGGAAATCTACATTAACCAACTTGAGGCACTGTTACTAGTAAGACCCACAAGAAAAAGTTTACATCATGCATGCTACACTGCTTGTGCATGAGCTGCTGCAGCCACATGTGAACCGTTGTGCTATTTGGAGAGTTTGGTCATATACGTAATGAAAGCAGGACCACAGTGACTACAGTTTCCTGAGCTTCTCCTTACTGAGCTGATATGTCATATCCTGAGAGTTCGCAACATGCTGCACTTTGACCAACTGTGTATTGCTGCGTTTGGTGCAATATGATCCAACACTGTAGGGCACACATTGTTAGACAGTACAAAACATTGGATGAAAACACAAAAGGCTCCTGTAGCAGGGCAGGGTCGTAACAAAACACGGCAGAAGCTTTGTCAAAAATGTGCTACAGAATCTCAATTCCTCCTCGGTGACTCAGTGAAGTCATTATGGTGATTGACCAATAGATTGCGGGTTCCGTCCACCTACACTTCCTTTGTCACAATGAATGTAATCAAACATTTACTAAAAGGCACAGCAATAAATTAGGGCTCACATTAGCAACAAAAAGGGTAATTTACCCATTGAGGGCCAAGTGGAAACTACAAGTCCCCCACAAAAGCATGACCTGTATATCTTCAGCAGTTTGTGAACATTAATCACACATTTTTAAGAATAGGAAAAAGGTTGTTCGAATACACATACTGTATAAAGTGATTTTGTAGTGTTGGATATTTTATCAGAACCTATTTATTGTCCCCCTACATATGCAGGCCATACTTGCGTCAAAGGTGAGTCTGCATTGTCAGTGACTATAGAAGCCACTCTTTCTGATTAGCCTTTATAAGAACCCTCACAGTGGGAGTCTGACTCATCACAAACCATGGAGGACTTCCATGACGTGAAAGGCTTTTATATCTACACTGTAATTTAGTCTGCCCCCCTGCCATGTCCACTTGACACATCTCTTTGATTAGCTTGAGTCGGTGCAGGCACAAAATGCCAGTGCGGGGGAATAAGAGCTTGTCTGGGTGACACACTGAAAAACTGACGTACTTTTACAGGGCATGAACACTAGCTAAATATTGTATAATGAATAATGTCTCCCCTCTCTTTCTGTCCAGCCTATGCGTCCACTTAAAGCCACAGCCACCACCTCGCAGCCCGTTCTGACCATCCAGCAAGTAGAAACCATCTTCTACAAAATCCAAGACATCTTTGAAATCCACAAAGAGTTTTACGACGCCCTTCTGCCCAACATCCAGCAGTGGGATGAAAAAGTCACTGTGGGTCATCTCTTCCAAAAGCTGGTGAGACTTACATAGACATTTTAGCACTGCCAAGCAATCTATTTATTTTCTTTCACCCTGTTGTCATTTTTAGATACATGAGGTCATTATTCATCTTTCTATTCTTGACTGCTTGTGTGAAACTTCCTCTAGCGCATGAGTGTAAAACCAGCAGCGTCTGTCTCTCTGTCATGTTTGACTTTTTACTATGTTGAAGTACGTAATGCATTTTATTGTTTCACTTCTCTTGTGTGCTATGTGTTTTTAGACTTTTTACATAATTATTCTAGCTAATGAGCTTGTAGCGACTATCCAGTCCTACCATTTTAGTCGCTTCGGGGTGCGGGGGAACACGGTATGATGCGCTTCACATAACCAATGTCCAGACTGAGAAGTACGTTTGGTGGGTTTCCATTTATATTATATTGTATACAAAGGAACACAAAGTGATGAATGAATGTAGTAGTCAAGTATCCAAGTGGTCTAAGGCAGCAGGATGACAGCAGCTGTTATTTCATCTGTCATTCGGTGACATTTTGCCCAGTTAGAAGCACATACGTGTTTTTCAATGTTTCATTGTATTTATTGCTTTTGTAAAATAAATATACAAGTAAAAGGTATATTATTAGGGTTTTGAGGGGAAACACCAAAGTTTTACATTTCATCTGTTATTGACCTACTTGCATATGCACATATGCACACACACATTTGCATTAATACTTATACTTTCCAATAATACATTCCAATAATTTATCAATAAGCACGCAAATAAACGTTTTTTTAATAGGCATACTTACATGCACAAACATACATACCTAAAAATAAAACTGCAGAAGCACTCCATACTCAATTTACACTAATGTCTACACTCCAGTTCTCTGTTGTTCATCATATTCTCATTTCTCTAAATATATCGGAACTAGTTCCCAAAGTTCATAAAATGTTTATAATCAGTATGTATGTAATCAGTACTTGATATTTATTTTATCCAAGTAGCTACGTTTGGGCCGTTGGGGTTCTTCCAATCAGAAATATTTCAGATATTTCTTACCAATAGAAACATAGGTGAGTTATGGTTCTATTTCTGACACCTTAACCTAGTTCACCAGATGATCTGTTACATAGAAGCATCTGGGAGAACCTCTACAAAAAGCCTTTGCAATGGGCAGATACTTTGACATGAAAGCCTGGGAGGTGATTTGGTGAAGTACCTGCCCATAACCGCCATCACATCTCACAATAATTAATATCCAATAATGTTGTCTACAATAGTAACAACATAACGGTCGCTTCATCATCAAACCTGAACCCGGCCCATAAACCAGCTGCAGTTCAGTAAAATCTCAAAGCTTTGATTGGGACAAGATAGATTTTTGTGAACTCAAACATCTTGTGAGAGTCCAGCTGCTGTGCAAGAAGTTTTGGAATTAAAGAAAAACGGGGATTTTTAAAACTTAATGTAGTAGTTCAATAGAAATCAGAGAAAATATTAGTATTTTTTAAATGATGCATGTATTTTTAGGCATTTGTCAATACGACATATAACCATGTATCCTGTAACCCAGATCTTATCGACAAACTAACGCACGAGGAGGAACACAGGGTTGATATGAACCTTAGTTATCGGCCTTGCTAATCTCTTTCTGTTTGTTTTTAGCATGTGAACATGGTATCAAAGTCACTATTTGCACTAACCTATATCCTCATTTTGCACATTAGGAATTCCTATTCAAGCCAATAAAGTTAGCTGACTAAAATGTAACATTTTTATTGATCTGCTATCTATAGTTTTCTGCTCCAAGTACAATTCTACTACACTTCCTCTCCAACATGTACTTTCTGACACTTTGTAGTCATCAGACTCCATCTGTGCTGCGTATATGTGCGCTCATGAGTGTGTCATGTCGAGGCTAAACATTTAATACAGATGGTAGTTTAATTAGCTGCTCGGTGTTGCCAGCATTGAACCCACCGGAGCAGCAAGGGGACACATTTACAGAAACCATAGCAGCTCCAACCTTTCTCACCTATTTCAGACCATGGCTAAGGGCCCAGCTGCAGACTATGACACAATGTTTACATTTACACAGCCAAATTATGGGTGAAAAAAGGAATTATAATCTTGCCATGGTGGAAGAATAAAATCTAATTTTCAATCCTTTGACATTTAGTATAATCCTGGTATTAGGTTATAGAGGATAAACTGATTTCTACTATTACTTCTTTGTTTTAATTTATTATTGTTCATGTATCATTTTAGACTTTATTGATCCATAAGGGAAAATTGCTTGGTCGCAGTAGCTCAATTGCTCTTAAATAGGTATACAATACCTGTTCTATAAAGCAATGCGATATGACTAAAATACAATAGAGTAAATTTACACTAAACAAAGGGATGAAAGACAGCACAGTGTAATAATGTGGTGAATGATCAGTAACATAAATATTACAGGATTATCTGTAACAGAGAGATGAGGTGTTGAGGTATGGATAAAGTCCTGTAGTGTTCACTGTGGGAGCGGAGCTGGAGGAGTCTGTTGGAAAATGAGCTCCTCTGCCCCTCTATTTTCCAGCAGTCTGTCCAGTGTCCTCTTTTCTCTCACTGACACAAATTTCTCCAACTGGGTGCCAATAACTTGTCACGCTCTCCGGATCAGCTTGTCAATCCGGCTTATGTCCCTTTCGCTGGTGCTGCTCCCCAACAAACCACAGCAAAGTACAGGGCACTGGCTACCACTGACTGGTTGAAGATCTCCAGCAGCTTGCTGCACTCATTGAAGGACACATTGAGCTTCCTCAAGAAGTAGAGTCTGCTCATGCCCTTCTTGTAGACTGCATTAGTGTTAACTCTTGACATTTTTACTCTTAGGTGCCAAACATAGGGGAAAACAAAATGTGTTATTTGTGGCTTGAGAACAGAACTTATTTTCTATTCAGCTGAGTCCAGTTTTATCGATCTAAGGGGGAGCAAGGATCCTTTGAGCCTCGGTATTAAAGCCTTGCTGTGGCTGGATGCATATTCATGCTCTCATGAACACAAGCCTGCAGCTTGTGTTCCTTGGCTCACACTGCAGCAGAGGGACTCTTAATGAGAAGATAGAGGAAAGAAGTGACTCCTCCAATCAGGAACACTACACAGTTTAGAAACCAGTAAAGTATTAGAGAACTGTATGCATAGATTATGAGCACAGATATGTGTGAGGAATACTTAAACATACCATGAATGACCTAAAGATGAACTGTACCATTTCATTCAATAATCCTGTTTATAACAGTTAAGTAAGTCAGACCATTGGCTAACTTTTTCCTGCTTTTTACTCTTGCTTTTTTTCTTCTCCTCAGGCCAGCCAGTTGGGAGTGTACAAGGCTTTTGTGGATAACTACAAGGTGGCACTTGAGACAGCAGAGAAGTGCAGTCAAGCCAACACTCAGTTTCAGAAGATATCAGAGGTAAATCATTTCATTAATTATTATTAATATTGTCCCGACAGTGGCAGAGTGGTTAGCACTGCCTCACAGGAAGACCGACTCGAACATCCTCGGCCAACTCCGTAGGTTCTCCCGGCTTCCTCTCACTGCCCAGAGACGTGCATGTATAGGTCAACTGGCAAATCTAAAGTGCTGGGCGCAGTGGCTCAGTGGTAGAGCGGAAGGTAGGCAGTTCGATTCCCGCTCTCCCCACAGTTCATACTGTCGTTGTGTCCTTGGGCAAGACACTTAACCCACCTTGCCTCCAGTGGTGTTCCAGCTGTAACACTGGTAATTAGAAGCTTAATGTAAGTTAAATGAATAAATGTAAATGTAAAGTGTCCCTAGTGTCAGTCCTGCGACTAACTGGCCATTGTCAGAGTGTACCCCGCCTTTGGAGTTTCTCTAATATTAGGGTTCGTGCGACCTCATTTCTCAATGGTGCAACATGCGTAATCACTATATATTGATTAGTGTCGAACTAAGACAAATGCGTCAAACATTTGGGTGCACCTAACATGTCTAAAACCCTGAAAATAATAATAGTTATTTACAAAAAAAAGAAAAAAACAAAAGAAGAAGCTGGGTAATTTGCAACATCCTCTTTTCAAAAGCAAATGGTGTTTATTGGAAAAGTAACTTTCAAGAAGACATGTTTCAAGCTAGTAGTGCTCTCTATTGTAGTGTGTTTGCATCACATCACAACATGCAGCATATACAGCACATGTATAGTGATGTTAAAATATGATGCACATTGAAACAGACTTTATTCAGTGTCTGGACTGCTGAGCTGACTTGTGCACAACATCAGGGTGGAATATGTTTAGTGTGAAGTGAAGGAGCGTTCTAAAAATATTTTTGATCCATCAAGAGGTGTTATGGATGGAAATGAACCAAAGATGTGTTAATGGAAATAACTCTCTTGGACCTCAGGATTTAAAAAGCCTCAGTAGTTTATGTTTTAAAATTCAGGGCTGTTCAAAATAATGCTTCATCTAAAATAAAAAAAAATCTGTCTACATTAACAAGGCTGTAGTATAACAGTTTCTCGTGTTGGCCAAGCAAGCTATATTGTATGCCTGACAGTTTTTGTCTTATCTATGTTTCAGAACCTCAAAGTAAAA
This sequence comes from Perccottus glenii, assembly GCA_024416835.2. Lineage (NCBI taxonomy): Eukaryota > Metazoa > Chordata > Actinopteri > Gobiiformes > Odontobutidae > Perccottus > Perccottus glenii. The sequence continues at coordinate 14,211,725 of CM044561.2, read as the reverse complement.
GGCCCTAAAGACTCTAAAGATTGTACCACAATTGTGACGATGGAAGGTAAGTTTCTTCTTGAATGTGTGAGCTTGGTTCTTTAAGACCCCAGCACTGCTCGCTACTTGTGTATGCAGTGGCAGGCTTTGAGAGGCAAACCGGCGCATGTGTAAGCAGACGCACACACACAGTCTTCCTCTCTCACTTTGAACGGCGGCAGTGAGCGGAGGACAGACTGACGAGAGGAGAGCGGGGATATGGAGGTGCTTCTGGTTCTAAGACTGTGTTGTAACTGCACATACGGTAACGGCAACCTTTGCTCTGTGTCTTTTTAAGAGCTGGCATCTACTTTAGTATGAGACGTTGGCTGAGATAATTTTTTTTTTATCTTAGGCTGCATGTGTGTTTTGGGCTTTAAAGTAGTAACTGCAATAATACAGTTGGTTGTTAAGTCATTAAGAGCTTTAAATGTATGTATTCTTTGTGCTGCAGCCACATAGTCAAGGCAATGCAAGTCTTTCTTCTGAAGTTAGAGGCATCTTTTGTGTTTGATAGAAGTTGTGGAGAATAGAAATCACCTTATGTCCAGTGGATCCAAACTAGTCTCATCTTTGATAACTTGCAATCTTAAACCCTTTTTCTATTGCTAAAAGGGAAAGTCAGAAAATATCCGAAGCTTTTCTGAGAAACTGTGAATGTATGCATCGATAAGAAAACACAAGGAGCAAACGGCGTGTCTTTGTCAGTCTGAGACAGCAGGACTCTTATGTTGCTTCAAACAGCAGCATGTATTTGTGAGGTGTCTGTTAAGTTATGCGTCGTAAATTGGGTACAAACAGTTTCAGCCATCCAGCCTTTTCTACAATTTGACTTACAGTTTATGTAATCTAATGAACCGAATGCCTGGTTGGTGGTATGTGAAAACTAGACTTAACTGTAGGTGTTCTCTCAGCAGCTGTGCATGTCAGCACCCAGGGCACCTTCTTTGATTACTCTTTGTATTAGACTTTTTAATTTACCTGACAAAGCTGTGAAGGGAGTTTCCTCAAGCCTGTGGGATTGTTTTCAATTACAAACCAATGATCTGCACCACGTCTGTTTTATTATTTCCTTCATTAATTTATCCATTATTCTAGGCAATTAGAACCTGTCTGTCATGTTGTGTACAGCAAACAGAGTGTTTTACTTTATATAATTACTCAAAGCAGTTGGTGTTGAAGTGTCCTTGGGCAAAAGACTGAAGTTGTTCCTTGTATAATGGCTTGTGATGTGAATATGAAATTGGAAGTGGGGATCAAACCGACAACCTGCTGTGCCTCCAGAACTATAACCTCCTCAAATGACTTATGGATTTATTGATTCAAAATCATAAAACTAAATGTCACCTAATCCGAGTGGTTTGGTTTTGGTTTCACCAACAAGCATTTTCTGTCGTAATATTTCAAAAGATGTTCCTTTTGATGAATTTGATTTTGATGAAAAGAAGTGATTAATGACCTGTTTACCTTGTGGGATAAATTGGGAAGAAGTTGTAGCACAGGTCTTTTGTCTTCATTAAAGCTCATCTGTCTGCTCATTGTCTTGTCTCACCTTCCAATAGATGCTCTATATTAACCGACCATCTGACAGGGGCGCAGTGGCTCAGGTGGTAGAGCGGTCGTCCTATAACCGGCGGTTCGAATCCTGCTCACTCCAGTTTCTACTGTTGTTGTGTCCTTCTGCAAGACACTGAGCTTTATCCCCTTGTTTAAAAAGATGAATTAAACATCTGTCAACAGAGTGGTCAAAATGACCTTGAGTATGGAACTAATCCAAAGCACCTGTATGTGGCAGGTTATCGACTTCCAATAATCTGCCTCCTTCCTTTGTGTGTTTCCACTTCCTCTCTTGTGTCTAAAGTGCACATAAGTAAAATACTGTAGGCTGCAATATAACTGTGTGATTTGTTTATGGCTTTATTGGGCATGCTTTATTGTTTGTCAGGGTACCAGAGGTTCTTTTCTTCTGCTGCCATTTTTCAGCTGTGATGCCATTCAGAGCACAAAAGAAGTGTAGAGCCACAAAACTGTCATCTGATTTGCCGGTTGCTGTTAATCTGCTGGTTGTTACTTCCATACTTCCATCCGACAAACACCCTTTTCATGTCAAGATAATTCTCCAATCAAAGCCTTAACGCAAACTGCGATGTGACCAAATACAAACGTTAGTGGCGCTAATGTCACCAGAGGAAGCTAGTCCAGAGCCTTGCAATTCAAACCTTCATCATCTGGTTTTGTGCTAAATTGCATTTTGTCACTTATTGCACTCTAACAACGTTAGTTACAGTTAGATTGAATCTTATCTAATCAAATGCCTACATTATTACTAGATAAATGTTAACTTGACAATACAGTGATGAAATTTTGACTTTACACCATGTTTCAGGAAAATGTTTAGATGGGGTCTTTTCCACACTAAACAAAACCCTGCAGCCATACATACATACACAGTAATACTACAGCTAATATTGATTACATAAAGCAAATAATGTAAATAAATGGACTCCAGAGTTGATCATTATTGTACCTTCAAACACCAATGTACCTGAGGTGAATACAAACTGGCAGCTCAGTGTCCTTGCATTGAGTCTTGTACTAACTCCTCCAGGATACTGCTGCAGTATTGGTTCACTGAGCCAGGACCAATGATGGAGGCTGCATCATTAATGACCAGAGGGTGGAGGAACTTCAAAGAGCATGAGCAGAGCTTTCTAGAACATTCCTTTGGTCTATAGTGAGAGTGTGTATGCAAAGTAACTATACGTTTAAAAGGGTATGTAAAGTTCAGTATGACTAGCATTCTGTTTTCCCCCTTTTTCGCGTCTCAGCTAAAGTCCTGCTGTGTTTCTACCTCTCAAAGGGACCTGAGGTGCTGCCTGTCTGGGACGACCCGCGCTGCATACATAAGCCTCGTTGCCCCTGACTCTGCAGAACAGGGCGGTGTGCAAAGTCTCACTGAATTGACTTTTCTCTCTTTACTTTGAATCTGCTCTGTAATAAATAAAGATTACCCTCGAGTAATGCCATTAGCCAGCACAGGGATGTTAATGCTCATATAGATAAACACGTTTGCTATACATGCTTAAAATTCATCTTAAATAAATGTGACATATTCATTATATTGATAGTCAGCGCATTATATATTTTCAGCACTGGCATTATTATTTTGGGACCTTGAGACAGTTTCAGCATTTCATTAGAGCACTGTTAGGTGCTACGACTGAGGTATTCCTGCTTAAGTGTTTTCTCTCATGGGCTTCTCGTATCTGCCATCCGGTCTTTCCGTTGTCATTGTTTTTCCTGTTAGTTTCTCACCTTAAGCTGTCATGTATGTCAGACCTGCTGCTGCTCACACCACCTCAGCAGCAAAGACATCCCTTGGGGAAACCAGCCAAGTGTGTGGATGCAGCCCTAAACTTTGACTGACACTCTTAAACAGTAACATGGATGTGTTCCTATACATATTGGCACTGTGTAGGAGTTTTCAGATAGTTTGAAGTTTCAAGCAGAGTTTGAGCATCAATGTGCATCATTCTGAAGATAGACTGTATGTTAAGCAGGCTGCAGACTTGAGTATACCTCTTCTGTTTCTACTACTGTTGACCATAGCACTTTATCTCGAGTTATCGGAAGTTCGAGTTTCACTGTTGCTCAGTTTAGTGGTTGAGGTGTGGTGCTTGTTAGCCTGACACCACACTGAGGAATCATGTGAACTGAAAATACAAATGCATGCATGTGTATGGATGTATTTATTGACCAGTGGGTGTTAAGTATCACTGAATTCTTTTTCCTTTCTTTCTTAACAGCTCTCCTTTATAAGCCCATAGACCGTGTCACCAGAAGCACCTTGGTCCTTCATGTGAGTACCTGACACACATTACCTTAATTAAACACGTAAACATGCGAGAATGCTGCTTATTATGAGCAATACTTGAGCAATTTAAGCAATAATGTAAGCATAGTGTGATGCACTGTGTGAATCTCACGTCTAACATAAAATATTCTTGTATATCTTCTATGTCTGTAAGGGACTGGAGCTCAAGTAATGCTTTTAACGTGAACACAAAACTTTAAAAGGACCTTCTGATGATCCGTATTCACCAAAATAACAGTTTATCATCATAAGGTCTTTTCAGTATTTCTACCTCCTACTATCTGTAAGTAATAATAAACTGAAATGTGTCAATCAAACCAGCTAAAAAACCACAACCATCAATTTCAGTGCTGCCTGTTGCACAAACTGTGTGAGCAACAGCATCCCTGGTGTGTGCATCTCTAAAGGTCATGTTCGCATCGCTCATACAAGCTGAGATGCTGCGAATATGGGCTGTGTTTATTTTTGAACGTACACGTCTGCTGCTGTCCTTTCCGTTACATTGCACCACTGATTAAAAGCCGCCTTCACAAAAACAAGGAAATGAGATTCTCAGTGATTACGTTGGTGTATGTGCAATGCAATTATGTTTCAAATAAGAAGATGGAGTGGAGTCAGACCTTTTGCTTACACTTCAATTGATTAGTAGAAACCAGGCTTGTCTGCTTTGGATATACAATTAGAAAAGTGGACTCCCAAAAATAAATAACAGTTCATCTCTGGATCTAAATTAATGTTAGGCTTCTTTTCATGCGATATCAGAAAGGGATTTATTTTGTGTGTTTCAGGACTTGTTAAAACACACTCCCAAAGACCATCCCGACTTCCCGCTCCTGCAAGACGCGCTACGAATCTCCCAGAACTTCCTCTCCTCCATCAATGAGGAGATCGACCCACGGAGGACAGCAGTCACAACACCCAAAGGAGAGGTGGGTTGCCCGAGGATTTTCAAAGCTTTCTTTAAAGTAAAACTTGCATTTGAGATGTGCAACAAGAAGTGACGCGGTCTCTTCTCTCAGGCACGACAGCTGGTGAAGGATGGCTTCCTGGTGGAGGTGTCGGAAAATTCCAGGAAGCTACGGCACGTCTTCCTCTTCACCGATTTGCTGCTTTGTGCCAAGATGAAAAAGACATCAGTAGGGTGAGTTTTGACTTTCTAATGTGTATATTGGTTATCCTCTTGGCTGGTGGTTCTTTGATGCTCATCGTTCAGTTTTACACCACAATGTCAACCCCTCGCTGTGACACAAAGATTCCATCTTGATCTTAAGATACCAAAATTATTATCCCTTCAATTTAACAATGTGAGCTGACTACATGCACTGTTTTCTCCCTGACATCACCAATCTCTACTTGGTTTTGTTTTTTCTTTATTTGTCAGTTGAACATTCACCTTGTATAGAGGAAGACAATGTTTCCATAGCTACCAGATGTGTGAATTAAACCATTATGGCCTGTGGTGTTAACTCAATAACTCAGTGGTAGAACGGTCAGCCTAGAACCGGAAAATTGGCGGTTTGATTTCCGCTCTCCCCACAGTTTATACTGTTGTTGTGTCCTTGATGGTCGGAGAGTCCACAGGCGTAAAATGTCTGCCATGTCTCTGTCAGTCTGCCCCAGGGCAGCTGTGGCGACTAAAAAGTAGCTTACCACCACCAGTGTGTGACTGTGGAGTGAATGAATAATGGATATGTATAGCATCTTTGGGTATCTTGAAAAGCACTATATAAGTACTATGCATTATTGTAATTATATTTAAAAAGAAACTAGAAACCTACTCACCTTTTGTCAAACCACAAAGGAAACTAAATCCCATCAAATTCTCTGATTATCTCTTTTCTGTCTGATTGTATTTAAGTATATTTACATTTACTCTGGAGATGGAAGTTCTACCTCATGTATTCACTATTATCTAATCCCTATTTGTGTAGTAGATTTGAATTAAGATGTAAACGGTTTATGCATTGATATAGAAATGGGATACAGTAATGATACATATTCAACCAGGTTATAGATGTATCTCATTGGGTGTTTGCAGAGAGATTACAAGAGTTTGTTCAAGTGTAATTAAATTTTTCAAAATACTAGAGCGCATAATAGACAAAGGGTTAGGTTCTTACAAAGAATGTAGGGGAAACTGTATATTGATGTCATTCAGTGTATTCTCTTTATTCTAGTTCAATTGACTTACTTAAATTGTCCATACAATTAGCTCTATTAATGTCTAAATGTCACGTTTGTATTTTTTCTTGTGTCTCCCTCTGCTGTTTGCCTGTAGCCGTCAACAGCAGTACGAGTGTAAGTGGTACATCCCTCTGGCAGATTTGACCTTCCAGACTCTGGACGAGTGTGACTCCCACAGCATCCAAGTGCTGCCCGAGCACGAGATCGAGGAGATGAAAATGAAGATCTCAGTCTTAAAGAGTGAGATCCAGAAGGAGAAGGTAATCCTTACCCCGTGTAACTCTACTTATAAACAGAAAGCTCCACTAAATTGTGCGAAGCATAAGTGTAGATAGACATGAAACAGGCAGAGAGCTGTACTTTAGAATATAGTGACTGTATCAACAAAGAGGGGTATAGGGCCTTCACCAGAATTATTAAAGGGCAGTTATCACACAATAATGTTAGACTTTAAGGTTGCTGGTAAATTCATTTGACAGTTACATCATTTCTCCAACATTTATTTTTCTTCTATGTCGGTCCAAAGGAAAGTAGAGAACTGTGCTTTGAGAAAAGCACAAAAGAATATGTCACCACTTTAGTTGCTAGTCGCTTATTGTTTTACTAGAGATAAGAGCATCATGTGACTCTTGGGAAAAGTTCTTATTGAGAAATTATACGGTTATAGACTCTACCTTACTGTGTACTTTACGTGCTATTGAAAACATGTATTGCCCACACCTTTGTTTGTCTTTGAGGTCAAGTTGAAGAGTAAGATGACAGCTTGTATTATTGGTCTGATAAAAGCAGCCACCAATATAATAATATTTATTATTGCTGCCTTTCAAGTAAACATAAGTGTACGTACATTACTTGAATTGATACTTTGTTTTACCAGGTTTTAAAATAAAACATCGAACTGTTTAGTTTTGTTATGAGTATGAACACTAATACTCCCCCGTCTGAGTAACAGTCAGCGCATTAGAAGCAGAGTTCCTGTTATTCCCCTCTCAGTGTTGACATCTCCCACCAGGGCAACACAAGTCAGCCTGACTGGTATTTAGAGCCTGCACAGGCCAGAGCCCTGAGAGATTATGTTCTGATATGGGCTCGGCTCTGACTCACTGCTTCCTGCTGACAATGTAGAGGATCTGTGTTTTTTCTTTCACTTTTTACAAAAGCCAGAGATCCCTAAATTGTGTATAAGAATTGTACAATACAGAAACTGCTCAACCTAAAAGGAGAAAATATTTTTGATTATGACGGAAGGAGAATTCTACACATTTCAGGGACTGATGGTTCATTTATTTAAATCAGTACCATACGTGCTGAGATGCTTTTTGACAATCTCTGTTTTTTTAAAGCTATCACTAAAGCAGACTTCTCATGTTATTCTGTTTTTGTGTGTCGGGTAGAAAGCTCCTAAGGGCCAGAGTCGCGTTGAGCGTCTGAGGAAGAAGATGAATGAGCAGGAGTCGTGGCTGCTCTTGCACTCTCCGACCATCCCTTTTCGCATCAATAACAAACATGGAAAAGTGAGGCTCTATTATTTAATTTGCCATTTCTGTACTACTCAGGTCTCACCACTAGAGGGAGACCTGTGCCTGTTCACTGTTTACTTGGCCCCACTGGACTAAGTTTTATTTAATTCCTTCAGTATAGTTAATTACTAATTGTTTCTGTTTCTTCTGATAGTTTGATGCATTAACCTAAACTTTTACAATATGTGTCTACCTTGTGAAATTATACGGGAAAATAAGGACTAAATGAAACACTAATTCAATAATATAATGAATCAAGTCTATGTGAACTGAGGATTACGTTTCAAATATTGATATATGTATAGATAATTACTTTTAATTAATTACTAGTATAGTGTTACTAAGGTCTGTGTTTTGTTTGTCTGTGTGTTTTTAGAGCTACCTGTTTTTGCTGTCCTCAGACTATGAGAGGTCAGAATGGAAAGAAAGCATACATAAACTTCAGAAGAAAGGTAAATCTTTTTAAACTTTCCCTGCAGTCTCTAAGACAATGCCGTTTGATTCTTTCAGACCAGATTATTTTCTGTGCACTTGAGGAAAGCTGCAAGAGGGGTGTAAAAGATGCACAATAGTCCTATGTGTTGTGTGTTTTAGACCTCCAGGCGTGTGTGTTGAGTTCTGTAGAGCTCCAGGTCCTCACCAGCTCCTGTTTCAAACTCCGAACTGTCCACAACATCCCAGTCACCACTAACAAAGACGGTAAGAATCACTTGGACACTGTCTCTTTATTCTCCTCTTGTGTGTGTGGGAGTTTGTATATTTTTCTTGTGTTTTGAGTTTAAGCTCACACAGAAGTGCCTATTACACTGTGAGCGTAGAGGAGCCACATAATGAGAGAGGGGTCCTTGCAGAAAAAAATGTAGGTTGCAATATGTTTCTCATCTTGCTTGAAGCTCTGAATACCGCACAGTTTGACGGCAGCGTCCCGAGTTGAGCTTTTAGCTTCTACTTGTTTGTTTTTGCTCCAAATCTCCACGTTGCACCGGTTTCAGAGGCAAGTGGTGACATTAAAGCCATCTGGACAGCCTGCTCTGATCTCCTGCAACAGCTCGAGGGTCTCTGATTTCACATACACTATAGGCACATACAGAACAGCCCCAGTGTTTTTTAGACGGAGAACAAAGACTTACATGGTGTGTGTCACAAAAAAGATCTGCTTCCATTTTTGCTTTGTTTGCATATTTTTGTGAGTGTGCTATTATTTTGACATTCTAAATATTTGAGGTGGTGGTTTTAGACATTTTGGAACTTCATAGAAATTTAGATTGAAGATCCCAAATTAGATTTTTTATATAAATTATTACATTCTTCAATTGTCTCCCAGGTGTGAATGTGTGTGAATGGAAGCATGATGTAAAGTGCTTTGGTACAGCCAGATACAAAAAAGTGCTATATTAATGCATACCATTTACCAACGTTAGAGCAGTTTTATGCAATAGACACAGTCTTAACTCAGCAAGGTTTGCAGAACTCTGAATTACAATTCAAAATTGCTATTACTAAGTTTGTATGGATTTTTTTCAGGCAATTGCCGATATTTATCTGTTTTTTGGGGCCGATAACCGATATTGTCAGATGTCGATATTTAATATTAAAATATGAAAATGCACATTTGCCCTTGAACTGTGCAATTACGATGTATCCCAATCATTTATATTCTCATCTTGGTTATAGATTTGGCTTTCGCCGAATCTCTGCTTAATTTCTTGGTTTTCTTGGGCTTGTTGTGGGGCCCCCTTTAGCAGTGCTTGCTTCTTGTGTTAGGGATTGCCGCTTTGCCCAAAATGGAGCGTTGCTGCTTTCAAGTGGTGAAAGCACTCCACTTCAGGCTCAAAGAAACTAGTTTTATTATCGGCCCTACACATAATATTTTCCTCATTGGGCCGATGCCGATGAATAAAAAAAAAACACACATATCGCCCAATAACAATATTGGCGCCGATATATTGTCCATCCCTAGCTATTACAGTACTGTTCACGTTAATGACAACCCATTTTGATAAAAGGCGTGTTAGGGCTGAGTGCTGTAGTAGCTTACAACTTCACCCACTGGTGTAAAGTGACTAGTTTTAAAAAAAATTTTGTATTGAAAAAAATATATAATCATATGTTATCCCCACATTTTAAGAAACAATAACAAAAGTTTAAAGTACTAAGCTTGTTTTTTCTTTCCAAGACCTCTGGTATACGCCTACACACACCTTGGTGTCAAAAGATTCACTGGGCACAGTAGGTTTAAATGGAGAACAGCTGTTCCAGGAATGTTCTCATAATGTAAAGCGTGTATAAGACCCCCTGTGTTACTGAACTATAAACACTTTGATTTGCCACCCTGGATTCAATTATGAATAATTACATATTAGTTAATGGCTTCCTCTATTATCTAGTTTATCATACTTTATGCAGCTAAGTAATAGATCAGGCCACTGAAGCTAAGGCAGGCCTCCTCAAAGCTGAACCTTTGAACCTTCTCCCCTGCGAGCCTCCCCTGTCATTAACACACAGCGCCCACACACACAACCCCGGAGCCCTCTGCGCTCCTCTCTCAGCCGTCTACAGTGGAAGCCCCAACCGTCTGACCGAGTTTATTTACCAGGAAACAGTGCTTCATAGGCCTCTAGCAAAGCAACACTGTGTCCCATTTTGTATCAGTCTGGGGAGAGCACTAGGCCACCCAAAAATGAACGCCCACAAACATCCACAGCTCAGATTAAGTGATTATAGTGAGCCGACAAAAAGTTGTGATAACATTTGACTTTACTTCAACCCTCACTAATTCACCAGCTCTGTTTGATTCAAGTCTAAATTTGATTTTATTCTCTAATATAATCTGAAAGGAGGCTCAGAAACATAGTATAACGTTTGTTTACATTTTGGACCACTCATACTTTCAGGAAATAAAAAGTAAAGAACATATTTAACATCCTTTTAGTGTATTTTGGTCGATGTTGTTACAGAATAAATCTCATCCAGCCTAAAACTCAGCATATGGTAAAAAAGAAATCATCTCTCAAGAACATTTATGTGTTCTATGGGAATCTTGCCTCGTTCTGACATTCAGTTACCAGCCAGTATCTACATCTGTCCACATCTGTGCAGCGTTAAGATAAAAGAGGCAGAATGTAACCAATACCTTTTTTTAATTTTCAAACACTACCATGTTTTCCTAGAGAACCAGTCAAAGAGGGTGACCTGGCACAGAATACAGGTGTCCATCTCTGTTTAGTTTGTTTTCTTTGTGTCCATACCACTATGATGAACCCTGGAGTTCTGTCTGCTGCAATTTTAAAAGTTTTAGTTTTTCTGAGAAGCTGTAGGCACTAAAAATATACATATTTATTTATATATATATATTATTGGTTATGACTTATTGGTCTTGTCATAACTTGTGTAAATGGAATGTCATTTGTCATAGACTTAGCGTATGTTTGGCTTCATGTTCTGTGTAACTAGACAAACTAGACCAACTCGTCTGTCCTTTTTTTTCTAGATGAGGAGACTCCAGGCCTCTACGGTTTTCTCCATGTGATCGTCCACTCTGCCAAAGGATTTAATGTGTCAGCCAGTAAGTTCTACCATCACACTTCACATCTTCCCATACTCTGGCAGAGCGTCACAAATACAGTCAGGTTCATAAATATTGGGACATTGACACAATTCTAATCTTTTTGGCTCTATACACCAACACAATGGATTTAAAATGAAACAAACAAGATGTGCTTTAACTGCAGACTTTTAGCTTTAAGTTGAGGGTATTTATATCTAAATCAGGTAATCGGTGTAGGAATTACAACAATTTGTAGATGTGCCTCCCACTTTTTAAAGGACCAAAAGTAATGGGACAATTGGCTGCTCAGCTGTTCCATGGCCAGGTGTGTGTTATTCCCTCATTATCCCATTTAGAAGGAGCAGATAAAAGGTTCAGAGTTCATTTCAAGTGTGCTATTTGCATTTGGAAACTGATCCTGTCATCTCTCAATATGAGATCCAGAGCTGTCACAATCAGTGAAGCAAGCCATCATTAGGCTGAAAAAACAAAACAAACCCATCAGAGAGATAGCAAAAACTTTAGGTGTGGCCAAATCAACATGTTTGGAACATCCTTAAAAAGACGCACCGGTGAGCTCAGCAACACCAAAAGACCTGAAGACCACAGAAAACAACTGTGGTGAATGATCGAAGAATTCTTTCTTCGAGTCAATATACAGTTTGTAATGCAACAAAAATGCATGGATAGATGGAGTACAAAGTGTGTGAATGATCCAAGTGTGATGTTGGCAGCAGGATGCTTCAAACGTGTCAGTGGTGGACAGCTGGACTGCGATACGCTCTGCCCAGTTACACAAGCATCAGTTCAAATATCAAATATCTGGAAAAGCCACAGAGAGATGCTGAGAAATATGATTTTCTTAGTCACCATGACAGCCTGGAGTAGATGAGAGCGGGTCTGCTAGAGTTTCCTGGGTAATGGATTGGAAAGCTCTCTCCTGTGAAAGCCCGTTTGATCCTCGATGGAGCGTAGAGAGCTGAAGGGCTTAAAAATGGAGAGAATGTGAGGGTGTGGGCATGTGGAGAAGAAAGTTTGGGAGTTTTAAAATGCAGGGCGATGGCTGGATGTCTTGGGTTCTGCATCTAAAAGCTATAGAGGTACAGTTCTTAAATGATTGGCATCCACAGGTCAGAAAAAGTGAAGAGACACAGAAATCTATTTTTTGTCCACTTTACTGTGTTGGAAAGCAGCTATTTCTTTCATCTTATTTTGACCACTTTATTTCCAGTGAAAATGAATAAAAAGGTTGAATAGATCTACAGTACATGTTGACTTTGAAAATGTTGAACACCAGTGATGTTTCCTCCAACATGGCATTCAGACATTGTGTTTTTCAACTCCCTCAGTTTCACAAACGAAAATGAAAAGTGTTTCCTCTAGATGTAGCTCCGTGAATGTATCCCATTTGTCTTTTTATGTAGATGTTGCGCAGTGGCTTTGACACCATTCTTGTACATTTCAGCTGCTGTGTGTTGAATGATGAATGTGGTTTTAGCATCACCGTTGATGTCTGTGCTTAAGACATTTTCTGTGGGGCTTTTTTTCTGCAAGCCAGGCATTCTGTACAAGGAATGTAATGGCAATCTGCTGCTTGATTCATGTGGTAATTATTATAATATCCGATTTTATTATTCAATAGATCACATTGTGCTCTTAGCCACAATAGGCCCCTTTCACTTTCCTTTTCTTGACTTTAATATTATGAAGAATACAGCAATATGTTTCACTAAACAAACATAGAAAGCCCTTCATAATCTTATAGAAGAATCTCATAATGGCTCAGTGTGAATGATCCTATTGGAGCTGTGGTATTTCTGTCACATAGACCTCCCCCAGTGGGAGAGGGCTTCCATGCAGCCCAGGGCAAAGTAGCAAAACTGGGTCACAGAGGAAGGAGTTGGGAGTTGAAAAGCTCCAAAACGCTGTTTGGAATAACTAAACCTGAGGAAAACATGACCCACTAAAGGGTTCAAAAGAGATCTCATTATTTTTTTTACGTTTCAATGTCAACAACTGGTGACAACTACGGCTATAAAATCTCGCTAGAAGGAGTGCTCAAATATAAACTTGCCACAGTTCCAATAAAATTAATAAAGGCTTAATGCTGCTGCAAACTTTAATAATCTCATGGATCTTGTGTGCAATCAAATCCAGCCTTGTTTGCCATACTTTTATTAGCTTCATCTTTCTGTTTTTTTGTTGAAACAATACGATTATCTCCAACCCTCTTGATTTTTCTCTTTTCTCCATTTGCCTTTTGGCAGACATTTGGACAAATATCCTGTCTATTTGCTGTATTCGACTAAACCCTGATTAGTTTAACTGATTATCACTTGTCTCCTGCTTTTGTGAACCCACAGTTTGACCCTGATTCAACACAGCCTTAGGCCAAGATTATCCCCCTGTATGTGGACACACACACACCACAAGAGCCACAACCGTCTGTAAATTGATGATAGAAAAGGATGGTATCTATTAACCTCTCATTTTAGGGAGCAGAGACCCCATACTGACCAGTTAGCCCTTGTTGTTCATACAGGGAGCCTAATGGTGACCTGCCAAGAAGATAGAAACTCATGGAGCTTCAGTCTCTTTCTAGTTTGGCCTAGTTCTTCTAGGCCTGCTGGCCCCTCTGTCAGGCCCCAAATAATTTGTTTCAACTGGCCTTATTCAAGTCTTTGTTCTCGGCACACAAAGTATTACTTTAAACTTTCTTAAAGAAGCAGCAGGCTGATTAAACTTTAATATCTTGTTGTCATTCAACAAGTTATTAAAGTTTAATTTGACTCACATTTAACTTCTGCATCAGACTGCTGGGGACACCATTGGGAACCAAAAACAAAATATCACAATTTGTAAATATCAGTACAAATTTATGGTTAAAGATTTCAATTGCATTGTCAGCCACCATAGCCTTGAAATATTACGTAAGGTAAAATCCTAGATTTTGCAGTCTATTTACAGTTAAAGAGGCTGATATGTTTTATATATACCTTTGCCTAATTGCTTACCCTAGCTTTAAGTATGCAAGTTAATCCTCAGTATTGGCAAAAAAGCAATCACAACCACTAAGTTCTTGTTGTTTTGATGTCAGATGTCAAACTGAGGCAATCGCCGCGAGGTGTAGTACAAGCAGCGGAAGCATACAATAACCGCTCAGCCTCGTCTTCTTACTTTCATAAATATCCCCCAGATGGACGCTTCCAATCCCCCTCTGCTGAACTTACCTCCTACCACTGCCTCTAATCTCTTCCTCATTGGGAGTAATTATACCCAAGCTCTTCAGGATGCTGCAAAAACAAACGAGAGGTCTAAAACCAGATGGGTGACATATGTTACACTGTATCGGGTCAGTTGCACAGATGTAAGTGTGGCTCACCCAGGTGGAATGCTCGGTATCTTTATAACCAGTCCTTTTGGATGATGCCATGGTGTTTGCATTGTAAACACATTCCCTCAGTTTTTTGTATGAGATTCAACCTTTCTGTCTCTGCCTTCGTCATCCTATCCTGTGACTTTTCTGGTGAAAGGTCGAGCTATATATCCATCCATCATGTTGTCAAATAAAGGGCTGACCCCAGGGACTTCAGGACGTACTATTAGACACTTTACAGACAGCCGACAGCGCGGCCTGCACCAACCTCTGCTGCAGCGTTTTAAGAAACACATTAACTGACTTTAATTGCTCCAGGTAAGAGCTGGGCGGGAGCTGGTCCCATGTGAGGAATGGTCATGGTATGGGCATGTAAAGAGTGCTGGGTGAGTGAGTACATGTCTGTCAACTGACAAAATGGTGACGTTTTGACATCTTAAAGGGCTTTTTCACTTTGATAGGATATAATATCTTTAAAGCACACTTTCATTATTAATCTACTGAGGAAAAAAACTCATTCACTTACTGTTTGAGGCAAAAACAGAAGCTACGATGAACTGTCATCTGTTTTCATCCATATAATGCTTTAACTATGCAAAAACACAGGCACTGTATAATATTACGTTGAAGGTGTCACTAGGAACAAATATTGTTGGCATGCAATCAATGTGACCCTAAATGCAAAATCTTTTAGGCATAATAACATGATTACCCATGAGGCAGTGCAGTTCATTACTAAAGGTCCGCTTTAACGATTGTAATAACTTTAACAGCTTTCCTTTTAGGATCTTATAATGGTGTGATTTACTGAGGCTCATTTTTAATGTATTTATAATGCATGCATAAAGAAGACATGTTATATTTTATGAACGATTCTAATAGATGGGGTTCTGTTCTGTGTTTCTTTCCAGATCTATACTGCACCCTGGAAGTGGACTCGTTTGGATACTTTGTCAGCAAAGCCAAGACCCGAGTCTTCAGAGACACCACAGAGCCACAGTGGAATGAGGTCAGTCAATAGTAGTTGGAAAATTCATTGCTTCATGTTGTCTTTGTTATGTTTGACCTTTTACCTTCTTTGTTGTCCAATAGGAGTTTGAGATTGAGTTGGAGGGCTCCCAATACCTGCGGATCTTGTGCTATGAGAAGTGCTATGACAAGAGCATGCTCAATAGGGACGACAATGAGATAGTGGACAAGATCATGGGCAAAGGACAGGTTCAGGTAAGAGCAGAGCCACTGAGAAACCACCAGTGGATGATCATATAAATCGTGTCAACACAATGAGTGAAGTCTGTTATTTTGGGGAGATTTCCCAACATGTGACTGGATCTAATTTGTCTAGTCTGGGCACAATGCAGTGGTTTTGTCTTGGTGACCTCTAATTACGCTGGTTGCATTATTAGCTTAAAACAGAGTAAGGTTTAAGAGGGGTTTCCCCTGTTGTGTTGTGAGAACCATCTCCATAAAAATCCCTTTCAGACTCTTGTTAACTAGCTGCTGCCTACACAGTGGAATCTGAGGTTTCTGGGTAATGTGGCAAAGTCACTCTGTTGTTTAGGTTGAAGTTTTACAGTTGAGTCACTTTTTCCAGAACTTTTTGTGTTTGGTCAAAATAAGCTTGACAGTTAGGTCAAGATGGTACTCAGCGTCCACTTCTGCTGTGCTGTAATTGATAAGGCTGGGGGAAAATTACAGTAGTTTAAGTTTGTAGTGGCTGTTAAACTCTATTATGTCCTTGTGGCGGGCCATTTCTGAAACTTCTTCTGACTAAACAGAAAATCAGATAAACTGTTTGCATTTGCAGACACATAAATGCAAATTCAGTAACAGGTTGCTTTGGGAATTCATGTCTGTCAAATATAGAAAGTGGGGCAGGCATGAATCACTCATACGGCTGCATTTCAAAGCTGAATCCCAAAATAAATTCTAAATCCTACATTTCATGTTCTTGGGAGAGTACTTTGTTTCTTTGTCAGTCTTTGAATAAAAATGTCGACTGATATAACCACTCTCCAATCTCTTGAATCTCCTCTTTTATCCTGTTAGACATGTCGTGTCCTTGAATGCTTCCATTGATTTTCTCTTAGGAGCAAAGACTGGGAGCATAAGTGCACTGTAGAGACGTACTTCTCGTGTTCGGCTCCTACGCACACATCTCACACTGCATCTTAATGTGCTGCAGTCTTTGCACTTTTTAAAGTCATAAACAGATGCTTCTTTGGAGATGAGAGAAAATCACCTGAGAGCATGGAGTGAGTCATAGTTTTTGAACTGTGTGCGGTGAAGTTAATTAAGAGCTACACTGTACACGTCGCCTTGGCAGTGAATTGGGTTAATTAAGTTGGCACCTGCATAAAGTTTAGAAGGGAAGGATGAAAAAACATTTGACTTGCATTGATTTATGAGCAGTGCTTGTGCGTCAAACTTTGTACATCAGTGATGTTTTGCCAAACTAAAAATATATATATATATATATATATATAGGTAAATGATCATTTAATAAGGCTATATTAGTGCCAAATATCACAGTTCTCGGTCCTGCGTAACAATTATGCAGCATTTTCTTGAAACATTTAATAAGACAAGGCTTTACAGCTGTATCTTTTAATTCTTTACTTTTATAGAAGCATGTGTGTGGTGTTTTCACATAAGCGGTTTGAACATTTTATTTTATGTGACAATAAAAGCCACCCTTTTCTGCTGCGGCTGCCAGTCACAGAGACAGTCTTCCATCTGGGAACATCTACGTCCAGCCAAGAAGGGGCAAGAAAAAAAAAAGAAATAAGTAAACCACATGTTTGTTGGCTCGCTTTGAGAGAGAGGGAAAAAAACGAGAAGAGAACAGATACGGGGGAAAGAATGGCATGTTCTGTCCCAGACTTTAGGAGGGTGGGAATTTTTTGAAAATCTATAAAGTTGTTCTTGGAAGAAAAACAACTTTTAAAGCCAAAAAAAAGTACATACAACCTTTTGTTTAATATAAATTTATTGTATGTAAAGCTGAGGTGGGAAATTTTCGATTGAATTTTGAAACATACAACCCTTTACAAATACCTAATACAGAAATATGTGAATAACTGAAAAAATGTTGGAATATGTTCATCACAAAAAAAAGGTATCATTTATTTCAAAATATTTTCGTTTAATGTGTTTCCTTCTTGTTTTTGCTCAGGTGAGGATTATCTATTGTCCAATTAGCTGACTTTGTTGTTTAACGATGCCACTTCCAAAGCGTACTTGCTTGTTGGGACCCCTAGCTGAGGTGACCCCAAAGCAGTAAGGTGCGCTTTTTGGGGATCATTCAAGGAGTTAAAAAAAAACAGAAACATTTAGCTATCATGCAACAAGCACAGGACTGAATTTAACCCACACAATGGAGCTTTTTCATTTACATTTACATTTAGTCATTTAGCAGACGCTTTTATCCAAAGCGACTTACAAGTGAGGATAACAATGAAAGCAATTTTAACAACACAAGGTACAAAAAGCATAAGTGCACAAAAACTAGTCAGTTTAAACCAAGCACAGTATACAATGCTAAGGATAAGATAATTTTTTTTTTTTTTTTTTTAAAGGAATCGATAGAAAGGAAGTAGAACTCAGTGTTTGTCAGTCAGGTGTTGACGGAAGAGATGTGTTTTCAGGCGTTTTTTAAAGATGGCTACAGAATCTGCTGATCTTGTAGCAGCAGGTAGATCATTCCACCAATGTGGAACAGATCCAGAGAAGGTACGTGAGAGTGATTTTTTACCTTTTTGGGACGGTACTACCAGACGTTGTTCATTTGCAGAGCGCAGGGATCTGGTAGGAACGTAGATCTGTACTAGTGAGTGAAGATATGAGGGTGCAGAACCAGAGGTGGTCTTGTAGGCCAAGAGCATAGCTTTGAACTTGATGCGAGCGTCAACCAGGAGCCAGTGTAACCACTTTTAACCTACTGTTTTACTGATAGACCAATGCAACCACTTGGTCAGACTGTTCCCTTTTGTTCAGCAATATTCCAACCTATAATTACTAATGGTTTTTATCTGTCTAGCCAAGCCTAAAACTATTGCAAAAGTTGATTCATTGTGACATTTTTTCATCCTAAAATGTTAATGCCAGAATAGGCAGAATTTCTGTTTCTTTAATTTCCTGTATATTGTTTATGGCTGCTGTTTACTACACTAGTAAAGTGACAATGCATGTGCCATGCTGCCCCATTGATTTAATTACAAACATATTACATACTGTGGCCCTGACTTGATCACACTATGAAGACATGTGATCTGACCGAATGCACAGTAGGAGTATCTTTTTACTGCCCTACATAGATAGTATAATGTCAAGTCAACAGTGGTACCTAAAGAGAATTTCATTCCGGGCCAGAACTGTTTGCTTTGGTGAAACACAGTTTGGAAGGAGCCCTCAGTGTTTGCCTTTGTTTCTCTGGGGACTCCTCCGATTTATTTAATAAGGCTGCGGGATACTGACTGACCTTAAATGGGCATTTTCAGCTGGAAGTTTTCTTTCTTATAGTGAATCTACTGCTGTTGCTTTACTTTGCACTGATGAGAAAGTGGATTGACGTTGTTTTAATAGTGACTAAGGGAACATGTCTTTTGAGTCACAGTTACCAGAATAACTGATTGTATAAGTGATCACTGGAAAAAGTTTGTCTCCTCAGACACAAAGTTTATAATGTCCACTTATTGGCAACAGCATGTATAGCCACAAACTAAAGAAAATACACAAGAGTAAACGTTTCACTAATGTGAGTTTAATTGTTTTTTCTGACTACATGGGGAAACGCCACCATTTATTTCCACTTCTGAAGCCCCCCAAAGCAGATAACCTCCGATCTGTAGGTCACATCTGCTCATTGTTCATTAAATGGCAACAGTGTAAGAGTTGGACTACTACTGTCGCTTAAAGCTAAAACAAAAATGGCTTCTTAATGTCAAAAGGGAGAGAAATAGATCCATATCAGTTCCTAATGTTACCAAATGTTTGACCACACACACACACACACACACACACACACACACACACACACACACACACACACACACACACACACACACACACACACACACACACAGAGAGAATGAGTGTTGTCATTTCAAATACATGTATGAATTTTTGGAAACTAGATTTGAAAGTTTAATGATGGATGTCTATACACAGTCTTAAAGCTCTCAACCTGATTTCTTTTTGTAAGCCAGAGTTGTTTTTTTCCACACAATTGATTTTTCTTGTCGTGCCACAGAGGACAGTGAGTCCTGAACTGGTTCCGAATTGAAAGAGCAAACCATCGCCTGCTTCGTGCTCTGCGTGAGTGCCCTTCTTATTTGCAGCTTGCTAAACTCGTCTTCGAAGGGGGACAGTTATGTAACAGTTGAAGTTAACAGCCGCGGTGTATTGTTTTAACATAAATGCAGCGTCTCCGTCAGAGATGCTTTTATCTGCTAACCCTCTTTACGCACACACATGCAGGCGCATTTCATTTCATTTGAGTCTTATCACAGGAAACAAACCGACCTGGCCAATGTATGCGTTGGGGGCCACATGCTGTCTTCTGGCTGTCCTGTTAATGGCCTGTTTGTCCTATTAAAAGTCAACACGTGAATGTGAAACTTGTGCTGTGCTAATTCTGTAGCCCATTTAATCATTTAACCCATTTGAGATAAGAATACAGAATGGTTTTCAACAAGCATTACAGTTGATACGTGTCCCACTTTTACTGAAGAAGAGCTAAACACATTGCACTCTTTTGATTTGTCTCGTTCTTGTGATGAACAGCCATATGCTTAATAGACAGTGTAAGCTTTACAGCTGACAGAATGTATGATGAGCTCTAATCAAGCGTCCCCCATGGAACCTCCTAAATGGTCCTCGAGTAAGGGTGCCGCCATACGGCAAAATACAGCGAAATACAGCGATATACCTCCGTCCACCAGAGGGCAGGCTCCAAAAGCCGAAAGGAGAAACCCAATAGCGACTTTACAAGTGTAAAAATCATGTTTACAGCCTGGTACTAAAGATGGCTCCAGTCTCTAGAGCTAAGTTTTTACTACGTGACAACTCTGGGGGGGATAGATTTTTGATTATTACGTCCGTTTATGCTATCTGAAAACTATTGATTTACTATGGAGTAAAAGCCGAAAAGCCAGGATGTAACCTCCATTTTATTGCCCTATTGTAATGACAATATCGGTGAATAGGGGACCAATGGGCAGATAACATCTATATTTTTTAGAATCTATGGCGCTAATACAACCCCTGATTTCAAAACATTGACTTTGGTGTTTTACATGATTTGTGTCTATAAGGGAACTCTATGTTCTTGGCAATAATTTACGTTATTGACATTCCATTATGTCACCACCTCCATCCTTCAACCCTCTTTTTTTTTTCTTTTTCCCATCATGCCTCAATGCATCGCTGGGGGTTTGTTTTTATTGGTTTGTGTTCCTGGGTGAGCACATGTCGAGCCCCCTTACCGGTCCCTGCAGTGTTACCGTGCCCCAAAAAGCTGTAACTTAATCATTTCTGAACAGCTTCCAGGAGATAATAGGACCCAGAGATAAAGAAAGAGGGCATTTGGTTCCTGGCAGCTTTCAGCTTCTTCTCCGAACCTACGCAGTCAAACATGGCCTGCACATGCATTAGCCGGAGTTACTGTAAAAACGCGGGTCAGCAGAGGGGTTGTAAAGTTTGAGGTGGGCTTCTATCCCACTTAAAAGACAGATCTCTTTCCTCTACAAGAAGCATTAGATGAGAAGGATGATGAAGATGGGAAGGGTTTATTGGTGAAAGTGGATGTTTGGGATAATAGTGGGCTGGACATCTGGTAAATGAGCAGTGCCGGTGGCACCAGTCCAGCTGAGAAAGTACAGCCTTAAGCTCTGATCCCATCTTTCAGCATTCATACAAACATCATGCCAACACCGGGCAGTCATCAGCAAATAATATAAACGACTGACTGCATTTCTCAAACACCAGATTACGTACCAAGTGTAACACAGAATTGTGTTTATTTTTTATTTATATTTCAGTGGTACAGTTTACATAGGGAACATAAATTAACATTTATACAAATGTAAATGTACCCAGATTAGCCAAAAGACTAGTTTTTACTGGCAGTCCCCCGGCCAGAAGGTAATAGTCATCCTAACAATATTATATTGTCTAATTTGTCAATTTTCAATTTTTGAATGCTGTTCTCCTGAGTTGCCTCTAACAGTTCTGCTGCTGTGTCTGTTGGATTGGACACTGATAAATGTAGAGATAGGGGGTGCAGGATTTATTACACTAAACAGATGAGATGAAGTTTCAATAGATTTTCCCAGCTTAGAAGTTTTGTATTAGTGTTGTCTCATTATATTACATTTATTCATTTTACATTACAGGGCGGCAGTGGCTCAGTGGTAGAGCGGTCGTCCTTCAACCGGAAGGTAGTGGGTTCGATTCCCGCTCTCCCCACAATTCAAAAACTGTCGTTGTGTCCTTGGGCAAGACACTTAACCCACCTTGCCTCGTATGAATGTGTAAGAATGTTGAGTGAATGTATGTGGTGATGGTCGGAGAGGCCGTAGGCGCAAAATGGCTGCCACGTCTCTGTCAGTCTGCCCCAGGGCATCTGTGGCTACAGTTGTAGCTTACCATCATCAGTATGACTGTGTATGAATGAATAATGGACAGACTGTAAGCGCTTTGAGTCCCTTGGTCCCTCGGGAGAAAAGCGCAATATAAATCCAATCCATTATTATTATTATTATTACATTTATTTATTTAGCTGACGCTTTTATCCAAAGCGACTTACATTGTTCTAATGTAATTACCAGTGTTACAGTCACTGGAGGCAAGGTGGGTTAAGTGTCTTGCCCAAGGACACAACGACAGTATGAACTGTGGGGAGAGTGGGAATCGAACCGCCTACCTTCCGGTTGAAAGACGACCACTCTACCCACTGAGCTACTGCCTTTAAGTGTAAAGTTTGGGAGATCTGGAGATTTGGAGGTCAATAGTGTTTTCACTCTTCTCTAGTGTTTTACAGTAAAATGGAGACTTCTGAAAACGCAGCAGACCTTTGTTGGTACAGTCACACTTGTTCTTCTGGTTCTAACAAAAATCTAATGTAGATTTAACTCACAGTGGCATTTTCAATTGTGGACCAAACACCAAAAAAGGCTAGGCCTTTCTTAAGAGACACATTAGATGGAGCTCTCATTGGAGTGTCCATTAATAAATGATCAACCTGATTTTACCGCTGTATCTAAAAGGAAAGGCATTAGTCTGGCTGCAATCGTGTTGTGCCACCACAGATGCACACTAGGTTTAAAACATACAGTAATAAATTGAATCTGTGGGTCACATAAAACTTCTTGAAATGAGACAAAATTAGAAGTTCTGATTTTCCTTTTGAATTGTGTCAAACTAAATAAGTATTGTTTTTGAAACTCTTCACAAGTCACTATAGTATTATTATTATCATTATAGTATTATAACACACAACAATAGACAATATAATATAGCATTTATAAAATTCTAAAGTCTAGATCATAACGTAAACCCAAACTTACAGATACACAAAATCTACTTTTAATGTATTTTGTCTGGCATCATTTTAAGCTGGATATCATTAACTTGACGGGATTTTTTTTCTTTTTCTTTTTTACCACTCCACTGAATTCCTTTATTTTCTGTTGTCATTTCCTCCCAGAATCCCTTGGGGCACACAGGCTGCTGGAATTCCATGTAGTATTTGTTTTGAACATACACACGCTCTGCTTTTTTAATGAGTTTGCGTGTTTCTGCCTGTGTGTTACGCTCGACTGTGTTGGTATTAATATAAATTAGCCTCTAATACGTGGTGCCATCTATTTTGTTTCTGCCCCCTGTCATTTAGGTCTGTGATCTGTCATGTTCCCAGTCTGCGTACCCCCCGCGGACACACACACACACACACACACCGAGCTGTCACACACACAGTAACAGATGGGACTGTGCTCTGTGTGTTCAGGAGCCCCCGGGACGTACCGCAGACTCAAATGGGTGATGGGCTAATGCATTGTAAATTATATCAATAACTCCAGCCTCCTGCATTACCTGGTGTTTGTTAGTCTGTGTCCCATTGTCTGGGTTGTTTTGAGTGGGGGGGCTGTAGATGAATGGGACGTGCAGATCTTTTTCCAAACAAAGAGAACCCCACCCTCTTCGGCCTTATTTCCAAAACCCACTTATTTTCTTTTTTCTTTTTTAATGAGTCTTATCCTTCAAAGTCTTGCGTTGGGAGCATATGGAGCGTTTTATTGATGAGTCTCAATTAAGCCGACTTCCTCATCTCACCATCCTTGATCAGTGAAGCTGAAAAGCCGCCGTTTGATGGATTTCTTTTCAGTCTTTCTCCTGTCATCTTCCCCCAAAAGTAGCTTCTCCGTGACAAGCCTTACTTACACCGACTTTTGTTAGCACTTAAAACAACAGCTTTCTGCCACTCGGGACATGCATGCCCCAAATAACTACCTGCGTTCAGGGAGCATTCTGAGATCACGCAAACATGTTGAGAGCATCACCTTTTGTCATAAAGCATGACTAGGAGGATTCTCATCTGACAAGACTTGTCATTGTTAGCGCAAAGAATAAACTCCAATGATCAGATGTATTGTTCATGTGCTAGAATGCAGCTGGTGTAAAGTTTCTCATCTTATATTGCTGTATTAAATGGTTAAAGAAGCCATATTATGTAGTTCAGAAATGACTATCACATGACAGCATTGGGAGTAGTGTACAGAACAAATATAAAACATGGAAAGAAGAAAGGCCTGTCAGTGATCTTATAAATACAATGCTTATAATTTTCAGTCACTTATAGGATGGTTCTACTTCAAACAAACTCAGACACTTTATATAGTTTATATAGCTTATATTTTGTGCCAGTAAGCTTCTAAAGTTTTAATGTAAATTGAAACAGAGTTCTTTACTCCACCTACTGGTTCAAGGTGGTATAACAAGTTGCATGGTATGGCATTTTTGTTCACACTGATGAACCTTCAACGTTTAACATCTAAAAGCCACATAATAGTTTAGAATATTTCTTTTCCAAACGCCCCAATAAGACATGCCGAGGTACAAGTGCTGTTTTATAAACTTTATATACATTTTACACCCCACATGGTGTCTGGACAGCACACAGCAATTGCCGGTAATGTTATGTATGTTAATGTTACTTACACCGGCTAACGTAAACTCGGGATCTGACTAAAAATCTAAATAAATTAATAAATTAAATTGCGGCCATATACACTTTAGAAACTCCATGTGCTCAAATTGCGATTGTTTTGCGATTAATTGCATAGTCCTAACAGGTACAGGGCTATAGGTTTAGCATTAAGCACCATTTTTGCTTAAAAGTCATGTACACATACATTTGGATTAATAATAGTGTTAATACACAAAATATTACTACAGCGAACCTTTCATTCATACAAACATCCTGTCTCTGGCTCTACACATACTTTATGCCTCCCATTCATTACTTCTGCACATCTGACAGACTTGAGAAAATATATTCGAAAATGCCTTCTACAGACAGACGTTAAATTTTGCATCAGCACAGTGAAAAGAGAAAGCTTGCTCCAATTAACAAAATAAAAAGGTTGTTAAAAGTCAAAAGGATGAGTGTGACCCCTCCTTGACATCCCTCTTAGTTATTGGTCCGTACTTCGGGAAAGTGCAAAGGATTGACAACAGATGTATGATTTCCTTCTATGAACATACAATACACATGCAGCACATGAGGAGAGGAGAATAGGAAAAAGGGCCCCAGATGGTGGCCAATTTTGGGACACTGCGAGTTAAATTGAGAACAAAGGAGCTCATCACAGCCAGCAGAATGAAGCGCTCTCCAGAGAGTCGACGGCGAATCCCTCAGACGCGTTTACTACCTACCACCCTTTTCTCTTGTTGAAGAGTCAGGGTTCAGGAATAATTGGAAACCGTTTAAAAATTGGAGTGGGTCTCTAATACAAAGGATGTCATATTTGAACACAGGGACAGGAATGAGAGGCTGAATTTTTTTTGGCTGACTGTGGATGACATCCCCTCACTCCCAGTCTTCAGGGGGCAAAGCATACTTCAACCCAGGGAATGTCGGCTTCAAGTAAGGAGCTACACTTTTGCTGTTTTCTGTGGAAAAGACCACACAAAGGCTCACTGTCTCCGTGCATCATCACATGGACGGTCAAACTCATCTGTGCAATTACATGATTAATAGCATTATAGCAGAGTTATACACATGAAGCTCTTTATAGCTACTTCTGCTTGATTTAGAAAATATTTTGACCACAAGATGGCAACAGCAGAATATTCTCTTCTTTTGCTCCTAGTTCCCTTGTTGCATTTGGCAGCCATTGTGTCCATCTTAAACAAAACGTGTCCCAGCATGTAGAGTCTGTTTAGGCTTTCAAGTGGTCAGTCGAGGGACCTGGGCTGGTTGTGATGGATAGCCATGTTTTTGACAGTCGGACAGGCCTGCTTTTGTTTTCTAACCCACAAAGCTGCAAATGATGGAGACAATTATGAAGCTGAGTTTATTCATATGCCACTTTTTTTTTTGTCAAAATGTCCTTCCCTGTGTTTGTTTAGATGGTGATTGTGTGGAGAGTTCAATGCTTTCCACATGCTGGGGGTTTGGGATTGTGCAAGCGTTTGCTCGTTGTGGTTGTGCGCACGATTATGCAGAATCAGTCCTGGGACGTGCATTAGATTTTGTTTAACCAGAAGTGGGGAAATAAAAGAGAAAGCATTGTTACAGTGGTGTACACTGAAATAATGGAATGATGATTTTTGGCTGAATATTTCGAGATATTATGCTGAGTCAATAGATTATGGTTAATATCTAGAACTGGACTAATGGCTACTTGTGTTTCAAAGTAATTACTCACTTTACCGCACTGCCTCTTGACCTGCACACATAGCTCCACTCTGAATGTTTCCCCAGAAGGTCTACAGGGATTGGTCGGATAGATACACTGTCGGAGAGTTACGGACGTCCTGTTTTTCTAATTCTACAAGCTCCGAAGTGGTTTCAGTAAATGTGTTGAGAGAAATGTAGGTGACCTAAGAGAACGGGCAGAAAAACAGCAGCTGGTTTGACCATAAATGTCACTGGGGACTTATAATGTCTTCATGTCATTTTTCACATGTTAGAGCTGTATTCACATTCCTTGCAAAGAATTTTAATAATTTTAGAAAGATGAGGCCTAACTGTTTGCCAAGAGCCCGAGTCTTGACTTGCACAAGACTCTTGCCTTGTTCTCGGTCAGTGTGGTCTTGACCAGTGTGTGTGTGTGTTTACAGTCTATGACATTCTTCTATAGACCTAAATTTCTAGCTTGATTGTTATGGTCTGTGCACGAGTTAAACACACCCCTGCTGTGGTTCTAAGGTAGAGAACAAAAGTATGCCAGTAATTCAAGGTAAGGTAAGACATTTTTTTCCTCTCACATGCTGCTGTGATGTGGCTGTTTTCTTGTGATCAGCCGTACTGTATAAAAGCAGAGCAGTGGTTGATTCTTAATCAGTAGCTCGGGGTATTGCAGCTGTTATTTTTGGGTTGCTGTGTGCACGTTTCGCGTGCTACAGTGTTGCATAGACATCTGCCCAGCTCCCGCAGTGATCCAAGCATATTCTTTGGTGAGTCAAAGAAAGAGCCCACAGCTAGGAAGCACACACTAAACTCGGGCTGGCAGATAGAAGCACACAATGTGTATGAAAAACTGCTGGCAGTGGGAAATTCACTTAATAATATTTTCTTCCCACGCTTCAAGAGACCTTTAAAAAGCATGAAAGTCTGTCCCCTAAAATATGGCTAAAAGCTTGAGACCTTATCTAGAATGTGACCTTTGACCCTAACGCAGCATGGGACAATGTACAGTGGCACAGATGTGGTTTACTTACATACATACATAAAAGCTATTGTATAAAAGGTTGTAATGTAATTTTAATTCTAAATAGTCATCCACTTTTGTATTTAATCAATCTTTTCTGATTATGGGTTAAATGTCTATATAGAGTTAGTTCCAACCATGCAATTTGATTGGCTGAAACTAACCAACTAAATGAGAAAGAACATTATATGACTGTCAGTGTTTCAATCACTAATTATTGTAATTATTATTAGTGTATGTAACACTAAATGTACCAGTTTTTGGGCTAAACACAAATCAAATTCTCCAGCTGCCTTTATCCTTTCAAGTGTTTCTAAGTTCAGTTGTTGTCAGACTCTGTGCCTTCCAGCGACGTTGTGCAGTTCATATGGCAGAACGGTGAGTAATGCCAGCCTTTTGATCCTGCTTTATGACTTCCTGTCCCTGGGCAAGGGAGGGACCTGGCACATTTCCTGTGTGGACCTTACAGAGGAGCATATGAACTCTGAACATGCTGGTCCACCGCTTACAGACGCGCCCATCAAATCAGGCATGGCTTATTTAATAGTAACTTTCCCTTTGTAGAAGTTTTCTTTCCCCTATCAGCAAATCACAGCATTCATTCTGCTCAACAGAAAGTGCTGACAGGTGTTTGTTTTCACTCACCAAAAGTTCCAGGCCTCCCACATAAACATATGACATAAAGCATTAACATTGTGTCAACATATAGACATAATTGTTATATAAGGTCAATCAATTAACCCGTTTTTACACAACATCTTGAAATTCTACAAAATTCTACTGAGGTTAAGCATTCTGTTCCTGCTTCAAATCCTACTAATGATGATCTAATTGTTTTCATGTGCGGGAAAAGTTTCTACGTCCCTCAGACACCACTGAGCTGACAGCTGTGTAAAAGATGAGGTCAGTGCCATTGTGGTTATCCAGTGTTTATGAAGGAACATGATTCTGAGCAGATGCCACATGTAACGAGTCGGAGCAATTCATTTTGATCTTTCTCATTTTCCCACATTTAAGTGTCAGGATTCCCACTGATATACTTTCTTATGTAATATACAGTACATCATATACAATAAGTTCTGTAGATACTGTGTACAATAACCTTGAAGAGTAGTTCTGTTATCTCACTTTCTCCAATAACAAGTGCTGTTTTTACAAAATGGCATAAATGGCGTAAAATGTGTTGAAATTTTGGCTGTATGTACCTGTTCTCTTTGCTGAGTGGGTGTTTTCATGCGGGAGGGCAACGTAGAAGTGATTTTGTTTGAGTGTGACAAATTGTTTGAATTATGTAATGTGTGTTGTATAATAGTGTATCTAGCTGTGGGGGAGTTGTTTGGGTTGGTTACTTCCCTGTGTACTTGTATCTTCTCTGCCTGCAGTGCTTCACCCGATGATGCTTGAAAAGAGACAGGTAGCCCTAAACCACAGAGATTTTCTATGTGCAATCGATGACTGGAATGTTTTTGGGCTACATTCTCAGTCACACCACAGATAAAATGGCTACATCAAAAAGCAATCACAAAAACATGGCTGAACACAAGTTCACTGAGTTTTATGTTTATAATACGATTATCACAACACCAATGAGTGCTAAATATTGAGTACATGTTGAGACTGATTAAATGTATTAGATTAATGTTTATGATCCATACACAGATTTCAGAGCTATGCTGATTTTGATTTGGCTATTTTAGAATGTGACATGTTTTAGAAAAGACATATATTTTGCCTTTTTGACACTTAAACATGGCATTTTTATGGTTATAACAACAACAACAAGAAATGCTTCATTTGAGAAAATGTTTTGCTCGTTGAGGCCAAATTAGACTTCATCTTTAAAAAGATGGTTTGGTCCTTGACTAAACCAAATCAGACCTAACCTCTTCCAATTTACGGCCAGTGTTAAAGTTGCCTTTGTTTTGTTTGATTGAAAGATAAATGTTAGAAAGATGGAACATTATAGGCTTTGTTTTCCTGCAGCTTCACGTTAAGCCATCGCCTAAGCCCGTCCCAGTAGCTCTTAAACCAGTAACAATCCAATCACCATGAGCCGCTCTGTCTGATACACTCTCCATTGATTGATACAGAAGATTGATTTTCCACTTACCACTTGATGGCTTTTTCACCTACTAATGAGGTTTTGACCTCTCGTTGTTTTTTTCTAATGGTGTTTTTTTTTTTCTTGGATCTGGTTATCGGTTTAGGTAAAGGAAGTGGGGGAAGAGTATAGCACTGAATTAATTAACAGAATAGCTGACCCAGTTCTACAGCGGGCAAAAAAAATGCACAAGCTAACAAAAGTGGATTTTTGATGATGGGCTTTTCATGTCCTTTGTTAAAGTGTGTTGTTAGTCACCAGCTCTTTCTGGAGAAAATTCACCTACTCTGTCAGATTTACTGCTGAGGTTAGGTCTGATTGATTTTGATCTATGCACTTTTAAGATTTGGACTAGGTACTCTGTCTCTACTCTATCACAGAGTTGTGTAATACTTATCTCATCCAGTGTCGCTCCGCATCACCCCGTCCTGCCATTCCCACCTCCCTCGTGTCACACTTCGTGCGATCTTCCAGGTAGCCGCATCCAGCAAGCCGTGGCCGAGTGAATAATTCAAGCAGGTCCTGAGAGACCCGGCATTTCTACTCGCCATTGAAGGAAGTGGGTCACGCTGTTTAGATGTAACGTAGAGCTGTCTCAGTCATATGCACAGGGCACAACACCAAGCCTTGCCCCGCGTTTCACCAAGACGTGGAGTTACATCAAGTAAAGCTAGCTCCAGGGCCTTGTATATCTTCTGTATATTATAAATATATCAGAGACAGACACTGACGGACAAATATTCCAATGGGGAAATTAGAAACACATATTCATCTATACATGCATGTCTTTGACAAGAAGAAGACTCTATATTCCATATTCATTCATGATTTTAATCTAAATTTATGTTTATTTGTATTTATAATATTTTAAATCCATGTCACATTTGGGGTTTCAAAAATGAAAATCCACCCTATTTTGCTTTAATTGTGAGTGGTGGGCTGTTTGCCTGCATCTTCTTAAACATGTGTTGGCAATGATTGGTAAAAACAACTCATAATTTAAGTGTTGATTCTACAGCTGCATTTATATCAGCCAAGACTGGTTTTGAATCTCTAATATGACATGATGAATATGGAGCTGGTTAATGTACCGGGTGAGTAATGTGATAAAAATGACAAAGCTCATTGCAGGAGTGACTTAAATGATAATCAAAGGATAATAAAGAATTACTGTGTGACAAATAATCCACAGGGGAGCGGTAAACATAACAATTAGCAGTAGGGAACAAACAGAGAAAGAATATGAATCTCAATAAGGACATTACGGTGAGCTGTAGACAGGGTTCGACCTTGTTGTTTGGTACAGTTTTGTTACGCCTGCACCGTTTGCTCTTGCATCATGCTCCTCCTGTACTCCGTCTGTCTGCTCAGTGAACTCCCATCCTTCAAATTCCCATATGTACCCACTTTTTTCCACACCCAAAAAAACGACTGGTGCAAGATGCTTCTAAAATCTCCTACCATTCTCTCGCAGCTTTTGTTTCGACGTGCTTAATAAGTGATGGAGCAGGAGGAAAGAGCTGGAAGACGGCCCTCTCAAACGGCTCACATGAAAGAGAAGCAGGGATAATCTGCACAGCACCCTGAGGCTCTGATTTCCCACCCTGCCAACACTCCCACTGCCCCCTGCACTTCCCCCATCTCAGCGCTCCTCTACCCACAAGGACCCTCCCTCGAAAGCCCCTTCAAACACACACACACACACACATCCAAATTTCCAACTCCAGCTCAAGTAGAAAGATCAAAAATGGCTCCATAAAAGTACTTATTCCAACTCTTCATATTGAATCTGATGAAATTATCTGCTCAAACACAGCTTGGGGCGATGCATATCGAGAGTGATTTTGGACCGGCAAGCTTGCACTTTGTCATTTTTGACAAGTATTTCAGCCTGAAGCTGCAGTTTTCTCTTCTTTTTCATATTTTTTAGATTCCCACATTAAAAAAAGCCTGCTATGTTTCTCGTTTTTCCATTGACAGTGGAAGTATTAATTTTGGAAGCTGTATGCCGTTATTTGTCCTACTCTTAGACTCCTCAAGTGTGTTTGGAAAAAAGTTAGCAGAGAATTAACAAATAACATCCATTATGGCTGCACAATGTATCTAAAATGTATCATTGCAATACCAGCATTTCTTTTGTTTATAACATACTCCTTTTGCAAAAAATTCAAATGTGACATTATCACATAATGATAATGACCATATGTGACCATATGGCATAATACTATCACATTATTTATTAATTTATATTGTATACAATATATTGTACAGCTCTGACAATTTCACAATTTTTTTTTCATAGGCTTTAATTGTATTTCCTCTACAGTCTGACCTCTGACCTCAGTTTAAATAGTTGGGGCTAAAAAAAGCTTAAAAGCCAGTAGTTATTGACACATTTCTCCCTCATTGTTAATACTATATAGTTTAATGATGTCATACGTCTGAGGGATACAGTAAATGTCAGTTAGACATTAACTGCAGATGTTTGCCGCCAGATGTGTAATATTTTTATGTTCACTGCTAAATACTAAACTCTCCAGCCCCCCCTCTGACTGCATTCCAAGTGTCGCTCTGCTCCCGTGTTCATCAGACGAGCATGGATTCACTGGGAGCTGCTCCAATATTCATCTCGGAGCCTGGGAGCTGTTAAATTGATCGTTAATTTATCTTGCGCTGTTGAAGGTCTGCGTGATTGACAGAGCGGCGCTGAAGCGCAGAATCGACACAATCTCGGCTCTTGTCGGCGCTGGGAGAGAGAGTTTGGAGTGGAAACCAGGACTCGGTTGGACAATCCCTGCCCCCATTCCTGCTCACGCTGGTCATTGTGGAGCAGCTTTACGAGGGGCTGCCACCCAGCCCATGTATAATTAAGAACAAGGACTGGTCCTGATGTCAGAACATCGGCACTTACCGCTCACCCATCTGCTCACCCAGCCTCCTGCAACTTGTAATCATTTGGTTTTATTTAGATCTTTAATGTATCAAGCCACAATTCCACAATTCCATGCCAAAGTCAGCTGTTAGGTTTGTAAGCCTTATAATAGAGCCTTATATAGCATAGACTTGGTCTGGCCAATCTAGAAAAAAAACTTTTTATAAGGTTATTTTTTTGAATATAAAATTTTTGCGACTACCAGTCATTTTTAAGAATTTATGTGAAAGCCATTCTTTAGTTTGTTTTTGATTTAAAAGTGTAATATGTTGGATTTTGCATAAAAAATTTAACTAATCCTCGCAGAATAGAAATCCCTTTTATTCAACACTATGTTTCTCTAAAACAATGTGGAGGTGAATAGATCTAAAAGCTGACTTTCCTCTGTCTTTATTTTACCATTTTCCTTCTTTTGTTAACATGGGAGGAACAATATGAATGGTAGCTTTCGGCCAATAACATCTCACATAGGGTAACAAAATTCATTGTATTACAAAACTTACAAAACTAATACATTGTATTAGAGTTCATCCAAAAACTGGGATTAGACTCAAGTATAAGCAGTAAAAAGAAATATGACGTAGGGTCAGGTTCATTTACAGACATTAACCTCAAAATCTTGCATACTATTCTTTTAATCCCATTGTAACCCAGTGACTTTTGTAGTTTCTGTTCAAATATTTCATTAGAAAACCCTACCAAATTAATTTTATGGTTAGAAAAAGTGGATCATCACCTCAAGCTACTATAGCAAACTGAACCAACGAGTGTTTTGTATCCAACCTGCCACCATAATCTTCTCAAGGATTTCAGCTTGTGCTAATTACTCTTTTTGCTTTCATGTCGTCTCCCATTCCCACAAGAACTCTTAATCTTATCTCTCTGAACTCCCTCCTCCTTCTTGCATCTTTTCTTTCATTTTATCATCCCTACCTCTCAAGAGCTCAAGGCCCCACGCAATTTTTAAGATTTACGTGAACCCACAGTGTTTTAGGTTAACGCATCTTCTGTTTGTATAAGGACCTGTTTTAAGCGGCATAAATAAGACATGAACATCGGAAAAGGAGTAGTCAAGTGTAAATGAATGTACAGTATGGTGTGTGATGAGCCTGATGTGATCCAAAGTGACAGGTTGGACTCTAGTTGACCCGCTCATATAACTATAGCTACTGCTAAATGCTTGTAAGAGATTACGAGCATAATTCTTTGCCCTTCAAACGCCGGTAGTTCCCAGTCCTTGATGGATACTGAGTTTGCAAAAATAGTCTGTCTATAACTTTCAAACCATGATAACACCCCCATATTTTCCCAGACATTCTTTTTCCGAGCTGTGACGCAGACAGTGTAGATGTCTCATGCGTACGATCCCTGGCAGTTTAAAAATACTATCTGTGGCAAGGATTTGGCTGAGGTCTTTGGATTGCACAGCGCTGTCAGTCGCAATGTCAGACGTGCGTACATGCTGTTCCTGTGGCTTTTTCCTATCCGTTCCCTGCGTTTATATCCGGCTGCAGAACAGGCCCTGACCCACATGTTTTTACACCACAGTTTTTGTCGTGTATGCTTTAAATCAAAGGCGCCAGGAGACAAGACTAGCTGTGGGTTTGATAAGGTGCCATGTTTCAAAGGTACTGTCTGGGAAATTGAAGCAGTCAGTCAAAATGTCACTGGTGCGTTACAAAAATGTCATTAGAGGCTGGTGCATTAGATAACAACTCCAGTGGGTTTTAACGAGAAACTTATGTAATTG
Source organism: Perccottus glenii (assembly GCA_024416835.2). Classification (NCBI taxonomy): domain Eukaryota; kingdom Metazoa; phylum Chordata; class Actinopteri; order Gobiiformes; family Odontobutidae; genus Perccottus; species Perccottus glenii. Next base: position 14,177,488 of record CM044561.2, on the reverse strand, counting down.
TAAACAATAGCAGACCAAACCGTAAAATTTAACCTTTTCCTCAACCCTAGGTATAAATTTTGGCAGGAGTGGATACCAATATTAGACACAAATTTCTCCAAAATATAAAACATTTATAGTTTTGGGGATTTTCTAGTGATGTAACATTTCCAACTTTGTCGGAAAGAAATGTTGTAATAAAAAGTGATAACAGCGCGCACACACACACACACACACAATAAATTATTCACTGTATTACATCAGTTAGTAGTTTCCTATCTGCTTTATCCCACATCTTAGTATGTCAAGAACAATGTGAGCATGTGTACTCTTTACTTACGGGAATCATTTTCTGAATCACAGCATACACCGGCATCAATCACAATCCTGTGTACATCTTTAAAATTCATGCTTGTGTCTGTAACCTTTCCTCTGCAGCATATTCCCTCCTGTAATTCAGACAGGGGACAGACACGCCGGATGGAGATGCATTTTGACATACGCACACTTCCCTGCCCCTATCGATCCATTATACAGAGGAATACGGCTTTTAAGAGTGGCCGGGGCAAACTGTCTGAATAAAGATTCACTCTGTGCAGCTCCAAGGTTGCACCAGCATTAGTGTGTGTGTGTGTGTGTGTGTGTGTGTGTGTGTGTGTGTGTGTGTGTGTGGTGTGTGTGTGTGTGTGTCTTTGAATGACTTCCCAATGTCAACAGACAGCTGAATGAAAAGGGTTAAGCATTGTAGTGGAAGAATGTGTGCAGACTTTTAAGAGTGAGTGCCGGCATATGGAGTGACTCTGAAACGGGAGGGGTCGGAATCACGGAGCTGTAAAAGTGTGGTGAAGTGAGGAGGAAGGTGTACTGTAACAGGAATTATGTGAGAAGAAACAACCTCCTGGAAATTCACGAAGAAAGTTAAAGGGATAGACTTAGGTGCCTTAATAATAAAAAAAACATTTGATAACTATATTGAATGTTGCTGCGTATTATATTTATTTGAATGCTTCCTTTGACATTGTAAATGTTCAGTTAAATTCAAAAATAGTCAAAACTATTGTTGCATAAAAACAAGTAAAGCAAGACTGTAACAAGGACTTGACTAAGGATTAAATTTAGAAGATAACCAGTTCTTAACTGGGACTAAACCATTGACTACAAGAGCTCTGTTGGGACAATTCTTTTGAAAAAGCCAAGAAGTAAAATCCTTATGGCAGGCAATACCATAATGCTATTGAGATTTTTCCAAATATGGATTTTGAGTGTTCAGTCAGTCAAATTCTTGTGCTTCTAAGGCTTCTTTTATCCCAAATCCAGTGAATAAGCTTTAACGTTTTAAACAATAACCTGGTTATGTAAGGTTTGTTGTGTTTTATTTTATTGCACGTTCTCTGCATTCTTGTTTCTGGCTCTATTAATGGTTAAATGCTGAAACCAACTTAAACTCAGTCACTTACATTTGCATTCCTGTAGTGTGTTTCAGCTACCATCTACCCATATTTAAGTTTTTGTTTTTCATTCAGAGTCCTATTTTTACTCACTTCCCGCTGACCAGCTCTGGGAAAGGTTTACAGCGGGTCAAAGCGCAGAGCAGCAGAGTTTAGCCGCCTCCTCCTCATCCTCCTCCTCCTCATTCTTCGTCTTATTCCTCATTGACTGTGCTTCTCCGCTCATTTATTACCGCCTCCCCTCTTTTCTGTTCTGTTCTGTGGAGGTGTGTCCATCCACATCTGGAGTGACAACAGTGGCTCATTCACTCCCACTGCCCCCTCCCCTCTGCTCTCCTCTCTCTCTTCCCCCTCTGTGCGTGTGCCTCACTCGAGCACTGCGTTGTGGAAGTCAGAGCGCACTGTGAGGAGATGCTGGCAGCTGACGGCGGAACGAGCATCAAAAGACACTCACCGATGTGGACTTTTGTAATCCAAAACGCCATGACTGGATCTAACACATTCTCCTCTCTTTTATCTTTGTTTCATTTTTGAACCCTGATATCTGACTTTGGGAATTTTTTCTGTCGCTGGTGAATTCCGGAGCCTCTGACACGCACACACCTGGTTTGGAAATTATCATACCTATCCCGTACGGAGGCCAGCTTTGGGATGACGGAGATTATAGTGTCGGACGTAAACTTGAACTCCATATGCGAGCGTCTGGAGCAGAACTGTTGTGTGGACCAGAACCAGCACAACCTGGTGTCCAGTCAGCCGCAGACCCCTGTGCTCAAGAGGCACAGCAACACGGGGGCCAAGCTATGGGGCCGAGTCCGGAGCAAGCTGCTGAGACAAAAGGTTGACATATGCACGTGTCACTTATATACACAATATGTGTTTCCTCTCTTTTATGTTGCCTGCTGTTAGTCACTGTCACTTCCATCTGTTGGGCCCCGTGTGGCTTTTCTTTCACTCTCCGGGTCCCTCTCTTTTCTTTGATGACCATTGTTCTTGTCTGATGGCTCTATTGATTTCCATAGGGGCAGTGATGTCATGTAGGTGCAATCCACACTAAGCCTGGATACAGCCAACAATAATACATATTAGTATAAAATTGCCAAAACTTAAAAATATACATTGGCCCTATTCTTTTGAATGGAGTGAAGTGTACAAGTCTACTTCTAAGATGCAATGACGATGCTGAACTACTACAGTAATGGGAAGTCACTGCAAAAGATACAATATTTTTAACCCCTAAGCAATTATTATCAAAAGTAAACTGAGTATAGTCAAAAACTTTATTGAACTGATTCTACCATCAGAGTAGCTCCCTCCGCTGTTAATTCTCGGTATAACATTCAGTCCGACTGCGTTGATCTAATGCCCCCTTGGCATTTCCACCAAAGGTATTTTTCCTTCTGCTAATTAACTGTCACTTTATTCCCATAGAGGCTGTTAGCACATGTGTCTGGTACATTTGCATTGTCCTCAAGCAGTTAGGCTTACACATTTAAACCAATTAGCTGAGCTTGTAATGGAGATATGTTGATCATTCACTGCTTTTTTGTAGCTTATCAGTACATGATGAGGTAGAAAGTTGAGATTATAGGGAGCAAGTTATAGGAGTTAAAGAAGGAGTAGGCAAATTTAGACACTTAATTAGAAACCTTCACATTGCAGTAAATGTTTCTTGCTTTGAGTAATCCCATGTTTGAATAAAAGGCTCCCTCTCACTTGTGTTTAGCTCAGATGCAGGTTCGTGACTCATGCGTGGGCCGTTTTTTTCCTTCAGCTGCAGATTTTTGAGGACATACAGAATAATGTAGCAGCAGCACGTCATTTCTTCTATGCATAGCTCTGCACACACAGCCAAAACTCTTGACTAATGTGTGGTGAGATTTTATTCTGTGTGTATTCAGCAGTCCAGTCATCTTCATCACAAATGCACCACCAGCGTTTTGTGCGTTCATTTTTATTCAGGGAGAACAGGCTGTTTCGGGGCGGCTGGTAAAGGACACAGTAGTATCCAACCGAGCTGAGATGTGGCTTGACCTTTTGCTCGCTTTCCATTATTCAGCAGAAGCCTGAAGAGAGCTGACCACTGGTTACACTGAGCAGGGTTTACACACTAAGCCCGGACTTTGCATTGATGACCCGGCTGCTTCTAAATCTTAATATCCTAGAATGTAATCAAGAAGGATGCCTGGCTCTCAGTTCCTTGTAATCTCGCCCCATAGCTCTTAAAAAATCTCCGTACAGTAGTGTTCTTTCACACTTCAGACTCCCTGTGAAGCCTCATTCATTCATTTTGAATGAGCCTTTGATGGCTTGTTTTATGAGTGAACTTGTGTTGCAGTTTTCTCTCTGCTCTGTTGCCTTTAGATATTATCAGCCTCCTTTTACAATCCTCCCTTCTTCTGCTAGTCTTGGAAGTCTGTGTTTACAAGCCACTGAGCTCAGTTTGATGAGGGATGGGCGTTATCTGCCAACGTTGTCAGTCACATGATGTGTCTGTGTATTGGCTTTAAAAAGAAACTCAAACTGTGAAAACTGCAAATGTCTTGTAATAGGAATGGTCATACATATCATATCACTTATATTTGATTTTTCGTATTTGAATTTTCCCTTGATGATATGTTTATTATATAAATTTAAAAAGGTGAAAAGTAAGGTGTTATTCTCCAGCAAGGCCACATTTAGCAAACTCATGGCAAAGAATATCAACAAAGGCTGGACTGATTGAACACATACATGTCCTGTTCCTAAAATATAATTACTGCAGTAATTTGAGAAAGAGGCAGAAATGTAAAAAGTAAAAAGGTGACCACAGGCCATGTTTTTTCATCTGTTTGTGTGCCTTTGTGGCATGTTGTTTACAGGCTCCACTGAGGAATGTGGCTGATGTGTCAGGACACAGACACACCAGGGATTTGTCTTCACTGCTTCAGCCCAAAGCAGCCCCTAATTAAGACACAGCGCGATAAGATGGGAGGCAGTGAAAGTAAAGGAGGGGCCAACTGAGAACACTAATTAAACCCTGGGCAGACATAATGAATTGTGCGCGCGCAGCAAGAGAACAATAGGCTGTACACGGTCGGTGCTGTGTTTTGTGTTGCGTGTTTGGCTGTTCTTTTGATCATTTAAATTTTTTTAGCATGTTGGCTTTTATTTAAATGTAATTATTTCAGATCCACCTTAGCTACAATGGAGCTAGGCTTTGTTAAAGAGCGCTCTGCTGCATTAGCCCACATCTATAGCAATGCTCTTCCATTTGAGCCTGTTGATTAGTGCAGATGAGATATTAGGGTTTCATCCGCCTGCCTGCCTAAAATGTCAGAAACTCCCCTAATGGCCTTTTATATAGGCCACATAAATCTCCGTCTGGCCCCCGCCGGAGGGCACAACCCGTTATTGGCCCCAATCCATCCAGCGGCACGTAATCAGTGATTGGTTAATGAGATGCAGCAGGGGGAGCGGCAGGTTACTGACGCATTGCCGGTATGATACCCACAATGACCCCATCCTGGATGACCCTCCGGCTACACAGCAGGCCGCACAGTTAATTTGAGCACGGCCACGATGAGGCACACTAGTCATGTAATTACAGGTGAGAGATTCTAGGTTCATCTACACCGCCTACTGAGAGGAGCACAGAGGATGTGTAATATAACAGGAATCTATTGATTGACATGGTGTCAGCCTCAAATCAGTGCTCCATTATAATGTCCCCACTATGACGCTGCCATGAAGGTCATTAACCACGTTTTTCCGAAGAGTTGCTGGAAATTAAGTAATTACATTGAATCGTTTTTACCAGTAAAAAAACACATATGGAGTGACTCTGAAAACCAAAAACAATTCTTTGTGGAGTGGCTTTTGTAACAGTTAGCAGGTGAGGTGGGTAGTAAATACTTAGATAACTGTTTGAAGTGCATTTTTTGAAACATACTGTAAAAAATGTTTCTACTGCTATTTTTTTTAACCTTTTGTGTATTAAGATTTTAAGATTACACAACTGACAGCCCACCTTCCTTAACCCTGTAACCAACTATGGTAGCCCTGCAGGGACATGCTGGAAATGGTCTATGAACAAACCCATTGGAAACAGGCGAGTTCACTTCACTGAATATTTGGAAAGACATTTTTTTAAATGTTCTAAACCTTCATCCAAGATCACAAGTTCATAAAAGAGACATGCAAGTTTGTAAACTATGATTTGCTGTATGAACAGGAAGTAGCCCTTTTATTTGGCTTTATGGCGCTTTATACATTGTTGTTGTTGTTGTTTTTTTTATTCCAAGGTAAGCAAAGGCAAAGAGTTGTGTGGTGTGTTGAGGGAGTAATGGAAATTTTATCTGTATACCACATACTTTGACCAGCACAGCATTTGGCTCTACCCACATTTGTGAGCAGTCCTAAATGTTGTGATACAATACCTGAGTCTTTTACAGGCTACTTTGCTCCATTTCCGCTCCTGACTTTAAACATTGCTCCGATTGTGTCTGCCTCAGTGCTCCTACTCAACGCTGCAGGCAGAGCGGTGTTGCGTAACACGAGTTTGAGTTTGTAGCACGAGTTTGTGTGTAACTGTTTACAGCCACTATAAGAGACTCACACAGCGCCTGCAGAGATACGAGACCACTCTGCAAATCACATCCCTCTGTCTCGTCTAAACCTCCTCCGATTGGCTCAGACGAGGACGTGAGGAGAAAAGTCAACATGGCAACACTCTGAGTTCAGGGTTTCTCATGGCCACGGTGACATCAGCAGCTGTTGATGAGGGACAACGCTTTACTAACGCATATATCAATATAATGTGTTTCATGCGGCTAAAAATAACCAGCGTTGCTCATACGCTTGAAGTGTTAGCCAGAATGAAAGATTTTTAGAACGCAGCTGTAATCCTGATAACACCGAAAAGTGGAGTGCAGTTTGATTTTAATTAATGGACTAATAAAATGCTTTATGCAGCTAAATTAATATTTAATCAGCCAGAGAGCAGTGGCGGCAAACTGCCATGAAACACAAAGGAGAAATTAAACAGAAATTCATTACTTTAGCTTATCACAAGATCATGCAGTCAATATAGTCACCAGTATGTGTTAGCGCTCCAGCAAATGGCCTAATTAAGAATGTGCAGATAATTACACTTTAGGGCTTTACATTTGATTTCATGCACTAACTACAAGACTTGTACTATTTTCAACCACATCTTTTCTTGTTCTTTTTATTGTAGGTTTACACAAACTCACTGTAGTATGTCTGGTAATGTATAGAAATCAAAGTGCAGACTGCTGACGATTCTAAACTAATTGCAACCCAAAGCTTAAACATGATTAGCATATATTATTAAATCCAGGGCCACATTAACACTTAAGATTAATATTTAATTATCCCTTTATTTCCTACTTTAATGTTTGTAAAGAGTGCACAAAATTAAATTTGATTAACAGGCCCATACTGCTGTAAAAAGTTGCACTAAGTCTGATGTAACATGCTTTAGTTCTCGGTGTGTTAGGGAAAGTGTCAATGGCTCAGAGTGTTGCGGACCTCTGAATGTCCCCCTGCTGTCACTGTCAGTTTGTGTGAGAGTCCTGGGTATGTTGGAGCGGGGGAAGGTGGTCAGCCAGTTCCTGTAGTGTAGTGGTTATCACATTCGCCTAACACGCGAAAGGTCCTCGGTTCGAGACCGGGCAGGAACAGCTCCTTTTCATCAAGAATGAGGACAGATGCCATGGATCTTATCGTTTGCAGCCAATCACTAAATGCTTATACAGTTTGTCCTCTAAATCAGTGATATGTGCCCCAGAAAAAGGATTTCTCTGCAAGTTTCATCTGGGTCACCACCAAATGCCCAATGACGTCACTGAAAAAAGTCAGGAGCAAGTAGATGAGAGTCTGTGTGAATTAAAGAATAGCTGTTTTGTAAATGTGTCTGGAGCAACAAAACACTATGGACACAACTCTAAAACAGGAAGTCTGCAGGGTGAAGTTGGGTTGTGATTTGTTCTGAAAAATAGTTTGGGAAAGACTGCTTTGAGCTGGATTATCTTATCATCTTTGTTCTGTGCCAGGGAACATTACTGTCTGTATGTTTGATCATTACAGCCTCCGTGCAGATGACGAACATCTAGAGCGGAAAAAAGATCCAGAACTGAACTGTTAACATTCTAAAAATGGGCTGCAGTATATCATATGTAAGCCACATACCTCTTGTTGCTCTTTTTTTTTTGCTCAAACTTATGGAAGAGTGCTGAGATTGGGTCTGTGAACGTAAGCCTACATACACAGTTTACTTGGCCATGGTGGAAAGTAAAAGGACAGCTACTTCACCAGCTGAGCCCAGAACATCAACATCCTTTTACCAACTCTGTCTTTGGAGATATATCTCCATGTGACACTTGAGTACTTTTGAAGTATTTCTGTTCTATAATACAGTCTCCTCATCATTCATGCTCTTGAGGCTTCTACAAAACAGCAGTCCTAATCACAACCACATTAGCCTGAGGATGTCTCTTATGAGACTCTCACTGACTTTTATCTTTTCTTAGACATGTGCATGAACGGAGAAGCACACTTTAGATGCTCATCTGCTCCTAATCCGCTCCAAGCATTCCTGGGAACCACGGGAAAGAAGAAATAAGAAAAAAAAAACAAGAACGGAAATTGGTCATTGTACTTTATATTTCTTTGGCTTGGATGAAAAATGGACTGAAACTAAAAGTTCACCTGTAAAACGCATTTCTTTGCATGTATTTTTCTGAATATATTTGTACCGTAACTGACCACTCAACCTTTTTGTATTTATTGTATGTATAATTCAAGATATATTGAGGCCTGCTCCATTACCTGCTGCTCGCCTCCCGTTGCTCGCTTGGCTCAGCTGCCATTCAGCATTAAGCCTCAAATCCTGCAGCTTTGTTTCAACCAACCACCTGCCTCACCACTGAAATCACATCTCGTTTCATTACGATAGGGTTCTTGTCATGCAACCCATCTTCTCTAGTTTGTGATTAAAACCAATTAGATCTAAAGTTAAGGCGCATCGCTTTGAATCGGATCATTTCCCAGTAAAGGATAAAGCGGGAAAAGGCCAAGCATTTTTTAATAAAAGCAGCCCAGTCGAGGATACAGTTCTGAAAGAGGTCAGTGAGTGCTTGTAAAAGGATCTGTTTTGTTTTTACAACCCTTTTTGAGCACATTCATTTTTAATCAGGTTTTTGGGAAATCAGCAGAAAGGACGTAAGTGGGAGTGACTCTTTTTGGGGTTACACAAGGCGTCTTCCTGGCTGGAATTGGACTCGATTTTGGAGTTTACCTGTCCCCAGTCTTGAACCCAAACCCTGCTGGGAAAAAAGCAGACCTTAACGATAAAAGGAATGCGTGAATGTGTTGCCAAATGGGCTTTTTACGAGGTAATGAAATACGCTCCCTGAGAACTTTTAATGGCGTTGGCCTAATACAGACAATAACAGAAGTGTGCTGCTCTTGTGCCCGGCCAACAATCATTATCATTGTCTAAGTTCATGACTATGGAGAGCAGTAATGATAAAACTAAAGCAGCCTATAAAAAAGACATTAGCTGTTGTGGCCTCACAGCGGCCACATGCATCAGGAGAGCCTGCTTAAGAGAACAACAAGCTCCCATCTATCACATCTCAGAGGGCATCATGGGACTTGCGTGCAGAATGAAGCCAAGTGTCTGAGTTAATCTACTCTATCTATTGCAGTGAGCGGAGCATGAGGATACATTAGTGGCATCATTCATTCTAAAGTAGCCTCTCTGATAGATCGTAGAAAAACCAAACAACACATAACGACTGCTAGACTTTTATCTGAAGCAGAGGTTAGAAAAATGCTCTGCTTAAAGGTGAACTCTGCCCACATTAATCACATGTCAGACATGGTTTACCTCACTTTCAGTTGAACATCACACTTACAGGATACTCCTGTAAGAGAAAGAATCATACACTTTGTTTACAGTGCCAAATGTCAAGGTGCCTTCAGTAGTGTGTTTCTCAAAATGTGTTCCAGTAGTAGTGGTTATCACATTCGCCTAACATCTTGTGGTCAGTGCACATACCTGTAGAGCTCCCGCCGCTATTGCAGCTTCAACTCCGGCACGGACCTATCATTAATCTCCAGAGGGGTGGTGTAGAAATCTTTAAAGACAAAATTAACTTATTTGAGTAAAAATTAGGGTCTCCCGAGTCACGTGATATTGTTTTCTGTGGGAGTGGTAGGCATCAAAGTAGTTATTGTATTGTCAATAAACTTCTGACTGATATTTTTTTGTATATTGTTTAAATATACACTATTAGAGTTTATGAAATGAAAATAAGAAACAAGAGACTAATATCAAATTGTATTATTATATCTTTATTTACAGGTTAAACAGTGTCCAAAATTTCTCGCTAGTGCCCAAGAATACATTGCGAGAGTTAAGCTTAACGGCCCGGGTCTTGTTAGGTCCTTGGTTCAGTACTGGGCAGAAACAGCAGCTGTGTGGGAAATCTATACAATGTCCAGGACTATAAGAAAACGTGAAAGGGCTGAAGTTAAACTCTGTGAATGTGTTCAGTGTTGAACGATGAAGAGTGTCATATTACAGATTCTATTCACTTGAAGTGTGGAAAAAAATGAGCGTTTTAAGTCTTGTCTTTTCATAAATTCCTTTCGGCTAATGTCTCTTTGTCTTTGTTTTTCAGCTGGATCCTCAGACAGTGCAGTCCAAGAACTGGCACATGGACGTCATCGAGATGAATGGGGTAAGTTAACTGTTTAGCTGTGATGAAAAATGCTTCAGGAGGCCACAGAGTTCACTTCCCATCCATTAGTTTCTCATTAATGGCGTTTGTTTTCTGCTTTTTATGCATCAACAGATTAAAGTGGAGTTTTCCATGAAGTTTACAAGTCGAGACCTCAGCTTGAAAAGAACGCCATCTAAAAAACAGAGTGGGGTGTTTGGAGTCAAGATCAACGTAGTGACAAAGTAGGCTTTTTAACAACATCTCTGCTGTAGTATTGGTGTGTAATAAATCTGTAAAGTGACAACAGTGTAACCTGTGTGCCTCTTTGCAGGCGTGAACGCTCCAAAGTGCCTTACATAGTCCGACAGTGCATTGAAGAAGTGGAGAAGAGGGGCATCGATGAAGTGGGAATCTACAGGATCTCAGGGGTGGCCACAGATATCCAGGTCCTCAAAACTGCATTTGATACCAGTAAGAGATCACTTTTCATTCATCGCACCAAGTGAGCAGGAAGTTTAGTTTGGGATATTGTCCAGGTAATTTCATTTGTCAGAATTGATGCGGCTTTGTGTTTAATTAGAGTACCTTTTGTAATTGGGTTTATAAATTGTGTAGATTTTCCTCAACTGAGATATAGACCTCAAAAGCCAGTTCATTATTAACCAGTGTGTAATGCACAGAAAAATATACATGTTTTTTATTTGTTCTCCTCACATGAACTAAAAACTAAATGAACTAAAATGTATGTGAATTTAAAATATACATATGTTATATTCTTCCCAAACTTAATAAAGGGTCTGAAGCACAATGAGAAATACTTTCTAAAAACTTACAGATAGTTGTCAAATTTCTCTAAAAACTGTAGATCAGTTCCTTGTTGCATTTTAAAGCTAAAAAGTGACTGTTGGTTTCTTAATAGTCCTCTCTTTAAAAAGATCAACTGAAGTCTTGGTCTATGCTAGATGTTTTATGTCTTCCCAAACTAAATATACAGAACACTAAAAAAGCCTCCAGCAGTTAATTCATTTCTCACCTCTGGACTATAAATACGAGCAAGTCTACAAATGTGGCTTATCTATTTGTTTTGCTTCTGTGATCTAGATACCAAAGACATCCTGATGATGCTGAGTGACATGGACATAAACGCCATTGCAGGAACACTGAAGCTGTACTTCAGGGAGCTGCCTGAGCCTCTGCTCACCGACCGACTCTACCCCGCCTTCATGGAGGGAATAGGTGCGACCTTTTATGCCATAAACCCAAAACTGACCCAGGAAGTGTGGGACATTTTACACTTTTACGTGGGACAGCTGAAAGAGATAACACCTAATAGTTCAAAAGGGAGTAATTGAATCTGACAAGTGTTTCCTCTGTGCAGCCCTCTCAGACCCAGCAGCTAAGGAGAACTGCATGATGCACCTCCTACGCACTCTGCCTGACCCCAACCTCATGACCTTCCTCATTCTGCTGGAGCATCTCAAACGGTACACACACTGATCACAGCAGCCGTTCTGTGGAGTAAAACCGACTGTATAACTGATGCTTGTTGTTCTGTTCGTGCAGAGTGGCTGAGAAGGAGCCCATCAACAAGATGTCTCTGCATAATCTGGCCACCGTGTTTGGCCCCACACTGCTCAGGCCCTCAGAGTCAGAGACCACAAAGGGACAACAAATAACCTCGGCTTCGGACATCTGGTCACATGACGTCATGGCCCAGGTACTCATACATTTGTACTTGTACTAGTCCTCTTTGAGCTGCTTAGAATGTTCTATCTTTGTTCTAAATATGCCTTCATTAATTGGGTTTCACCATCTTAAAATGATACTCCCCAGTTTCTGCTGCCCACTGTCCCAGCTGTGTTTAAGTTGCTGTCTACCCATTCATCTCAACTCACAGATCTGTATTTCCTGTGTACAGATGACTTTTCTTGGCAGAGTAAACTCCATACACTATCGTTATAATAGTGTATTCTTTGCAGGAAATTGTGACTGACCATTACTGTAAAGCAGAGTGTTTGTATTTCTGCTTATTTCTCCTCCAAATGTTTACTGCAGACGTATACAAAATGTAAAACACGTTAGAAAGATGTTTCCTTTATATTATCTTATTGAGAGGATTGAGTATTAGCTTGAATCAACAGCTGTACATGTGATTCCTTTTCAGGGGCTATTTTCTGACGAGTATTAGACAACGTTAGTTACAGTCTCAGGGGAGCGCCTCTAGATCAGTCGGTAGAGCACATGCAAATACGTGGGAGACCCCTCTGTCTCTCACCCCGTTTCCTGTCAACCTCCTGTCAACTGTCAAATAAAGGCCATTAGTCTCTATTGTAAGAGCTCTATTACTGTTAAGATTAAGTATAAGCTAGTCATGGCTCAGCAGGAGGCTAAGCTGCAGGCAAATATTATGTAGTGAACAACAAAAGTGGTGCAGAAAGACACCAGGCAAAACAGAACATTCAACGTAAAAGTTATTATTATTATTGTTATTATTAGACCATTTGAAAGCATGTTATGCATAATGCAAAGCTATTTTAATATTAATTACAAAAACAAAGTCTGAGACAAAATGATTTAGTGACATAGTAAGATAAACATCTTTAATTTTAATTTAATTGCTTGTGGTTTTGGGGATGTCTGGTTCCTACTATATCATTATTTTAGTGTTGATCAAAGAACCTACTGAGCCTCTCAATAATACCTTAGGATTGTTTGGGATTGATTACAGTTTTTACAATAGACAAGACCATTGTTCATAGATCATCCATTGATTCAAATCCTTCTCTTTTCCAGGTCCAGGTGCTGCTGTATTACCTACAGCATCCTCCCATCTCCTTTGCCGAACTGAAGCGCAACACGCTCTACTTTTCTACCGATGTGTAACCACACCCACCGCCACTCTCCTGAGGGCAGCATTTGTGGACAAGAGACACTGTTGAGCCAAGGGACTGAGCTCTCCTCCCAACTGTACAGACCCCCCTCCACGTCCATACCTACACATGCTCTGTCCTCACAAATGAGACCGCGCCAAACTAAGCCAGAGGACATAAATACGTTGTTTTTCTAGTCCCTTATTTGTTAAGTTTGTAAATGTGAGGAGAGCATTGCTGCCTCTATCCACCAACAAGAAACCAAGGGCATTCTGGGACCACAATGTGAAAACATGTCACAAAAATGTGTTTTTTAAGACTGAAACAGCCAGCGTTTTCAGATGCATTCCAGAAAAGTGACATTTCCATGTTCTTTAATTATGTTTCCCCTTGTCTTTCTGGCTTTGTGCATGTGGTGGTGGAGGAGTGTGAGTGACAATGTGGTTGTACACTTACAAGAATGTGTGTGTGTTTAAGAACTGGGCAGTGGTTGTTATCATGATTGCTGTTGTCTCTCCTGTACAGACATGAGAGCCCCAGTAAGTCTTGGCCAAACTAGCCCTATTTATTTTAAATATATATATATAATATGTGTGCCTGTACAGTTGTGCAACTAGCGAAATGCTCTAAGGAGTCCGTTTTTGAAGTTAATTCAGGTAGTGATGTTTATTTTTAATCCAATCTTTCTCATTCACCATGTCTATGGTTGGTAAGCTGTACTGAAAAGATCACCGAAAGGTCTGCCAGTTTAATTTTTGCAATCACTTTGTAGAGAACAATGGGCACTATGTGATATGGAGGTTTTGTGGAAAATAACACAATGAATGGAACATTTAGCTTTTTTCTTGTTGTTGCTTTGCAAGCCTGTTCCAAGTGTCTTAATGCACTGGTGTAATCTCTAGGATGGTTGTGTAGTTGCCCTCATTGCATGTTCAGCTTGTCAATTGAGCCAGGCCCGGTAACACAAAGGTAGGTTGTCTCTGTGAGGCCCAGGCTTGTCTCTGCTCTGTACAAAGCCAACCTTTTTGCTATTAAGCCTGTGACATATCTACCAATACTGTAAGCACTGCTAGATGAGTACTATTTGATATTTTTAATATAAGATTAAAATAAAATAAAAATGTTGTATTTTACTTCCTTTGAGAAGAATTTCAATATACTGTCATATTAAGGCTAAGTGTCAATGTGAACTTTTCTCCCCTTTTTTAAGTAAAATTAAAGTTACAAAACACTGCAAAACTTTGTCTGTGAAGGTTTTCATCAATTATGTATACATTAATTACTATTCTGTGCCTTTTTATATATATTGCGTTTTCACCTAGTCCATACAGTTTATAGTTTGTAGTCCTACTTTTGACAAAACTAATTTAATTCAAATATGGTGTAAAAACACATGAATGAGGCCCTCGTCAGGTTGAAAACCTGCGTAATTACTTTCTGGTCAGTCACTGCAGCGTCCTAACGTGCTCACACAGAGAGAGACTACAGATGAAACATCAGGAAGAGCAGTGTTTAAAGTAAAGACTCAGTTTTAAAGTAAAGACTCACTGCTGCCTGTTTGTTATTCTGCTCTGTGCGTTCATTTGCTTTCAGACGGTGTAGATGTGTTCATGTGTTTTTAATTCCTAAAGTTAGTAACAGCCTGGTCCCATCAGGTTTGGTTTCAGGTCAACCCCCCCTCTTTGGAGATAAAGCTCAGCTATTACCAGTTGATCTCAGAATTGATAAAGTCTCTTGGAATTACAGACAAAACGTCTTCACCTTGAAAAGTGATTCCAGATGCTTTTGCTTTAACCTTTTCTTCCTAAAGTCAATCTTTGTGTGTGTCTTTAATTCCTGCAAGAATATTAGCTTTGTGTTTACATTTCCATTTAGTCATTTAGCAGATGCTTTTATCCAAAGCACTTACATTCACCAGTGTTACATTTACGGATGACGTTTTCATTTAAAGCGACTTACATTAAGGTTCCATTCACCAGTGTCACAGCTGGAACACCACTGTAGGCAAGGTGGGTTAAGTAAGCTTAAGCTACCACTGAGCCACTGCCGCCACCTGTTTTTGTGCCATTTTTGTTACACTGCTTACACTTTCTGAAACACTGCTCTATAAAATACTTCTGAGGTAGCATTTCTTTTTTTAATTTCTCACAGTTCATCAATCTATGCTTTGTACATTAGCCTCGCTGCCCTCTTTCTCTCTCCTCAGCCCCGTGTCCATGGCCCAGTTTCGGGATGAGACTGGGCTGAACAATTTAAAATGTTTATTCCTACTGTCCACAGATAAACCAGTTTCCTCCAGCTCAGGTGAAAAGGGGAGAAAGAGGCACCGCTCTCAGGTCCCGCTCCTGCTCAACCTCGCCCTCAGGTCGTCCCGTCTGCCTCCGCTGGGCTCTGCCCACTTTTTCAGGACTTTAAAATTTTCGTTTTTTTGTGGAGTGACCAGAGACCTGTTGCTGGAGGTGGAGTGAACAAACTCAGAGTTGCAGAGTAAGTTCTAAGTAGATAAAACCGAACAAATCCATCTGTTGCATGACACAGGTTATCAACTTTCTCTATTAACCAACGGTCACTGGGCGTGTCTGGTCAGGGAACAGCCAATAGCAATTGGGAAAGGGGGAGGGGGCTATTTCTGCTATTTCTGGGAAACAGAATGTATTTACAATCTATGGAAGCAACATGGTCACAACCAAAATCAGGAGAAGCAGAAAAAGGCTGATTGTATAACTATAAAGAACGTTGCCTTGTACCTGTACTTGTGTAATGACAATAAAGTTGAATCTAATCTAATCTAATCTAACGTAATTGTAATTGGCTCACTCTGATGATGAACCAACTTAAAACTCATAGCCTTATCACATATTTTGTGATGTTTCACACTCAGTGTAATTTGTTTTGCCATTAAAACATAGAAACAAATACTAAATATGAAAATAAATCAAAAACAATTTATACGTTTTCTAATAAAACTTTGATGTGACCCTAATTCAAAACTATTGAGCAAATAAAATTTAAAAACAGAAAAACTTTCAAAGTGTAACTGGTCCACTACATTGTTTTGTACAGAGTTTGATAAAGTAGTCTATATTCTCTGGACCAAAAGATAAAAAGCTAAGAACAAAAGGTTTGAAGTTGATGCAGCATCAGATTCATGTGCTTACCTGCACTTACCTGGATCTAAACCAGCTTCTAGCGACAGGCCTCATGGGTTGAGTTACTTTAAAGTATGAGGATAAACGTGTATGAGCAGTACCCACTTCAGCTGGGGAGATATTCAAAACTGAGCATAGACCACCCCCTGGTGGTTACATGTCTTCACTTGCTCTACAGATATAATTTAAAAGAAATAAATCAGAAAGCACAGCGGCTGTCTATCTATGCTTTTTAACAACTGCATGTTGCCAAAATAGTAAATTTGATCAACACTAAGTTTTATTCACTTACAAAGTAAAAGACATTAAATTACTTTAATTATATTACATTTTGTACAACACATCTTCCTTTAGACAGATGTGCCATACATATAACACCAAAGTTACAACAAGTGTATTATGAATATCTTACATATTTTAATTTGTATTTTACAGCTGCACAATGTGAATGTAAAGTAACACTGCATAACTTTAAGCTAATAGCATCGCGTAATTAAACAATTCCAAAATATACATTCTCGTATTGATTTAAGTATTCTTAGACATTGACTGGTAGAATCATACCTACTGTATTTTGCTGAAACAGTACCCTCAGCTGGACAGAAAACTCTGATATAAATGATTCATAATTCCATGCCAGCGGGACACGCTCCGACCTCTCCTGACAAAGACATGTTTAGCAGCTCAAACAGAGGGAGCAGAAATAGGTTGATACACTGGACCCTTTTGTATTAGTTTAGAATGCACTATAATGACCCTACCGTTTCAGAAGACATGTTTTTTTTTTCTTTCAAACTTGCCGGTTTTTAAAAATGTCCTCTTAAAAACAGTCAGTCTGAAAAAGGATCTGCGCCCCCTAGTGGCTAAAAGTTACATAGTGTCACTTTAATGCAACATTTTTCCAACAAAGTACAAAAAATAGCTTCTCCATCAGCTGATTGTTGAGGATTTTCTGCTTGATGTTGGTTGACGAGGAAAGTTTTTTCTTTAGCTGTGTGCAAAAACAACTTCCTTAAAAAAATCCTGCAAGTATTCACAATGTGTCAGTCCTTCTAATTATACGCCACAAATATAGTCCATAAAACCACTCCTTTGTGGTTCACCGTAAATAATATTCAATGGCAGCAGAGAATGCAGCAAAACCTCCACACCCGAGAATTCCTGCCTTCAGCCCAGCTGTAAAACAAGTACACTGATATAAACAGAAGGAAAATGTATATATAAATGTATATACCCATGGTTACTTACCTCTGAACCCAATGGCTCCCCCAGTTACACAGCCACTGTACACTGCATTTTTCCAGTCTGAGACACCTCTGTGCTGCAAAAAACAAATACAGTAGAGACAGCTACTGTTTTTAAAAGTGTCAGCCAATTTGACAAAGGTAAGTGTTACTTCCTACTTTAGACAGTTCAGTAAGCCATATTGGCAGTAGAGGGCGCTGTCACACCCTAAAAGCAGCATCCTCAACTTAATTTATAGCCACAGAGCCAGGCATTTCAAAGTATCTTTAGTTTTTAGGCCCGAGCCGGTGATGACCGGGAGGGCCTATTGTTTTTGCTCGGATTTTTTTTTATCTTTCTTCCGACCAAATGATCCTAAATTTGACCCAGTGAACATGCACGAAAAGTCATTTTTATTGGTCCCAGACTTCAAGCTCGCGAAAATGGTATGTTTTGAAGTCGCGAAAAAATACGAGAAATGACTCAGTGGCGACCCTACAAAATCAAAATACATTGGGCCTATGGAAAGTGAAAGTAACTTTTTTCCAACGTAGAAAAATGAAACTTGGTACATCCATAGGACACCTCAGGGCAAACAGAAAAGTCAATGATAGTCACACCCTAAACTCAACAGGAAGTCCGCCATGTGGGGTGAAACGCGCGGCCACTAAAATCACACCCCTTGCGCAGAAAGATGCAAATCATTGTGTTTTAATCTAAATGGCCCCAAATTTGGTGAGTATCATCTAGACACATGTGCCAACCAAAGTTGTGACTTTGTTGTTGATATCTTATCGGGTATGGGTGTGGCAAGCCTGTAACGAGGTGGCCATTTTTGTGAAAATAAAATGTCTCTTAACTCTCAAACACCTTCTCGGATCGAGTTGGATCCAAAAAGGCGTTTGTGCACATTCATGACCTGAACACAAAAATATGTAAATAAAAGGGTTATCTTTAGAAATGGCTCTCCAGCGCCCCCTACAAACCTATAATGGGACCTAAGAATTTAGTTTGTCATAGAGACATAAAATTTGGTACACACATCTCTTATGTCATGACGAGCATAAAAGCCAATGACAACCACCCCCTATCTATAAATGTGTTGCCATAGCAACGTCCCAAAAATGTGGAAAAAGTCAATGGGAAGTGAAAATTTTAGTTTGTTGTAGGCAAATGAAACTTGGTACACACATCCACCATGGGCTTATGAACAAAAAATCCAATTGGGACCACACCCTATCACACACAGGAAGGCGGCCATTTTGAATTGAAAATGTGAACCGACTTAAAATACACCTCTTTTTAAAAGTACACAGACAATAGCTGCTTCATTCCACAGACACCAAACTTGGGCAAAATGAGCTAAACATATGTATGTAAAATAGACAAGCGTTTTTCTAGACTTTTTTGCTCGAGTTATATTTTTTTATTATAATTCGGTATATTTTTTTAATCATATTTTTCTGCAAAATGATCCTCAATTTAACCCAGTAAACGTACAACTAAAAGTCATTTTTATTGGTCCCAGATTTCAAGCCCAGAACAATTTATGTATTTGAAGTCCCCGAAAAAAATACGAAAAATGACTCAGTGGCGACCCTAGAAAAGTCAAAATACATTGGGCCTATGGAAAGTGAAAGTAACTTTATTCCAATGTAGAAAAATGAAACTTGGTACATCTATAGCACACCTCAGGGCAAACAGAAAAGTCAATGACAGCCACACTCTAAACTCAACAGGAAGTCCGACATGTGGGGTGAAACGCATGGCCACTAAAATCGCACTTTGCGCAAAAAGATGCAAATCATTGTGTTTTAATCTAAATAGCCCCAAATTTGGTGAGTATCATCTAGACACGTGTGCCAAACAAAGTTGTGACTTTGTTTATGATATCTTATCGGGTATGGGTGTGGCAAGCCTGTAACGAGGTGGCCATTTTTATGAAAATAAAAGCGTCTCTTAACTCTCAAACGCCTTCTCGGATCGAGTTGGACCCAAAAGACGTTTGTGCACATTCATGACCTGAACACAAAGATATGTAAATAAAAGGGTTATCTTTAGAAATGGCTCTCCAGCGCCCCCTACAAACTTATAATGGGACCCAAGAATTTAGTTTGTCATAAAGACATAAAATTTGGTACACACATCTTTTATGTCATGACGAGCATAAAAGCCAATGACAACCACCCCCTATCTATAAATGTGTTGCCATAGCAACGTCCCAAAAATGTGGAAAAAGTCAATGGAAAGTGAAATTTTTAGTTTGTTGTAGGCAAATGAAACTTGGTACACACATCCAGTATGGGCTTATGAACAAATAAGCCAATGGGGACCACACCCTATCACACACGGGAAGGCGGCCATTTTGAATTGAAAATGTGAACCGACTTAAAATACACCTCTCTTTTAAAAGAACACAGAAAATAGCTGCTTCATTCCACAGACACCAAACTTGGGCAAAATGAGCTAAACACATGTATGTAAAATAGACAAGCGTTTTTCTAGACTTTTTTGCTCGAGTTATTTTTTTATTATAATTTGGTATATATTTTTATAAAATTTTTTTGCAAAATGATCCTAAATTTGACCCAGTAAACGTGCAACTAAAAGTCATTTTTATTGGTCCCAGACTTTAAGCCCAGCGAAAAATTTATGTATTTGAAGTCCCGAAAAAATATGAAAAATGACTCAGTGGCGACCCTAGAAAAGTCAAAATACATTGGTTCTATGGAAAATGAAAGTAAATTTTTCCAATGTAGAAATACAAAACTTGGTACATCCATAGGACACCTCAGGGCAAACAGAAAAGTTTATTACAGCCATGCAGTAAACTCAACAGAAAATCTACTATGTTGGGTGGAATGCGTGACCACCTAAATCGCACTCCTTGTGTCTAAAGGCTTTTCATCTAAACAGCTCCAAATTTGGTGAGTTTCATCTAGACACGTGTGCCAAAAAAGTTATCAATTTGTTTTTTGATACATTTGTGGCTGTGGTCGTAATGAGTCTGTGAAGAGGCAACCTTTGAGAAATAAATGCCATTTCCCAATTGCCAGGATCCTTCCTTTAGAGGAGGCCCCTCCAGAGCCACGGCTAGAGTCTTAGAAAACTCCTCAGAATCCTTTTACCGTGAAGTTTACGCTTTAAAGCACGAAATGCACTCCTCCGACTGCATGTGTCCCCGCGGTCTCAAGGGAGGCGAGGGCCTTTATCGCCGCTTGCGGCTTTAATTTTTTTTCTTACCACTCTCTGAACAAATATATAGTATGAGGTATTACTGACATCTCATTATGTATTTACTCAAGGTTAGCTGAATCTACACTACTTTTTTTCCTTCCCATATTGCCATATAAATTGTTACCTTAACAGTTTTGTTGTAGAGGCTTTAGAAATGTGTAAGCTCTGTTTATTATTTGCTATTAAATGTTCTATAGAAGAATAAAACCATTTCCAATGATGTTCACTGTTTTGAGTGCTGCAAATGCATATGCTTGGAGATTAACAGATATATAATGTCCAAGCTGTCCCTCAACTGGAAGGTTGGTGGTTCAATTCCCGCTCTCCCCACAGTTCATACTGTTGTTGTGTCCTTGGGCAAGACACTTAACCCAACTTGCCCCAGTGGTGTCCCAGCTGTAACACTGGTGAATTGACGCTTAATGCAAGTCGCTTTGAATAAAAGCGTCCGATAAATGAATAAATGTGACCTACTGATTCTATGATACACTCTGTACAGGAGAACATTGCTCCAACAATGGCAAAGTTCTTGGCGTAGGACATCCCCCTCTGGCCCATGTCTTTGAGGACTTCTCGTGCTGTTGGTGTTTTCAAAGGATCTTTGGGGTCAATTCCTACATTAGTATCGATGCCTGCTGTGAAAACTCCAAAGGCTCCTCCCAGAACGAATCCTGAGGGAAATTGGGGTATGAAAGGAAAACAGTGATGCTTAATTCTCAGCAAGGATTTCTTTCTAAACCATAATCTCTAAATTAATGCAAATAACAACCAAGAAACTAGATATAACTTAAGTAGCAGGCTGAATACTGCGTTTTGCGCCATAAGAGAAGTGTACCTCCTACACAGGCCAGTAGAGACTTGAAAGCACAGCTCTCCATGCCCCTCTCTATCATCTTCTGCTCCTCGCTTTTGAAGGGGACGGGCATTCCACCCATAACACTTGGGTTAAGGTCCTTTACGCGTCTCTTGTCCCCGATTAGGTAGTCCAGAACCATACTGTACTGAATCTGTGGTCCATCCGCAACAGGGGGAACTGCAGCACTCGCGTTGTCTGAGGAGGCCGCCATGTTTCTCAATGACAGTGCCAGGAAAGCGTAGCATAAAATAAGCGACCGCAGATTCGTATAAATTGTGGTAAGATGACGGTAATAATACTACTTATATTTACTTTATAGATGTATTTGTATTATATATTATATCTCTTAAATGCATACCTATACATACGGGTTTAGATATTACTCACGTTTCTTTTTTATGCAACAGCACATTCGACATTACTGAAGGGTTCCGGAGAAGCATCCTTTTCCGATTTTTTTTATTATTTGCAAGTTAATTCAACCTCCACATTTTCTTAATCTTAGCACCCATTTTCATGTTGCTAAACTGAATTTTATTATGGATCGTAATTCACAACAGACTTAACAAAAAAATCAATAAAATTGTTTTAGCATTTACAAGAATATACGTTAACAAGGACACACATATTACAAAGAAAATCAAGAACAAAATATAAATACAGCTTAATTAATAAGAAAATAATTTTGCGGCTGTAGTTTGAGAATACATTTCCCAGAATTCTCTTGGAGCACTGCGCCAAACTCGCTCTAGCTCGCGCTCCACCTACCGGCTCCGGCGCAGCACTAGGACAATTTATTGAGTCTGGTGAATAAAGCGTCAGCATCATCCACATTAGGCAGCACCCAGACGCCGCATCGCTGAACAGGTGAGCGCGAGCTAGTGGCTAATACTCCTTACGTATGACTAATTACTGCATGTTATAGTTTATTTTTCGTATTAAATGTTAAAACTAGCCAATAACAGCGTAGTTGTGTGTTGCTCTAAAATTTAGTTCACTGTCGCTTGTTGCCACGTTGTTTTGCTCATTTGACAACACCGCCGAACTGTGGTGACAGCTCGCTCAGTAACCGCATCTGCCCTTTTCCTGTAATGTCTTCTCTGTTGCTGTAGTCCAATGGCAAGTAAAGCTCACGCAGATGTCTCTCTCTTCACTGATGCGTCTGTATCATAATATTAGCCTAGATACACGTTGTTTTACGCCAGTCGGAGGCGTCACTGTGGTTATTGTGTGTTGTTTGGCATCCTAAAGTCGAGTAACAGGAGGAAAGCTCATTTGTTTTTGGTAGCGCAGCAAAGTCGTGAGTTCAACTGGATGCATTGCTGACAGTTTTAAAATGCAAAAACACCTAGACATTTCTTTGTAGCTACTTATTATTAGAGTTTATACTGACTGACACATACTGAATTATACTTCCTTTCTATCTCTTTTCTTAAAAAAAAAAAAATTCCTATCTATAGCTTTGTATATGTGTTGGGTTTTAACAGACTAGTTTTTGCACTTATGCATTTTTTTTAACCTTGTGTTGTTATAATTGTTTCCATTGTTTTTCTAATTTGTAAATTGCTTTGGATAAAAGTGTCTGCTAAATAATTAAATGTAACTGTAGAGCAGTGGAAATAATGTTAAAATTGATTAGAGATGTTACCCTATGCTTAGATGGGTGATAAAATACATTTCATAAAGGCTTTATTGCCAGAAGTTTTAGATAGTTTTTAGTGCCTAATGGAAATTAAATACTATAGCATTTGATTGTGTTTTATAAAATTGCCTTAAATTTAAAAAATCTAAAATATTTTTTCCTGTTTTGCAAAAAATGGCAGGTTGCCTTTGGAGAAATTTCAGTGCACTGCAAGCGGTTTCTCTTCACATGATCAGCCAGCCATTTGTTCCTCATTAGGTCAGTGCCACGTGAAGCAGCCAACAAGGTTTTGTATTGCATTTAATCATCAGTGAGTGTTTGTTGTTTAACTCTTCTAGGTCTTTAAATGCTTCATTATGGCACATTGTCCTGACTAAGCTTCTGTGTGTAATTCTGGCCTTGCCACATAAAAATGACTTGTAAACTCTGAAGAAACACTGGAGCTTTTTGTGGGTAAAAACGCAATGCTTTATAGCACAAAGAGAAAGTGAAGTTGTAACAGGATAATTAGAGTTTACATTGTGTTTATAGAGGAGGTCAGCCTTGCAGTGGGACATACATGGGTCATTTGGGAGAAAAAGGCCTTTGAACATAAACAGACACTGACCATATAGAGCCTATGATGCATGTAGATAATTATATATATTTTTTTCCTCTTGGTTAACCATCCAAGATGTAGAAATAGTCAGAAATATACATTGTTGGCTTCAAAGCTATGCGCAGGACAAACTGTCCTAGACACAAAGCGAGGTCAGTTTCTATTTCTAGCAAAGATATGTCTTTAACCTTCAACATTGAACAATATACTGATAAAATCCCCTAGTCTTACCCATCTGCGTGTGTGTATTACAAGAGCTAATATGGTTTAATATTTTTGTGACTTTTGTCATTGATTCCGACTGAAGCATCTTTTACCTGTGTGTCGTCAAAGAGCCTGCAGCATGGAATCTCCCTCATTTCCCCTACAGCCTTTCTCATCCTTCAGCCATGTGGAGAGTGCTCTGTTATTTATAGCCAGGGGTCATATGGGCAGCACATGTCCAGTTGTACAGCTGTAGCTTATTTAGTCAAACAGGAAAGCCCAAATGTGAACATCTTTGGGATATAGCTTATAGGATGTTGAATGAAAGTGTCCTTAGAGTGCTGTCCCACACACCTCTATCTGTGCAGGAGTCCTGGATTCAGTTGTATCTGTGCTACTATAGTACTCATAAAATAAGCTCTTAATTGCAATGTAGTTAACTTGCCCATGTCAGGTTATTGAGAACTGAGGTTAAGAGACAAATGTCACAGTGATTAATTACTTTCTGTTGAACAATATGCAATTATTTATCATGCCTATAGTATTGTTTCTCAGATGTGTATGACCAACAAAGGCTCTTCTTTAAGTTACATAATACCAAGCTTGTAAATTGTAAGGCGTGGTTGTCTATGACTAAAAGCATCCACAGCTATCTGAAGTATTTGTATGACAAGCAACTGACTGTACCTTTTATTGTAGTACTTTGATACTTTGAGGTACAACTGAGTTAGTGTTCCGGTATACTATCCGGTAGTGAAGTTTATGACGTGTAAGCTGTGTAATAACATCAACATGTCAAGAAAAGCCTTGGTTGTAATGCAATATAATTTTAAGTTGTCAACTTTTTTCAGCTAGTGACAACAGGAAGTCTGTGGCTTAAAGATATTGCAACAACAACAACATGTGTTTATTACATTTCAAGACAGTGGAGTAAATTCAAAAATTTTTAATTCAAAATTACTTTATTATTACCCAAGGGGAAATTCAGTTGTATGAATGAAAAAAAAATAGTCTTCATCTGCCATGTACAGCTTGATTGTTCAGAGGCGTTCTGTCCCTCAGCTCACTGATGAACTAACCCTCTCTATTAGTTGCCTACGATCACTTTTTCTGAGACCGATTAAGACCGATTGTAAGAGTAGATTGGATGTCCGTTCACTTTGTTATCTGCTTCCTAAACCTCGATGCAACTGAATATTGTTTGTAATTCACATGACAACTCAGAGTGAGTAAACATTAAACACTGCCACACTCTCTGTTGTTCAGTGAAAGCCCTTAGTGTGCACTCCACCTAAATAAAGAGCCGTTTTCTGTCCCAAGAGCCACTGTGGCATGTCCTTCGGCTGGACGCTGGAGGAGGATATAATTGAGGAAATAATAGGAGATTAGCAGATAGGAGCAGGAATGAAAACTGCATTGGCATTGAGTCTGCTAAATAAATAAACTTCTAAAGCTTCTAAAGCTTGTGTGGGAGTCCACAGCAGGTTGCAGATATTTAGGTGATAATTTAACTGAATGGAGCACAGATGGCAGCCAGCCTCCTCCAACCTGTTTCCCTATTTGAAGCAGTGTGTGAGTTATGTAAGAGGTGCATATGTTAACAGCAAAGGCAGGTTCTACAGTAGTTGCATGCATCTCTTTTTCCTTTGCAGTTTTAGTGCATGAGTGTTCAGGAAACAGACTGCATACTTGACAAGCATCACAGTCTCACTCGCTGGCTCCGTGGAATGCCTCTCTAAATGGGTCATCCAGGCCACTTAGGAGGTAAAGCACAGAATCTTTTTGACCCGTCTTTGTTCTGACAGGGAGCACTGATACAAGTATTCTCATCCAGCTAAACAGGACCAGCTTGTTTGTGTCTGTGTGGCATGTGTCATTAAGATGTTTGCTCTGTAACTCAAAGAGGTCTGACCCATTGTATTCGGTCTATATTCAAAATACAGCTGGTTACACCCATAGGCCACATTTGTGTGTATAGTGCATATTTAAAAGACATAAAGCCGGGTTGGACATTATTCCTCTGTGTGGTTAATACTACATGGAAAATGAGCTCTGTTGTGGTTGTCCTTTTCATTTCCCCTCAGTTCTCATGGATTCTGCCGGCGTTTCTATGGAGTCCACCCACTCAGAAGACATTATACGAGCAAAGCAGACAGGAAAGCACCAGAAGTTTTAGCGACGTGGCTATATGGGACGAGAACTTTGACACCGTCAGAGCAGGAAGTTTGGCCCCTAGAGAGAAGAGCTGCTCGAGGAAAGATGACACAGAGGATGAAGGCGATGAAATATGCATGAAGTGCAGCTATATCCGCTCCCCCTGCGCCAAGTAAATTTAGGACAAAGCAGGTTTTTATGAGGTATTAAATGAGGGGATCAATATGTTGTTTGAATAAATCAAACAAATAAGCTGGAAGAAGTAAAAATTGTGCATATACTGTATTTTGCAAGCTTAAATGGTTAGACTACCCTAAGTAGTACAAACAACAAATTTAATACCTAGTTACATACAATGAAATGTGTTTATTGACACATCAGAAACTGCACCATTCATTATTTCTTTGGATTCCTGCTTTAAACGTCTAAACTCATTTATGATCCAAGCTGGTGCACTTTTCTCACAAACTCTGCTCTCTTAAGAAAAGATGTGCTGTTTTAATCAATAATCCTCTCTGTAGTTTATATGCTGATGCTTTGAAGAAACATAGTATTATTCATTGTCTGATACAGTACAACTCTTTTATTATTATTATTATTGCTACTATGGGTTTTTGTCAACATTGGCAGTACCCAGACAGTAGATAAGATCCAACTTGGAAACCAAAAGCTACATTTACCCTTTTATGTGAAAATTCTGCTTAAGTAAAAGTATGTCATAGGAAATGTATTTAAAAGTTACTCAAAAACACAACTATGACAGTAGGGTTCAAAGTAGGCCATTTGGATTTATTTTATAGTATTTAGCTGTCGTCACTATATCACAAAATCTACTGGAACAACCACATGCGTCAAAGTGAACAAATAGACTCAAATATAATTGACAATGCTCATCCTTAGCCCTAGACCCACTGTTTTTGAAATATTGAGCTTTTGGTTTAGAGCATTTGACATTGATTTGTTTTGTGTAACAAGGTTGTTAGTTCCACTTTTTAGATTTTTTTTTGTTAAGTTCTAGTTCCTTATCCAGCCAGTCTAAAGGGGAACCAGGAGAGAGCAGAGACCTTCACACACCATGGGACGCCCAGCAGCCTCACACACTTCCTGTTCGACTCTGGCTGTGATAATGAGTTTCTCAACATCTTTTCACTCTTGACACACAGGTGCCAAAAAACACCCCCAATCTTTAGATGAGTATAGTACATGAACATGGTTGTGTATTGTGTATAAGCTTTAAATAACTAAGTGCTTTTAGTAAAATTGTTATAGATATAATGGAGCTAGATGGACCTCTGTAACGTGATATCAGCGCACCATCAGCTATAACAATACATGACTGTCTTGAAAACAGAAGATAATTTCTGCTTTGGGGTGACTAAGAACCTGATTAAAGGCTTATACAATAAGATTCATTATACATTTAGACTGTTTGGACTTGAAGCAGATGTTTCTTCCTGTGCCAGACAAAACACAATGTTAACAGTTTTGGCTTTGCTTTTCAGGCTCATTGGAAGACCTGTATTTTTAGCCCTCACAGTGGTCTGAGTCATCCCCAGTACAATTCTTTTTCAAATACGTGTATGTGGCGATTCTGACTCAGTGGTGTTTCCTGTTGCCGCTAGGAGGAAGTGAATGTACGCGTGAGCTTCAGTTTAAGCTGAATGGTGATGCTTGAGTGGATTGATTTTCAGTAGCCAGCTCCTGTGTCACATAATGACGGGAATCCCCTCAGAGTCACCTGTCGGGGGCGTCTGGTCCCGAGGATTGATGTTACCCTTATCATTTATTAATGCTTGTTATCCGGTGGTCGGATGCTTGTTCTGGGCTTGTATGACCTAACTGTTAGTGCTTAGCTTTAATTGGAGCTTTATCTTGACTGTACTTTGTCATACGTCATACGTTATGCTGTGTATCTTTTGAGATGAGCCGAGTAATATGCTGTCTCTTTTGCAGACTTGGCAGTGATATACCTGTGTTGTTTAATTCTGAAGCTTGTAGCTGTTCATAATATCTCTGGACCAGACACAAATTCACTGTTGTCCCATTGCTATAGGTTCAAAAGGGTACTATTTGTTATTTTGTATTGATGTTAGGGATGCACAATATATCGCAAATGTATTGTTATTGCAATATTATTGATTGCAATACCCGTATCACAAAGAATGACTTGTATCGCAATAACGCTATACTCTTCCATTTTATAGACTTTTCTGTCAAAATAATTCAAATTGTTCAAACAAAGCTTCTGATAAAAGTCCTGGTTTAGGCCTGGTTTAGTCCTAGTATAATCCTTGATACTGATAATCTTTGATAATGAATTAGCTTCTGCTTTGATGAGTGAAAGTTAGTCCAGAGCGTTATTTCTTTTTTCTATGCAATAGAGCATTCAAATATTGCAGGTAATATTGTTATCGCAATATTTAAAATATTTATTGTAAGTCACACATTTGTCCAATATTGTGCAGTCCTAAATGGTAAGCATAAAATACAGTAACAGAGATCTTTTGAATATCAGTGTGTTTTCTGTGTAATCAAAAGTCACAATGTGCACATGCATGCACCAGTGAAACGTGGTATTTGCAGAAACGGCACAGTTGGAAAAATATACCTATAAAAGGTCCATTTACTATTGTGGTGTCCTAGAGAGAAAAGTGAATCAGCTTATGTAAGATCACAGTGGAAATCCTGGTGTGAAACAGCATGTGGTGCCTAAAAAATCTTTCTGAACTATTTCTCAACCCTGAACAGCTGCGTTTTCAAATGCTCTTTTTGTGGTGCTGTAGGGGTGTGGTCACGTTCTCCAGTTTACCACTGACCACAAACTGGCGCCCGTTTCCTCCCCAAGTGCAGTGAGCTCTGCCCACACTCTCCACGGGCTCGGCATGCTTCAGGCTGAGGGATTCAAGTCAGAGTTGTTGAGGAACATAAATGCACCCTTCACAAACCAGCCGCCTTTGCATTGTGAAGTGTTCTTCAGACAAAGGGAGGCTCTGTTGGTGTTTGAGCTCCAGTCAGTGCTGATTAGACCTTCAGAACCAACAGACTGAGTGTATGTCAAGAATGTGTGATGGTCATAAAACAGCTTGTAGTGAGGAGTCAGAAACACTATCGAGGCCTGAGCTTGAATCATTGCATAAAATGTTAACAAGTTACCATATCTATACAAACTCATTATGTAAAACAACAAAATAATTCTCCTTGTTACATTTACATGGCACATCATAAACAGAGCAGCATTGATGTTTTTATCTACTAACCATTAAATGATTACATTTTAGGTTACTTTTTAAAATTGAAACTGTTTAAATATTAAAACACATTCTCAGCGAGTTGGAGAGTCTCCTGGGCAGTATCAGAATGGGCCATGAATCTTTTATATTATTTCTGTCGTTTTTAGCATCTATAGCACAGTTGCAGTCATGGAAAGACAGGAAGAATGGAAAAGAGAGACCTGAGCCAGAAATAACCTGATTTGCTCTACATATGTCAAACAAAGTCAGTTACTGAAGTGCCTTAGTCAGGATTCTTTAGAAATGAATCCTTATCAAGAACCAGCTCACTGCAAAACATGTATTATTAATGGTTTTGCTATTGTTTAGTGTTAGAATGAACCCAGAGTCTTAGTAAAATCAGCCTGAGATAGTTGAAAACACAAAATTCCCAGACTATTAAAGTCTACGCCTTGCCATAGTGTGGTTTTTCATGTAAAATTCAATGGAATAACAGTCTCTCGCCTACAAACCACACTCAAGCTTTACTGGCAAAATCAGACTCAGCCAAAACCTACACCTACACCACCTAGCTTAATCAGAAATAATCCCAGTCATTGAGCGGATGCAGTCAGTGTCTGAGTGCATGTGGGGATCTGTTATTCTGCTCAGCAAAGGTCTGGAGAACACGTAAAAGGAGAAAAACATGCCCACGGCTGAGACTGTGTGACTCTCTTCCTGTTCGAGAGTGAAAGACACGCGCTGCACTGTGTTACTTCCTCACCCTTCTCTGTATGAAGGCACGCTCTTCTGTGTTTATCATCGTCTGAGGTAGACGTCAAACGGATTTTCTGCTGACTCTGAGATAGCAAGTTGACTAAAGGACAGGCTTCATCACATGTGAGTAAATGTTTATTTTCTCATTTTAGTTTGTTCTGTAGGTTTCTGGTGCTATTTTCTTGTCTCAGAGTTGTGACAGTTTGAGTGAAAATTTGTTTTAGACAGTGATTCATCCTTTTTGGAAAAGGGAGGTTTTGGAAAGTGATGGTGATCACATTTACAGCAGATTTGTCTTATATATTCTTATTATATTTCTTAGTGCTTAGTTATATTGAATTAATGTCAAAATGAGTTAGAAGACAATCTAGTTTACAAAACCTCACATCTCTTGTTCATAGTACAATACAAAAACATTATTTCATAGCAGCTGTAGGCATTGTGTGGTTTGTCACAGAAGAGAGTTGACGTTTTGCTTATGTCTCTTTTAGGATTACAGATAATACAATATGTCCGTTACAGTATTTTGTTGTCACACCTGACATTTGCCCAGTGAAGTTCCACATTGTACTGTTGCATTTCCTCCTTCCAATTACAATTGTCATACGAATTTATGTTCACGCTGATGTGAGCTTGGTGTTTAGTGCTGCCTTTGTATCACAGAGAGCATTTAAGGTCAGAAGATGGTCAACAATGGCGAGGTTGGAGTTCCCACTTGCTCTGGAGCCATTAGTGGTTGTGGTTACACTGCAATGCAATGCAGCGAATGCACATAAACATCCTCTGCACTGTTACATAGTGCAGCTTTGGCAGATGTACACAAAGTAATTATTGGTTTAGATTGAGGAATTACTGAAACTATGTCTTCACATCTTGTTTTGGTCTTTTGCGGTGCATACGTGGTAAAACTAAAGATATTTTTCAGACTCTGCATGTGGTCATTTTATCCTGCTCCAAACTGATAACTGGCCGTTGCTTGTCTTATTTCCTCTTTGTGCGTTCTTTTATTTCCTTTTAACAATGCAGGCGCACAGCAGCAGAGACTCAGTGTGTCTCATATTAAAACTTCTTGTTCTTGAGAACGTAATTAAAGGGTTTGTATTTAAGTGTATGGCTGCCGTGACTATACTTTACATTTGGCTTTTTAATTTGCTATTTTTTGGGAAAGTTCTGCATTTAGCCTGTTACTAACCTTGCTACAACCACAATGTCTTCATGTTTGTTTTGTCAAACCCTGCCAGCTGTTAGTGTGCATTAAATTTTATTTTATTTTTTACTGAAACCCATTTATTACTGTAGCTAACTTTAACATGTCTCTCATTCACATTTGAGTTTCTTAACTGGGCCAATGTAAAGTGGGACAGCTCTGGCCCATGAGATCTTTGCCTCAAAACTGAATATGGAGAAGTTATATCCACATAATTACGACTCATATTTATTTTCCAGGAGTGTAATGAAAGAAGACAAGGCAAACCCAAAACGGCAGAGGTGTTAGATCCCAGGCCAGACAGGAGGTAGTCACAGGATGTTGCCTTGAGAGCTGAAAGTCCCATGACGGACCAGAAGAGAGACACGAGCTGTGATGAAGGAGAGAAACACTGTATATTTATCAGATGAGTCTGTAAGCACAGGCATGTAACTAATAACCTGCAGCGTGATGAAATATCGCATGGGGATCATTTGGGCTGCCCATGATATCGCCTTATTCTTTATTTAACTGCAACAGTGTCCTATTCATTTCAAGTTGTATAGTTTAAAAGTATAGATCGATAGCAGTGCATGAGTGATAACATTTAGCCATCTTTAAAAAACACCCGAAAACACATCTCTTCCGTCAACACCTGACTGACAAACACTGAATTCTACTTCCTTTCT
Organism: Perccottus glenii; assembly: GCA_024416835.2. NCBI lineage: Eukaryota > Metazoa > Chordata > Actinopteri > Gobiiformes > Odontobutidae > Perccottus > Perccottus glenii. The sequence continues at coordinate 14,145,534 of CM044561.2, read as the reverse complement.
ATCGCTTCCTTTTCTTTAAAAAAATAAATAAATAAAAATGTATTATATCTGACTAGTTTTTGGTGCACTTCTGCATTTTGCTACCTTGTGTTGTTAAAATTGCTTCCATTGTTTTACTCATTTGTAAGATGCTTTGGATAAAAGCGTTTTCTAAATAACAAATGTAAATGTAAACACTACTGTAATGCCATTATCATCATTTCTCAGGTCAAATGATGATGCCTCTAAATGCCCCATAATAGTGTAAAATCCTGGATGCATGTAGTTGTAATGCAAATGCTTGCACTAAAGTGATCTATAAATATTCCCATTGTATGTATACTATAAACCAGGTTCTTCAGGGATGTCAAGCATTTATTTGGATTCAACTGTGTAAGTCTGTGAACTGAAACATTGGCACAAACTGAAAGCACATGAACAAACCAGCACCATTAAAAACTATATATAACTTTTATAATTCTGGAAGTGGGTCCAGCTGAGAAGCACATTATGCAGCAATAGTGCCACCATCTGTTAAGAAAAAGCTGATGAGGAGTGATCCAGAATTAAAATAAATACATAAAAAGGTGAAGCAAAGGGAATTGTCTGCCATGATATGCCATCCCTTACAGCCCTGTGGTCAGTGGTCACTCATTTCCAAAGGGATCCCATTATCAGCCTTGTGCTACTCCAAGCCCCACCAGATTATCGTACCCCTCCCCGATCAATGAGTCTCCTCTGGGGGCCGCAGAGCTCCTAAGCAGTGCAGATTCCTCACGGTTAAGTGCACTAATGCCGCCTTCAATTTCCCTCTGCCCCTGTGTCCAGGTTTTTTATTTTATTTAACCTTTATTTATCCAGGAAAGTCCCACTGAGATTAAAAATCTCTTTTGCAGGGGCCCCATGTGTGTGTGTGGGGGCTTTTGTACCCGTTTTTGTTGAGATCAGATGAGCACCTTTTCATATGGACACCAGATATGCAGCGTTTACTGTCAACATCCTGTTTGAGGTGGAAAACAAATGTCTTTGTGGTATTGCTTTATGTAGATGCTGGGATATATGATGATACCTGAAGTGTTGAGCCAGCGCTGAGTGCTGCGCAGAGCTGCCAGTTAAAATAAAAAGTGTGTGCTTCATGTTCTCCCTCTGGTTTTTGAAGTATGTGGGCTTGCATACTGTATTTTGTCTTCTCTTGCAATTCTTTGTAATTTGCAGCATTCACTTTAGCAACACTAAAACTACATTACAATATCAGATTTTATATTGTAGACATGATGTTAAATGAGGCAGTACTTACCATTGTTTTTAAAAGTGTGCTCCAGCTCCAGAGGGCTGTTAACACTCTTGAAGTACCCGAACAGTAACGCTCTGTTGTTTTGGAGAATGCTTCCTCATGAGTCGTCTTCCCTTTCCTCTGGTCTCGTCTCAGGCCGAGTCAGCTGACGCCCAGCCATGATGAAAGCGGGCGCCACCAAGGTGGGGCTGCCAAAACCAGGGCTCCATGATCGGACCAGGGCGGCCTCTGTGACCTCCCCCACCTCCACAGCCATGAAGACCCCTAGGTCGTCCAACCTACTGGCCTCTGACCAGCGCCTCAGCAAGGTGAGCTACCAGTGTTCTGGCAGTAAGGCTGAGCTAAGTTCCAAAATGTGTGTATGTGGGTTCAAGACACATAAAACAATATTTAAAGATATTTAGTCCTTTTTAGAATAAAGAGACCAATAACTTTCATGACATTTGACTTTACTGCTACTGGAAAGACAAAAAGAAAACATCCCTCGTGTATGACCATAATGTTTATCTAGCTCATTATTCTGTTATATGAATAAACTGATTAGACTGAAACTAAAATGATCAATAACTAACAATAGCTTTGTTTCTGGGCTGCAGCTAAAGAGAGCCAACAGTGATGATGCACTGACCAAGCCCAGCCTGTGGAGTGCAGCTGCTGCTGGCTCTCGCATGAAGAAGACTGTGACCACTGGAGCAATCTCAGATCTGCCTGAAGCTCGCCCTCGTGGCTTTTCAGGTAACAGTTCTGCTCTAATGTCATACTAAAGTTGAAAATGTAGATTATAGGTAGATATATTTTAAGACACATGTATACAAGTACAGCTAAACATAAGGAGCTACTTTTTAAACAAACATAAATGACTGAAATATTGTTTTGTTCAACTCTAACACATAGTGGCACAACCATTATCAGCCACTAGAGGGCCACAGCTCACTGAAACTGGTCAACTCCAGACACCAGACTGTCAGTAAAGGCTCTGTTTTAGTTTTTGGCCTGGAAGAGCTGCAGGTGTGTGAGCATTGATGTTCTTTGAGCCTTGTTTCAAAACTAAAAGAGTGGACACAAACATTCTAGTTTATTCAGATAGGATAAATAAGTTTAAAGTGAAATGTAAATTTTATTGGGATTCATTGAAAAACATTACAACTTACACACTACTATTTATTTTAGTATCTAACATGTTTATTTTTTGCCATCCATCTTTTCCTGTTTACCATATTTTGTGTGATCAATTTTTCAAAGGTCAAACTTAAAAACTATGTTCCCACAGTTTCATTGCTAAACAACAATAGTAGATGAATTTATACTTATGTAGGTATGCAAGTCTTTTGTGTCTGAGACAAGTGAAAGACATACCTCAGATAAGTTGTGTTCAAATAAATCAGATCTCCTTTTATTCACATCAATAACTAAGAATAATAGGTCTTTATTTGCGTTCATCCTCTTGAACTACACCTTTTCCTAATCATTGCTTTTTGAATGTAATGACTGTGTTAGTGGTAAACAAAGCAGCTCAATGACAAAACAAGCATTAAATGTATTGCAAACATGGCGGCTGGTACTGACGGGGATTTGTTTGTGATAATTAAAGTGGCTCATAGCAGACAGTTGAGAATCCTCAGTGACGGAGAATAGGGTGTCTGTTAATGTCGGCCAATCCTCTCAGTGCAGAGATGTGGTCCCTGCTGAAATTCTGCTCTAAAGGCTGCCTGTGCTCAAGCAGAGATAATTGAAATCTCCTTGACAAAAGACCTCAGAGCAGCTGAGAAATCACAGCCAAGCAAAGCTCTTAGCTCTAAGCTTTCAAATACAATTAGACCATGATCAGCATTCATTGGATTTAGGTCTAATTAGAGAAAGTTTGTTTTTCCTGACTGTTTTTACACAGACAAAAAGAAAACCCTACATCCTTTTGTACACCAAGCGTTTGCGATACTGTCTCTGGGCTAGTTTTGATTGCTTAGTCTGTGCTTGAAGAAAAAGATACACATATTAGTAACCTCGTCCATAGAAAGTAGAATGTTGATTGCTAGACAGTGACCGCAGCCTGACAAAGTCACAATAGATCTGATCAGTCTTAGAAGTTAGCAGAATGTTTTGGAGGTAAAAATAATTACTATTTAAAATGGACTATGTTCATGAAACGTGATATCCACAAAGTCAGCCATAGCTAAAGTACCACTGACCTTTACCTAGCTTTCTATAAACATTTTTTACATTGGCTAATCACATACAGGACCCATAGTAACTGTGCCATCTTACAGACAAAATATTATGTCGTTTTTATTATAGTTTTTGGATTGGAGTTTCCTTCCTGTTTCCAACCACTAATATATATGTTTAGTAGGGGTGTAACGATACACCAATGCCACGGTTCGGTTCAGATCACGGTTTTGGAGTCACGGTTCGGTTCGGTTCTGTTTGCTGCGGGGGCAGGGTTCATTGCAGGGCACCAGCAATAATAACACTAGATTCACTTTAACTTAATAAAAACGTATGTAAACTCCCGTGTTATCGATCACCCAAATCAGTGACATGCACTTTATTTAGTAAATAATATGAAAATAATATTTATTAAAACTACAGCTCTTATTAGTTGTTAAAAGTGTACTCATTAATTACTATTTAATCAAATGTCAAGGAAGAAAAAAATAGTTTTGTGACAAAATGAAGTGAACGTTGGGCCGCAGCAGGGGCGGGCGCTGCTCGTTCGACATGCGAGTATCGCGGTTCGAACTGTGGCTGTGGTATCGCGGTTTTTCGGTTCGGTTTGAATATCGTTACACCCTTAATGTTTAGATCCTAGTATATCAGGCTTTGTTAAACAGAAGGACATTTTTTCTTTGCTCAGAGTGATGTTCTCACAGGGACATCTTTGATCTTGAGTCAGATGTCACATGAACAAACGCCTCTAAAATCAGGCTCATCTGGATCAGTGAAAAATCATGTGTGACAGGTGAAAGAGTGGTTTCAGTCAGGCATGCAAGCAGTCAGTGGCAATCATCATTTAGTCTCACAGAGCCCAACTTGGGACTTCTGGGACAGCTGCACAGGAAATGCCATAATTTGAATTTAGATTGAGGTGCTGGTGTGTGTTATTTTGAGGCGTTTGTGGTGGTATGTGGTGGTGTGATTGCATCTAAATAAGTGATGGATTTTGTGTGACATTATTGGACACTGATCTGTATTTTCTGCACTCTGAGGCTTGCTGCAGTGCAACCGTCATCTACCTGTCTGCAGTTATTGAGTCCTTTATCACAAGCCATGGGAGTGTGTCTTGCAGCTCAGAAAGGAGGTGCATGGCAGAATCCTCAGAGGGATGTGAAAAATACTCTAAGGATTTATGTGTCAAAGACAAATGATGCAACTAACATCTGGCTAATAGCCTATCTATCGTCCCATACTGACCTGCACTTCTCATTTGAGCTAACTGTTGTTAATTAAATGAAGAATGAGGACTGCAGTGCAATGCATCATTTATTTTTTATTTCTCGCCAAAAGTAGGTCAAATGTGCCTTTCTTCTTTTCCACTGGCACCTTGTAAAAAGGGAAAACAAAGGAGAAAACAGTAGCATGCATTTGAGCTGCTGGATGAAAAGACTCTTTTTAAAGAAATGGTGTGATTTTAAATGCACTTTAATAACATTTTACAATAGTAAGTTTCTAACCACCATCTGACCCCACCCCTCGAGTTCTCCTCACCGCATGAAGCACCAATAACTCAACTGTTATTTTAGCTAATGGCGGTCCCATTTGGACACTTTACCAGCCCCTCAGGCGCTGTCAGACAACGGGTTAAAACCAACCCCATTTGGATGACTTATTTAAAAAGCCTTCATCAATAATTCAATAAAGCTTTCACTTGGAGAGGAGTCCCTGTGGAGTGATGAGCAACAGCAGAGAGATAAGGCGGACGTGGTATATAAATAACAAAACCTGGCCAGTGCTGAGCAGAAGTTTGTAAAAGGGCACCCCATTGGCAGACTTTTGACTTCACCTTTGTCCGATCGATGGTGGCACACAGCCTTGTTACATTTGGATTGGGTTGAGTTAAACGTCCTTCAGGGAGACTTTTTCTTCTTTGATTCCTTGGACGTTATATACTGATAGATTACATGTGCGTTACGTGTGTATTTGTAGATGGGTGCAGTGGCTCAGTGGTAGAGCGATTGTCCTTCAACCGAAAGGTAGGCGGTTTGATTCCCGCTCTCCCCACAGTTCATACTGTCGTTGTGTCGTTGGGCAAGACACTTAACCCACCTTGCCTCCAGTGGTGTCACAGCTGTAACACTGGTGAATAGAAGCTTAATGTAAGTTGCTTTAAATGAAAGCGGCAACTAAATAAAAAAATCGAAATGTAACACTATTGAATGTAAGTCGCTTTTATCCAAAGCGACTTACATTCATCTGCTAAATGACTAAATGTAAATGTAGATGGAACACAAAATCTGACACATGATGGACATAAGAAAATACAGTGTTGTTCAAAATAATAGCAGTACAATGTGACTAACCAGAATAATCCAGGTTTTTAGTATATTTTATTGCTAAGTGGCAAACAAGTTACCAGTAGGTGCAGTAGATTCTCAGAAAACAAACAAGACCCAGCATTCATGATATGCACGCTCTTAAGGCTGTGCAATTGGGCAATTAGTTGAAGGGGTGTGTTCAAAAAAATAGCAGTGTAGCATTCAATCACTGAGGTCAACAATTTTTTTAAATAAACAGATGTGAATCAGGTTGAAGCTTAACTTGAAGGTTAAGGATGAAGCCACCAGCACTTGATGAACATTGTTCAGAATAATAGCATACTTTGATTAAAAAGTTGATTGGAGAAGGGGAAAACCTATAAAGAGATGCAAAAAATGATAGGCTGTTCGGCTAAAATGATCTCCAATGCCTTAAAATGGAGAGCAAAACCAGAGAGACGTGATGATCAAAGACAGTCTGGAGTTACCTGTAAGTACTGTGACAGTTAGAAGACATCTGTGTGAAGCTAATCTATTTGCCAAAGAACACATCAACTGGCCTAAAGAGAAATGGAGGAACATTTTTTGGACTGATGAGAGTAAAATTGTTCTTTTTGGGTCCAAGAGCCACAGACAGTTTGTGAGACAACCCCTGAACTCTGAATTCAAGCCACAGTACACAGTGAAGACAGTGAAGCAAGCATCATGATATGGGCATGTTTCTCCTACTATGGTGTTGGGCCTATTTTTTGCATACCAAGGATCATGGATCAGTTTGCATTTGTCAAAATACTGAAGAGGAAATACCCTTGAAATGTTTGTTTCAGTTGAAAGACAATTGAAACCCCAAACACACGAGTAAACAAGCAAAGTCTTGGTTCCAAACCAACAAAATTAATGTTATAGAGTGGCCAGCCCAATCCCCGGACCTTAATCCAATCGACAAGCTGTTTCTGAAGCAAAACCAAGAAATGTAAATGAATTGTTGTTAAAGAATCAAGGAGTGGAATAACAGATGAGAGGTGCCGCAAGTTGGTGCCACACAGATGTGAAACAGTTTTAAAACTGGTCATACAACTAATTATTAGTTCAGTGATTCACAGGATTGCTAAATCCTAGAAACAAAAACGTTTGTACAAAATAGTTTTGAGTTTGTACTGTCAACGGCAGACATTGCTAATTCTTTGAACACACCCCTTTCAACTAATTGCCCGATTGCACAGCCATAAGAGCGTGCATATCATGAATGCTGGGTCTTGTTTGTTTTCTGAGAATCTACTGCACCTACTGGTAACTTGTTAGCCACTTAGCAATAAAAAATATACAAAAAACCTGGATTATTCTGGTTAGTCACATTGTACTGCTATTATTTTGAACAATACTGTATATTTGATCCTAACTGTTTGATGTCCTCAGCCCTAAGAGTACTTGACTCACACCAGTGCTTTTCTCTTTCCCTTTTTCTCTATATAGCACTGTTTGGACATACTGTACTGTAAATGGAGGTGATAAACGTAATCCACGCTGTAAATAATGCTCTGGAGGTCCAAAAACTGTCCCCAAATCACTTGATAGAACAGGCCAGAAATGGCACTGTGATCTGTGCCTGCTTCATAAATATAAGGTATCTGTCCTCAGTATTGGTGAGTGCTCAATTTTGAGTCCTCATACTTGTTGTTAGTATATGTGTCATTGGGACAACCACAATTTTAATAGTAAATTGACTTCATTATTGAAAAAAATATGTATTGTTTTGAAACCAAGGACATCTTGACATGATGACATTTGAATACACATCTTTCTTTTACCTCTTGTCCCTGTGATATGAGTGATATATGAGTGATCTGTGGCAGGAAAAACCTATTGATGAAGACAAAAGGGAATAGGTATTTCACTTCTGCCACAGGCCCTCTTTACTAAGCCCCTTATCAAAAGCACATCTTGTCGTCCTCACTTTGTCCGTCTGTAAACCGAAATTCAATACAAAACGCTACCACCTTCCCTAAAGTTTTCTTTTTTGCTGTGTCATTGTCTGCAGTGCATCAGCAGAGATAGACCGTTCTTTTGGGCTCACCTTCAGCCCCTGCTACGCTAAAAGGTCACTGTCAGTCAATGATGGAGTAAATCTTTCTCTCAGACTGTGCTCCATGTGCAAGGCTTGATTATGACATTGTATTCCCTATTTATTATCTGACAGTTTTGTAGCATTTCCTGAAATGACTGTCAGCTGCAGGGGAGGATGGATGTCTGATAGAACAGCGGAGAGACCAAGGTGAACTAGGAATATTACCGTAGTGTGTTTTACAATGGAGACAGTAGACTGGGCCTTAACATGTGGTCCCAGTGGTGCCCAAACATCTGTCTAGGTCTGGGAGTCTGGAGCTGAGAGCTATGGACCTTGAGCTCGTCATATCTGTCAGATGAATTAATCAAAGAGTCCAGCAGTGCAATTCAACCTGCATAAGCGCTCAGGCGTGGCAGAGGCACTCTGACACAAGCCGCAAAATGACATGCAGTACAAGCTTGCACAGGCCACTCACAAATGCTTATATACTGTGCATTTTAGGGTTCTCACAGAAAACCAATATAACGTCTGAGATAGGCAACTCACACACTGTCACAGCCTCAGTCTGAAGAAGCAGACAGGAGCAATAACGCAGGCTTTGTGTTGTGTATGGTTGCTGAAGGTGCCAGTGAAAACACATTTTTATAATGTATAAAGGGTTCTGTATGTGGAAAGACATAATACGCTATAAAATAAGCTATAAAATTCAGCAGCGTTATATTAGTTAGACTCTCAAAGGTAGATGTCTCATGGTGAGGAAACATTCTTAACCTGGCTTGTTGTTTACCAGGGTGGTTGTGCCACTGTGTAATAAATACAGCTAGAATTTTCACAATAAGCTTTTGAAGCAGCTTGTATTGAATCAAAGGTTGACCAGTGAACCTGATGTGGGCAGAGTTGTGCAGAAAACGGGACCTGCCTCACAGCTACAGGAGAGGTTTTTCAGAGACTATTCGCAGCAGATACTGTACACTCAGAACAACTTCAATCTTAGTGTTTTTTTTTATTAGCTGCTCTTTCATTTCTGGAAAAAGTGAAAATAAAGACTACATAAAACCTACACCAATCAATGCTAAAAATACTGTATTTCCACTTCTCAGTTTCAGGAGCAGATTTTCCGTTTCCATGTTATAGATAATATGAAGTAGGTTAGTACTTCTGAATCATTTTTGTTCTACAAACCATTAGAAACCTAACATTTTGCTGTATAATAAGTCATAAATATGTCTAAACTTCTCAGAAACTGTTGCCATTAAAAATATTTAACATGTGCACACAATATGACAATGTGACACCCCCACAAAGATTTTTTTTGACAAATTTGACAGATATGTTTTTTTTTTGCTGTAGTCGCACTTACATTTACACATGCACTATTGTTCCCTGTGAGTGAGCTGCGAGCGAAAACAATACAGGAAGCCTGGGGTGGTCTCAGTTCCCAGTGTAGCATCTCCTTTCCTATTCTGTGTCTGGTGGAGGGAGATTGTTTAAAAGCCACACAAGGACTGCACTGTCACCTTCTGCCAAAAATACAAACCGTGCCTTTGCTTCCTCTATGCCCCGCCTCCTCTGTCTTTCTCACTCGTCTTTTCAGGACCGGGGAGAGACGGTTCAGTTCACCATTGTTCAGCTGTTACTGGTGAGAGTAAACTGGCTGGCTGGAGCGGGAGGAGGGAGGTGTGTGAATGTGTGTGTGTGTGTCGCAGGCCACTCCCCCTTTGAGCCGATTCCAGTCATCACAGCGATAATGAAGTGCACACGACGCTGGCTGCCCTCTCGCTTGCCAGTGTGACATACTGCCACTGTCCCGGAGAGAACGCAGCCACACACACACACCTCTGTCATTCTGTCTGTGACGGGCGGGTCGCTTTCCACACATGCATTCTCAGACCGTTCTGGGAGCCAGCTGAGAGAAGGAAAAGGGCAAATTTTTGATTTCTCTTATGCTGTCCTCTCCTTTGCGAGTTGCGTGGGACAACAGACAGCACACACCTCTCCCCTGCAGGATTCTCGGACTAGTCCACCCTGGTGTGTCGGTGTGGGAGTCGCGGATCGGACCAACATGGGGAACCAGGCGGGGAGACAGGAGGAAACAGAGTCAGGTCTGCCTCAGCATCACTTACCATAAACAGCTATTTGTCCTATTACTTTTTTTGTTTTCTGTTGATTCTAAAGGAGAAGACAGGCATTTGGAATTTGGCATTTGGCAAATACAATAGATGAGCGCTAATCTCCTGCCATGTCATGTTTTTCTCTGACACAACAGGAGACAAGTCCTGACTGATAGGTTCTGACTAAGATGCACGCCAGCTGAGCCGACTTAATTAATTTGCCCTGGAGTCATAAAAGATGTTTGATGAGTTAGTTTGCTGGGGCTTAATTCTTGTGCCATTGTTTTCCTGACTCTTCGGGTGGTATTTGATCTGGTCTGCTGTATTTCATTTACTGTGCACATGTGCTCGCACCAGGACAGAGAGTCAATCAGGGCAAAGTGCTGAGTGGGATTTGTCTGACCGTAAGCATGAGGAATTCTGCCAGTGGAGATGGTATCATCGCATCACTCCACTGCCGCCTGAGCTCACTTCGCCTCCATAAGATTTCCATTTCAAAGTCCTTCAGAACTGCACTCTTCACCCAAAGACACCCATGCCTTCCCATGTCTTTGTCGTAATAACAGCATTTATCTTTGGTTATAATGTGCATTTTCCTCAACATGTGTAATATGTATAGCATATATAAGGCAGTTTAGTAAGCTATTAATTTTAGTTGTAAACCCAGTGCAGGATAAAATTAATACTTTTAATAAGCCCACATGAAAGTTTACTTCTTGCAGCATTCCTAATGTTGTGCTAAATAAACATGCCTTCAGAGATACATGTGTACAGCACAGTGTTTTATCAGAAGTGAGTGTTATGCTTCCTGTCAGTGCTATATGCTTCTAGACAGAGCAGAGATTGGAAGGCTATGGAAACAGGCTGCTGCATGCTCAACAAGATTAGACCCCAGTTTGTTCTCTACGCACAAACATGCCATTACCAAGCAAAAGTGAAGCGCTTGTTGATATTCTGTATCTTGGTTCAGAATAATTATGATGTTCGTACACCAGGGGCTTATTGTTGTGTGTGCACTGCAGCACGGTGTGGGGTACAAAAGTCCATTACCATCCATCAGTTCTACCACATGAAGCTCCATTATGAAATGAAGTGGGCAGCGATTTAGTTAATTCATTCTTTTTCTTGTGATGAATATAGTCTCATTTTCTATAGTGAATGAGCATTGATCGGCAAAGGGCTTGTTACTAATCATGAAAAACTCAAACCAGAGACCAGGTTATGGACTTGGCTGTGGACCTAAATCCTTATTTTACAAAGGACAGATTAGTTAACATCCTGACACCATGGCATAATCTGTAAAACTGTTGATTAAAAATGAACTTTCAGGTATATTCAGGATAAAATTCTAAATGTTTATTTTAGCAGGTCATATTTACTTTTGTCCTTTCCAGACTGTAAATTGAGCAGTGAAGATTTGTCAGACTTTGTGGAGCTGGTTCAGGGATGGAAACGCGGGATCTGAAGGATCAGACCTGGTTGTAATGGATGTTGTTATCTGAGAAATGAAGGTGTACGGAGTAAGCTGTCTGCTGTGGCAATAAGGAGGTCATTATCAAGAATCAGGACCAACCTCCACTGATGGCTAATGCTGCTGCAGCGAGCTTTACGGTCTCCTCCACTGGCAGACCAGGAGAGCAGCCAACACCAGAGCCTGCGGTCAGCAAGCTGTCAGCTGCTGATGAATCGTCAGTCAAACACAGTTGAATAACAGCATGGCTATATTCAGTTGCACCAGTTTGGATAAAGGCTGAAAGAAAAGTGAGAAAATATTTGTGTAACATTGTATAAGAACTTGCCCTGGACATGGTCAAAAATGGAAAACTTCAACATGTTTGGATGAGTTGCTTCGATGTTAGTGTAGTACAGCTTGGAATAACTGCACATTTTAAAAGAGGATGTTTAGAGAAGAATGCTGGACGTACAGAGCAGTCATGTCCAAGTAAACGGTGCTACCTACTTTAAAATGAGTTCTCTCTGGAATAACTAGAAAAGATCATTGAGCCTTCACAAATGACGCAGAGCTGGGACTCACATGAGGAAGTGTGTCCAGCTCGTGATGTCTCTGACTCAGTGAGGAAGTGGCATCACTCATACTTTCCATGGCACTTGACAGTTGGTTCTTTAAACGCCGGACTGTGATGGTATTTGTTTGGAGAGGGAGGCGTGTGCAATTGAAATTCCTGTTGTTGTAACTGGAGATTATAACACAGACATTATGCAGCCCAGAGCTTGTAAAATTCAGTGCTTTATACTAGAGCAGCTAACAATGGTCATATAAAAGTGACACCATATAAATGCAGATAAACTGTCTGTGACTTGTAAAACACAAAGTCTGTGGTTATTGTATGATGCGCTCCAGATTCAACTGTCCTGATGTGGTTTGTTCATCTGTCAGCAGCTGGCTAGATTTGTCTGCAGACTATGGGTCTCTGTCAGTGCTGTTTGCTATCAGTTGTCTTTTACATGCACAAAGCTGGGGTCAGAAACAAACTTTTATCACTGTTTTACTGTTGTGGACCAGATCTGTAACCTGTCTCTGCTGGAACACACAGGCCTTCAGTGGGCAGTGTATATTTAACTGAGCACTGTTGGGCCTGGTGCAGAACGGGATAGGTCTTTAGTCTTAGTTTTTTTGTTGTGTGCAAATACTTTCCCTTATTATAAGCTTATTCAGAATTTCCTTTCTATAGTCAACTCAGTAAAGTGAAGTACTAAAGATTTTCAACATATTTTAACTTTATGATGGAAGTCATCAAAGAACGAAACCAGATGTTTATCAATACACATTATAACCTAACACCCATCACATATATGGATCTCATAATTAAATATTGTTCCTATTGTTGGTGTGTTAAACAGTTTCCTCTTCAGGACATAAGAAATTGTAAGTCTTTTGTGGCTCAAGCCTTTGACTCTCTCTGGAGGCTATTGGTTTCACAGGTAGTGTTAGCACACTGTATAAACATAAGGATACTGTGTTAAAAGTCTGGCCAGTTAGAATGATTCAATCAAATTGATTAAAGGGGCCGTAAAGCTGGGCCAAGTGGCTCTCTTAGCCCTGCCAGCTCTCAAGTTGCACTTTTCCTACTGTGCTGCAAAGGAAGCCTACACCACTCAAACTGAAACGGGCATGAGTGCTTAAATACACTCAACAGAGGCTTGCTTACAGTGTTCCAACAGCTTTCTTTTAGTTTTAGTTTTTTTTTTATTATGGCTGAACTGTTCTGGAGGTGCACATTATATACACTATATGGAGATGATAATAGATTTCTGATCTTTAATCTGATCTGGCTAAATACATAAGCATTTAAATTTATTTGATATCTCATGTAATCTAGCCTCCATATATAAATCTACTATGAAACATCCTGTATGTATCTGATAATATGATATGATGAGACAGTACTGTCAGTCAAACACGTCAGCTGGATAACAGTTAAGGAAGCAACGCTTAGAGTCACTGTAGTGAACGACTAGAAACAACAAAACCTTTAAAACCCTTTTAATCTTTTAAAAGCAAGTGAAGTAGTTATATATGGTGCCTATTGCAAACAAGGAGTGCTCAAAGTGAGTTTCTGTTTTCACTGGTGGAAGATTAATAAACACAGTTTGTCACATTGGTTAAGCTAAAATGCTAACTCAGTTGATATTTGATTTTTGAAGTTGGATCCTCTAATTTTGGTTCACTGTGACTTATGGGGCTATTTTGAAGCAGCGTAGCATCCCGTCTAATCTGTGCTCAGCCAGTGTAGCGCCATGGAGCCTCAGCCCTGTCTATCTCATTGCTCTGGCAGGACAGGAATGCCTGTGAGCCTTCTGGCTGATAGGTGTCTGACCTATTTTTATGGTTATCGAAAGACAACAGGAAGAGCAGAAACACACATCACAGTTTTGTGTCTTGTCTCCACTTCCATCTGAGAGAAAAACACTGCACAGCATGTTTCCTGGAACCGTGATGGAGAGTCCCATCCTGTACTTGTTTTGTGACTGGGATGAAGACAGTGCGTCATTACAGGTGTTAATGCTCTGACATAGTGACACCCGCTGTCACTAACTCTTCTGCACTGTTCACCCGTAGCCCTTGTCCTGCGCTGACTTGTGATCACAGTGCACTCTGTCACCTCGCGGCTGGCACACTGACCAGAGCCTGGCGCTGGACACGTTCCAGCACAAGCTATGATTTGAAACCTTATCTTCATTAGAAAGAATGAGTGCAGTGCATTACTGATCAGGGAGTGGCTTCCTTAATAAAATAAACATAATGTCTTTTGGTTACTGAAAGTCAGTGAGCAATATTAATTTAGCTTATCCCTTAATGTAAACCCATTTTTCTCCAATGGCCAGTTTATTGCAGTTTTTTCAAGTTGAAATACTTTTGATAAACTGAATGCAAAGTGGTGCAACATGACTCGTCCTCTGAAGTTGGTGATCTACAATATTTGCTCTTAGCTATCAATAAAAGCCCTTCTCTTCAAAGTGAGGATTTATTCACTGGCTGAGACCTCCTCAGGGAGCATTTAACTGCCCATTCTACTCCTTTTCACACATTTAGGGGTTCTTAGACACAGCTATAAATGCTACTGGACCGGAGGAGGCCTACATTGAAGATGGCATTAAATTAAATCGGAGTTCTTTCTCAGCTAGAAGCATTTCATTTGAATTACATTTTCTTTTTATCAAAGGCACAAGGACCTTATATTCATTCTAATTTACAGCTGTGCAAAGTGGCACTTTAATGCACCTACTCACATTAACCAGGGAGTCCTTTGAAATGGACTGTTGTGCTTCAGCATCTCCTTCAAGAGAATCTTTTTTGATCTGCTGCTGTGTCCTGATGGCTACAGCTCTTTTTCTAAACACTCCTGTCCTGCATGTGCAGTCTCCTGGCATTGAGACCAGTGTCACTGCTCCGTGCATTAAGCAGCTGTGGTGATATCATGGTTTAAGAGGTGGGAGATCTAAAGATGAGTGAGTTCATGTGCTCCATCTGGCTTCTATTGACTAAGAGCAGGAGGGAAACAGAATATGAAGAAACAGCAAATGGGAAGTGGTCCCAAAGTCCCGTTCCTGGCACTCAGCTTTATGGAAATGGACTGATCTTGAACACATCACAGTCACTCTTTCTAACAATGACATATTGTCCTCACATGTATGGCTGCCATTATCAGAATATGAAATATAGTAGGTCATAAAGTACGGATAGACTTAAAACTCATACTGTGTTGTGTGTTACTTCAAACAGTGGATGGTAAATTAAAACATTAAAAATGTAGAGCACTGATTTGATTTTAACGTCTTCCATGTGACGGTGCATAATTTAGTAGTGTATGTTGTTCTCATTCTGTCATTCAGATTCATCTTGTGTTAGCTGCATACAAAAGTGACTGTTGATTTGAGTAGTTTGTTCATTTTTTAAATCTTGAAGGACTTGTATTAGGTTCACAGAGGTCTCTTTTTAATATCTCAATTCTTTATTCAACATTTTTACCCCAAAAAAAGTAAAATACAAATGTTTCCATTCATTATTTCTATACCTCCTCACTTAAAGCACTTTTCAAAGACCACAGCTGCTCACTGAGCGAATGTTAAACGGCTTTGTGCCCTGGAAGTTACCAGTGCTGGCAGCTTCAGCCCGAGCTGGTGTTGGTTCAATGGGGTGATAGTGTCATGTCAAGTGGCACAGTACTTAAACAACCCACAGGGATATGGGATATAATTTGCATTTTCAACTAGGTTTGGTGTCTAGGTAGATGTCAAAGCTACGTGCACAGTTGGCATGTGGATGTGCTGTCGACGGTGCTGTCTCAACACTGTCTCGTCTGCTTTCTGAGGGTTTGATGATGAAGAATGGACAAGAGACACAGTGCCATCTATGTTTGCTCCACGTGCACTGGAACAACCCCCCCCCCGTGTCTGCACCGCTGTTTGCTGATGATCTGAAAACAAACAATACACGCTTGTCAAGTGGCACTCCATGCATCAGTAAATACTCTTCATATGTGAGAAGGCTCTGGAAAAGGCCTGCACTGACGACCCATGCTGATGCCTTTTGAAATGCCATAGTTAAGCTGTGTCACAGCATTGAATGACCACAGACGAGATACACATACAGTGCCAGGCAGACGCTCTGTTGGGAAAACAATAAGAGAATAGAGGACAGAGGGCAGCAACATAAAACTGCTGAATAATGCATGCATCTAAATGTGACACACTGTCTATTCATTTAGCATTATTACACATTGTTGACACGACTATTATGGTGCCATCTGTACATTTATTCTGTTAACCTTCAGCAACAATAGAGTGTGAAGTCTCTCTGAATTTAGTTTTCACTCAGACGCAAATGTCATTTCACAATATATTTGTGTTTTCTTTTATAGGAGCTCAAACAACAAAAAAGTCTGGAATTCCAGCCCCAAAAGAAATCTCTTCTTCTATATCGAGGGACCGTTTTTCTCTAAAGGACCAGCTAAGGACCTCCACAAATAAGAGGATGGTCTCTAGTGCCAGCACTTCAAGTCTCTCCACTCTGGCAAAGCAAACGCGGAATACTGCTAAGTCCCGTGGAGACCTAGAAGGCCAGGAAAAAGGCCTTTTGGAGAGCCAGGTGAAAGAGCTGCTGGCTGAGGCCAAAGCTAAAGACTTAGAGATCAGTAACCTGAGAACAGAGTTGCAGCGCTGTAAGAGTAAAGTCACCAGTGCTGCCTCCTCTCCTACTACTCCTGAACGCCAAGAGGCAGCTGCAGAGAGAGAGCAGAGCCAGGTGGCAGAGGCGCTAGTGCTTGTTGGGGAGCTGAGGGAGAAGAATAGCAAGTATCAGAGAGAGTTGGCAGCACTCAGAGAAGAGAACCAGTTGCTCAAAGAAAAGCTGATCTGTTTAGAGAGCTCTCCGTTGTCTAGTCCACACAACAGCAGTCCCACTAAAGCCATGGTGAATGGTCTGCACTCTTCTGTTTCCACTGCCAGCCCCAAAAGCCTCTCCCTCCTCTGTCTTTGACATTGCCAAAGACTCACCGTCACCTGACTCCTCTGAGTTTGAGAAGATCCCGTCACGTTCAGAGTCAGTGAGCAGTGGAGTAAGTGGAGAGGCTGTTACAGCTGGGTCAGTCCCCAGCACAATACAGCAGGATGTGTCCTTACAGAGTCTCACAGAGCAGATTCACAAGATGGAGGAGAGCCATCACAGTACAGCCGAGGAGCTGCAGGCCACTCTGCAAGAACTATCGGACCAGCAGCAGATGGTGCAGGAGCTGACGACCGAGAATGAGCGACTAACTGAGGAGAAGCGCCTCCTGCAGACATCTCTCCAGCAGCAGAGAGAACGCGTGGACGTGCTCGTGCAGAAAAGCGAGGCACTGGCTGCTCGGCTGCAGGAGCAGGATCAGGCCCAGGCCCAGCGGGAGGAGGAGCTGGGTGGTCAGGGCCCACGGCTGGCTGAGTTGGAGCAGAGGTATTCAGAACTGATGGAGAGCTCCAGGTTTGAGCGTGAGAAGCTGGTGGACATTCAGCAGCAGCTCACAGGGAGTTTGCGGGCACTGGAACAGGAGCACCAGGACGCCCAGGGTCAGGCTTTTTACCTTAAGGAGGAAGTGGACAGACTGCAGGTCCAGCTGGACCGAGAGCTGGAGGCCGCAGAACATGGTGCTGAGGCCGCAGAGGAACACAGGGCAGCAGCAGAGGCCCTGCGGTTGGAGAACAGTCGGCTAAAGGCTCAGGTGGACATTGAGAAGCAGAAGGTGGGAGAGCTGAAGGCCATGCAGAGCACCAGTGACAGCACCGAGCTGCAGGGTTTACTGAAGACGGCCCACGCCGACAGAGACAAGCTGGAGGTGGAGCTGACGGAGCTGAGGCAGCAGCTGCTCCAGGCTCAGGTCGAGGCTGAACATGCACAAACTACAGTGTCTAAGGTATCGAGGTTAATAACAATAAAATATATTCTTAATTTTTTTTATTTTCTAAATATGTTTTTGGCCTAAACAAAGTAAACATCATAATAATCAGGAATATAGAAGTGAAAGAATTGAGCCTGAGCCACTGTAGTTACAGTTTTTTTAAATGGGGAGTGACTGAAACATCTCCATAGCATTTTATTAACAATAATAGAAAATTCAATATTCCACAAAGAAACATTTTAAACTGTGCATGTCATAACAGCCCATTATAAATAATATACTGAGGTGCCACTGAGCTGCTCCAGCCAATAATTTTCTTTTACATGCTTTATTAAGACATTTTTAACAATATCACCTTTATCATTTTCAGATTAATTTTTTTTTTAAATATAAAAATTCCTCTATAATGACATGTTAAACAATCGCACAGTTTTAATGTGGTTTTCTTGGTGTGCTACTCAGATTTGTTTGCCAAAGCTTCCTGAAGTTGATATATTGACACAGAGCCAAGTATTTCTTGGAAAGAGTTCACATTTTTGTTCAGGTCTACTTGCAGTGCAGTAATTTCTATTTATTTATAGGCATCTTTCCCATAACCTTTCCTATAATGGTTAAAATTTACATGACCACAATATTCCGACAGGAATTTGGTATTTTTCTTTTTCTACCACAGTACATGAAGTTAAACTGCTTTCACATGTTTGTCAGTATTCAGTGGGGTTTTCCCCTTAAATACCATGAAGACTGGGGCATTGTGGTTTGGGCTCTTGTTGGTGTTTTTTTCACTTTAATAGGGTGTGTCACCTTCAGCTGATTGATGTCATCCTTTCTGGACTGTAGCTCTAATGCCAGCAGTTGGACCTTCTGAGTCACACACTATCCACTGTGTCACAACAAGGGTGTGACGCTAAGGCACAAAATATTATTTACAGTAACAAAGGAACATGGAACTTTTAGATCCGTCTCCAATTATGACTATAACTAAACTAGACTAGGAATGGTAATCATAGCACAAAAAAACACTACCATGATATGCCATTAATACCATTCTTGCAATCCATTTTTGTAATATGACCGTCTCCATCAGAACTCTTAAACAGTTTGTGCTATTAAAACATTTATTTAAATTGCATGGTAGTAACATAAAGAACAGTTAAGTGAAGTATAACTGAAGAGACACGACTGAGAGAATGTGAAGCTAAGTTGTTGCAGTAATTTGTGGGAGAAGACTACGTGGGAAAATGTGAAGGCTGTATATTTTCGCGAGTGTTGCTGCTGCACTACATCTGAAGTGTCTCGGTCTAGTAAAGCCTTAACCATATCCCCTTCTCCGTACACAGGTGGAGTCCAAATGCCAGCAGGTTGAGGAGCGAGCAGAGGAGAGGGAGCAGGAGTTGCTGAGCAGAGTGGCTTCTCTCGAGGAGGCGGGGCTCCAGGCTGAGAACCAGGTGAAAGAGCTGAAGGAGACCATCTTTGAGCTGGAGGACCAGGTGGAGCAGCAGAGGGCAGTGGGCCTCCACACCAACCAGACTGTGCTGGACATGGAGAGTACGTTCATCGTCTCTCTGTAACATAATTGTATACATCATGTCTGGTAGTGTACATGACTTTAAATGTGTCTATACTTCATTGTGGCTGGAGGAGTGCAGAGTTTGTTGTGTAAATTACTGCCATAGAGTCAAACTTAAGACTTTCTGTACAGTACTCTATTTATTAATGTTAAAGACCTGAATTTTTGTTTTGCAGATCTTGTCAAAAAGTTGGAGGAGCAGAAATCTGAATCAGAGCGACAGCTGAAGGTTTTGACTCGACAGATAAAGGTAAAAACTAGATGAGAACAAAATAAAACAGAGGAAAATCTATCTGAATATTCTGTCTGGATTATTTCCAAGCTTAGGGTGATCTTCTAGTCCTGCTATTCAGTTTCCCTTTTATTGTTCTCCTTTCTGACCTCTGTCCACTGAACATTGTTCCAGGGCCGTTGTCTCACTCATGTACTGCCTGTGTTTTTTGGCAGGAGCTGTCTTTCTCCATGGTTTTCTTCCATGAACATCACTTCTGTTTGCTTATTTAAAAACACACATTATCAAGTGAAGCAGATAGTGTTATCATGAAGTCGCCTCCTTAACAACAATTTTGTACTTTGTAACTGTGAGCCAGTACAGAGTCAGTCTAAGCTTCTTTCCAAGCTTAAAAAAGTATCTGTACTAGTCATTTTATGTAATTTGACTACACTGACTGCTGCTCATCTGGCTTGTTGTATTTTAGGATGAGAAGGAGGAGTGGCGTCGCTTCCAGGCGGACCTCCAGACAGCAGTGGTGGTGGCCAACGACATCAAGGTGGAGGCCCAGCAGGAGCTGCGTGCACTCAGGCGGCAGCTGCAGGAGGAGCAGGAGCGTAATTCAAAACTCTCATCAGACCTGGAAGCATTGCAGGGAGTCAGGTATGGCACGTTTTATCGCCTTCTCCTCGGCCAGTTCACATACAACCATCTCTTTGAATACAACACAGATCTGAGATACCTGAGAGCCTTGCCATTTTCCTATTGGCTGTCATTTTAATTCAGGTGCAATCAGACAAGGATTATCTCTCAGACCCCTTCTGTCATTGAAGAGGTTTTTGAATATCTGTTTTCTGCTCATCATCTAAGTTTAGGTGGATGGGATCTGTTGGTAGTTAAACACTCTCTTGCAATATCTCCCTCTGTGTATTCTACTTTTTCATGCTGCTGCCTGTTGTCCTCTTCACTGACCACTGCACTGTAGTAACACCTACTGTATACTGACATTTTCATGTGTAGAAGTGGTGGCACATACTTTTTCTTTGTAATTTTCTTTTGCACTGTGGTTATGCAGCAAGATGTAATTGTGTCCATAGAGTATTTTAGTGGTTTGTATTGTTTTATATGAATGTATCAGTGAAAGTGTTTTTTTTTTTTTAACTGTTGTTGTCCCTTTCTTGTTAGAAATGTGGGACTGTATGTAGCGCACTATTTATTTTAAACAAAACAATTAGAATTTCCATGATTAAAATGGTATATAGAACAAGAGGCATTAGTGACAGGTTGAAAAACACTTGGAGTAAAACCAAAAGCTATTGAAGATAAAGTAGAATTAGCAAATTTTCCTGAGTCTAGCAGTTGCGCTGCGTCCGCTCCCTACGTCCAGCAGCTCCCTGTGATGCCCCTGTCAAAGATGTCCCTCTGAATGGCCTCCCCTTGTTCAGTCCAGGTGAGTCCCAGGCTGTCCCTGCCCTGTGTGCTGCTGCTCACTGACCCTCTTCTGTATCTCTGTCTGCCTTTGTGTTTTGCTTCAACCTTCGACCTCTCCTGTTTGCATTACCTAACTGGCTGACTGCACCCTCAGACCTCTTCTAGCTTTTTGGTTTGCTTTGCCTGGTCTTTCAATACTGCTTTTTAAGTAAATGTATCTGGCGCCACCAGCTGTTCTTTAAGAGAATAACCTCTCGTGTTTTTGGTGAAATACCAGGATGGTCTGCACGGCATGACTGGATCAAACTCATGCTCTGCATCATCTGCTTCAGATACATTTCTCTCGTGTCTCCATCACCAGGAGAGTTAGTCATTCTGACAGTATGAGCCTCTGAGGTCTGCATGAAGTTATAAGAGTTACCAGGAGTGCGCCAAGGTCTGCTTAGGAAAATAACATCCAAATGTTATTTTTAGGCGTTGGTTTGCTGTGTATGCCAAGTGCTCAGAATAAATGTACAACTTTGCACCTTATATTGTTTCTGTTTATGTGCTGTATACAATAAGTCATCTTCACTTTTTGTCTTTACAGAATAAGCACCGGAGCCACTTTTGAAACCAAGACAGCAGTTGAAGGACACTAGAGACTCAACGGCTACTTCAGATCAATCAAAACAGTGTTAAATTAGCACTTTTTCTGTTTTCGTCATTGGAATGTTATGTGCTAAATGTGTGTTGTTCAATGCCATAGTCACCACTTCACTGACTGTCTGGTTCAATTCAATCTCTTAACATTTTGACTCAAGTAAAAATATTGTTTTCCTCATTGAATGTTATTTATGTTTGTACTTTTGTATGTCACAATTTTAATTACTGGCCTTTTAGTATAAACATGCTTTTGTGCCTTTGAGAAATGAGTGGTAGTTGTGACAAATAGATAACAAACACCACCCACTGAAAAGCACTATTATTAGAAATAGCCACATATTAATGCTAGACCAACAAAACACAATTTGCATAAATGGATTGGTCTAAATGTGCCATGGCCAACTAAAACATAACATATCACAATATAAACTGGGAAAAAAGAAAATGGAAATTTTAATGTGGCCCAGTAATAGCTTTAGTCATTTGAGAGTTTGGACACTAGGTGGCACTATTAAACGCTCATATGCCTCTAAATGTAGAACTCTTATGGAAATATGATATAGCTAATGCTCCTAAAAGCAATTAACATTCCTGATTATTTAAATTCATACAGCAAGGTAAACTGTAGAGTGTCATCTTTTATATACATTTACCTACAACATTTATTTATATTTTACCAAAAACTCTGCCAGAAATGTCAGGTACTGCCACCAAAAAGGTTTCGGTCTTACACAAACATGGACCTCAGTCAATGATGTAGTTGGACCTATTACCACAAAGACCACAAGACTGTGCATTGTTGGAAGTGTCTTTGTCATATAAACTTGTGAACATTTGTCAAAATGACGTGATGTTCATAATGTATCTCTGCCTCCGCCTCACAGAGATTCTTGTTCTGAGCTCACTGAAAGTGAGTAAACAAAGTGTCACTGCACAATTGTATGTGGCAATGCAAAACAGGTAGACACTGCACCAAGATGTCCCTGTATATATTTGTATATACAGTATATGTGTACACGTATGCATACATATTGGTCTGCTTATATTCACCTTTGGAACTATTAGGATATTATGATTTCAAATCTGTCAAAATGTTGAAAAAGTGCATTTTTGTCTCTCATTTTGTAGTGTAGTGGCAGGATCTCTCAGCTTCTTGTCATTTATGGTCAAAGTTAACAAAAGCCATTATTGTTGAAGTGGAGTTTACAACTGGTGCTCATTGTTAAATAATTCAGAAACCACCAGTGGAGAAAACTATAAAAGGTTGTTCTGTTTTAGTAAAAAACATTTACTGAACAATAGAGTGATAGATGTGATGTTTATTTATTTTGCTTGGAAAGACTGTGGACCTACTGCTGTATATGTTTTATTGATATTCCTGTTAATGAATGAATAAATGAGTTTACCACAACTGTGGCTGGGTCTAATTTTTGCAGAAGGCACTCGAAGGTAAGTGGAATTCAATCTTTACTTGTCATTCCTTCCTTGTTTAACACTGATAAACACAAATGCAATCCCTTGTTCAATAGCCTGTCCAACAATCACCATGAGAATTGTGTTACAGTTTCTGTAACGATTGGCTGCTAATCAGTTGTTTACAGATGGCTTGTGGCAGTGCACGTCTACACTGACTAAAAACACATGTTCTTGTCTACTTTTTAGCTGATGTATTGAGTGAGTAGATAACTGTCTGTGTGAGACCTGTTCTGTCCATTCTGCAATGTGTCTGGCAGGTCGCACGGCGATGAGGTGAGAGCGTTCGAGTCTGACAACAACCATCACTGGTGCGGCATCTCTGTGATCCAGACCACACCCGCTGACCCCAGCAGAGAGGCCGACTCTGAGCCTGGGGCTACTGTCAAATCCCTCATTAAGTCCTTTGATACGGTGGGACAAAGTGAGCACCTCCACAAACACACACGTACGACAGGGAAGCCCATCACAGAGGTGTAACTGGAGAGCACAACAGCTGGTCAGATGTCCAGCATGGATATCTGCCATGTCTGCTGTGAAATTGTGTTTATGTGTTGTATAAAAGATATGGCTGACAGTCTGGCCTAGGTTAAACTCATAAAAACACATAAAAAATGACAGATATATTGTAGATAAAAAGCCCTGATGAGATGCCCAGTGATATAAAAAGCATGTAAGCATTAGTATCACAAATGCATTGTTTTATAAAGAAAACAAACAAGTGGGCAAAATCCATATAAGTATAGTTGACATTTTTATAACTTGACAATTGACTATTGCAGTGATGTATATTACTGCGAGGGTCTTACAGTATATCTCAACCCACAGGAGCCGGATGTTTGAAGACAGTTTGATTGTGGTTTCAAAAGTTTCTGACCACCTGTTTAAATGCAAATACAGATTTGGCACAACCACAAAGACATAGATTACTTTGATAAACCATGCAGCCAAAAGGGAGGGGGGGGGCTCTGATTCTGGGTCAGATTGTCTGAGCTCTCTTATAGCAGAGCTCAGACAATCTGGTAGTTACACTCAAATCATTATAAGGTCAGCAATGGATGTGCTCTTGGGTTTTCAGATGGACCAAGCCACACAGTACAAATGCTCTCCTCACAAAGAAGCCCTTTAAGTGGAATCCCTGTACGCACTGCACCTGCCGCTGCCATCTCCCCAATCCAGGTATAATACAGTATATACAGCTCTGGAAAAAAATAAGAGACCACTGCAAAATTATCACTTTCTCTGGTTTTACTATTTATGTGTTTAGGTAAAATTAACATTTTTGTTTTATTCTATAAACTACTGACATTTTTTTTTATAAAATATTGAAATTTAGAGCATTTATTTGCAAGAGGATAGTGATGACCACAGAAGTGTTTTTTTTATACTTTTCCTTATTATTATTAAATAAGATTTGGTTCAGGTGTTCACCTAATCAGCACCTCCTTCAGTAGAATGAGGTGTGCCTGTGTTGGGATTCAACAGACAATGGAATGGCTTGTAGAGATGCTGATTGCTAGAAAAAATTGCAGTGGTCTCTTTTCTTCTAAATGTGAAATTGTCTTCTCTTCTTTCAGAGGCACTCGTACATAAAGCCGCTGTCAAAGACGTTGGAAAAACGGATCAACCTTGGGGAGTTTTCTCATCATCATGGTATGGCCTAGGACCTACTGTCATTATGCTGTGCAAATGATATTATTGTTTGGCCTAGAAGACTAAACTCAGTGTAACTGAATGAGTCAGAGTTTTTCTGGAAATGAGTAAGGCTGCTGTCAGATGAGATTAACTTACTCAAAAAGAGAAGTTAATAATTATACGCAACACTGGACTTTGGTTGCTTCAGAATAAATTTGGTTTTGTACATATATTACTGTATTAACTTTGTCAGCCGCTGCTAATACTTCTGTCTTTTGAGCAGCACACAAGCTGCCTGGCTGCGGTGAAGAACTAAAACCAAGCAGCCTCATGAGAAAGAGCCCCTCTTTGGAGTCTGTCATCAAAACTCCTGCGACTCTCAGCAGCCGCAACGCATCCTTCAGCTACAACAGGGGCAACAGCAAACTCAGGTGATGCATAGGTTTACATATGACCACGTAAACTTTAGCTTTCAAACTGGGGCATGCTCACATAATCCCGTCTTTTATATCAGTAACGTAAATGTCAGCACACGCAGACCCTCGCACAGACACCATGTCTTCAAACAGCTGCAGGTTATTCCCTTGTTTGGTATTGTTTAGGCCTTATGACCCAATTGCATTATCTCCACAGATTAACGCTCCTGTAGCATATGTTTTGGCTGAGTGTGCTGCCTCTGGCGTCACTGTGCCTCAAACAGTGAAATAATGAATTTATCAACAGTGGGGGCAGCAGTGACCACATGCCTCGTCCTCCTATTGCCCCAAACCTGGTTAAACTATTAAGCATATATCACTTCATGTGTGACCTTCTGTTTTTGTCTCCTTAACCAAACTGAAATGTTTAGTCTGTGCTTTACTTCAATAAAAATGATCAAATACATAATGCATGCACTTTAGGCCACTAACTCATGAAATGTATGATAGTTTTAGAAGATGAGTTTGAGGCCTAGGGAAATGACTCTGATGTTTACATAATATGCTATCATTTCTGTTCACTATACACAGTTATGTTGTCTCTTCTTGTCTTAGAATATGTACACAAAACCAAAATTATACTGTGTTTAGTCCAAAGTCAGCTTATTCTTTCCTTTCTAATAAAATGTCCAAAAACATCACACATGAACTTAAGGCCTTCACTCGTCTAAGGTAATTATTTTTATGTGCGTAGAGGTTTGAGACCATTGTTAATGAATACGACGTGTACACAAAATGCTCTAAGTCACGTCTCTGTTAATGTGAGTCTAAAATGTGAAATCTTATAGTAATATCCCAATATCACTGTGGACTTTGTACAGAATGTGCCTGCTTCATGCAAATTAAATACTTATTTCATCACTTTGAATTAGACATACTAGACTCCCAGTCCTTAGTTAAACAGTTTTTTTTTCAACATATTCTTTATAATAAATCATGACTGTGAGGTTTATAACAGCTTTACAGTTCAATCAAACACAACACTGCCGTTTTCCTCGCTGACATGTCTCTCGATCGCTGTGCGTCTGTTGTTCCCTGGTGACAGTGTGGAAAGAAAGGACCCCTTGGCTGCACTGGCGCGGGAGTACGGAGGATCTAAGAGGAACGCTCTACTGAAGTGGTGCCAGAAGAAAACAGAGGGCTATCCGGTAGGGACCACAGTGCACCGACCCCACACTGATACTGAGCAGGCCCCGCAGACACCACACATTTAGTCTTGCACTCATGGCTCATTAGTTTCAATTCAACCTGTCATCACAGATTGGATAGTTAGTGTTGGACTACACTGTTGCATTTCTCACTGCATATATTATGTAACACTTTCATGCTTTCATTATTATTGTGTGTCAAAGTAGCTGACAATGATCTGGTTGAGCTGCCGCCAGTCAAAGGAGCTTATGCTCATTGTGTTTGTGTGCCAACAAGCCGCACTAACTTACACCACAATCCCAGCAGAATGTAAACTGCTTGGATTGACTCTAAAGCAATACAATGTGCATCTCCTCTCTGTCTTATGGTATATTTAATATACTGTAGCAACAAGTAGCCTCTTTGGGACTTCTGTCTTGAGAGAGAGTGGGTAAGTGTTGTCCGATCAATCATTTGTATTGTTCACAAGCAATGCCTGCTGAGCTGAACGTTGAGTCACCTTTTCTTGTACTTTACACAACAGGATATGTTTTATGGTCTTTACGTCTATGTGACGACACAAGTCTTACTTTACTAACCTACGCAAGGTTTTCATAATTTACTGCAGGATTTAAAGTGACACAAAGTAATCTTTACTATACTACATACAGGTTTGGACACACCTTCTCATTTAATGGTTTTCTTTTTTTATTACTTTTACATTGTAGATAAGAAAATCTTGTTAAAAATAAAGATTAAATTAATTACACTGTTGATTTATGGTTCTATTGTCAAGCCATAGTGATAACAATTGAAAAGTCCTTTTTAATTGGATAAAGATGTGTGCTGATAGACAGTCCTCATTCTCTGAAACTGACCCCATAAATAGTACTAACGGCCTGCACACAAACATGTGCGCTTGGCTGATGTGGATAAAACATCCGCTGTGGTCTAAACACCTGACTAGATTAGATAGCACTTCTGCCGTCGTCTGCCATTATTAACTTTGTTTGGTTTTTTATGGCCTTTTAGCCTTTGTTTTTGAGAATAGACAGAAGACAGACAGGAAACATAGTGAGAGAGAAGGGGACAACATTGGGCAAATGACCTAAGCCAAAATCAAACCCATGTCTCCCAAGTATGTGGTATGTGCTTTACCAGGTGCCACCAAGGCACGTCCCGGTGATTCAAATTTTTAAAAAGCCACTTTGTGAGCACAACAACGCTGTTCAAAAACAAAAGCATGAATAAATGAAATCAAGAGTCAGACCATGTATTGTGCTCCAGCGCTTCTGCTTCTTTGTGGATGTTGCGTTATGTTCCAACTCCGGGCGAATGATGTAAATGCGGACAAACGCAAATGGTAAAAGTTCAACTTGGGACACTTTGGTGGCGCAACATGAAACCTTTACAAGAGCCCGGTTGCTGGTGGTGCGGATTTAACTCTGGAACCTGTGATCCCCTCTCACAAAGGGTTTAGTCCACACATTTCTGTTATTTGCATGTATCAGGAATGCACTAAGCAGATTTAGCTGCCAGTGTTTTAGTCTGTGGCACAAGCAGTTTTCTCCTGGAAGCAACTTTCTTTGACCTGTTATACATTCTTTCACATCAAATACAGAATCAAGTTAAAGCTGTTAATCCAAATGATGAATCAATAATAATGAAAAAGATTAAGAGTAAAAACATCTGTAGTTTCCCAAAATAGAGACTGTTTCAGGCAACGTCTAATCAAACAAAAAGAGTTGAAAGAAATGAATGAGAATTTTCCATTTGGGGTTTGAGTATTTACTAGTTCTATTTTTGCTTCCTTTTTGAATTCCACTAAGTCCACAGGAGGATTGTAATCATGGGGATATGCTGACGTTTACTGTATTATCAGTGCATGTTTTACAGTAAGTACAGCTCAGTGGTGTGCATAGTGTATTAGCAGCCTCTTTTCTTATGTTGAGATGTGAGAAAAGGTTACTGGCAGTTCTGTGCTTTCATGTGTCTGGTGAAAGGTCAGCCTGATGCACAGCCATAAGACCTCCATCTACAATGACTAATTACAGGCCTAATTCCCAAATAGCGGCCCATCTGTCACATAGTTTGAAGTCTAAACCTGACCTGCAAGGAAGCTGTGTGACAAACCCTCCGTAGAGACACCCACATGCAGCTTTTTTGTCTTTAATCCCTCTCCGTCATGCTCTTGTTCTTTTAAGATAAAGGTTAGTGAGCTTAAATATTGCCAAAATGTCCACGCGCATTTTGTGGTACAGTTTCTCTCTGCTAAGGTCAAAGAAGTCTAATTGGCTCTTTAGTATGGACTCCCTCTTTGTAATTTATCCCTGCTTCTTCACGCTACATAATTGATGATCACTTTGTAGAGTCTGCTTTGCTCATTTTCTTATTTTATTTTATTTTTCAAAATAGCTGGTGAACCCCTATATCATGGTCATCTGGACGTGCTGATCCACAAAAGCCGCTGTGCGAGAAAGGGACAAAGGCAATGGGAGGGTCAGGCCCGTGCCGCCAGTTATTATAGTCCTATTGTTGGTTGAGCTTTTGGAAACAGGAGTCGAATTAAAGTGAAACACTAAACGGCAGCTATATTTGTTTTGAGACGGCTGTTACTAGGGATGTTTTGATACCACCTTTTGTCTAAAAACTTAGAAGTACAATATGAGTAATACAAATGTATGAACAACACACAGATTTTAGAGCCATGTTGATTTGTTTAGATGTTGTATAAACTGTGAATTTGACTTGGGTAAGAGAGAGGAGCAGAGCGGAATTCAAACCTGGTCTCCCACGTATACGGTATGCGCTCTACCAGGTGTGCATTTAGACCATGTTTATATTTAAATTTTGAGTTTTGACCCTCTGAGGCTTTAGTAGGGTGTGGACTTGAGGAATGGTTAGATCACTTGCATAAACTCTGCGTAATTAGTATATGAACAAAAATGAGTCTGTGTTCAATAATTTGATTGTTATTTTCAAAGTTTGTTCCCGAACTGTCACAAAAAAGTCTCCTGGACGTATTTCATAAAATAAGGAGGAGCCTTGTAACTTCTGTTTATAAAAGGTTATCAAAAGCTTTGCAATATTTTCCTTCAGCAGATTAAATCAGAAAATGGACCAGGCAGGAAGATGACTTGGTTCATGAGTGTGTGATGCTGACACAACAAAACAAAACATGATCACATCCATATTCAGTAAAAAATGGAAAACTGAGCCTGACCAATCTGTTTACACTCTGCCAAGTCACAAGAAGGATTTGTAAGCTTTGCTCTTGACACTTGTTGACAATGCATCAACTCATGCTCTTTAGAGAGTCTGACACAAAACCAAACAAAAACAGATGGTCAAATAATGGTAAACTAAAACCAGCCATCTTTCCACATATACAGTTTACTATTAACAGTTTATTTCAGAAAATTTACATGCAACTGCAATGTATGTATCCAAATCTATACATTTTTGTTTTGTTCACCTAATGGATTTCCAAATAAAAATGAATCTAAAAATAATTATATACAGTATTATTGTAATAACACCCTATGACGTCTGTGTTTAATACGACAGTGGCGTCTCTTTAAATCAGTGCTTCTGTTTGTAGACACTGAGATTAGAAACGGTGTCATGAGCTGTGTGGCTGGATGCACGTATCCTGTTCTGAGTTCAGGTGCATGTGTGAAATGGTTGTACGTGTAGTTAAAGAGCTCAATTGGATATGGCTCAGCCACTCCAGCCTCTCCAGTGGCCCAAGTAATAGGTCACGTGCCAGAAAACAACAAACAATACGCATGTGGAGCAAAGATGGCCGTGCTGTCACCATGGAGAAGAGCCCTTTGTGGCCTCTAGTGTTGTGTTTACTCCCTCGACACGTCTTCTGAAGCCCATGCACTTACCCTGCCGATGTGTGTCAAACTCTAGGATGTGAGCGCTGATGGGTCAAATACTGGGAAACACAGATCAATGAGTGCAGACCTTATGCAACAGGAGGGACCGCTCACAGGAAGTTAGTATTCACCAGGGGCGCAGCGGACGTCAGCCGTGAGCTGGACACGCACGTGAAACACAAAACCTGTGCTCAACTGTTGTTTGAGGCTTGTCCAGAGGAGGGAGAGATGTTTGGTGCAAATGTGTTGATTAGGTGGGTTAGACAGTTTTTTATTTTATTGTTTGTGTGTGGGTTTCTTGTGGCGTATGAAAGGACTCGGGTTGCACTCCAAATAGTATGATGCGTCCGAGCTATGTGTCTTACCTGATTAGAGCACTACTCAAGAACATATTAAATAAATGTTAGTTGAAAAATATGCTCAGTATTTTGGATTGAAACATATATTTGGACCATGTTATGATCAAAAATTAAAAGAGAATTTCTCACAGCCATCACTCAGCATCATTATTTCGGCGCCACTCGCTGAAGTTGTCCAGCCCTTTACTGTATATTTATCACACTCTTTCATGTTCTAATTTAGATCTGTACTGGACGGTTTGGGGACATTTTTTCTTAATTAACCTTCGAAGCTCAACAAAAATAAAAGAGCTGTTTATTCATCATGGGAACAATGAGGCTCAGGCTCAGCTGGGTCTGAGTGAACGAAGCTCATCCGGCCTCGCCTGGGAAACCCACACAAACAACAACCAGTCGAGGGACAAGTGCAGGATGGAGTCAGAGGTTTAAAGACAATTTATTACTGTAGTTATATTGGATTATATCAAAGGGTTCCCATATACTCACTGTTAACAAAATGAAAAAACATAGTAAAGTGTTGTGACAACAGTGAGTTATGATGTATTTCCTGGACAAAAAAAGGCAAAAAAGATAGAACAGTAGAATTTCAGATAAATATGTTGTGCACTGTGGTACTGAGTTCCCTTTGTGGCTACATATTCACAGAGAACAATCAAAGGAAACCACCTTTTAGGCCAAATAAAAGCTATTTTTGAGCCACTTATAGAACACAATTTAATTTCGTTTTTAGATATGACTTGAGTGCAAATATATTGCAACACATTTCCCTTGAGTTTTATCTTTCCTAATATTGACTGATGGACATCTAAAGAAGTATCAGTGGCCAGTTTGCAGCTCAGTGACCTTGCTTGTCATCAGTCATTGGTCCGAGGGTCAACCTGTTTCTGCTTTCATCCGGTCACTGCTGATGAATGAGTTATGACAGAAACCACTGGTTCTTTTTCAGCCTTTCCTTTTTTTTTTTTTTTTTTATTCTTGTTATGATTTTCTACTTTTGTTTCAGTGTCTCGTATTAGTTTGTTTCTCACTTGTCATTAGCAACGCTTCATCTTAAAAATGTAGAGGCATTCCCACAGAGGCACAAATGAACTGTGGACACTTCTCTGACATGATCAAAACTCATTTTTACCATTTTTTGTTTGTTATGTAATTGACTAGTATTACACACATTCAGTTCTGTTAAAGTTTGACGTTCTAATATGTTCCATAATGGCTCTTACACACTGTTGGATAAACTGGTCAAATGAACAGCATGTAGGTCATGGGTTAAACTGATCAATCCTAATGTCTCCTGCTTTTATCGACTGATGGCTCTTTAACAAACTGTGAGTGTAGATCTGTCCCATCTCCTGCCTACTGTCCCACTGTGATTTATTTACATTCTCAGTTTGTGAGTAAGAGCTCTATATGGCAGCATAGCCACACTGGCATCAGGACTGAGGGCTCTCACAGTGAGAGCATGTGGAGAATTCCCCCAGCAGCTTTTAATATACACGTTTTATGAGGAAAGTTTCAGCCATTATAGCTGTAAAATCAGACTTTATTTAGTCTTGCCATTTTATCAATATAAGCCATATAATAGAATAAGTAGCATTTTATCATAAAAGTATACGTATATATAAGAAATAGAACACAAGTCAAAAATGTTTTCAATAGTGTTAGATCAGGGTCTCCAACATGTAGCTTGCGACCACTTTCCAAGTTTTCCAAGTAGCTCGCCAAAGACTTAATGAATTAGTGATGATCACAAATGAGCCAGTCAGCAAGCCGTTTTAGTTTATTTATTTTAGTAAAATAATAGAAGGCAGAATAATATGATGATGGATGCAGGGAGTCGACTGAATGTCACGTGCTGCTGTGCAACCAATTATGTGAGGACAGACAAAGATTATACCACCCAGCAGAGAGGGGTGGGGGTGCTCTGAACAGGACGGAGGGAGAGGAGTGTGTGAATATGAAAGTAAGTGACAGTAGGAAAAGAAGCAGCATTTGGATTTTAATTTGAATAACTGTGAAAACACAAAGGAATGCAGAATTTGCAAGTTTAAGAATAAAAACAGAATGCAATGACGTGGAAGTTTCAAATTTCAATATTTTATTCAGAATACAACTTTTAAATGTTGAAAGTGAGACATTTTGAACTGTAATGCTAGATAGTGGCTCATTTTGGAATTAACGACAGCTATACATTCCAAAAACGTTAGGACAGGTAGCAATAAGTTAAATGTACATATGAGGAACAGCTGGAGGACTAATTTGCAATTTGCAATTAGGTCAATTGGCAATGCTTGGTATAAAAAGAGCCTCTCAGAGTGGCAGTGTCTCTCAGAAGTTAAGATGGGCATTCCCCCAATACTGCGGCGAAAAATAGTGGAGCAATATTGGAAAGACGTTTCTCAAGAGAAAAATTGCAAAGAGTTTGAAGTTATCATCATCTACAGTGCATAATATCATCCAAAGATTCAGAGAATCTGGAACAATCTCTGTGCGTAAGGGTCAAGGCTGGAAAACCAGACTGGATGCCCGTAATCTTCGGGCCCTGCATCACAAACAGGAATGTTACTGATATGGAAATCACAACATGGGCTCAGGAATACTTCCAGAAAACATTGTCGGTGAACACATTCCACCGGGCCATTCACTGTTGCCGGCTAAAACTCTATAGGTCAAAAAAGAAGCCATATCTAAACATGATCCAGAAGCACAGGCGTTTTCTCTGAGCATAGGCTCATGTAAAATGAACTGTGGAAAAGTGGAAAACTGTTCTGTGGTCAGATGAATCTAAATTTGAAGTTCTTTTTTAAAACTGGGATGCCATGTCATCCGGACTAAAGAAGACAAGCACAACCCAAGTTGTCATGAGCGCTCAGGTCAGAAGCCTGCATCTCTGATGGTATAGGGTTTGCATGAGTGTGTGTGGCATGGGCAGCTTACACATGGGGAAAGGAACCATTAATGCTAAAAGCTATATCCAAGTTCTAGAACAACATATGCTCCCATCCAGACATTGTCTCTTTCAGGAAAGCGCCTTGCATTTTCCAACATGACAATGACAGACCACATACTGCATCAATTACAACATCTTGGCTGCGTAGAAGAAGGATCCGGTTCTGAAATGGACAGATCTTTCACCCACAGAAAACATTTGGTGCATCATAAAGAGGAAGATACGACAAAGAAGACCTAAGACAGTTGAGCAACTAGAAGCCTGTATTAGACACGATTAGGAAAACATTCGTATTCCTAAACTTGAGCAACTTGTCTCCTCAGTCCCAGACGTTTGCAAACTGTTATAAAAAGAAGAGTCCCAACTTTGAGATGTGTTGATGCCATGAAATTTAAAATCAACTTATTTTTCTCTTAAAATTATAAATTTTCTCAGTTTAAACATTTGATATGTCATCTTTGTTGTATTCTGAATAAAATATTGAAATTTGAAACTTCCACATAGTGCATTCTGTTTTTATTCACAATTTGTACAGTGTCCCCACTTTTTGGGAATCGGTTTGTAAAAATGATCCAGTAAAAACCTCACTAAAGTTGGCTGAATTATAAAAGGTATAAGTGGTAAAAAAATGAAGAGCCATTTAAAGTGGCGAACATCTTAAAGCACAAAAAGCTGCAATGGCTGAAACTTTATTCAGGGACCATAAAAGTAAGTTCACAACCAGACTGACAGATGAGCATTCAAATGAGTCCATAAGAGTAAACCATACACCTCTGTGGACTGAACGTATCTGTGCATTTGTTAATGTATGTTTAGTTTAGTTGTTTAAATGTTTTGTTAAGACAGCATATATGTTTTTGAGAGATGCACATGAAATAAATGCATTTATTGCAAAATGTGAGATGTTGGACACCAACATTTTGTAAAAGTTCAGGGTAAATTCATTTTGTTTGCGGTGAAATAATCTCTGAGAACAAACACGAGTAGCTCTCTGCCATTTTCATTTTATAAAAGTAGCTTTGAGTATAAAAGGTTGGAGACCCTTGTGTTAGATACGGTATACAGAGTTCCATTACTTCCTATTCCTACAGCTGCCCAGAGAAGACAAATTAAGCACACTCATTACACAACAGAATGTCCCTGCACGGCACCATAGCTGTTCACATGCTCTAAAAAGAAGTGTGTGAGGTGTAGCGTTGCAATCTGCACTCTACTCCAGACGCCCCCAAAAAGACCAAAAACTATACACAATTTTATGTATTTAATATAGTGGGAAAAAACACAGAGCTCAATAAAAACATTACATGTCTTAAAAAGTAATCTGATAATTATTATTATTATTATTTGTCAAGATTATGTCAAAAATAATAACTAATCCATAAGTAATATTCAGCATTTTACACAAGTACTATGGCTTTGTTTTGATGATGTTTGACCCTTTTAAAGCCAAACAGTCAGAAGTTAATTTTTATGGTATTTTCAATAAACAAACAAGGCTCTGACTAAAGCTTTCCCTGTAACTAGAAAGCCATGTCAAAGGTCATCTATATAGTGACATCATAGTGCTATATATAGTTTTAGATAAACACTATAAATCCAAATCACACACAGTATGTTCTTACTGGAAATGATCCCCTCGAGACCGCCCATCTCTCCTAACTTTTAAGGTTGTACTTTTTGATGTGTAATGGCATTTTGAATGAATAATTTGAAGAATGTTTTAACTATGGAGACTTTTGCAGGTCTAGTGTGTGCCGTCCAACCCAGACACCAACCTGAGCGCTTTCCTGTGCACAACCCGCGCTCCTCTCTCACACTCTCTTTCTCTGTGTCCTCAAAAAAAGCTGGGCTTTTGTTGCCGAGCGAGACACTTCCTGTCGCTTGATGCTGTGTTTGCTTTTCTGAGCCGGCTTCCCAGAGAGCTGTTGTTGTCCGCTGCTGTTTTAGCATTCGTGGCTCAGACCCTCCCCCCTCCCTAACCCCGGCACTCTTCCTGGACTGGGACACTGCTGCTTACCACCACTGACCCGCTTCAGGACGTACCTCCCCTCCTCTGTCCGATCTGCTGATCATTGTCTGCTTTCGCCCAGGGGTCTCTGGGGCTAACTGCGCCCTGCCACTCCCTTTCACATGTGCACACCCACCACACCGGCTGGTACACAGCTGCAGATGTCACACACAGGAGGAGTTATAGGAGGAATGTGGGCCGACATGTCTGCACAGGTCTGCCTTCCAGACATAACACACACCAATGCAGTATTTCACCGTTCATCACGCTGTGAAACTCTCATTACTCGCCCCCATTAGCACACACAGTGATTTATGCCACCTGCTCCGGACCGTTTCATACTTCGGCTCTTAATATTTGACCATTGTCTTTCATAAAAGTCCAAATATCCCTGTTTGATTGAATTTCTCAGACTGTAAACAACGAGTAAAGCATCCTGTTTGGCTTTATTCAAAAAGAGCAGCTGTTCTTCTGATCCCGCTGTGTCCACAAACACTGCACGCTTTGCCTTCATGACCCAAATTGCAGATGCAGCTTGTCACAGCACTTGCACTATTTGATTTGGGGCGCCACCAGTCCGGCTTTACATCCAGCTCACTCGTCTGTGTACTTGTTGCACATAACAGTAGAGTTGCCACTTTACCATCTTAATGTCCGCCATCTTTCTGACTCTATTTAAAATGTTTACCTTCAATCTGGAATAAGGAAGAACAAATTGAGCTGTTAAGCAACTAAGTGGTGAGCACATTTATTTGTGACAACCAGCTACATACAGTATAGTTCTAGTCTAAATGCTGGCGTGACCAAGGTTGTGTGTTTGATTCCCCTGCTGTCTGACCACAGGCTTTGTGTGTGGCGTTTGTATGTTCCCTGTGTGTACTCGACTTCCTCCCACAGTCGTGAGAGATCCATTACTAGCTCTAAATTGCCAATTATAGTGTATGTTTGTCTATTTTTAAGTCTCAGGCTAGTCATTAAGTGGAGATTGTTCATTGTGTATACCGCATCACGCTCTGAGGCCGCTGTGACAGCCGCCAGCCCCCACACCTGCTGAATGAAGAGAGAAATGCATGGAATTATTTTTCCACCTCAGTTTATTAAAAGTTCAAATATTGCAGATAATGCTCAGAAAGTAAATCTGGTACAAAACATGCTGTGATCCGATACAGGAACAAGCTATGATTAAAAAAGACTTTTGGTAACCATGCAGTCATCCTGTCAACCATCACTGCCTCGTGCCCATGTCCGGGGCATCTAATAAGCCTGTTCAGACAAATTGGGGCAATCAGCGATGGCACATCTGTCAGCACTTCTCTGGAGCTGAGGGAATATTTATTATAGGCCTGGACTCTGAGGTGTGGGCTTTAATTCCTGTCCTGGGGACCCAAACTTGTGCTGTTTGTCTGTCCACTCAGGTGCTTAATCACATTTACCTGGCGTCTCATGTATGGATCAGCCTCTGATTCGATTTATAGAATGAAAAGCAACAGCAGCAGCGCTCGGCTCCCGAGGGCCACAGCTAAGACAATAGGCACCCACACAAACTCAAGGGAAAACACTGTTGTAATATAGAGTTTTTATTTTAAACTTTACTTTGCTACATATGAAATACTTAAAACAAAATCAATAAACATTTTACAAACATCTCCAGGGCAAACACATTTTGTATTGTCCATGCCTATTTGTGTAACCATGGTAACCACTGTAATGAGCAAAAGGTTTTTCCTGCGACATTTTTATACCTAATAATAAAAGGCCAACCTCACCCGGGAGACTTCCTGTTCCATTTAGCATCACTCTGTGAAGAAAATAAAACTGCATACTGCAGGAGAACACCACACTCATTGTACTCTTTGGCCGCTCTACAACTCCAGCTCACATTTCTGTCATGATACATGGTTGAACAGGTCTGTCTCAACTGCACTCTGTCCACCACACAGCCAGAGATGTTAGCATCTGGGCTCAGCCATGATAGCTATGTTTTGTTCTTGCTGGTCAGCACTGCCAACGCATTCATCCAATGAAAGAGCTTACGTTTCCTCTCCATCAAAGCCCCCTTGTCTTGTGCTTATCTCTTTTGGGAATATTAGTGGTGTTGCTGAAGGGCAGTGCTTCAGTGAATAATTTATTCTGTTATTCCAATTGATTCTGTTATTTCGGAAATAAATAGGAAAAAATGTCTTCCCCCAAAAAACCCACAAAGAATTATAATACGGTTTAATTTGTTTTGATTAGCCTTGCACATCTTGTGTCTTCATTACTGGGCTAGATGTCATTTTTGTAACCACTACATGAATTGCATTCATATCATGGCTTATACAATTTGTGTGATGGACCACATGTTTTTTTTTACTTTTATTCTGCTAAAAGGTTAGACAATCAGCATCATGTCGGAAATTCTTTGTCAACTTTTGAAAAAATCTATCATGACACCCTGGTATAGATGTATATTCCAGACAGTTCCACATACCAATGACAAAAGCCTCTTATTATAGCAACAAAAGAGGAAGATCCAGGAAAAACGCTTCTGTCCAAATGTGGAGGCTGCTTCTGCAAACAATGGCCTACAGGAAGTCTTCCTACTAAACTCCCAGCCTTATCAAACCCTCTGGATACTGCGCACAAAATGACACTGCTCTCACATCAAAATACTACAAACTGAACGTGAGGCTGTGCACGTTCTTCACCCTGAGACAAGGACACTGTGAGCATCAGGGGATTAGAAAGGACCCTTGTATTCCAACCACTTGAGTGGAAACACAACCAGGCTTTAATGGACTTGTAAAAAGCCAATGCAGTATCAAAATGTAATCCTCATGTTGCTTCCTGTGACTAAATGTGTTTTTTTTTTTTTTTACGGAGCGGCCCATTTTGTCAGAAGGCTATTAACGCTACCACCTCAAATTATGAGCACATTAGGCTTGTTGTCTGTTGTGATATTGACCGCGTTGTTTGTGACATGCCTCTCCCTTGTTGTGGCTGCAGAATATTGATGTGACCAACTTCAGCAGCAGTTGGAGTGATGGCCTGGCGTTCTGTGCCCTGCTGCACACATATCTGCCCGCCCACATCCCCTACCAGGAACTTATCAGCCAAGACAAGGTACAGCGCTACTACAAGCGTCACTAAAATATCCACATATGAGCAAGTGCAAAGTTGAAATGTTTTGATTGTGATTCAGTGACTTTTCAGTGGATTTTTGACGTAAGGTTTTATGAGTAACTTTTACATGACTGCATGTCTGGGACATGTTCTTAGTTCTGAAACCTAAATCAGAAGAGTTTCACTCTAGAACAACAACACCTGAATGGAACAGTGTCACTAACGACTCACCTTAGCCTTTAACGACTCTCACTTCAGGAGTCACACTGTCCTTTCAGAGCTAACGACTATGAGACCAGAACAGCCTGGTCCCAGCAGAGTTAGTTTCAGGTCAAACCCCTCTTTCTAGTGATACAACTCTCTTGGAGAAGAGAAAAAATGTTTTCACCTTAAAAATCCAGTCCAGATGCCTTTGCTTAACCTTTTCTTTTACATGACTGCAGTAACACCTACAGTAAAAACTACCTCGGAGAAACAGACAGGAGTACAGAAATAGGAGCTAAGCGAACAAAAGCTAAGCGAACGTTACCATGTTGTTTAGCTCTTTAGTACTTCTGTGTGTTTGTCTAAACGCTGTGCATTTCAACAGCTGTCTTCTGGAGGGTAATAGGTGAGTAGGCGATATGGTTTAACACATTTCTTATTATTTATCTAACTTTTATTTGGCAAGTTAAGTTAATTTAGAACCATCTCTTATTTACAATGATAACCTTGTTATGGCAGCAGAGAATACAGGACAGTATAAAAGGAGAAAGAGGTTAAAAGGGTTATAGCTTTTAAGAAATAACATTTTACTGGATATACAGTACAATAAGAAATGTGAAAAGCTAAGTGGCACATCATATATCCCATCTATAAAAAGAATATACACAATCTGCACCTGTCAACCACAAACAAAATAAAAACGGTTTAAAGATGGTCACACAATCTGTTGTTCTGACTGCTGTTTGCAGAATGCTTTCTCCAAAGACTATACCACAACAGGTTGTTTGTGGAAAAAGTGGGCCTGTAAACAGTGAACACTTCTGGAGCTGTTAGCCTGAGAGCAAGAGGAAAATAAAATGTCTGTAATTGCTTTGAAGCCACTTTGTCAAGAATCTTTCACTCCACTATTAAGCCTCATTAGACGGACTTCCTGTATGGAGTAGTACACGTGTGCCTCGTTGCCTGCAATCTCACCATCAATTATGAATGTTTTCTTTGTGTAATCACATTGTTACTGATCCCAGGCGCAGAGCAGCAGTTATGCTATATCTCAGTGCTGACAGACAGACACACAGATGGTTTACGATATGGAACGACCGCCAGACAACTTCACAAACAATATGGTTCCTCCCCAGGGGATGACTGCTCTTTCAGCCTGGTGCATGCTTAAAACAATAAAGGAACACCTCGGAACAGGCCTGACGCGTGTACGTGACCGATTAGACAGGGAGGCGTGTGGGCCGCTGTGAACATCGCTGTGAACGTGGACTATTACCGACGCTCATGACAGAGACATTGCGCAGCTCATCTTTGAATAATTGAATACACATGTGTTTTTAATAACTGCTGCTGAGTGGCTACCCCTAGTGCTCGGTCCTAATCCTATTACCACTCACACTTTAAGGAGATCATTTGTCATGAAAGGTGGAACTGGACTTTCAAAATTGATGATAGAGATTGTATTATTTCACATTTGGCCTCAAAGAATGTGATGTACTCTCACTTTCTCTGTATATATATTATTGGTAGTCATTGATTCAAAGTTGGGGTGCACATGGTGGTTATCGATCCTGCCTCACAGCAAGAAGGTTGTGAGTTCAGACTCTGGTCTTACTGTGAGGAGTCTGCATGTCCTCCACGTGTTACCGTGGGTTCTCTCCGGGTACTCCGGTGAGAATTTGTCCTTCCCTGTCTATGTCTAAATGTGTCCAGGGTGTACCCCACCCAAGGCCCAAAGCTGCTGGGATAGGCTCCAGTCACCCCTAATGAGACCCCTAAGCAGTAGAAAATTAATGAATGAAAAGACCAACTTTTATGCAAGCAGAGTTTCTTGTATGCGCTGAACATCCTCCCCTATTAAAATCTTAATAATAAAGCTTAGATGAGGTGTATGAGGCTAAAGCGGTAAAGGTAAATGTGGGCTCACTGTTTGACACCATTGCCTTTTCTAATAAGCTGCTTAATTATAACCTGCCAGATAGAACTGCTCCACAGTATGTAGTCTGCTCCACGGGGCTCCCATTGAAAAGGACAGGTACTTTCAATAAATACCTGGTTGCTGATTGGTTTTGTCAACCACAGTTTTATTCAATCAGTGCAGCCCCATGTTGTTTAAGTTTGTAACTGTAAAACAGTCCCTTCATTTTCAAACTAAAGACCTGTGAGTACTGACGCATCAGTGGACACACCGGCCAGGTTTTACCACAGTTTGGAGCAGTTCAAGAAGAATTTGCGTGAGTTTGTAATCCAAAATCCAGCTGCAAGGTTGGATTTATTATTTATATCCATGGTAGCATCTGTACCATTAAATAACCACACTATAAACCATTCACTAACCCTCCATAAACACAGACAATATAAAAATGCAATTTCAAGATGGGTTCAAGGACTTCAAAAAGTGGTGTTAAGATGGGTCAAAAGTATCTGCTGAAGAGGATGTGACACCAACTGTCTGAGGTCAGCTGGCATGGATGTTTTACGTGTATATTTGTACACTCAAATAAACACTGATGTTGAAACGCTCACACAAACACACAAGTTTGACCGCCTGATATTTCAATCCCCCTCCTGGGAATATGTTTTTTGGTCTTGTGTTTATTTTTGCAGCACGTAGCTTCATGTGTGGTACTAAATGCCGGACTCACTGCATCTCAACACCCACACATTTGTTTTGTTTTCAGGTCCGCAATCTGACCCTGGCTTTCCAGGCGGCAGAGAGCATCGGCATCAAACCCTCCCTGGTGAGTGAGCCACTGCGGACCTCCCACATACACAGGCTCGGGCAGACTGATAAGATTGAACAAATGAGAAACAGTGGGCTTTGATTGGAGATTTCTTATGTTTTCCAAATGTTTCTTTTAGTAGAAAATTCAAATTTAGATACAGTTGTGTTCTTAAATTTACATACTGTGGCAGAATCTTTTTTTTTTCCAGATAATATGGTGATAACATAAAAAACATTTCTTTCACTCATAGTAGTTGGGTGAAGCCATTAATTGTCAAACAACTGTATTTACTCTTTTTAAATCATAATGACAACAGAAACTACCCAAATGATCCTGATCAAAGGTTTACATACCCTGGTGATTTTGGTCTGATAACATACACACAAGTTGACACAAACAGGTTTGAATGGATACTAAAGGTAACCATCCTCACCTGTGATCTGTTTGCTTGTAATCAGTGTTTGTGTAAAAGGTCAGTTTCTGGACTCCTGATAGACTCTTGCATCTTTCCTCCAGTGCTGCACTGACGTTTCTGTTTTCTGAGTCATGGGAAAAACAAAAGAATTATCAAAGGACCTGCGGGAAAAGGTAATTGAACAGGTATAAAACAGGAAAGGGATATAAAATGATAAGGAATTGGTATTGAGAATGCTAATCAGCAGTGTTCAAACTCTAATAAAGAAGTAGAAAATGAGGGATTCTGTTGAAATCAAACCAAGCTCAGGAAGACCAACAAAAATTTCAGCCGCAACTGGCAAGAAATTTTTTAAGATGCAAAGAAAAACCCACAAATAACTTCAGCTAAAATACAGTACTTTCTGGAAAAAAAAAAGTGGTGTGGCTGTTTCAAGATGCACAAAAAGGAGGCACTTGAAGAAAAATGGTCTGCTTGTTCGGGAAAGCCTCTTTTCAGTGGATCATGGTAGAGCGGTCGTCCTATAACCAGAAGGTTGGCGGATTGATCCCTGCTCTCCCCACAGTTCACTGTTGTTGTGTCCTTGGGCAAACTCTCCTTGCCTCCAGTGACACAGCACTGGTGTATGAATGTATGAGAGTGTTGGGACAACGGATGGAAATTAGTCTAAGGCTACAATCTGGCATGTTTACAGTCATATGGCTGTGTCTCATGTATGTTCATCAACATGCACTGTCCTAATCAAATAAATGAAATAATAATAATAACTGTATATATTACTAAATGGGCAAGAAACAACTCCAGGCAACTGGACCAGATAAGTGTCCCGACATCCTATGTTGGTAATGACCCAGATCAAAGACGTAAGATAGGCGGACTCCTGGGCGTCCACTGACAACCAAAATCAGATCAGACATTCTGACGGGGTGTAATTTGTTTGTCTAGTTTTGCCACTGCAGATAAATGGTTTTAATTTGTTCCTTTCATCTTGTTACTTTAAAGGGGCTCTGAGTGGTTTTGACATTCAAAAATGATAAACAATGAATCAACAGCCGAAGATGAGACAATAGAAAAAGAATTTATAATGGTTTTATTTAATGTATAATATGTAAAGGCAGTCACACAAACAAACCGTTTGTCCGCGGCTGGGTGGACTAACAAATGCATTAACACTGATCGATAGTTCACACTACAGTTACATCAGCTGGGACACCAAGTTAAAGCCACATAAAAACAGACTGAAAACAGAAGGAAAGTGGAAGACATGTCAGCCTTAGGCTCCTTTTAGAATTTCAAGTTAAGGTGTAACGGACAACCTTTCTAGTGCTAATGCTTAATGCGTTCAGAGAATATTTTTTTTTTGTGTTGTTTTGGGAATATATGTGCCATTTTTAACAATGCATTATTTATTTGGTTTACATCCTAAAACGTTGCATAGTGTTGCTTTAAATTAACTTATTTGAAGAGTTAATGTGGTTTCTCACTTATGTATGCTCCTACTGGTACAAAGTGGTATAACAGCATCCCGGGACAACACTTTTGAGTTTTCTCATGATATACTGTATCTTAAACTAAACAAAACATACACAGTATGTCACAAACAAAAATCTGGTCCTTTTAGTTTAATAATATCAGAAGCTGTTTCTTGTTCAACACTTGTGTATCAGTGCTGATAAAAAAAACTCATTCTGTTGTGACCCGGGTTAAGTTACAATAAATACAGTTACCGGAGGGATTTTTTTGTTTTGCCGTAATTCCGATAAGTACATGACCTAAATATCTGAGAAGTGCCTGCCTGCCATTTTATTTTGAGCTCTTTAACGTCCAACACAAATGCTTTGCGGTCACAGAGAGCATAAATCACTGCAACAGCTCATTTGTCC
Organism: Perccottus glenii; assembly: GCA_024416835.2. Lineage (NCBI taxonomy): Eukaryota > Metazoa > Chordata > Actinopteri > Gobiiformes > Odontobutidae > Perccottus > Perccottus glenii. The sequence goes on along the minus strand of CM044561.2, from coordinate 14,101,624 downwards.
AGCGCGCCGAGCAAGTCCTGGTCTCACACAGAGCATGGATTAGGCCCTGAAGAGCTAAGTTCACATTTCTTTGTGGTATTAATTCTCCATTACGTGGCTGTGTTTACAGAACTGGATTGGGCCAAACTCGTTCCCATGTCAGTGACTAAGACTAAAAAAAACAAATAGCTTCTCCCTTTATCTTCTGCGTAAATAAAAACCTTGGAAGCAGAGGAGCTGATCATTTTCCTCTTCGGGAAAACAATGTGGATGTTGATCACATGAGGCTTCTGAGTGAGGCCTGAGCCAAGACAAGCTGTTTGGTTTAGTCCGCATTGTCACTCGTCCCTGTCAGGGAGGATTTGTCTCACTGCAGGTCATAGTGTTAATGCTGATTTAATGAAGAATTTTTATTCATGCCGCTACTATTACTATACTAACATTCACACTACTCACAAGTACTCACTCAGAATGTTGGTTCCTCATAATCACTTTCGTTGTAAATGCTGAGTAAATAAAGAAAGAGGAAATGAATACCAGACAAGAATAATAATCACTAATAAGGAAGTTGCAGATGGTGATTTCTCTCATTTGTGATCTGCAGGACATCGAAGAGCTGATGAGGACTGACCGGCCTGACTGGCAGAGCGTCATGCAGTACGTCTCTCAGATCTACAAGTATTTTGAGACCTGAGTGCCCCTGGGTAGACACGGGCTGCTCCGTCCCAATCCATGTGTCAGCGTGACCCTTACCCTCCTGGACCATCCAGGGCGGCTGCACGTCCACCACAATATGTCAAATTCTGGCCGTGGAACAAAAACACCTAACACCTACAAATAAAGAAAAAAAACACCCTGAAAACTGCCACAGAGAAACTGAAATCTACATTCATGAACACAGACTGAAAAGCAGATTAACTGTTTGGAGTATGGAAGTGTTTTGTTTCTATTGATTTGATGAATTGGCTCTCCTTTTAGGGCTCAGGATTGACAATTGTGTTTAAGCAATGTGTTTCCATTCTGCTAAAGTTTTTTTGCATCAAAAGGCTCTGACATAGACTTGTGTTCCGTTCAGTCTTTGTGCCAAACCCTATTTAAATCTGACTATCTATGCATGGTTTACATATAACCCTGTGTCTGAGTGACTCTTCATGTGCAGCGTGTGACATTCTGAGCCAACATTTACATCCATTTTTTGTAAATATGTTGCGTGTCTTTGTTTTGCAGAGCAGAGAGTATTTTCACAGGTTTGAGTTGAACTGAAACCTTTATATATTTTGAATTTAATTGCGAGTGTCTGCCAGAGATTTCAAAAGCTTTAATGGAACTAATTCACTCAATGCTACAAGAGCGACCCGTCATTTTTTTTGTAAAAATATTTTTACAAAAACAGAAGGATCTGTCTTTTCATTACTGTGTGTCAGTGTTGAACCCACTACAACAGCTGTTTGTTTTTTTCTGTTACATCAGATAAAAGCTTTTCCGTGTAGAAAACATAGTGTTCTTTCTTCTGCAGATGTTTTTTTTTTTTTTTTTAGAGACGGAAGTTATTTATTTATTTACAAGCATTATAAAGAGTTTGGGAGAAATGTATGCAGTTTTGTATTTACTGATGCCCCATTTGGAGGTTAACTGTATAAAATTGAACAATAAAGTATTGTTAACTTTTAAGTCACTCTTTTTGTTGCTCTTACTCTTGCCCTTAAAGCTGGGTGCCAGGTTGTAAAACATTTAACGGAGGGAACAGATATTAGCAGAGTTCATGGGATAACCCTTGTCTACTTTTAAAATACATAAGAAATTCTAGGCTAGTAAACTTGGGTTTAGGGTCTAATGTGTGGCATGTCTGTGACCCTAATGTTCTCCCTGTTCATGTTGAGGTTTAATTACCATCAGGAGGCGGTTTTCTCTATAAATTTCTGTTTGCATATTGGATGTCTCACGCTTTTAACTTGTATAGACTTCACAGAGATCACTTATTCCTTCAGCTGACCGATTTGCGTCATGTAGCAACACAACACTTTTCCATAAACACTTGAAAACGTGAGGGCGTCTTGTTTCTACTTGTTTTTTATTCCTGACACGCTGCTGGTGACAAAGCTCTGAAATTAGAAGCCGAATTAAACCAGATGGGTGTTCGTGACCCTTATGTCCACGCGGCCATAAGCGTTTTCACGCTCCGCCGTTTGCACCTCCAGAGAAGCACGCGGTTTAATTGGCGCGCAATTACGCACGGCTGCCGCTCGACGGGGATTCCACCAGCACTGCTTCTTGTACCGTTCGTGCGTGTCTATGTGTCTTCTAGGCGTGGCTTTGCTCGGTGCTATTGACAGATGTTTTTTTTTTTCTATTTTCTGGCCGCGTACCGCCTCCCCTTGAAAACTGCAGTCGGGGGGAAGTTGTGTGACACTGTCTGCGCCTCACAGATGCCTCACAAAGCGTTTATACGGCACTCGCTGCGGAATCGAAAACACTAGCAAGATGTACAGACTAATTAAGGTGAGAGCTCCTTGTACTGTGGCTTTTGAGTACTTTTCAGGTTGTCAGGTTGTACATTCTTAAAAGTGCTTCTCTTTGACAGGTGGCGCTGGAAGATCACACTTGTGGACTATTTTTGGATTACAGCACTAAGACCCCGTTACTTTTTTGGGACTAGTGTGTTTCTGCAGCTTTAAGTCCCGCGCACTCGTGCTGACATGGCTACGCTGTACATCCTGATAGAAGTGGCCATCGCGGTGCTGTCCATCGCCGGTAACGTGCTGGTGTGTTGGGCAGTGGCCATCAACAGCACTCTGAAAAACGCCACCAACTACTTTTTGGTGTCTCTAGCGGTGGCGGACATTCTGGTGGGCTGCCTGGCCATCCCCTTCGCCATCACCATAAGTATAGGCATCCACCTGGACTTCTACGGGTGCCTCTTCCTGGCGTGTTTCGTGCTGGTACTGACGCAAAGCTCCATCTTCAGCCTGCTGGCCATCGCCATTGACCGATACCTGGCCGTCAAGATACCCCTCAGGTCAGAGGCCGTTCGCTTTGTATGTGCAGGAGTTGATTAAGTTTTCACTCATGTGCTATATCTGCAGATAACAGGACAGTAGCACACTCCCGCTGTCTGAAATGTAATCACAGATAAATGAGGCAAACGTCTTGTGTTGCTCTGGGCTCTGTTGTTTTTAATTGAAAGTGCCTCTTTATAACACAAAGTGATTTATATTTAGTCATTACTACATCCCTCTGTTAAATGAATGAATCAGCTTAAAATAATTTGTCAAGTGTGTGCAGTACAGTGTGTTTCCAAATGCTCAATCAGATCTTATAATCTGTAGATTTCCTGCACTGTTCATGGCCTTGGGTCTAAAATTGGGGCAGCCATTAATATGTCTAGCTCTAGATTGAACAACGGCCTTTAATGGCTTTGTGTTTTTGGTTGTCATATTAGTTATTGCTAATGAAGTAATGATTCTGCTGCACTTCCATAAATACATTTGACCGCAATTTATCAGAAAGTCTTGTTTGGTTTGCCATATTAGCCCAAAGCTCTAACGCTTGAAATGATATGTGGTTTAGTTATTGTAACTCCTATCGAATGTATAAGATGAAAGATAAAGCATGTTTAACATATTTTTGTGGGAAAAGCTTCCATCTTTTTCCCCAGGGTTTCACAAATATAGACAAAAGTGCAGCAAGGCCAAGTGAATGTAGAGCTCCCTGCAATGAGAGACAAGGACGAAGACACAGAGACCTGTCAATCAAAGTCAACACATGCACTTTGTTAGTGCTTAGGGGCACAATCCGTTAAAATAGATCTAATATCTAGGTTTTAAATGACTCTTTGCACAGTGATAATCCATTTAATTCCTCTACTTAGGGCCAATTAGAACAAGCTGAATGTATTTATGAACCACATTGACCTGCTTCTAATTATTCACTTCACTCTTTTGTTTGCATAGATTGATGTAAAGGCCAGAGAGAAGGAAAAAAATAAAAAATAAAAAAACGATATGACAGGAGGCTAGGGGTGAAAGGTGAGCATTAACGAGAGAATGGAGCACAAAGTCAGGTTTTTTACAAACGTTCCTAAACAGTCTTGCAAAAAAAATCTTTAATTTGGCCAATCACATGCTCTTTTAGGGGCGTCTTAAACAAGGGACACTTCCAGTGGCTGTTGGTCTACATGTGTGTTGATACAAAAAGTGTTGAAGCAAACCAAGCTAAAATGAAAAACCTAAATAGAGAAAAGGGATGCAAAGTTTAGAATGGTGCAAAATATTGGCAGTGCACATTTACGGAAAGTTTAAAAATATTGACAGGATTGCATGGGTCGCACACTTACCTCAGAGCTAAAGGTTTAAGGTAACCACTAAACTTTGGTTTGGTGTGAAGTTTTTGTATTTTGGGATGAATTGGTCCAGTTTTACTTGCTATGCAGGGGGTGAGGGGTTGGGAATGGGACGGAAGAACATTTTGAGTGATGCAGCTTTAATAATAAAAAATACTTTTGTATGAAAAGTCACTAAAGCCATTTTAACTTAAAGTAACAGTTTTCTTTTTTTCTGTTGCCAGACTGTTCTAGCGGCACATACCTCACATCACATTTTTTAGTCACATGGTTAAAACATCTAGCCTGGCCAGCCAGACTGCTTTCTCATTGTATTGCATTCACAGAGAAATTCTTCTGGGATTGTCCAATCTCAATGCTTCGTCTTTTTCTTCCCTGGTCAATCGTAGCGAGGGAGGCGGGATTTGTTTTGCATTATATTGAGCGCAACAATTTTTTTCATCCAAATAGGTCAAGATGTTGGCAGCATGGAGCGACTGTTTGATACTGTGCTTGCTTCTGTTCTTAAAGACCTGGACATGTCTTTAGAACCACAGCTACTTCTCTCCTGAGAGCCATGCTGGTATGAGCTGTGGTTTGTTGACAACTGGAATCGGACGGTCGCTTTCCTTACGTCACATCCGTGGTTTCTCTGATTGGTTTACTCAGCCAATGTTAACTCCACCCATTGTCCTGCCTTGAAATCCTGTTCAAACCCTGCAATCCCTGACTAATATCTCTGTATGTAATACAATGAGAAAGCTGTCTGGCTGGCTATAAAACCTCACCATTTACATGATAGAAACTCATTTTGATTTAAATTTAAGTCTAATGATATGCAGAGCTTTTGTTTACCCTCTTTCAGTCTAATTAGTAGCCGAGTTGTTTTCACAGCTCATAAAGCCATGCTGCTGCTGTTTGCTTTGTGAAGATGTTGCCGGATCAATAGCCAGTCGTTGATGTCGGTGTCACTTCTCTGATCGCGACAGTAAAGGCCACAAACAACAACAGAGCAGAAGCGCCTGAAGGCAGCACGCATTCACAACATCTGCCTGTTGCAACAAAAGGCTGGGGTTTATGCAAAAATAAGAGCACACCTCATCACGAGATGGATGGAGCGCTGAGAGACACACAAGCTGATTTTTGGTGCTGACAGTTGAGTGGTTTTAGGGCTGTTTGAATAAGGGCCTCTGTCACTCTCCCCATTATCTTCACTTGTTGGCAAGAAAGGACAGTTTGACATAGTCGCAGATTAAAGTGGTCTGCCTCCATCAAGCGCCATGTAAAAACTCCATCTGTGTTTCTATATTTGACCAGAAAACTACTTAGAGACAGAAATGATGGTAAATGGCAGTTCCATCACTACAATCCCTGTAAAACGTCTCATTGACAATAAAAGCCCGGTTTGGGGGAATTGGACTGACGTGTGTATTTAGCTTACGTTTGTTTAGAAAGTGTTTTAACAGATGGTTCTTAGTAGAAGTAAATGAGCCAGAACCAGATGTTTTAAAGCCCACAAGATAACAATCCTGGTCCCACTCATGTTTTCAACAAACCCCATTTTTTCCCATTTAAGCATTTCTCAAGAAAAGACCCTCCGGACATAGTTTGTCCCCCAGCAGGGGTACCACAGACCTTTGAGGACTGTACCACAAACCTTTGAGGTCTGTGGTACAGTCAGCACCACGGACCTCAAAGTTCTGTCCCCACCCTCCATGTCACTTTATGGCCCTCTGTGAGACAGTTTACTTAAAGGTCAAACATGTCTCAACCTGTCCTCTGCAAAATATCTCTTCAAATGTCAGACAATGATTTAAGATGCTTGCTTTATTGTGGTGTCCTAAAAAGTGACTCTTTTTAGGCTAACTTTTGTCAGTTCCAGCTAGCATTACACTTGATAACACAAAGCAGTAGCAGTAAGTAAGTTGCCTAATGCTTTCCATATGGACGCTGTTGATAAAATTACAGTTCACTGTAACATTATTGTCAATAGTTAACCATTTTCTTATTAAACTTATGATAAAAGTATTGTTGTGTTGTTGTTGTGCGAACATGTCCATTATCCATCTGAAAATGTACTTAGCACATGTTTATCTATCCTCTCTCAAAGCAAGTCATGCCTGTCCCAGCTTAATCTCATGACTTACAAAGTACATATTATTCATTAAGTAAATAGCAGATAATGTCCATTTAAATATTCAAATATGAGGCGTCTGTCAGACTGAACCAACAGTCCGCTTGCGTTCCGAGCCCGAAATGGGGAACCTGTCTGACATTTTGTGGCAGTGTGTGTGGCCTAGCAGAGGTTTTTGCCCCGGACGGAACAACACAACAAGAGAGTGAAGAGGGATGTATGAAGAATGGAGCAGGGGAAGCAAGCAAGACACAGATAGATGCCAGCATGGTGTTGTTATGTCAGAATTAATCCATTTAGCCCCTTTTTCCTGTAACCTGCCTCCAAACAGAGTGAAAAGCAGGAGATGTCACCACTGGGAAACAGCCTCACACATTAAAAAGACAGACGAGCGCTGAGGAGGACTGTGGAAATGTAAGGGTCGGTGCAGGTCTGAGGCTTGACTTGGTCTTTATGTGGACATGGTGGTCCATTATTAACAGTCCCTGAGGCGACCTGCTCGCTTTGTACTTAGAAAAACCGGACTGAGGTGTGGCCAGTACACCATTAATAAATAACCCACTGATGGGGTTATGACCATGAGGGGAATAGGGCTAATGATTATAGAACTATTCTTGTAGCTATAAAACTTTCATTTTACTTGCAAATGTTTGGAAACTACTTGGCAAACACACACAGGAAAAGGTTTTTTGACAGTTAAAAACCACTTCCTTAGGGTTTTACTGCACTACTCCCACAACCTCAGTTATCTTTTTGATTAAAGCAACAATATACAACTTTTTACCGCAAAATACAGAGACCATAAAAGACTAAATTATTAGCCTCAGATTTATTTTGATGGTTTATTGACATGAAACAGGAAGAATAAACTCTTATATACAAAGCGCTCCGCTCTAACAGATTCTTATTTTTATATTTCTACAGAGTCTTGGGTATGTGATAAATGTGATTATATATCACATTTATCACATATGATATATATATATATATATATATATATATATATATATATATATATATATATACTTTACTGTATATATATATATATACATACAGTAAAGTGATTAATATAAGTGATATAAAGTGATTTGAAACTTTGAGCAGACAGAGTGCAAGGTGTAAAGGAAGTCTACATTCCATAAATATCAATGCAGAGACTAGAAGAAAAGCAGATGCCAAAGAAAACATAATCAAAGATGAAATATTTATAATGCATGTTTAAGTCTTTACAAGGCAAATCTGATTGATTATGTTTTTCAGTTTAGTTTAGCGTTACCCCACAGCTGCACAGCTCATGTTTTTGCCGCTGTGAGGTTATGGAAATGATTTGTGACACCTCCTCTTCGGAGTCTGTAGGACGCATGTGTTCACGTCAGTGCGTGCATGAGTCAGAGAGAAAACGACTCAGCTTCCAGCTCTGTTCATACAATGAGGAACAGTCGGGGCGACACTTTAGTGAGTCAGTGCTGTCCTCCAGTACAACACCCCCGTAAAAAGTTCCTGATCATAAATTTAGCTTGCAAAGTAGTTAGGCATGATGGATTTTTTTGATGAGATAATAATTGTGCACATTAGGGTCTTTTTAAAGCTCTGGATTACTTTGGTGTCATCAGTGTCAAGCGTGATGACCTGTAGGTATAATTTTGTGGTTTTACTGTTTTACTATTTAAAGTCTTTGTATTCTTGTTTTATTCAATATGTGTTACTCTTTATATTAACAATCTCAACAACACTCCTGGTGAGATTTGACTAAATAGTTCTGCTCTGTTGCCATGCACAGTTTCCATATGCAAACTCTGCAGAGTACTTTTTGTGCCACACAAGATAAATGGTCTCAACCCGAATCCTTTTTTAAAAAATAGCCTAGCCCCACATATATTGTAAGAGCGACATTGAAATATATACATATCATAAAAATGTATAGCTCATCAGAGCTTCATGTTCTGTTCTTATAGTCTAACCTCGATTCTTGCATCTTCTCAACAATAGCAGTCTGGCTTTGATGTCCCAGTTGTAATAGAACACATAAAATTTGCCACACTGGGAGTAATATCAACACAATAACATATGAAATGTTTGTTTTTCCAGGTACAAGGAGTTGATGACGGGAAAGACAGCCCGAGAGATCATTGCTATTTTATGGATCTTGTCCTTCGTCATTGGTCTCATTCCCTTCTTCGGCTGGAACTTAAAGCATATCAGCTGTCTGAACAGCAAGCTCTGGGCACAACAACACAACAGGTGTGACCGAGGGGCAGAGAGCTGGAGGGGACTTACTGCAGAGCTGCAAACTTGACTGTTTCTTTGAGAGTGTGGTGGACATGCACTACATGGTCTACTTTAACTTCTTTGTGTGCGTGTTGGTGCCACTGCTCATCATGTTGGGCATTTATCTGAAGATCTTCACCGTGGCCCGGAAGCAGCTGAGGCAGATTGAGCTCAAGTGCGTGGGCAACGGGGAAAGCCACCATCACGGGCTCCTTCAGAGGGAATTCCGCGCTGCCAAGTCACTTTCCATCATCGTGGGCCTTTTCGCCGTGTGCTGGCTGCCCGTCCACATCCTCAACTGCCTCACGCTCTTCTACAGCGAGCTCAAGAAGCCGCCCATAGTCATGTACGTGGCCATCATTTTGTCGCACGCCAACTCAGCAGTCAACCCCATCATATACGCATACCGCATCCAGGACTTCAGGAACACCTTCCGCAAAATCTTGGCCCAAAACTTTCTGTGCCGCAAAGAGGAGCTGTATCTGAGCTCGAACGGCAGCAAACGCAACATGGACCAAATCCACATGACCATTGACCCTCTGCTATAATGGCATGCATCTGTCTGAGCTTTACTCTTGAGTTTTATTTCACTAAGGTGGAAAATGTTTACAGAACAAAGGTATATGTGAAGACAAAGCGATGTCAAAGGACGCCTTGAATGTGGACATTTATTTATCAGTGTCAGGGGTCAGAAATGGCAAGTCTTACCTAACTTTTATATTGTGAAGGATTCTTGTGTTTTGAACTGAGGCTAACTGGATTTGTAAACCTGTGAAGAGGACCCAGACTTCACTACACTATTTATCATTGTGAATCCACCCTGTTACCACTCAAAACACTCCTGCTATTTTATACTGTCAGTGTTTGCAAGTGTTTATTACCTTATTTATTACAGTGAGAATGTGCCGATCAAATCTTCTTTGTGTGGCTTTCTTTGTACTTGACTTATATCTGGACCTAGAGCAGAGCAGTAATGTGGTTGACCATTTAAGGCTCATACCCTTTAAAATGAAGTTATTACACCGAAGATATGACAAGCTGCTTTTTATCACGGGGAAAGAGAAAAGTAATATCTCATTCCCATATATTTTAAAGCATAATAGTTGCCTTCAAGTAAGTGCCAGAATTTACAGTGCACCCGTAAATCTCAGCAAAATCATACCTTTGCCAAACCTGTGTAAGCAGACAAACTGGTAAACAGGCTGATGAAAACACATTCTGTAAATCACTACAATGACCTATAATACTTGAGTCGGTCACAAATGATGACGCTTCATATTGTATTTGAAAACACACTCAGGTTGTGGGAGATGGATTGTACTGTTTATGGAAACATGACCTTTACATACCACACACTGTGCACAGACAAGTCTGTGACAGATCAGTGCACATCGTCCCTTGTGTTCTTCTAACTCAGTAGTCCAGATGACTAGTCACTAAAATCAGCCTAGCTCTAATCAGAGGGTCTCAGCTGGGACCCCCAGGCCCTCTTCTGTCCTACTGCTGCACTCATGCCTGTACAATCAACACCACACTCACTTAACTCGGTTTCAGCTGACAATACATGTTGAAGGAGTTTAATGGAGAGTGGTCACACAAATAGCTATATCATGTTTAATAAAACTGTATTTACTTAACATTTAACAATAAAAATGCTATCCTGGCAAATGGCTAAAGAAGCTAGTTTTGAAGAATTAAAAACAACAGGGGGAGCATAAGTGTGCATCAATCTGATTTGCCTAATGCTTTTCTAATGCTAACCTGATCACCTACATTATTATCTTAGCTCTTCCATTTCACAAGTCTTTGACCTATGTGTTACTTACGGGGTCACATTTGTTTTTAACTAACGCAGATGTGACCATGGGAGGTAAAGGGTCTTTGGCCGAGTAGCAATGAAGACACACAAAAGAATAAGCAAATGAAAGGAGTGAAGGTCCAGAAAAAGCAAGTGGATGAATGACTGTAGCTAATTTCTATTTTTGTGGTAGTCATTGCCATATCAAATTTAATTTATTAATTTTATGACTGCAATTTGTTTTTGATAAAGTGTGTTTTTATTTTTAAATCAATATTTGTGTGACCTCTTTTATTGTAAAAAGGTCATTCCACCCAAAGAGCCAAAATATTTTCTGTCTCTTACTCATGTTGTGATTGTGCCATTATTGTGCCATTCTCTCAATATTGAAAACCATGTCAGGGCTTGGCTGATAATATTTAATTCCGTTACAACATGTCATGTCATGATCTGGTTCCTGGACGGAGAGATTAAAACCATATAGAGCTGGATCACAGAGACACTACTTCAATTCAGAGCCTTATTAAAATGAAACGTTTGATTCTTTTACAGGTAGATGTGGCAGTCAGTCGTAGTCACTCAGACATAACCACTGTACTAAAACCTACACAGGTAACGTCAAGTTTTCTCAGCCCTCACATCAAACTACAATCAGGCTGCAAAGATGTTTCAGTCATTTTGTTCTGCTTGTTCTGTGATGTAGAGCCGAGTCGTGTTGGTGTTCGTTGGCCGCTTCTCCATCTTCTCACCATTAACAGTGTTACTCTCCCGCTTCTGACTGACTTCTCAAGGGCTAAACCAGAAGGGGGGGCAATACTCTCTAGTCTAGTACATTCCAATGGAGACATGTAAACTGTAAATGCACTGTAGCGCTGTGCTGTCTTTGTCGTGTTAAAACAAGTACTGTAGTTGTCTGGCATCCTCTGCAAGCTATGGATTGATGTCAAAACTTTTGCCTTCCTGTGATATTTTAATAGGGTAAGAGCGACAATAACGCGTTGATCTAATTCAACATTCCTGCCTTTCATTCCCAACACTGTCAGTGTAGCTAATCAGGAAACTGTTGCTTTCATCCAACACAACAATTTCAGATTTCATTGCTATTTAACATGATGCAATCTCTGTGTATGGTGAATTATTTTGTTAATAAAGCCAATGTTTATATTGTTACAAAAGAGTCTTTATTAAAGCATTACATAGATTGTATTTACATGTGGAAGAAGAATTTTTTGTGTCGGACGTAAGCATGCTTGCTACTTTCCTAATCATTTAGACTGCTGATGAAATCAATCTTAAAATAAGGCCCTTGAAATGAATGACAGTTTGATAAATAAAGCAACATCTGGTGTCTTTCAAAGAGGCATATGGAAGATTTTCATGCGCTTGTCAAGTCCTTTATACTCGTTGGGGGAAACTTCAAATGTCCCGGTCCTTAGCCATGTACCTGTCAAGATACATACTGAGCTGTCCCGCTGAGCAGAGTGGTCATCTGATCGTCAGACATGGAGTCCTGCTGGGTCACCCCCATGGCCTGCGACAGGTACACAGCCAGGATGTGTTTGCACTGACATGAAAAAAAAAATAAATAAATAAATAGACAGATTCATTCATAGGTGCATGCAAACAGAACTCCTTGTCCCATACATTTAAATTAGAAAATGAGAATGCATTTCATTTTAACAGAAAGATACACACGTGGACAAAATTGTTGGTACCCTTCGGTCAATGAAAGAAAAACTCACAATGGTCACAGAAAAAACTTTATTCTGACAAAAGTAATAATAAATAAAAATTCTATGAATGTTAACCAATGAAAGTCAGACATTGATTTTCAACCATGCTTCAACAGAATTATTTAAAAAAATAAACTCATGGAACAGGCCTGGACAAAATTGATGGTCTTTTTTTCATTGACCGAAGGGTACCAACAATTTTGTCCACGTGTGTACAAGTTTGTTTACCTGCTTGGCTAGGTATTTAACATTTGACTTCCACCATTCTCTTTGAGCATGAACTATAGCATTAACAGTCATACTCACTGCTGTTAAGTGTAAAGACAAGAACTGTGCAACATGTTCCAAGTGCATGGACAAAGACAAAACTGGACCTAGTCGGGAATGGGCTGCCCGTAAATAGTTTGTGGAAGAAGAGATCACTGGTGGGGTTTCTCCGCAGTCTACTGAAACTCTCTCTTTCTCACACTGATTTTAGACTACATCCTCCAGGGAAATACAGCTTTCTAATATTTGGACAAGAAGCGGGGGTCTTCTGAACTATCTGGAGTTTAGAACGGTCACAAACATCCAGTCAAAGCTGAGATGTCCCTCTGCGGCTAGACGATAACATGACCTATTGACACATGAAACACACATGGAACATACATTGTGCTGACTGAGGAAACGCTGCTCACCGACAGGACACAATGCAATGCGAAACCTGAGCCAGACAAGTCTGTGAAAATGCCACTGAACTGTCAAAGTGCGGCATACAAAAACATATTTACATGTATCTATTTATAAATACCACAAAGTCAGAATTAATTTGAGGATTTACCACTTAAATATACAATCTAATTCAAATGTAAGTATAGAGATAATTTTTATCACAAAAGTTAAACTAAACATGTCATTTTGCAGCAAGACTCACCAGCAAACCTTCATTTCTGCGCAGCACGCTGTAAGCAAAGGCTGGACATGGGCAGAAGTGACAGGACACAAAACAAGTGTACGTCCGACCAGAGCCTCCCGTAACCTAAAACAAATTACAAATGAATGCAAAATACATTTAAGTATATAGCTTGCGTGTATTCATTTAATGTCAAAGTGTTGAGTGTCAGCCATTTGTAAACCACAAGGACAAATGCTTTGAGCTGTATTTTAGAGAAAACACTGTTTTCGGTGGCAAAATGAGGTGACCTCTAGCTCACCCCTCTAAGGGGGCTGGGTTCCGCTTTCGGTTGTTACTTACTGCCAACCGAAAGCGGAAAAATGTGGCCTATTTTAATCTCTTTCTAATGGTTGATGTACTAAACTGTGGTATCATATCCTGTTTGGCAATATGCTATACTACTTCAAAACCAAGAACCCGACAAATTTATCAATGCATCTACAGATCATATACACTCTTGAATTCTGGGGTATCAAACATGCGGCCCGTGGGTCAAAACCGGCCCCTCAGAGTGTACAATCCGGCCTGTTGGATGAAATCGGAAAGTCAGAAAATTATATACAGAAGTAGGACTGAAACAATTCATCAAATAAATCTCCTCAATGATTCGGGCGGCATGTCCCTCCATGCCTACGGCAGCTACAGCCACTTTGACACATCCACTTAGATCTGCACCGTGCACTAATTGGAGCCATGTGCCTTGGTTGTATGAACCAACTCCTCCCCAACTTTCACACCTGAACTTGATCCTCCAAGGACCGTAGTGTCATGTCTGGAGCGCCGTTGTGCGAACAGTGTACAGTGTAGTCTTGGCAGTGAGCTCATGACGAGAACCCTTGTTCTAGTCTGCAGCTGTTACTGTTAACTGTAATACTGTTAATACTGTTTGGTTATGGTCCTCACGTGTCCCAATAACTTTTGTTTCAATATTAGAATCACTGTGTCTGAGAAGGACTCGGCTCATTTGTTTGTTAGCTTCTCAGGTATTTTAAATGTGTATTTAATGCCATGCTTTAGGCTGAGTCTGAGATCATTTTTCTTTTAAGGCATTTGAAATGCATTGGAACTCTCAAAGTTAAATTTCAATGATAATGGATGTGCAATAATACACTATTAAACTCAATACCCGCTCTCCCATAATTCATACTGTTGTTGTGTTCTTGGGCAAGACACTTAACTCACCTTGCCTTCAGCGGTGTTACAGCTGTGACACTGGGAAATTGAAGCTGGTCCACTGGTGGTCACACTGTTTTAGTATGAGTAGCAGACCTAACACTGAGACCCAGAACTAAACAGCAGATGTTTAGTTCTGCAAATCAATTATTATTTTGCTGTCAAAATTACTCTCTGGGGCACCCTTATCTTAAATGTTTTGTGTCAAAAGATGATAAGAGGCCACAGGTCAGTGATGCAACCAATGACTGTAAAAGGGCCCTTTTACAGTCATTGGATGCAACAGTAGAAGTTAGCTACTTTATTGCAAGCTAAATAGCATTACCATCAAAGGCGTTTTCTCTAACGTACATGCTCACGGCTACAGAAATTATGAACCCTAAGCAAAAGGCTTTTGCCAACATTATCCTTTTTCGAGTCCATTTAATGAGAGCACTGACATTAATATGCAATATGCACACTTGAGATCAAATTATTGGACTCTATGTGGCCGCTGAAATAAAATGAGGAAGCCCTACCATTTGAAAAAAATCTTATGTGCTCTGCCTGTATCCTTTTGATAAAAGAAGCACAGAAGCAGTGCTACGTAGTACTTTATATAAAGAGGTTGTAGTGTAACTGAGCCAGCAGTGGAGACAGGACATGCACAGAAGAGCATGATGAACAACATCCCATAACTAGTCCAGACATGTCAGTCAGTCTTTCAGAGTAAACCTTTCATTTTTAACTACCAAATCTTTCTCAAAGTAAAAATATTTACTATCAACAACACTATTAAACACTATGTTTAAATTATAACATACAGTATATATTTTCTTCTTCTATTTAGGTAAAACTGTCTAATAGCATATGTCTGTGAAGTCATCCAGGTCCTCTTGAAGAAAAGGTTGCAAAAGCATCTGGACTCAGTTTTCAAGGTGAAGCTGTATGGCTAATAGCATTTTGTAATAAATCTTGATGAGAATGTTCAGTGAGCACCGGCACGCTTTGGCCAATCACATGTTGACATACAGTGGCAATAAAGGACGCTCCCATTGAACACTGAATTAATGGCGGTGTAAAGGCCCTAATGGAGAAATGACTATTAAAATGGCATCTTGAATTTATAACCCCATTCCAGGTAGTTTAGATTTTTGTTTACTTCCAACACTGTTCCTTTAAACTACACTGAACAAAAGTTAAAATGTAACACTTTGTTTTTGCCCCCATTTATCATGAGCTGAACTCAAAGATCTAAGACTTTTTCTATGTTATCAAAAGGCTTAGTTCTTTCAAACATTGTTCACAAATCTCTCCAAATCTGTGTTGGAAAGAAACGGTTATGGTGGACATGCCAATTGCAAGCTCCCTCATAAGTTGCAACATCTGTGGCAAACTGCACATTTTAGAGTGAGCTTTTATTGTGCCCAGTCTAAGGCACACCTGTGTAATAATCATGCTCTATAATCAAAATTCTAATATGCCACACCTGTGAGATGAATGGATTATCTCAGCAAAGCAGAAGTACTCACTAAGACAGATTTAGAATGTGAACAATATTTGAGAGAAATAAGCTGTTTGTGTACATGGAAAATTTATTCTGGCTCTGACCAACATACCATAAAATAGTATAATTTACTTTTATAGATTTTGGCAGAAAATGTGTGTCAACTCACGCTCACAAAAATGACTTCCAAAAAAATCCCTTCAGAGTCAACCTGTGGGCAACTGGGGCTTAACACTTTAAATATCGGCACAAACCAGATTAACCAGGATGGCACAGTTCACACTACACTACTACTGAGCAAAATTAGTAACTCTCTAATTTTGACATTCACTCAACAAATTCTTTTTAATATATATTTTTGGGCCTTAAAGCCTTTATTGATAGTTGACTGAAAGAAAACAGGGGGGGCAATGGGCAAATGACCTGTCCGAGATTCAAACCGGGTCTCCAGTGTTATTGCGTATTTGCGAGTGCTCTAACCAACTGAGCTACATTTTAGCCTCTCGACATTTTATTGAAATGTCCAACTCAGATTTATTCTGCTTTTTAAATGTTCAATGGAAGTAAGGAAGTCGGTTGAAGGTTCTCTCATCCACCACCATACATTATATATTTGAAGAAGACAGCACAGAAACTATGCATACTTAAACTGTGCTGTAGGTGCATGGCATCTTACCAAGTGCAGACATTGATTTAGGTCTCGTCTTCGAGCACACGACACATGAGGACATTAGGTCTGAGGATTAGCTCGACAATACTCAATAACTAATGCCTCTCACAATGGCAGCGCAGGCTCTATTATTCTGCTCAGCTGCAATAAATCACCTTTGCCCAAAACAGCTCATCTGTTAAATGTGTCACTTCATTTGGAATAAACCGCACACGGGCCATTTACATGGACTGAAGAACCTGCTTGATATGAATACAGCAGCACAGCAACATGAGGATAAAGGCAGCACGCCATGGAGCCAACTTTCTAAAAGCCCAAGTTGATTTAAAAACAGCTCACATTTAGCCCTGGCGATGCCGTTGCTCAAGGGTTTACCTCAACAAGATGCTAAATCAGACATTTGGCCCAAGATGAGCTTATTCACAGGGGAATACTTCTTAGGATACTACTATTAGATCACATGACTCAACTTTTTAATTGTTGCTCTTCAATGGCTGAATAGGCAACATCAAAATTTGTCAAATTGACGGCACATGAATAAGATTATATATTAGGAGTCTATTCAGCTGCTTTTATCCAAACAGGGGCTAAAATTAGCACAGTGCCATTCATCTACACTTCTTGCTCTTTGAACACAGCAAGCCCTGGCAGTCTTAAACCTAAAGAGAAACTTATTAGTTTTAATTCATTAAACTAAATGACTATTATGAAGAGATCTGTGTGGCATGTTCTGTAGCCTCAGTAAAGTGTTGTGGGTTTGAGTTTGATAATCTACTCTAGTCTATGCTTGCTTCTCCCATAAGGTCTGGGTGTACCATTAGGACTGAAAAGGTCACTGAATGTTAGGAATGAGACAAAGTGAAAAATCCAGCAGTGAAATGTCACACTCTCCAGAGTTATTCAATCTCCAATGAAAGAGACCAAATAACTACAACGTCATGAGGAGCTCACTGTGGGACGCAAATTAACAGAATTTTCAGTTTAGATAATAAAATAAAATTAAATAAATCTGAACATTAAATCTGCTCTCATTCTTTTCATGCCTTTCAGGACATTTTTAAATAATCATATGAAGTTAATTACTAATTGTGAGCTCTTCAAAATATCTTCCTTATCAAGTTAAGATCTGTGCATGTCTGATGAACGACACCTGCAACGCCTCACTCCTAAAGTCTGGTAGTTATGCCTCTTGTCAAAAGAAGTAATTAGGCATTTGCTTCAAATCTGTTTGTTTTTAGAGATTCTGTTACAATTATCTTTTAATGGTCTCCAAATTGTTGATGTCATGTCACAGAAGCTCATTCAAGGAAACAAAATGACAAATCAATATGTGATGTTTCTTGGAAATTACACTAATAATTATAATCATTGATTATCTTGTATGTGGTAAAACCCAATGTTTCCTTCAACAAACCATTTACAACCAACTCATTTTGATGTGTACATAAGTACTTTTTATTTTTCTGTTTTAGGACAGCGTACAATGTATATTAAGCCAAAGCAGAGATGGTTGTACCAGATTATAGCTTAACAGCGAATTTCCATCTGTAGTCCATTCATTCACTAAGGACACTTTAGATTTACCAATTGACCTACATGCATGTCTTTGGGCAGTGGGAAGAAGCCAGAGAACTCAGAGAGAACCCACGGTAACACAGGAAGGACATGCAGACTCAATGCAGACTTGATTAATGATTTTGTGGTCTTTGGCAAATAAATGGGTCTACCTAGAAGTATATCCCAAAGTCACGTTCAATGAATCACCAAAACAAATTGTAGTTTTTTTGCATATGCACCTGTGAGTGTTAGAGATGAGCTGAGGAGTGCAGTGTAAACAGGGGTGCAGATGAAATGTGTGACCTTACCACAAGTTTAAACAAATGTAAACAGTGGAGATCTGTGCCACATCAAATGTAGGCAGCTGTACCAACCTCAGTATGACTTACACTGATGATGGATCTTGTACAGTTGAAATTTTTAATCCAATTTAAAAAAATAAAATCTCTCAAAAATACCTATTCCAGTAATAATGAATGAAAACAGGCCATGCGATTTTGAAGATAAATTATTAGCACACCAACATTTAAATTTAGTGTCCCAGCCGAGCAGAAAGGCTGTTTTTAGCTGCATTGTTTTACAGTTCTTTCAGAAAACTGTTTTTACAAGGATCTGAAGGAGTTTACAGGAAATGTGGGTCACAATGACCACAGGCCTTCTTTGTCCCACCACAAGACTCTGTATCAGGTCAGAATGGATGTATGCATCCTTTCATGAGTGGTACAAAAGTAATGTTATAAAGGTTGTATTTTTTTTTTTTTACTATAAATCCATTTCAGAGATGACTATCCAAGTTGAATGAGAGCCATTTA
Source organism: Perccottus glenii (assembly GCA_024416835.2). Lineage (NCBI taxonomy): Eukaryota > Metazoa > Chordata > Actinopteri > Gobiiformes > Odontobutidae > Perccottus > Perccottus glenii. The sequence goes on along the minus strand of CM044561.2, from coordinate 14,082,762 downwards.
CTAAGATTAAAAAGCAGGTCTAGATGCACTTTCCTGAATCAAAAAGAGTGATCGATAGTTCTTAGAAAGTGTGACAGACCTGAAATGACCTGCGCCCGCTGGGGGATGAGACACAGCTGACGGACCTGTTGATCAACCAAGTCCAGGGCCTGAAGCGCACAAGGCCCAAACACAAACTTCAGTCTGCAAAAAAAGAAAAACATGAGCCAAATGCATGAACCAATAAAAAACTTATTTCAGCAGTAAATATTGTCATAAATTTTAATGATTTTGAATTGGACTTACGCAATCAGCATGTCATCAGGAACTGCAAAACATTGATAAAAATAATTAATTATGTCACATTATAACATTTGTGCTCAGTCATGGTATACATAAGTCACGTCACTCTAAAATTTTGTTTTGTTGAACAATATAACAAGTACATAAAAAAACAAAAGTTTGATACAAAAATCTAAATCACTTTTATACAGAGCATGTTGTCTATAAACATGCCACAGCTTACTAGAGAGAAAAGTGATGAACAAACAACTGTCAGGTAAGGTTTCATGAGTGATGAAACAAAACAGACAAGAGGAGGACATGTGTTCAACTGTGAACCTTCAACTCAGATGAAGAGAAAGCATTTTTTCAGCCTCTTGAATTGACCAGTCTACAACAGCACAACTCTTTTCCAGTGCCAATACTAAAAATATTCGGCCTGCTATTTCAGAACACACAACTTATAACACTCAGCCAGAGGGACTTCGTGGACAATTTTAAGTTAGTGGCAAAACATCTGCTTATTTTCTTCTTTCAACAGAATATAACCAGGTACATCATTGCCGAAAGGGTAGTTTTACAGCAATGCTTGGATTTACAAAGCCAGAAGAAAATGGTGTATATTGTTGTTTGCATGTAAAATTAAAAACGTAGCTAAATAAAAAGAATTATGCAAAAGCAGCATTATATGAAACCAATACTATAGCTCCCCCTACAGCACAAATAATAAATTACATTGAATTTAATTTCACGTCAAGAAAAATCTTTTGTAATATTCAGATTTGATCATGGCAACAATGACTGTAGTAAAAATGGTAGGATATTCTGGCAAACCACAGCTACACGCCGATTTTAGTCAAATACGTAACTCCAAACAAAGCATGAACTAAGAGTTAGCATTAGCCGTATAAACAACCAAAAACACATTAACAACACGGGTTTTGAACTTTTCTATGTGCGCCTTTTAATCTCTTACTTTGAGATGTTTCCTGGTATACTTTCTCGATGTCTTTAAAAAGTTGTTCAGCCACTGAAGTCATAAATAAAGAATGCATTTTGTTAAAAGTGCGCTCACCGGAAGTGACTTTTGTTACAGACCAGCTAGAGCCAATGGTGTACGACCAAAATATTACAACTTCCGGAAACACCGAAATAAAAAAGTAAAACGATTGCGCCACTTAACTTTCTCGTAGGATTAATATCATGTCAAAATAAAATAACGCTAATTCAACCACGCAGAAACTCATACGGTTATTTATATTTTCCAGACCTGACCACAAAAACCAGGAAGGAGGACACAGGCCACAGATTTTTCCGTGGTGGAGAATTGATCCACTTTATTTGATTGGTCTGAACTCTTGTAATAGCCTACTAAGAGACATTGTGCGATACAAACATTGCAGTTCAACATCAAAGGATACAGGGTTTTTCAAGTCTCAATTTAAAAAGACAAAAAAGTCATCACTGTGTGTTTGAGAGCTGAAAAGGTGCTCCAATTCTTTTTCGGCTTCATTTCGGATTTCTTTAAGATTCAAGTTTGTAAACTTTTTTGTCCTTGCTTTTGTAAACACATAACATCCCATCTATTGACAGGATGATTACAAGATGTTAAAAATTACAGAAAATAAAATGTGAATGTGTGCTATGACAAATGATTTAAAATCAAGACAAAGGAAAAGAAAAGGTTTGCAGACTGTGACTGAGCAAACTGAGCTACGCGCAAGTTACACAGCTTAAATTTTTTCCACAGTATCTATGAAAGACTGTGGTGAATCATTTTGACCTTGTATAATTTATATTCTTAGCTATATGCTTGTTGACAAAAGCAGAGTGGCCATGGTATTGATACACCATGACATCCCATTTTGAACAGTTAATGGTACCATACATATAAAACTGTAACTTTGATGCAAGTGCACACTATTAAAATGATGTACCAGCTACAAGAAAAGACAGAAGTAAAATAACCAGATATATGCGAGTGGTGAAGAGAGATTAAAGCACATCTTAGTATACTCCTGTCCCGGAGATTGAATAAGTTACACAGCAGGTAGTATGCTTCTTGTTGTCAAAAGCTACAAAGCAAAAAAAAGTGCAACAATGGTGCAGACCATCCTTTATGTTTGGTTAGTTTTTGTCTTTTTTTTTGTAATACAAAGACAATTTAAACCGAGTTCAGATTTTTGTCTGGACAGTATATAAAAAAAATGGATTACAGAAACAAATAAGGACATCAAACACCAATGAATATCTCTGAGGAAAATTAAAGCTGCCATCTTTCTCAAGTCACAAGGCATGGCAAAATCGCTCCGCAAAATCCTGACATGTTTGTATTTACCATGAAAATGTAGGGCAAATTCTGTATAGGTTGTAAACCACAGAGAGACCACTACATGTGACAAAAAACTTGGCTCACTTTCTTTACTTAGAAGGGGCCCAAAAGTAGTCATCAGGATGTTTATTTATTAAGCTTATACCAGACATATCTTACTGCTATGTCACCAGTGTTCAGAATTGTTTTGAAGACATTTCTCTGTCTTAGGGGGTGAGACATGACCTCTACCATCTCATAGCAACAACCTCTGCATCTCCACTGTGCTGTGAAGATGCCTTAATCGATCCATGTTGGATGAAATGCAAGTCTGTGTGTCCTCTCAGATCCACGAGGTTCAGGTTCTGGTGGTGCTTGGTGTATGGCCCAGAGGGTGGCACAATCTCTGTGCTCCACTCATGTTCAAGTACTGACCACACGACTATTTCTCTTTTCGCTGTGGTCAAAATGACAGTGGCTATCAGCTGACGTGGGTTGGGGGTGGACTGAGAGAGACTAGCTTTGATTTTAGATATTACACCCCTACGCTTCCCATTTTAGGTGGATCAATTTAAAAGCAACATTGAAATAAGGAATAATCAAGTTAAGAAAAACACTGCAAAAGGTTACTCTATTTACATACAATGAGTTTCTTAAAGACAAAGTATATCTTTACAGAAAACAAAATTCAGAAATAGTCTCTTATGTTGTTTTGTACATATGAAGTTCTTCATCTTAACATTAGCTACTGTCATCCCCTCAGTCAAGTTTTGTTTATTTCCACTGACAAGCTGGGTAAGTGCTTCCAGATCAAAATCACGTCAGAGAACCCCGCCTTGTCACAGGCTGCTGCTGGTAAATGAAGCAAACAGCCAGGAGGCACCATAGCACCAAAAATAAAATGACACCACGGCTGTCAAATGGTCACACTAGCCAAAGAGCGGGGGAAGTTCTGGGAGAGAGGGTTGACCAGACCGCAACAAAGGCCTCTATCTTAAAACAAGGGATTTTTTAAGTGTGTGGCGCTCAGTCGTCACTATCGGACAGGGTCTCATATTGCTCTGACAGCAGAGATGGCCACACACGCTGCTGGGCCATGGCAGCTCCAGATGGAAGGGGCTGCTGCTGACTCTGTATGGAGGGGGATGCTATGGAGGTCGGTGGCGTGCTGCTCAGAATGCGCATGGTCAGAGGGTTGTACGGAAACTGCATGGAGCCTGCATAGAGATGGTTAAATTAAATCATGTTTAATGCTGTTTAAATTGGTCAAACTTGCCACAAAACCTTCAATGCTTACCTGTAGAAGAGGGTCGGTCGTCCCAGTTCCACTGTGTCTGTGCTTGTGTTTGTCTGTGATAATCCCCCTCAGAGTGAACAGAGGAAACAGAGGAGGGGCGTTCACCTCCACCATAGGCCAGACCCAAGTTAGGAGATTTGGATTTTCTACTGTTGGCTTTGCTCTGCATTTTTTGCCTACCTAGAGTTAAAGAAAAAAAAAACATTTGCTAATCCTAGTAAGTGTTGCAAGACGGATCTGGACAGGTTTCTGCTGTGTGGTCTGTTCATACCCATACTCGGTGACGGGGTGGCCTCCTGGCGGTTGTCACTGCTGGCAGGTGTGCTGCCGATACCAGACTGAGACACAAGTCCTCCTTGATGATCTTCCTGCCTTTCCTCCAGATTGCCCATCAAAGCCTTGCGGATGATGTCCTCCAAACCAAGGTTACTGGCTGGGTCACTAAAGGACTGATTCCTAGGATTAACACTACCTATAAAAGATAGAATAACACAACAAATTAAAAATAGGCAATCAGCCAGTAAAGAGTCAAACCTGAGGAGTCTCACTGTTACTTACTTGGAGTGGTAACAGCTGGCAAATTGAAGATCTCTGTGCCTGGTTGTGCATTTCCTGTAAGACAATATTTTAATAATTTGGTTAGGAAGTCAAGGGAATAAAAAAGTAAGCAATATTGTATCAATGAATAATTACAAACCATTAAAAAGTGGAAAAATTGCATGCATTTTTTTAAAAGACTGGAATATAATGTGGTGCAGTATGCATACCAAGAAAGAACATGAAGCCCCACTTACCAACATCAGAATCACCAACACCAGTGTTGGAGTTCAACTTACGAAAGATCTCCTGCTTTTTGGATTTAACCATTGGGGAGGTATTTTCCAGCTTGGTGAAGAAGGAAGGTAAATAGCTTACACTCCCTGGGGATCGTGAATCACTCCTTGTAGCAGACAGGAAAATGTGGAAGCAGTTAGCAAACAAAGAAACAAAACTAGCTATTTTTATCAGTTCCCATACATTTTAGAATCCCATACTTTTCACCTGCTAACAGACTGGTTACATTCATTTGTTTAAATTTTTTCTATCGCTTAGTCCCGTTAGGGGTTGCAGGTGACTGAGCCTATCCCAGCAGTTTGGGTCTTAGGCGGGGTACACCCTGGACAGTTATTCGCAGGACTAGTAGGTCACAATACATCTAGAATATATTTAAACTTTTCATTATTTTATATATTATATTTGCTTACCGGATATCAGAATTGTCGGTCTCTCTCCTCTGAGGTGGGGGCACACCAGCCTCCTGTTTGTCCATGCCTTGGTAGCATTGGGGTGGTGAGATGGGTTCATAGTTTTCCATTTGCCTGCCTCCTCGCTCTGGGGACTTGCCTGGCCTAAACAAAAATTTGAGAGATTAAGATTATGATGGAAAATCAAAACTGTTTCAGGGGCTGCTTTGTAAGTCCAGTGTATATACCTTGGTCTGGGTTTGTCAAGAGCGTTTTCAGGGGAAACTCTGCTTGAGGGCCTCTGGTGGTGAGGACCCTGGTTCTCTGGACTATAGCGGCTGGCCATCTTGGATCGACCTGACGACATATGTGGCACCCCACTTTGGAATGTGGTAGAAGGTGCTGAAGAAGCTGGGGGCAGGTCCTGATTCCGGGCAAAGTCCTGGGTTATGATATGCTAAGAATGAACCACAAACATGGTTAATTCAGTATCAGTTTAATGTTTAATGCTATTATTGGCTTAATTAAAGCATGTCTTACTGAGATGTGATCAGCCAGGGTCATCATGCGAGTGTGAGTTTTGGAGACTGGGTAGCAGTCTGCCTGAGAAGGAGGAGGCTGCTGAGAAGGTGGTTCCCCTTGTTGCCGGTAACGACTCATGTCATAGCCTCGCATGCCAGCTGAAGAAGGTAGACCAAAGAGAGTTGGTGGGTGGGAGAGTGTCAGAGTGAATTAAGGACTGATGAGACAGGAATAAGCTGTATGCCAAGTCTACATTTCACTGCACCTGACAGTAATACGTCTAAGTAGAGTCTGGTAACTTGACTGGTGAAGGGAATGTGGTGTGGCACACTCAAATGACAAGGTCATTGGGTTAAGTCACTTAAGCTATGGTATGTTTACTCCACTTGCTGCTAAATTTAGTCTTTGTTTCATCAGAACTATGAAGCAATAAATTAGGAAGAATACAAGGCTTGTGTTAATGTCTTCTGTGTTTATACCTGTTCCCTGTTGTTGCACATCTTCTGTTTTCTCCTGCTGGGTTTGGATTGGGGAACTGGCAGGACTTATGACCTCAATTGTTCCTCCACTAGGATTGTCATAACGACTGGATGACACTACAAGACAGTTTACAAAAAAATTTAAATAAGTGTATAGTAAAATTAGTGTAGGTTAAGTGTTCTACTAATATGCATTAGTATACTTCTGAAGTTTTTGGGTGAAGTCTCAATTCTTAATTCTAGACTTACATGTGCTAGAGGAGTCTGAACTTTGAGACCCTCGTTCTCGGGAGTCTTTATCTGAGGCTATCTGCCGAGTGATGATGACATCAATGAAGTTGGCAGCTGTAATGGTCGTTTTTCCTCGAGTCCGGAGCTCCTCTTCAATGCGAGACTTGGAATTTTGAGAGCCCTTTTCCTTAACTGGTACACCAGGTGTGTCCGAGTAAGCTGGATGGGGCTTACCCCCCGGCAAAGACATGGCACCATAAGGTGAATGCATGGGCCGCCTTTCTGCCTCTTGCTGCTGCTGTTCTGAGAGGTTCGCTGCACGCCGAGCCGACATGTCATCATCTTGTTCATGTTTGTTCTCCTTCACTTTTGACACCTCCATCTGTGGGGCAGATACTGCAGCGTCTACCAAAGCTGCCAGTGCATCAGCCGCCGTACTGTATCGAGAGCCGCTCTGGACAGCTGCTGTCACTGTTGTTGAATGGGGCCTAAACAGAATCAAAAGATTATTTTATTTATTTATTTATATATTTAGAGTTTTATATTTATATATAGTTAGGTGTGGACTTACATCAGAGAGGTGATGACACTCTTGCCCTGGAAGATGCTAGGCCTCTGCTGAACCACTACATCCTGAGTCCGAAGTGAAGGGGAAGGTGAGTGCAAATAACCTCGGCTCCCTGGTCGACCTGGCTGTTCTGCTCCAGCTGATACAAAAAAACAGCACTTATAAAAAGATAGATAATGTGCGCAAGTTACAATTGCGCCTTGATGTTTTGAAGTTTGTTCAAGTGACTAATTATGTACTTAATTACAATAATTCAGTTTAGTAGTCTTGGGGATAAAGTTAATTGTGGCATAATGTGCTGTTCCACTAACAACTTAAAAATAACAGTGAGCAGTGAAGTAAACTTCCAGTAGGGGTTATAATCTGAGGATCCACAATACAAGAATATCATTTAAAAATAATTTGTGAAACTCAACATCTTATGTACAAATAAAAAAATCTCACCTCCACGCATGTATTCATTTGCTCGCTCACGGTCCCTCTCTCGTTCTCGTAACTCTCGTTCCCTCTCCCTGTGTTCCCTTTCTTTTTCCCTCTCTTTCTCCTGCTGCTCCCGGTCCCGTTCCCTCTCCCGCTCTGCATTGGCAGCAGCAGCTGCAGCGAGGTGGGCCTGGTGGCCTGAAAATAACAGTGACAAACATCACAAACGTAAGATTTAAAAACCTGAAAATGTCAGAACCAGGACTGATTCTTAAGTTAAACTAGTAAAATACGTGAGAAAAAAGGCTCATGTAATTTGGGATAAAACATTTTTTTTTAAATCAGCAGAAAAAATGTTTTATAGCGTTGGAGCAACAATAATACAAAAAAACAATGCTTTATGTTACAATAAATGAGTAGAAGAGGAAAATGTACATAGGAAAAGAAGAAAAAGCTTATTTTGTATAATACAGTCACTTGATCATAAATATATTCAATAAAAAAATTAAAAAAATTACGAACTTAAAATGTATTTTATTTAATTTTATTATTTAGACAATTTAAGGAGAGCTTAGAAAGCAGACTTGTCTTCAAACACAGACTCTGACAGCCCATCAAACTGACCTTTCAGACCTCAAGCCAGTTTAGGGCTGTGCCCCTAAAGAGGTATGAGGAACATGGAGATCGTGGCAAGAAGAGAGGGAAGCACGAGAGGGTAGGGATGGGAAAGGGAGGGGTCCTCACCTGGCGATATGGAGGATGGGTTGAAAGCCCTAGGAGGGAAAGGGGGCTGAGCTCCGGGGAGGAAGGCGAAGCGTTCCAAAGTGGGAGTACCTGTTCCCCCAGGGTGAGGCAACAGGATAGTTGGAGGCATCTGGGCTAGATCAATAATCCCTTTTACAGACAGAAGCAAAGGGCCAACGGTGAACAAGAAGAACCAATCCATAAATTTCTGAATGTATGAACACCGTATACACTTAACCCATCACCTTCATATATAGTGCTCACAAATACAAATAAGCAACAGGGCTGCAAAAAAAGAGTGGAATAATCGTAAACTTGTAAGAGGCAACTAAAAAATACCAAAAAATTTATTAAATCAATAAATTGAGTAGTAGCCAATAAGTTGCAGCCCTAATACATAGAGCAAATCTGAAAATTTGTCTGGGTCATTTGCTTCTGGGCGTCTGGAAAAGGTAGCCACTACTTCACAAGCACACATCCTGCTATAGCCCCTCCCGCCTATGGCCTCTCCCCTGCATGTGCTGCAGGTATGAGAGCTGATGGAGAGCCATACCTCTTGCAGCAGCAGGGTATGGGATAACTGGCTGCTCCCGTGGGGACAAACCCCGGGCTACGTCGGGCCGAGGAATAACTTGCATCTGCTGGGACGTGATATAATCGTTGAGGATGGTCTGCCGTGTGTTTTCCATGGTGTAGAGCTGGTAGTTGTTGTGGTAACCTGTTGGGGATGGCTGCCTGGGGAACATGAATGCTGCTGAAGAGTGGGGGGAGGGGAAAAAAACAACAACTTACAAACAGGAAGACTACATATCCAATTGCCAATGTTAATGAAAAAGGGTTAAAAGAAACCCTGCCAGATAATGTATAGATATTAGCAGCTTTAAGAACAAAAGGCAGGATTTTTGAGGCTTCTTTTAAGCAGTTATTTATTGAGGAGCAACGCGAGTCTATTCAGTCTTCTTTAGGGTACAATCACTAAACTGCTTGTGTGAGGTTATGTGTGGGTGTAATTGAGAGTGTTTAAGTACTGTACCAGGGTCCAGCACTCTATGGAAGCTCATGGTAGGGTCCAGATGCGGATTCAGATGGGCTCGGTACACTTCCCCAGGAACAACCGGCCGGTGGTGGGGGTCAAAAGGACTGTGAGAAGCTACAGGGTCACCACTCAACACTGGAGACTTAGCTGGTATGCTATCCCTTTGCGTAGGTGTCATGGCACGCTTTCTTTCATGTTGAGCAGATTTTGTAGAGCTCATAGAACCTTTACAGACACAAAAAGTAGTAAGTTATTACATCTACATAAAAAGAAAATCCATATAACTTGAACTGAGTGTGCATAGGAGTTTTACCCTCTGAACCTCGCCCCAGCATAGGAGATCCCCTGGACATAGAATTAGTGCTGTAGTTAACAGGAGTTCTACGAGCGTTGGCATCTTCATACATGCCAGGGCTGAGCTGGGATTTGTTGGCCTCTTGGTTAGTGGAGCGCAGGACAGAAGTGGAGCTGACCACAGTGTGCCTCACAGGCTTGCTCTCCTCGTACTTGGCTCGTTCCATTGCCTCCAGTTGAGGCATGCTATGGGGAAGCTTATTTGGACTGGTAATAAGTGACTTGACGTTGTGCTTGATGGTAGGCTGATTCAGATTCAGATGATGCTAGAAAAAATTGACAGTCAAAAAGAGATTCACAAATCTATACATTAACATTATGTTTTTAAAACTATTACCTGGGACATAGAGCCTTCCATGGCTCTTCTGTCTGACAGCTCTGGCGTCTTGCAGCAGTCTTGACCAGATTCTTGTTGAGGGATTTGATGAATGGACCGTCCCGTTTCTTTAATGGTATTCACTCCTTCATATGGCTTGCCTTTACCAATACCACCCTCATAAGACCGTATGGGCGGACTCTCTCTTTTAATCTGTTTGCCATATTTAATGGTATCTTCATAAACCTCAGCAGAAGTTCTAGGGGTTCCTAAAATTTCAAACAACATATGAGCACTAGGGCTGCAGTCAACAAAGAAAATAACTTTAAAATTGGGACACTGCGCAAAATACCACCAGTAAACACAAAGAAAGTTCTTATTTAATAACAATGTAAAAAACATATGCTTTCCTAAATGCAAACAGTTGTATTTTCCTTAAGCTTGTTAGTAAATGGCGACTTTCCTTTTGGCTGATGACAGACTGAAACAATGAAAGCTGGAGAAGAGATGCTTAGCAATAGTCTAAAACTTACGCACATAAATGGACCAATCAGTGTTGAGTTACAGTCATTTGGAACACTGCTGATCTTTTCCAATTGGTTAATATTGCTGTAACCATGGCAACTCTAACTGACACACAGTCCATCTTCTTGACAAATGAGTTACAAGTAAAGTGCGCTGATTTGGCTTAATGATTGACATTGACAAAAAAAAAAAAAAAGAAAAACTGGGACATTTTAGTGCTATTGTAGATATTCACTGCAACACAAGGCTTAAAAACAGGACTGTCCTGACTAAAACAGGACATATGGTCAGCCTAAGTTATCTCAAAACAGTGAGCTACCTTGCATGATGGATCCAGGGATTAACGGTCTTTCCTTAGATTCTCCATGGAGACCTTCTCTAGGTAAGGCTCTGCTAATTAACCCTGTTAAGGAAACAAACACATTGGTCTACCCATATAATTGTATGAATTATAATTGTTTATTAACATATCTTGGAAATACCCTCAAATGGAGCTCCTTCTCTGACAGGGTGTCCTCTGATCATGGAGCCTTCCATCATGTCATAAGTACGTTTTAGCTCATGGGCAGTCCTTGGGCTCCGGGTGTTTTCTCTAGGATTCTTGATAGCTTTCAACCAATACACAGACTTGATTATAATTTAACTTAAAGAAGTGTAGTAACCTAGGATGCTTTGTCATCAGCCCTTTACCATCATAAGAGATTATGTGACCACTTTTGCCTTCGTAGATGACGTGAGCTTTAGCCAGCGGTTCTCCCCGGGATTTTTCTGGGCTGCTTAGGTCTTCTGTGGCCAGCTTTGTGATTGTGCCCTTCAAGAGGTCAGCAGCAATGATAGACTGGGGCAAAGCTGGTGTGCCCTGTATAGAAAGAAAGATGTGTAAAAACACATTAACAAAAATAAATCCTGATCCTGAAACTAATTATCAACTTTGATTTAAAAATGTTCATTACCTGAGTTATTGATCCTCTGAAAGACAACCCTTCCCCCATCTTTGCGGAGTTTCCTGTAGATCCTAAAGAGAAACACAAAGTGGTAAAAGATGAGTGCTTCAGGTGGACAAGACACCTGTACTACATACAGACATTGCATTACTTTGCCTTTTGACTACAGTAACGATCGTACCAGGCCTGTTGGGATCCTGTTGCCGAGGCAGACCCAGAGATATGGAGCCCACTGAGCTCTTAGTCCCTTCTGGCCCATAGACAGCATGGGACGGCAGGTAAGTGCCTGGAGTTCCCTGCAAAAGCAGAAACACTCGTCAGTCACAGTATGATTAAAAATAAATTCCTTATATGTTCTTGTGTGTTCAATCTGAGTCCTACCTGGGAGATGGAACCCCCTTGAATGAAAGATGGTTTGTCGGTGGGCTTGGTGGTTGGAATGAGTGGAGGAGGAGAGGGAATGTTGGGAGGTCGACTGGGTCTGCTCAGCGTCATACGGACTCCATCCGGTGTCTGGACAAGCTGGTTGGGGGAAGGGTGGAGCACTGTGTAAATATGAAAATAAAAATTAATTTAGAACAATCTTTTCATTAACACCTAAACTTTAATCTGTTACATAGTGTATAACATAAAGATTCCTTATAGTTCCAGAGCCAATATAAAAAAAAGCAATACATTTTTGAGCTTTGTTCTGGTGGACTATTCTGATTTCATAAGTACTCAACACTTGCTATATGCTCTGACGTAAAAAATGCAAGGCTTTGAGAGTTTCTTTAGCAGACTTTAAAATTGCATTGGTCGATACAGGGACAGATTAGCAAACAAGCCTCTCAATGACAAATTTGTAAATCTCTGGTGCAGGGCAACTGTCTGTCAAACATTAACATTCATTGAGGTGGTTGCTTCCAGGGACAAGTTTATTTGACAGAACATGTGAAATATACCTGTCTTGTTTGCAACCAGATATAACTATGCAGTCATTAGTGATTACATAATGTACTGTGCATACATTAACAACTTAGCAGATTTTAACACACTCCCCTCCATGTACACAGCAAATAAATACATCCAGGAAATTATAGAACCCTGCTGTAGGTACATTAACATTTGAACACCAGGAAATCCATCCTGACATTTAATGTGGTGTTCCAAAGCAGCACCATGAGTAGGCTTATACCGCCAATAGAGCTTCAACCATAGCTTCTGCTTCAAGTTGTCTATCTAAACCTTGCAAATCCAGTATGTAGTTTTTCAGCAGGGAAATGGAGGCGCTGATGGAAGAGTCTGAAATAGACCCAACAAGGAAGAAAGATGAAAGAGGCTAAGATATGTGCTTCTGCCTGGAGGCACACTGTAGTGAAAAGAACTAAGGAGATTGAGGAGCGTCTGGAAGGAGAGCTAGGCCCGACCAGAGAGGGTCACCTGGTCCAAAGCCAGCTCTGTCTTAAGGCAAGTAGAGAAACGGCTAACCTGAAGTATGCTGGCATATGGACAAAAGAAATATAGCCACGATTAAAATAAAAACTCCACACCTGTGAGCACTGACCCGACCTACGCTGAAAGTGCCAGTATAACTAAGTTCCCCCAAAACCGAGGTAATAAATATTGCGGTGTCAAAGCTCAGCAGCTTAATCACAGCTACACTGGTCTTCACAGCAGACTAAAAGGTGCTAAAAGCTTTGCAAAAAAAGGAAAAAAAAGTCCATTGGTCCATTTACACTTGCCTTCAAAACTCTCACACAAAAAGCTAAGTGGCAACCCGGGAGCATCAGGTGTCTTCGATCAATGCCCGTCAACAAAACACAGAATGTATGCATTTCAAGAGGAAACAAGGAACGTGCCAGATTGTCTTGATTCAGGCTAATCACAGCACTGCCATAACAAGTACTTATACAGGGCCATAAGGAATTTGTTTATAAAGAGATGACTGCTTGCAGCAACAAGAAGCAACACAGGCAGAGAGTAAACAAGTGAAATAAAAATGAAGACAACAAAGAGAATATTTTCTAGTATCTCACCATCTCTGTCGAGTATGGTGGGGCTGCGGGTGTTGAAAGGAGGTCTGCGCTCAAAGTCGCCCTGATCCTGCTTCTGCTTGTCCTCCTGATGTGCTGACTCATGCACTGCCTTGATTTGATGCTGTAACATGGCAAAGCCGCTGATTGGCACGCCACCAGGGCCAAATGGACCAGGCACCTAAATAAGAAAAAAAAAAAAGAAATAAAAAACTAAATAGTAAAATGAGCACTTGACACAGCCCAAACATCCAATGGTAAATGCATTGCCTGGTTGTGTTCAAACTACTGTATAGAAATAGATATAGACATTACAAATATATGATCAATTACAATTTCCCTAACATGTGACTCTTGATGCCTGTTGCTTAAAATAGTTCCAAACTGACTCTAAATGACTGAACAATTTAATATGGCAAACTGTTATGTAAAATATTACAGTAACTAACCATTGGTGGAATCGCAGCTGCCCGTTGATGCAGCTGCTGAATGTTGAGTTGTGGTTGCTTGGGTGACGATACCAGTACAGATGATGGTGGGCTGAGCAGTGAGGGCTTTTCCATTGAGTAGATCCTACAGAGCAGGAAGACATTAGAAAAACAGAATTAAGAAACATAAAACATGTGTAACATCAAAACTTAGTGAGGGTGAACCAACCTCTGTCTGTCTGGCTCTGCTTCCACTTCCTCATCTGCACTGCAGGTGGCGCTAGAGTCATCATCAGAGTGAAGCTGCCTCTGCCTCTCATTTGGATCTGAATTTTCTCCTTTTTCCTTCATCTCAGGCTCCAATTTCACCTGAACCTCACCAGCCGTCAAGTCCATATCTTGAGGTTCAATTTTGGGGTTCACTGTATAGGAAGCCACCCTGGCTTTTTCCTCATGGGACCCGCTTTCACTCTCTGGGCTTTTCTCTTCCTTGACTCTGAGTTCTCCGTATGAAGACTCAGAAGTCTTCCTATTGGTAGCCTGACCTTTGTCCTGATCAGAGCACTGAGAATCTCCTGCAGTGCTGTCTGCTCTTTTCGAGTCACCAGACTTGGATGTGTCGGCCTGAGAGGGGGATGGGGCACTCTCTGTGTCGGAACTGTTGTCGCCACCTGACAAAGCAAGTCAAAACTAATTATTGCATAGTCATCAGACAGCGACACTTTGATATTAGTAGTAAGACATTAAAGCAGACAATTTACACAATTTATCCTTTAAATAATTATGTTAATAATTTTTGCAGTAACATATTTTGAGTTTGTTTTACAAGCCATAAAACATACATAAACTTCATACTTCAAAAGCACTTTATTTCATTGACATCTCCTTTTTAAAAAGTGCCTATTTGTGGCATAGTGTCTACCACTGCAGTGGTTTCCATGGTGATGCTAGACCAGATGGTGTGTCTTTGCAAAACAAATTGCAGATGCATTAAATGTATCAAACCAAAAATCAGAGAAGCACCGGCAATAAGCATGTGCACTTCCCAGTCTATGTGAGTGTGCTAACATCCTGTCATTTTTATAGGGCCTACTGTATAATGAATATGATGTGACAATCTGCAGGCGGCCCGTCACCAATGCTTTTTGGTTTCCATGAGACAAAGGGAAAGTCAAATAAACATGGCAGAGAACCCTGTGACCTCCCTCTGCTGCCACTGTTATCTTGGGAAATGGAGATTATTTGAATAGCATACAAGTCTGGAACTGAGCAAATCAAACAAACATGATAAAAAGTAAAATTAATTAACACAGCTAAAATAAAGTAACACAAAAACAGTTTGTCAGATCATACAAATAGACCCTCTCTGTGTTCAAAGAGGAGGCTTTCTTGAGTCTTCAAAGCCAAGAATGGTTATGCAACAGGCGCCCTGGTAGTCCAGATGAGTTTATATTTCTTATATTTCCTCCATTATCTCTTTTTTCTGTGATCTTGTCTAGCCCTCATTTAATAAAGATCAATATTGACTAGCAAATACTTTGAGGGGTACGCTTTGAGTGTCTACAAGGTGGAAAAGCGCTATATAAAAAAAAAAATACATGGCACATTTATGGAGCTTTAGTAATTCATTTTGAATCGAAACCATGTTTTGCATTGTATCTATGAATCATAAAAGAATTATCTGCTCCTTGTTGATACTTGATAATATCAGTTTGGACACATGCCAGGGCAAATATATGATAGTGCCACTGCCTTATAATTACAAAGATTAAGCAACCTCTCTTTGTTTCTGTAAAACAACTCAAACTCAGATGGAAAAAGCCCATAGTTTAGCTCTCTTTTCTGTTTAAGAAGGTTAAATGTTTATGTATCAAGCTGTTCCCTGACCTTCACTGTCATCTGCATTGTCTTCATCATCAGGCGATGCTGTTGCTAGGCCTTCACCTTGAGACCTATCCCGATCCCTTCTCGAGTCCTGGGAAGCAGAGATGAGTGGAGCATCAATGCATATGAATAAGAAACTTTATGAGAAGCCAAAACAGAAAAAAGTAAAATAAAGTCTACCTGCTTATGCTGCTGGAGCAGGTTGTCCAGGTTATGGCGTCTCTTGTAATTAAAATAGAAATTCTTGCACTGCGCTTCACTTTTGGTGCCCACCATTTTGGCAATTGCTGTCCAGTTGCGTCCATGCTCTACAAGACCTATAACAATATAGCCACATTATTGATTGATGTACTTTGATGTATCAAAAGCTGAAATGCATGGATACAAAATACACTTGCTACGCAGATGTTCTCTCCTTCTTCTGAGCAAAGCCATGGTGAAATGGATGACTGTCATTTACTTTTGACATTAGGGCAACTCTTCTCTTAATCCTCTGACCTCCGTAACCTCGCCTCCAACTCCTCCCACCTCCCTGCTCAACCGGGACAAACTGGCAGATCCACTAAAATGAAATACTTCACAGAAATAAGGAATGTGGTCTTTGGCTGGTTCTAGCCATTAGTATTGACAGCAAAATCAAAATGTTAGCACAAGTCACTCTGAACAAAATTTTACAAAACTCAATAAAATAAAAAAAAGAAAATATTCTGCACTGTACATCATTGTTATGTCAACTAAAGTGGCTCCTGGTATGGAACACTGAACTATAAACATAAACATTAAGTGTTCCCTCTGATTTGAGTCTCATGGTAAAACCCAGCCTTATGCAGATTAACTATGTTGCGGTAAATGGGAAAATATGTCTGTACAGCAACTTAAAAGTGATTTTTGAACCTACTTTCTCACATGACTGGAGGGGTAAGACACACACAATAATCTGCAGACATATCTAGCGTAAAGGCCTAAAAGCCCTAAGGAGATCATAGCACAAATGACTCTTTCTTAAAAGCAATGGCAAATCACTCAGGCCCCCAACAAAGTCTTTATTAATTCATATTAATCTCTTTATTTGCAGACTAATGTTCAATAGTTTTAACAATTAAGAGCCCCGGACTTTATACCAGCAAAGCCAGGCAACCAGGAATGAGCAGGCAGACTCAATGGTACATAAAACTTCTTCCACAAATACGGAAATAAAACTTTTATAGAAATTAGCAGTGAGTCAGAAAAATGTTAACTTTAGAAAATGTTAAACTGACAGTGACTAAATGTGAATAATAGACTGATCTGCGGTGGAAGACACAACTCTGACACTCTTAACAGATCCCTTTTTAAAACCAGCAAAGAAAGAAAACTGTAAATGATTCACAGGTCTGTGACGGCTCTACAACAGACTAGCCTATGTTTCTATGTAAAAGAGCATGGGCTTGCTCTGTAGCTATCTCAGAAACATGCAAGGCACCATGAAGCGAAGGAAAACCGGTCCGAGCGGCGGACAGAACAGAAAAGAAAAGGTAAAAAAAAATTGCTAACATTACCTTTTTTGGCAATCTCCATCTCCTCCTCGGTCCAGCGAGAAGTTTCTCCAGTTTCTCCAGAACCAGCTAAATCACACAAAGATAAGCCAGAGCGCCATTAGCTAAAAAAAGGAGGGAGCAAGACACGGAGAAAGAGAGTGACGGTTCTCTCTTCAGACGTCTACTTCTCATAGCCACTAATCTAATAATCTATTTACATTCAGGGGCTGCCGAGACCTGCTCCCTCACTTACACTCTCTGGATCTGGGTTTCTCTCCGCTCATTCTCTCTCTCTCGCTTGCCGCGCTACTTAGAACAAACCCTCCTCCTCTCTAATCCACAAAGGGGAGGGCTTTGGTTCAGCTGATATAGCGCCAGACAGTGAAGGAGTTGAGAGCCGTGCCTCCCTCTTTGGGAAATGGCCTTGGATGGAGACAAGTAGACAGACGCACACAGCTAGGCTAGCCAAAAGCCCTCCCCTTTCTACTGTGACACTGCACATCACACACACACACACACACACACACACACATCCACACCCCCGACACAATTCACAGAACAGTTAGAGTGTAGTGGGCCAAGTGAACTCTAGCCCACTCTCCTCCATGGCACCCAATGAGACATTGTAAACATTTGGACTAATATAGCAGCAGATGTAGCCTTGACATTAACGGGAGGTTTACCCCACAACCCACCCACTTTGAAGATGAGGAGATCAATTGTTACTTTGAGACAGCTCCAAACAAAGGTCCCCCTCACCTGACAGTCTGTTAGTTTCGAACACTTAGTTAAACAAATGTTCACTAGAGTAGGCTTCCCATCTCCTCCCACATTCAACATGTGACCATTAATGTGGCCCACTAAAGTAGTCATTAATCTCATGCAGCTCTCTTAACAAACTAAAGAGTGGGGACAGACAGGTTTGGTTGTCTATCTGCAGTGCAAAATTACAACAAATTATATTCTCATCTTCTCAAACCCATACACATGTGCATACACTCCTCCAATCCTTCTGCTGCATCTGATTCAGCAGCTTCCTTAAGTTCCCTGGCACCAAGTCAGCTGGGCAAGACTGACAGATAGCTACCCTTTAGCACCTAGGATACTTAACTTGTGACAAACAACTTAGAAGCAACAGTTAGAGCTTAACCTTCAATCCCACAGTAAAAAAAAACATATTTATTTATTAAAGGAATGACACTTACACATTCCCAAGTAAACTATAAAGCACTGAAAATGTTGGCCTGAAATGTCAAAGGACATGGTGTGCTGAAGGTTAATTAATCACATTATGGGCAAAGGTTGGGTAATTCAGATTATAAGAGAGCAGTGTGAGCAGGTGGCACAACACACTTACAGAGCCGTGAATTAGTGATACAGATTAATGCTACCACGGCCTTAACATTGGGACTTAGATACCTGAAAAACTGAGCTGACACCGTCAAAATAACAAGCTTCAAAGGGCAGAGGGTGGAACGAGTGCAGAACTGACGTACCATGACAACAGCAGCACTTTGCCATGGTGACGGATGGACTACATAGATGATAGTGAGGGGATGGCAGTACATAACAAATCCACCAAAACAACTAGTGGAATTGAAAAGTATGTATTTTGGATCATGTGTCATAAGAAATCAATCTAACTTGCCAAGTATGCAAGACAGATGTTTTAGTGTTTTCAACCGCCAAAAGACACTGCAAAATGTTTCACCTTTATTAGCATCTGCAGAAGATACAGGGGTCTGTGATTTCGCAGGCTCCTTCATGGACTTCTGCGCCGAATCAGGTTTGGAGGGCTGTGAAGGATCTGGCACGGCCGACTCAGGGGCAGGGGGAGGTGCTTCTTCAGCTGCCACAGTTGCAGCCTCGTTGGCCATGGAGCGCGTGGTAATCCTTCCTTTACGCCGGCCCTGGCTGTTGGCAGTCTTCCTGCCACGCGGCGTGTTTTGCTCCTTTCCGTCCTCGTCCTCCCCACCGTCACACTTGTCTTTGTCCTTGCCAATGTCCCTGTGGTTTTGGAACAAGAAAATCAAAGGTGTCAAGGCGAATATTTGTTCAGATCTGACTCAGCAATAATAATAGGCTCCATTTGTAATCTGCTTCCTTCCCCAGAACCCTTTAAACTTCAGAAAGGTATAAAAAATATATTCAAAAGGTTATGCCAGAATTCAAACAATTAGATTTCCAAACCAAAAGTTTTGGAGTAAGAAGACAAGCCCAAATCTTTGACTTTATACTACCAATTATACTGAGATGAATTGAAAAAAAAAAAGACTGTGGTTTAAGGAATGTTAAGAAGAGAGGGTTACTTTAATTATAGTGCCAAATGACAAACACACAACCTACCTAGAATCCTCCTTTTCATCTTTCTCCTCCTCTTCCTTTTTCTCTTCGTCCTCTTTTTTATCACACTTCTCAGATTTGTCCTCTTCGGTCTTCTCGTCTGACTTGTCTTCTTGTGAAGGACGTGGGATTTGCTAGGGAATGAAACAAATTAATCACTTATGTTAAATAAGAAAAAGGAAAATTAATTAATCAATCAGTTTGGTTGTTAAATAACCCACTGAAAGGCCACGGAGACGTTTCAAGCGTGTAACAAAGTGACTCATATACTGAACTTTACCACATGTTGATGAAGTTGATCAAGAATATCGAACTGTGACCGTTACACACTAGCATTAAAACTGAGGCTTACCATTGACAGACCCAGAAAAGTAGAGCTAATACCTAATTCGTATAACTGTATATTACTTTTGAAATAGCCAAGTAGTTGCACCTACCAAATGGTGCAAAGTGGTTTACCTTAGTACTGTCAAGATCTACAAAAAAAGGTAGAAACTGTTACTTTCAGAGAGATTGAGGACAGAGCAACATTCTTTCTCATCACTGTTGGCGCGGTACACCACAGAATGCTTCCTCCTGCCTGTTCTATGAAAGTGCTGTGCTGGAACAAGTCTGGCTATGCCAAGCCAAACATCCCATGCTGGTACCAGATGGGGCCAAGGAATGCGCTTCACTCCATAGTCAGGGCAAAAGATAAAGAATCAGGCACTAAGGACCTCAAGGAAAAAATGTTTTGACTCTGGATTTCTTTATAATAACGCAGCTCTGCATCGGAGATGAGCACCATCTTTATAGTACAGCAAAATGTCATTCTTAGGGGCTCGGCAACCATACAGAAGCAAACTGGAGACATCAGGTAACTTATGCAGTCAACCTACACAGCCCATAGATAGCATGGGCATAGCATGTTGGTGGCCGGACAAAACTAGTGCTCTATCCAGTGCAAAGAGGCAGCCAGTGATGTAAAAGATTTATTTCCTTCCCTGTGCAAGAACTCCATGGACAGCAAAATCAAATCTTTGGCATTAGTACACTGTATGTGATGCTAATCTCATGTTTCCCAGACACAGCTCCTGCCCCTTACTCCCCTTAAACTGTAGGCAATTGGAAAAAGCCATTGCTGTAACCTGTCTATTCATTTCTTCTTCTGATACTGATAAGGAGTCACCCTTGAGTATGATTGCATATTCATACTAAAATGCAAAATCTGGTTGAGTATTATAATGTTGCAAGCAGAGAGCACACACATCACATTTGGCGCTGCTCAAGTTTGTCATGTTTGACTCATTTCCTGTTGGGAGCAGTTTGCAAAGCTGTTTTGGCACAAGACAAATGACACATTTTTGGAGACACATTATTCTTCTATGTATTTCACTATGTAAAATGCTACTCTAGTAGGTTAAGGGAGCACATGTGTTTGTTTTAGAGGTGGTTAGGGAACCATGGCATTCCTGCCTCTTCTCCCACACAGCGTAAAAGAGCCTCTAGCCCTCTACACAGATGTTCTCCAAAAGACATGAGGCCTTGTGGTTCTGTGGTTCTTTAGTGTTTTCAAATGAAGCACTTTCCTGACCTGGCCTGAATATTTTGAGAGTTTTAATTTCACCCATCTTTTGCTAATTCACAAGGCTGTTTGACAGGAAATGACAGACCCACAAGCCGAGCTTCCTTTCCTGCCACAGAGCTTAGGCCACCGTTAGAATACTTGAGTTTGGCTCAGAATAATTTAATTTCAGGAAGGGAGAAATAAAACAACTGCATCCTTTTAATGACCAAAGAACTACTTACAACTAATCTGAGGTGTATAATGACTATAGTTTTATTTATTGAATGACTGTATTAAGTGGTATCGCTGACTAAAAAATACAAATTAAACGATTATATTAAGAATTCAAGCACTAGCATGAGCTCCTGTGTCAAATGTCCCTACAAGACCAGCAGACTTACAAAGTTAAACTATAACCGCTCTAGATCAAACTGCCCTCAAATAACTGAGCTGACTACATCAAGTAATTGTGCAACTTTTAACTATTTTAAGTAAATACGCCACAAAGGAAGACACAGGACCGATCTAAACAACTGTGAAAGTATCAACTAAAATACAGTTCCCACTTTCAAATCTGCTGACGTACCTGCAAGCTCATTTGCTGATCATAAAAAGGTGTTTGGGTGCTGTGAGCCAGAGCTTACTGGTGTTTAACCTCCAGTACTTCCATAGCAGCGGTAAAGGTAGCAGTAGAGGGGCAGGACAGCACCATAGCAGAGCTCCTTAGAAGGGCTGCTGGGCCACGGCACTGCCGCACATATTCCGGGAAAGCGTGTCATCAGGCTGCTTAAGCCGCCCAAAGAATTGTCCATCTCACATGCACACACTAATCTATGCAGGGTCACTCAAGGTAATCCCAGCCGAGCGCTCCTCTTTGATTGGCACTCACAGCAGCACAGCGAGTTTTTTGGGCCTGTCAGATGGCTGGACTATACCAACAGAGCTTTAACTGAGGGGGGACTTTCTCTCTCAGTCTGTTTAACATTAGAAGGGGAAGGGAGGGGGAGAGAGGAAATGGAAAATAAAAACAGAAGCCCACAGCTGCCAGTGCTGACATTGTAAGGTTGAGGTTTTCCCGCTTTACTCGTCTTACAACCCTGTGCCTTTGCTCATTCCTCTTAATTTTTTTGTTTTATTTATTTAATTTGTTTTGTACATTTTGGAAGCATCAAACAGTACTATTACTTCTGAGCAATAACAAAACCGCTTGCCTCCTTTTTACACAAACATAATACTAAGAAATATCTGCCCCAAAATTGTGCAGAAGCTTGGAGTTATGCAATAGCACAGCACAATAGGTTCTGTGATTTTACATTTCCTTAATCTTTTCTACTCAAAGACGAGAGAATTGGACATCTTTTTTAGAAGTGCCAAACAACTTTTTTTTTTTAACTCTTAATGAATCTTAGGTAATAGTCGACAACTTTTTTCTGCACTAGACACAGCACACAAAGATAGAGTTCATGCAGCCGATAATGTATATGTACATACAGCTCATTTCCTTTCAGATAGCTCTAAATATCAGCCTCCCAGCCAACAAAATATTTTTTTTATTTAGTAATGAATATAAACATACCTGGTTCCCCCTTCGCCTTCTTCCGTAGTTACGCCTCACCAGTGTCTTGTAGTTGTTGTTCTTCTTGGCCAAGT
The DNA here is from genome assembly GCA_024416835.2 of Perccottus glenii. Classification (NCBI taxonomy): domain Eukaryota; kingdom Metazoa; phylum Chordata; class Actinopteri; order Gobiiformes; family Odontobutidae; genus Perccottus; species Perccottus glenii. Next base: position 14,060,148 of record CM044561.2, on the reverse strand, counting down.
AATAGTAAAGAACACAGTCGGCTACACACTGAATGCCCACACAAAATAAATAATGTAAATATATATAGAACAGAGATAAAAAAAAAATAAAAAAACTAGTCCCTGTTTTTGCGATTGCAGTAATCAACCTCAAATACTGGTGAGTTAGTTCCAATCAGGATTTCATAAAACCGTTTACCTTTCTCTCCAGATAGGAAGCAATCAGGCCAAAATTCTTGGGGTGCTGAACAAACCTGAAATGAAAGCATGTTATCCTCCAAACTCCAAACAAGTGATGGACTGTGTTCAGACAACAAAAGGCATCTGAGCTTACTTTTCTTTAAAGATTTCTTTTTCATGTTCAGTCCATACATTCATAAATTGCCGGGCTTTATAAACTTTCATTGGGTCATCCATCAGGCCGTTCATGTTGATAAACTTAACTCTTCTCTGCTCAGAGTCGTACATCATGGGAGGAATGACTGAAAGCTGTCTCATCTGTTTCTCGTTATTCTGGGAAATACAGAGAAAAGGTGTCATGCCTCTCAACTCATATGAACAAATCTAGTCATGGTTTTTAATTTTTGTAGTTGACTTTTCTTTTTTTTTTTTTTCCAAGAAGCTACCTACTTCCTGCTCCGATAGGCCATCTATAATTTCAGAAATTTCATGTTCGCTTCTGGCTATAGTTGCAGAAAGGCCTGTTCCTCTTTGCCCAACCCTGCGAAAAAACAAGAACATTAAACCCTTTTTTAAGACAGAATGGAAATATTATTTAATTGCAAGATTACCAGTAGGTGCAGTAGATTCTCAGAAAACAAACAAGACCCAGCATTCATGATATACACGCTCTTAAGGCTGTGCAATTGGGCAATTAGTTGAAAGGAGTGTGTTAAAAAAAAAGTGTGGCATTCAATCACTGAGGTCATCAATTTTGTGAATAAACAGGTGTGAATCAGGTGGCCCCTATTTAAGGATGAAACTACCAGGACTTGTTGAACATGCATTTGAAAGCCTGAGGAAAATGGGTTGTTTAAGACATTGTTCAGAAGGACAGCGTATTTTGATTAAAAAGTTGATTGGAGTAGAGGAAATCCTATAAAAGAGCTGCAAAAGATTATAGGCTGTTCAGCTAAAATGATCTCTAATGCCTTAAAATGAAGAGCAAAACCAGAGAGACGTGGAGGAAAATGGAAGACACCCATCAAAATGGATCGAAGAATAACCAGAAAGGCAAAGGCTCAGTCAATGATCAGCTCCAGGATCAAAGACAGTCTGGAGTTACCTGTAAGTACTGTGACAGTTAGAAGACATCTGTGTGAAGCTCATCTATTTTCAAGAATCCCCCGCAAAGTCCCTCTGTTTTTACAGTCAACGGCAGAAACTGCTATTTTTTTGAACACACCCCTTTCAACTAATTGCCCAATTGCACAGCCTTAAGAGCGTCCATATCATGAATGCTGGGTCTTGTTTGTTTTCTGAGAATCTACTGCACCTACTGGTAACTTGTTTGCCACTTTGCAATAAAAAATATACTAAAAACCTGGATTATTCTGGTTAGTCACATACAGAACGTACTGCAGTGTTGTTTAACCTTTGCAGCATTTATAGTGGTGCCATGTGGATGGAGATATTTTGCCCAAATTTTATTTTTATTTTTATTTTTTTAATTGAAGAGCAAAACATCAGTGTATGAAAATATTCCTGCATGTGTAGCCAGGACCTAACAAAGAAACCTGAGGATAATAATTCTGTTTTGGTATTTCAACGTTGAGGCTAAACACCAGAAACTAATACAAATTAAACCTTTGTTAAGATCTAAAATTCTTGCTCCTATTATTAACAAGGATATTATTATTTACTGACTGGTTATAACCCTCTTCCTCCTTAATGGTCTGTTTGTCTGCATAAACAATGCTGGCATGCAAAGCCTTACTTTCACCGAAATCTCGACAAGAACAGCCAGACTCTGGACCCTGACCTTGTCTTCGTCCATGCCCTGAGGCCACCAGACAGACAGGCTTCACCATACAAAAGTAGGCCACTACACACCACATAGGCTACGTTACCACTAAAGACAAAATCTGTTTTTCTCTTTAGTTCACATTATTATTAATCTGTAAACTGATCTGCACCACATATAAATCGGTTGTGCACCACAATTAATCATCCAGTTTACATGTGATGGTTTTCTGGTGCAAGTACACTCACTACCGAAGCTAGACTGAATGCGCTAACTAAAATGACTTGATACATTTTATGCTTCATATAACACAGTTGCGCAGCTTTGCAAATGTGGAGAAAATAGCTGCCTGAAAAGCAAGCCAAACTAAATGAGTACAGTTAATCTTCTTCCATCCCTTCGAGTATAAACAAAAACACACTGGGCTTCAGGGCGACCCTCTTACTTAAGTGTGAAGAACTCTGTACTAATCATATGCCCACATATCTGCCAAAGCAACTACGGCTCCTCAGTAGGTTGTCATAATATGTTCAGACACAGGTGTGCATTTAGTTACCTCTGAAATCGCTCCTGCTGCTCCCTTTGCTTTCGAATCTCAGGGAATTGCCTTTCATAGTACTCCCGCGTTCTGCTCTCCTTGGCTTTTCGTCTGGGGTTGTTTTCCATACGCTCCACCTTTTTCTCCCAAGCTTCCATCAGCTGATCATAGCGCTGGCAAATCTTCTGTTCCTGTATGTACAAGAAAAGCATACATTTAGATATTAAAGTACCACGAGCAAACTGTACTCATCAGCTAAGGCTTTTTGTTTTCTATTGGTACTTGAGTACTTTGATGTCTTTAGGGGAGCAAAGTAAATGTAAAAAACACTTTGTCTAAAATAAATTACTATAGTTTAGTGTTCCGTTTTGCTTTTGTATAACATGTTGGTTGCAACACCACCATGAAGTACCAAAATAAATACAAATAATAAATCACATTTAAAATCAAAATAAAAACTTGCAGCAATATCTTCTTGGATGTTATGTATGATGTAAGTGACAGTCCAAAAGAGGAGGTTAAAGTGTGCCAATAGTGTTACTAGAGGAGTACATGCTGTTCAGGAACTGTTTGTGCCTTTCACATTGGCCAAATTAAACTTTTTTTATGCAACTAGTGAATATCTTCCAAAGGTTCAATGTCCCAGCGAGTCATCAAACTATGTGTTTATGAATCAAAACAACAATTTACTTATTGAAATGGGGTTAAGAGTTAAAATGTTCAGTAAAGAGATGAAAGGAATCTTTATTGAGGACAATGCAAGTGTGTTTCCAGTATTTGTAATGAGGGACAAACAATCCACCTTCCTCTTGGCATTAAGCCATGTGCACTCACTATTGTTCAGAGTCCAAAAGGTCTGTCTGACCCCAACTGGGCGCAGCATAGAACTCACTGAACCACTGCATGTAAAAAATACACACACACCAAGTGTTTCTGCATGTGACTTTGCAAAAACAAAAGACATTTATTTAGTCAGCTCTATTTTTAAATATGTTTTATGAGGCAGCAATTGCCAAATTCAAGAAAGGAAGATGAGTTTTCACTAAAAGAAGGATACACAAGAGTCAACCAATTGTTGTGGAAAATGTAAGCTATAAGTAGATTCAGTGCATTTATCGTATTATATTTTGTTATTTTTGCATGGTCTTAACAAATGGTCTTGTAGCCATAAAAATTAAAAGCACATAACACTACTTGTGTCCTGCCACTGCATTCAGAACAGTTAACTCTAAGCTGTGGTATGCTGCAGATGAACACTTACCCTTTGCTTACGAGCATGATTTCGTCTCTTAAAAAACAGAATCAGCTTCTTCCTCATCACTTGGTTGCTGCAGGAGACAACAACATTTTTAATAAAACAGATCAAACTATATTTAAAAATTAAATAAAGGGAAAAGGAAAACATTTTTCAATCTATGCAGAAAACATGTGGTTGTAAAATGGCCACCTATGAAGATCAAGTAATCAACAGTCTTTAACATGTATTTATTTTTTCAATTACCAAAAAAATGGCATTGTGTATTATTTATAGTTTTAGTGTTATACAAGAGTGCACATAATAGCTATATGGAAAGGCAAAAGTGGAGCAAATGTGGAGCCAGCTCAAAGATGAACGCAGAGGTCTGAGTCTCTTTGACATGATAAAAGACTAAAGCAGATGGGCCCCTCTCATGGCACACACTGATAAGCGCCACTCTGGCAACCTGGTCTTCAACTCCGAGCACTCACCTGCATTAAACACTCCTGAGACAAACATTTATTTTTACATAACATTTGGCATCTCTCTGCCAATAGGGCAATATAACTGTGGCACAGGTAACCCTGGAAGAGGCTGCACTGTGTGCAGAACCAGTGATGTCATACAAGTGCCACACTATACAAGACAGAAATCATATTTTTATTTTATTTAACCTTTATTTAACCAGGAATGTTCCACTGCGATCATAAATCTCTTTTGCAGGGGAGTCCTGACCCCATGTGGGGGGACGATAGTACATGTCTTTAGTGGTAGGAGAAACCAACACAGGACCTTCTTGCTGTGAGGCAGGAGTGCTAACCACTCTGCCACCGTGATGCCCGAATAGGGTTAGGTATCGAGAACCAGTTCCATTTAAAAACTAATTACAAACTTTAAAGAACCAGGAATTTGATAAGATGTGTGCATTTTTTCTGCTTATTGATTCCTGACTTCTTCAGTTACTCTCGCATGGCGAACAGCAGTAAGCATTTTGCTGTTGTATGTGTCTGCCAGGAACTGCAACAAGGACTTGATCTCATTACGCACATTCATTACATTTGCCACTACGGCTGACCGCAGCAAACGTTCAGAAGTTTGGTTAAACTTTGGGGGGAAAAAATGATAGCACTGCCACATGAAATAGATGTGGTAAAGATATTTTGTGCAAGTGAGGAAGTACCTCTAATATGATGAAACATTTGCTTCAACAAGGCATTAATCTAAAGGAATACACCATGTTTAAGTCTTCTGCTGCGAGTCCTGCTACAAAGTAGGGGTGACGATAACGCATCAAATGAGATGCCTACTGTGAGGTCATCACTGATTTTGGGGGTTATATTTAGTTTAATATTAAGTTTTGTTTTGTAAAAAGACTTTCGTTTTGTACAAATTGTCTCTTAATTTTAATAAAGGTTTCTTCGGCCAATTGCATGTATTTAATAAATAAGAACCAAATAAGTAGACTACATTGCTCATGAACTGGAGCACGTCTCAAATAAACTGAAACTCAGCAGGTTTGCCTTACAGACATGAGAAATATGTAGCCTAATATGTGTAGAGACGAAAAGATTTAAATAAGCATAGTGCAGTGTTCAGAACTCACACGGTAAACAACCAGCTTGATACAGATGGATCACTACTTTAGCAGTTAGCCACAAATTTCCTCGGAGCGAAGATGGAGCAGTGTTTTATGGCGGTTAACCGCCATATCGCAATTCTTGTTGCTTCATCACCGCGGTAAGAAAAAATCCCATACCGTCACAGCCCTACAAAGCACTTATAAACTGACAATCAGTTTTGTTTCAGTTACTTTACGGCAATTCCACAAAATTGTCAACCTTTATAAATTTTAAATTCAGCCTAAATGTGGCAAGAAAAATAAATTCTTTCAGAGTATTAATAAGAACCAGATTCGATAATCAGAATTGGAATTGCTAAAATTAAAACAATACCCAACCCTATGCCTGGTGAATATCTGAAGAGTAAATTCAAAAGTTATGCTTTTGTTACACTGAGGTCAAAGCTGCCTTCAAAACATCCACAGGTAAAATCAGATGTGTATTGTATGCAACAATACGTAAATGCAAAACCACACTTACGTCTTGATGTTGTCGTGGTACACTTTTGTGTCTGATGGCTGATTGTACAGGGGCTGAATGGTGAGGGACAATCAACAAAGAACAGTTAGGATTAATCATTAGCTATTGGGCAAGCACTAATATCTAACCTGAGGAATCCGAACGTTCTATTTCACAGCTTTAACCAGATGTGCTAGTACAATAAACCCCTCAATTACTCACCAGCTCAACTTTAGGACCAAGCCCTTCCAGGATTTTGTGAGCTTCTTCAGCTTTTTTCTACAAAAAGGGGTTAAATAAATTATAAACGATTTAATGGAGCAATAACTTGATTACATTTCTCCCCGCCAAGCAAAAGTAGAATGCAATATAAACACAATATTTGTGAATACAATTGTACACTGTCTGCTTAACTATCTAATATAAAGAGTTATATAAAGATATGGACTTTTTACCCTGTTAAGTGAGCACTGACTTAAAAAACGTGTGTAATAAGAAGCTTTCAGCTTATAGAAATGATTTTGTCTTTGTTATCTTTAATGTATATGATCACAAGTATTTGAGGTTGCAAGATTATATCCTGCGCAGAGAGCCGGAACAGTTTACCCACCTAAAGGGTTAAACAGCTGACTGGAAAGGAAGGCGTGGCTCAGCAAGAGTCTGACAGACATGAACTACAGTAACCTTTTTAAACAAACACAATCATCCAGTTTTCTCTTGTCTAGCTTACTCACGCATAATCAGGCCTATCTTTACACTTCAATGATTTTGAATGAGAATATATAGTCAACCATCAATACATTTAGTTATTTTAGTCAAGTTGTTTTTGGACTTAACATCTACCTCTAAGCAACTGATGTAAAAGCCCAACAACTACTGAAAATTATCATGTTATTTTTAACATTGGCAGAAAAATACCAACCCTGTTCTCATCGTAGATGATCTGGACTATGCTGCGGTGCTTGTGCTCCACTGGGGGAGGGGTCACGGGTTTCTCTGGCTCCACTGGCTTTGCTGCTTCCTCCTCCAATTGTTGCTAAGAAACAACAGAAATACAAAACCTTGTACAACGTGCATGCAAAGAATACAGATAAAGGTTTACAGCTATTGATACATTACAAATATCTATAACTGGAAATCCTGGCTTTACTTAAGATTCTGATCTTAGCTTGTCTTATTTTTGTGTCATCTTATTAATGAATGTAAACAACCAGGTTACAGGGTCTTGTCCCCTAACCTGAAGAAGATTTATTTTAATTCTTCAAATAAATAAATAAATAATACATACAGGAATAAAAAGGAGACAAAAAAAACTGAAGGAGCCAAGGTCAGATTACATTCCTATCTAATGAGGCCACAACACTGTTCAGAAGCAAGTTAATCCACCCTTTGCTCTGAGGAGATGAGGGTGGATAGTACTGATTCAACTATTTAGTTTACAAAAAAAAGGTTGAAGTAAAATACAGACATTTAGTTTACGCGTAATCAAAAGCATGCATAAGGTACAAGCACAAGTTCAGATAAAGCTTTAATTTGTATACCAGAGATCAAAAGAAGAAGAATACCAACCTGCTTTTTCTTGAGCTTAAAAATCTGCTGCTCCACTTTAGCTATCTCTCTGTCCACACGGTCCATACTCTGAATCAGCTCCTCTTTGGAAAGTTTGGAAGGAGAGGTGTCCTGGTCTTCACCCAAATGAAGGCCACCTCCTGTCTCTACTTTAACACTAAACTGAGACTCCTAGAAAGGAAGAGGAAGGGGTTATTATTATAATTTTTAAGTTAATCTTCACACCAAATGCACAGGAGGAAACTGTATGTGGTTCTTCCATATCATGAAAAGCGAGCACTGTAACCGAGGGATGACGCACCTTTTTGACCTCTACCGTGGCTCTTAGGCTGTCCTGTACTGAATGGGGCATTGGTAGAACAATACCCCCCGCAGTTGATGGGGTGCGAGCAATATGGCCTTCACTGAGGGTCTCCATGCGTAGCCGTTTGGCATCCTCGTGTTCGGGCTGGGATGTGACAGAAGAAAACTGCGGTTCGTAACCATGGCGTCTCTCGGGAGGCCTGGTGAGCACAAGACAAGGAAACACATATTCAGAACAGAAGGTATACTCAGATGATTTCAGATGCAGACATAGTCCTTACCGTTCGGCTCCAGGGTGGAATTCCGACAGTAGCGATGGTCTCCGACGACCCTGTGCATCTTGCATGTGAGTCCGATAGTCCGGCATGGTGAACTCCTGAGGGCAAAAGGTAAACATCACATACAACTGAATAACAGAATCAGAACAACATTATAAAATATAAAAGCCACAAATAAGTCTCCTGGTTAGAAGGAAAAAATAATAACTGAACCGAAACGCAACAATCCTATGACATCCTGCACATCCTTGATACACATTACAGTCACAAAGCTCCTACAGTAAAGTCAAAAACCTTTAAATCTGAAACGATTTTACAAGACTCAGAAATGTCTTTAGTATCTATTATAGTAGGGGCAATCAAGATGGGGCTGTTCATAAAACAAAGACAACCAACAACTTTCTATCATTGTCCAGAGATCAAGACTCTGTATATCAGTACAATCATGAGAAAGATTTTACAGTGCTGTCAGAAAGCACTGAATGTTATGTATGTTAAATATTTGACACGCTTCTGGTTCATCAACCTCAAGGTCTTTTAAGCAACAGGGCAGCCTGTCCTTCAAGAGCCCACAGTACAGATTTAAATCTGATAGAAGCTTTTAGTGTTTATGCATAGACCATCATTCCTTCCTGCTCAAGGAACTACGAAGCTTTCATGTTGTATGTGATATTTCGAAGATAACAACAACAATGATTGGAGTAGTCCTTAGTTATTAACCATTTACATTTTTTCCTCTGAGAAACAAAAACTCCTTAGTCAAGAGCTAGTGGCAGTGTCTTTGATAGAATCTGAAAATAGGTTTTTATTGGAATATAAATAAACATTAATACATATTTCAGATAAGGATGAATGATAAAGAAAGTGCAATCAGCACAGTATGACCTCCAAATAAATCTGAGTAAGCAAAACCAGTTACAGGAAATATTTACAAACTTCCATTTTGTCCTAGATGTAAGCAAACAAGTAATTCAAATGCCCAGAAATTAGACACTGACAATTTTCCACGAAAAGAAGCTTCTAAGAAGTGTGTCACCCAAAAAGTTAACAAACATTATACAATTGGCCTAGGATTAAAACGCAAATGTGTATATATCAGTGAAAATAGACTAGCCTCTCAACTTGTTTTTCTTCTTCTGTTCTATACATTTATTTATTTAGTTGATGCTTTATACAACAAATGACTCAAGTATCTGTGGACGAGCTTGATTTCCAGGGGGCAGTGCCAACGGACGCAGGTTAAACTCCCTCTGGAACTAATTGACATAGCATAGACATACAACCAGTTTAGACCATTTGTTAGTTTTTTTTTTTCAAAAGACAAAAACAATACACATTTAACAAATAAAAAGACCGACTAAATAAAACAGAGTAGCCATCTAGGTAGGAGTTAAACAGTTCACAAAAGTCATAGTTGCACAACAAGTAGTGCTAACATAGAGAAACAAAAAAAAAAGAAAAAGAGTAGAGCTCAGACCTAATTTATTTTCTGTTTTAGGAAACAATTCCAGTTTTTACAGAAAACTTCACTTTTCACATAAGCATGTCTTAAGGAGAAAATTAGCTGCTCCACAGTATGGATTTTGTGAACCATTTCTGTCCATTCTGAGACAGTTAGTGGCTCTTCACTCAGCCATTTGCGAGTTATAGCCTTTGTTAGTAGTATTTGTAGCAGGGCCCATTTCGTCAGTCTGGCCGCGTAACTTTTAGCCCAAAAATATACATTTTGATGGTTGTTAGACATGAGATTGGTAGAACTATGCCTATCTCACTGACACAGTACCCTCAGCTGGACAGAAACCTTTAATGTAACTTTCCTGTCCCCAGGACGGGAACATATTGCGAGGGATTACGTGAGTAAGGAGCTCTACCACATGATACACTGGACCCTAGCAGAGTCTTATCTGTGAAAAATCCACTAAAATGACCCTACTGTTACCGTTTTTGCTGGCTTGGGTAGTCTCTGCTTGTAAACAAATATTGTGCTGCTGGCATTGCAGTTGCACAGAGAGGGCAGACCAGGCTACTTAATGACCACTGTATCAAATAATATTGTATAAGAGCAGAACCGTACCTGTTGGTGGCGGCTGGTGCTGAAGGTGTACTGGACAGTGTGTGGTGGGTATCGGCTTTGCTCGCTGCTGAAGCCCCCCTGGCTTGGGGGGTAGCTCGAGCTACTGGACATCCTGGTTCAGTGCAATTGGGCTGCAGCTTTTTCAGAGGTCCAAGAGTTTGGCTAAACCATGTTTGGACACACAAACCACCTGCAATCACAAAATAGGAATTGAGACTAATAAATTATAAAGATCAGTGACATAAAAACATATAGATAGGGATATTCAACTAAGATATATCCTTAAGAGGCAGTCCAGACAGCAACAGACATTTAAAAAAGAAAAAAAAAACTAAACCTTGAGGCCACTCCTACAGTGACTGCCAACTGGTGCATAAAAACATGAGTGTTGTGCAGCTGCAGTGGCAGAACACAAAACAGGCTCTCTGAGGAAAGAAGGAAGACCCTGTTCTTCAAAAATGGATAAGTAAGTTAGGTTAATTAGATTATTTATGATTTGTTATGAGCCTGCTTTTATCACAATACATGACTCTGGCAATGTGACTATCTACAGCTATCCTCCAGATGCTTTTTATGCAGAGCTCACATTCATTCATGTCATTTTCACATGTTCACAAAAGCAGACAAAAACAAGTACGGGTGTACTTTTTGTGTCACTAGGTTTTCTTTAAAATGTCAACATAGAAGGATGTCTAAAGGTTATGGAGGAAGGATTGTTACTCTTTCTACAGTCAATGTCAACTTTAACTTTGAAACATCTTAATCAGATTGCTTTTGATGCAAACTATGCATTTTGTCCTGTTTTTTGTTCATTCAGTAAAACAAAGCTTTATCATAAAGCAGAAGACATAGAAGGTCACTAGGGTTACTGCTTACCACATGGTCATACTTGAAACAGAGTTGTATTCAGAGTAACATTAGGATATTGGTTTATCCATTTACTTTATTTTGATTTTAATTCAAACAATGGATGCCATTAACTACCCTCTGGACTCAACAGCTTCAGTTATCAAGAAGCTGTTGATTTTTTTTGCGCATTTCTTTTAATTATTTGAAAGACCGCCAACATGCCAATTTCTAGAATAAGTTGACATTACCCTTACCTACCCACATTGAGAAACCAGTGATACATATTAAATGAAACAAAATGGCATTAATTGTTTATGTAATACTAATTTTAAAAAATAGAAAAAAGGTTGAAGTAAAAGCATCTGGACTCAGTTTTCAAGTTGAAGACGTTTTGTCTCTAATTCCAAGAGACTTTATCAATTCTGAGATCAACTGGTAGGAGAGCTAAGCTTATATCTCTAGAGGGTTTCCTCTGAAACCAAACTTGGTGGACCAGGCGGTTCTGGTCTCATAGTTGTTGGCTCTGAAAGGGATGTGTAACTCCTGATACGAGTCGTTAAGTCTCAGGAGAGTCGTTAGTGACACTGCTCCATTCAGGTGCTGTGTTTGTTGTTCTAAGGTGCAACTCTTTTGTTTTAGGTTTCAATCTGAGGCCACCTCCTCTGTTCAAAGAAGGCATTTCCATTTTCACAAAAATGGCTTCCTTCACCCCTCTCTCAAACCATCTGGCCTCTCTGGCCAAAATTCGGACATTGCTGTCCTCAAAGGAATGCCCTTTCTCTTTGAGGTGGAGGTGGACTGCAGAATCAGGTCCTCCAGGATTGGCTCTTCTGTGCCGATACATCCTCTTGTGAAGCTGTTGTTTTGTTTCACCGACATAACTGTCATAGCACTCTTCACTGAACTGCATAAACTACATTACTCTGTTTGTGCGAGGGGATCTTGTCTTTAGGATGGACCAGTTTTTGACACAGCATGTTCCCTGGTTTAAAGTGGACTGGAATGTTTGTAGAAAACACTTTTAAGTTTTTCAGATAAACCAGACAAATAAGGGATAACTAGACCCTTCCCCTTTGTCCCTGGTTCCTGTCTGTTTGGTTTCTGTGTCCTCTTGGTTTTGTTACAAGTTCATTTGGGGTATCTACAGTCTCTCAGGGCTTTGAGAATGTGATGTTCTTTCCGTTTACCTTCTGAGGTTGTGGGAACCTCTTGTGCTCTGTGCTGAAGAGTCCTGATAACTCCCAGCTTGTGCTGCAGTGGGTGGTGGGAATCAAACAGTACATTTACATTAAGTCATTTAGCTGACGCTTTTATCCAAAGCGACTTACATTAAGGTTCCATTCACCAGTTACAGCTGGAACACCACTGTAGGCAAGGTGGGTTAAGTAACCCGCTTGCCCAAGGACACAACGTCGGAATGAACTGTGGGGAGAGCGGGATTCGAACCGCCTACCTTCCGGTTGAAGGACGACCGCTTTTAACACTGAGCCATTTACCCCGTAAATATTGATCTGTGTATGTTGGCTTCCTATAAACTTCTACTTGGAGTGTCCTGTCCTCACCAATAACACCTGCACAGTCTGAGAAAGCCAGGCGGTTGTCTATGGCATCTTCACGGGTGAACTTGATGTTCTTGTCCACTGCGTTGATGTGTTCTGTGAAGGCTTCTACTTCCTGGGTTCTGGTTTTCACCCACGTGTCATCAACATATCTGAACCAGTGACTGGGCACTGCACCTGGGAAAGAGACCAGAACTTTGTTCTCCACTTCCTCCAGGTTAGCCACAATCGGGGGAGACTGGTAACCCCATGGCCCAGCCGTGTTTTTGTCTGTAGAAGTTGCCTCTGAACTGGAAATAAGTAGTGTTCAAACATATCTACAGTAAACTGCAAATATGGTCCGGAGTGAGGTTTGTCCTGTCCTGTAAAGATGTGTCCTGTAGTAATCACTTCCTTACCACCACGAGTGCTTCATTGGTGGGTATGCAGGTAAAGAGTGATGTGACAAATGTGACATGAGACAATGTACAGAGGCAACATGCTTTACACCACTGAATCCAACACTTTGCATTGCACTTGGTGCTGTAAGGCTTGGATGCAGCTGCTCGGCCATGAAAACCCATTCCATGAAGATTTCTACGCACTGTTCTTGAGCTAATCTGAAGATCACAGGAAGTTTGGAGGTCTGTAGCTGTTGACTATGCAGAAAGTTTGCAACCTCAGTAACCGGTGACCCCGGTCTCTGATTTTACTTGGCCTACCACTTTGTGGCCGAGTTGCTTTTCCCCCAATCACTTTCACTTTTTTATAGTACCACTACCACTAGTTGATTGTGGACTATTTAGTAGCGAGGAAATTTCACATCTGGACTTATTGCACAGATGGCATCCTATCACGGTTCCATGCTGTAATTCCCTCCTGGGAGCGACCCATTCTTTCACAAATGTTTGTAGAAGTAGTCTTATGTGTGTATATGTAGACTTATACATTTGTAAGTGTTCCTACATTCTAGTATTACTCTACATGTTTCAATTATGTAATAATATTATTAATAATAATAAATAATAATAATAATAATAAGTAACAGGAAATAATAGTGAAGAAAGCAATATCACCAGACTTAAATCATCTGTTGGTTTCTTTTTTGTTTTGTTTGTTTATGTATTTACTTATTTTTTATTGGGGGTATATGTGGTGTTTGGTTCGGATTTTGTTGGTTTTTGGGGAGTCCAGAACAATGCCAAACTCTATGATAATCCGTCTTGCCAAGCAGCATCTGCGAAGAGATTCTGGGTCCAGTGCAAAAGCTAACAAACAGAAATGCTGCTGTATTGTTATTGTTATCGTTTAACGCTATAGTAACGTTAAAACCCTATTAAATGTGGAGAATATCTTGGGGGATGGGTTTATTACCACAGCAGACACTTTTCCGGAAACATACTAAAGGATACGTTCGAAGGTCCTCATCAACACATAATAAAACATATGCTAGTGTGTTATGGTAACGACGCATTGAAGATGTAGTTGTTGATGCTAGCTGGCTAACTTTGTCCGTATTTCACCTTTGAATTCTCAACCACGTCGCCATCTTGCAAGGCAGATTTTCATCGTAGACTGGAGCGCTTAAACAGCAAGCTAATTATTCGTGTTGCTTTGTAATGCGTGCACTAATTGTACTCACCTCATGCTTTCAAAATTAACCGAAGGGCAAGATTGCTATCCCTAGGTACAAGATGCGTCAATTGATGATTGTAAATCCGCGGGTTACAAGCTGTGGCCGACTGGGCACACTGAAGGCTGCGCCGCATTTGTTGGACGGTATCCTGACAGGACAAAATAAATTATATTTTCTGTCAAACCCACAGGACACTGACATGTTCTATCAATAGTACATGGAGAATTATAAATAATTATAGATAAGAAATGTAGACCAAAAAGGCAATTGCTACATGTTGTTTTTATGCTTTTTGTATCCGTATTTTTACATATCTTCCAAGATATTTTAGCGTATCATTTAAAGCTTCCCCGCAACAGAGCAATGTTGTTGCTGTGTTGTAGATAGTGACTGTCTATAAACATTTTGAACTCACATAACTCTTGTTATTGCTTTGAACCATTGAATATAATAGTATATTTGCTTGATATGACTGAATTTCTTCTCACATGTAATTTAAAGTATCGTGGGGGGGGGGGGGGGGGAATTAATTTGCATACTTTGTATTTGCAACAAATACAAGTTCTTGTGATGTTGCATGTAGACCATGCTTGCTCCGTTGAACAGGCCTTTCGTGCGTATTGACTGCCATGTCGAGATTCAAGCAATTCAGAAATGTTTTCATATTGTCGACGTGGAACCATTGTCAATGATGATTCTTGTTCCTACACGGGATCTTTACGTTACCGATCAAAATAATGGCTTTTTGGTTAATAGTCGGCGCTTTACTCTTTATTATTTGGCTAAGATTTATTTTCTATAGACATCAGCAACGGTTAGGAAAGTCCCTAAAACATGTAATGGGCATTAGGTCAAACGAAGAAACACAGGGCTCAGCAGTGAGAGCTTTGTTTGTTACCGCGCATCCGGATGATGAATGTATGTTCTTCGCGCCAACCATTATACGACTAGTTGAATTTAGTGCCAGCGTGCATTTACTCTGTTTATCTGAAGGTATGCCGTTTGTATCTCACACACGGATTTTGGTTAACAAGTTAACTCACCTTTTGAAGGAAGCATCTGTTCAAATGAGCCCCATGACTAAGTTAGCTTTAGCTTTATTTGGTGACGTATTGTTGCGCAAGTAGTAATAGTATTAAATAATACAAATGCTTACTGAAAAATTTACAATTTTTGTTTCCCCCCTTTCGGAAATTACATATTATATTCACAATATGACTGCATAAACATTTTCTATAAAAGGTCTGTTACTCTACAACTAGTGAGTTAAACCACCTGTGCTGCCCAATACCTTTGAGTTGGATTTTTTTACTTCTAACAATAAACCACATCATGGCTACTTATGGATACAGTCTCTGAGGAATATTTTGTTTTTGTTGATTGCTTTATTTATTGTTAGTTGACCTAACTTTTTTAGGCACAGATTGTGGTATTCATTTTCAGAAGATTGCTGGGATCTAGATCTAAATGCATGTTTATTACTTTAAATTTAAAGATCATGCTATCTCACAGTTTTAGTTTTTGAGACTGATTTTAGATTCTTTTAGATTTCTTCTGTACCCATTACCATAAACTGTATCTTGTTTATCTTGTAGGAAACTATTACAATCAAGGGTCCCTGCGTAAACAAGAACTTCTGAATAGCTGTGATGTGTTAGGGATACCGGCCTCCAAGATCTCCATATTGGACCACAAGTAAGACATTGATTTTGTCAAAGTAGAAGTTGTTTGTTTTAAAGGGAAAAATAAAGAGATTTTTGTGGACTCCTCAGATAACTGACAAATAGAAATAAATAAAACTTTCAGGATAGTTCCTAAATGAATTATTTCTACCCTGAGGCAGTGATAGTTTTTCCCTGTGGGACACTGAATCCCTACAAGGGTTTGAAATTCCAGTAGAAAAGTGGTTCATTTATCTATTGCTGTAATCAACTTAATACAATGCAGTTCATTTAAACAACTGTGGTTTTCTGCCTGGCCAAACATTATTTTAGATTTTTAACGTGTAATGGATGGTCTTTATTTTTATTTATTCGTAACCTTTAATATTATTTCTCATCAACTACTTGTTTCAGGTCCCCTTCAGACCTTGTATTTCACTTTCAGTTTCCTATATATACATGTGGCTACCTTGACTTGTATTCACTTCTGGTATTTACATGTCTTCCTGATATACAAAACTACACTGGCATTAAAATAGCACTTTTCTGATCCTTTATCTTATTAGTAGAGGTTATTTTACTGTAGATAAGCCACCAGTGCTGATTATAAATCATTTGTTAAACCTTAACCTTAAAGTCTGTAGTGCAACTTTCTCTCTAATGTTTTCTTTCTTTCTTATTTTTAATGATAAAGCCCAATAAATTATCATATGTTATGTGTGGACATTGTTTCAACACACATTAGATATATAATAAATAACTGTCAATAATAAGTGGTTAAATATGACAACATGCTGCATATGTGAGTTGAGCTTTGGCAAAAAAAAAAAAAACAATATCACTAACACATGCCTATTCTCACTTGAGTTGGCAAAGGCCAACTCAAAATGTGTATTCAAATTCTATCCCTCAGGAATTCAGCACATTCACACTTTGCATTAAGGCTGGACACATCCAATCCAATTACCCTGTATGTATTTTAGTGACCTAAAATTCATTAATTAATTTTCTACCGCATAGTCCCATTAGGGTTTGCAGGTGACTGGAGCCTAAGGCTAAAATGCTGGGCAGGGGCCAGTTAGTCTCAGGACTGACATAGACAGTGACAGACAACCTTTCACTCTCACATTCATTCACTAGGGACACTTTTGAGTTGCCAGTTAACCTATACATGTTTTTGGGCGGTGGGAGGAAGTCGAAGTACCCGGAGAGAACCCACGGTAACACGTGGAGGACATGAAAGGCTGGAGTTGGCCGAGGATGTTCGAGTCGACCGGGGTTCAAACGCACAACCTTCTTGTAGGAGCACTAACCACTCTTCCACTGTGCACTCCAAAATTTATATCATGATTAATTGACTTTGATCATAATAAATGCATCGTAATTGTTCATTATACACAAAGATTATATTAGTAATTATGAATACATACTTTTTTAAGTTTTGTACTATAAATTAACTCCATTGTTTTTAGTTCTGGACCGAACAGGAGTTCGTACATAACATTGGGGAAAGTATTGATTACGGAGTGTTTATTTTTGTGTTTTTGTGGTGTTTCTTCTTCCAAAGCCATTGTCATTTTGTGTTAGCATAAAGTGGAGAGGTAAATTCTTTAACACTGATCTCTGTTCAGTTAATGCAGCTGTACCAATTCAAATCTTTTTGGCTACTGGCACAGTCAAGTTACAAAAAAGTAGTGGTCAAATGTGATACTGGAATGTTTTGGCATTGTTTTCCTTCCTTCTTTCCAATGCTTAACTCTGCAGCTGGACTTGAACATATTTTGTTATTCTGAGAATCTGTGCTGCCTGCATGTCTTTGTAGAGTCTCTAAATGTTGGCTCACCGGGAGTGCTGTATGAACTCTGGCACTAACCTGGAACTCCAGTAATAAGTTGGCAGCATGCCCAGGTTGTCTGCCCTAGAGAACATTGTTGTGTGTGTGTGTGTGTGTGTGTGTGTAGTGTACGTGTGTGGGTGTGTTTTCTAAGCAGACTTGCACACACAGAAACCCCTGTTTTATCAGTGTGTGCTTACAAAGTATTGCTGAACTTTGATCTCAGTGCTGTCTGCACTTCAGCTGAACTGGAGCGTAGCCCATTTTCCCTTTCTGTGTATTC
The DNA here is from genome assembly GCA_024416835.2 of Perccottus glenii. Classification (NCBI taxonomy): domain Eukaryota; kingdom Metazoa; phylum Chordata; class Actinopteri; order Gobiiformes; family Odontobutidae; genus Perccottus; species Perccottus glenii. The sequence continues at coordinate 14,042,328 of CM044561.2, read as the reverse complement.
TGTTGTTTGCCCAAAACACACACCTAATCAGCACTTTGAGAGCCCTCGCTCCACTCTCCAGACTCTCACCCCCTCACTCACCCCCTGTCTGTCCAAGCCAACTGCCGAGGACAGTGGGATACATTTTGGCAGTGCTCTGAGCACTTTTAATGTAGGTCATTCCAAACGGTATATTTTTCTTTTTTATCTGTCTCTGTACAGGACTAACCACACACTGGCTTTGCTCTAAACCTTTTTTGGCAAAGTATGAGCAGAAGGACATCCTTTACTTGACCTCGCTGTGTTTGTTTTGCACATTGGAAAAAGATATGTTCACAATAGTGATAGATCAAAAAAAAAAATTCTGCAACGTAAAGTGTACATCTTTATTTTCATAATATGCAGAAGCAAAGTGTTATTAAATGGACGTTTTTTTCTTATCCCAGTCGATGCATGCTACTAGTGAGGCATAAACATTTAAAGTCAGTATTGAAGGTGATTGTGGGTCATATTCAGCAGAGTTATAAACATTAAAACAACTCTGGTTGTCTTGGAAACAAAAGTTGTGAGAAAGGGATTTTAGGCATAGTTGCTCCTTTGGCTTTATGAACATGCATATTTTATCAGCTCTGTTAACTTCAGTTAAGATACACTTGTTTCATATAAAATGTAATTAAAACTGACTTGCTTGTATTTCCTTGTGCTTTACTTTCATAACTTTCTCTCCAGTGGGCATTATGATATCTGTTCTTTTGTGCCAGCATGTCTTGTCCTCATCGTCTCATTTATTGAGAACATGTGATGGAGTAAATCTGCTTGAGTCTCAGCTTCTTAAAAGTCTTTTGCACAGTTGTTTCTCACAGTAAAAATTCTGGCCGCAGCATGTGCTCTGACTACTGCAGCCATAGTTCTTCAAGATGACAGGAATAACACATAAATTCTGTTTTAAAATAGGATTTTCCCTTTAATGCTCAGTGAATAGGACAGCTGTGTTGACAGTATCTGGGGCCCCAGTTTACGTTGGGGCCTTTGTGATCAAGCTGAATCTGAGCACGCTCTGCTGGCTCTCCACTTGCACTGGCCTGACCTCTGTCTGCACCATGGACACAAATCCATCTATTGAATTATATTGTTACATTATAACACAAAATCAACTGCCATTTCTTTCAATACTAGCACCTATAACGTACTTACTTAATAATATATAGGAATTTACTTAATGGGATGTGTAAGGTATTCTGATACTTTATAATAGGTTTAAATTGGCAGTGATCAGCACAATGAAGTCACACTCTTATTTTTCTTTTTTTAAATAATAAACACAGCTTTTTCACTATTATTCTGCAGATTTTACTCTCAAAACTAACCATTACATTTTTGTTATTTTTTCAGCAGGAGGATTTATTGGTAAAATGATCCATAAATGTCCTTAACTTTGTAAAATGGTGTCTATTGGTGTATTTAATTTTTTTACAGAAAGATAACTGGGCTGTACAGTCAGAGAGTAGTGGCACTGCAGCAGCTCACAACAGGACATATAATCTGACCGTATCTAACTGTGTGGACAGAAGTCTGGCACATTCATAGGCCTGTGGTCCATGTGACCAGACTAAACAAGCCCTCTCTAACTTACACACACGCATATACGCACACACACAATCCCCTTACTGGGCCAAAGTTCAACAACTGCATACAGATGCCTGTGAGCAATTAGACATATGCAGAGCTACAAAATGGAGCTGGAAAGGTTACTCTAGGACATTCTGCACTGTTGCCATAGCAAAGCTGACACTCGGCCTGCATCTTGCTTGAGAAAGGTCAGGTGTCTTGTATCTTTTGTTCACACACAACCACCATAACCCCCAGCGCTGCCGCCTCGCTGTAGACTTGCTCTTGACTAAAATTGTCAAGGCAAAAAGTTTTGAAAAATACATGAGCTAATTCAGCAGTGTAAATATAACATTAGGAAATGAAAGGTTCCCCATGATTCCCTGCACTATACACAAAAGCCCTTACAATATCTAGGTCACTGGTATTGGCCTGTCACAGCGGTTCATTCACTCAGTGAGACAGTTTTAAACTATGTCTGAACTCCCGACCCTTGGCCCCTTCCTCACTGTGACATAGCTGACCCCCCACCACTAGCACCAAAGCAGTGGCGGTCAAAGACTTGTGGCCTAATCCATCACTTCCCCCCTCAGTTGTTTAACTGTCCTGACTCATTGTTAGTGGCTGGGCAGTGGGTGTGCACTGCAGGCAGTGATGGACACCCTGGCTCCCCCCCACGCGGTGCACTTACACATTTATGCCTACTGTTTCCTATATTACAGCATGAAGTCGACCTTTCTTCTTACCTTGACACAACCCCTACAAACTGCGTCAAGTGCCTCTATCAACTTTATTTATTTATTTATGTTTTTTAGTGCATAAAAAAAATGACCAACTCTTCTACCATATTTTATAAGCAGCATATGTGTTATTTGTGTCAAAAAGTCTATTCATGTCACATAGGTCAGGTGTGGTGTTTGATGTATATGCTGAGTTTTCCCCAGGCTTTTCTGTCGATTGAACAGGATACTAAGGCACTTCCGACACTTAACCACCGGACTTTCCAACCCTCCCTTGTGTTTGGATTCCACTTTTTTTAACTCTAAGTTAAACTCAGTGTGCGGTGTCCAAAATAGAATATGGGGCATAGAAAACATATTGCCTTGCATATGTGCATTTTAAATCAGGATCTAATGTTTTATTTGATACATGATTATAAACTAATCATATGTTGTTGTTTTTAGAAGCCTTCCAGATGATCCAAACGCACAATGGAGCATCTCTTTGGTGTCCTCTCTAATATTGAAAAACATAAAAAGGAATTCTATAAATTTGGTAAGACCATTGTTACCTCCTTTGGTGTCAATACAGAATTTCCCCACTACTTTCTGTCTGTAACAATTCAGTGTATTGCTTTTTGTACCACATGTTGCCACATCGCAGCACCTCTCTCATTATGCCACTTAAATTGTAATTTCTATAATAGTCGCCTCAGTCTGCTTCTCTGGTTGTTTAAGCTAAAACTGTACTCTGGGCCCTGTTCCGAGTCGAGGGGGAATGGCCTCTGCTGCTGTAAAAAGATTTAAGCTGTTTATACAGAGATTCTTATCGGACTCCACACAGTTGTACACTATTAGCCAAAGAGAATGTGGCAAATTTAGAATCAAAGACATTTCATCTGGTCATCCTCGGCAAAAAAAATAAAAATTATTCCTCGGAAAAAATATTCAAAGGGACGGATACAAAGTTGAACCATGGTGGCGGTCAAACAATTATTTGTGGAAGGTGAGTTGTTTTCATCCTTTAGCTGCTTATGTTCTTTGAATCAAAGTCAACATACAGTACAATGGCTCTACATCCTGTGAAAAAACTCAGAAAACTAGAATACAGATTGTAGCTTTTCCCAGGAGAATAAGTACACATTAAAAATGAACCCTTATATGTAACAGATGTTTATATATAGACAAACATAATTTTAGATTGCAGGGACATTGTCATGGTAGAATATTGCGGAGATGCGCCAATGCCAAGTCTGTAGTCAAGCACTTTTTCCGCTTTGACCTGATTTTTCTTCTGCTTTCTCTGGTGTGCAAGCATGCACACTGAAAAAGACTTTTAAATATCAGTTGTTAGCTGCCAAGTAGCCCCACAGTCAGACACTATCCCTTGAATAACCCAAGAAAAAGTCTCTCTTCTGCTTTTGCTTCTGTTTATTTAAAACACTTTTAGATACTCAAATCCACATTATGAGCTATTTTGTTGTTTCAGGTCCTAACTTTTGATGGGCAAGGAGTAAGCGGCCATGCCAATCACATAGGCATCCATAAAGCTGTCAGGTACTGACACAACACTGCTCTCTTAAACACAAATAAAATATGAGTCTGGCATGCACATACACACATGCTCATAAAACAGACCACAAACATACAGAACATTCAGATGCACATCTTCATCCAAATGTTTCCCCACAAAGACACACACAACATGTTTTTCAGAATCGTAACATAGCTGAGAGGTCATCCAAACAGAGGCACTTGGCTCTGCTCCCAGAGAGCAGCAGTAAATCCTGTCCCTCAAGTGGTGAGGCCAACCCAGCCAGTTGCATTAGACTTCTGGCTTTTGATGAGAAAGTGTTTATCCCTTTCACACAGAACATCACATCTGTAGGTTGATCTAGTGTGAGATGTTTTCTCTAGAATAGGTTTTTGTACAGGCTTCATCTGTTGATATAAAAAAAATCACATCCCATGATTCTCATTAGACTGGAACCTTCAGGGCTGTGGACTAGTTTTTGCAGCGTAATATCCCAAGGGTTTTCTGTTTTTGCTTCTGTCAATACAACGATATATGAAGACAAATGACTTGAATCACAACAGAGATGAAATACATGGGGATACATTTTACCCATTTAATATATTGTAGAGCAAATGATTAATGGCAAAAAAATATTTTTTTTGATTTATCAATAACTATTTGTGTTGTAAGCAAAAGAATCTGGAGAGAAAATACAACCCAAAAACCTATGTTGCTTTTATATAATTGAAAGTTAAACTATTCTTTCATCTATTAACAGCCATCTTGCTTGCACTGGACAACTGCCCAATGGTAAGTTTAACAACACATACCCTTTCTGTTAGATCCTGCCTTTACTGTAGGTGTAGTGCACTATAAGATGTTTGAAAGTAGTTGTATTTACTAGAATGTGTGATAAATGTAGTTTCTAAAATATTAAAAATGTTAATATTATAACACATTTTGTTCCCATATGCCTTTCAAACGCATGCCTGGGGTGTTTTTTTTTAATTGTACAGCGCCCTCTTTTGGTCAAATTCATTATAAGACAAATGTGGCAGCTCAGTACTTTTTGGTCTGCTGGTGGCAGCATGAGGTGGGCCCTTAACAGAGTATGTCAGATGAAAGCCTGATTTGTTATATAAAGGATTTTACTGAAAACCATGTTTTTTTTGAATGAGTGCTTATAATGATGTGCGTTGATATTATCTTGAATCCGAAATATATTTAATCATTTCACTTTTAGTTGTACAGTAGGTATAGTTTTTTTTATCACAAAATGGGCAGGTAGAACAGAGAAGACGTGTTTGTAGTTGGGTAAACCTTAGCTCACAGTAGGTAGCAGTTATAAAAGGAAACTGGAACAGGCTAAAGTTATTCACAGCTGATGCATGAGGCTGCTGCGTGGCAGGAAGTGTGAGGCCTCAGGCAGGGAAAAAACACTTTATTTAGTACAAGGAACACCCATCTGACACACTTGTTAAATATTCATTGCCATTCTTTGGTCAGCTGTTAACAACTCACCTGAAGGCTTGGCTGCTTTGTCTTAAGGCGGGGTAGAATTAGGCCTAACGCGATCAAATGTCTCTCCATCTGGCTCTATATACACAGCAACTCTTTGTCAAGCTTTTTGTGCCCCACAAAGTAATACACAACAGAAAAATATGAACAAATTATGTTACATATGTAGCACAAAATAAACCATTACTCGCAAATAAAATTGACTGTCTGCTGTGTGTCTTTCTTTCATCTCAGACTGCCATTTGCTGTCTTTGGAGACTGTTGGCCTCATCAGGAAGTACCTCTCACTTCTAGAGCTTCCTCTCAGCTGGCTGCTGCCCTCATCTCTGTGCTGTATTACAGGCTCAGCGGGCTACAGACAAGCCAAAGTGAGAATTAAAATAGACTGTGTTGGCAAGATGTGTCTGTTTTTAGATGACTCTGGCTTTAGCGTCTACACATATTACAAATACAAAACATTGACTAATAAAGAGAGGTGACTATAAATAAAATAAAGCATACTAGAAACGTTTACAATTCTTATGTTTTAACAAATACACTCTTTCTCCTCAGGCTGCCATGCTTTGCCATCGTACTCAACTCCTGTGGTTTCGTTACTTGTACATCAGGTTTTCACGCTACATGTTTGTGAACACATTCCAGATGATTACACAAGGACCCAAAAACCTCAAGATTTATTAGAAGTCTGGTGTTTTATTAACTATGTAAATCATTTTATACATGAGCACAAAAACAGTCTTTTGAAATAAAAGCATCTTAAAGCAATACCTCAGTTTGTTTGAACTAGGTTGAATGAGGTGCTTAATGCCATTAGTTTATGTTGGAAAAGTCAAAATAATTCAGTAAAACACTACTATTTTTCACAATTGTAGGCATTATACCCATAGATAGTAAATAAAAATTTTGATAAATTTTGTGCACTACACCTACAGTAAAGGCAGATTATACCTCATAAACCCTACTTCAAAACCTGAACTGTCCGGTTTTAAAGCGCTTTGAGTGCCTACTAAAGTAGGTGGAAAAGCGCTATATAAAAATAAAGATTATTATTATTTATTTTTAAACACAGCATAATTATGTTTAGTCTTTTACACTGTATACAACAAATATTCTGTTGTAGATTCTGGACACTAATGGGTTAATAAAATTTTAAAAGACATTAAAATAAGCTCCCACGATTTTGTATGTTTTTCTCAGTTAGTGTCTTTTACAGGTTTGGACATGGCTCGGATGGTTTTATGAGCTTGCATGCTTTCTTCCCATTGAGCCCCACAAAAGTTTTCCACTGTGATAGTTCGAGCTGAACCTACATCCAAGCAGTGAGGAGCAATACCTGAGGAGAAAATAACAATATAAACCATGTTAACTTTTAGTCTTGGTAGTAAACATCAAAATGATGAGGGGGGTCTGTTTGGTTTATACTTGGTAGTAAACACAACATGATGAAGCAAGATGTTTACAACACATGAGAACATTGGGTCTAGTGTCAGCTGTATGTGATCATACCATATCCGTCAGAGTTAGAGCGAGGGGTGTAGAAACTTTGGACTCCGCAGATTTTACAGAAGGTGTGTTTGGCAACATGTGTGTTGAATGTATAAGTTGTCAACTGGTCCGATCCCTAGGGAAAGGTCAAGGCCACAGAACTTTACTAACTTAAGTAACTTTTATTTTTAATATATATTTTTTTAATCTTACCTGTAACAGTGTGAAATTACTTTTAGGGACAATGAAATGATGGTTTTGTTTCTTGGTGCAAATGCTACAACTAAAAAAATTTTAGTAATCACCTAAATGTAGCTAGCTATAGGGGCTATGACAGATACCATGAAAAAGCATACTTGCAATGAAACACATGAAGGTCTGGGGAGCTTAAGACTTCAAATCTAACAGCGCCACAGTGACAGCCACCAGTATGTTTGACGAGGTCCATTCTCTAAATACAGAGTAAAAAAAAATGTCACAAAACAACAATCCACAATAACTTCTTTAATGTACCTGTGTTTGATAAAATCTCAGTCACGTTGCCAGTAAAAACAGGAATTTAAAACAGGAATTTACCTATCTCTTCCAGAGAGTTCTAGCGAAACTAATGTGACCTGATAATTGTGAAACTTGCTGACGTGGAACTGGTCGCACCCTTTAATGATTTACGACTGCACTGGAAAGACAAAGTCCATTAATGATAAAAAAAAGGCACATTTACATTCAAGGCATCTCACCTAGCTATGGGTGTGAAGCTATTGTATAGGTGGCTCTAATGAAAAACACATCAGAAAAGAACAACAATGTGAGATTTAAGTTTAAGACTTATAAACTAGGGGTTGGATCATTTTGTGGTTTAAAGAAGTTTCTTTCTAGAACAGTTTTGATACACTCTATAATTATTCCCAGCATGGGCCAGGACAAAGTAAAGCAAACTTACAAAAACACATTCCACAGTGGTTGAGCCAGTTTAGCCAGATGTCCAGCTCTGTGTTGGAAAAAAGCACCAACGTGATGCATGTGATGTTGGGCTGGGCAAGTGAGTACCATGACCTACCTACATACAGTACATAAGGTGTAATTGTAAAGCTATAGAATTATACTTATATGATTTAATTTAATGTACAGTGCCATCCCTGAATGTACTGCTATGGCCCAGTTATAAATAAATAACATAGTTAACGTTATTGTTAATCAGCTGGCAAGGAGTGTCAAACTAACCCAAAGCCTTGTTTACCATGCCATTATACTCTCTACCAAATCTAATAATATACTGTTAAAGGTTAATGTAACCTATTTTTCAGTTTCAATGCCATAAATGTGAAACGTTGAAGCTAACACTAAGCTAACCAATGTGAGGCAGTTATACTGTCTATTGCTCTAAATATGGTCAACTTCATATTAAGGTCATGCTATTTAGAGCCTGTGATAAATTGTACAGTATCCCCCCCTTACTCAAATTACGGATTGGTACATTCATTTGGAAACAAAAAAGAAACTCAGATATGGCTAGAGAAGGTCATCAGACGTGTAATAGCTGCTAACACCGGTTCTAAGCACGTTTCCATCTGGTGGGACACATAGCAAATAGCTATCTAAGTAGCTGAAAAACACAATTCAATGTATAATACTAGACAGTATATGTAACGCTGAACTCTGATACCGCTGGAGATGACATGGTAAAATTCCATAGTCACGAGACGGGCGTCCAGTCATCAAACATAACTTACTGTAGCTCAGCAACCAATCACTGGCGAAACAACAACTGCGTCAGCCAATCAAAATTCCGGGAAGGATTTAGTTGCTGTGGTTGTTCTAGCAAATTCTGGAGACAGAGCCTTAGCGTATTCGAGTGATATTAATCCGCCCCTCCAGGATATGTAAAAATGTATGTTTTTGAATATTATTTATGTAATAAACGAAACGTGTAATTATTTCTTTTTACTTCTTGCACAGAGTGGTACTGACAATATCTAGTTTTTTCAGAAACATGTAATTTGAGACAAGGAGAACTATTTGTAGGCGCGGAAGGATATTGACTGATGACGTATATCTCCACTATATAAGATAGTTGGTCGTCTGCACTGCGGCACAGCGCCAGTCACTCTACTACGGAAGTGAGGAGTTCAGCAGCATACGAATTTTGCTCAACATTAACGGCGTTGTTCAACTGTAAGTACCATTTTTAATTTACCCTTTAGTTTATTAGTTCGTAGTAATTGTTAATAAGTAACTTGTTACTTGTGATGATGCTGTTGGCTCATTTGAAAGACCAGGATATTTTCATCGAGTTGTGGAGCAGTAACTTGGTAAAATCAGACAAGTTCGACTAGATTTCAAACAACGTGTCGTTCGACATGACTCATTAAAAATTACTGTCGTTGTTCGTGGCTGAAAGTACTGGTTAATGCTAAGCTTGACCGATGACTCATTTCCAGTGTCGTCCATTAGCGGGCATGGCGAACAAAAGGAAGGTCAATTCTGAACTCAAAATGGCGCTCGGTCTGGAATGGCGGCTGATGCTAAACTAGCCTCCCATATCAGTTTACAAACTTTATTTTTTTTCCTCCGGCTAAAAAAAATAAAACGGGGCTGCTTAACTGATAATTGAAGTATCTTCAAATTTTTTTTTTTTTTTTTCCTTTCCTTCTAGGTGTTACCATGCAGATCTTTGTGAAGACACTGACTGGAAAGACCATCACCCTGGAGGTGGAGCCCAGTGACACTATTGAGAACGTCAAGGCCAAGATTCAGGATAAGGAAGGCATTCCCCCTGACCAGCAGAGGCTGATCTTTGCTGGCAAGCAGCTTGAAGATGGCCGCACCCTGTCCGACTACAACATCCAGAAAGAATCCACTCTTCACCTCGTGCTCCGTCTCAGAGGTGGTATGCAGATCTTCGTCAAGACCCTCACTGGCAAGACCATCACCCTGGAGGTTGAGCCCAGTGACACCATTGAGAACGTGAAGGCCAAGATCCAGGACAAAGAAGGCATTCCCCCTGACCAGCAGAGGCTGATCTTTGCTGGCAAGCAGCTTGAAGATGGCCGCACCCTGTCCGACTACAACATCCAGAAAGAATCCACTCTTCACCTTGTGCTCCGTCTCAGAGGTGGTATGCAGATCTTTGTCAAGACCCTCACTGGCAAGACAATCACCCTGGAGGTTGAGCCCAGTGACACCATTGAGAACGTGAAGGCCAAGATCCAGGACAAAGAGGGCATTCCCCCTGACCAGCAGAGGCTGATCTTTGCTGGCAAGCAGCTTGAAGATGGCCGCACCCTGTCCGACTACAACATCCAGAAAGAATCCACTCTTCACCTTGTGCTCCGTCTCAGAGGTGGTATGCAGATCTTTGTCAAGACCCTCACTGGCAAGACCATCACCCTGGAGGTTGAGCCCAGTGACACCATTGAGAATGTGAAGGCCAAGATCCAGGACAAAGAAGGCATTCCCCCTGACCAGCAGAGGCTGATCTTTGCTGGCAAGCAGCTTGAAGATGGCCGCACCCTGTCCGACTACAACATCCAGAAAGAATCCACTCTTCACCTTGTGCTCCGTCTCAGAGGTGGTATGCAGATCTTTGTCAAGACCCTCACTGGCAAGACCATCACCCTGGAGGTTGAGCCCAGTGACACCATTGAGAATGTGAAGGCCAAGATCCAGGACAAAGAAGGTATTCCCCCTGACCAGCAGAGGCTGATCTTTGCTGGCAAGCAGCTTGAAGATGGCCGCACCCTGTCCGACTACAACATCCAGAAAGAATCCACTCTTCACCTTGTGCTCCGTCTCAGAGGTGGTATGCAGATCTTTGTCAAGACCCTCACTGGCAAGACTATCACCCTGGAGGTTGAGCCCAGTGACACCATTGAGAATGTGAAGGCCAAGATCCAGGACAAAGAAGGCATTCCCCCTGACCAGCAGAGGCTGATCTTTGCTGGCAAGCAGCTTGAAGATGGCCGCACCCTGTCCGACTACAACATCCAGAAGGAATCCACCCTTCACCTTGTGCTTCGTCTCAGGGGTGGCCAGTAAAGCTTAAATTCCATGTTCTTAGTGTTTCCCAATGTAATGACCTGCAATGATCCTTTACTGTTACAAATTGTGTTCTTTGAATGACCAAATATTTGAAGCACAGAACTAAATAAAGAAATAAACGTCATATTTTTTGTCTGAATTTTGACTCTTTTCTAGTCCAACTTATTCTAGTAAAACGCTTCACAATATAAGTGAACATTGTGTCATAAGCTTCCAGCCTGTACAAGGTAAAAATCAACTGGCAATGCTTCTAATTTGGTAGTAAGGGGATAAAGTACTACATTATAAGCACTTAAATTGGTTTCAGGATAAAAGCATTTTTCATCAGCGCTGTTAGGACTGAATGTTAATCATTTGTTTAAAAAAAAAAATAAAGCTAAATTGGTCTGACGTGGCTTTGTTAAAAATCCACTTTAAGAATGGGATTTATGCATAGACTGATAAAAGCAGTGCTTCGGTAATGAACACCGCAATATGCCAAATACAACTGGAAATGTAACACCAGTGGTTTATCTTTAAGTAAAAACAGGGCTAGATTTTGTTTTTAGGTAGTATGAAATAAAGAATAATAGCCATGTTACACGTTAACCATTTTATATAACCACACATAGGAACTACTTTATAAGGCGGATGGGTTTTACTCGTCAGCGCTTCACCGTATAACTGATCCGTATTCGAGGGCAACAGCCTAACAGCAGTCAGCAGAACGAGTGGGTGGTAAAAAAAAACGGAAGAGAAGGCCAACTGTAAGTACTATTCTTGGCTAGATAAATCAGAATAATATGGCTATTATATATTTTTTGTTAACAACTACAAGGTACATGATTTTTTATGTATTAATAGCATCCAGTATTTTTGTATTTTTCTCTATGCGGTTCACGTCTATGTGAACAGTTAGCTACAGTAGCTAGTGTTTAGTCAGCTAACGCTTATGTTATTTAGATTAGATTGAATTTAACGTTATTTTTAGTTCCTTAGTCTAAGTGTCTCCCCACATAACACTCATTGGCAACAATAGCGCCAACATTTCTAGGTTTATCGTCCATTAGCGTGTGAGATTCACGGAACAAAACGGACGAAAATAACAATGGTGACATGGTGTGTGAAAAATGGCGCTGGTGCTTAAATAGGCTTTCCAACTGCAGATATAATATAGGCTAAGGTATAAAAGCACGCAAAGCTTTTATAACCGTAGGATTTTTTAAATGATAAGCAATAAATAGATCATTTTCATTCTGAATAGCTTTGTAATTAATCGTATTTATATAATTTTACTGTTCACAGGTACAATCATGCAGATCTTTGTCAAGACCCTCACTGGCAAGACCATCACTCTTGAGGTCGAGCCCAGCGATACCATTGAGAACGTGAAGGCCAAGATCCAGGACAAAGAAGGCATTCCCCCTGACCAGCAGAGGCTGATCTTTGCTGGCAAGCAGCTTGAAGATGGCCGCACTCTGTCCGACTACAACATCCAGAAGGAATCCACTCTTCACCTTGTGCTCCGTCTCAGAGGTGGTATGCAGATCTTTGTCAAGACCCTCACTGGCAAGACCATCACCCTGGAGGTTGAGCCCAGTGACACCATTGAGAATGTGAAGGCCAAGATCCAGGACAAAGAAGGCATTCCCCCTGACCAGCAGAGGCTGATCTTTGCTGGCAAGCAGCTTGAAGATGGCCGCACTCTGTCCGACTACAACATCCAGAAAGAATCCACTCTTCACCTTGTGCTCCGTCTCAGAGGTGGTATGCAGATCTTTGTCAAGACCCTCACTGGCAAGACCATCACCCTGGAGGTTGAGCCCAGTGACACCATTGAAAACGTGAAGGCCAAGATCCAGGATAAGGAAGGCATTCCCCCTGACCAGCAGAGGCTGATCTTTGCTGGCAAGCAGCTTGAAGATGGCCGCACCCTGTCCGACTACAACATCCAGAAGGAATCCACCCTTCACCTTGTGCTCCGTCTCAGAGGTGGCCAGTAAAAATGTTTCCCTACTTTTACGTATGAGCATCTAATAAAAACAAGAATTTCCATCTGAATTGTTTTGTTTTGTCTTAATCTTGATCAATCTATTTTAAGCTCAAGCTACAAAGGTCTTCTAACATATATATATATATAAAACACGCTAAATTAGCCTTTACACATAGAAATGATCATTAATGGATGAAAAACAAAACAAAGCCCATAAGTCTTCCTATGAATGTCATTGCCTGTTGTTACTACTGCGTGCAAGGCTAAATGTCCTCATGCGGCTCTTTGAGAAGCCTTGCAAGGTTGAATATCACTTCTAGGATACCTTTAAAAATGCATGTAATATGACACAAGCGTGCGATACTGAGAGGCCACAATTACATCAAATTCAGCCTTTGTCAGAAGCACATGTGAGATAAACACAAAGTAAAAATATGAACCAATATAAACGTTGTATTTCAGTTTCTTGGTTTTTGCATAAACAGTCATTTGTTTTAGTCAACAGAAGGGCTGGACTGGAACTGTTTTTATTGTACACCAAAACTGAAAATGAAATTACAACGGCAGATTAAACTAAATATGAATTGTTCATATATGCATATATATATATGAACAATTCATATTTAGTTTAATGATCTTCTAATGCGCTTTTATCACCAGCCATTTTCCACATGTGTTGTTTCAAAAAGACACAGTAGGGGTCACCAATGGTTCACTGAGGTCCATGGGCAGTCTGTTCAGAGTCACCGTTGTTTTTAGAAATTGCCATGCTTGCCTTGAATGTTTTGTTAACTTATACATGCTTGAAAAAAAATATTGAAGTAAAAGCATCTGGATTCAGGTTTCACCTTGAAAACTGAGTCCAGATGCTTTTACTTCAACCTTTTTTTTTTTCAAGATTTCCTGGATGACCTTCACACAGACTTATACATGCTTAGATTTTTATTTATGCTGAAACCTATCAACGTATTGTGTTGCTATTAGTGTGCAGCTTCACATTCATCATTAACACGTGTTATGTTAATTTACATAGGTCAACTAGGTAGGTCAATAGATATTTAATTTAATATTTTCATACAATCCAGAGGAAGTTTTATTACTTCTTGTTCCTGTACGATAGTCTAAGGTAGACATTAGTTTGTGAGCAATGTAAATTTTCTTAAACTCAACTTGCATAAAGACATAAGACATTATAAAGTTAAATGAATTCTGTTTCGCCATTACTAAAGCAAACTCATCTTTTCTGACACTACACTTTTAATCTGTATGGGACAAAATAAATTGTTAAAAACAACAATTTTTCAGAAACCTTCCGAATGAGAAAACAGTATCAGTTCATAAACGACATCAAGATTTAAACATAAAACAGCACTGTCGTAATTTAAAATCTTTAATTTTCCCCAAATTAGTTACATTTTTGCCCCTCTCTCACAACCGGTGAATGCACTGCATTATGGGAAATATTTTACACCTTTGTTCTTAAGCGTGGTTTTCTGGTACATGTATGAATGCATTTAAAATTAAATCAAGAAAATGTTTTTGTTTTTCATACCTAAGGTCTTATAGGGACCACTGGAGTAGAGTGATTTCTGAGAACTACTTATATTCTTCTGAAAAGTTAGCATGAAATTTATGATGGTCAAAGATGATTTCATCCACGATTATAAAACCTGCAGGTGTGTGTGCTCATAAGAATAGAAGCATAGCATGGGCTAATAAAATCTGCTACACCACTGAGAAGAATGATTTCCAACCAAAGACAGGGGCTATATTCTGAAAGCTATTATGGGTGTTAAAGTGACTAGAGGGCTAAGTAATTTAACTTAGACGGTCAAAGTTTTTCCATGAGATTGCTGCTAAAATATGCCTCGACTCATATAGAAATAGGCATGGAGATCGAGAGGCCTTCAAAATAATCACAAAACGGCAAAGCAGACAGAGATGACGGGACTGAGTCGATCGTAGAGCCGTCTATGGCAATAATTACACAGGCTCCCATCATAATCATAAAAAGGCATCATTTAACAGTTTGATGGTGTTGCTTTTATTGGCCAATCTGAGCAGATGGCAGCTGAGGCGGCCTTCAAGCGGGATGTTTTTCCAAAGCTGAGGGTCGGGGATTAATGTGAATAAGCAGAAAGCTTGGGGTTGTCGAAAAGGAAATCAAAAAAGACTTATCACATGTATATACCTGAGCACGTTTCTGTTTAAGTAAAGCTTGTCTTCTTTCGCTCCGATCTGCCTGCTGCTACCTGGGCCATTAGATGATCTGGTCAAATGCACTGAGGACAAGGACAATGACTGGTGCTCTTCAACAGACTCGTCATGTTAAGGGCTCCTCGGTTGAGTGTTGTAGCCTCTGTGTCAGACTCACTCTTAAATGAATGCCCTGTACTCGACTCCCAGTGTCCTTAAACCTGACTCTACTTGTGGAAATAAAAGACTTAGTTTAGACCTATGTAACTGAATGGACAATAAGAAAACAAGCAATTTGTAAAATATTTTAAAGAGGAACCACATAACTATTGGAAAAACAATATGTATATCATCTAAATCATTTTGAAAGTTCTTAGTCATGAGATCAGTAGAATCATGCCTATCTCACTGACACAGTACCCTCAGCTGGACAGAAACCTCCAATGTAAAGTTCCTGTCCTGGCACAACAACTTATCGTAAGAGATTACACGAGTAATGTGCTTTACGGCACTGAAAAAGATGGTGCTGAAATTGCCCAATACACTGGACCCTAGCAGAGTCATTTTTGTACAAAATACATTAAAATGACCCACTGTTTCAGAAGACATGCTCTTTTCTTTCAAACCTGCCGCTTGGATAGTCTCTACAAATCTCACAGAGAAGCACAGAGAGTCTGTAGAGGGATTCCTGCCCTTGTCTTAATCTTGATCTATTTTAAGCTCAAGCTACAAAGGTATTCTAACATCCACCAGCCATTTTCCACATGTTTAAGGTGTTGTTTCAAAAAGACACAGTAGGGGTCACCAATGGTTCACTGAGATCCATGGACAGTCTGTTCAGAGTCACCGTTGTTTTTAGAAATTGCCATGCTTGCCTTGAATGTTTTGTTAACTTATACATGCTTGAAAAAAATGTTGAAGTAAAAGCATCTGGATTCAGGTTTCACCTTGAAAACTGAGTCCAGATGCTTTTACTTCAACCTTTTTTTTTCAAGATTTCCTGGATGACATTCACACAGACTTATACATGCTTAGATTTTTATTTATGCTGCATCCTATCAACGTATTGTGTTGCTATTAGTGTGCAGCTTCACATTCATCATTAACACGTGTTACTGTGAGGGCACATGCTTAGATTATTTATCTAAAAGACATGATATACCAGACTTGTTCTCATGTAACACTGTAATGAAATGTAAATACATTTTATTTGCTACAAAAACACGCTAAATTAGCCTTTACACATAGAAATGATCATTAATGGATGAAAAACAAAACAAAGCCCATAAGTCTTCCTATAAATGTCATTGCCTGTTGTTACTACTGCAAGGCTAAATGTCCTCATGCGGCTCTTTGAGAAGCCTTTCAAGGTTGAATATCACTTCTAGGATAGGCTACCTTTAAAAATGCATGTAATATGACACAAGCGTGCGATACTGAGAGGCCACAATTACATCAAATTCAGCCTTTGTCAGAAGCACATGTGGAGATAAACACAAAGTAAAAATATGAACCAATATAAACGTTGTATTTCAGAGTTTCTTGGTTTTTGCATAAACAGTCATTTGTTTTAGTCAACAGAAGGGCTGGACTGGAACTGTTTTTATTGTACACCAAAACTGAAAATGGAATTACAACGTCAGATTACATCGTACAGCTACAGATTATACAGCGACCTGATAAAATGCAGCTCGCGCTAACTGTCAGCCAATTTCTTGAAGTGGTAAACGTTTATTGAGGGTATAAAATGGCAATCAAGTCATCTTCTGAGTGCTGTATACATGCTTTGCAGATAAAACGGTGTTGTTCAGCCCCTCTCTGACCTCACTGGTCAACCTGCTGTTTGACAAGTAAAGCAGCAGGCAGCAGCTCTGACAGTCGCGGTCTCACTCGGCTAGACTGGGCAGAAAAAATGGCAGGCTTTTTCCTTTCTCTCCTAAACTACAAAACAGAGAAGTGTGTAATCGCCGAGAACAGGAAGATTGGGATTTTATTTAGACTGTATCAGCTGGCTGTACTGGGATACATTATCGGGTGAGGAGCAATGGACATGGATAAAGCAGGCTTTCAGAAAGTTAAAAATAGTAATTGAAAGTGCTGTATTTGCTTCAGCTGTTCAAGAGCCGGTGCCTCTTTGTTGTTGGGATAGTCTGTAAAAGTGGTTAGAGTTAGTGCATTTATAAATGTGTGCAATGTAGAGAGTGTTGTCCAACCACTAACTGTGTAATGTCACCGCTGGGCACGAAATGAAACCTGAGCAGGTGACTGGGAAACAATGACCATGGCTCCATTCTGTAACAAACAATTATTCATTCATTAAAGGTAGTCTATCTTCTGAATCAGACAGTTAAACATATGAATCACTTTGGTATTTAGAGCTGCCTGATTGTAAATGTTCATATACTTCAAGATGATTTCTTCCCATTTGTTGTTGTCAATCTAGTTTCATTCTAAGCAGCAGTAGATTTAAAATCCCCCTCAAATAAAAGTACAGTCTGCTCTGCCACCTGATGATCACTGCTGATGTGTGCTGTCAACCGGGAGTGCCTGCTTACTAACAAGCTGCATCTGTTTTCATCAACCCAAGAAAAAAAGTTTGTTGTAAATTGTGCAGGTGGGTGTTTGTGGCAAAGAAAGGATACCAGGAGAAAGAAGAGTCCATCCAGAGCTCGGTGATCACAAAGCTTAAAGGCGTTGCTTTGACCAACAGCACAGAGACGGGGCTCCACCTGTGGGGGCCTGAGGATTACATTATACCCCCAAGTGTAAGATCAATTTCTCTATTACTTGTCATCAGTTATCACTACTATCCTTAAGATCCTAATGCTCTTGAATCTGATGCGCCGCCAAACAACATTACCCTCTGCATCCTTCAGCAGCTTTAATTATGTTGGACATCTTAAGTGTGTGATTCATTTAACCTTCTGCTATCCACTCTTACTGTCAGGACTCATTCTGTTTTGCAGGGTGAGCAAGTCTTCTTTGTAGTAACAAATTATATAATGACTCCCAATCAGAGGCTGGGGCTCTGTCCAGAGGTGAGCTATAAACAACAATAAAATCTCTGATATTTGCCCTTCTTAATTATCTTTGCATGTTTATTTGTCCTCAAAAGAATTACAGGGTGCCTAATGGAAGATGCACGAGTAATGTTGACTGTGTAGAGGGCGAGACTGTCATAGCCGGTAATGGTGAGGCCTTTACATTCAACTTTATCAACAATCTTGATATAGTATATAATTCATTGTCTGTAATGACATATTGTAGAGCCTCTCTAGTGATGTAACCTTGAGGTGCACTATACAGTATATAGCACAAATATATATATCATAAGAATACATTTTATAACTGGACTAGTCATATTTGTTTGTATATGTGTGTAAGCTTGTATGATTGTCAGTAACTGGTGTACAGTCAGGTCCATAAATATTGGGACATTGGACCAGACTGTATGTTTCTGCTCTTTATTAAACAGATTCAAGACACTGGAATATTGAACATGTGTATTTTTAGGAATCAAGACTGGTGTGTGTATAAACAGCACTGGGACGTGTGAGATTCATGCCTGGTGTCCTGTTGAAAACAGCCCCAGACCCATGTGAGTAATCTCTGTCATCATTCTCCCAGAACTGGAAATGTGCCATTTTGTGCTACTACTCTCCACTCTCTGATCTCTGCTGGGGGCCATGCATTTTTACAGCTTCTATTTATTACCAATGCAATCTGGCAGTATGTCTTGGTCTGTTTGTTTTATAACACACAGATGCCTGTGTCTTGTGTGTATCTTGCTTTTCAGTGAGCCCTTATTGAGTGAGGCAGAAAACTTCACCGTCTACATCAAGAATTTCATCAGGTTTCCAAAGTTTGGTTTCTCCAAGTAAGTAGCACACTGATCACTGATGGTTTAAAGTTTTTGTGTGACTGAGATCAGTGTGTGAACTGAGGGATATATATGTGTTTAAATGGCTGCTTTAAATAGCTGTAGGGCACAGAGCCGACTATTTATACCGAACTGTGCACTGCACTGGTGAAACAGTGAATACTCATCTGAGATGTCCTTGACTGCACGGCTTGCCCTGGACAGGTGTCAGATCAGATGGGAACGGCAGCACTGTTCACGTTCTTCAGGAAAGCACTGAGCTGCCACAAGCCAAGAATAATTCATCAGTCAGGATCCCATTCTAATTGAACAGCCTTCTCCTAATCACTCTATGGTTGTGCATAATTGTGATTAATGTGGACTCCCAGTAATGTGAGCTCTAAATAACAAGCAAGGGTTGGTTTCCTAAATATGAACAGCATGGGAACAAAACGCTGTCAGTGACTTCTAACACAGCGCTAACAATCGTGGGAGGATTGCTTGGTTCATATGTTGAACACAAAGCTGTATTCAAAATTCCTTTACATAACAAGGATTCTCCTGTGCACAAGAAGTTTTCTCATTGGTTTAGGGAAAAGGAAGTCTCCATTGAAGTTAAAGAGTAACCAGCGATACAGTATATAGCTCTTCACAGCTCACTTTCAATTTGTCTCTTGTGGGCGTCATTACTCCACAGATTTGCAATTGGTAAAGAAAGGCCTGTTGGTGGGGCAAAGGGCTGAATTCTATTTCTGGTCTGAGTTTTGCATATGTAAACAAAATAAGGTATCCAACTGAAAAGATATACTACTATACTATTATATGTGGCAAATTAAAGTCTGTTTTGTAGAGAAACTTTACTATATTAAATATTAAATATATAGTATTAGTCTTTTTCTGACATCTGTTGTTTTGATTCATTAGGTCAAACGTCCTTGAAACTGCTCAACACAGTTACCTGAAAAACTGCACCTATGACAGTGAGGACCATCGCTACTGCCCCATCTTCCGTCTTGGACATCTGGTCAGCTGGACTGGCAATGACTTCCAGGAAATGGCAGCCAAGGTACAAAGTGTCCAAAATTTGACATGTCGTGTCATCACGACAGTCCATGCACTCACTTATACCTACAGTATTGTTCAAAATAATAGCAGTACAATGTGACTAACCAGAATAATCCAGGTTTTAGTATATTTTTATTGCTAAGTGGCAAACAAGTTACCAGTAGGTGCAGTAGATTCTCAGAAAACAAACAAGACCCAGCATTCAGGATATGCACACTCTTAAGGCTGTGCAATTGGGCAATTAGTTGAATAGCAGAGTGGCATTCAATCACTGAGGTCACTGAGGCGCAGTGGCTCAGTGGTAGAGTGGTTGTTTGAGCAAGACCAAGAAATGTACATTAATTGTGGAATGTTGTTAAAGAATCATGGAGTGGAATAACAGCTGAGGGCTGCCACACGTTGGTGCCTCACAGATGTGAAGCAGTTTTAAAAAACTGTGGTCATACAACTAAATATTAGTTTAGTGATTCACAGGATTCACAGCCTTAAGAGCATGCATATCATAAATGCTGGGTTCTGTTTGTTTTTTAAGAATCTACTGCACCTACTGGTAACTTGTTTGCCACTTAGCAATAAAAAAATATACTAAAAACCTGGATTATTCTGGTTAGTTACATTGTACTGCTATTATTTTGAACAATTCTGTATTTAGCTAACTGTGTGATTCCAACATGATAATGGAGATTTGGAAATTTTGCATCTGTATTAATGGGTCTGTCTCCGTCAGGGCGGCTCTGTAGCTATTCTTATTGAATGGAAATGTGACCTGGACAAACACCATTCACAGTGTAACCCACAGTACAGCTTCACCCGGTTGGATACAAATGTGAAAAGCGCAGTCACATCAGGATACAACTTCAGGTCTTCAAACTCAATTGTAGATTCTGTCACCCATCTCATTCCTTATACCATTTAATGTTATGATTTCTATTTATTGAACTGTACTACACTCCCTGCATAGATATGCCAAGTATTACAAGGATAAAAATGGTGAGAGCTATCGCACCTTGTACAAAGTTTATGGGATTCGCTTTGATATAATGGTCAATGGTCAGGTAATAGGCTATAAAAATAAAATAAAAATTCCCCTTCAAGAATAATATGACACCATTAAAATATTTGTTTTTTGCAGGCCGGAAAGTTTAATATTATCCCCACAGTAATTGCCATTGGCTCAGGCTTAGCTCTGTGGGGCGCTGTGAGTAATTTACCAATTTTTGGCTCACATCTTTGGGTTTAACAATGAAATATTTACTTTTAGTATATTTTGTTTCAGGGAGCCTTTATTTGTGACATGATTCTACTGTACATGATGAACACCAGCTCTTTTTACAGAGATAAGAAGTTTGAAATCATCAACGTCAGGTATTATTTTCAAAACATTGTGGTTTTAATGAAGTGGTTTCTAAGTCAGAATAATCAGCCTGTTTATTAATTGAACTGTAACAGGAAAGATTGCAGCAATCCCAAGGACAGAAGAAATGGGAAAGATTCAAAGACTGTGCACCGAGAACGAAGATCTAAGAAGCAATCAGTAGAGAAAGAGGCTGTTAACTCGACTAAACTGGAGGAGGAGACAGGAACCCTTGTTCCAGAGAGCCAAGATTCTCTGGAGAGAAGGGGTCCTACTATTCCTCGCAACACAGGACAAAGATACTCTGCACTACTCTCACCTCAAGGGCCAGATCAAAAGCATCATGTCAGTTTTTCTCCACGATATTGAGCATGCATTGCCCAGGCAAACCATCTGCAGTGGCCTCAAGTGTAAGCCGAAGGGATCACAGAACTGATACACCTACTGCCATCCCTGATGGGAGTCAATGCCTGGAGTGGTATTCACCCTGACAGCAGATATTCTGTGTTGTCCGACATAGGGCACCTGGATAGGACCCTGATGTGCAGAGAAAAAGGATGACTGTCAAATCTGGAAAAATGGGAGATATTCACTGTGATCTTGCCGAGGCATTTATCAAAGACTTAGTTATTTATCCAGTACAAATCATATCAGCTTTTTGAGCCTTTCATTTTACCACACCAGGATTTTAAGTTGTTGTCAATAAATTGGACAACAATTCATTGTAAAATTAGTGTTCAGTTTATTAAGGATGGGGATATTTTATCCCAGAAAATTCAGAGCCCATAAACATGCTCTGATATTGTATTGACCATCTATTGACAAGGCGTAAGATGGGAGAAAGTACAAGTTGAGTTATTATTCCCACTTTTTAGAGCTGGAAATCCAATATGCCACAAGCTGCTACACTGTCACAAAACAGCTCATAATAACAGTTCAAGGTATAAAACCTAAAATGAAGGAAAATGTTTGTATCAACCTTTGTAACAAATAATTTTTTTTTCATCAAGACATTAATTCAAATATACTGTAATGTTGAACAATGCTTAACATATCATTTGATCGGTTTGCTGAGCTGTCTATGTTCTTCACTGCTGGAAACAATGTTCTCAAATTCTTATAAACATACAAGTTGTGAGTTTGTTTATTCCAATTAATGTAATATTAACATTTATATGCATTATTGTACATGAAATGATCACTTGTCATCTTAGACTGACCTTTTACTACAGTGTTATGTGGCTCGTACAGTAGCTCCTACTCTGGAGCATGATACTAAACCTAGATTAAAAAGAGATATATGACATTAGTTAAATAATAGTGCTAACTGTAGAATGGCAGGTAAAAATGTAACCCTCATTTTTTATAAAGAGATATGCTATCTGAAAACTCCACTAAATGGTAATCTACAAACAGCAGAATAGACATCATTTTAAATCATTAAGTAAGTTTCAATTGTGGTGAACCACTCTAATACACATGCACCATTCCATAAAGGAAAGTCCAAAACAGAATGTAAGTGAAAAGCCCTCCGACGAGCCCCCCGGTGAAGAGCAACCGCCTTGACTTAAAGCACTTGTTCCATCGGCGTCCGGCCTTGAGAATGAGCAGCAGAGAGAGGAGAAACGAGGCAAGAAAATAAAAGATAAAGCCATACAGTCCCGTCAGACCCAGGATGCCCGCTGTGGCTCCGGACAGAGCGGACACAGAGGTGCGGCAGTAGTCCAACACAGCTGCATTTCCCCTTACAGCCACCTCACTGATGAACTGCGGCCCCTCGCGCTTGGCTACCACTCCTGCCATTTTGGCTCTGGTCAGAGGATCACAGAATGCACTGCTGTAAGGAAACAAAACCATATAACACTTTATCTGTCAAAAAAACTCAATAGTTATCGACAAAAGCAACATTTCTATCAAAGACTAAACACAATGAGTAGGAGCACGGACAGATGGTTGCCCTGTATCTAACTGTTAAAGAGATTACATATAAAACAGCAAATGGTCAGCAGGCCATTCAAGAAAAAAGTAAAAGGAGACTTGAGTTCATTTAAAAACCAAGCCAAGCCATATTGCACCTCGAATTATAAGGGATCTATAAAATAGACAATACCCAAGACGAGGAAAAATGATTAAGCCAAACGAAAGACATGCAAAAATACGCATGTTCATTTAAAAGGTTAGCTAATAAAATAAGATACTAAGCTGAAGGTTTAGACCACTATTTAAAGAAAAACTTACGCTTAAACTACTATTAAGTATAAAACGTTGTGCTGGTTGTATTTCAAATTATTAGTCTTTTTTGTTTAATATTCTTGTCACTAGCGGTGCTAACGTGCTAACCTAGGCACAAGTAGCAATTGCTAAACAATTGTAGTAACTTACCGAATTTAACAGCGGGGAAATGTCAAAGTTTCGGAGTGAAACTACAAAAACATCATATGTCAAAGGTATAAAAGATCAAACTATCAGAGGAAAAAAAACGTGGCTGTAGATGTTCAGCAACGCAACCTTCATCGTAAATATGACACTCCTAAATGAAGTCGGCCATTCTCATTCGCACTGCAACATGGGAAAATGCAGGAGGGCGGTGTGCTGCATTCCCTGCACAAAGCACATAGGAAAAAAATACATGCTATTTTAGTATTACCATTAATGTCCTAACGGTTAAGATAAAAATGTTATAAGGGAAGTATTGTTGCTTTATTGGAAGCGGTAATTATATACACTATAACGACCATTTATAACTTTTGTTTATTTAATACAATATAAATGAAACACTACGGAAACATTGGATTTTCTACTTGTATTCTAACGTATCAATATTGACTTTGCCATAGACATAATATACGTATATTATGTCTATGGACTTTGCTCCTGTTGGTGGTGATTCACAGCAAAATAGTCCGAAAACTACACTACCATTAGCAGCCATGGTTACATATATTCTCGGTATAGACCTGGGCACCACTTCTATAAAAGCTGTTTTAATAGAAACTGGCTCCAGGGTTGTGGTGGCAAGTCATTCTCTGCAAACTACGTCTGACATAGTGGACAACAGTGGGTTAAAGGTGAGATTGTTCAAACACCAAATTACTTACACTAAACTTAATATTCTTTAATTAAACTTCAATTTAAATACCGAGAGTTTTTTCTTTCTGCTCAGGCCAAAGAACAGGACACTTTCCGCATCATAGACACACTAAACCAATGTATCCGACTATTGCCAGCAGACAAGTTACAGCATGTGACTGGCATCGGACTGTCGGGACAGATGCACGGGGTATTGTTTTGGAAAGGCAAAAAAGGTAAGATGGAGGGATGTGTGTGAACTGTGCCGATATTGTTAGCTAATGTAGCCCATATAACGTAGGGATTACTGCCCTCTGCTGTTTGTAAGAACTAGGGACAGTCTTTTCCTCAACCTGTGCTCTGACTTGTCCTTTCTGTGCAGGCTGTGATTGGTCCAGCAGAGACTTCTTCACTGCCAGAGACGCCAGTCAGCTGATCACCTGGCAGGATGGACGCTGCAACAATACATTCCTTTCTTCTCTTCCAAAACCAGACTCACATCTTAGTTTGGCCACAGGGTTTGGCTGTGCCACCATTTTCTGGTACCACAAGCACAGGTCAGCTCATTTTTAGATCAGATAAGATATAACACTGCTTGGTTTTATGAATTTATAAAGATGCTTGGTTGCTTCACAGGCCAGAGTTCTTAGAGGGGTTTACTGCTGCAGGGACCATCCAAGACTATGTGGTGTCCATGTTGTGTGGTTTAGAAAAATGTGTGATGACGCCGCAGAATGCAGCCAGCTGGGGTTACTTCAACACTTCTTCCAATCAGTGGAACATAGACATGTATGTCATTAAATTAAATGTTTTTAATCAAATACTAATAAGTGCATGATTGAACTGAATTAATGCTCACTTTGCTAACTCTGATAATAGTTTAAACTGTGTGTGCATGCTGTAGTCTGAAGGCAGCAGGCTTCCCTTTACACCTGCTTCCTCAGTGCGTACCATCCGGAGGCTTGGCAGGACATACATGCTTGGAATGGCACGGCATCCGCGTTGGTACTCCAGTGGTTGCTGCACTAGGAGACTTCCAGTGTTCTGTCTACTCCTGCATGAGCACGTGCACAGATGCAGGTGAAGCATCGATTACATTTAATGCACCTAAAAGATTACAGTCAGTTGGTATATTCAATACTTATACTCCATTATGGCCTGCACTCTCTTGTTGCTCCCTAACAGATATTGCATTAGCGCTAGTTCTTCTAATGTTCTTGTATATCTAAATTAAAGACCACATCAGCAGAACATACACAATAAAAAAACAAGTACAAAAGCAGAGCATTGCAGATCATTCAAATTGTAATAAAATATGTAAAATTTCATATGATTGTGTTTTGTTGAAAAGATTTTTCTTAAATTCCCAGTTCTTAACATCAGCACCTCTGCGCAACTGACCCA
This sequence comes from Perccottus glenii, assembly GCA_024416835.2. Taxonomy (NCBI): domain Eukaryota; kingdom Metazoa; phylum Chordata; class Actinopteri; order Gobiiformes; family Odontobutidae; genus Perccottus; species Perccottus glenii. Next base: position 14,016,546 of record CM044561.2, on the reverse strand, counting down.
CGCCATGCCCACTGGCTTTACACCTCCAACTTCTCCTCAGCCAGAGTCGCCCATCTCCTTCTTCCCATACTTTGACTCATGTTACTTGGCCGTGGCAGCGTCGCTCAATGGAGGAAACGCGTTGGCTGGATTTGTTGACATGCTCACTAAGTGGATGGGAGAACTAGGTAAGTTTTTTTTTATTGAAAAAGTTGCGGTGTCAAAATAAAGCATGACCTTAGCACTGTTTGGTAAAAAAATGAGGCCTCCACAATGTGATGTGCATTTGAAATAATTTGGTTCACACTTTCATCTCGATTGCTATATTTCAACATGTTTTGGAGGGACCTCTCCTTGGCTCTTGGTGTAGCTGCTCTCTCTGTCAGACAAAGGACTAAATATGCATACATTTCACATGAGATTTTGTTCTTCTCCTAAGAGCCTGAACTTTAAAAGAAGCCGTCGCCCATCATATTGCTGCATTAATGGCTAAAGAGTAAGTTCTAATAGCCGAGTTCATTACAGTTCATTGCTATGGTAATATAAATATGTGCTTTATAGAGTAGGGTTTGAATGCTAACCTGTCAGATAAGATAAGATCTACTTTATTGTCTGCTTACATGAAAAATTATATCAATTATCACATAACCACAATCACAGCTCCAAAGAATGACATCACATAAAAACAAGAAGATTCAAGATGCAATCATTCATAAATAAAAACAAGCACTGGTTTTGTGATGTCATTCTTCTAAAAACATAAATTTATATAAAAACTCTGAAACTTTAAGGTGGTTGTAGGTGACAGTTTGTGTCTATACAAGAAGAGGAGGGGGTCACTGCTTTATGCTCCTCTGCAGGTTAAGCAGTGCAACAGAGTGTGGAACAAATAAGTTTAAGTATTTGTTCTTTCTACAGCAGGGCGCCATGAAGCGCCTCCTGAAGGCAAAAGCTCATATTCTTTGTTTAAAACATGAGCTGGATCTACGGCTATCTTTTCTGCCGGCCTTATGGTTTATTTTTTCTCCAGTTTTCAAAGAGGATCCTCTAAACACTGTGACCCACCAGTTTAGAGCAGATGTTGAGAAGCCTCTGAATTCTGGTCTTGAGCTGGACTGAGAGGCCGCAGAGTCAGCCAATCATAAAAGATAATCTAGCTTGCCCATAATATAAATCATTTTAATCTTTATTTTCTCGTCTTACACAGGAGCAGAGATGACTGATGCGTCCATATATGAGAAGCTGATTGGTTGCGCTCTAAACCAGGAGATCAGCGACCTGAATGTGCATCCCACCATCCACGGGGAGCGACATAACCCCTGTTTGGGACAGGTGACCAACATCTCACCCTCCAACCTCTCTCTGGGTCACGTGATACGAGCACTGTGCCACGGCATCATCAACAATATTACATCCATGATGCCGGCTGACCGTCTGCAGAGAGCAGGGGTCAAAAGGTTAGTGGGAAGCGGGACGGCTCTAACTCGCAACCAAGTGCTCAGACAGGAAGTGGAGAGGGCCTTTTCTCAGATGTCTGTGGTGTATGGACAAAATGCTGACTCTGCAGTGGGCGTGGCCATGGTTCTCTGTGACAGACTGTGAAGTGTGATTTTATTTGAATTCAGAAGTTGCACTTTTTAATATTAATCTCTGTATTAAGTACCACCATAATGCATAATGGTTGTAAAATGTCCACATTTTAATTACACTAATAAAACCTGCACTTTTACAAAAAGGCACAGAATGTATATTGTTGAAAGTACAAATTGTGTTGTTAAATGGTTATTGAGTTAGAAGAAATAGATTTTTAGTATAATTTATAGGAAAAATCTAGTTATTACAAAAGAATACAGTACAATGTGTAGTTATCCATACACACACTTTTTTCCATTCTGTTGGTTAATGCCCCCTTCTTTCACAACCGCTTTCAGTTTCCTCTGCAAACCGTTGTAGTGAAGACTCAGTGGGTGTATTTGAGGGCAAGTTTTTTTTTTTTTTTGCAGTTAGTGTTAGAGTATTTACATCAACACCCAATAAAGAGTTACTAGACTTTGTTTTTACTTTTAAAGGAAAAAATATTTGATAATGGAGTTAACACATCACATAAAAAAACAATGCTGCTGCGGCTTTTTGATGAAGTGACTTTTTAATAAAATAAGTAAATTCTGTGACAGCAATTTAGTTTTTGGATATATAGTCATTGAATTTACTTTGTACATTGAAAATAAAACCTCACAAACTGTGTCGTTCTAGTCAAGTTGTTTTAGTGCATGGGCATGGCAATGCATCAGTCTTTTTGGAGAACTGTGCATCTGCCCTGTAAAAGGAGGAAGTGCTGCTCAAAGGAAACCATCAAAGAACAACACATATTTACAAGCCACGTGAGTAACCCACACCCTGCGAGTGTATGTTTGGTCACAAGATTATAAGAACACTGGAAACAGACAGAGACAGATTTCTATAGAGACTATAAAACAAAAGAAATTTTCAACAAGACAAAGAAGAAGGTTAGACATCTTATTGACCTTTTATTATTGAAAAAAATTATAACAATAATAATTTTTACTTTTATTGACTTGTTCATAATATACATGCTTTAATCACTGCAGGGCTTGGAGATGGAAGGTGTTGTGGTATCTTGGACTGAGCTAAGATAGTCAACAGAGGATCCTTTTAAGCACTCAGAGCTCAGTAATGTGCTCTGATATTCTCTAGGGCGGGTCATTTTATCTCGCTGGCTGCTTCCCTCCTCATATCATACATACAACATACCGTTAAACGAGCATCTCACTGAGGACATGGGCACTGGACTGATGTCGGATTTTTAAACACTGTTGGAGCCAAGTAGACCTGGTGAGTCTAATGTCTTATTCCTCTGTAACATTTTTTTCTTTGACACATTAATATGTCCTTTTGGTATTTGGATTTATTTGATAATGTAAATTGGTATAGGCACTATGTTAGCAGCGTCTTGTTTCTTCTTGTGAACACTTTAGCAAATAGGATGGAGAAGAAAATAGTAAATAGTTTGTCAGTTTTCTCTCTCAGAGCTAATCCATGAATGCAGTATTTATTATTTATTTTATAAGGCAATGTGACTTTTGTGAGGTTGTCAATCAATAGAGGTATAAATAATAAATCAGGACAAGACGTCACTATGTTAACGGCAAAGAGGTGTGTGGGTAGCGTCTTGTTTTTCTAGTCTTCGTTTGGGTGTCCTACTGTTACACATTTGAATAACTGTCGCAGACATTAGGACGTTATTATTAGATGAGGTTTGTATGTGTGAATAACTCCTACATTGCCATTATTGCAAAAGTTTGCAGACAGATTTGCCTCTGAGTCTACATTTCCCTATTTTTAGATACAAAGGAAACCACATGCTTATTTTCATTAGACTTAAATTTAATCATTTGCTGCAGAATTCTAACTAACTAGAATAAGTAAATATTCTTTATACAATATCATTTACTTATTTTTAATCAACCAAACTGAAAATGTCACAAATAAAGGGCTATCCGCTAAAGTGCTCTGTGTTTTGCTGTCATGGTAATCATCTTATAAATAAACTTCATTGTTAGTCAGCAACTCTGCAGAATCACATGTCTGCAAATACGTGCTTTTACCCTTTCAAAGCCAGTGAACTGCAGCAGACTGTCTGTGGAAAATATTGGTCAGATCCAAAATTCTTAGGAAATGCTTTGTCCATTAGGACCTCACATGCCTAAAATCTGGTTGATTATTGCCTCTAGGTGAAGATGAGCAAGACGGATATGTTTGGCTTCCAACTAGAAGCAGACGGCAGGACAAAGGAGGAAAGAGCCAGGCAAAGAGCTCAGTATAAGGATGGCTCTGGTTCCTCCAAGGCAGCACCCAAAGCTCCTATGGACACAGATTATCAGGAGGAAATGGACTCAACCAAACCTCAAATTAGATTTGACCCTACATTTTTTCAGTGAGCAAATCCATGTACTTCTAATGTGATTGTATGGCTTTCAATTCCTCATTTCAGTCTGAGCTCAGAATGTCTTTACAGTACATATTATCTACACAGGCTGTGTGCTTTATGTTTGTAGAAACATTAGTGGAGTAACAAACAATGACAAGAAAAACAGCCCGTTCTCCAGAGAGATGCTATTCAAAGCAGTGGCCAGCGGTAATGTCAGGATGCTGGACGGTTTACACCAGTATCTTCAACAAAACCTGAAGAGGCTCTCAGACACTTTGTGTAAGTTCACAGATCAGAAACAGAGAAACAACACGCACATCCAAAGCCTGTGTGCTGGAACCTGAAAGACTCATGAGTAAAAAAAGAAGGCTTCTCACAACAAATAAAGCTCCCAATAGATTTTGGTGATAATTATAAAAAATCCGGGAGCTTTATTGTTGTGCGGAGTATTTTTAGTCATAAGTTCACAGACCAGCCAAAGCAATGCTTACCAACTTGTGACTGAAGTAGATGTGGGTGCACCTTTGCAGATCAGTCCTATGGTAAAACACCGCTCATGAAAGCTCTGTTACACCTGAAAGATGGAAAAAACGAAACTGTGGAGCTATTACTCAACATCTCGGAGAAGTTGGGTGACATCCACAAATTAGTGAATGCAGCCTACACAAACAGCTACTATAAAGGTGAGCTGTTTTCTTCTATAGGTTTAATAAATGCCACTAGTGTTTAATGAAGTCCTATATGTAGTATCTAATAAAACCTCTTGCATATATTCCAATAATTGCCTGCAGGCCAAACAGCTCTGCATATTGCCATTGAGAGGAGGAGTATGTTGTATGTCCAGCTGCTGGTGAGTAAAGGAGCTGATGTCCACACCAGAGCCTGTGGGAAGTTCTTTCAGCCACAAGACGGACCCAGCTTCTATTTTGGTGAGTGTGGGTCATGAGACTGAATAATCACACGGGTTACACTGGAGGTGTAGAAAGCAGAACCTCGTGGCTATAGACTCATTGTGTGTGAGATGGAGGGAATTGTTTGTTCACAACCAACATCTTGAATTTAGCTTTATTTTCGGACTGAGTAAATGCACTTCTTCTTTGTTATAGAGAAGTATAGAAATATAAAATCTGCCCTGTATTGCCACAGTGTTCATGATTGTATTTACATAGACACTATTTAACAGTAGTTGCTGGCCAAAATATTACACAATCAAAAGTGACATAGTTTTGAATAGTGTCTTTTGCCATGATTGATCTAGTCTGCAACCCAAAAGGACTCAAGTTAACACATTAAACCATTCAGTGTGTCATCATTCACAGGTGAGCTCCCTCTCTCGCTGGCGGCCTGCACCAACCAACCCGAAATGGTGCACTACCTGATGGTGAACGAGTACCAGAGGGCGGAACCTCAAAAGGTGGACTCCCACGGCAACACAGTGCTGCACGCCTTGGTCACCATCGCTGACAACTCCAAGGAGAACACTGACTTCATCACCAACATGTACGACCACATCCTCACCACCGCCGCCAGCCTGTACCCCGAACTCAAACTGGAGGACATCGAGAACCGCAATGGCCTCACGTCTCTCAAAATGGCGGCCAAGACAGGCAAGATAGGGGTAAAGTGGATATGTTAATATGACTTAGGTATAGCAGCAGTATTTATATTCTTGAGTATTAATTGTGTGTTCTTTTTTCGCAGCTTTTTTCACACATCCTGAAACGGGAGTTTAACGACAGCAACACCAAGCACTTGTCTCGTAAATTTACAGAGTGGGTTTATGGTCCTGTCCAGTCTTCCCTCTACGACCTGGCCTCCCTGGACTCATTTGAAAACAAATCGGTGCTGGATATCCTGGTCTACGGCAATGGCATCCCTGTCAGTTCCTGTATTTGTCTAAATGTGTTTATTGAGCAAGTCACACATTGTCGGGACGGAGTGGCTCAGTGGTAGAGCAGCTGTCCTATAACCGGAAGGTTGGCGGTTCGATTCCCGCTCTGCCCTGTTCATACTGTTGTTGATACTTAAGACACTTAACCCACTTTGCCTCCAGTGTCCGTAGCACTGGTGTATGAATGTGTGCGACTGTAGAGGTGTGTTTGGTGGTGGTCGGAGAAAGTTGAGCGCTGATTGTATGGCAGCCCCCCCCTCTGTCTGCCCCAGGTGTGAATGTGTGTGAATGGGGTGAGTGAAAGCATGATGTAAAGCGCTTTGGGTGCCCGAGAAGGGTGCAAAAAAGCGCTATATAAATGCATGCCATTTACCATTTACATTGTGTCAACACAGTAAATGATAAAGACAGTTGTTTGCTCTGTTTTTAGGTTTGCAAATAACAAAACATCACAGATTCATAACAACACTACATTAACCTGCCGCCCCGCCTTACCAATCCTGTACCTTTTGAAACTTGGGACACAAAGCAAAACTGTAGCTTATGACGTCTTCAGCAAGGGAGCACCTATCACACATGGGAGAGACCTCAGGATAGATTTGATGTAGTCTTTCTTTAGAAAAATGAAGACGATGCAGAATCTTAAATTGAATTAAATGATGATTTGCATTATAGAGTATTTGTAAATATTCTCCAAGCCTTCTTTTCATTGCCTATCCGATATTATAATGCATATTTTCTGTTGCCATTTAGATTTTATTGGAAAGGTGTTAACTGGATTCAAATCCATTAATCTCTGTAAATTGTGTATGGTGGGAGTTGAAGGCGTTCATCAAGACTGGAGCAGTTAGAGGTCTCAAATGTCTTTCTGATATAGTCCCTTATCTGCAAGTATTGGAAAAAATCCTTACTCGGTAGCTTGTATGTCTCCTGCATCGGTTTGAATGAGGCAAAAATGCATCCAATATATAAATCACTTATTGTATGGATACCTGCCTGTCTCCAGAGTTTGAATGTGTTATTCAAAATAGATGGTTTAAAAGAGGGATTGTCACTAATGGGCATGGCAGTGGATAAAGACTTCAATTTAAAATGTAATCTAATATGTCTGGAAATGTGTATGGTTCTGTGAAATAGAATATTAGGATTGTACAAGGATTTTTTTAGCCAAGAAATTGGGAAGCGCTAATCCTCCTTCCTTAGATTTACAAAGATGTTTCCTAGCAATGTTTGGTACTTTAAAAATGGGGTAATGATTGATTTCAGACAGATTCTAAAATATATTTTGGGAATGAACACTGGAAGATTCTGTAATAGATATACTAACTGGGGCAAAACTAAATCTTTAATTGCATTAACTCTACCAAGTGTGCCCCAGAATTGTATATTTGATTTAAGCTTAGATGTTAGTTCCTGCATTTAAAGCCCACTTTGGGACTGTTAATAATGTCCCTTTTGCAGAACCGCCACGAGATGCTGGAGACTGAACCTCTAGGTCAACTGCTCGACGAGAAGTGGAAGAAATTCGCAGGTGGAATTTTTCTTCAATTTCCTGGTCTACTTCCTGTATCTGGTCGTCTTCACCTATGTGGCCTACAACAAGCAGGACAACAATGTGAGCTGTTTTTCTGCAGTCAAAGAATTTTATCAGTGTATGATCACAGACAAACGTCACTAATGTTCGTTTTCTCCTCTGCAGCCCCCCTTTCCTGTCGAGCACACAATAGAAGGCTATCTGTATGTTTCAGGCCAGCTACTGATAACACTGGCTAACTGCTTTTTCTTTGTTACAGCGGTATGTAAAAGCTAAATGTTCACATTCTGTAGATTTATGACACTACAAAAATATATTTTTTTATTTCTAGGTTATAGAAATGAAAAGGAAGCGCCCAAAACTACAAACATTGCTGATTGATGGCTATTATGACATTCTTTTGTAAGTATGAATGTCAGTTATTATAATCATTTCAGTGGCATAGTGGGTCCCAGGTCAAACTACTGTGTCAGACCTGCATCAGCTCAGGTCTTCTAAAGAAGTATTTTTTTTTTTCAAACATACATGAGGTTTTAGTGTTCTTGTTACTTGTGTGTTATGTACAGTTTTATACAGGCCCTCCTCTTTTTCGCTGCTGCTGGGCTGTATCTGTGTGGGAGGCAGGAGTACCTGGGCTTCTTGGTGCTGTGTCTGGCTCTCAGCTGGGTCAACCTGCTCTTCTACTCCAGAGGAGACAAACACATGGGCATCTACAGTGTCATGATCCAGAAGGTACAGTCCACACTGATTATGTGTATATATACACAAGTGGACAAAATTGTTGGTACCCTTCGGTCAATGAAAGAAAAACTCACAATGGTCACAGAAAAAACTTTATTCTGACAAAAGTAATAATAAATAAAAATTCTATGAATGTTAACCAATGAAAGTCAGACATTGCTTTTCAACCATGCTTCAACAGAATTATTTTAAAAAATAAACTCATGGAACAGGTCTAGACAAAATTGATGGTACCCCTAGAAAAGACTGTAAATAATGTGACCAAATGGACATGTTAATTCAAGGTGTGTGCACTAATTAGTATCACAGGTGTGTACAATCTTGTAATCAGGCCTATTTATAGGGCTTCAGGTAGTCACTGTGTTGTCTGGTGACATGGTGTGTACCACACTCAACATGGACCAGAGGAAGCGAAGGAAAGAGTTGTCGCAGGAGAATAGAAAGAAAATTATAGACAAGCATGGTAAAGGTAAAGGCTATAAGACCATCTCCAAGCAGCTAGATGTTCCTGTGACTACAGTTGCACATATTATTCAGAAATTTAAGATCCATGGCACTGTAGCCAACCTCCCTGGACGTGGCCGCAGGAGGAAAATTGATGACAAATCAAAGAGACGGATAATCCGAATGGTAACAAAAGACCCCAGAAAGACTTCTAAAGAGATCCAAGGTGAACTCCATGCTCAAGGAACATCAGTGTCAGATCGCACCATCCGTCGTTGTTTGAGCCAAAGTGGACTACATGGGAGACGACCAAGGAGGACACCATTGTTGAAAACAAATCATAAAAAAGCTAGACTGGAATATGACAAACTACATGTTGACAAGCCACAAAGCTTCTGGAGAATGTCCTATGGACAGATGAGACAAAAATGGAACTTTTTGCCAAGGCACATCAGCTCTATGTTCACAGACGGAAAAATGAAGCATATCAAGAAAAGAACACTGTCCCTACTGTCAAACATGGAGGAGGCTCTGTTATGTTCTGGGGCTGCTTTGCTGCATCTGGCACAGGGTGTCTTGAATCTGTGCAATGTCTGACTTTCATTGGTTAACATTCATAGAATTTTTATTTATTATTACTTTTGTCAGAATAAAGTTTTTTCTGTGACCATTGTGAGTTTTTCTTTCATTGACCGAAGTGTGTGTGTATGCGTGTGCGTGCGCGTGTGCGTGTGTGTGTGAGTGAGTGAAACTATACTGAAATACAAACCCAATTCCAAAAATGTGGGGACACTGTACAAATTGTGAATAAAAAACAATGCAATGTTGAGGAAGTTTCAAATTTCAATATTTTATTCAGAATACAACAATGGACATTCCATTACATTATTTATTCAATGTATTACCTTTATTTTGCCCCAAAATATTTTAGAAAATGTTTTGGACAAATATCTATGATTTAATGTTGAGAATTATTAAAAGAGATATATTCCGGGGTGCGCACCGGTAGAGTGCCATTTACATGGGAGACCCAGGTTAGATTCTCAGTCGAGTCATTTGCCCAATGTCACTTCCCTCCCTCTCATCTTGTTTCCTGTCTATTGGCTATTCTGTCCAAAAATATATTATTGCAAGTTGCTTTAAACTAAAGCCCTGTTCTCTGTTTTTTGCAGATGATCCTCAGTGATATTCTACGGTTTCTGTTTGTCTATGTTGTTTTTCTCTTCGGCTTTTCAGCAGGTAATTCATTCAATTCATTCTCCACTACTTCCACTGCTTTCTGTCTTTAACATGTAAAATATGAATGCATTATCTTGTTGTACAGCGGTGGTCAGCCTGCTCATAGAGCCTCCTGTGAAGAACACCACAAAAGGTCGCTTTTTTGACCCAGTCGGTGATTGTTTCAAGCCCAGCTACCGTAACATCTCATACGCCATACTGGAGCTGTTCAAGTTCACCATCGGCATGGGTGACATGGAGTTCACAGAGCACTACCAGTACACAGAGGTGTTTTACATCCTGCTCATCGGATACATCATCCTCACCTACATCCTGCTGCTGAACATGCTCATCGCTCTGATGAACCGCACTGTGGAAAGGATCACCTTGGAGACCACCAGCATTTGGAAGCTGCAGGTCAGGAATACTGTACATTCAGGACAAGGAGTATTGTTTAGTCACAGTGAGTTAAAAAGTTGAGTTGTGTATGCTTACAGAGAGCGATGACCATCCTGGACATGGAGAAAAGACTGCCCCACTGTCTCCAGAAGATACTTCGCTGTGGGGTGGACAGGAACCTAGAGACGGCTTTGGGAGATGACCGACGCCGCTGCTTCAGGTTTGTCACTGTACTCACTGGTTTGTATTTATTATGTCCATATAATGTATATGGAATATTTATTTAATCAAGTATATTTTAATTTTGACTTAAATTTTAGCAACATCAGATTGACATTAGTAAAAGATTAAAATCATTTAATAGACCCTTTGGTAAATCAGCCTCCTACTGAGCCAGGCAGACATTGAGGGATCTCTTCAGTAGGTCATGACTCCATCTAGTGGTACAGTGTAATATGTAAGGGAAGTTTCTGTTAGGAGTTAGCAAATAAAGGAATAAAATGCTTTAGGTTCATAAAGAAAATAGAATAAGTGAACTTTGATTTTAGCCATAGCTTACAGCTAACGTTTTCACAATAAATAGAATAAATGTGAATAGAGCAAAAGTTTAGTTTAGTTAAAGACAAGGTTAAAGCAAAAGCATCTGGACTTAGTTTTCCTAAGTCAAGACGTTTAGTCTCTAATTCCACGAGACTTTAAGTCTAAGAACGTCTTGACCTTGAAAACTAAGTCCAGATGCCTTGCTTTAACCTTTTCTTTAAGATGTCCTGGATGACTGCAAACCTTCACAGTTTAGTTTAGTTTATTCTTTATTTGTCAGGGACCATGTACAAATACATTAATCTCACGAGAAAAGAGATGCTTTGCCCCAGATTTAGCTACTGGAACAGGTGAGTACAAAATTAACATTAATTCATAGTTAAAATACTTACTATAATTGTTACTATTCATTACCACGCTGTTTCCTGAAAAGGCCTTTAGACTAAATTCATCATTAACTAAAATACAAATGGTTACAGTGAATAATTAATACAGGTAGAGTTAGTTTGATTGATATTGGCACAGTTGATTGTTGAGAATGTTTGTTTTAAGTTTCGAGAAAAGAGATGCAGATCTACAGACAACCGCAGACGGGCTGGGAGCTGTTAACATTGTTTTAAATGAAAAGGCTGATTGTGAACAAAGGGGACTCAGTATTATTACAAAAGTGAAAGTTTCATTGTGGCAGACAACAAAGTGCTTACATTGATTTGCACTAAAAGCATTTTAATGAAACCTATTATGCTTGTGTAGGATATTCTTTTCAAAACATCAAATGAAGACAATACCTAAGACTATTATTTATTTATTGCTTTTATATCTTTATGGGCAGCACTTTGGAAACTTTGTAAAATGTGCCAAATAAATAAAGTGGATTGGACTAATGTTTTAACTTCAACTACAGGTACCATTTTGTGCTTCTGCACTTGCTAAAGATCTGCTGTAGAAGTATCTAAAAAAGATAATTAAAGTCTTATGTAGTTATATATAATCATTTGTGTTTTGTTTTAGGCCCTAATATTTTCAAAGATTTGGTTGAGTTTTGATGCTATGGGGCTTATTTAGAGGGAACATAATTCAAGGTAATTTCTATACATGAACCCTACATAGAAAATAATTTGAGGCAAAAATCATAAATTAAAAACAACATTTGTGGAAGATTTATGGGAAACTAGGCAACAGTGAGGGTTAATGATGCAAACTACACAGCGTTGGATCTCCACTAATTCGCCTGGTCTGACAGCTGACGGATGCATCCCACAGCACACTGTAATTGGAGCATGTGTCCTCTTGTCGCCTCAGAGTGGAGGAACTCAACTGGAACAAATGGAACAGCAACCTGGTCAAAATCAAAATCAATGAAGATCCCGGATGGTACGAAAGAGAGACACCCCAGGAAAGACCGATACCCAGAGGTACATACACACAGACTTTTAAGCAAGCTACACATTTCTGTGACAAGTGGAACTCCTGTAACGCTTCCCTCTTTGTCCACAGGGCGGAGCTGGAGAGCGTTTTTGGGTCACCAGCCATATGAGCCCACGGAGTCCACAGAGATGACTCCGGTTTAGAGAAGCTCCACTTTTTAGCTGCAGGACTGACCTAAACAAACAGGCATTCAAACCAAAGGACAGTATTCACTTTGAGTTCACCCAGAATTTATACTTTCTACTGAGTGAACGGACATTTTGACTAACTTTGATCCTCTGTGTACTATCTAAGGCAATATTTTACTGACATAGGGAAAACACTGATATAACAGAGGCATTTGGTTCAATATATTATAACTTGCTGACTGGTGCAAAATAAAAATGAAACTATAGCTTTTTCATGTTTTTCCAAGAGGCTTTCTTCCGCACATGCCGTCTCTGTCACCACCTGAGCAGGATTACCCGCATTACCCGCACAAAGGCCATAACCTGTGAGGCCCCTGGCATCCCTTCTGAATCTGTGACGGAGGAAGAGTGATCGTGCAGGTGCTGATACCCCTCCTCCCGCTGCGTGCCCTTTATACCGACCCCATTTTCATCACAGCCAGACGAGCTAAATCTATTGCAGCCACATAGTCCTGCAGCTCTCACAGCTTGCTTTGTCTAGAGGAAGGATAAGAGCGTGGCAAGGCAGTATGTGCGGTTACCGCCATGTATCTGAAAAACAAATGTAATGAGTCACTGTCAACTCACATTTTAGTAGGACATAAACCACAAACACTACTTTATGGCACTTCAGTCACATGATTATGGTTTGAAGTGTAACTGTCAACCATAAGATTATCATTACCATAACCAAACTGCCTCACAAACCTGCCTTTACTTTGAGATGAAAAAATTCAGACATTTAAACTCTGAAAGCATAAATTAGAACTTTATTTTATTATTACAATATTACAAAAAGAGTAGCACAACTCTCACACTCTTGCCTCTTTATCTGTTGTACAGAATGACACAAAGAAAGGCTTATGGACCTTCATCCATTTCACAGCAATAGTACAGAGAAAAAAAAAAAAAAAAAAGAAATTGTTTTTAAATAACAAGCAAAAATCAATTATTATAAATAGTCACATCTGCAAACTGAAGCTTTAAAACTGTTACAGCTAGGTAACTACACGTTGCTAAAATATATAATTACAAAATATTACTCCTTTTCTTGCTTTTTGTAATAAAAGATCTAAGGAATTCCTCTAATCAACAAAATTAAAAAAGACCAGAAAGAAAAGAAAATTGCTGTTTCTGTGTATCCTTACCGTTTTCTTTCTCTCCTTTGTCTATGATTTGGGTTGTTTTTTTTCTTAAGTTAAAACCATGCTCGTTCTCAGAGGAAAGTCCAAGGACTAAACACTTAAGGCTTTTTAAGGGCTGTTAGGGAGTTAGGTAAACGAAACATGGGTATCCTTGTGTATTCTCACAAACACACACACACTCGTCCTAATGTTTACCCGCATCATCAGGGTATTCACATTCACTCACAATCATTAAAGTTACAGTAGTCTAGAATATAAGCCAGTGTACAATAAAATAAACAATGCATTTGCTGTTTCACGTCAAACTTAAAAGTCAAGTCTGTGTGATCTTGCAAGTGATCAATTTGGTCGTTTCAAACGGAAAATCACAGCACAATCAGTAGCGACTACACATGACTGAATTAAGTTAATGCTGACAGGGTCACATCTCTGCTTAGGCTAGACGTTGTTAGTGCTCATCACTAGACGACACTAGTAACACTATTATTTGCTCTACTTCACAGTTGTGGCCGACTAGCTAGCCCGTCACCTTCAACACCCGTTCAACAAGTGAGCTCCACATTCAAGTAAAACATAATCATGGTTTCAAAAACAATCTGTAAAGGAATCATACAAACAATGGCACAACACTATATCAGCGAACCTGACTCCTGCCATTAAAGAAAAATTATTCACTATCTTCATGCCAAATCCTTACCCTTGTTGGCAAAACCCTTTAACACCTTTAATCATTGCAGCATTTCAAGCACAACAGAGTGTCACCTTAACACTCTGACCAAAACTATGTACAAATCCTCTCATTACATGCTTCCTTGTGACCTTGTGTCTTTCTTCAAGAGTCCTATTGTACAAATAAATAATTACATCTGTGTAAATGTTCTCAACAGCTCTGTATCTGTTCCTACTGTTGACTGTTATGTCAAATTCAAATAAAATTCCAATAAAGCCATGAAAGACAAAAACATACATTTGCAAAAGCCTGTGTTTTTGTTTTTTATCTAACAGTAGAACGAGAGATCTGTTCCAGGCACATACAAAAAAAAAAAAAAAAGAAATTGCAATTGATCACTTGCAAGATATTTATTTTAAAAAAAAACTACTGATTTTATTAAATATAGTATTCATTTACCCTCTTTAGCATTAGCGGTCATTTGTTTTAGTCAACAATGTTTGATTTATTCATGTGTTTCCTTTAAGACTAAACAAAATGTGTTTGATAGCTGTTGTAGAGACAAGGCCATAGCTTATCTGTACCCTGGGTGCTGGATGAGAGCGGTCCTGCCATCCCCGACCTCTGGCCCTACCCTGCTCAGTGGGGGCCTGTGCATTTTACCCATCAGCCCTAGATTCTGATCACGGAAATAGGGCGTCTGGAAGTCCCCACCCAAGTAATCTGTCGTTTGCATCAGATTAGTTTGGGCCGAGGAGGAGGTGGAGCCCGTTCCAAGCCTGTAATGGGGAGCCCCAGGGGGGCCACAGTCTATTGTGGTGCAGCCCACTGGGCCTGCACCGTGGAATGGCATGGCTACGTCCTGAGAGCCAGAGCTGTCGCTGTTGGGAGTGGGAAGGATGTTGCTGTTCCAAACATGGGGTTGGAAGTAATGGCCGTTTGAGTAGTGGGCCATGGGGCCGGGCATGCCGTTGCTGTGAACGGGTGGGGAGGGCGTAGGCCTATCTAAGGGGGGCTTCAGTGGGTAAGGCTGACCCACACACACCTCATTTGAGTAGCCCATGCCCTTGAAGTGGAAGCCGGGGTCCCTGGTGGGCTGTTTGGCCAAGTGGGCCACGCCATTCTGCATATGGCCCAAGTAATGCTGATTCCACGAGCGCATCTTCTGCTGCGTGTTGCCATGGTGAAGCGGGAGGTTATGCTGTTGATGCAAATGGTGGAGGTGCTGCTTAATGTCAGTGTGGTTGGAAGGCAAATGGTTCATAGCAGCTGCGCTTGGATGAGGAGCAGTTCCCACCAAGGCAGTGGCTTTTTCTTGAGGGGCAATGATGCAGTTGGGTGGAGGAAACCCTGGGGTGCTGTGCATGGACACCCGGGAGCAGGCGCTAATGAGCAGGTTTCGACTGATGGGACTGGGGTTGACAATCTGGCCCTCACACATGGAAGTGGCCCCTGCACCGTGAGCTCGAGCCTGACAGAACTGGTTAATCTGATGTACGATGGCACTCAGGTCGGCATGGCAACCCTGCTGTAGGCCGGGGGCCATAGAAAGTGGAATGGTTGAGGTAGAGACGGTAACATTAGGTGGCGCTTCGCCATCTGCCAGCGTCCTGTTCCCCAGCAGACCTGCAGGGGCCTGCTGTTGCTGCTGAAGGTGCGACTGCTGAAGCATTAGGACAGGTGTACCTTGTGGGTGGCTCAGGGCCAGGTGCTGGGACTGGGGTCTGGGTGGGCCCTGAGGATGCTGGGGCAAAGGCGGAGCGTGTCTGAGCGTGTGACCCTGCTGGTGAGGAAGGGCCAGCTGTAGGGACTGGGCTAAGTCCTGTGGTTGCAGGGACAAGTTCTGTGAGGGTCTGGGAAGCGGCTGCGGCGGGGGTTGGTGGTTTAAAGTGCTGTTCGGGGCCACTTGGTACGGTCCAGCAGGAGCGTTCATGTTGATGTCAGGGTGCAGGCGAGCCCGACTGCCATCGTAATCCTTGAGGATGCCTTTGACCGTAGGTACCTTGACAATGGCCAAGAGGCCTGCCTTGGTACTGAACTGAGAGGAGGGGTAGGGGCTGTAGCGTGGTCCTGACGTGTCCAGCCCGTTGACTGTACGCCGGACGTGGTTGCGCTGGGGGACCTTGACGCTGTTGGGGAAGATCTTGATGGTGAGGGGATTGTTGGCCACCTTCTTAGCATATGCATCCAATTCTGAAGGGGTAGGAAACGGAGTGGATCTCATCCTTTGTGTGGTGTCCCCTGAGAATGAGACAAGACAGAGGTGAGGCAGACTGAAAGCATCAATTGGAGGAACAAATGTAGAGGGGTGTAAAGCACAATGATAAAGGGAATATTCAGTCAGAAGTCTATGGCACAAAGGAGCACATCAGCGGTAATCTGAGCAGCTCAGAGGAACCTTGCTTGGACAGTCCTCTCATATTCCTTTTGCTTTTTTAAAACCTTTACAGCTCCCATCTGTTAAGGACAAAGAGAGACCTGATGTATTCAGTCTAAATCCAATTTTGTGGTGACTTTAAGGTCAGGAGCTTTTGGTGACCTGAGGTTGCATCCAAGCAAACAATAAAAGTACATTAAAAGGGGGAACTGCTGCTTTCGACTGAATTGCAAACTATACAAAGAATAAGTGAGGCGGTGATGGTCCCCTGTGGCTGCTTTGGGGCAAAGGAAATAAAGAGATAGACGCGGAGAGCAGAGCTCCATGACAGCAGACAAGTAATCAGTCTCAAACACCTCCCAGGCCTCAGACATTTGTTCCACCTGCCAAGCACCGGGGCTAAATTTAACAATGCCAATGTGACAATGTGAACATGATTGTGTGTTTGTGCATGTGAGAACGTGAGGGTGTTTAACATGAGGTATCATGCAGGTGTTGGCTAATGTGTAAGCGACTTGTATAGAATATACCAGCTCTCTGACTGCATGGTTCCTTTTAACACACTATGCTCACTTTCACTTCTTCAGTAACACAATAAAAGTAAGTAGTAATTGTTTTAGAGACTGGCAGGCTCTTTCTTAGATTCAGTCTCCCCATCACCTCAGCGCTGTCAGTTTGACCTACTTAAACCACACTGATTTAATTCACCCTTTTCAGTGCAGGTAAAAAGATGTCATCGCTACAGCATATTGGCTGTCTCTCTACTGTTGAGTGAGCAATAATTTGAAATGGCTGAATGGCTGGCAGAGGTCTGCGGTTTCATGCTGTCATAGACCGCATTCAGTCTCACAACAGGCCGACTGGGCTTGAGGGATGAAGCGCGGAGCTGAACTGCGAGTGCTGACATGGCAGCACCACAAGTCGTGCCAACTGGCTAATTAATTCCTGCTTTATTTGTGCACGAAACAATGGGCAGCAATGTGCAGGGGCCGGTGTGGGCCGGCACACAGGGGGCTGTTGTTACTAAGTGTTGAGCCTGCTGATGGCAGCCTCATTAATGCAGGGGTCTGGGCCAAAGAGCTGGAGCTCGACAGTCGCCATCACCGAGACCTAATGTCTGTCGATGAATAAATGCCGGTGTAAGCAAACACAGATAAATGAACACTTAGACACAAGCTCACAGACGTGCTGAGGATGGACTTCACCTCTCAGGCACAGGTAATGATTAATGATCTTGTTGCAAATTACCACATGTCAGCTAGGGACAAAGAGCCAGACAGTAATTATAACAACTGACTGTGTTTTTGTAGAAGCGAAGGATGCATTGAAGGTATAAAAAAAATGTATAAAGTTAGAAAATCTATATAAACAAGCATCAAGCATGACCATGAGTTATTGTCTGAATCATAAAAGATACAAGTATAGGTGTTATACCTGTGTAAAACCTGATATCAATGCCCCCCAATTACCATTTAAAACCAAAAAGCATGTTTGTTTCAGTCCAAGCTGATAGTAAAAGATACACAAGTGGAAATCCTTTGAGAAAATGAAGAGTTATAAATGTTCCGTTTAATGTATTGAACAGTTCAGAAGTGTGTGTGTGTGTGTGTGTGTGTGTGTGTGTGTGTGTGTGTGTGTGTGTGTGTGTGTGTGTGTGTGTGTACAACAGGTACAAGTGTGTACAGAGATCCATCTTTGCCACTCTGTAATGAGAGCCATTACTTTCCTTGCAAACAGCAAATCTTAATGTCTGAAAACTGACCAATCCATTAAATTGGAAAAGAGATTATACATTGTGAGGACAAGCATTATAAGAAAAAAAAAAAAAAAAAACGGGATGTAGAGTTTATCATAACAGCAGAAAATTGTAAATTTTTTTTAGTGTGGTTTCCCTACCACTGGGTGTTAATTATGACTTTTAGTAAGCAAGTGTAACTTATTAGCATTTCAACCTGAACCTAAAACCTGGATTAGTTGAAAAGCTTCAAGCATCAAGGGAGGGTTAATGAGGATATGAGTGAAGTTTGTAGGCGGCTGCTGGTGGCTACGAGCATATCATCTCTCAGATCTCCAGCTAAGCGTGTTCCCAGGGAGGGACTGGGGGGAAGAGGCCAGTCTGGCCATGTGTTAATTACCCTGCTGCTAGCTAGCTAGCTGCAACACAAGTGCACAGTCAGCAGGCACTAATTAGGGCTTCTCTTATTCAAACTACTGTTTTTATTGAACAAGGTTAAAGTGGCAGGGGGCAGGGACTCATGCTGCTGTCTACTGAGATTTTCACACAAGAGGAGGAAATTAGGTCTAAAGCTTTAACGTTAAATTAGACATGTGAATCCAATTTCCCACAACTGTGCACTTTTATTGTCGATGAACAGATATGAACCGCAAGACCTTTAAAGATGAAAAATATTATAGGCTACAGACTGTAGAAAAGACAGCTGCTTTTGATCTCAGCGGGAACCAAGATGTGAAAATCAGTCTGGCTGCAGTCACTGCTGGTTCTGCCGACGAGAACTGAAGACTAAGGTCATTTCCTGGTTCTTGAGTCATTCTGCCTGGAGCTTGTTTAGTGGCCTTCTGTCTCATTGTGCACCTGACCTATTCCTCCAACAGTTCTTTTACATTTCACACCCATTGCCTGTAAAGTGTACATCCCTGATAATAAAGCAGCTGTTTTGGCCTTGCTTCTGACAGCAATCTGCAAACTTGTAACTTAAAAGGTCTCTCCTATGTTCTAGTACATGTTGAAGAGGTCTGAAATGTAAGACTCCGCAAGACATTGTAGTCAGTGGCAAAATGGACTGTGCTAAAGGAACGCTAAGAACATAAATGTAAGCCAATTGTATAAACTCCCGGATTACTTTTTCTGAGGGAATAAGTCAGTGTATTAAAAAAGCATTGAATTTCACCTAGAAGCAGTTAAGCACATAATTTTGATGCCATGCTGTCACAGGATCTGCAGTGCCGAGTAAATGATGGGACTGTGGGGAGACAACGAGTCGTGTGGCATGTGTAAGGCCAGCAGTGTAGGACCTGAAGGATGGTTTTAGTCAAATAAAATAAAATAAATACCTGCCAACCTGCATACATTACAGCTATTCAGATGATGACTAAACTTCAGACAGAGTGCATGCAGATTTTTTTCTTTTGGCAGTCAAATAAAAAAACTATTTTGTCTAAATGAAACACAACTCTATGCCTTTTGATGTTTTAATGATATTTTGAAGATCAGATGAAAAGAAAACTGCTGAGAATAAATACAAATTATACATTTTAATGATACTTTTAGGATGGGTGGCAGAGTTGCCTGCTTCATCAACAGAATGGATTGTAGTGTTAGACGGAAAACTCCAGTAGAGCATCTTGTGTGTCTGAGAAAGGGAGAGCAGAGAAAGCATCGTTGTGATGGTTGCACCGTGTCAATCGCCAGCCCGGGCTGAGGCAACAGACGCTGGCACTTAGCAGACTCCCTTGCGCTTGCTGATCTCCTGGGGGTTGGCTGATTACTGTGATTCTGAAATTACAGTCTTGATGAGCTCTAGCATTTTTACAAAAAAGCTGCCGCAGAAATGGGTCAGTCTAAGACTGAGTTTCCACTCTGATGGAGACGGAGAGGAAAAGGGCGGACTAAAAAATAAAACTTAACAATGCGATAAGCTGTGATCAATGTTTGGCAAGTGACTGACAGATTGGTCAAAATGTTTACTTTCAATGCAGTAGTTCCATGACAGAGAAGCTCCTTTCACTTCAGCCAGCTGCACGGTTTTTCAAATGCTGTCTGAATAAAGCTGGATTCTAACTAGTTCACTTGTACTACTTTTAATTTGCTTTTGGCGATAGAGTTTGAATTGAATTCCAAATTGAAATACAGGTCTCTAGATGAATTCACACTTACACTGGCACATTCAATACTATTATTATTGCAGTTCAGACAGTCCCAGCAATATGGATATTGTATGCATATATTGCAATGTATTGTGCATCTGTGCAGCCCGTAACATTAACTTAATGGGTAAAGCATGTACAACAACTGGAGAAACCCAGGTTAAATTCCTGGCTCATGTTTGTTAGCTCTCTTGCATCACGTAGACTTTGTTCTGAATGGAGCAGCAAAGCTTTAGTTTTTGTTTTATGCACTTTGCTTCATTTGGAATCCCTGTCTTAATTCTACCAATCTACCAACTCCATCTATTAAAATTGTAATCAAAAGACATAAGTCAAGGTTAGTGAGCAGCAGACCTGCAAAACTCAAACCTATTAAGTGAACCAGGCCAAATCTAAGTAGTGTGCTGTTAAACCCGGACAGCAGATTGTGTCTTAAAATCACTTCCATATAGGATTCATCAGGGCAAAAACCACTCATCCACAATCTGTCAGCGAGTCTGACAGTATTTGACTTTTCCTGAGTGAAAAGAGGCCAAGATGGTCCAATCACATGTGAATGCTGGCGGTAGTGCAGCTTTTAGTACCACAGCGCAGTACTCTTGTGGCACTCAGACCTCAGAGCCTGTGATTGAAGGAAGGCGGCCAGTTCTCGCTGTTCATCAGTAAATTAGTGACACAGTTCACTCTAATTTCCCCTGAAGACAGATCTGTCATCTCAGAGCATAAAAATATTTCTCCTCAATTTTTGGTAGTAACACAGGGCTGCAGACGTAAACCAAGCCAAAACTGGCATGGACATCCGAAAGTGGAGTGGGCAGTGAGGATTTTAACAGCTTGGTTTTGTGTGTGGGATGGCGGGACTGGTAGCTGAGTACTTACATGACTTCTGAAGTCCAGTGTTCATCTGCGTGTGGGGGAGAACCTGGAGGGGGAGGTCACCTGGCCCTGGCAGACAGGCCAGCATTTCACACCGACACTAATGCAACATGGGACACGCACTACTCCTCACACTGTGGAGAGAAAACACAGAGGGTCAGTAGTCAGACATGAAACGACTGGGCCCACATGCACTAACATAACTCCCCAGAGGTGCAGGGCTGAGGGAGACATGGTTACCTTCAATTAGAAACTGATTCACACCTGGAGCATCAGGTAAGGTGACATTTGATGCCAATAACAACTTCAATTAAACATCAAACGGCTGAAGTAAAACGGGCAGACTGGGCCTGAGGGGCTGGCACTTAAATCCACTGCTCTCTTTCCTGCACATTAGAAAGCTGCTGGACCTTGCTACCTGCACTGGCAACAGACCATGGCAGAGGAAATTAATGACTCCTGTACACTGGCAAAGAACACACTCGAGAGGCCCTGCGCTGACAAGTTAGTAGGTTTCTGATCGATACTGCAGTCCTCCAGACCTCAAAGAGCCCTTTATTTGGGGACATTAAACAATGGAGCCAGCTACAGATAAGCTACAGAGAAATAGGTAAAGTGCTGGCCACTTTGTGCAGTCACCAGATGTAATAGAAAGGCAGAAAATGTTAGATATGCTCCACTTGGCTTTCTGCTGTATTCAAAACACCACAGATGCTTGCTTAATCAGCACTGAAGAACAGTCAGGGAGCAAATTAAGTCTACAGAGTCCGTGCCCTCCCCCTTTGCAGTGTGGCACAAGTGTGCGCAGACAAACAGCATCTATGAGAGAGGCAATTACCCACACAACAACCTTGGCACGCCTGTCTGCCGCAGGGTGAAGGCTTAAAAGTGTCTTCCCCCCTGCGGGGAAACAGAGACAAGTGCAGGAAAGAGTGACAAAGTGAAAAAGAAAGGTGGAAAGAGAGATAGCGAAGGAGACGGGCGGTGGGTTTGGGGTTGGAGGGGGCTGAACCTGCTTTAAAAAGCAGAAGCTCAAAAAGGTCAGGATGACAGCTCATTTAAATCCTCCCAGTGTGAAGAGAAAAAACAAGGCCTAATGAAGCTGCCACTTCTACAGCGGTACCTGAGTGCGTTGCACCTTAGGGTGCTGCAGGGGCACGACAGCGGGGGAGAGGAAGGGGAAAGGCTACAGAGAGGCACTAGCGGGTGGCAGAGCTGCAGTCTGGAGACAGTCTGGATTTGGGCCTGATTTTTGAGGCTAATGCTGCATCACCTTTTCTGTTGCCCACTCCTCTCATCCTCTTCGCTTTGGCTGCTGTGTGATTTACTGCGTGGACCGCCATATGGCAGCAATCCCTGCCCTCCATTCAGCGTGTCACCATGCATTAACTTTAATTGGCCTGATATGTTATTCTTTTCCCTTGGCCATGGAAGGATTTTAGGTACACAGCGCCTTGATGTCAGCAGGCAAGATTTCCAGCTCTCTCTCATTTATCAGAGTGCCAAGATTTCACATGAAGATAACAGAAATCTCTTTGACAACAGGCAGGTTTGGGGCAGAAGGAAAACAAAATATCAAATACAAATGTGTCTTTGCTTGGGGTTTTAAAAGCGAAATGGTGGCAGGAGAGTAAAATGATACAGGGAAAAAAAATGAAAACCCCAGCATATAAACTATCAGCTGGTTTGTTATAAGAAGACTCGCACATCAACACGCTACAGGCAAAAAGCTGCCAACAGGCCATGAGGCGCCCCCCTCCCATGATTCCCCCACAGCGCCCTGAATGTCAGAAACGCTTGCAGTGGGGAGTGCGGCGGCAAAGGTCAGCCTATGGTAATGCCCCAGCTGACACTTTGCTTTACAGCGCTGAGCGGGAGAAGATGAAACCCGACAGACACCGGCCTGACGTCTACTGACTCGCCTATCAGCACCGCTGCCACAGAGACTTCAAATATACATCACACACAAACACTGCCACTTGCTACAAAGGCATACAAACCACAGAGGCTTTTTTTCCAACACAAACCCACTGTTTGGAGCTGAAGCTGATGTCTGTCTGCACCTGACGGCCTCAGCTCCATTAATGTGGGACCTGGGATCAGATGACAGCGATAGGTCACATTCATTATTGTGTTGTTTTATCATAAACAATTAATTTGTCTCCAGTCACCAAGCTGAAATGTCACATTTTATTTCCAACAATGTGACCTTTGGTTCCTTTTAATAACATCACCCTGTCTTCTCCTGGTTTTATGGTAGTCTGGTTGGGGCAACAACTCTTTTGAAAACACTTTATAGAGCATCAAAATCTTTATGAACAACTGTTAACATAGACTTTTCAAAATTTTGCAAAAACACTGAAGCTCCAGGAAGCCTTCTAAAGAAGCCCCTATATTGACATTTATTTCTCCATTAGATTTGTCTGCAATGATGATTTACTAATGCTTTAGGAACAACCTTTTAACCAAATATGGTATTCACAAGAAACTCCACTGCTTGACACAGCTCCATATCTTTTTTTTTTTAGTTGTCTTATGTATAGCACAGTGGAGGGGTAAAAAAAGAGAGAACAACTATATTTACTGCAAAACAGGTGGTGTAATGACATGTCTGACAATTTATCATCAAATAAGATTTGCCAGTGACAGCTCTAAATAGTAATGACGCTTGTTACACGTTCCTCTGACCAAATTGCCCTCTGAAGACCAGTCATGGATGCAGTCTGACAACCCTGAACATTCGACTCTCCAGCTCTCTCCCCTTTCAGCCAAATAGGTGTCTGTGGCTTAGCGGCCATTGTGCGAGAAGACAGAGTAGGCCGTGTCCGGAGTGGAAACACTGTCATGTCTGTTTTTTTTGGGTGGGTGTACAGAGAGCCAGCTGGGCCGTCCAGTGGACTTTAGCCAGGCATCTCTCACACTATCAGCCCCGCGCAGACAGACGCGACAGGCCTTTTCAGAGTATTAGACCCCCTCCCTCCGTGACTACGCAAGTCTCCACCAGCTACTTATAGAGCTCTAATAAAAGTGTGCCAATAACTCGGTGCCTTTCATTATAGACAAATAAAAGCGCACTGACAAAAGCGAGACTGGAACAAGCGATGCGCTCGGTTTGTGTCATGTGTCAAATTGCTCCCATAAAAGCTGACCTATATTTTCCTTTCATTCCTCAAAGAGAGAAAGGGGAAGGACACTGCATGAAAGATGGAAGGATTGAGGAAGCCATTAAGGAAATTACACAAGCCCAGCGCAGGGATGTTTTGATCCATATCCTAAGCTATGATCAGCATTTGTTTGAAATTTTCAAACTGCATCCGGCTAATTGCATTGGAGATCATCTGTTAAAATATCCAGCAGCGGTAATGTGGGAGAACCACCAAAAAAATAAACTCATTAGGAGGAGACCTATGGAAACATTAGTGGGAGAGCAACAACAATGAAAGGAAAAAAGAAATCCAAGGTGAGAGAAAGCAGATGAAATATTTCTATACCAATTAAAAGCAAACCCAATTAGGCGATGGGAGTCGCCATGTTGAACAATGCTTGTGCTAACTGCTGAAGGAGCGGATAGTGGAGGAGAAAGCTTGCTGCTGTTATTTTAATTGCATGTTTACCCCCAGGTTATGGGTCTGAAATAGAGCCATGGCAAAAAAATAAAAAAAATGTTGCGGTAGAAATTCAATGCAACTTCACCGTGTTGATTCTCCCAGGGACACACAGAGTGAAATTACTTTTCTTTGCCAGCCCAGCCGCTGAATAGGAGGTAAAGAAAGAAAAAGAAGCAGGCGGAAACGAGAGAACGTCTTTTTACCCTTGAATACCAAGTCAGAGTGTTGTGTCAAAAGAAAAAGGTGAAAAAGCCTTGGCTCTTGTGCATTTTAGGAAGGAATGACACATCACTATGACCTTCATTAGACCATCAAGCTTTTACAAACACAGCTTTTGTGTTGCAAGCTGGCAACCAGGGGGCATGTTGGGTTACAAGGGAGGGAAAGGGCTGCAAACACTGTGTCACACAATGCCACCCTGATGACTCGAGCACATCCCGTGGTGTTGTGGATGGGCCCGTTTGCTTTTTCCAACTATCAGAGACCCCTGTCATCAAGTCGGACCGTTATCTTGCACCCAAAGGAGATAGAAAGATGGACGCGATAGTGAGAGTGTGGAGAAGACAAACCCGACTTGTGCACAAATTGGGAGTGTGTAAAATGCGAAAGATTTGGAAAAGTTGCAAGACGGAGGGTGTCAGGGATGAAACTGTCAAGTGAGGAAACTGCAGTGGGAGAGGAGACGACAGCTACTTGAAACTGCTCCTCTTCAGATGGAGGGAGAGAGGGAGGGGCCGGCGAAGAGAACTGGGAGCCTGTGTGAACGCTCAGTAACTAACTGATGAAAAAGTGACAGTTCCCCCGAGGTGAGATGGTGGAGATGGAGCAGAGAGAGTCAGCGTGCCCCCCGAATAATACATAGGCCACAGCTGGGTGGGCTAAATCTTTGCATACGTTTTGGATCCGGGGAGTTGGTTTTACAATAAGAGAGGACAGGCTCTTAAGCTCCTCTTTCTACAAGCAGCAGTACCATACAATTCATTTCAATACATTGTTGTTTTATATGCTTCAAATTAAATTTAAAAAAGGTCACACTTTGGCTCCAAAGTTGGCGCTAAACACATTGCAGTGTTGATTGGCTGACAGTGAACTCTCTCAATGGTAAAAACAGAAATTAAACACAAACCAGCAACATGTCTTGCTTTTAAGTGAAATAGCTGTATTTATTGTCCACTTTAAATTGATCCCATTCAACACTAATAAACTTGAAAGAGCTAAAATTATATACATAACATAAAGTAGAGAAACAACCAGAAACAGCTCTACTCTTATTTTTCCTTTGTTACTGTTGTTTGCTGATTGGTCAACAAAGAAAAATTCACTGGAGTAAACATGAAAATTGAAAGGGAAACACAAACCAGGACACAGGCAGGCTTTAGAGATGCTGACTGCTGTGAAACTAAGAGATAAAAAGAAGGGGACACACTTGAAAAGTACAAGTCTCTTCTTATCTGTTTGACCTCAATGCTGCTCTCTTGTCTCCACATCAGCGGCGGGGCCTCTTGGATGATATGCCCCGCTCCTCACACTGAAGATGACAGTAATGGCATCGAGATGATAGGATGTGAAGATATCACACAGTCAAGTGTCCCGCCCTGGCCCCAGCCTGGCTATCTCTGCCAGAGCTATGTCATGGTCATTACCCGTCGGCGACGTCAGCACTGGCGGGGACAGGGAGCCAAGGTCTATTCTTCAAGCTTAGGGTCAGTTTCACTAACAGCCACTTAAGCCCACTTGGCTTCTTCCCGCGCCCTGCAACTGTGGAAGGTAGAACTAAGTGTGCTCACTCATGTCAAGCCCGGCCAAGGTCAAGCGGGCAGACAGAGAGTGCTGGCAGCGCGGCATGCATGGCGTTGTGAATGCCAAAACACCGGGGCCCCTGGCTGTGCTGTTTGACAGACATGTTTACACCTGATAGAAAATGCGGTGTGGATGGCCTGCCAAAACAGAGGGGATCCAAAGTGAGGGGTGCCAGCCTAGTTATTTATTTATCTGCGGCAAATCCATCCAGAGTGCGCCCAGAAGCTGTGCATGGCTCAGTGAGGAAAGAGCCAGCCTACTCTCAGACATGACAGCCCTAAACCACTTGAGGGAGAAAGAAAAGAAAAATCAGATGTGTCGTAAAAAAAATAAATAAATAAATAAAGACAGAGCAATAGATGCAAGGCAAAGATCTCATAAAGCAGATTTGGAAATTGGATTGTATTTTGTCACGCTCACACTAGATTAAAATTATACAAATTAACCAGAGTTAGTTTTGAAATGAGTCATGATGACATAAGGTCATAGGGTGAGCCAGTTTTCAGCCGGCGAAACAAGTAAGAGTTTAACTTTGTGCTTGACTTGGTGAATGTTTTAAAACAGCAGCCCGTTTGACGCAACACAGACTGTATGGAAAGTACTGCACTACTTACACCTTCTGCTAAGCGTCAGATCACACAACTCATACATATGAGAGCACCACAGCCCCTTTCATCTCCTCTGTGGTGCCATCCCATCGGGTCCATCTCCCCATATTCCTGCGTATCAAACCAGACAACAATGTGCTGCCGTGTCAGATAGCAGATGGGGGCACAACCGGCATGCACAGTTTGAGCAACCAAGATTTACAGATAGGTGAGCCTATATCTACAATCTGTGTGCGATACTGGCATGTGGAGTGATTGAAATCATCAAAGTTCGGGTGAAGGTTTAAAGTATGATTCACTAAAACAACAAGCAGAGAAAAGAGAAATGCATTTAAAAGCATCTGAAAAAGAAGATCCTTGAGGTTATGTATGACCTGAAAAAACAATTTGTGAACTTCTATCCATTAAATATCTTCAGGGTCTTGGGCAGAATATGCTCGTGGGCTCTTAAGAGGTTTAAAAGCAGACTTATGGGCCCAATCGGGAGTATTTGACCGCACATCTAGACAAGGCCTCTTCTCTGCTTTGCGGGAAATAACTCAATGTTCTGAGAGCTTATAAGCGCGGCCGCATTATTCCAGCTGGCGTGAAAAAAGGAAATGAAGATGGAGTGGTTTGATTTCATTTGTTAGCAGGTGCATCCATTTTGTGTCTCCCCCACACACACCCATCTCGACGCTACCCGGTCAAAGCGCTTATCAGAAATTGGACACCCCAGTGACAAATTGAGCCTGCGATTAAAGGGAGAAAGAGGGAAGCTTTGTTAAGTGCTGCTGATTGGGATCCCAGGCTGCCCTTACACGGGAATCAAAAGTGTGTGTGTGTGTGTGGTTTGGTACAGTGCCAGGAGCAGAGCTGACACCGCTGCCACCTCTCCCATTTACCCCCCTCTCTCCAGGTGTTCCCACGGCTTACATTTCTGTTCCAAGTGCTCTGCAAACAAACCCCAATCAATGCAGCTGTTTTTTCCGTCACACAGCTCCATATATGCACGCAAACAAGGCTCTCTACACCCCCGCAGGACTAATGACCTTGCACTCCCCTCTTATCGACATGCAAGCTGTGTTTAACGGGGAATAAAGTTGCATCTCTGTCCTAACTAAGACCTGTGTTATTGACCCAGCATTAAACCAGCCCTGGCCTGTGTGCGAATGC
This sequence comes from Perccottus glenii, assembly GCA_024416835.2. Classification (NCBI taxonomy): domain Eukaryota; kingdom Metazoa; phylum Chordata; class Actinopteri; order Gobiiformes; family Odontobutidae; genus Perccottus; species Perccottus glenii. Next base: position 13,988,132 of record CM044561.2, on the reverse strand, counting down.
GACAGTGGTGTGATTAATAAAAAATAAAAATAGGTGGGAGGGTCAAAACGGCGGTGCTAGGCAGAACAGTGCAAGCGCTGACTCCCGCAAATCATCCTAAAAGGGCTTAACACACAAAAACAGCTTCCAGTGTTACACGAGGCCACTGTGAGAGATTTATCCACTGTGCCATTAGACTAACTGGCGCTGTATATTTATTGCGCGCACATAAAGAAAAAAAACAACACCTAATTAGACTTACTGTAGGGTCCAGCTCAGAGGGAGGACTCCAAGCAAATCAAGCTTTTCTGCAATTCTGCACCGCAAAGAAAATTCTGTGCGAGTTTAAATGCAACACAGAGCTCTGACTGTGAGCTGTGCCATAATCAAAGTGAGCTGAGTCTGCATCTGAAGAAAAACAATCAATTGGAGATGTCGGAAAATCAATTAACAGGACAAAATCAACCTCAAAGTAGATTTAAACCGACTGTACTCCTTAATTTAACATGATCTAACTTTGTTGTTTTGTTTGTTTTAGATTAAAAAGGAAACATATGTGGCATATTGTTAATTAACTAAGAAAGTCAGGAACATTAGCAAAGGCAGAAAGTTATCTAGAAGTAGCAGATGAGCAGTGATTTCCTCGAGCAGCCATATGGATGTTTGTTACTGTTGGATTTTATCGCTGCTCTGTTACTCTTTTGACTTCACAGTGAAATGCACTATAAACTGTAACTGAGCCACGCACTTCTCCTTTAATTTAGCTTCTCTATTGATTCTTTCTGACTTTCACCAATTGTTGAAAGGACACCGACCGTATTGAAAAGCCAAACCCTGTTAGATTAAAGTTGATCCGCCTACGTCCCGTTTCTATGGTGGGTTGCTAAGGTCACCTGGCTCCATGGCAGCTCTGACATTCAGTCCGGACCGGCCCTCGCCTCAACAGATGAGTGCAGAAATAACAGATCTTTCTCTAGCTGGTCAGGTTGTGGGAGATGTATTCCCTTTGCTCCCAGCGACATTTTGTGGTCGGCCTTCATCTTTTGTGTGGATGATTCAACTCCACTCTGCCCCCGGCTCTTTTCCCAGAAGACACCGGTCAGCTCGGGGCACTGGGTGGTCAGTTGGTTAGCTCAGGCAAACACAGGCCCAGCACAGCAAACATCTCACCTTTGTGTCGGCTTGGGAACATCTGGTCCTCAGAAACACTGGCGGGACCCTGTGACCGTCTCACACAGCGCCACAATGATGCCGTCACTGTCTGGAGTCCAGAGAGTAACAAACATCGATACCAAATAAAGCCCAACAACTACTATGGCTCTTAAATTGCACTTAAATATGGCATTACTATTACTACATTCCCGTGGCCCTTGGTGTTTTTAAGTTTTTTGTGTGGTCCCATTTGGAAAGTTAGGGGATTCAAAGCATCATTACATTTACATTTAGCAGACACTTTTTTCATCCAAAGCGACTTACATGAAGCATCACATACTATTCACTACCCCTTGGCTTTTTGTTCCAAACCATAACTATAGCTATTCCTGGATGCGGTTCGATTCCTGGGCTTGGGTTTGTTTCCTCCAAGTCATCACTGGTCTAAGGATTTATTCTCTTCCATCTTCTAATTAATGGAATGAAAAGACAACACGTATAACGTCGCTGTTTATGTAGCAGAGGCAGTTCTCCTCACATAGCAGTGAAGCACAAGCCTCTTTAGGGGTTAACTGTACCAGACAGTAAGGTAATGACCCAACCCCTACAACTACTTAGTGTAAACATCCCATAACCTACCTAACTCATCATTAAGGACAATTAAAATTGCTAACCAGTGTATGTCACTCAACAACTAATAGTAATCCCATATAACAAATTGTATTGATGTGCAATACACATTAAAAATCCATTTGCCAGATGCAGATGATGCATGACACAGAGCAGGATGGTGCATAAGCATCCAATTCTAATTTCCGAAAAAAAAAAAAAAAGAAAGAAAAAATGAAAAGATTTTGTGATTTCCCGACGCCACATAACAGCAGCACACCTCCTTCTCATGTTAAAGAGCCCCAAGCTAAGACCTTTGCTGCCATGGCAACAATCAGCTTAATGAACCAGGGGCACAAAATGACAAAGAGGGGAAATTAGGTCATCATTTCTAGTTTTTGTATTGTGGAATAATGAGAAGAGAAGACTATAGGCCTCGTTAATGTCAGCTCTGTCTAAGTGCCCTTCTACTAATTCTAAGATATTGATATGAGTCTCTATTTTATCTTTTTATGAGATACTTAGTCAGGATTATGAGATGTTTTTTGGCAATGACCGTGTTGTTCTTGAAAGCTGAACACCAAAAAGATTGGCATATTTTAACCAATATTATTTTGCATAAGTCTGCCTATTATCAGATATGAGGCTGGTTGATAAAACTTTGTGCTCTCTCTCTCACTGTCGGTCTTGCGTCATGCCTGCTCATACAGATCTCCTGCGGCCGTCAAATAATTCTAGACTGATGAGGCATGCTCAAAGGTCTGTGCCACTGAACACAGCATTAATGCACCCAGCAGCAAATTTTTTGCCATCGACCCCGTCCCTAGCAATAAGGACAGAGCCATCAATCAGACCGAGATAGCCGACACCAGACGTGGGCTGATGAAGTAGGGGACTTTGAAGCTAATGACAAATGGTTCTCGCAGATATGGCCCACAGTATACTATGACAGTCCACAGAGAACACTTGACCTTATACTGAAATCCTTAGCTGCTTTTTGCCAACACGTTGCAGTGCAGAAGTGGAGAATATGTAAACTGCTGTTAAAAACTGTGTGCTGTGTTTTTTTTTTTTTTTGTTTAAGGAGTTACTTGAGTGCAGCTGAGAGCTCCTGGAGTGCAGCCTCTTCACCTTCTGAGCTGTTCCCGTTCGGCCAAGCCTCCTCTGTTCCCACATCAGGCTCTGGGAGTGACCTTCAGGAGCCCCGATAGTCCGGCTAATTGGGGTCTCTACAGAGCACAGCAAAACACCCCCCACGCTGCACTAGAAAAGAGGCTGCAGGGTAAAAGGGAGGCAGACAGACCGTAGGAGCCTCTGTTGTCTGCTCTGTGGGAGAGGGACAAAAAATAGACCCTGAGATAAAATAAGTCTGCACTTATCATGGAGACTGATTCCAAACTTAATTAATTGACATTTTTGGAGTCGACATGTCTATGCAGTAAACATTTAGTCTGGCTTCAAAGCAAAAGAAGCCAACGGTGTCGCTAGGATGTTGCTGGTTTAGCCCAAATCCTTGATTTAATGTCAACAGATGCTCAGTGAAATGCCACAGGTGCAATACAAGAGTGGAGTGCGTCAGTTAAACAGTCGGTGGCACTTCCTTGCATTAAGCCACAGCAGAAGAAAATAAAATTACGTCAATAGATTTGCCGCAGCCAAAGGTCAGATCAGATGATGGGAATATTTGTGACAACCATGAGTAAAATGACAGACGCTACAAGGGCTACAACCGTAAACAGTGGAGGAATATTAGGTTGAAAAACTGTGACATCTCCGTCAACAACTCGTCTACAGTCGAGAACTTTCTACAACTACATCTAATATAACTAACCAGCCATAAAAATCAAATATTGCAACTTGCCTATATTTTTTGAAAGAGAACATGCACCAGGAGAGTGCTCCTCTAAACCAACAGGGTCAGGACTCTCAGAAAGGCAGCGTAGACAGTTCATTTACAGCAGGCTGGCTCCGGCTGCAGCTGTGTGCACTCAGCTTGCCAACACATCATCATATCAGGGCCACTTCCTATCAGTGTGATCAGCAGTCTGTAATAAAATATATATATATATATATATATATATATATATATATATATATATATATAATAAAGAGAGAGAAAATGTACAGGAAGTCATCTGGCAACTATCCTGAGCTTTAATGAGCGACTCAACTGCTGTCACAGAGGGCTTTTAAGGTTTAAGGGCGCTTTTGTGAAGGAATTCAAAAGATGTACAGTGAGTGAGGGCATTTTCAGCGGCCATAGATCCAGTGAATGAGACTTGGAGCTGCAATGGCCATGAATAGAAAGGTCTGCATTTAATTTGCTAATCCATCATTCCAATTGTGCCGGGTAACAAAGGCAGAGGAGAGTGGTGGGGCATTCAGAGGCAATGGAGCATGCTGAGGGGTGCGTGTGTGGTTCTCCATGGAGCTGGAGAGGCCGTGGCCCTTGGCCCTAAAAAGCCCGGCCAGCACTGCGGAGAATGGGCTCAATGCAGGCAAGACTAATCCCTTTATGTCCAAAGAATTGTTTAACTATGTTTGACTGATTAACCCGAACCCCCCTCGACTCCGCTTACAATTTTGTTTTGTTTTTTCAATCAAGTCTCCTGCACTCATCACGTGGCAGTGCGGGGGCGAGATAGAAAAAAAAAAAAGAACAAATGAGAGAGATACAGAGGGCGCCGCAAAACAATCCATTTGGTGGCAGCATACAGATGTCAAAAGGACAGCTTTTATTTTTTTTTGTTCAAACTGCAATTCTCCAAATGCACACCGCACATGAATTCCTGTGAAGCAGCTGTTGCTAACATTCAAAGGTCACAACTCTTGCCTTGAGAGGTTTTCTAGTCAAGAGTCAGTGGCAATGTGTTCATGTACTGCTGCTGCTTTTTGACCGTCTTCATGGGAGGAAAGGGAAATTTTCAAAGCACTCTCCCCCGTGTGGAAAAGAGGCTGTCTGGAAGATTAACCCAGCTTCCTTTTATAGCCCCTGACAAGAGGTTAAATCACACATTACACTGCATGAAATGTCTCCTAGTAATTAGATCAAGAATATTACTCTCTCTTCCTCCCCTTGCAGACTGCAGCTGATCAAAGACTAATGATGGTGTCAGTGCCATTGGCAGTGTTGGCTGGGTAAATCTCCCCATCGGGATGGCAATCTGTCAGGGCTGCGAGCTCTGCTAAACAGCACAGGACGTGAGCACAATGGAGCTTGACACAAAGTAGACTAAATGAAGCTGGGTTTTTACCTACCAGCGACCCCTCAGCCGTGCAGTGCTCTTTATGCGCCATTAAAATCCAAAGTAATCATTAAGCAGCTCTTTGTTTTGGGTCTCGGGTTGCCAGCATGTTTATGTGAACACAGCGAGCTGCCAGAGAGATGTCAGTCACCTCTGGGAGTTTTTATCCCATTGACAGTCGAAGCAGCACAGATCCGGTACAGTCGCTCCTTTGGATTTACATATGTGGACTTAATATAATAAAAGAAGGCTGTTAAAAATATCTCTCAAAACCCTCACAAAGTATTGCCATTTCTTTGCCAGAGCAGACCATTTGTCCAAACAGAAACCAGATTATCCACAGTTTAAGCTCGTATAGACTCATATGGACCTATTCTAGGAACTGGTTGCAGTACCAGACATGTCTTTACTGTCACAAATTCCACCAAAAGACACTGACGGTTTAGCAAGGGGGAAAGAAAATCCCACACAGCAGCACTTTAGACATAATGTAATAGGCAGAAACTTTTCCAACCCAATCAGATGTAAGGGGATACAGAGAAGATCGATGCAACAGAAGAGCATTAAAACCAAAACATGTAATCCATCCCCGAATTATACCACACCTTTCTAACCTAAAGTATCAATCAGAAAAACATTATATTCCACATATCAAATGTAGACACTCAGATTTTCAGAGGTTGATGGCAAAGGCTCATCCTCAGTGCCTGCACTGATAAAAAACTTTGAAGAAAAAATAAATACCCGCCATCTTTGTTTATAGAAGCTTGGTGTATCCTCTCTCTTCAATTCATCACTATTATTATCCGAACCTCAAGCCCGGGACAGGAACATGACTGAGGTTCAAAAATGGATAGATACATACAATAAATTTCTGTGTAGTGCATCATCATCTGTATTTCGGTGCCAGAGCTGATCTAAGCAGCACCTGGGCCCTCCCTCGGCGGGGTGACGGAGCTTCTGGCTATTAATTAACGAAAGACGCAGTCAAACCCTCACCACAATGAGAGACCCTGGGATGCGAGATAGGGCCAAGACGAACGCTCCTCTGTCACACGCCACATGACCTGCCTCGAGACACTTTACACACAAGTACTTTCAAGTGTGCCTTTTCAAATCGTGGCCCGCCCCCATCGTCTGCCGCGCTATCTCAATCACATTCTGCGGATGTTACACTTCTTGAGGGGATATTTTTCTGACTAATGCAGAAATGGTTGTGCAGTAGCATGATAAAGGGTGACATTTTCCTTCTATAATTCAATGCTTCCTTTGTAAACAGACGCAGCTTTTGAGGGTAGCGCACACACACACACACACACACACACACACACACATACTGGGAGAAAACACATTACACATAAATGGTCAATTTTATGATTCGTTCTGAAAGTCAACCACAGCGAACAAAGGAGAAAATGGCAGGAGACATGCATATTCATTCATTGTTCACAAAAGAAGCTCAAAAACCTGACAGCTTTTCCTTTCCAGGGCATGTTTCACGTCAGTCTCTAACGGATTCTGAAAGAGGGCCCCCTCAGACAACAGGTTTGTCCCAAAAGTTTGACCCCGATCTTAACCCCATACAGGTGGCTCAGGCAAAAAGTAGAGCGTCAGTGTTCTGTTCTCCGAGAGATCTTTTAAAAAGAGCCACAAAGACAGCTCAACGCTATGAAAAGCATTCCTGTAATACTTCATCCTGCAAAGGATTCACTCTCTGTGCAGTGAGTGAAAGCATCTGGTTGAAGACTTTTTGAGTGTCAGGTTTTACCAGTGAAATAAAACCATGCAACTGTGTAGCAGCATGATAAAAAGTGTGGTCAGATCAAAGATTAGAAGCCAGGTTTAAACATTAGCTTGCTCATACATAGAAAACATCTAACGGTGATAATGTCAGTTCCAAAACTGGACATTTGTCTTCGACTGACACTGAACTATGAACTGATGGCTTCCTTCACAGAGTGACAACTACACCTCTGCACATTCCAGGAAGCAGGGCCAATACACCAGAGAGGATGAGACATAAACAACATAAGCCACTCAGTGCACTGCGCCCATGTTTACTGTATCACTAAGTGCATTTCAGCCACACAGTTTTCAGGGCAATGGCAGTATTTCAGTATGCAGTACAGAGGGGCGGCCGATGCCACGGCTCTGTGTACAGAGGGCTCAGTCAGAGGCAGCAGAGACTGTTTGGACATTGTAGGTGTCGGGCCCACTGCCTGTCTGGAATAACGATTCAGTTGAGCTGCTACAAAACACCCGCTGCTTCCTTTGAAGTGGAGGGTCAATAACGCAAAACTCACTTGACTGTTTTTGGAATGTAACAGTTAAAAACTTCAGAGGCATTGCAGTGGCGGTACATTGCTATCAGCGAGAAAAAAGGTCTGAGTTTGCTTCAAACGGGCTCTGAATGACATGCCAGAGATTAGCCTCTGAAGGTCACAGTCTTAGCCTATCCTTTCAGCCGCTTTTCACAACACAACCCCGGGCCCTTTGGAACAACAGGAAGAATGTCATCTGGTTACTTTTCAAGGCACGGAGATACCATTCACTATGGCCAACAATGGTTGCAAACAGGACCAGAGGGTTAGGAGGTTATAAAGGGCCCCATTCTGAGCACGGTCAGCTCTCCAGCACGTTGTGCAGAAAACACACACCCACACACTGAGGCCCCGGAGAAGTGCTGGAGCAGCCGATAAACCGAGAAGTGCCATGTACTGACCGCTGACCTTGGCAACCCCCTCATCTGAAAAGTTCACAGCATCAGGGCCAAGCCTCAAAGCCCAGCCACAGACACTGCTTCAGCAATGGTGGCTGTGTGAGATATCCTAAAAAGGAACCATATTCAAATATTATTTTGCAAATCTGTTGACAGAATTGCATTTTGTTTAAAAAGAGAAATTGAGAACTGAAGCTGTGACGCATTATTTATCTTAGTCAACAAAAGTACTACTCTGCTCAGGAATCATATTATTATTCACGCTATGAGGCTTTAACTAAAAAAAAGAAAGTCTCCACTCTGAGCTAAAATCCTTCAAAAATTAAAGTCTCTAATGAACCCTGTGAAATATTCAAAATAAAGCCTAATTAGCCAACAGCACTCTACATCTCCTCTTGCTCTAATCCTCGAGTAGCTTAGCCTTATCTAATGTCTGCGCCTGCTATGACACTCTGAGCCCACTCTGCCTATATCTCCTCCACTTGATATCCCCTACAGCTTTACCGCTTTACCGTTGTGGCATTGTCCCGACCCCGAGACCGGGTCAAGCTCTGAGCCTCTCCAGCGACCGCTAATGATGCCCCGCTCGACTATGCTGGCACAGACGTCGGAAAACTGAAGTAACAACCGCGAACATGTTAATGGCGTCTATTAAAATTGCTTAAGTGTGATGTGTAACTCGCCTGTAACTTCTTATGAAAGGCTTAGAGTCAGGAGGCAGTGGCTGTGATCTCACTGAGACGACCTTATCTTGGGCCATAAACAGATAGCAGGATCTGCGCTGGTATTTTGCTTTTGTTTTGAGATGAAGGTGGATAAACAAGCAATCAGCTCAGTGCTAAACAGTCCTGATCAGACAGAGATGATGTCCTACACCAAACCTTGTTCCTCGAGCTGCTCCTGCTATAGTCATTCCTGCAAGAGTCACTGAGAGGCTTAGATTCTCCATCCCTGAAGCACAAGACAAAACATTTATAGTAAGCCCTTTAGTCTTCCTGTTTTGGTTGCAGCACTCTCAGGCTTAAGGCAATCGGGTTTGCTGTTACACAAACTACCCAGAAAGAGCAGTGCTTTTGGGCCTAATTAGACCTGCTGGCTAACATGCAAATCCACGCACAAAGTCATGAAGAACTCCAAAAAACTTAACACATATCTGGGAATCAGACATGATGCCTGTAGATATTTGGTAAAAAAAAAAATGAAATAAATCATGTGTTGACCCACACTAAATACCACATACCAGCTGACCCAAGACTCAGCCCTGTAGGTTAGTGCTTTGTTCTCAGATCCATCCAGGAGTTGCCCATGGTGTCCCAAACACCTGATCTGGATGTATCATGTGGCCGCAGTGCGTTACCCCGAGTCTGACCTGTTGTTGACCCTCACGCTGCATCTCCTGACTCTGCCAGCTCACACAAAGACTACCAAACATCTGCTCCCAGTCATAAACCGGACTCACGCTGCTAACAAGTCACCGGGTGGCCCAACACAGATTCTTCAAGTGGTGGATTGTTGAAAAGTTGAAGCTGGTACCCGAGATTTTTCCTTTTTTTTTGCCCTGGACAGCAGTGCATCCTCTTTGGCAAATGGATGGTATTTCACAAATGTGGCTCATCTGAAACAACCACAGCAAGGAAAATAAAAAATGTGCTAGGCTCATAAATTCACAGACAACACCTGCAAGAGATTTAACATACACAGTGGGTTGGTGGAATGTGGAAAGAACAAGAGTATTACATTGGGGAGAGCACACGGTTATGCGGTTATTCAAGTACGGTGTCTAAGACACTACATCAAATGACTGACTTTCAGGAAACAAAATGAGCACCAGCCAAGTGGCTCATTCCAACACAGGGAATTATGGCATCAAAAATACTTCCTCTTAGCAGAGCCATTTCACAGTCACCAATCACAGAGGCAGTCGCTGATCAATGTATTTTAATGAGCTCTCAGTGAATCCCAACAACAGCTAAAACATTAAAGCTGCTCAACTTCTCTCGGTTCTCTCTTTGCACCTTGTGATCTGTTATTCATCGACTGCTCTGAAATCTCAAAGAAATAAAGACCTGGCTATGATGTTCTCCTCTTATTGCTGCAGTCCGTAACAAGCCTAATGTTAGGAATCAGATCTATAAGCCGTCATGTGGTGAACCTTCAGTAACACAAAAACATCCGAGCCTTGTGTACGGTATTCATAATCACTGATGTGAAAACAGTCATGACCTACTAATATTCACTTTGTCATTGGCAAGAGGAATTGTCTAATACGGGAAAGTTAGTGTGACAAAAACTGTGCGGGTGATTAGTCTAAACACTCTTCTCACCAGTCAAGCTTCTTCTTATGCATACCTCAAGATGTAGGTGTGCATTTTCTCAGCTGTGTCCACACACATCATCACTAAACAGACAGGCCATAAAAAAATAAAAATAAGATGCTATGCAAGATCTGTAAAAAGAAACTGCTATCCCTGACCACAATGTAAATCAATATGTTCCAGTGCATTTGTCAGTGGTTTGGCTGAGAAAACAGAGGCAAACTTGCTTTTCTACACAGGTTTTGCCATCAGCAAAGAGTGCGAGTTCACAGTGACAGGGCAAAAGAAGGAGCGCATGACTCATGAGCTGGAGAGAAGAGACGCTCACCAAGCCACAAAGTGGACTAATTAACACATACAATCAAGTGGTATTTCTGCAATGGTTACCATCAGGAAGTGACCAAGTGAACTCACTGAGTGCTGCTGACTGTCAGCTGGCGTCTAAACGTCATCAGTTTAAGGCTCAGGTCTCAAAGTCTAAATGTATCCAGTGAGATCACAATACATTAAAAGTTAGTATTCTTATTCTGTCAGTGGCCTGTCAGATTTCTATCATTAAAGGTGCACTGCGTTTCACAGCAGAGGAGAGACCTTTACTGTCATTCGTCTGTGAGACCTAATTAATCTTCACTGTGCTGGGAAACATAGCACCCCAATGCAAACAGGGTGCCTTCTCCACTACATGATAATTGCACGGAGAGTTCCCTCCCGTCAACAAGGTCTAAAATTTAATTATCTGCTCTTTGGAAAATGTAGAGGAAGAAAGCCACATTGCAAAACTGCACTTCTGTGCAAGTAATGTCAGGCACTGGCTTGAGTAAGCACAGGATATTACTGAGCACCCCCCCTTTGTCATAAATTAAACAGCCTCACCTTTGTTATGGTTAGGAGGAGATAATGGGCTTTTACATAAGGACAGACTGTTTAAACTTTACACGTGAATTGAGGCAAAACAGCACAGAACAATTTCAAGTCTTACCATGTGCAGAGTGGATCCATAGTCCAGTCACACTGCAGTACGTTTTTTAATCAAATCCGTCAAGCTCCATGACATTATAGACAGACTGCAACAATAAAGCCAGTGTCACGGGGGCAGCCAAATACAACACGACCAGGCTGTGGCAACATTAACATTCCGCCGTGTAAAACACCAGGCTCGAAGGGGGAAGGAGCATCAATACGGTTCCATTAGTTAAGTGCGCCCTTAGGATACCCGAAATCTGATCACAGAAAGACCTTTTCCCTTCCAGCCGCGCCGCGTTAGGCAAAAAGCAGCATCCCTCTCTCCAGTGAAATGAGTGCTCCTGCTGCTCCTTGTGCGGCAGGATCAGGACGAGCCCGGTGACGTCAACCTTTTGTTATCACCTTTAACACTTGCCTTTGCAGGTGGAGGCACTTCTCCCTGTCTGTGTGTTAGGAGGTGCTATTTGCAGACCGAGCACACAACATTTGTATCACGGCTGACGAACTCTAAATAAGGATGTACGCATGCATAAGTCCTAATGAGAATATCAGATTCACGGGAGGTGTGAAGACAACTTGGTGACAGCTAGACCATAGTTTAAGAGCTGAGATTAGCGCAACATAAGCGCACTAACAACTCCATAAACTGTCTTTTAAGAGAAAGACAGCTCGCAGTTGTATTTAGTCAAAAAAAACACGAACAACAACAGGGCGACGAAAATATTCTTAAAATGTTAAGAAATGATGATTTGACAGACAAGAGAGCTCCAAGTGGTGGTTGTCAAACAGAACAAAACAAATAGCTGACCAGTTCAACAACACAAGCCCAGTTTATTTCAGTTCACACCAGCTTGTACCAGGACTTCTATGCTCTGGTCTAGTATTTCAAGTAAAAGGAAAGAGGGTTAAATATTGAAGGTTTACAACAGCTGAATAGACAGCACAGGGGCCCAATACAGTAGCTGTGAACCTCTCAGTGCCAGCTGACTGGAGGGGTCCTGGCTATAGCTAACCTAGCCACTCAGTGGGAAAGATACACACTCCCATTGTTGCCTTTCTACCCTTTCATAATAATTATGTCAAAAAATGTAAGAAGGCCCAACAGAATCGGAAAACAGCCGCGTTTTATAGACACAGCTACTTACTCTCCGTGTACCTCCGCGAAAGGCATCGTTTAGTCGGTGGCCATGGTTTAAAGCGGACAGATTTTCTCCCTTTGCCTTGCGCTGCCGAATCACTGCTGCTGCTGCTGTCTGCGGCAGCCACTTCCGGCGCATGCGCAGTGGCGCCGCACTCCAGACGGCGCTGCGCAGGAGAGCGGCGTGGTTTAAAGGTACCGCAGGGAGAAATACAACAGGCAATAGAGGGCCCAGTCTCTTTGTTTAGGTGTTTTACTTACTATATCTTTAAGTAGAAACAATACAATATAAAAAAAATAATTTTATACAACTTTACAAAAATGCACATAAATAGACTCAATAAGTTTATTATTTATAGTATGGCGCCCTATAATTCTATAATTTATTCTCTATTGACCAATCACAACACTAGGCAGAACTATTAAATATTTTTGTTCAGGTCTGTCTTGTACTATTACATGTAATTGCAAGAAAAAAATTGTCAAATTCACATGGATTAAATTTGTTGTGTAACTGAGCAAACATAGCCTAGGCTACTTGTGTTTTGAAAGTGTGATGAAACTGTGAAAGGTAACCATAACAGTCACCAGTGACAAGATGATAAGGCAGCAGAGTATGATGCTATCATCATCAGTATTGTGTCATCTCATGGTTAAAACTGCATCACATCATCACAACCAGCATTGTATGGAAGAGTGATGATCAGATGACTCATGCTAAGCTTTTATGTTTGATAGCACAAGAGACAAAACATTCTCAGAGTGCAAAAGCTTTTGTGTACCTTAAGATAAAAGACAATTTTTAGAACACGTTTACTCATCTGTATTTCATCTTGTTGGGAAATTCCATATCATATATAGGAGTCCATGTGGCTTGAATTTTAATGTCAGATAAGATTTTTTTATTACTTAAACATTGACAGATTCAACTGTGCAGTATCCTTGATGCTAAATGTCAAGTCATGCGTAAAAAGGTTTATAATTTTAACATTCAGAATAATTTTACTCATCAGTTGCTGTGTTTATGAGTGTGGTATAAAAGATAGAAGTCTAACTAGAAGGGTGTGCGGTCAATAGTGTCACACGCTTTGTGATTTGATGAAAGGTTCTATTTGTGCAGGCTGATGTGTATAGCTCCCTAATCAAAGACTTATATTTCTGTGACAACTAAAATAAATTACTCCATTACAACAGCCCACCTGCTCTCTCTCCACTGTATCGATACAATTTTATTACCAGAGAGAGACAGATGGACAACAATAAAGACTGTGGCAAATGCTTCAGAGTGGGCACCTCTGTCCATGTAATGTCACATGATGTTAGGACCTGCACAAAAGTAATCAAGCCAGAAGATTAGGGAGAAAATTACACATGTTGGATTCCACAAACATTTCTAAAATAAGGCATTGTGAAAGAGAACTCAGCAGCTCTGGTACAGCACAGACTGGGTTTATTACAATACTCCAGCCAATTTAGGCCGGCAAGCTTCACTTCCCCCATCAGCCAGTGAAAGAAAGGAGAATTTGGTCTGAAAGCCCAATCACACACAGCGCTCTGAGTTCAGCAGGTGGGGAAGTAGCAGCGGCAGGCTCCATCAGCCAATAATACAAAGTTAATGATGCAGAATGGTGTCTTTCTCCATAGCAAGGAAGACGTCAATACAGGATGTTTAAGAACGCTGTTTCTAATTACGCTTTTTAAATTCACCACTGACGTGATTGATGATTTCAAAGGGAGGCCTTATTGATCCACTTCACAGACAAGTCCCATCGATTGCAAGTCTAGAATGAATAAAACTTTTTTTTTCTTTCTTTCTCCTCCCCGCTGAGACAGAAATTGTACAATCAGAGCATCAGTGTGACCTATATCAGTAGTTTGGGAGCTAAATCATGTCTTTTTAAAGATGCAGTTTGAGCAGGGGGACTTATGGAATGGTGATTGCTCGAGAAAGAACAGCAAAATCATGCACCTCTTTCTTGTTTATCAGATTTACACATTCATCTATTCATGGAGGAGTCTGTGGGACTTTACAAATAGCCCTTCTTTGTTGGAGTCCTCAGCATGATAAAGTTCAGGCGCTCTATAGACTGTCAGCCAGCTGTGCAGCATCACGCCCCGCTCTGCAATCAGCGGTGATGGAGTGACGGATGCTCTGACGCCTTGACACATTGTTTTTTTTTTTTTTTTTTACCATTTCTGCTGCTTGTTGATATGCCCTGTGGCTCATGTTTTTATTCCATGAACTTTATTATTCTTCATGGGCAACCAGCTTTTCTTATTAGCCCCAAAGCTGCCAGTTATTGCTTGTCTAATCCCAGCTCATGCTATTACCTGGGGTTGCTGGACCAAAACCTGATGTCACAGATTCTGTAACTTGCATTACAACTTCACAATTTTCCAGAAAGGTTTACAATAGAATTTTAATGGAATTTGATTTAAGTTTTAACCCACTGCTCATAATAATGACCTTGAGACAGGAAATTTGAATAGCTCACATTAGTACTTTTAATACTTTGAGTTTGATTAATGCATAATATACTTTTGATGCTTCAGTCCCATGGCTCAGCATTTTTCAGATGCTTTATAAAAATAGAATAAATTAATCATATTTTTTCATATTTTATAAGTTATAAAAGCACTTGATTTAGAAATATTCAGTCAGGGTATTCTTAGGTAATAGAGCAGTTTAACATACCTACTTCCAATCTGAATACAAGCTAAGACAGCTAAATGCTAATATTATGCTAATGCAATGCTAATTTTCGACACTTGTTCCCATATAGGCCATCTAGTGAAATAATACACTTTAAATAATCGATAAAAATATGAACTACATTACAAAAAAGTAAAAGTAAAAGTAGATTACTAAGCAATTTAATAAGCTTTGCTGTTAAATATTTTATATTGTCTGGCTAATGTGTGAATTTTTAGCTAGGCAATATGTTATAACACTTGCCTTGTTGTATTATGGGCTAGTATTTACTGCTTATTTGCTTATGGATACCTTTCAAACAATATTTATTTAAAATAAAAAAGCCAAGTTGGGGGAGTAAAGTAGAAACATAATTAGCAATAGCTCAGAGTTACATTTTTGCATTGAAACTAGGCTATGGAAGAGTAAGCAAATAAAATCTGCCTGACCAAATTTGTTCCTACAAAGAATACTGTATTTGACTGCAACTACAAAAAAATAAAAATAAAAAAAGAAAGCCAGACTGATGAGGAATCAACAGCACAGTTACAACAGCAGGAAAAGGTTTTCCATCACACACTGCATTGAATCTCATTGGCAAGTGCACTTCAAATGCCAAAGTGGGCTACAGCTTATGATTAAATGGTCTGCAGGCAAACCCCTCTTGTCTTTTTTAGTAGAGAGAGCTCTTTCTGAAGGCCAAAGTTAATGCAGTCATAGAAAGAACTCTGATACACTCCCACGTGAACTGGCCATGTGAGGAAGGCCCTGAGGGAGAAAAAGCCTTGAATGAATTTGAGAGAGACACAGGGGAAGCAGGGTAGGGAGGCAGAAAAAGTAAAAAAATCCCTGATCCTCAAATATCCTCTTGCTTCAACTGGGATTCGGCTCTGCTAAAAGCTCCATTTTTGTTGTGCATCCATTGGTGCAGAGCTTTGAGAGTTAGATGATGACAGATTGTGGGCTACCTGATATCCTTCATCATCCCCCCCGCTGGAGGTGTTTGTTCCGCCCCAAGCAAGTCCTCGAGGACCAACAAACAGCCGGCGTGTTTGATGGACTACAGGGAGACATCTGCTCTCCGTGGCTTTGCCATAGAGAAAACAAGGTGTTACAGTAATCAGTCAATATGCATGCGGTGTCCTTTTAGTCTGATGAATAACCTTACAGAGGCAATGGTGATCAAGTAATTCTATCAGCCTGTCAATGGGAATTAACTCCAGGAATCCTGGGAAGTAACTCTAAAAGACTAGTTTGTTTGGGAACATGGAAGCCCAATATATCCTCTCCAGCGTCACAAGTGTGCTTCAGGTATCCTCAGGGGTAAAGCTATGCACTGTGTACTCAGGGGACGAGAAGGAAAGAAAAAGTCTGCAGCACGCAATCTGATTTGTGGTTATAGGCGTACCATCCCTCACAAAGTAATCTGGAGAATCTCAGTGGAGCCAAAGGGCCTTTGAGCGATGTCATCCATTTTAAACTGCTCATGTCAGCAGATGTGTTTGTGCATTGTGATGAGATGATTTGAAATAGCCTTCGGTGGATTTTAGCCACTGAATATCATACCTGCTATTGACAGGTGGTTAGTAAACACAGGCTGCAGGAGTCCAAATGGAGTTACAGGGAGGTTACTGCTAAGTCAGCCTCATTTTTATTTATAGGGTACATATATACACATCTAAAAGTTATTTTATGTAGTATTTTTAATCCCTGTTTATAATCACTTGTATTTATTTTAAAATTCAATATTATGTCTATACATTTCCATGTTGTTGTTTATTTTTCACATATAGCAATTGTTCTTCATTGACTTTTTTTACTTTTCATAACTATTTTCATCATTACAAATACGTTGTGGCATTTGTTTTTTGACAAAGGATTAAATGTGAGAAAGCCTTTTTGTGGTCAGCAAAAAACTGTGTGCAATCTTTGACTTAGACCTAATGACATTGTTGTTTTCAATATACATATAACAATAAGTGTTATATGTATATTAATTATTGTAACCAGTTTGATTTTTAAACACCTCCTGGCATGAGCTTTTAAAATAGTTTATTCTATTTGATGTTTTTTTTAACCTGGTAATGTCGTCATCATTTTAATTTCCTGTGGTTATTGACGTATATTGGACTTATTGCCGCTAGGGGGCGAGCTCACTTTTACCCCAAAACATCTGAGCACCCTCTTAAAACGGAACTCCCTGCTCGTTGGTCAAACAAACATGGCCGCACTCGGCGACCAATGTAAATTTAACACTACAGTCAACTTTCAACTATTGTCTAAGTTAAAATTCACTTATTGTTGTTATTTTTTGTAAAATGTCTTTGAGAGTGTGCGCTCGGTTCTTCAGAGGCTCTGCGGCGGTCCGCTCTCGGCTCGTTTCTGCGCAACAAGAAACTACGCCATGTTTTCTCAGACAGGGTCAGTGCTTTAAAACAGCAATCAGTATACAGTATGTAGACTGTACAAAATTGTTATGACTAATGCGTAGGTTACACTATGCCTTGCTTCATTGGCGTTACTTAATCGACCAGACTATTTTGTGCTTAGATTACTTTACTCGATAAATAGACATCACTATTGTGACAGGACAAGTTGCATTTGTTTCTGTAACCATGTCGGATTTTTTATTCTCCTACGTACTAACAGGATAACCTATAAAAGATTGTTGTACAGATTAGAATATCCATTTCTTCAACTTATGCTAATTTAAGTTACCATCAACGCCCTGGCTCCCCATAAATCTAATATTGTTGTTATAAAATATGGTAAATGGTGGTCTTGCTATTACAGGAAATGTCTGCAGTCCAGGGAGGAATGATGGATATCTCTTCACTCCTGCCCATTTCATATCATCAGATGTGTTGTGGAGCAGACTAATGAAGGGCAAAGTCACAGAGTCAGACAGCAGCCTTCCCCATCTCCCAGCCTCAGTTCCTCCAGACAGCGGTACCCAGACCTCTCATTTACCAGAAATCCTCCTCTGATAGGGCGTTTTTAAAAATGACTGGCCAACTGTCTAGCCTGATGTCAAGTTTATCATCATAGCGCTCTGTAGAAGTGATTTCAATTATTTTATTGCTGCAGGTGAACAACTATCTCTGCTAATGCGACACCCAGACCAGCCTGAAAATGCCAAGGTTTTGAAAGTGGCCATTATAGGTGCTCCTAATGCTGGAAAGTCCACATTGTCCAACCAGCTCCTTGGGACAAAGGTCAGCCTTCTTTAGCCAGTTTATATTTTAAACCTGCACTTTTTTAGTTAAAGTTTGTTTTCAATGAAATCCTTTTCTTGTAAAGGTATTTGCTGTGTCCAAGAAAGTTCACACAACCAGATCACGCGCAATGGGTGTCTTGACTGAAGATGATACACAGATAGTAAGATAGTATAACAATTATTCTTTTATGATATAATGATACAGGGTGTTATCAAAGTTAATATTGAGTTTGATTCTTGTAGATTTTACTGGATACACCTGGTCTCACAACACCTTCAAAGGTCAAAAAGTATGTCATATTGTAGTTGTTTAGCATTAATAATTTTTTGGGGCGTTTCTGCTATAGTTTTCTTTTTTATATTCACAGACATCAGCTGGAAAAGTCTTTACTTGTGGATCCATGGAGCACGGTGAAGGAAGCAGATCTAGGTAACGTAAACTCTGTAACTACAGTGTGTTATTCCAATCTTCACAGTATTGTTGCTTTAGTTCAACCACAGATAACTGAAATGATATTCTTTCATAGTGGTTGTTTTGGTGGACATATCAGACAGATGGATGTGCTGCAGGCTAGACTTTGAGGTCCTCAAGTGCCTCGCTCAGCATCCTGACACCCCAGCCGTCCTAGTCCTCAATAAAGTAATGCTTCTCAAAGTTATATTTAGACCACTCGCTTTCGACTGCAATCTTTAACCTTGATGTTATGATGGGTCAAACAATGGCTTCTTATGGGAAACTTAATGCTTACAAGAATGGCTTTCTATCTCTTTTGTTTTAAGGTAGACCTGGTTAAGACCAAAGACAGACTGCTGGACATTACGACTGATCTGACTTGTGGTGTGGTAAATGGACGTAAAATACGGGTTAGACCAGTGATCAAACCTCCCTGGGCTGAAAAAAAGCCAGAGAAGTCATCACAGGTATCTCCTGATGAGGACAACTTGGAGCCTGAAGTCAGCTCACAAGAGGGATCTACACTGAGCAAAGAGCGTCTGAAGGAATTGAGGGGTCAGCAGGGCTGGCCTCACTTTAAAGATGTCTTCATGCTCTCGTCTCTGGACAAAGAGGATGTAGAGACGCTAAAGGTGAATGATTTGAAATTTGTCCTTAGCAAAATGTAAAAAGTGCATTTACATTGTGAAAAGCAGCTAATTGACAGGCAACCAATATATATGTGTCCAAGTTATTGTTTAACTTCATCTAAAACCTTTGTCATAGAGCTACTTCCTGGTTAAGGCTAAACCTGGCGAGTGGCAGTATCACAGTGAAGTTCTGACTGATCAGCCGCCAGAGCAGATTTGCAACAACATTATCAGAGAGAAGCTTCTGGAGTATTTGCCTCAGGAAGTGCCATATTCAATGACACAGGTGACTAATGAGCTACTCTTTAGCAATTAAAGGGTTACTTAAATTTTTTTTTTATATAATGCATCTATTTCTCACATTTTCTCCAACCAGGCCTATTTAACTTGACAATGCAAATAAATGAGTTTGTAACGTGTTTAATTCCAGAGTGTTGAACTTTGGCAAGAAGGAGAAAATGGAGAGCTGGATATATCTGTGAAACTGTATGCCAAGAAAGAAACGCACATGGTAGGTGCTCTCTGCTCATACACTATTACAACACATGCAGCACCCCCCCTTCATATAGCCCCTTAGGCACAACAACAAACTATCGACAAAAGACATGAAATAATGTCATTGCGTAAAGCCGGCTCCATTTTAGATAAATGGTCACAGCTAGACTAAAAGTATTTCTGCAGAGTGGAAAAGTTTTTTTGCAAAGTAAGAATATATTGGTGGCCAGACTTTACATTTCTTCTTATAAATTTATTGGAGATGGCGTCTGTTTTTTTCTTCATGTTAAAAATGTTGAAACTATGTATGTAAGTGCTCCCCACATCGTCAGATTTTTTTTCCCCCATAGTGTTTTTCACTTGTAAATATTTGAGCAGCCTTTCTGGTCCATTTATATTTAATGGCCAAAGCTACAATGGCTACAATCTGAAATGTTTCAAGGCCGCTGAACCCTAAGTAGAGCTTTCACTTTTAACACAGGTATGTCAAAATTAACTTGACCATGACGTTTTACCACAGATTTTTGTGAATAGTCATTTTTTACTTCAAGTTTTTTTAATAAACCATACAGCTTGTAGACCTCCATGAGAGAAATGTTTCGGTAAAGTTTAGGATATAGCTTTAATGCTGTGGCTTTAAGGGACACCGATGAAAGGGTTGTTTTCTTTCCGACAGAGCATGGTGATTGGCACGTCCGGGCAGATGGTGGCACGCATGGCCCGGGAAGCCAGTGAGGACCTGAGTCGCATCTTTCTGACGGAAGTGAGACTTAAGCTCTCGGTCAAATTGAAGAAGTGAAGATTTTCACTTTTTTTAATTAAGAAATTGGATTCAGGATCAATCTGTGCAGTCTCAACAAAGAAGATATTTCAGGACTATGGCCATATTCTCAGTGTACCACATTTTGTGAGGTGACAACATTCACAGAGCCTTTTACAAATTAAAGACATTATCGTTTTTTGTAGCCAAATCTTTACTTTAGCACGTGTATATATACGGTACATCTAATAACATGTTTAAATGGACAATAAATATAAGATAAGTTTAAGGTGCAACTTAACTGTTGTTTGTCTCCGATCATAACCCCACCCACATGATCTGCAGTGTGCACAGGGCTGAAAGGGTGGGGTTTGTGAAGCACCCATTCACCCCCCCCACCGCCCCTCCGAATAACATTATTTTCACACTGGAATACAAAACTCCCTTTTCTGTCAATGCAGTAATTTGGGCATATGTGCTAAAACCTCAAATTACACCAAACGCAAACTCACAATAATGAGAATTAAAATAGATAAACAACTTTTCGGTAAAGAGACTGGTGATGGATGAAGTATTTGCAACTACATTACAAAACAAGTGTTTAATATAAACTACAAGTCATTGACATTTATTTATTATTTTTTTTTACCTTGATAGCCCTTGAAATTGTTAAAATGAAGAAACATGCTGAAACTAGCCCAGCTTATAATGAACCATCCAAAATTTATTTTCTGTATTTCGGCTATATTTTAGGTAACGGGGATGCCACCTTCTCGTCAAGTGCCTGTTTTGACACAGGTTTGACAGCGTGTTCATGGCTGAGTAGCTTTGACGACCTGGGAAAAGACTGATGGTTTATCTTTGGCTTTCAGAGCTTTTTTTATTTCCTTTTTTACTTGCCGTGCTCCTCACGCGCACACACAGACTGCGGATAAACCTGAGTCCTCCACAGTCATGTTCACTCAAATGTCCCTGATGTCCATTCAGCCCTTTTTTTTTTTTTTTTTTTTTTTTATCCATCGCTTTAGCCTCTGCTGCCTTTGAAGTGTGGTCATCCATACCAGCCACTACCACTTTCTTTTGTTCTCTTTGCTTTCTTTAGTTTTCCCTGTCTACTGTTATTTTTTTGGGGGCTGTTTTAAAGCCCAGCACTACCCCCGAGGGCTGAATTGTCTCCCTAATGGACGGCAAAATGGGGCACTAACGCAATGCTAAAATGGGTCAGATAATGGGGATTAGATTCTCTCCTGCTGCCTGGGACGTAACACTTATTCTATTGGGGGCATCTTGATGAATAACCAGCCAGTGGCCTAGAGCAAGGGCGAAAAAAGAGCCTTGAATGTCTAAGAGAAGCTGTGGTTCCACCCCAGAAGCTGTCCCTGCTCTGAAACAGCTGCCTCACTGTGATTAGACCGACCAGTAACACTGAACAGATCAGCACAAAGACAAGGCAACCGCTGCTTGAAAGCACATTCAAGTAGTCCGTCAAAAATTTTACAAAGAGTGGTCAGTTTTTCCAAAGCATTTTATTCACGGAAAAAAGTTGACAACCACAAACTCGTAAAGAACATAAATTTCACGTAGTTCTTGGCGATTTTGAGCGAGGGCCGTAGAACCCTTACCATTACTAAACTCAGTAATGGTAACGGTTTGACGGCCCACCTCTGTACAGCGACGCTCAGGATGAGTTTGTCCCGGTGGGGGAATGTAACCCTGGATAGTACATCATCTATACTGTAGTGTCTTTTTTATAAACTTACAGTATAAGATGATATCCTGTCCAGAGCACAAGATATAACCGCTTCCAAAGGGTTTCTACTTTGAGGGAGATCTGTAAAGCAGAGATAGATTATACCCAAAACATGATAGGTCATATGTCTTATACTCACTTGTATTCCCTCGCTGCTATGTATCCATGTGTCTTTCTCACACTTGTATTTGCTCCGTGCTTAGGTCGCAGCACTTAAAGACCCCAGCTCATTAGTATACAGTGATGACATCTGGGTTGGACCAGACCGTATGGGCATGACTCGGCTTATCAGGGCACAGCCGGATTGCCTCTGTGCTGTGACGCCCTTCGCCCTCTGTACACCCAGCTGTAGTACACTTAACCGCATTTCAACTTTAAGATACCCCCCCCCAAACTTAATCATAGTGCCATAAACGTGAATACAGTCTGAAACCTTGGCCAGCCTCTATATCGAATAGTTTTAGTTATATTCTAAAATTCTCTGCGTCAGTGTTTGCCAGTTTTCATATTCTCTCCACTAATTGAACGCAGCCGAGATGAGCCGATGATCTCAGCTGTAACAGATTGGAGCTTTATGTCATAATGTGCTAATAAATCTAACATCCACTGACTCTTTAAAACCTTCCCAATCTTATATCCTGTGGATTTATGTACGAGCGTGTTCACCAATTTGAACAGTAGTACAAGAATATCTCATCGGATGGCATGTTATCAGAGGGTTTAGGGATATTATAGGCTAAAGTAGATAGTGCTGGATCTGTTTTTTGCAGTAGGTATGGTAGGCATTTTCCTTCAGAAATGGTTCATGTTGGTGCAGCTACTTAAACTGCTGCAGTGCTTCTTCGAAAGGAGGAAATGACTAGAATTGAGGATATTCTTCTCAAGCGACACTGATAAATATACATGGTGCAATGCCAAGTCATTAGCATAAATATTCACAGTGCGCACTCAGCTTCAGTCAGAGCCACGCCACAGTTTTAAGGTCAACTTCATTTATCACAGTTGGTGCTAAAAGTTATTATTCCTGAGAACGGACCCAACACTGTTATTGTTTTTGGTACTTATGCATGCAAATGACGCTTTATATAAATTATGTTCAGAGCAGGACCAGTTTTTGGTGGGACACGGTGGTAACCGTGGCAACGTGCTCTTTGGTTTGGGTGTGGGAGCTGACTGTGGGCGTGAGGAGCGCTCCTGTAGACGCAGATAAAGGCAGAGGTAAGACTATCTGGGTGTTTGGCTTTCCCTCCAACTTTGTTATCTGCAGCAGCAACACTTTGACTTTCTCTAAGCCTCCGTTTGCAGTTGGAGATAAGTGTTTGAGCAGTAGATTAAAAAGAAAAAAAAAAAGGTAGGGAGATCCCAAACTAAGGTTCCCAAAGGCAATGGTAGAGACAAATTAGTAATGGAAATAGTTTTTAGAAGCAACACTGATGAAAGAAGCCTGGTTCAAAGTAATCACAGCTGATATTACCACTGCAAATGAAGTTACATTACATTTATGAAACTTTGTCACTGGTTCTTCAACAAAATCTCAACATTTTTGGGCGCCCTCATTATACACTAGCCTGTACCGCACCTCTAAAAAACTAACATTAAGTTTGAGCTGGTGATGATTGGATGATGAGAACTAAAACCTGGAATGTTCTTTTGCCAGTTGCTTTCTGAATAAATGCATTTTAATATATTAAAATATGATTTATTAGGAGAGCTTTAAGTACACTTCATCAAAGCTTGTGTGTTCTCCTTTCTGGGACTGAACCCACCATCCAGAGACATTTATGTTGGCTGAATTATGAATTTAATAAATGAATGCGAGTAGAAATAGTTGTCTGTGGTAGAGAATGAATGGTACAAAGAGTATTAAGTATTATTTTGTGAGATTAGGTGTAGCTCTTACATCTAAGATAAGCCTAAGATAAGGCAGTGGTGTCAAACTCGAATGGAGTTGAGGGGTCGTAATAGAAAATAAGAATCCTTTCAGGGGCCGAAGACCATGGCACTTGGGTTTTTTCATTTAATTTGAAAGAGTTTGAGTCTTTATCACATCAGTTTGGTTTTAACATTAATTTTCTCCTTTTGTGTCCTAACTAACCTGTTCAAATGAATTCAACTAAAACCTGTTCAAATGAATTTAATTAAAACCCGTTCAAATGAATTCAACTAAAACCCGTTCAAATGAATTCAACTAAAACCTGTTCAAATGAATTTAATTAAAACCTGTTCAAATGAATTTAATTAAAACCCGTTCAAATGAATTTAATTAAAACCCGTTCAAATGAATTCAACTAAAACCTGTTCAAATGAATTTAATTAAAACCTGTTCAAATGAATTTAATTAAAACCCGTTCAAATGAATTTAATTAAAACCCGTTCAAATGAATTTAACTAAAACCCGTTCAAATGAATTTAACTAAAACCTGTTCAAATGAATTCAACTAAAACCTGTTCAAATGAATTTAACTAAAACCCGTTCAAATGAATTTAACTAAAACCTGTTCAAATGAATTCAACTAAAACCTGTTCAAATGAATTCAACTAAAACCTGTTCAAATGAATTCAACTAAAACCTGTTCAAATGAATTCAACTAAAACCTGTTCAAATGAATTCAACTAAAACCTGTTCAAATGAATTCAACTAAAACCTGTTCAAATGAATTCAACTAAAACCTGTTCAAATGAATTCAACTAAAACCTGTTCAAATGAATTCAACTAAAAACCTGTTTAAATCCAAATAAAACCGGTTCAAGATCATATAAAATCTGTTTAAATCCTGCTAAAATCTGGTTAAATCCAACTAACACCTGTTGTTTAAATCCAAATAAAAACAGTTAAAAATCTAACTAAAACCTGCTCAAAACCAACTAAATCCTGTTCCAAATCTTTTTTTTTTTTTGTACGAAATGTATTAGAGGGCCAAATAAAACATTACAAAGAGTTTGACATGTGTACTCAGCTGTAGCTTGTTGTGACCTCTGTTAGACATTTTCCATCTGTTGCTGCTGCACTTTGAGAACGCCATACTGTGACAGTTAGTCATATTTATTTAACGTTGAAAACAAACAAGTGCTCTTTATTTCCATCACAAAGCATTTACAGACTGTGAGGTGGTATCACATTTATTATAGGGCTACACAAGTAGGATAACATGAACACATGCTGTAGATGCCATGCCTGATACAGTTTTCCAACGGCCAGTGTTACATGGTAAGCCACATATTAAAACCACTGTCATATTTACTAAAGATACACATCAATGAGGCATAGGTCTCTAGTGTTTGGTCACATTCCTCTCTCACATGAACACAATGAGGAAGTTTTATTGATGTTGGCACAAAAGCTAATGTGAACAGTGGCTAAAACCTTTTTTTGGTTAGTTTTTATAAATGCTACACTGCTATTTGTCTTTTAACTAAGTCATATATGATCCCTTGTACACAAAACCCTGAAAGAGCTGCATCCTTTATATTGTATGTATAAAGGTTCCATCTACTGGACCAGCCACTATGTCCAATGAATGTCTGTGAACTAAATTCATGGTAGGTATTCATGGTTTATATTATGTAAGATTTACAGTCATTGGACTTAACAGGCACTGGCTACAAAACGATGTTAAGTATTCAGGAAAAAGGACCAGTATCAAATAGGATCTTACTTAAGAGTTCAGTATTTTCTACTAAACGAGCGATCAAGTCAAGACCGAAACAGTCTATTATTATGGTCAAGTGACAGTTACAAAGAGGCACTGAAGATGTAACAGATTTTACCGACTAACCTGCAGTTTCTACATTTGTCTAATTCACTAATATTAAATATATTAACACAAAAAAAAAAAAAAAACAGGATAAAACATTTTTATATTTAGGCAAATGTATACTGGCCCCTTTTTAACTGATCTGAAATACATCTTATCACAATAGCAGAGTAATAGAACTACTATATTAGCTTCAACATTACAACATTACTTGACATCTGAAGGAATTGTAAGAAAAAGTTGGTGGCATTCAAGGATCAAACAAACTGTGTGTTTATTTTACAGTAAAAACAAAAAATACTGAAAAAAAATGCAGCAGTAATAACTTGCTAATGAAAAAGACTGGTTACAAAGAAATCAACACATTTGTCACAGAGTCCTAGAAAGTGTTTTAGCAGAATAACACAAAGAAGCAAACAGTTGGGCTAAACAGAGACCAAAATGAGCAGCTATGTTGAGCAATAAACAAACTTAAACTCTGCCATCTAGAGGCTGAAACATTCACTTTATGTCTAATCTGTCCTTGTCAACTATATAAGAAAACGTCAACATAGTATTCAGATTCATCTTTTTAGTTCGCCTAGTCATGGGTGATGGCAACCACTCTTCACTTTTCTGTTCAACCAACCCGCCAGAAGTGCACCTGAGCTCCCACACCGCGTGCAGTGTGTTTCCCACCTGATCATGTGCCGAGTTTCCCTCTAAACAAGTTTACGTTATTCCTGCTGTTGTCACCTGGATTTGAGCTTGGCCATTTTGAACCCACTGAGGTCAATGCACCAATGTACTTCAGTCATAAAAGATTAAGGTGGGTCTTATTGAAAATATGTTCACAGTAGAATTAAAGAGACTACAGGATGATAAAAGTGGGAATTAAAGCCGATACCCTGTCGCTCTACCATTTACTACTTGAGGTAATCGAAATATGTTTAGTAAGCCTGGCAGGTCTCTTTAAGGCGAATCTATGGCTTTAGGTAAGAGTTTGCTTAGAGTTTGCCCATTAAGTAAAAAGTAAACTTTATTTTTAGTAAAAGAAAGTGTAATATGTACATTTTAAACACTATCTATCTAAAACATAGTGATAAACTTTACAGAAATCCAAACCAACATCCTAAGGTTTGGGCACTTGAGTGGTGAACAGGCACTGCACGTCAGAACGAGAAGACAGGCAAACGTTGACGATAAACCGGAGGTAAAAAGTCTAAAAGGTCTATAATATGTTTTTTTTACAATCACAGTGAGGAAAGATCTGGTGTTATGTTTAACAGCCATCACGTTTTCTCTGAGATGTTTAACAGAGAGTGCTAAGGGCAAAGAGGGAAAACAGGCTGTTTGTCGACACTGTGCTCCTCTGCCCACTGCGCTCTAGACAGCAGATGAATGACTGTTTAAACTAAAAGAGGCCGAAAACCACACTTTGCTCTACTCCCAAATTAAATACAGTAATATGTAATGATGCCAAATAGGAAATGAGTGCAAACTAAACTTCTGTTTCTCGTTAAGTCTGACTGTTTTACCATCTTGCCATTTGATTCTGGCACATTCAGTGTAAGCCAACTTTGTCTCAAAAATACCCATAAGTGAACAGAACTGCCTCCATATAGCATAAATCTGGTCTAAAATAACAGCTAAAAATATTGATACCGTCTGGTCCTTTTGGAGTAAGGCCCTAGTGATTTCAATTAGAAAAATAAAAATGTCATAAAAGTATAAAAATGTATTGTTTGGTATTTCTGGTCTAAAGAAGTTGCATAATGGGGCGGAAGTCAGAAACAAAAGTAACTTTTTTCATGCTTGAGGCAGTTGAATGTGGAAGGGCTTCAGAGGGACAAGTGTGTGGCCTGATTCATCAAACGGCTGCTTGGCACTGAGCGCCGGTCATCTTCTGCAACAGTGGCATCTGTTGAATAAAAGCAGACATGCGTGAGCTGATTTATATGACGGCAGAGAAGGACACAGAAGAAGTGCTTGCATCTTGATTATTAAAATGAATTAAAAATAAAAGGGCATGAAAGTTTATTGGTTTACGTTCTTATTTTTGAACGTGACCTTTTAGCAACACTATTTGTTTGAGCTCATCAGTAATTCTCTTTTCAGATGCTGGTGGTAAAGCTCTCAGTATGGTTTTCTAATATGCTGCTGGAGTGCACTGCCTTAATGTGGTTTTTGTTACAAAATCCCTGTGGACAAAGTTCAAACAGTTTGGAAGGATCAGGCTGCCAACATGCATAATTATTCTGTGTTGGTGGATGTTATGCATCGTTTAAGGCTTTGGGTTAGATATGATTTTGAGTAAATGTGTTGATTTTTTAGATGGAAGAATCGTAAGGTTTTTAGAGTTTTACCTTGGTCAGATCGATTCCAGTGAGAGCGTTTACAGACACTGGGAGTTCAGCTAGAAGGCGGGTCACCTCTGAAGTCACACGGTTGCCGTCTCCACTCAGGATGACAATCTCACTGGTTTTGGCTAACGGTGCAGCCACCTTACCAGCAATCTGTAAGGAACACATTAGATAGGCTGATGAACTGATAAGGTCAAAGGGAAAAGAGTCCTTAATTGTAAGAACACTTGTGAAACTAATGAAAATGAAATATGTTGGAAATTGAGAAAAAAAAAAACATCCTAGAATGCTGTAGACATAAAAGCACTCACCTTGGGCAGTGCCTCCAGAACCAGGGCAGTCTTGGCAGCCTCGCCGTACTGCTGATAGGCTTCAGCCTTCAGTCTCATCTTCTCAGCCTCTGCTTTACCCACCGCTTCAATCGAGCCAGCCTCTGCCTCACCGATACAGCGGATCTTCTCAGCCTCAGCCTGAGCGGTCAGCACCTTCTTTATCCTGACAGATGTGTTGCGTGGCAGCAGAAGTTGTGAGAATGACTGAACTACAACATACTAGTAAAATATTAACACTGGATAAGAAGTCACACTTACTTCTGTCCCTCAGCGATCTGCTGCATCTTGTAGGCCTCAGCTTCAGCAGGTCTCTTTACTGTGGCTATGAGCTCTTTTTCTGTGCGATCTATTTCCTTCTCTTCAATGACAATCTGCTTCTTCCTCTGCACCACCTCGATCTCAATCTCCTCCAGACGGATCTTCTGCTGCTCTTTGGCCGCCTGCAGCTCGTATGCCAGCTGAGCCTCTGCTTTCTGGAAATACATAGAATGGCTTTTATTTGACCATAATTTATGTGTAAACTGAGGGTGCGTTTGGTGCGGTTAATCTGTTAACGTGGTTCACTTGGATAAGAGTGAATGCTCCATATGCACCTCAGTAAGCACCAAACACTGAGACCAGAGGTCAAACAGAGGTCTCTGAGTGCTTCCAAGTGAACTCTGGTATGGTTAGATTCAAGTGTGAACCTTAAGTGGACTATAGACAATTTCAAAACAAGAAGAGCTGTAAATTGGCCACAAAAACATCACGTAACATTTAGTTTTCCAGATATAAAAAAAAAAAGATAAAATAAATATTATCCAACTAAATAAAATGAGACATGGTCAAATGTGAAGCCCTTAGAAGCTAAAATGCAATGGTAAAACAGCTCCATCTAGTGCGATTCTTAAAACAATGCATGTTTTATTCATTTGGTCTGCAGTTTAAAATGCTAATGAAGTTGTGAACACTCGGGAGACCGGAGCTTTTTGCTGACAAACCAAACTTAATAGTGTGAACACATCCTGAGTGTAGATATCTACTGCATTCAATACCACACCTTAGTGTTCACTTCTTGATTGAAAGAAGCTTTCTGCATTTCAAGCTCTCGTTTAGAATCAGCCATTTTTGTGTCAGCAAGGAACTTCACATCCATCATTTCCTTCTTGCACTCAGCTTCCTGTAAAAGGCCAGAGAAAGTGGCACAAAAACATATCCAATATCATTGCCACATAAGACAATATCTGTGGTATCATTTGTACTTTTCATCTGCTCTTACCCTGATGCCAGCGTCTCTCTCCGCCTCTGCCACACCAATGTCAGCGTCTCTCTGCACTGCAGCCGTCTGGGTTTTGCCGAGTGAGCTCAGATACTCCACTTTATCATAGACATCCTGTCAGGAGGAAAAGCAAGATATCGTTCTCATCAAATACTAACCATAGTTTAAGGCACTGAACATTTAAGTGGGCATGTTTCGAACCTTGATGGTGAAGCTGAGGATCTCGATGCCCATGCGGCCGACATCAGGGGCTGCCACCTCACGCACCAGAGAGGCAAACTTGTCTCTGTCCTGGTAAATCTGCTCAACAGTTAGGGTACCTAAAAACAGATTACAGGAGTATATAATTACATTTACAAATCCACCCCACATTCTCAATAATAATGTAATTGAGGGAACACATTATAAATCCTTGGGTTACTCACCGAGGATGGCACGGAGGTGACCCTCAAGCGTCTGCAGGATCACGCTTTTGATCTCTACCACAGATTTGCCCAAGAACTGTTCGCAGGCGTATCCCAGCAGCTCGTTGTCTGTCATCACCTTCACCTAGAGCCAGTGCAAACAAACAAGGTCAGCTGAACACACTCTCAAACATAAATACATATTTAAAACTAATCCGTCCACTTCTTGTTTAGCCAAATCTGTCTTTTAAACAAATGTAAGAGATGCTTTATCATACAAATAATACGGCCTTTTTGTTCTTTATTTAAAGGAAAGAGCATTTTTTTGTGTGTGCCTCTGATTTATTTAAAAGCAACACATAAAACAACTGTTTTAATCTACTCTCCTTTAACTTAATTTTTCACTAAAACAAAAAGACTTGCGTACGCTAGTCAGTAATCATATTCATGTATCAAATACCTTTTTAGTAACAAAACTTATTAAAGGAATACAACTATCCCGGACAGTACAATAAATCAATAAAATCAAACTAATTAAAAAAATTGGCTTGTCATTGGCAAAATACAAAATGCAGTTACAACAAATACAGGTCACTTTTTTGGACATGAAATAATAATAAAAACAATAAACAAAAAGAGGACAGCGGGTTTTGCAAGGTTTTACTCCACTGCTGCTGTAAGAGAAGAAAACGTGAGCTGGGTCCTTAGGCGAGAGGTCTGCAACATGCACGCATACCAGGGATGAGGGCAACATAATGTCAGGAAAAGATGGGACATCATTCATGAAATAAAAAGTATCTGAAAACAAAGAAGGCTGCATGCCAACCACACTCTGGACTGTAGGGGGAGCTGCACTGTAGCAGATACTGGGATATGGCTGGAAAGTGATAATATGGTTCCTGTAAAGCTCGACTTCCTGCCTAACCCATTTGTAAAAACTACTTTAGTTTACCTCAAGTTCTATAAATGCGCAATTAGCTCAGTAATTAATTATTACATTTCTCCTTCATTCTGTGGAGACTGTCAAACTCCATGCTGCAAGTCCAAGGTGGCTCCTCCTGAGTCTTAACAATCTTTGAATTAAGGACAACACCGAGCTCTTGTTGTCATGGGATACACAGTCTCCAATGAACTCTGGCTTAGGTTGGACCAATCAGACGGTGGCAAAGACGAGTCTCTCTTTGAAGTAAACTGTGTGAAAGTGTAGGGTTACTAAGCTCCAGACAGTGGGCTCATTGTCAGCATGCATGCAAGAAACCTCAGAGATCAGCATGACGCTGGCCACAAAACAGAACTAATAAGACACTGGCAAGCCGACAAAATAAGTGCAAACTGAAAAAAAGAAATGTTATGTCCAAGTAAAATCCACTGTAACTTTACACTGTGTGCACAATTATTAGGCAAGTGATTATTTTAACCATATCATCATCATTTTATCCATCATTTCCAACTCCAAGCTGTATAAACTTGAATCCTTATTGGATTTAATGCATATCAGGTGATGTGTATTTGTGTAACGAGGGAGGGTGTGGCCTAAGGAGATCAACACCCTATATCAAGGTGTGCATAATTATTAGGCAGATTCTTCTCAAGAAAAATGGGCCAAAAAAAGAGATTTAACTGACTATGAAAAGTAAAAAAATTTAAAAGTCAAAATTTGTCTTCACAGTGATGCAGCACTTTTGAAATATCTAAGATATTGGGATACATTTTGTAGCAAATAGTCAACAGGGTCGCAAGAAGCGTGTCGAGAAGAAAACAAAGGTTTTGTGGAGGTTTTAGAAGACACTTTCTTCAAGCAGTGGTAAAAGAAAAAGTCTGCATCTTTCAAGAAGACTTCTCCACTGCGTGGCTGCCCAGTAAAGGCCTTAAAGATGAAAAACTAATGACATGGCCCACTTCTTCACCTGACTTAAACCCTATTGAGAACTTTTGGGCCCTTCTTAAGCAGGACATTTACAGTGAAGGTAAACAATACACCTCTCTGAACAGTGTGTGGGAGGCTGTGGTTGCGGCTGCACAAAAAGTTGATTGTGACCAGATCAAGAAACTGACTGACTCTGTGAATGGAAGGCTTGTGACTGTTATCGAAAAGAAGGGTGGTTATATTGGTCACAGAGTTTTTTTTTTTTTTTAATTTCAGAAATGTTTATTTGTAAATTTTGAGTTTGTTTATTATTTTCACTTTAACAGGTGAACATAAACAAGTGAGATGGGAAAATCTTTGTTTTTCATTTAGTTGCATAATAATTCTGCACACTAATAGTAATGGTGTACATGTAGATATTCTCTTAAGAAAGACCAAACTTCACTTTTACTACTTAAATGTTCAGGTTTGAGGGTTTGTTAACAATTTGGATTGACCAAGAGCACTGTAGTTGTACAATCACAAAACTAATCCCCTTGCCTAATAATTGTGCACACAGTGTATATATATATGGAACATAATCATCTATATTGATCTTCAGATGAATTATCTAGTTTTGCAGAAAAATTATGATTGAGTAAAGTGAGACACTCTCACAATCTTAGATGACTACTCAAATGTGATTATTTGACTTAAGTGTGACATGCATTTGTTTTTTACTACCATATAAACTGACTGATGACTCATTAGACTGATGGACTAGTTTGGTGAATGAAGAAATTGCGAACATTGAAGAACATGCGGTGCTTGTTTGGTGTCATGTATTGTATTGTTTGTTTGGTGTCATGTATTGTATTGTTTGTTTGGTGGCATGTATTGCTCACACGTTGCCAACCAACCAAAGCAACCAACACTGCATGTGTTTCTTATTTTATTTGATGATGTTAAAGACTGCTAACATATGACTGCTTCTTTACTTTTGGCCAACTGTAGTTATGGTGTGCGTTTTCTTTTTTTCACAGAACACCATACAACCACTGACTGAGTAGAAGATACATTAACCAGAGGAAACATTATCTGCAGTGTCAAGTGAATGGTTTTGGCACAGTGCCATCAATCAGATACAGTTTGACCAAATGTACTCTTTTTAATAAGATACAAAACATCAGTCATGCTGACAATTTCTGTAAATTCCCGGTTGTTTCAAAATGACAATGTCCGTGTATGTAAACCCCTGATGGATTGATGCCTGGGGAAAAGGAGAGTGGGTGTGCTGCAGGTTAGTGGAGTCTGAAGAGGCATTCCTAGAAAAGTGTGGTGCTTTACCTGAGCCACCCCAGTGACAGTAATAGCTACACCCTCCGCTGTCTCTACATCCTCACACTTGGGCTGCAGGGTCATAATCTCAAGCGTTATCCTGTGAAAAATTTGGAAAAAATATAAAATAAAAATTGGCATGTTTGGAAGGAAAAAGCAAATGAAGGGAGGGACTAGGACACTAGGAATAAACCATTCACCCAAGGACTCCAGTTCGCTAACAACGGAGTAAAATGACACGCTTTAAGTCTTTAAAATGCTTGTTTTTAGATCCAGCGCCAATGGTAATGGTAAGTCAATGTGAATGAAACAGATAATCTTTTGAGGCTTAAAGCATTCATTTCATTGGTGACTCCGTTGCTATATGTGACTCAGAGCGCAGCTTTATGGCCAAACATTTGACTGCCTCCATTTCACTGCAGAGGAAAAAAAAGCCGTAAAGATGAGAATCAAAAACAGAGACAAAGTTAGTGCTTCGTTAGTGAAACGTTCGTGTGTTCCTTCCTTTGGTCTCCTACACCAGCCACTGCTATTTTTTTTTTTTTGGTAGATGAATTACCTGAGCTACCCCTGTCACATCCAGGGGAACACCCTCCGAGGTTTCGATATTCTCACAGCGACAGAGGATGGTCATAACCTCCAGAGACATTCTACGTAGGCGGCAGACCAGCAGGCGGGAATAGCAAAGGCAAAACAGTGAGTTGTACAACAGCTGTTAGGAATCTCAGTAACCAAGGTCAAGCGGAAAAAAAGAGGAAGAGACCTTCAGTCCTGTGACTTTTCTACCCAATTTGGTCATTCATATATGCAACCGATTGTATCTTTCATAATGGATGTTAGAATTAGAACTGCACATTCTAAACAAATGCAATATTGTTGTTGAATATTAATCCACAATAGGCTTCAAAGACGCAGCACAATTTGATTTAATGCTGTTTGGACGATGGTTTTGGGGCAAAAAGTAAATGTCCATCACATTGAAGATGTAATTTTTTGCGATACGAATATTGCAATTACAATAATTTTATGATAATTAGAAATTTGCGATACAGTGTCATGCAAATGTTTGGGCACCCCTGGTCAAAATTTCTGTTAATGTGAACAGTTCTGCAAGTAGAAGATGAAATGATCTCCAAAAGGCATAAAGTTACAGATGACTCATTCACTTTATCACTTTTTCCATCTTTTACATTTTCAAAATGACAGAAAAGGAAAACTGAGCAAACGTTTGGGCATGATGCATAGTTAGTACCTAGTAACACCCCTTTGGCCAGTATTACATTTGCCAATGTATTCATTGTATGTGTGTTTCACATCTACCTGCAGGAAGAGTGGGTGTGCTACCTTATTAAGGAGGCTGTTTGTGCCAGCTTCGCTCTTTCTGCTCTGTGTTTCCGGCATGGCTCCGCTTCCTGTCTCAGCTGCTGCTGCCGCCAGGGGCAGCTTAGCCTTTCAGCTCCTCTTTTTACTTTGTTAGTTAGTTCTTTTAGGTAATGGCGCGGTGGTCCCGTTTTCACGTTTTGTTATTTTCCTTTAGGTGTTAGAATTTGTAGGGCAGGAACAGGGGAGGCAAGTCAGGTACAACTGGCCAATGGCGGGCTGGCCCGCCTTCTTTCCCTCTTTTATTTAGTTTGGCCAACCCATCACCGCCTTTTTGTTATTTTTGTTGTCCTGTGATCTTAATTTTTTGAACAGACAGTTGGTGTTTTTTTGGTTTGTTCCAAATCCTTTCACTTTTTTTTTGTGCTACCTTACACTTTGTGTTGTTTGAATTTATGTTATGATCCCTTTAGTTTAGCGGGGGTTGTAACACCAGTATCACAGCTTATAAACGCTTTTCTGTAGCCAGCCAAGAGAGTTCAGTTCTTGTTTGAGGTATTTTTGCCCATTCTTCCTTACAAAAAATCTTCCAGTTCTGTAAGATTCCTGGGCTGTCTTGCACGCACTGCTCTTTTGAGATCTATCCACAGAGTTACAAACCCTCACAGTCTCAGCTTGCTTCACTACTCTCAAGGTAGTCCATTGTGAAATTTGAGGTGTGTTTAGGATCATTATCTATTTGTAGAAGCCATCCTCTTTTTTTTTTTTTTTTTATTATTCATGTGGGAAAATTCCTGGTCAGCAGCCACCACCAGAGGGCTCTCAGCATGTTTTGGAAGTTGGTGGGGGAAACCAGAGTACAGATTAAAGATTTCTTTTGAAGAAAAGGTTAAAGCAAAAGCATCTGGACACAGTTTTCAAGGTGAAGAAGTCTGCCAAGTCTTCCTGGAGGTCTTTAGCAATCAAACAGCAGTTCTGACTTGCTTTTCTAAAAATCCCATGAGCAGTTCTCTCTAATATTTTCCTTGGTCTCCCAGACCTTATCTTGACCTCCATTGTTCCTGTTACCTGCCATTTCTTAATTACATTACAAAATGAGGAAATTAGTACATGAAAACACATTTTAAAGCCTTCTCCTGCTTTGTGGGTGTTATTGAACATGGGTGGGTGGGTGTCAGGTGAACAATTTCATTTGCTGCTGATTGTTGGGACATGGTTGGAGGAGTCTGGGTATTTATAAAGCTATGAAATTTGCATTACCAGGCCTTTCCTAATGATGATTGTGAACAAGCCATGACCCTAAAAGGCTAATTAAGGTCTGATATCTGGGTCAGAAAACTTCCCCTTTTGACCAATTTCCCCTTTTCACTCTCTAAATGATCAAAAACAAAAATAAATACAGATACCGATATTGCTTAAAATATTGCAAAAGAGTCTTTCATGTTAAACGTTATGCCTATCGGAGATCATTTCATCTTCCACTTGCTTAACTGTTTACATTAAGAGAAGTTTTGCCACTGTATATATTGTGCAGCCCTTGTTAAATCAAAGAGATTTTAAAATGAATTAAAAAAATTTAGTGTTTGCCTTTTTTTTTTGTTTCTGCTTAACGTTTGCTAGAACAGATTCTCTAGATATCAAATTAACTTCAAGCAATTCAATTCCATTAATAAAGTACATTATTCCAGTTTGTACACATTACAAAACATTTTCTAATCAACCCTGAATATAATCCATCTTTACACAACGTCAATGTTAAAATCATTCTTGCACCCAAGGACTCTCCAAAATTTCATTATCTCCTACAACAATCGCTAGTAGACTCATAGATTACAGTTTCAGACACAACAGCAGCGTTCAGTACGAGCCGAGTGAGTCAAAAGCATGTGAGGCCGATTGCAGTAACAGTTACAGCGGAGTCAGTCTGATCAGCAGCTGCCCCTCCCCATCTCTTCTGCAGAATTGGATCAATGTGTCATGGGCCTGGACATTAACATGATTACTGCATCACGAGCAGGAAGTCGCACTCCTGTTTTTTTATGATGCTACTGGCTTCTGCGTAGGGCTTTTACATCAAGTAGGCACTGCACAGAAGAACATCCTTCTTATTTAAGTGATCCAAAAGAGCAAACTGAAAAAGAAAACTACACAGGGGATACTTAAGAAAACATGGGTGTGGTTATAATCTCAGAGGAGGAGGTGTACTGTACTATCAGTGTAGACCACCATTAGGTCTCCTAGCAACTACAAGAAGAGCAGCACTTTAAAAAGGTAAGGTAGGGTTACCAGAAGACAGCATAATAGGGCAATGGCGACACAGAAGACAAGGCAAAGCAGCACAGAGAAATAGCACAGTAATTAAAACCAGAATGACCAGATTGTCTTGAGTCTTTAGTAGCTCTTGCTTCATTGCTACATTTAAATTAGCCCAGAGTTATCACTGAGATCATGAGTTTTTAGACTTAGTGGCCTCTAGTTCGACCGAGGAATACAGTCTAATCAGTGAGTTGACAATGTCCAGCTTCTTTTGAGATCAGTCCAGTCAATAAATTAAACCCGATTCCTCCTTCCAATCCTTGAATATTCTGGTTTTAATTTTCTGACACATACATAAAACACAAATTTCCCAGAATGCAATTAAAATAAGGCAAGATAAATAAAATATAAAAGGTGTCCATCTACATGGAGTGTGAGAACTGTGCTTGTAACTTTCCCTGACCTTCTGTTTGTATAGTATTTAACAAGTACTATAACTAGACAGATATATTGACATTTGGCCTTCCTGTTAATGATCTTAGTTTGATCTGTGTTTGATTAGCTGGCGTTTGTCATCTTTTGTTCATCAATAGCTCCTGGTGTCATGTTTCAGTGATAGAAATGCTAGGGCTTAGCAGCAAAAACCTGCTATTTTTTCTTGCTTAAAGACCACAAAGTTTTGTTTGGGAAAAAACAAGACAGAAATGTTTTGCCCTGCGCTACCTTACATTTCCATTTTCTTTTTAGTATTCAGTGCACCATGCATGTAGCTCATTAGGAGTTTCAAGTAGTGAGTGAGTAGCAGCAGAGTGCAATTTATATGTGCAGCCCTTAGACATGGACAGACAAGTCTTACCTCTGGATGTCAGAGATGAGCCACCAGGCCCAGGCCCAGCCTCCCACCACATAAGTCTTCTGATCTGAGCCACAGCAGCCACCTGAGGACACCAACATAAAAGTGCACATCAGACGGCTGCCATTACACAGAAGAGCCAAGTAATAAATACGTCAAGTAACCAAACTGTGTTAAAGTGGCTTTATACTGCGTTGGTTTGACTGTCGGCAGTTTTTTTTAAGTTGATCATGTGCTAAATAAACTTCCCATTAGCTAAAGTCCTGCTTTCCTTCATTGATCTGCACAAATCCTTTGCACACTATTGACCTGTACCATACTGACCTGATAAACCTGAGTAAATATTCATCTTCATTGACCCACTTGGTTTTCTGCCAAATCTGGCAAAGTATCATGCAGGTTATCTGATTGTAAAAGTATGATTGTACCACATTTTTAGGTTATGTATGCTAGATTTTTTTTTTTAAACCAATGGATAAAACGTTTGTTGTAAATGTGTAATCCATTGAAATTTGCTGTGAGAAGCTTAGTGTGTGAAGTTGTCCATCCCTGAGCCTGTGTGACATTCCCAGCTGTCATGCGTTAATAGACAAGACAGAGGAGGGGGTGGGTATGGATGGAATATTTACAGATACATTCTGCTACAACCTACTTTAGGACCTTTTGACAGACACTGAAAATTGTAAAGTATAGATCTGAGGCACAGCACAGCAGCTGATTGCATATCAGCTAATGCTTGTGGTGTGAACAATGTCCCAGAGGAAACCACAGCACCAGGAAAAGGATGCATAGTTCTTCAAAAAACATTAGCATTGTTTCTGCAAAAAAAAATCTAAATAATACACACAGCTTTTAGTCCAGCTCTATTACAACATAAACTCATCCATTCAGATTGAAGACTTAGAAGGAAGTGGAGCAATGCACATGAGGTTACAAATTCAAATCCATTCACAATCCTCAAGCCAAAAGTCAGACAGCTAAAATGACAACAGGCGGGGAGGACGTTCTATAGAAAATCCCAGAGCCACTCCCAGAGTGTATATACCATTATAGGCCTAGGCCCTTGCAGACATAACTGGGATTCCTGACAGCATTTACTTCTTGGAGAATGGGGGAGGGGCCTTTGGGGGCCTGAATGACAATATACAGATGGCTAAAAAATCCTGACATGAAATCTGACATTGATTTTTAAATGGTAGTAGCCCTTTAAGGTATACCCAAACAAGTGTTACTTTATGGTTACAACAAAGAAGATGGCTTTATTTGTTGGTTTAATTTGAATGTTTATCCCAAAAAGGAGGAACTTCAACATAATCTACATTCCTCCAAATGGTGACTGATACATGCTTACAGCTTTGTTTTACTTCAGCAAATGTGGGTTAGACAGGAAACCCACAAGAAAACATTGTAGGAGTAAAAAACCCTTTCAGCATCAAATTAAAATGTGCAGCATGGTTTTATACAGAGATAAAGGATCAGAGGTTCCTCCGAGCTTGACCTGAGGGTTTTCAGCATGACTCTTCTATTATGACGGGAAACAGTGTCCAGTGAACAGCTACGCCTCAGTAAAGCATGAATGTCATATGTGCTGCAGTTTGAAGTAAATTAAATCTTATGTTAAATGCTTTTTAAACAGTCGTTTTTTAATATTTAGCAGGGAGACCCAAACATTGCCATAATAAAACTGGAATAAAATATATATTTTTTGTTTTTAAGCAAACATTAAAATCATAAGAATAGAAAACAAAACCCAAAACGGTTAAAGCAAATACAACACACATTCTAAGCTAAAGATGCATTATGAGAAAGGTAAGCAGTGTAGGGCTTTATAAAAATGTTTTAATTAACTGTACATTAGCGGCTAATCACCCATCATTTTTAAATCAATTAAACTTAAGTAATTTCAATATTTTAACGCTACGTTTTTGGGGGGGTTTGGAAGCGAGCATTTAGTAACTCGCGCAGTTTAAGATTAGTGCGTGTGTATTTTTTCATTTGGGGGCGGGAGCTCATTGGTACGCGGCCAATGCTCTTGTCAAACGCAGTAATGGTCTGTGTATTAACGTAGCATAGACAAAGACGTGCTTGTAAAGACGATAGAAGCCACCGAAGACATAAATATCTAAAATGCCTGTAATTACACCAATATTCTAAGAGCATGCCGTAAACAACACATCATCGGCGTCCCAGCAGCAGCGTTACCTGAAACCACCAGGGCCTCGTTTGGTCCAACGGTGTGGCAATTTCCCATTTTCACGGACAGAAAAATGGATTATCCAAACAAAGATGATTCTAAAAAAACTAAACTCTTCAAAAATTCGTTATCACTGTCTTTTCAATCAACGCTTCTGAGTATTTTTACGACAACATTCGCGCAACCGCTACCCACCCCTACAATCACTTTTTTTCCCAAACACGTCCAGCGTTGGCCGGAAGCTGGTTGAATACCCCGTTGATGAATATCCGGTACAAAATAAAAGTCACAGGATGGAGTAAAGATTTGACAGGTCTTATGTCATAGGAAACATTTGTGTATGTACTGGGGTTTTTGACTGCAGCTTAACGTTAAGGCACCACTCTTTCCCCTAAATTGACCCGCCTCCCGAGCTAGAGCCAAGGATGCGATATGATGGTCATGTGAAAGGCGTGGTTGTTTGTATGTCATATGTCCTGTTACGAAAGAGGAAAATCGATTTACTTTTCCAAAAACAGTCGCTTCTTTTATATTAAATGGTGTATGTAGTCCACTAAAACCATTCAGTAGTGTGCTCTTTGTCGTAGAGACATAAAATACTTCCCCCGTATCATGGTTACGGACCGTCAGGACACACCCAATAAAACTAGTTTGACTACTGTTTATGAACGCATAACAGTATTTTGTAACACATTTTAGATGTTGCATTTAGATATGGTAGGGTATTAAATTTCGATTTTATGGGACCAAAACATGAAACATAAATAGATTACAATATCTAGAACAAGTTAAACGGAACATAATGCAATAGAAGCAACAGTTCACACTACAGGACATTCTCTGCTCCCGTTCCACCACATCCCAAAGATGCTCTATTGGGTTGAGATCTGATGACTGTGGGGGCCATTTTAATACAGTGAACTCATTGTCATGTTCAAGAAACCAATTTGAAATGATTCAAGCTTTGTGACATAGTGCATTATTCTGCTGGAAGTAGCCATCAGAGGATGGGTACATGGTGGTCATAAAGGGATGGACATGGTCAGAAACAATGCTCAGGTAGGCCGTGGCATTTAAACTATGCCCAATTGGCACTAAGGGGCTGAAAGTGTGCCAAGAAAACATCCCCCACACCATTACACCACCACCAGCCTGCACAGTGGTAACAAGGCATGATCGATCCATGTTCTCTTTCTGTTTCCAGATTCTGACTCTACCATCTGAATGTCTCAACAGAAATCGAGACTCATCAGACCAGGCAACATTTTTCCAGTCTACAACTGTCTAATTTTGGTGAGCTCGTGCAAATTGTAGCCTCTTTTTCCTATTTGTAGCGGAGATGAGTAGTACCCGGTGGGGTCTTCTGTTGTTGTAGCCCATCCGCCTCAAGGTTGTGAGTGTTGTAACAAGTGGTTATTTCAGTCAAAGTTGCTCTTCTATCAGCTTGAATCAGTCGGCCCATTCTCCTCTGACCTCTAGCATCAACAAGGCATTTTGTCATACTGGATGTTTGAGAAAATGCCTTATACTGGATGTTTTTCCCTTTTCACACCATTCTTCGTAAACCCTAGAAATGGTTGTGTGTGAAAATCCCAGTAACTGAGCAGATTGTGAAATTCTCAGACTGGCCCGTCTGGCACCAACAACCATGCCACGCTCAAAATTGCTTAAATCACCTTTCTTTCCCATTCTGACATTCAGTTTGGAGTTCAGGAGATTGTCTTGACCAGGACCACACCCCTAAATGCACTGAAGCAACTGCCATGTGATTGGTTGATTAGATTCTTGCATTAATGAGAAATTGAACAAGGTGTTCCTAATAATCCTTTAGGTGAGTGTATAGCACCTGTATATTGATTTTGATCAAAGGAGGAAAACATATTTAAGTAAAGCTGTTGTAATAGAGCGGCTGGAAACAAACCCCAGATTGGTAGAGAGATAAAATATTAAATTGGTTAAGATAACTATATAATTGCTAGAAAATTATTTTTTCAAATATTTTGGTAATTGTGCAGATGATGGAAATTGGGCAATAGTTTCTTAAATCAATGTAATCTCCACCTTTGAATATAGGCCTTACTCTCAGTTATCCAAACAATAAGAATAGAGCTTGAATTTAAATTACATGTCTGTGAAGGTTCTCAGTCATCCAGGTCATCTTGAAGAAAGGTTAAAGCAAAGGCATCTGGACTTAGTTTTTAAGGTTAAGACGTTTCATCTCTTCTCTAAAAGACTTCTGAGTTCAACAGTGAGAGAGCTGAGCTTATATCACTAGAGGGAGGGGTTTGACCAGAAACTAACTGATGGGACCAAGCTGTTCTGGTCTCATAATCATTAGCTATGAAAGGACTGTGATGTGAGAGTCGTTAAGGCTCAGGTGAGCCAATAGTGTCACTGTTCAATTCAGGTGTTGTTGTTGATCTAGAGTGAAACTGTTCTGATTTAGGTTTCAAAACACGAGTG
This sequence comes from Perccottus glenii, assembly GCA_024416835.2. Taxonomy (NCBI): domain Eukaryota; kingdom Metazoa; phylum Chordata; class Actinopteri; order Gobiiformes; family Odontobutidae; genus Perccottus; species Perccottus glenii. Next base: position 13,945,654 of record CM044561.2, on the reverse strand, counting down.
CTTCATTGGTGAGTATAGAGGTAAAGAGGGATGTGACATCAAAGGAGACAATTGTCTCATTTGCCTCAAGTTGTAGATGTTTGATTTTGTTAGTAAAGTCCTGTGAGTTGATGATATGGTGTTGTGAGTGGCCTACCAATGGAGCCAAAATGTTGGCCATTGAAATCAAGCCCTTTTTCAAAAACCTTGTTTTCCTGAGTGGGTGGTGCAATATCCTTGTTACAACTAGGATGGTCCGGGTTGTGCCGCTGTTGTTTAACAAAAATCTGGAACTTTTTGATTTGGCGAACCTTGCTCATGTTGTGCTGTGCAAGTACCTCCTGTATAAAATTGGAGAGCTATTTGCAGACATTTTGAATGGATCAGCCAGAGGGTATGATAACACACGTGAACCAAGTTTGAGAAATTTACCTTCTAAACCGTCTGGACCAGCAATGCAATCATTTTTTTGATCAGAAATTGCTTGGAGTACAACTGAGAAGGAAAATAAAGCCTCAGGTACTGCTTCATTTATAAATGAACTGATCAGAGTGTTGTGCACTGGTTTTGGAAAAAGGTGTTGGATAAAGGCTTCAGAAATTATGTTAGGATCTGAAATGACATCATTATAAATAATTATACGGTCGGTTGAGTTACTATTTGACTTATTAAGACGGTGATCCAGATGGTTTAAAACAATGTTTAGGATTATTCCAATTCTGAGCAAAGGCTTCCATTTAATAATGCCTTCCTTTTACACAAAACATATAGGAATCAGCTGAATTCTCGTTCAATAAACACAAGATCATTTATTATGATATATGACATATAATATTATTACTTTGTCTTCTTTAATGTATTTAGGTGGAAAAATGGCATTTTAATTTTCTATACACAGAACAGTATTGAGTGGTCACTAAAGCTGTCGGACATCACTCCAGATGTTATTATTCTTTCTAGGTTTGTTACCTGCAATATCCAGTCCGGGAGCGATGGAGCTGAGTGAGGTTAACAGTGGCAACTAAATTTCTGTTATTGAGCCACAGAAACAAAGAGAAAGTGTCAGAAGTCACCTCAAGTCTCTTTCTCTAAAATCTAAAAATTAAGTTTGAAATCCAGGGGTCATAATGGACTTGAATTTCCACAGTCACATTAAGACAATTACATCATCTGCATTTTATCACCCTAAAAACATTTCCAGAGTCAAAGAGTCAGACTTAGAGAAACTTATCCATGCTTTTATCTCCAGCAGGTTAGATTACTGTAACGGCCTGCGCACTGGTCTCTCAAAACGAGGGTTAAGACAGCTGCAGTTTATTCAGAACGCAGCTGCTCGGGTTCTAACCAAAACCAGGAAGTACAACCACATCATGCCATTTTTAAAATCTCTGCACTGGCTTCCTGTTGTTCCAGAATATATTTCTGACATGCTAGTTGCTTATGAACCTCCTCGGACTCTGAGAACATCAACAACCTTCTGCTCGTGGCCAGAGTTAGAACTTGACTTAACAGGGTGAAGCAGCGTTTCAGTTTCATGCAGCAAAACCTGGAACAGCCTCAACTTAACAATGTTCAAGGGGAGGTTAAAACCTTCCTCTTTAGCTCCGCCTACATTAATAATAAACTTTATTTTATAAAGCGCCTTTAAAGGCAACTTCTCACTACATTACAACTTAAAGTGTTTTTATCTGAGCTCTTCTTTTAAAATGTTTTAATTTTTATTATGTTTCTTAATCTAACTCTTGTAAATTGTATTTTATTCCTGTAAAGCACTTTGAGCTACCAAGTGTATGTAAATATGTGCTATATAAATAAAATTGAAGTTACTGTTGAAGTCTCCCAGGATGACCATTTCATTGTCTCTTCTAAAATAATGAATTGTAGACATTCTACATTTCATGGAACCTGATGGGTCTATCTATAAATATTAGTAATTATTAAATGTTTACTGCAAAAAAAATGTTAACAGATAGGAATTTAAAATGAACTGGCTCAACAGGAAAGAGGCATCACTTGTGAGATTTGTAGAGACATAAGTTGCCACACCACCTCCCGGTTGGCTCTAAATAAAACATAACCATCAATTTTGATCTAATCATCTGAGATACTGCTGTGCAACCATGTTTCTTAACTCATAACAAAGTTAAGAGTATGATGGGAGACCCTTATTCTCAAAAAGTCAATTTTAGATATTAGACTCATGTTAAGAGGAATAATGTTGAGACCCTTAACTGACTCTATTCTTTAGATGTGGTAAATATGAGATGAAAGAGACAAAAGGGTGTGGAGCAAGAGATACTTTGACAAACAAAAAGACAGACAGACATGTAAACCTATGTAAACAGAAACTACAATAAAAATAAATAAATTACAATTTAACAATCAAAGCTACAATTTATTACAAAATTTGACTGCAGATATTAAAAAATTAAATGTATCTGATCATGCAGGTCATAAAAATAACATCTATTTACCGAGTCACTCATAATAAAAAATCAGTGGCCACATAATTGCACTCAGTTTGAATGCCCTGTAGACTGACCATTAACCAATATAAATCCCAGAAAATCTGCACAGAATTAACACAGCCATACGTGAATGCAATTGGATTTAAATTTCACAAATTTAGGATTACTTGTGTTTGTTATTAAGAGCTTTGTGTCAGTAGTTTTAAATTTCCCATGTCGTTGTTATGTTTCCATTTGGCCCACAGGTGGCTAAGAGTTACAAATGATAGGATATGTCTCAGACCAGAAGGACAATAAAGTCTAGACTACAAACACTAAACCATTAAACCAAAAAAAAAAAAACAATACAATAGAACACAAACTTCCCAATGATTAAATTAGTGCAAGCTTTCAAACTCATACATTGCAATTAGTGCATTAAACAGCTTGTAATTGTTGCACTAGCCTGCTAATCATTAAAGGAATTCGGTTTAAATGTCCAAAGTGAGAGCAGTTGTTCTCAGAAATATCCCCGTAAACAAAAATACATTTTAGTTTTTTTTAGATTACACATGGCTTGATGATACATAGACATGCCAAAGAAAAGATAATAGTACAGGGGGCATTTTTATGTATCATTTCATTTCCTATGGATGTGGTAAATCAATCCACATTCTTGCAATTATGCTTTTTAAAACCTTTTTTTTTTTTAAGGTAAGCCATTATTGTTATTAAAAAGACCTCGAAGTTATCCAACTCTCCTTAACTTTTCATCCACAACAATCATTTATCCCTGTTCGCCAGAGTCATAGCAGCTGCTTCACGTTAGAGTGTTTTTTCAAAGCTAATGATTAAAGATAATAAAAGGTTATATCACCTGGAGTCACTAAGATCCCAGTTACTCTCTGTTACGTGTTTGGGCCCAGAGGAGCGACCGAGGTGACCACACATTGAACATGGCTCAACCATCCAACAGACCGACATGGAGCAGGCAGATAGAGTTCACCCTGGCTGGCATCGGCTGCGCTGTCGGTTTGGGCAACGTCTGGAGATTTCCATACCTTTGCTACAGGAGCGGAGGAGGTGAGACACAGCATTGTTATCCTCTGAACTCTTTTTACTTACAGGTCCAAAGGTAACAAAACTGTGTTCCCAGTACAATTCAAGGAAGTGTTGTCACAACAAATCTTGCTTCAAATTGATTGAATATTGTTTTTGTCATCCATTTTGTTGTGGATCCTTTTGTAAGCCACAAATAAAGTTTGAATGTTTATGTCACTTACATGAAAGGTTTGTTTGCTAGAGCAAGGCACCCTGACACAGTTATGAAGCAGACAGTAAAACAGTGTGAACATGTGTGGTAATTGATTTGCTTATTACTTCATGGCAGGTGCCTTTCTAGTGCCATATCTTCTCATGCTGGTGCTATTAGGCATCCCTCTGCTTTACATGGAGCTGACGGTGGGACAGTACACCCGGAAAGGGCCAGTCCATGCTCTGGAAATTGTGTGCCCCCTGTTAAAAGGTACTGAGTGTACAGTGCACCTGTGTAGACTGGACATTTGTTCACTTAGCCTGACCTTGGTCCACAGGTGTCGGCATTGCCTCAGTGGCCATCTCCTTCATCATGTGCACCTACTACAACGTGGTCATCACCTGGGCCCTCTACTACCTCTTCAGCTCCTTTCAGGACCCGCTGCCCTGGCAGAGCTGCAACAACACCTGGAACACAGCCAACTGCACCAACCACCTTACCAACAGCAGCTACTCCTCCACAGCCAGCCAGCAGTTCTTCAAGTATGTGCAATGAAGCGTCATGGCGCAAACACATGGAGAAGTAAAAGATGATTATGTAGCACGATTTAAGTTTCACGTGAAGGATATCTTTGTAAAGGTAGTGATAAGAGCAATAGCGAGCAATAGTAACAGTGAGGTAAAGGTCAGGTTAAATAACAGAAATTTTTCATGATGTGACAGTCTTCTTGGAGGAAAATTCTGGATCAAAATACCACTAAAACAATTTTCACATCATTGTGCAAAAACAATCCAACATATCAATTTGACTGTTTTCATTTATATAAATGCAAATCTTGTTTTTTTTTTAAGATACAAGATGCTACAGCAAACCGATACTGTGGAGGAAGCAGGGCAGTTAAGATGGGAGCTGTTCCTTATTCTTATTCTGGCTTGGATCCTCATTTACCTTTGTATTTTTAAGGGAGTGAAATCAACAGGCAAGGTAAGGACGCCCCATCAGCCTCCGGTCTTTGACAGTGTAAATATTTTCAAAGGTTTAGTGCATGAATCTGAAACGTTATTATATTTGTCTGCAGGTTGTGTATTTCACTGCTCTGTTCCCGTATGTTATCCTGATTGCCCTCTTGATCAATAATGCACAGCTTCCTGGAGCTTTAAATGGAATAAAATTCTTCATTGTGCCAGAATGGAGCAAGCTGTTGTCTGTGGAGGTAACAAAAAGCATTAGAGACAGGAACCAGAAATAAATCATGACTCAGTCTAGCACTACATACATTGCTCTTGACCTTTACATCTGTTGTTTTACCTTCTGTCTGTGGTAAAGGTGTGGGTCAATGCTGCAGCTCAGATTTTTAACTCCATTGGGATTGGTTTTGGTTCGCTGATGGCCATGTCGAGCTACAACTCCTTCAACAACAACGTTCTTAAGTATAACACATTGTGAACAACAATAACAACACTGGTCTTTCAGAACATTATATAAATGGATATTTTTTCCTGCAGAGACACACTGGTTATAGCCATCATCAACTCCTTCACTAGTATCCTGGCAGGCTTTGTCATTTTCTCTGCATTTGGATACATGTCATATCTGCAGGGAATTCCTGTCAGTCAACTTGCTGTGGATGGTAAGCAATAGTGCACTTTAAAGTTTTCTGTTGTTCCACAGGAGTGTACGTTTGTCAGTTATGCTGCATCACATGTGTTATTAGGGCCTGGCTTGGTTTTTGTCGTTTACCCACAAGCCTTTGCTCAAATGCCATTGCCTCAGCTCTGGGCCGTGCTGTTTTTCTTCATGCTGCTTTGCCTTGGGCTGGACAGTGAGGTAAGGGATCTAATATGTCTGCAACAGCCCTATTGCTTTAAGTATTAATTCCCATACTCTTTTTTTTGGCAGTTTGCAATGGTTGAAGTGATGGTGACCAGTCTAATGGATGAGTTTGACCAGAGGCTGATGAACTTCTTTAAGCGAAAGGAGTTGTTTGTTCTTGCCGTTTGTGGAGCAGCTTGCCTTTTTGGAATCCCTTGTGTCATGCAGGTCAGGCTCAGACTGTAATTTACGGCCTGGATGAGACAAATTATAACCACACTGGCCTGCTCTCTGTTATCTCTGCCCAGGTGGGAATTTATGTGTTTCAGCTGATGGACCATTACACTGCAATCGTTTCTATCATGTTCCTTGCATTCTTTGAGATCATCGCCATCTGTTGGTGTTATGGTAAGTTTTATCTTTCGATTATTTGTTATTATTCTCTTATTACAATATGTTGGGGCTTTATGTTGTCCAGCCTCAACATGTATAGTTTTAGACAAATGCACGTTTTCTATGAGCAGGTGTGACTCAGTTGTCAAACAACCTAGAAGAGATGACTGGAAGCAGAGCCAATATTTTCTTCAGATTATGCTGGCTTATAATTGACCCTCTGCTTATAACAGTAAGTCAAGTCATTTTGTTCCAAATCAAAATAAAGTTTAAACATTTCCTCTAACAAATGTGCAATTATTGCAGGTTATCCTCATTTTCTCTATCATCCAGTTCAAACCGGCTCGCTATGAGGACTACACTTTCCTCCTTGGGCACAAGGGGTGGGCTGGGTCATTGCACTGGCCTCTATTATCTGGATTCCTCTAGGGGCCTTTCACACCTTGTGGAAGTTGTCTGGCTCATTCATGCAGGTAAAGCACATTTAACACTAGCACTTATTCTCTCATCACTGATGCAATAAGCTAACATGAAATTATATATATATATATATATATATATATATATATACATGTCTCTACAGAAACTCAAGCTGTCCATCACACCCTACGCACTAAATGGGAAGCCAACGATGCCTTACTATGAGAGAGGAGGGGGGACATTTCCAGTGATATCTGTCATCAGCTTATTTCAGTATCCAACTGAAAAACCTCCTATTCAAACCAACATTTGATACCTCATAATTATCATCACCAAGCTATGATTAGTGGCAGTCTTTTGTTAGCATTAATCACAAACTGTTTTCTACCCTCATACCTGTATGACTGATATGCTTTCTTACATCATTAACTTATGTTGCTACATACCTGCTATGCAGATTACCTAAAGTGGCCATGGTTGTTCTTTGTGACATTTTATGATTTTGATGAATATTAACTGTATGTTTTGGATTTCCAGTTTGAATAGCTTTCCACTGCCAGTCTTTGCAAATGGTGCCATCTTTTGTCCATGTCTGTTAATGCATGTGTGACTACAGATCCAAAAAAGAACAAGTTGATAAGATTTTGTATTTTAGCTAATAAAGAGACAAACTAAAGCTACAATTTAACATTTACAGTTCATTTATAGGCTCGTTTATTATAGGTCAAAAGCTTAAGATGACATATGCTGTTGATTAACAGTATATGAATCATGCAACTCTTAGGTTAAAGTCTAATAAAAACTGTCGTAAAGTACTTAGCGTGTATTGCTTTTCTTTAGTGACAACTTGACAGTAACAGAGAAGCAGAATATATGGTTAATGTGGTTAAAGTATGACACAAACCAAGTGTTTACTCCTGGAGTTGTTTATTCATTTACCCAGAATTTTACACATTCCTAGGGCAGAGTTAATATACTTGTTACAAAAAAAAACTGCCAACATTTAGTTTTTTTCTTATATTCTTCATAAATTAATCTAAGGTGCACAACTGATTAGAGAAACTAATGTGCTTAAGAGAATAAGGTCCGACTTTGTACTACCACTCCCCAATTCTTTACAAAAGGGATAAACATAGTGCGGTAACTGTGTTAAGACAAATGGTAAATAAAAGGGGACAGAAGGGGTGAACACAGTATTGTCTAGTGTTAGTGTTCCTGGTGTAAGTCCACATTTAGAGTTAAAATGCTCATCAATTTCAAATCAAACCATTGTATAAAACAGCAGTTACTAATTTTTTTAATTTGAAAAAAAAAAAAAAAAAAAAAGTAATATGACCTACAAAAACAACAGCAAAACAAAAAGGTAGAACGTGTGCAATCAATGGCATACTCTTTCCTCTGTAGTGACGTCAAGACCACAAAATACAGCAATTCTTCCGTTATCGTTCCTAGAGTAGATTGGACTTAACTCAGCCCAACGCTGGGCTATATTATTCACAAATAACACTTTGCTGCAATCAGTAGTATAGTTGTAGTGGTTTTTAAATGTCCAAGCCCCTCCCAACAAAATCACCCACACCAGTCTCTGTAAGACTTCAACCCTCTTTGAGTATGCCCCTTGGTGTCACAGCTGTAGTTAAGTTGTTACATTATCCCCATCGCCAGCAGAGGTCACCAAGGATTTACAACGGCAGCAGTCTGTTCACTCCTGCTGTTTATTTTTTCCTCTTTGCGTCCTGCTTCACTGCTAGGACACCTGTTCCACGGGCCTCATCTGCACATCTCCAATCTGACGGCACAGTCTACAGTCAGCATTACCATCCTCATTACAAGTCAGCATGTAAGAGAGAAGGACAAATACCTGAACATGAGGAGGGGCACTCAGGACATAGGTCACTGTGCTGGCTATGTCTTCTGCTTTCAAACACTGCAAAAAAAAAAAAAAAAAAAAAAAAAAATCAATAGTCATTTCTGTTAGCATATAACATTGTCATGTTATATGGTAAACTGACATACTTTTATGCTTGCATACACAGCTGCTGCTTTCTCTGGATCACTGTTGTGGTGCCTGAAAGCAAACTCTGTCTCTACTATTCCAGGAGATATACACTACAAAAAAGAAAAAGAGACACATTTTGTGCCAAAATTATTATTATTATTATTATTATTATTATTATTATTATTATTTTTATATGAGATTACTTACTGTAGCTCTGATGTGGCTGTTAGCTTCTCTGAGCTCTTGACGGATGCCCTCAGTGAGTGCGGTTACAGCGTATTTTGTGGCACAGTAGAAGTGCTCATCAGCACTTGGCACAACTCGGTGCCCTCCCATACTGCCCAAACACAAAGAGGAGCACAATATATGGGAATCATTTTTAAGGAATGGCTAACACCCGCAGCATTTCCAACAAATTCATTAAATATAATAAATTATTTAAATGGATTAAGGCTTTGATAATAACCAAATGATTTGGCAGCCACAGAATGATGTCTATACAAGTTGGAGCAGGCATAAGGTTACACTTCAATTGCTGAAATTGTAATTTTACACTGCACACCTTCTGAAATCTAGTTTCACAGACACTGAGAAATCAACATGGAAAATTGTCCGTCTAACTATAACAAGACGGACACAATATTTAAAAAAAAAAAGCCAGGGTGAGAAGCTGTTACTTAACACTTTTCAATGAAGTCATTGAACTATATCAGATAGAAGTAGGTGTTTATCTTACCTGTTTATATTGATAATGTGGCCATCGTCCACATTTCTCTCCTTCATGGACTTGTACGCCTCACGGGTACAGATAGAAAGGGCTAAGACATTCACCTACAGGAAATGCAAAACAATAAATTTTAAACTTGTGTATTTACAGTGTGCACAAATGATTCATCTGACATTATACAAACTGTATAATAATTACATTTGAGGATATAGTGTGAAAGTGGATAAAGCCGACTGATAATCACTCTATTGAGGCCATTACATTGCTCCCACAATGACATTGATAGACGGCAGCTTCAAAATAGCATAGTTTTGAGTTAGGGTACGAGTTGTTCAAACAGGGTCAGATTACGCAAGCTAAAAATATACTGCTGTTCACATGACACAGCTACCATGACAACAGATGGATACGACTTAATAGTGAAGAGCTCAATGAGTCTGAATATAAAGCTCCAACAGTGTGCTTTCATCAGTAGGACTAGTCTGCGGTGCCAGTGTGTCCTCAATGAACCACTGAAGCGGCCTGTGTGGTGGGAGGGATTAGTGCGTGTGTGCTTGTTCCTCAGCTTAAGTGTCTGAGCGGGAATTTTCACCTCATATCATCATATTTCAGCTGTCCCTGTATTCAAATGACAATTTGATCAACGTAACAAGCACTTATCCCAGCATGCCTCCTGTGTAAAGCTTAATAAAGACAACTGTTTCATCGTTTGTGTGTGCCATCCACCCACATCGATCATGTTCTTCCAGCCTTCTGTCCTGCCGCTGAGTAAGGGCTCGTCGTGGGCCAGGCCAGCGTTGTTGATGCACACGTCTACTCCCTTGTGCAGCGTCTTGATGGCGGAAAACATTGACAGGATCTCCTCCTCGTTGGACAGGTCACACTTGTATGGGATCAGAGTGCCACTGTAGCCTGCGCTCTGACACTCTGCTGACAGCTTCTGAAAAAAAAAAAAAACAACTTCATTATAAAATCATCATTATCAGCAAAAAACTATTAAACTAGGCGATATAACTGTGGCAGCATTCATATGGATGTGTGTTTTATGCGAATGTGGCATAGCAAATGCACCATCTTGACTCACTCAAACACAAAACGTTCAATAACATCATGCAGCTATAAAATCAATGCTGCATAACTGGCAACTTCAGACACCGTGACAGCAGCAAATGTGCCAGTAAATCTATTTCTGATAATCAGGGATATGTTTCCTTAGTATGTGACATGTTGCAGATAAACTGGCAGCACTCCAAGCGGGCCAGCCGAACGCCACCAATACGGGACCTGATTTGGAGCGACCTCTGCCAGGCCCAGCTGCAGCGGTCACCTGATGTCTCACTCTGTGCCATTCGCTCCAGATGGGCATGGCCTGATGCAGCATTTTAGCATTGTAGATGAGCCTAACATCATCAGCATTAATGTTTAGGGAATAGATAGAGTCGGTGGGAAAAACTTAATTGCTGCTTTGGGCTACATTTATGAGGAAATCCGTTTTGTGTGAGTGTTTATAGATGTTGTACGTGGATAAACACCGAGAACTGCATACAGACATTTTTTCTTGCAGGAAGATCATTTCTCTCAGTTATATTTGTCTAATATAAATATATTAGACAAATTATCTTTATACAGGGTTGTACTATGTCTGGTGAGACACCCTGTGCCTGTGGTTAGTTTTCTTGGAAGGTGAGGTATGGTTTTGTCCATTAGCTTATCTGTGAAGCTGTGATCAGTGGTTTGTTTAAGAACAGAAATGCAGTTAATGTTTAGTATGTGAAATGGATAGCCTACTGCAGCAGGCTGGCACTGCAGGAGGCTTTCAAGCAGGATACCAACAGAGGGCAAAAAGTCAGAAAGATAAAAAAAGTAAGGGAGGAAGCAGAGTTGCTTAAGTGTGACCATCCGAGCAGACAGGCTGTGATCTAGGTCCAACAGGAAGTGTCAGGCTGTGAATGTGTGTGGGTGAAGTGCACTGCTGCGGCCAGTGCCAGCCCTCACACCGACTGCTCTACAACAGGCTGTGCCAGAGATAAGGTGCCATAAATAAATGGTTAATTCAGCACAATCCAAACTGGGTATCTCCGGTTTTCATCACTCCATTACAGCCTAAAAAAAAGTAGATAAAAAGATTCTATTTCAGCTGTTAGCATTTGGAAAAGGAAAACTTGAACAGAAGGCACCAACTGAGAATGCTGCGCAGGATTCACTAAATTATTACACTTGTTTTAAATGATTTAGATTTAATGCGTCACACATATTGCATAATTTTTCCTTCAACAATTTAACAAGAGAAGCAGAAGCAATTAAGCATCAAAACGTCTGTACAATGTTCAAACAAAATGGCTAAAGTGCATTTACCCAAGCAGCCCTACAGACAATAAAGAAAAACTGTCACAAGACTAATGTTGTACTAGGCAACTGAAACGACTATACTTGACTTGACATTGTTGTATTTATGTTGTGGGGCATCTGTACAAGGTTAGTGATGCAGCGGTCGCCTCGCGCCACGTTCATCAATCATTCACCTGTTCACAAGGGACTGGTGTAAATGGACTAGTGACAATAACTGCCAAGTCAAGGGGAAAGGGATAAAAATAAAGCTGGCAAAGTGCTGAAGGCCGGCACACTTTAAGTGGTAAACTCGATCGATAACACGCAGCAGCAGCCCTGAGTACAAATAGCTGAGAAATTAGATTTTTCTCGGGTTGACTCAGGAGACCTTCCAGACAAGAGATGGGCTTTTCTCCTCTCACTAACTGAAAGCTAAAACTGCAGTCCTGCGAGTCCTCCTCCCCCTTCAACCTCTTGGTTCCCACTTTTAAATACCTGTGGCACACCAAAACAATTTTGCCTGTCATAGAGCATTTCCATCCTCATTAACACAAGACTGTGCCTCGCTGAGAATGAATGGAGCAGGGGAAGGGAGGGCTGGTATTGTGGAGCTGAAACAGATGGACTGCAAACAACAAAACATGGATCAAAACACACTTACAAAAAATATAGATAGAGCACAATGAGAAGTCCGCCCTTAAATAGCTCAACAGAAGACATAAATATTTCAGATGTCAGTCATTTTTTATTTAATTATTTAGGGCGCACAAGCACCCGGGATGATTCAGCAAAATCTTATGACTTATTATTTAATTTTACGTCTTTACTGCGATATTAAAATAGTCTTTAGTGTAATAATGCTGTGTGTTTTTGTGTGTGTGTGTGTGTATGTGTGTGTGTGTGTGTGTGTGGGGGGGGTCAAAGGTGACGGCAGGCTGTATAATAGGATTGCAGCGGAGTAGAAGGGATGTTTGCGTGATTATCTCTCTTTTGCTCACTGAAAGTCTGCCACTAAAAAGGTCTAAAGGTTGAACTGAACGGTTTTACACTTCAGTTGGGACAGTCTAATCAAGATTGGGAGATAACCAGAATAATGAAACTCCTTGTGAGCGACTTATAGACAAGACTGCCATTTTTTATTTTTTTTACTGATGTTAAAGCAATGTATTACCAAAGTCATTTTACCATAAGGAATGTGCGCCTAGGGAACACACAGAAATTGTGTAATAAACTGGTGCAACCAGTGTGGCAGGTTTTTAGTTCTTCAAAATAATGTCATAAAACCAAGCAGGAACCCAAGTGTACATGTAAGAATCATACCTTTGCTTATCTCAGTGTGATTTACAGACGGATCCTTTTTCACATGGGAACAATGCCAATTGCACATTTATATTGTTTACAGGTAAAACATGCAAAAGGGATGTTTCTGTTAAACCAGTATGTGCCTCGTGTCTCCTCGCATCTCCTAAATTACGTGATCTCAGCTGTGCTCAAATACCAATGTGAGGGTGTCACCTACAAGCCTGAAAAACTACATTTCAAGGTTTATTCTCACTGCAGTCTCATTGATGAGATACAATATACTTTATTATATCTTTAACATAACCTTTACAAAACCTGAAAAGAAAAGAATAAAACCATGCCTTTTCCAGAGCCGTAAAATGCCATTACAGGCTTCCTAAACGTTTTGGCAATTAAGAGAAACAGTCCAGTGAAGGATTAGCATCAGCAGGAAACTTTAAAAAAGGCTGATGCTATAAAGTGTGGCGTGGCAGGACAGTCACACCGATTGGTCGTTACAAAGCAATGACGTTTCAGCTAACTTTGCCCCACTTAGGTTTTGCATATGTACAATCTTATTAATGTAGCTCCGTGGTTACACTTTAAAAGCCTCTTAAGTGTGTAGGTTTGAAGATAGACAATTGTTATTTACCACATTTACTTCTTTCTTGGGCCAGAATCTGTGTTTTACAGTCAAAATAATTTAACCAATGCGGGCTTGTGCCATTACTTGTGTTATCCACTGAATGTCGTCTCAGCTTACGCTAGTTACGGTTTCCTCTGTGTTAGAATATTTAATAAATGTCTAAATAAATCTAGTCTTTAATTTAGCTGCAGTAACATTATTTTAATCAAGTAGCGAACAAATGCTAGCAAACGTAGTGTATAATATTTAACGTGCCATAAACGGATTGACATTGACAAAAAAACAATCACGTCAGTAAATAAATTAGACCGGCCCCTCGCTGAAACCATTCACAGTTGAGCAAACCGTCTCACTGGACCAAATTCCCTGTAATAATGGCAGATTGTTTTTTTCACAACTGGTCCCAGGCATGAAAACTCATCCCCTCCTCCACCTTAGCTCCCTGGAAATGCTAGATGCAATACTAAACGTTAAAAGCAACCCCTGTTATAGATTAAAGCATGCAGCATGTAACCCTTTTAAAACCTTATGAACAGAAAGAGAGAAAAACAAAGTGACAGTGGAATAAACACACAACTAGTAACGAGATGCAAAGCAGTGCAAAGCTAAACAGTGAACTTGGAGCTACTCTAAAGGCTGCCGACTAACAGCACCATGGTGACAAAATGGTGTTGATGTGGCAAAAGTAAAAACCTTTCACACCAGTCCAGGCAGCGAGGGGGGTTTATTTAGAGGGAGGATAAAATGTGTGCAAAAATCAAACAAGCACATTGCAACAAATCCAATTTGGCTGCCCTCAAAAGTGACAACCTACAGTAACATCCTCAGACATAACCTTCTACAAGTCCTCATATGAATGCATAAACAAAGCAGGACAGGTGATGCAAAATTGTTTTGTTTTTTTCATAGCCCAAACATAACAGGGGTCCTTTTAAGAATAGCCTCAATGAGCAGTGCACTAGTCTAAATCAACTATTGTATATTGTAACCAAACAAGAATCACCTATATTTAGTAAACAATAGCACAAGTGTTTGTCAGTGCAGAGGTCGAGCGGAAAAGCATCAGGGGAAAACGGTTTTGTATGGATGACAAGAAAGCATGAGCCAACCAACTGGCAGGTAACTTGATGAGCTCCGGGGAAATTTGACACAGGAAACAAAATGGTAGCTAGAAGGATGACAGTAATGCCATGATTCATTTAGGGGACAAGTGAGTCAGTGACCCTAAAGAATATTCCTACCTTTAGACAGACTGGTGCAGTTTGTGTGTGTGCCATCTCCCAAATTGAACTCAAAAGTTGACTGAAAGAGATAAAAACACAAAGCGAGACAAAGGGACTAAAGCTGTCTGACCTGACCCACTTTGTGTCCTTTTTTGAAGGGCTGTGAAATGACAGGACAGTCTGGCGAGACAGCGTACAGTAGGCAGCCCAGATGAAGGGGTGGCATGCTGACAGTCACAGAGAGACGCTGATTGACTTTTACTCCAACACCTCAGCTTGTAATGCGTGACTGCGCACATTTAGGGCTTCAGAGCAGGCACCAGAGCCATGCTGATCAGCCTTTCTGACACTCCAATAGGAAACAGCTTGTGTCTACACTCCACAGAAGTGTTACTAATCATGTTTGCTAAATTTATTGTAAAGTTACAGGAGCCTTAAAAAAAAAATTGTTGTTCAATAGAGAATCCATCCTGCTACTACACTGCCTCATGTGATACTCCAGATTTTTGCCTATTGTTGAGCAGGACTGGAATTGTATGGCTATGAACAACAGGAGTGCATGACTACCATACACATCTTTAAGGAACACTTTCAAATAATTTAGTACCTTAACTCTGCTTTACTGCGTTTAGAGTTAATGAAGGTTGCTGCTGCTGCTTGGACGTGGTATTGTTGCTTCCATTCCAGTCCATTGCCCATGGTCACCACACGTCTTTGGTGTGCTGCTCCCCCACTGCTTACTCCATAGCATCACAGACAACTTAACAATACTGCTGCCACAACTCTCCACTCTGAAGCAGCTTTGTTCTCTTGAAGAAGAGAAATGACACAGAAACCCATAGTTCAACCTTGAAGAGCTTTGAACGTTTCACTACGCTCTGCAAATGAATGAGGCTGTTGGTCAGTGCAAAGCTTTCAACAGAACTGGCATCATTCAACTTGGTGAAGCAAGTTAAGAACAGTTGCTTGGTGATGGACGCTCAAGGAGCAAGCCAGCTTTGGCACAAGTACAGCAAATGCCCAGTTTACATAGCACAGAGTACAATACAATGCTTGGGGTTTTATACGTGTAATGACAGCCAGCATAACATGGAAGAAATGAATTATATTACTAAATACAGAGCTTTTCCCTATTTACCTAAGGCAAGGGAATGAGTAATCCTCGTCCCCATATGACAACCTCTTGTATTTTGTATCCTTTACAGTCAGAATTGAAAGTACTGACCTTGTTTTAGTCTTACACAAGTCACAGACAGGGCCAGAAACAAGCTAGTGCAGTTAACTATTGACAACAGTGCCATGTGACCAGAGTATGAATGGAGGGTGGCTGAACGCATTGCACAGAACATACATGGGTGTGTAGCCAGCAATGAGGAAAACAGTTTTATATTAAAAAAAAAGACACTGTTGGAATTTGTCAGTTGACTTTAACAATAGAAAGAAAAGTCATGCAGGCTGTGACTCAACCTTCAAGTGTAAACAGTGGAGCTCAAGTAATGACCAAAACAGTGACAGGACTGTATGGCACACCAGGGTTACTCAGTGAAAAATCACTAAAGCTGGATGAGCATACAATGGCTGATCAATGACATGACATACAGCGATACACAAGTCCCTTTATCACAGAGACAGCTGATGAATGGACATCTACTCTAGGTAACAAAATATTTACAAAGAAAAATATTTAACTGCACGTGGTACGGGTGCGCAGAGTGGTTAGCATTCCTGCCTCACAGCAAGAAGGTCGTGAGTTCCAAACCCAGCCGACTCAAACATTCTTGGCCCGACTCCGGTCTTTCTGTGAGGAGTCTGCATGTCCTCCATGTTTTACCGTGGGGACTCTCCGGGTACTCCGGCTTCCTCTCACCAACCAAAGACATGCATGTATAGGTTAATTGGCAACTCTAAAGTGTCCCTAGTGAATAAATGTGAGAGTGAATGGTTGTATGTCACTGTCTATGTCTAAATGTCAGCCCTGCGACTAACTGGCCACTGTCCAGGGTGTACCCAGCCTCAGGCCCAAAGCTGCTGGGATAGGCTCCAGTCACCCGCGACCCCTAACGGGACAAAGCGGTGAATGAATGAATGAATATTTAACTGCTCTCATTAAATGTTAAAAAAACTGAAAGAAGAAAGCCATCACATAAAGGTGCAGTGTCTTATGGATCAAGTTTGATGGGCGGAGCTTGAGCATGGAGGTGTAACCCCAGGAAGTTACTGTAGATTAAAAAACATTGTAAAGCAATGATAAACCCCATTCCACAAACACACATATTTAATATGCATTCCCAATGCACCGTGAGACAATATTTGGCCAAACTGCTGGCGAGTTTATTAAATTTGCCAGTTCTTACTGTGTACAGCAGTGAGCTTAAAATCCAGTGCAGGCATGCTTAATTTTGTTTTAAATACTAAAGGTTGTAATAGTACAACCCCTAATTCATAAACCACTTTATGAGCTAAATTTATAAGCCACAAGTAAATACACAGTTAATTGATGTGTGTTGATGAAAGACGGTTAAAGGTAGCACTGATATGATGTGGAGGGATGGGCCTGAACTCTAAACAGGAGTTACACAGTAACTACTAATGGTAATTCTAGTTAATTCAAAAGCATCACTTTCCTTTGAGAAAACTTCTAGTGCAGCAAAGGTATCTTTTTATCTTCTAATCAGATGTTTTTTAGTGGTGCCATACATTTTGTATTATTAGATTGTACAAGTTAGTGTTTTTTCCCCATTTGGGACATTCTGGTGTGTCAGCAGAGTGGAGCAGACTGCCCCTTTAGTAAAAAACAAAACTTTAATCATGTAGTCAATACACTTAGCTTAGTCACTTGTATTCTATGATTTTAAAATCCCTTAGCGTTACAAAAACTAAACTTTAATCTAAAAGGTTACATTTAATTAGGTATGACATATAACCTGCAGAAAACAAATCCTTAAAATGAATGTCACTTACGTTTCCAAATAGTTTTGACTTAAAACCAAGATTTAGCTTGAACTAGCGTTCAAGGCTAAAGTTATACCGCTAACGTTTATGTTGGCTAAGCTAGCAGGTCTCGTTAAAGCTGATTGTTAATGCTAGCCAGTCTGTTGTCAGTGACCTAGCATCTTGAGTCGGACTGATTCAGTCACAGCTGTCAGTGATAACTGGATAAAACAACTCACCTCTATTTTGTCGACATTCCTGGCGCAGCCGACCACTCTCATGCCTTGTTGGACCAGCGCCCGGGCTATAGCTGCTCCGATCCCCACCGAGGCTCCGGTGACTAGGGCCACTCTGCCTTTCCACCGCTCCATCTCCGCCGCACCGGCTGTGGCTACACCAGCACCACCGTACAGCTCCGTGCTTTTCTTACCCACTCCGCTCAGAATGTTCACTGACAATATCTGATAATGCTGCGTATGATGTGTTAGTGACAGCCTCCTGTATCAGCAGCATCCAAGGCAGTGGTGGTCAGAGAGCCTCAGCCCGGATCCATTCGCTGCTCTGGATCAGATATAAGGAGCCCAGGGTTAGACTGATCCGCTCGCTTCACCTCCCACTTTCTGGCAGTGCCTGTAGCTAGTGGTAAATAAGAATGCATCTCGTTCATGTGGCTATTTGCCGCCTCCTAGTGGTAATAGACAGATATAAGAATACGAAATTTTGGAGAAAAGGCAGGCAAAATTTAACACAACATTTTTAAATTAAAGTAAAGGCATTTCCCTTAATTTTCTTTATTTTTGTGCAGGAGTTGTATAATGTCTTTGTGGGATTGAGTGCCTTCATGCTCAGTGCTTTATATACTGTTCCAGTTACTAATTCACTTTTTTTTTACATTTTTTCCAAATACCCCTCAAGCAAAACAAAAGGCTGCATTTTTGCTTTTAGAATATTCAAACCAGTTTTAAACCTGCTTTCTTGAAAGGCTCTTTTTTGTGTGCCAAACTGATGAAATGCGTATTTTGACAACAGTAACTGTTTGGGACCAGTGTCTTTATCTCCTAAATAAAGACATGTGTAGATAATCCAAGTTTACATTGTTACATTGTTGTTAATTATTAAAACATGTGTCACTCTACCACAATATCCATCTTACAATCTACCAAACAAATTTCTGCATAAAATTGAACTCCAGCAGTAACATTTAACATACAAAATACAGTATATGGTGACACTTCAATGCACTTGTTTTTTGTTCACACCCTTGTGTACTTATCCAATCACCGCATTCTTCTGTTGGCGTTTTATGTAAGGACCCCCATTACTCAGTTTAACAATAAAAAATATTTTTATTTTATTAAATGCTTGAATGTCCCTCTGACTTGTTGCCTACAAACACACAAGTTAAAGTATGTAGGCTATTGATTGTTAATATCCCATCTCATTTAAAAATACATTTGACATACTACATACTCTGAAGTTTTAATGTACTAATGACAATACAATTTCAAGAAAACGTCATGTTGCCTCAAGCCCAAAGTAGCTGGGACAGGCTCGAGCCCCTCTGAGGGGAATTAGCGGCAGAAGAAAAATCATTTAAATATTTTAATGTTAACTGCGGAAAATAATATATAACAGAGTGACTAATATTTGGCGATGCAGCAACAAGACAGGTGAATATTAATTACTTTCAGTGTCAGACATAAAGTGGCGCTTACATACCCTTCCTAACAATAAACGTGCTTCTTAAAACACAAAATGAACTTCTACCTGAACTCAGCCATGGCTTCTGAGTCGTTTTATTCTGTAGCTCAAGCTGTCTTGGGAGAGAGAACGGAGGATCAAACCATTATAGTCAATACGCTTTTACCCAAAGCGACTTACAAATGAGTTTTTTTTTTATCAAAATGTTTTGTTTTATATGTCTCATTTATAAATTTGACATTTTCAATTCTAAATACAACATGCTTGATACGTTTTTCTATAGCTTTAGAAAAAAAAGCAAAAAAATCCACAAAGCAAATTAATAAATATTCTTTATTAAATTTTGTATTTTAAGCTCATATTGTTACACCCATATCCCTATCACAGATGGATGTTTAATCGCTGTAAAATCTTTTATTAGAATTTGTGTATACACTTAACCTTTTACCACAACACGGACATGTCACCAAATAACAAACAAAAAAAAGACAGAAAATAAGACTTAAATTTGTCCATAAAGTAGCAGCTTGCAAAGCTTGATTACCGATTGCACTGTGCTCCTAATCAAGAACCTTACACAGAACCTACAACAATTAGCTAGGCCTGGTCAAAGAGAACAATTATGTGAGTAGGTGTCCATAAATGAGATGATTAAGTGTGTCATAAATAAGTGCAAGAGAAACATTACTCAAAAAACAAAAATCAGAATCACATTAACATTTGAGAAAATGATTAGTCAAGACTTCAAAAGGTATTTTCAAATTTTCTTTTTGCTAAAATATTGCAGTACTTGTGGGTGATTTCCACTAGAGTGGCTTTATTGTAGCTAGTTGACACTGGTAGTAGCAAACCACTTTCCACAGACTCGATTACTCCGCTCAGTAGCACGGCAGTAGTTTGTAAATTTTTCTTTAAGGTGCTGTCGGTATTGATGTCGATTATTGTAGAAGGACTGGTTTCTTTCTAAAAACGTCTGGATTTCATCCTGGGTTAAACAATTCTCTTCATCTGAGGTAACTTCAGAATCATCCTGTATCAGAGACATAATTATATGTTGTATGAGTATCTTTGAAATACAATAAAATTTTATGTAAAAATAAATTTACATACACGTATCTTACTGACCAGAAGTTCAGAGAGTTCACTTATTTTCCCCTCTGGTTGTTTGGAGCCGCCGTTCTTTTGATGTGCAGTCCAAGGCAAGTGTAAGGCGATGTTGGCAAAAGTATCAGTACACAAGATTTCTTTGGTTCGACATGTGTGCAATAATTGTCGACTGTGACCTGCTGCATTCTGATCTGTCAAACAGACTTCACCCTTTTGTCCCTGTGAAAAATTGTTACTTAAGTCATTCTGATTATTGTAAACTCTTTGTAAACTTAAATCTGTTTGACTTCTTACCTGATTGTAGCATAAATCCTTGCCTTTTCTTTTTTTTTTTTTACTTTTACATTGAGCATTTTCCTCAGTGTGTGGCCAGCAGTCAAAACAACTGTCTGTTCCATCTTCCTCTTTGTTTTCTACATAGATGGGGATATTAGAGCCATCTCCTTTAGGGAAGAAGGCAACACTGTGAGTAAAGTATGCACTGACTGTTTTCTGACTGTTTTCTCCTTAGACCTGATCTGACCTGCTTCATCGTGGTTGCAAATTCCATCTGAGCAGGCAATGTCTGAACCTTCTCGTGAACTTATTTCACTGCCATCAATGCTTGATGAATAGCCAAAGTCACTACCATTGCTGTGCGTAGATAAATCTAAAAAGGACAAATTTAAGAAAAAGGCTCATTGTGTGTGTTTTGTGGAGCCAATGTTTTGTGAGGTACAATACTGTTTTTCTTACCTTGTTTAGTGTTACCTGGGCACCTGCACGATACGTTTTCATTGGCAGTGACTATTTCTTCACAGCCATTTTCATCCTCATCCTGGCTCCCACACCTTTTATAACTGCTCCCTACAGACTCAAGAGATCCCTAAATCATAACAATAATTAAATCATAATCATAATAAAATCATAAGAATTAGAAATTTGTCTTCAAGTAACCTAAAGAGACCTTCTGAGTTCAAGTTTTGATCATTACCTCATTTAGAGTTTTCTCCTTGTTATTGGCTTCCTGTTCAGATATTTCAAAGCCACATTTGTTTTTGCGACGATTTTTTTTCTTTTGTCTCTTTTTCTCTTGCTTCAGCTCTTTAGCTCTCTCCTCCTCAACAAACTGCTCTAGCCGACTGATCCCCTCCATCTTCTCCACTTCCATCTGGAGCATTATGACATCAATAAAAAAAAATGTTGCACCCACCATATAAATTACATCATGTACATTTCATAATACATTGGCTCAAGAAATTAAAACTTAAAAAAAACAAAAAAACATTTATATACCTCAAAACTTTTGCGTAGTGCATCTATTCCCAAATGGAATAAAATCTGCCATGTCTGTTCCTCTGCTCTTAGTTTCTGCCAAATTCTGTGCAGCCGTTCATAGAGGTGAATACCTACACAGGTCAGGACCTCTTCTTGTGCAATGTCAATGGTCTTGGCATGTCTCTCTCTTCGTCTTTTAAAGAAATATGATTAAATTGCTGAATAAATATATTTAAAATTGTGCCCAAAAAATGACTTACTCATAGGCTCCACAAAACTCTGGCTCGGCTCTGCCGAGAAGGTGAGCAATGAAGTCTGTTTCACAGTATACGTGTATATGTCGTTCATGCGGACAACAGCACAGACCTTCATACAAGGCAGCACAGTAGCCCTTTTCTTTACTGCTGTCCAGTTCACCCACAAGAATGTTGTATGCTCTCAGCACCTTATTTTTACAGTCAGTACAGAATCTGCAAGGATAAATATATACAGTATATTTAATTCTTTTATATGTGAAAAGACATTCAGTAAATGAGGCGATAATTAATAACAGATATATATTACCTGTGTTTTCGCAAGTATGTCTCAAGTGTCTCTAGTAGACAGGCATTGTCAATGACGACGACTTCGTCCCTGCACTCCTGTGACATCCGCTCCCACACATCCATCCAGCTTCCCCTGAAACCGAGCACACTATTTTTCATACCGAGGATGCCAAAATATAATCAAAAGTCAATTTACGGATAAATAAAACAGAATTCAACTTAGATGATACTTACCCTAAAGGCTTGGGTTTGTGTGTATCTAAGGAGTGTAACTGGCATCGTTTGTTCTTCTTGCTTTTTGGAATGGCATCAATCATGTTGTTCAACTTTGACCTTGTTATTAAAAAAGGAAAAACATTTACTTTGTTTTTAGAACTAATAAGTTGTTACAAAAGTAAACCTCTAAATTCAAACTTTCTAATAAAAAAACAAGTAGTTTTGAGACAATTCTTTTTAATGGTCAAGGTGAGAACATTTTAATATCAAATGTTGATTCCTACCCATGGATGTAAAACAGACTGTAGAGCTTTTTTACATCTGACAGACAGGCCTTCATTACTGACAGCATGCCTGTGGGTTTCACAGTAAGTGGCTCCAAAGCTGGGTTTCTGGATTCCACTAAATGTGAAAAGAGGCGCTCCACACTCTTTCTGCAGCCCACACATGGCACCAACTGTGATAGAGCACTGTAAACCTCTCTGGATGTCACCATGAGAGCAATATTAAAGTCCTGATGCTTCAACTGGGAGTAATACTAAAGAGAAAGGAAAGAACCACATATCCGTTACACACGATAACAGTAGATGCACAAAAATGTTACATATTATTCACTACTACACATAATTTAGTTACTCACCTTAGTAAATTTTTTCCAGTTAGAGGTGTTCATTTCATTTATTTCAACATCAACAACACTGTCAGGAAATTCCATCACCATCTGGCAAAAAACAATGACAAAGGTCAAGATATTCAAATCCTCTAATTGCCTTGAATATATAATTTATTTAATACACCTAAAAAGCAATAATGTGTATATTTAAAAAAGCTTACTTACCGTTAAGTTGTCGTCAATGTATAAGGGGATCTGTCTGGCAAGAAATGGGTAGTCCTCTTCCCCTTCTCGACAAACCGCTACCAGGCGTGCCATGATTTCTGCCAGGATTCACAAGAGCCCAAGAAAACCAAAGCTACCATTAGCAGGAGCTACAACAAGTTAGTGAAAGTCAGCAAGAGATACTCTCACCTTGCCACTATTAAAAGGCCATAAGAGACAGACATGGTTAATAAATATCTCAACAGTCATTAGGGTTAACAACATTTGATCTACCAAAAAAATTTAATTTACACAATTTGGTCAAGATATAACAAGCTTAGCGTTCGCTATATAGCTAGCTTTGAATGTAAAGCACGGAGGTGTTATTACGAATACGAAATAGGGTGACATTGCACATATTTTAAATAAAAATAGTTAAGATGAGGTTTAAAGGCGTACATAAATCTTTAAAAATGAAAACCCAAAAGCTAGCCTGCTAGCTAATGTTAGTACAAGCTCATTTGATATTTGGCAATTTAGAGAAGGTGAAAGTGGGTATTTTATCATATAGCGTCAACTAGTTTCTAAAGTTAGCATTTAAGAAAATCTAATTCTCAAATATTTATTAATTTTAATAAATAGATGGATTTAAGAAGGTTAAAGTCAATGCCCGGACTATGTCCATGAAGTTGTCTGGCAAGATTAACTACCATTGCTGTCCTACTTAGCTACAGTAAGCAAGCTAATACACGACTAATATAGCTAAAGTTTCTAGTCGATACGCTGCCAAGCTGCAGCTACTTTTTTCACACCCATGGTCATATTTTTCTTTAAAATGAACACATTTATTTACAATATTTACATGCATTGTTGTCTACGTACCCCGTGTATCCAAAATCGTGTTAAAACAAAAATAAACAACTGCGGTCGTGAGCTGCTACGGTGCCGGAACCGTCATCACTAATTTGACCTTTACCCCCAGATAGGGTTGCCAGATCGCAGTTGCAGTTTTTAGTTCAGAAACTTTAAAAATTCACAAATGCGTTCCAATTCAATATTCAAAAATATTAAAAATCATCGCATATATGTTATCGTTTAGTACGCGTTTTTGAGTGTAGTCCTAAAATAAAAATGCCACTTTACATGCATGTATTACTTTTTGGTTATATTTGAAATTTTCACCTCTGAATACACTGGTATGAGGTTTGATAAGAATGTACAAAGAAACACAGAGAATTAAATCACACTCTTTGACCAATTGTGATTACAACTCAACAAATTATTGATTATTGAGTAACTATTTATTACAAAAAAAAAAGAAATACAGCCGTAACCACTCAGGTTAAAAATAGACCTTCACCAGAATTTAACAGAAACCCTATATAGATGTAAAATGTGTATTACAAAGCAATTAATAAACATGTATGAAAGCAAAACATATACAGAGAATTCATTACTACAACCAAGTGTGTCCACTACAGAGTTGGTTAATCCTGTCATGACATTTGCAAGCAAAAAAAACAACAGCTGATTCCTGTTGATAGCTTGAACCAGACAGAGTCCATCCAAATCAGCTTTGTTTTTGGTACACGATGAGTCCGACTGTTTTTTACACAAACTCCATGATGATGGCAGACAGTGAACACCTGATGTTCTTTTGGAAAAGAGTAAAAGCATATCAGCCAAACCAATACAAGACATAAAGAACAGTGACTGGGCGACACTCCAAAGGCAGAAAGGTAAATTTGCTAAGCGACGAGATACAGGCTCCAAGAGTATCTGACATGTGCACACAGCACCATAGAGACCAAAGCTTCCAAATAAAAGGTACAAAAGTGTCCTAAGCCACTCATTTACATTGGATCGGGGCTGCATGACATAGACTCCCACATAAACACCTGCTAAGTAGATAGCCACATATCCCACTGCAGAGAATATGCCTTCTTTGTTAGCATGCAGAAAATCAATTTCTCTGTCATTGTTGTGGATTATAAATGCTTTTAGTTCAGTTGTCTCCAGAGTGAACTGATAGATTACAGCAATGAGCATGGCAAATATCCATGAGTGGGTGACTGGCAAAACAGACAAAAGTATTGATGCTGCAACTCTGACAATAGCTAGTGTGAAGAAGAAATTCCAGTGCACACCATATTCTGTCACATGCTCATGGTAGCCCGTCATTTTGACACTTATTAGCCTTGCCAGACCAAGGGCAACCAGAGGCCAGACAGACACGAGCTGTTTCGTGATGTACTTCAACTTGGATCCCAAGATGCTCTTTCTCCGTGCTTCTGGACAGACCAGGGCATTTGCAAAAACAAATGCCCCCACTCCAAAGTCCATGACACCTGTCCCATAAGTCTCAGTTTTAGCAAATCTTCTAGGAAAGACAGCAAAATCCACAGCCAGAATACTAATAGCTGTTTTCACATTTACAAAGACTCGGAAATTTGTTACAAAAGGAACTTGCTCAAACTGAATGTGGCTGCCAAGAAAAGCTTTTGTTTGCAGACTAGAAATATTTGTCTTTGTGTGACAGATGTAAACAAGCATACACACAGAAACAAAGGCTGAACCTATGACTACTTGGTAAAGAATGTTGCTCAGGATGGTGCATGATAAGACAAGCGGAAGAATGAGGGCAAGATAGTCAAGAAGAAGATGTGAAATCCATGGGATGGGCAGTGGGAGTGTTCCTAAACCCTGATGGCACAGGATTAGAAGAAGTCCTCTGATGAGAAGGCACAGTGGAGTAATACAGGAACCTAAAGCCACCTCTGACAGACTGGTCCCATTGAGATTACTGACGAATGCTTCCTTGAGTTCCCTCTGAGACATGGCCTGAAAAAAAATTCAAATGAATCAAACATTATGAAAAAAAAAAGTAGGACAGACTCTGCTTCATTAATATAAACTGTTACAATATTAAAACAACAGCACACAGTTACTACAAGGCATGTCATTTAGAGTAATTTTTACAACCCTTATGTAGGCTACCCTATGCTAGCACGGGTAAAGCCAAACAACTCCAAAAGTGCTCATAGATTGAGACAGAGAAGGCTTAAAAAACTTACGAAAGACTAGATGAAAGACGTACAAATTTGCAGTTTATACAAATACCCGCTTAACATCTCTCTGAAGTCAATCGTTTGAAACCATGGCCATGACACTTTCAGAATAAGTGTCGATCACTTCCGCCTTATGGTGCATTCAATGTGCTTCGTAACTAGTAACGTAATTCAAATAATGAGTGTTTTATCAACCATGTTAGTATTGAAGGCATTAAAACATATGTAATTGATAAGTCAAAGGGGGTTCAAGACGGTAGAATTTATACACCAAATTATTTTTGTCCGTTGTCTATTACACCCTCACAGATTGCTGTATATCTTAGTGTCAGAAAAAGCATCAAGTCCGTGAAGCATCAGGAAGAGGGCGGGAATAACAGTAAGGATTGTGTAGTTGGACTCGTAGACTGGGACTTTGCTGTTGTGAAGTTGTCCTTGAGGAATGTGCCACTGTAACGCGAATTAAGAGTATGACTCTACATTAAGAGTTAAATATCAATTGCAAAAAACTGTGAAACATTACTATTTTAGCTGTTAAACTTGAGGCTTGCTTTAGAATAAATGAACTCTGTGAACGGCCGTGGATACAGAAATGGAATGGAAACGGTAAGTTAACCGGACTACGACTACCCCAACGCTCCTTTTAATTTTATGTTCAAATAAGTCATGGTGAGGGATGTGAGGAAATTGGACTACTTTTATTTATCTAACTATTTATCTTTTTATTGTTGTTGTTTATTCTTAAAACACTTTTATGCCTATGTGTGTGAGTAACAATACCGTACATTTCTGATAAAAGGCGCCAGGTGAGATCACTGAAAAACATCCATATTTTGTTTATACTGTTGAAGTGAAACACCATTCTTAAAAGACAGACAGGCAATTATCATCTGCTGAGTTTAATGAGGCTTGTAATGGATTAATTGTGTGCACTAATTTAGAATGTGATGACCACATTACTGTCAAGCTAGCTGATCAAAATGACTTACATTTGCCAGACTACTGGCAAATGTACTATGTATACTCTAACTATGTAGTAGTTAGAGTATATGGCATATAAACAAGTGGGTTGAAACTACTTTAGACAAAGTAGGTTTTATTTACTCACAAAAATAAAATAAAAGGAAGTACAACTAAAAGAATTCTCTGCTTGTTCAGACATGACATTTTTGATTTATGCACTAGCTTTTACATTGTAAGGTGTAAGGTTGGAAGTAGGTAACGCATCCTATACTAATGCATTGGTCCCTTTAGGTGAAAGCACCTTCCCAAAACAGTTTTCTCAGCTCAAACCTTGAATGACTCTCTGGATGGAGAAATTCGCTCCTTTCTCACTGATGAGGACCAGCTTCATACTTATGATGACCTTACCAAAGTCAACCCAGTGACCCCAACAACAGGTAATACGGTATTTTGTAATACTCCTAAAAGCAAATCTAAATCAAAACGTATTTGATATGTGGCATACACGTGATGTTTGTTTTCTTTTGCACTGCCAGTATTGCACAAAGCATTTTTTATGACACCCTGAACTGTGATATTTACTTGCGTAGTATAATTTGCCCACATCCAGGGCATGGTGATAATAAACATAGTTTAAAAAAAATGCTGCACAACAAATAATTAAGTTTAACTCGGGTGAAGTAAGGTATTTATTTACATAACAGTGGTCATGTAAAATATTTTGTTGTACAGCACACTTTATTGTAGTCCCTTTAGGCCTCAAAGTCAGCTGGGATACAGTTTTATAAGCGTTATATCCTTATGTCAGAAACATTCAAGTCATGTAAATCTTTTATGATGTTTTATGCAAACCCAACCCCTACCCTCTTAACATTTTGAGTAATAATACTGTAATAGTAAAGATAAAATTGTATACATTTGTATACATACATTAACCTGTTTTCTATTGCAGTTCT
The DNA here is from genome assembly GCA_024416835.2 of Perccottus glenii. Classification (NCBI taxonomy): domain Eukaryota; kingdom Metazoa; phylum Chordata; class Actinopteri; order Gobiiformes; family Odontobutidae; genus Perccottus; species Perccottus glenii. The sequence goes on along the minus strand of CM044561.2, from coordinate 13,917,583 downwards.
GAAATGCCTGCAGGCCAGGTACAGTGTAAAGGTGTTTTACACCCACGCTGGCTGCACTTTGGTGGCTTTAAACCCTTTCCAGCCCATTCCATACCTCTACTCTCTGGATGTGATGAAAGAGTATCACTGCACTCCTCAGCCCCAGGTATAACACCACAGCATTCTGTCTCTGTAATCTCAAGTGTGTTTTAGACTCAGAGTGTTAAATTTAGTATTTTTGTAACAGGAATCCAAGCCACATATCTTTATTGTGGCTGAAGAAGCCTACAGAAATGTGAAGGGCCAGCTGGAGCCAGTGAACCAGTCGCTGGTGGTCAGTGGAGAGAGTGGTGCAGGAAAGGTAAACCAGTATACGTATACACTAGTTAATTATTAGAATAAATTTATCAATTGTATTAGTTGAATGTGGGTTGGAATCTGGCCAATTTACTGTATATAGGCTAAGCTTCATTAAGTTGGCTTCACAGAAGGAATTTAAGTCGCTTGCTTGTCATTGATGTTAGAAAACAACTTCTGTAACTAGGCCATAAAGCTATTCAGTACGTCCTAGGGTTAAACGTAATAGTTTTTATTGGACATGTTTTGTTTTTTACATTGGGATCTGTTTGATTTGGTGCAGACATGGACCTCCCGCTGTCTCATGAAATATTATGCCACTGTGGCTGCATCTTCCTCAGTGGTAAAGAGTCAGAACACAGTTGAAAGGATTGAGAGGCGAGTGTTGGACTCTAACCCAATCATGGAAGCTTTCGGTAAGAATACAGAGATATGTTAATTTTCTTTTTAATGTAAAAACAAAACATCTTCTGATACAAGACATCATTCTCCTTGTAGGAAATGCCTGTACACTACGAAACAACAACAGCAGTCGCTTTGGAAAGTACATACAGCTTCAGCTTGACAGGTACTTACAGCTGACACTCTTTACTCCAGGTGTCATTGCGTGCTGTAGTGTGACTCAAATGACAGCCGCTCATTTATTATCTGTCTTAATCTGTTTATGTTGGTATTAATATGTAAAGGTGTCAGCTGTTGGTGGGGGCATCTGTGCAAACATATCTGCTGGAAAAGACCAGGGTGGCCTTCCAACCAGCCGCTGAAAGAAACTTTCACATCTTTTACCAAGTAATGCCTTTTGAAGCATTCATTAAATCATATGCTATTTTGAATTTGTATGTATAAATAAGTAAATCATGAATAAGTATTGAATAAGTAAGTAATGGGAGTGTATTGCAGATGATGAAAGGAGCAACCAATGAGCAGAGAAATGAGTGGAAGATGCCATATGGTCAAGTATTTGCTTGGCTTCCAAATACTGAAAAGAATTTGGAGGGTTAGTGTTACTTTTATTTCTTGCCATTTTCCCAAATGTAGATACTGTAGATGATATTGTGCATTTACTTTTGCAGAAGATTGTTTTGAGGAGACTGTTGAGGCAATGGTTCATCTGGGCATTAACACTGAGAGGCAAAGACAACTATTTCGGGTAAGTTTACTTTGGAACAATCTTTTTCATTAATGCTTATAAGTGGGCATTGTCTGTGAGCTAAAAGTGTGCAGTTCTAACATTTGATGGGTGAATAATCATCACCAATAATCATTATTTTATAGATAATTGTGTCTGTCTAGTTTTATTTATTTTTTCATTATTTCCACACAGCTATTTGTGTGAATGATTTTCAGTTGCAGCTTTACAATAAGAGGCTTTACCTTTCAGATATTAGCAGGTATTCTGCAACTGGGAAATGTAAACTTTTCCTCTCGGGCAGACGACTCACAACCATGTGACCTACAAGAACAGTCTAAAGGTGTTCCAAACAAGATAATGTTTGCTTTTATTTACATTCACTGTCTTTCTTTGTGACATCAAACTTACGGTAAACACGTCTTACATTTGATTTATTCATTACAACAGACTTCTTGCAAAATGCTGCTGAGTTGCTGGGTGTGTCTGCTGAGGTGCTTCAGAGCAGTTTGAGAGTGAGAACACTAAAGGCAGGGAAGCAGAGTGTGCTAAAGACCTGTTCCCAGGCAGAGTGCAGTATGAGGAGAGACTGCCTGGCTAAGGTCATCTACGCTGAGTAAGGACTAAAATGTTGGACATCATAATATCAGACTTTATTTAAAAAGTGAATAAACTTGCGTGTTTTATTTTTCACACAGATTATTTGAATGGCTGGTTACATTCATCAACAAAAGCATATGTGCAGATTGTTCCACCTGGTCCAATTTCATAGGTACAAGTATTATTTGTTTAATTTCATCAATACATATTCTGTTATAGCCATTACCAAGTTCATTTGCACAAACATTTCCTTTATTGTCTTTAGGACTCTTAGATGTGTATGGATTTGAATGCTTCCAAGTGAATAACCTTGAACAGCTGTGCATCAACTATGCCAATGAGAAATTACAGCAGCACTTTGTGGCCCATTACCTTAAAGCTCAACAGGTAGCTTTTTATTGTATCAAAATCCAAGCATAAAGATTTATAGTAAACAGTTGCATCTTTGAATATGCGTTCATGCCTCCTTTCAGGAAGAATACATGTCTGAGGGATTGGAGTGGTCCTTTGTTAAATACCAGGACAACCAGCGCTGTGTGGATCTCTTAGAAGGGATCCCGGTCAGCGTGTTTTCTCTGCTTAATGAGGTGAGCTGGTCATCTCAATGCGATTTATTTAAAATAAAGTACGGAGTATGTTTAGCTGTATTTGTTTTTACATTAGGAGAGCCGTCTTAATCGTGCCTCGGATGCTCCGATGTTTCAAGTGCGCTTGAAGAAAGAGCTCTGTGATAATAGCAACATCAGCTGGGATAAGTTCAGCAAGGAGCCACACTTCACTGTGGCTCACTATGCTGGCAAAGTAAACTACCGAGTACATGGCATGGTGGAGAAAAATAAGGTATATCATTGACCAGTAAATATTTGAAGATGTCCCTATAAGCTTGATAATTCTTTAGTTTTTTATGTTGCAGGACCCAGTGCCACCAGAGCTCATCGACATGCTTCAGAAGTCCAACAATCTTCTGCTTCACCACATCTTTCCTGAAACTGAGATAGGAAACCAAACAACCAAGGGGCTAAGTAAAGTGACTGTGGTCTCCAAGTTCAAGGTAACTTCTGCTTCCCAATGGTGGGACCTGCCTGCAGTGCATATGCTGATGCATTACTTTAATATCTAATTGCAGAACTCCTTAGAGAGCCTGATGAGGATTCTCCACAACACAACTCCTCATTATACTCGCTGTATCAAACCAAATCAGGACTGCAAGCCAATGACGTTTAAGAAGGAGGAGGTTTGGTTACATGTTTATTTGTGTGGTGACTGTAAGAAACAAATTGTATAAATGACAGTGTAAACACTGATTTGAACTACCTTTTGTCAGGTCATTATGCAGTTGGAGGCGTGTGGCATTGTGGAGACTATTCATATCAGTGCCGCTGGCTTTCCAGTAAGGTAAAATGTGCCTGCCTGCTTGTTTGCTTTTGCTATAAAAATAATTAATAATATGGGGATTTAATGAAGACTTATCTTTTTCTAAACAGAATTCCTTTTGAAAGTTTTATTGAACGGTATGGAATGATTTTGAAATATTCAAAATTAAAATCAGCTCACAGTGTTGGTAAGTATAATTAACGTAAATACAGTTTTCTTTATTTCTTCTGGGTTTTCTCCACTTTCCCTCTTACTGCGTTCATCCTCCATTCTCTACTTTATTCAGGACTTTTCTCTTTGGTGTATAAAAAAATTGGATGTTCTAACAAAATTTGCAACTATCATTTCCAGGTAAATGCAAGGCTGTTAAAGTTTGCTTTGCATGGTGTTTTATAGCTGGTTTTAATCATTTTATTCATCTATGATTTTATTTACATAAATATTTTAACCTAGAAACCATTTTTTTATTTCTTCCTCAGTTATTTCCTCTGCCTGCTTTGTCTGTTTCTGTGAATAACGCTTGTAATCTAAACTATATCAGATATTACACACTGCTACACATTGCATGGTGCAACCAATTTCTGAGGTCAAGGGATGTAGCTTGTTATATTTTTTAAGCTTTGGCTTACTATGGTATGCCTTCTTTTGTCTTAGTTGGGGCTAATGGAAATGGCAATTCACAACAAGATGTGGAGAAACTCCTGAAAGTGGTTTTGCAGCAGGATGATTCATTGCACCAACCTGACACTGACAAACTGAATTCTTTGGTGCACTGTGGAAAAACAAAAGTATTCCTCACCCAGTCAATGGTCAGTCATGTAATTTTGTCAGTTTTAAGTAGTCTGTTACTAAGTAGGACCTAGCTCTGTTCTTTTTTAGTGCACTGACCTCCCTGGCTCTGTCCTGCAGCTAGATTTGCTGGAGGATCAGCGGAAGAAGGCGCTGTCTCAGTGTGCCTTCACCATTCAGTGCTGTTGGCTCCGCTACCAGCAACGCAAACGCCTTGCCAGGCGACAGTCTGCCACTCTGATCCAAGCAGGTAAACCCTAATGCTCTGACCCTGCTGTCTGGCCAAGTGGATGCCACATGTGTGTTTAGTGGTATTTAGGCCAACAGTCTGAGGAAGCATAACTTGTTATGAATTATTGTGACACTAATTAACTATAAATGACAGATGTGTGTTTACTTTCTCAATGTATTTGAATGAAAGCAAACAAACGCAAGAATAGATGTTTGTTTGTCTCTGTGTAGTTGTACGTTCCTGGCTGGTGAGACGGCAAGTGCATCGATGGAACAGAGCTGCTTCAGTTATCCAGAGCACATGGAAGAAGTGGAGGGTGAGCACTTTAGAGCAGTTAGAGGTTACTCAGAGTTATGCTGTGTCTATTGGCCCATTCATTTTAATCTTTATATATCATAGTTGTACCGAAGGTTTAAATGTTTTTGTGACAGGCCCTACTGAAATCACTGGCTGACTGAATCACTGGCTGACTCGGAACTAGATGATGCTAAGGACCTTGTGGCTGAAGAATTGCCAGAGCTGACCCCTGTTATCAGAGAAAGAGGTTCAGTGCAACTCTCCAGCATCCCAGAGCCGGTGACTGTGCGTGGCTGGCCCATGGGCCTTGCTCTGGCCTCTGCCCCGTCCATCACTGTCTCCCTGACAGCCACTGGCTTTCAGAAGATGGTGTCTATGATGGCCTCACTCAACCTGCCGTCCAGAAGAGGAGAATACAAGATGGAGCCCAACCAATGCACAGAGGAACTTGCTTCCATAAGAGCTCAGCCAAAGGTGTGGATTTAAATAGACACATTGTTCAGCCCAGATTATGAACATGTTACAGAATCATCTTACATTTCTTCCTTTTTGCATAGGGATCTGTAAAGCTGCACTATCAACGATCTCCACTTCTTTATGCAGACAGACACCCAGACTTAAAAAGTGAAGTGACTGGATTCAATGAGATCCTGCTAGAGAAGACTTTGTAAAAGTTTCTCTTTGCACTTGAACGATTTACACTACATTAGCATAGTCTAGCAATACAAACTACAAACTATGTATGAGGGAACAATACAACATTTACTGTTATTATCCATGGTGATGAACTATATTGTTAGCTCAAGGGATCCAGACAGAACTCTATTAACTTTGAGCATGCCAAGTTTTTTTCTATGCAGTTTTCACTATAAAGAGGAAAAGGTAAGGTGTTTTTAATGGTGCAGCTAGGAAGTTTGCTGCATTGTATTAAATCTGCTAATGCTCAACCAAGAGTTGACAACAGTAATTAAAATTGTACTGTGTATCCTCAAAGCATTTGGTTTGAGGACAATGAAAAAATCTTGGAAACATAGTACCTTTTTGAAAAGGTAGGGCTCCAGCAATTATTTTTTTCTAAGTGCCAAAGTTAAATCGGTATTTACTTCTGATGTGATCCAAATATATTTATAAAAGTATTGCACATGTAAAGCATATATTGCACATACAGAATACATACTAGCAGCATTTAAAGACATCAACAAGCAGAGTTTGTAAAACAGAATGCATTTTACTAAAGCGCTCTGTTTTCTATAAAGCCCATTGATTGTACGCACATTAAATGTTTGGGTGGCTTTCCACATAGTTTATAAGCTGTTTAAAGCGAGTACTGCTTAATGTACATAACATACTACAGTGTTTTAGTATTTTACTAGACTATGCCAATATCAACAAAGCACCAATAAATGTCTAATATCTGTTATTGTGGTTGTACCACAGTAGTCTTTACAACCACTAACTGTATGATTTCTACTTTGTTTTGATCACGTCATAGGGCATTTTGTGTCTTGGTCTTCAAGGCAGTAAAGAACTTAAATTGGTTAACTGGGACATGTTTATTCTCATTTGTGGTACCAAAGATCAGATGTACTTTTTGAATTATGTTAATTTAACAATATTTAAATAAATTTCTTGAACAATTGTTTGTTTACACTATATGTATTTATAAATTGCATGGAAAAAAAGTATTTACACTTTGTATACTGTATGGACATTTTGTAATATGCCCAGTAATTATAAAACACTTAATGGAAAAAATGGCATTCACAGGAATAATCGTCACGCTTTGTTTGAGTTGTTTTCATGATCATCTACAATTTTCAAACAGCAATCAGAAAACTCAACAAACAGAGGCTCCTGCATAGCAGCCTTCATCCCATCCTGTTTACTGTCGGCACAGTCAATGGAGCGCAGTAACTGCCTAAGGTGGGGGTTACACAGGAGGTCCTTTAGCTCTTTTGACTGACCTATGGAGAAAAAAATGGCAGGAATGTCACATCGATTTATTTACTGCAAACTGATAGTGGATTAAAATCAAGTTTGGATATAGGATACTGCAGCTGTATTAGCAAAGTAAATGCCTGTGAAACAATACCTAACTGCTGCAGCTTCTCTAGAGGTACTTTGTCTATTATGTCATCCTCACGTAAAAGATCGTCAACACTCCATGAATCTGTAAAAGAAACAAACCATCACACGTTTCAACGTTTACTCATTGTTAGAAGAAACACACTGATTAGATTGCCCACATACATAGACCAACAGTAACTGCGTACAATCTTTACTGCACCTGTGTTTACAGCTGCCTTGCTTTCAGGAATTGTGAATGAAGGCCGCTGAACAGGAAAACAAGTATCTGCAAGTGAAAAAGCGAATTAATATTAACAGCTTGACAAAACAATGAAAAAAACATACATTAAGACACTTTACCTTTGTGCTTCTTGTAACAACCCAGAGAACAACTACAAGAAAAAGAGTTTCTGTTTTTAAAAGGGAATAATTAGGTTCGTAGTAAATAAAGCCCAACATGGTTTACATAATAACATAGGATTGAAATTCACACACTCGTTTTGCTTTTCAGTATTAACACATCAGTGGTGTTGGTATGAATGTCAACTTTACAACTTCCAACAAATTTGTATTGCTCAGGTTTTAATACTCAAAGTTAGCATATCCTACATCGCAAACTCAGTTGGGATGAAGAAGCAAGCTACTTACTATCTTATCTTGCAGGCTGGACATTTGTATTTTGGCGTTTGTTCAGTGCACACACAGCATAACTGCATTTTTGTGACTTAAAAGAAACTTCAAAACCTCGAAATTGTCTGCTTGGTTTAGCTCCACGCGTGTCTAATGTTTTGCTTCTACCCGGAAGTATCCTTCTTTTTTTACCGTTAATTGGCAGACTACAAACGATCTTATGCGCTGCATGCCGCCACCTGCTGTATAGGAGTATGCAACGCAGCCTTTAAGAACAATGTTACAGTCAAGAAATCAAACCAGAATTACATAAAAAAGAAAATAAAGCTCTCAGAATCAATTTCTGCTTACCTCTTTTCCTTATAAACCCTGGAACCCTAGTCTCTTCCTGCATGGGTTACACTCTCTCTCTCAAACACTGTCTCTCGTACACTCCAGTAGTGTACTCACATCACACACATCACATTTATCAGTTTCTGCTTTGTTGATTCCATAGAGTGTGTAATTTAAACCAGTATGACCAAGTTTAAAAACAGTGTCTTCACTTCTTAATTTGTATGTACATGCTTTATTTATGGATTCTATGATAAAGTCTGACTTTATAATCATTGTTCCAGACTTCTTGCTATGTTGTCAAAACGCGATGTTGACTTTGCTTCAGCTTTACCAAATGATACAGTTAGCATTTTATTAATATTAGAATTGAGTGCCCTTTTTGCCAACCTGTCTGCGGCCTCATTACCCTGTACCCCCACAAGCACTGGGACCCAGCAAAACTGAACATTGATACCCAATTTGTTCAGGTTAAGAAGTAGCACTAATACTTCAATAAGAAGAGCCCTCAGACCAGACAGCGGGCTTTGAAGAATCGCTGTTGAGTCAGATCAGATGACCACCCAGAGGGGCTTGACCTCCTCCACCCACTGAAGGCTTACAATTATTGGTATGATTTCTGCAATATACAGCTCTGGAAAAAATTAAGAGACCACTTCAAAATTATCAGTTTCTCTGGTTTTACTATTTATAGGTATGTGTTTGGGTAAAATTAACATTTTTGTTTTATTCTATAAACTACTGACAAAATATTGTAATTTAGAGCATTTATTTGCAAGAGGATAGTGATGACCACAGAAGTGTTTTTTTTTTTTTTTATACTTTTCCTTACTAAATAAGATTTGGTTCATGTGATCACCTAATCAGCACCTGATTCAGTAGCTGAATCAGGTGCTGATTAGGTGATCACATGTATATTTTACACACACATATATATATATATATATATATATATATATATATATATATATATATTCAGTAGAATATATATATATATATATATATATATATATGTATATATATATTCTACTGAATATATATATATATATATATATATATATATATATATATATGTATATATATATATATATATATATATATATATAGAGAGAGAGAGACAAAAAGTCTCATGAAAATACATTTATCAAATTCAGGAATGTATATTCCTAAACCTACATGGCCATTACTTTGGGTGGCTTACTTTGGAGCCATCTGTAAAAAATGAAAGACAATAATATTTGTCATTCTAGTATATTTCCACAAATTCCCAACATTACAATTTTTTGCAGCCCAATTTTTCCTTTTTTGTAATAATTCTAGACTGACATTTAGATAAAGAAAATAGCCATGGGTAATTGTTATTTATTACTGCAGGACTAAGTTAAATATAAATAAATCTGTGGCTTTTCCCCAGCTCTCCAATTAGCCAACCAAACCCTCTACCTAGCTCAGTAAGAAAGGGCAAGCTTAATTCTTAATTCTACACGAAAAATTAAGGTACCACTTCCTGTGTAATATGCACCTTCAACATAAAAGCACAGTCAATAGTGTTAAAGAGTATTAAATGGGTTTCAGCTTGTGCTTAAAGAGAAGGCTCCGAACCAGAGTCACAAAATATTGAACTAAGACTGAAAGTAGACAAGAATTTGTTTAATCCAATTATTTAATTTAAAAGTGATAGTTTATCATCTACATCGATTACTCAACATTATTCATTTATTAAAACACACAATATTGAAGAAATTTGTTTCAAGCAGACTTAAAAAGAAAACATTAAGACTCAACATTGGTCTTAAATGAATTTGCTCTTTAAAACGTTAATTCAAATTTATAATATAATATATTTATAACATCACTATTGGTTTAAAATACAACACATCTATTACATCCACAATAACTATATATTTATACATCACACATGCACACACACACACACACACTTGTATAGATGAACACTATTCTTCATTATACTATTCCTGCTCAGCTGTAACATAAGAGTAGTCTTGTTACAGGATATGGCCCTGAAACAAGGGCTGTTCATGATGAAGATTCTTGGTGTCAGCACACTCCAGTCACTGGGTCAGGCAAACACATAAACATTTGGCTTGGTCAATATCTGAAATCCAACCGGAATCTGTGGAAATTGGAAAACAATGGTCACAAACAGACATTGTTTGATGATTTTTTTTTCTTATAAAATAAATAATATACATGCAAAAATGTAGTTTGCTCACACGCACACACACACGCGCGCGCACACACACGCGCGCGCACACACACACACACACACACACACACACACACACACACACACACACACACACACACACACAAGGCCTGCAAGGAGGAGGTGCAGGTTTATAGCCATAGAAAGCGTTCTTTCTTTGTTTTTTTCTCAGTGCAAGTACCTAGGCCTACTGAAACACAAATTGCACATTATTTCTCGAAAACACCGAGCACTTGCCCGTCTTTGTCGCGAAAGTCTTCAAGAGGACGAGCTCTTGGTTCTCCTGCGCTTCATTTCGCTGTTGTAGAATTTCTCTGCGAGCTTTCTCTCGTGGCCAGAGGGACAATGGCGGTTGGTGTTGAGCTCGATCTCTCTCTTGGTTCGTCCTTTTCCCCCGGCGTGACACTGGTACTCACGAAGGTTGTAGTACTCATACTGGTCATAGAATGCTTCCTCGAAAGAAGCCAATATTTCAATATCTGTCGCCATTATTTGGAGGAGAAAAGCAGCTGCTTTATGCCAGAAAAGCCTCAGAACAAGTAAACATGACGTCACCAGTGTTTATATACCCGTGGCCACGTGATCACGGTTGAGCTACTAAAGGGATGCTGTTCAATTATTGAAGTTTGGGTGTATTCATTTATAACAGGATATTTCAGAATTTTTAAACGTGTTTCTATACTTATGGATAGCTATTCCCAATAGAAGATGACCGTCAGCACACCCCCAGTTTAGTTGAAATATGTTTTTTACAACTAAATAAAGCTTTTACTGTGAAAATAAACATATACTCAGTTTATAGAAGGTCATCACATGCTTTTATTTTGACACCTGGCGGCTTAGGGGGGATTTCATGAAGCGAGCTTACCCAATAAGCTAGACTTATTTTGATCATTCTGGCTCATTTTGTAGTCTGTTCCATCAAGCAAGGCTCTTCATGAGTCAGACTCAATCACCATGGAAACTTATGAAAGTATTCAGCCTGGTCCGCAGCTGGTTTAATATTCTCATTTACAAAATAAAATGAATCAATAAAAGACTAAATTAAATTTCAAGATATTTTTTGTTAAAAACGACTCACCATCAGCATATTTAGGTATGTGTAGCCTATTTGTTGGTCTCACTTGATGCAGGGAGAGTGAATTGTCTCACAGTTGTGTTCACATAGGGTCTCAACTTCAATCCCTCTTGCTCCATTAAATCTAGACAAAAGGGAAAAGACAAGTATTACTCGTTACCCCGTGTTAAAGACGTGTTCGTGGAAGAATGCGTTTCCTTGCTGTAGTTTTTATTGAGGCTCCATTGAATCATTGCTCGGTGGAAGCACGCCGTTATTGTTATTTTATTACAAATTTACACCGAGAACCCTTTATGGATATTAAGAAATCAAGGACCGTTACGTCACCCGGTGTGGCGCAACCGGGGCCCCACCCTGGAGCCAGGCCCGTGGTTGGGGCCCGTACGCGAGCGCCTGGTGGTCGTTTCCCGTGGGCCGGCCGGGCTCAGCCCAAAAGAGCGACGTGGGGTCGACCTCCAGTGGGCCCACCACCTGCAGGAAGAAGTATCTCCGAAGATTGATGTATATGCTTGAAAAATAGAACTTCAACATATTTTTTGTTAACAGAGCTGGTATGAATTGTCAGACTGATTAAAACAGAAAGCACTACGCCCCTGCTGCTTTGGTTGGGTCTGGCTGTGGGAGTCCAGACCCCAGACTAATTTTTACAGAATGCTTTAGCCCCAACTCCAGGTTTGCATTAACACTAGCTTGAATTTGGGCTATAAGCCAAGCTTTCCAAAGCAAATTTCATGTAATTACCTTAGATTGTAAATAAATTGTACAGCGTTTACCACCAGCCACTAGGGGTCACTAGTGGTTAAGATTAGATTAGGCCATATTGTATTTGTCTGACAGTTTTTTATGTCACAGTGGTTGGATTAAGCTGTTTTACTTAATTCCTGTAAGTCTGTGTGTTTTAGTATTATTACTGTCATGCTTATTTTAGTTCCTGTGTTATTTGTATATTTATGCAGGGCTACTTTATCTTTGTCATTAAATATACGGCTTGACTTTGAGGAGTGTATTTCTTCATGAAGGAGCCATGGTTGTGGAATGCTGTGTTCCTGACCACATTATTCGTGACGTTTTGATCAGTGGAATTTATGACTCAGACATATGCCGTGAAACACTAGGGATACCGGATGTCCTGAGTTAATGATGTGATCACACTTGTTGAAAACAAAGAAATGGCTCTTAATGCTCTCCCGTCGCCCACTCTATCGACCATGTCGTCGTTCCAGCTCCATATGAATCCTGCGCCGACCCCAGCCCCAGCTGACAGGGCTAGAGAAGCTTCATGCCCAGATTGTAAAGGCACCTTTAAGGTTTTCACGGAGAGTTCTTGTGGATTTAATACCAAGCCTTAACAGATTTGTATTGATTGCTACAGAATAGGGCCCCCCAGTGGAGGAGCCGACCACAGCCATCGACTGGCAGTCAACAGGCCGCAATGGAGTCAGAGCTGATCTCCCAGATTTCATCAGTTCAATCTGGAGCCCGCATTGGTCGATGTTGTACTCCACATGAACAGTGACTTACATTAAGCTTCTAATTACCAGTGTTTTAGCTGGAACACCACTGGAGGCAAGGGGGCGCAGTGGTACCACTGAGCCACTGCGCCCCAAAGACCAGGAAGTTCAATCACATTACTTCCGTCCTGGCTTTATTACACTAGCTTCCTATTCATGTTAGAGCTGATTTCAAAGTTCTCCTGTTAACATATAAAATCCTTTGTGGACGCGCGCTCTCTTACCTATCTGACCTCATCACTCATACCCTTCGCTCTCAGGACGGCTTTCTGGCCTCCTTCAACTTCCTCGAATAACGAAGAAGTCTGCTGGCTACAGCGACTTATCTTATAGAGCCCCCTTTTTATGGAATGGGTTCCCGGTGGAAGTGCGGCGAGCTGACTCTGTTGAGGCAAAACATACTTATTTCACCAAACGTATGGAGACTGATTGATCATAGGTATACGTTTACACTGGTTGTAGCTGTAGGTACACACTCAACCTCTCATATTATTATTACACCTGCCTATTTTTGTATTAATATTTAGCACTTTTTTTCTTTTCTACCTCCTCCTAGGGTGGATGCAAACCTCTGACCTGCTGGGTTATGTGCATTCCTGCACGCCCTGTCCATCCTGAGAATGGATCTCTGTCTTTGTCCCCGGCTGGGTTTTTTTCGTAGTCTTTTCTTACCCTGATGGAGGGTCTAAGGACAGGGGATGTTGTCTAGTGCAGTCTGTTAAGCCTTTTGAGGCGGCTGTTGTTGTGATATTGGGCTATACAAAAATAAATGTCTTGTCTTGTCTAGGGACTTTCTGTTGAGTAACTGCAGTGGAGGACCCAGGGATGCATGTGGTTCCATAACTCTTGACACACCACACAAGCCCTCGTCAGTCAATGCTAAACGGTCCACCGACAGTGGCTACAGGGACCCGAATATTCTGTAGACGCCCAGTGCTTATGTCGCCAGCGTACGGTCCCTCCTCCACGCCCTGCTGCTTTGCCGTTCCCTTGGGCACCGGAAAATAACAGACACATGAAAGAATGGCTCCCAAAGGACACCTGGAAGACCGCCACTGACGCCTGGAACGGCTACCACCTGCGGGTATCGGATCGTCATCTGACCACCTTTATCACGCCCTTCGACCGCTGATGCTACACCAGGGCGCCACAAGGTTTCCTATCATCAGGGGATGGCTACAATCGTTGTTTTGATGCTGTCTTCTCGGACTACGAGCGCAAGGAACGTTGCGTGTATGACCTGATCCACTATGTCACTGACTTAGAAACACACTGGTAGAGGACCATTGACTTTCTAGCACGTGTCGGTTGGTCAGGCATTGTGTTGAACCCGGACAAGTTTCAGTTTGCGGAAAGGAATGTCGATTTTGCTGGTTTCAGGGTCTCAGACACTACCATCGACCCACTCCCGAAGTACTTAGACGCCATCCGAGACTTCCCCACCCCAGACTCCACAACGGATATCAGAAGCTGGTTTGGCCTTGTTAACCAGGTTTCCAATTATTCCCCGTTCCCATTGTTGCGCGGCACAATGGCGCCTTTCAAGCCATTCCTCAGCCCACGCTGCAAGTTCTCATGGTCCCCTGAACTAGAGAAAGCGTTCCAGATGTCCAAACAGGCCATAATTGGAGCCATCCTCTGAGGGCGTGGAGATCTGCGACATGCAGAGACGTACCTGATTGTGACCCAGACGTCACTGGGTCACAATCAGTATCGGATTAGGGTCGACAATCAGGTCGTCTGACTTTGCGCAATCAACGGTTTCTCCGTGCCTTTGCGCCAGCCAGCTCCTCCGCTGCCACCACTGCCTGCGACCCTGCATTGTGAGCCCCGATCTGCCCATCCAGGCCATGGCACGCCTGATGATCCGGCTGGTGGACCCCACGAAAAGACTTTGGACACCTCCCGGCTGGTGCACAGTGATGGTTCTACCTCTGGCCATGGGACCCACAGTGAGCCCGTCCCTGCGGACGTCTCTTCGGTTGTATCACTCCACGCGTTATGGCCTCCGCCTTTGTTGCCACAGCCCCCTCTGCTGGCCCGTACGAGGAGACCACCCAAACGCTATGAGCCTGAGACGGGCCGTTGGATACAGGACTGAGTCAGTTAACTTATCCCAGTTTATATGTTCACGGACTGGGGGATGCAGCGTTTACCACCGGCCACTAGGGGTCACTAGTAGTTAAGATTGGATTAGGCCTAGCGCAGTTAGTAGTCGACAATATTGTTTTTGTCTGACAGTTGTTTATGTCACAGTGGTTGGATTAAGCTGTTTTACTTAATTCCTGTAAGTCTGTGTTTTAGTATTATTACTGTCATGCTTATGATCTCTGCTATATATGTAAGAGTTATTAGCACCAGCTTATTATTTATGCAGGGCTTCTTCATCTTTGTCATTAAATATACGGCTTGACATTGAGGAGTGTATTTTTTCAAATAGGTAATACCCTGGCCCTATGTTTACACTAAAATACACTGCACAACCTCCCTTTTATATGTTCAAGCACTTTTAAGTTATTTTTTTTGGCATTTGCACCAAATAATTACAGTGCACGTATATTTGAATTTGATAATCGATATTAAACCCGTGTGTTATTTTTTGCGGTCCCGCCTCTGACGCGATGGTAGGACTACGTCCTGACGCACCTCCACGTCGCTGCTCTGCCGTGTTACCGTACAGTCTGTGAGAGGCAGTCACTGCGTCTGTATGCGTGTCTCCACAGCTAGGCCACAGAGTGATGGCGGCGCCCGTCCTGAGAGTGTCCACCCCTCGGTGGGAAAGAATAGCCAGGCTTCTCGTCTGCGTCATAGGCATCCTTCTGTCTCTATATGCTTTTCATGTAGAGAGGGAAAAGGCTCGGGATCCGAGTTACACGGCGATGTGCGATCTGAGCAGCTCGGTCAGCTGCTCTAAAGTGTTCAGCTCAAGGTAATTTTGAATTGAGCTAAGAGCGCCGACAGTGGCGCTCAATGAAGATGCTGCTTTGTGGCAAACTGGGAAGGGCTGCGCGCGTTAAACTGTCACGTCGGACATCATTTTCCTGTAACCAACCTTAACTAAAGCCAGAGACGATTAGCCAACCAGCTTTGAACTGTTTTTCATTCTCGTTGTTTGCTTAATCTGAACGTAATGAGAACATCATTAGCTCTGTAGCTTCTCAAAGCTAACTTTGCTATTCGTGAGCTAACGCAACTCATTTACTTCGTTACACTGATAATCCAGTTAGCTATACTGTATTAGAGTGTTAAATGTGATTTACTTTATTATTTTTTGATTTCTACCCATGTCAAATTATGTTCTTGACTCGTAAATTACAGCTACTTTAGCAGTATCTAAAGTTAACGACATTTAGGTGTAGTTTAATGTTATTGTAATTGACGGGATGAGTGCAATTATTTCTGTTTAATACTTTATATAAAGTTGTATAGTTTTTTATTGAATGATATGCTTAACAGAATATATTACCTGATTAGGGAACATTCTTGTTAGCTGTCATGCTCTTGTCATTAGCTGGGCTAAAGTTGAGGGGTTGTTAACCCTAACTCTGAGACAGAGAGCAGAGCTGCTCCAGAGGTCAGTGGGGGATTCTGCAAGCACTGGGTGGTTTGGGAAAGAAAAAAAATCAAACCAAATATAGTCATTTTATAGTATAAATAACTGATACACCCCAATGCCCTGTATCCAGTACAACCGGTTTCAAAGACAAGTAATTTTGTCTATAACATCCATAATAAATCTACATATATTACATTAGATAACATATTAAAACAACCTGTGCAAGTAGTCATTCCAGCTTTGTTGTGGGCATGTAGCATCAAGGTAACCCCACCTATTGAGATCCTGTTTTAAGACCTGCTGCACAAGAGGAATGTAACCATTCAGTTACCTATTATATTGTTGAAAAGTGACAGAGGAAGCCCTTGTCTAGTTATAGGAGACCCATGTTTGTAAAAATAGGTGTGATAAATTTTACATATAGTGGAATTCCTTAAGCAAACACATTTCAAAAAGACTGAATTAGACAAATCTCTATTTGCTTACTCCTAAAATTTTATTATTTGTCAGTGAACATCAATTTCTTGTAAAAATTGATGTGTTTGTTGGTGTTTTTCTGGTTTAGGTGGGGTCGAGGTTTTGGACTCTTGGGCTCTATTTTTGGAAACGACAGCGCACTGAACCAACCAAACAGTGTCTATGGGATTGTCTTTTATGCTTTTCAGCTTTTACTAGGTAAGCGTTCACTTTACTTTTGCCTTCTATCTCACATATCAGAAAACACAATGATGTTGACTCACAAAATTCCTATGCTCCAAAAGTTACTGAAGACTTGAAGATTCATTCATTTTCAGCCGCTATGATCCAAATAACATCACTTGTGCTGAAGGTTAACCCTGTCAAGCTCGGGGTAACAACAGTATTATGGAAGTTGCTACAAGACCAGCTTTATGCTCTTAAACACAAACGGAGCAGATTTTAGATACTTTCTGCAGTAAATGTTTGTGACCTAAGCATGAATAACACATTAGGTTAGAAATGATTAAAGAATTATGGGGGATTATGACCTTTTGGATTGGACACAAAAGCATTCTTGTAGCATGCATATTTATTTTATGCATTCACATTGCTAGTGTCACATATATGATCCCCTACAGTCACATGTTTATTTTGCCAGAGAAGGTCATCACTGATGGCGTTGGTCATGCTGGTTTGTGGCCTATAGGCTTGCCTTGCCACCTGGTGCTGGCACAGAACAAGTGACCCTTTTAGCCATAGCAGTTAGCGCTCATTGACTAACACAATAGAAGCCCAGTTAAGCTAAACTGCTACAGCGGGTCAAGATTTCCATATTAAAGAAAATGCCACACTGGGTCAAAACTCTCAACTGTTGCAATGTTTGTAAGGCAGTGGGTCTCCACTATTTTGCAAACGAATGTGGGGCTTGCTGTCTGCACGATGAGAAGGTATCGAATAGTGAAATGTGGCAAAACTAGATGAAAATCAGCATTAACACTGTCTTACAGCTATGACTACACATCATGTGACATAAAAATAGTATGACCAGTCTATTTGGGATTCAAGCCATTATAAAGGGGAGTGAATATATAAAAGGAGAACTGTCGGAAGCTCAGAGAAAGGCAGTCTCATCATCAAATTGCTTGTGTGTATAAAAGTGTCTTTCACTTCTTTTTTTTTTTTTTACCTAAGCTGTAGTTTGTGTTTGTCACCATAGGAATGACTGTGAGCGCAATGGCTGCCCTTTTTCTCATGATGACCTCCATCTTGTCAGTGATGGGCTCACTCTACCTGGGCTACATCCTCTACTTTGTCCTAAAGGACTTCTGCGTCATCTGCATCACCACATATGCTCTGAACTTCATTCTCTTTATTCTCAACTACAAGCGACTAGTTTACTTGAATGAGGCCTGGAAGCAGCAGCTTCAGACCAAACAGGACTAAGCTGTGGAGAACGGCAAGAGAAAAAAATACAAGAAACGAGACAAAAAAATGTGACCTCTGAACATTTGACTTGCCACCAGGAGACCTTGCTTCCAAACAATGTTTATTCTGCTGTGTGTTTAAACATAAAATGAAGAAATTTAACTAAATGTTGGGCCTGACACCTCAGTGTTGATTGCAAACACGGAAGGATTACAAAGTTAAAGAATATTGTCTTCAAATTTTTCTTTTTCATGGTTTAACATTGTAATCACGGACGGGCTGACCGTGTGGGTGTGGGGAATCACGTCAAACCCAAGCAAGCAGAGGCACAATACAGAACGATGGAAACGGCTCTGTCTTGAACAAAAAGGATTGCAAATTGGAAGAAAGTGGGACATTACACTTAGGGGTGCACTGGTTAGGAAAGTCCTGTTACTGCACAGTGGGCCTGCACTAAAATGAAGGATTGATGGGCCCCTAATTTAGAACACTTATTAGGTATAAAACAATTTAGCAGATATATGGTCCTGTGGCAGGGTGGGGGGCAAAACTTAAAAGTAGTGTTTTTTTTTAATTTTTATGTTTACATTTTTATGAGGACTAGTTATGAGGACCACTAAAAGTAAGCATGCAACAGTGTCAGATACTGTGCATAGATCAGTCAGATTGTTTTGCAACTCTGTAAATAGCTGATGAGCAATATTCCAGTCTAGATTGTAATTTAGTCTTGACGCAGACCTTTAAGGAATTAAAGACCTCGGTAAATTGGTTTAAAAAAAAAAGCACTCAAGGTCATAGTTAGGTAAATAAGTCTGGAGATGTGCCCACTGCTGGCGTGGGGCATCATTACTTTCTGTAAGCCTGGTTTGGCATGCAGTTCAGAGTAGCGTGAACTTCTGTGTGTTAAGTGGTTACTGTTGCATTTGAAGCCACTGAACAGAAGTATGTATTTGAACCTTTTGGCGATGTGAAAACCATTCCTGACCACCACACAAGTGGGATCCATTAAGATTTATGTGCCTAAAGGAGTGAAATATTATGTTTTTGTTTTATTTTGGAGGAGTGGGTGGGGTGGGGACCATGCCATGTTAACACTTGTTTTATTCTCAAATGTCCAAGGCTTTATTTTTCTGATCTGTTTTTGTACATCGCAGCACCAGTGAAGTGTTTTTTCATCGTCCCTAGCAGTGTCTAATGAGGTAGCAAAGGCTGCTACACTGTGACTGGTGGCAGGGGCATCTTAGTTAGTATTTCTCATCTGACTGTTGTTCACTGTCTGAGGCCTGTGTACATGTGATGTCAAATGAACAGTAACAGTGATCTTGTCTATTTGAGTTACAGTTCATTCACAGGAACAAAAGCAACAAATTCTTGTTTGATGGACATACACTAAAAGCATGTTAAGCCATAAGTGGGGTTTCTTCACATAGAAAAGATATCCAGGTGGTTTTCCATGAACAGGTGTAGACACTAAAGTTTTTCACACAGTGGCTAATCTAACTTAAATGTTTGCTTAGAGCTGGATCATGGTATGGGCCCACAGTATTTGTAACTCTTCTGTATAAACTGTGAGATCATCTTCTTCCCAAGTGTTTCAATTCACAGATACATGGTACAATAATGTTCAGCCAGTGTGTCCAAGTTTTTATCACCTTAAGTCACCATGCCCAATACATCCTTTTGTGAGTGGTGGCCCTGGTTAATGTGTGTAAATGGAAAAATGCTAATTTTTGCCTTTTTACTGCTAGTAGTAGCTAGTAGTCTTATTCTGAATACGTTTTGTTCCATAACAAATTGACCTTTACCTTTTGAAACCTGGTAAGCTTTAAAATAATACACTGGTTATGGCAATAGTTACATAGTGTACTGTTACATCATCAAACCTAGACAGGAATGTCGTCTTTTTCAGTACTACAGATCCCAGTTTAGTAAAAGAACGGAGATAGTAATTATTTCAAGACACTGCTTGGGCAATTCAAAGTTTAGCACCACTTCCAAGTCTTTTTTTTTTTAAGCTCTTCCTGAAACAGTATTGTCAGTTATGTCAAGTTTTTACCAATGGAGATAAACCAACTATGTTTTTGTCTTGTGTGCACTCTCAGATGTGGACTTGTCTGCACATGTCCTGTCTCCAAGTTGACATAACTTCCTAGTTGTTGCTGTGGATCTGTGGACCCAACCTGTCCTATTCCCTATTCCATGTGTGCAGTTACATTTAAGAGATGGGTTACCGAATCTGAAGTTTAACGGTTGGCTGGTACAACAATCACTGTTTTTGTGAATTAATGTTTAAAAATGTTGGTCCAATAACGAGCACTACACTTTCTTTAATATTCATCAGGCCCTAAGGTATAACTGCCATGTTAGTTGCATCACCAATGCCAACAAAAGTGCCTTCTGCGTGATCACTAGGCCTTGAGCCAAAGACGAGTAACGGTAATAGCCTTGTAAAATGAAGAATGGTAACTGCAACTGGCACTTCTGCTTGCCTTGCTCAAAATTTAATTTAATAAATTAGTCATTCCCAAAAATTGGATAACTGGTGAAAAAAGTCCATTCAGAATTGCCAGATTAATCCCATCAAATAAAAGGTTCTTTTTCCTTTCATAAACTCCATTTCTCTTGCTAGAACATGTTTGTTAGCAAAGAACACACTGTATAAACTTAAAGATTGTAATGTTTTTTTGTTTTTCATTAATTATGCCCTTTAGCTGTATAGACTGTTATTGTAAGTTTGGAAGGCTTGGAATCCACGTGTCAGCATAAACTGTTTATTAAATTTCTTTGTGGAGAAAAACTTAACTGGGTTTGTTTCTGTATTGCCAAATATGTTTTTAAATGCTGTATTTTCTTACATGGAAACATGTTACAGGGATGGTACAAGAAAGCAGTTCAAATCCAACTAAAGGAAACTGGAATGGTATGACATAAAACATTGTGTCATTGTCAAGTGGAAATGATCTACCATTAAAACATTCCCCCTGAAACAACCTGTCATCTTTAGTCCTTGAAATTAAAAAAAAAAACTGTATAAACTTGTGCAAATGAATTAAATTGACAATTTTACTTGAATACACAGCAAACTAAAATATTTGTTTATAAGTGCTGCTGCAAACCTTTGAAGGTGATATTCAACACTTGAGTGGTCTGACTAATACCTGACGCTGCAGACAAAAACATGAAGTTTACCAACTTCCTACAGTAAAAACAAGTCGCTCAAGCCTGTATGTATGACTATATATTCTTGGCAACTAAGTACGAGTTGTATTTCCACTAAACTTCACTTTCTGAAACATTGCACTTGTATAGTCATGCAAATGACAATGTTACTGTTTTTCCACTACAGCTGTGGCAGAGCTGGTAGATCAAGCCCGGGTAAAACAAATAAACATGGAGCTGACATAGAAGGCTTTAAAAAACTACTGAACTTTTGCTTGTAGAGTATAAGCATAAAGCCCAGTCTTATGTCCAGTTGTAACACAAATGTTATTCAGACAATGAGACCAAAAGCCAAGTCACCACTTCAGAGAACCCTTTAAAACCAATCAGTAAGTCCACAAAGCCCTTTGTTACCTATAAGTGAATGTAAATCTTGGACAAAGAAAATAACAGTTAAGTTTGAAATATTGATAATTTGATCAAATTTTTTACAGATTTAATTTAAAAGTACATTTTCTGCTGCTTAAAATGTATAAAAAATTAGAAATATTCTAGCATGTATTAAATGCATTCATTACATAGTGCAAACATTTAATTTGTTTGAAAAGGCATAGTACACATAAAAAAAATATTTTTTTTTAGAAAAAGACATTCAAATAAACTGTATATCCTTTCACACCAAAGAAAGCTATAGAATGTGATCATTTGTTATCTTGCATTGATGCACTTTGATGGCAATAGACTTTGAAAGCACCAGTCCATGTCACTGTATCAGGTGATTCTGTAATGCTTAATAAACACTGCAAGTACATTCAAGTAAACAAGTTCAACTGAAATAATGCCTCCGATGAGCCATAGTGCTGCTAGCGGTACAGAATAAAAAAAATACCAATAAACCCATGACAGCATTTCTCCTCCAGGCTCAGTCTTTGCAAGTCCTAACATGGGACTGCGACAGGGGCTGCGATCAGTGTGAGCAGGGGTACTTGGTCCAAGGAGGTAACTTTCCTGTTGCATTTGCCAGCCTCCAGTACCTCTCCCTCAGGACAAATGCTGCTGCTTTGGGCTGCCGTTGCCTAGTAAATATACCTTTTTTGTTCCCCACCACACGAGTAATGCCTGCACACACAAACATGACGCTATCAAGAATTAGAAGAATGCATGTGGAAGAACATTTAAGGCCAACTGTGATACCTTGTGTAGTCATGAAGTCTGCAAAGTTCCAGATGAGTTCACCAATCACATACTGCTTTCTTTTCTGATCTAACACGTCATGGTAACTCTGTAGGACGGCCTTCTGGTACTCCTCAGTAAACATCATGGGTGGATCCTAGAAAAACGAAACAATACGACACCGTCTAGTGACTTAAAACAGTATAGATCAATCACAGCTTGTATGAAACGTAATATGCTTACACTGTGAATTCCTGAAACTGCGTCTGCTCCATATTCACTCTGGATGATGGGCTTTTTGTACTTTCCAAACCAGTTCTCAAACTGTGTGTTGAGCTGGATGGGGATGACCTCCAAGTGGCCTGGGTCATGGTACCAAGAGAAGTAGCTGTTTACACAGATTACATCTACATAGGGGGCCTAAACACATTACAAAAACAAATTTGTGAGATGCACAAAACATATTCACTCTTATGTGTTTTTTCAAGAGATTCTCATACTGCTCACCCAAATCTACATTGACCTACACATGCCCACACTAACACATTTAAAAAAGGTGTGTTGTTTAAAATGTTGCAGTGTATAGTGGAAAATGGAACACTCAAGTTAAAATGATGTTTGTATGTAATGCTTTTTGTATTTGTCTGTCTTAAAAATAGACATTTAAAGTTCCATAGAACCCAGTAAAAGGAGCCTTTTAAGTTTCTATGTGAGGTGTGAAATTGCAGCCTGCACTTCTGTCACCAGATGTTGTCAAAAGGCCAAAGAAATCACACAACCCACCTTAAAAATAGCAAAAGGGCTGATTTAGAGCTGGGAGTGAGGTAGAAATAGATTCAAGCAAATGAAACAAATGTTCTAACACCTCAAGAATTTAAAATGTTTTTTTAAAGCACAGCTCATGTTTGACTTTCTTTGTTTTAAAAGAGTTTTAATGCTTTACAAATATAGTAGTTTTATTGTTGTGCCAACTCACCCCTTTGTCTCTGGCATAGTTACTATCTGTGACGAAGTAACAGGACGTGTTGGGTCCAGATTTTTTGTATGCTTTATTAACACCCTGGGGAAAGAAAACAAATTATTTCTTATATGCACTGTACAGAGTAATAACTGTCAAGGAAATTGTATATTTTTGCTGAATCCTCTCACTTCGCTATTTTTTTTAACTCACCCCTTTCAACTAATTGCCCAATTGCACAGCCTTAAGAGCGTGCATATCATTAATGCTGGGGCATGTTTGTTTTCTGAGAATCTACTGCACCTACTGGTAACTTGTTTGTCATTTAGTACACCTAAATAAAACTTCATATGCTGT
Organism: Perccottus glenii; assembly: GCA_024416835.2. Lineage (NCBI taxonomy): Eukaryota > Metazoa > Chordata > Actinopteri > Gobiiformes > Odontobutidae > Perccottus > Perccottus glenii. The sequence continues at coordinate 13,893,893 of CM044561.2, read as the reverse complement.
AAACTCGTTAAGCAAATCACCTGTACCATGTTACATGTGTCATGATTTGTTTTATTCCGGTCTTCCATTTCTAAATTTTTCATGTGCGGTCTTTGTTGTCTCATTTCTCACGAAGACACTGTGTCCAGACTGGCTCACAGGATTCTTAACGATCCCGCTCACATTTTATTTACAGAATATGAGCTTCTTCCTTCAGGCAGAAGGTACAGAACTTACAGATGGAAAACTAACCGACTGAAGCTCTCTTTTATTCCTACATCCATTACTCTGCTTAATAAAGAGGCCCGCTGATTTACTTGAGTTTTTTTCCTTCACATTCTGATCTGTTCTTAGCGTCGGTCTTTTATTATTACTTTTTTTTTTTTAATCATGTTTTTACTGTAGATTAGTTTTAGCCGATCCCAGGTTTTATTTTTAGAATGTCCTTGCCAGTTGCAATTATTTATTTGATATATGCGGTATTTGCACAGATTACATATGGTTACAGTACTGTTGCTGTATGTATGTTGTACATTTACGCATGTACTTTTTGTTGTGTGTCTGTGTATGTTCTACTGCTGCTGTGGCACTGCGCCTAAGAAAAATATACAAACAAAGTATACAGACAAAGTATATTTGATTTGATTTGATTGATTGATTGATAATTTGTGATCCGAACCAAGAAATTGTTCTTCCATAATGGACAAAAAGCGATTTTTGTTTCACTCAGACACTCATTGTACCAGCAGGTCATGCATTTGTACAAGTGTTTGGGTTCAGGCATCTCAGTGACTTCTCATGCTGCATTCCTCAGAGTACAGGGATAGGCTCTGACTGAATAGTCAATGGCACACTGTCGCCCTCAACGCAAACACATTCACACCTTTGAGCAGTACCTCAAATATTTGTCAAGCTTTCAGTCATTGTAAATATAAAGTGACGTGGGTAAGAATAATATGTTAATAATTATGTAAATGTAGGAGGTAGTAACATTGAGTCAACACTTCAGACAGTGTAGCTGGACTCACCTGAAATAAAACTCAGCAGGAGGCATCTCTGCTGCCGGTTCATTTGCTACTGACCACATGACCACAGAAGGATGGTTCTTATCTCGACGTACAAGCTCGTCCATCACAGACAGGTGATGGGCCAGGGAGGCATTTCCAAAACTACGACTGAAGGTGAGAACACAGAAAATACATATTTGATTGTCAGACAATTTCTTCCATTCCAAATGTATTCAATATGAACAGGTTTGTAAATCTAACCAGGTTAAACTAAAGAAGAGGCCCTTACATGTCTCTGATGCCCACTCCCGGACACTCATCTATCACCACAATGCCATGGCGATCACACATCTGCATGATCTCCTCAGCGTAGGGGTAGTGGCTGGTGCGAAACGAGTTGGCCCCCAACCACTTAATCAAATTGAAGTCTTTGACAATCAGGGGCAAGTCAAAGCCTTTTCCTCGAATCTGAAACATCAGGTAAACTCAAACTTATCTTAACTGACAGCGTCTTCAGAATATATAGAAGGAGTATGTCTCCCCTAGTAGTACTCACATCAGAGTCCTCATGTTTGTTGACTCCATGGAAATAAAAGGGCTTGTTGTTGATGAGGAACTGGGTGCTGGAAACATTCACAGTGCGAATCCCAACAGGTAAGCCATACACATCCTCGAATATCACCTGTCCATCTGAAGCCGTCATGCTGACCTGGATGTAAAGATATAATATTATCTTGTTTAACTGAAAGTTATTTTAAACAGTACACAAATCAAAACTATGTTATGTATCATACATTATTGTACACAGAAAAATGTACTTTAAATTGTTCAACTTTTGGGTTATAACAAAAGCTCTTTGATAATTAAGCGAGTTATTTTATTTTACCTCCATAGAGTAAAGATACCCTGGATTATCATGCATCAAATATGGCCACCACAGCTTGACGTTTGGCACTTTGAGCTGACCAGATGGCCCAGTGGAGGTGACTACACAGTGGTTGTCCTTGTCCATCAACGTGACCTTAAGGCTGGCTGTGGAGGCACCTTTAATGGATACTTTGTAGTTAACTACACCTGAAATAAGAAGTCACAGGGTTTAGTGTTAATTATGCTGGCAATAAATAAGCTTTGGCATTGTATGTTTATGCAGTATGTGTTAAAATTATTATTTGGTTTGGATCACAAACGAGACAACGAAGACCGCACAATATTAAAGAAATGGAAGAACGGTTTAATTTTTGCAGAAATGAAACAAATCAGACAACATGCAACAATGGTACATGGTGATTTGCTTAATATGTTATACAGCACATAAAGCTTTTAATAGGTGTACATTACACCCGCCTCTCACCTCCAGGGTCATGGATGGACGTGTAATGAGCTGACGTGTCAGTCACAAATGATATTGAGTTTACATGAATGCCACTAAGTTTTAAGAACAGAGTGTCCCTGAGACAATACAATACATCTAATCAGTGATTAGATGTATTGTAAAGTGATGTCTTTGTCTGGTTTGGATTAGCATGGTGCCAATAGGAGATACAGCTAAAGACATAAAGTCCTAAGTGTATGTGGATAAGCATATGAACTTGACCAGGAGTGAAAGCATTCAGCAATAATATACAATTTCCATGACAGGATGTATTTAGCTCAATGTTGTGTATTCTCAATATAAAGTTACCAATGTTGTCTGAAAAGCCCGTGACCACAGTGATGTCATCCACATAGATCTTGGGTGTAGTATACAGCAGCACAGGGCGATGGATCCCAGCGTAGTTGAAGAAATCAAAGGAGATGCTTTGCACAAAAAAACCTTCAGGATATCTGTTGAATGGTTTTTGAATTAGCACAATATTATTAAATCAAACAATGCCACAATGTATTTCTGTCTTTCCTCTTTAGTCAATACTCAACAGCTAACATACGCTTACTTAGTGCGGTCATTCATGTATGTGATGCTTCCTGGAGGTAGACTGGTAAGCGTTAGTGTGTTGTTGACAGCGATGGTGACCCTGCAAGGCATAGCAGGGTCCTCACGGATCACATTCCCAATCTCGGCCTCAAAAGGAAGATGGCCACCTTCATGCTCTGTAACTTGCACGCCATTCACCCACTGTAAAGGTTCACGGTTGCATGCGGGAAACAAATATGAAAGCACTAACACAGGAATTGCAACCCTCGCTAGAAGAATGAGGTATTGAGTGAATGATACTCACCACGACTGAATAATAGTGAGCACTTCCAACTCTGAGAACCACTCTTGTTCCTTCATCAGCGACCCAGCGGGCAGGCACTACCACCTCTCGCTCGTACCACACCCAGCCAATGAAATCTCGAAGTGTGGAGTCCTGGGATATGTCATTGTAGCTGGCAGGAACTGGCATATCAATCACTGGACCAGTCTAAGCAGAAAGGCCCTCAATAAGTTTTCTTAATAGTACATTTACCCAACTATGGAAGTGGTTAATGAATGTTTTCAATGAATAGTTGTGCTTTCCCTTCAAATGCAAATGACCAACTGTCCCAATAGTTTAGGTCAGATTACTCTGTGAATTACACTTTGTCACTGCAAACATATATGCTGAGTAGACAAAAAATAATTTGTAACAACACAGGATCTTGCTCTAAATTAGATTAGCTTGATCTGACACCAACAAAATGTGCAATGCTGACTTCCTGTAACAAACATAGCCAAAGAAAGTTCATATGTCAGTATTAAAATATACACAGCTTATTAGACAGATAACAGATTATTCATCTTCCACATCTTAGCTGTTGTATAAAGAACTTACACATGTCAATCATTTCATTTCAACCAAGTAAACACTTGGAAATAAAGGATATATGGCGCTTTTGATTTTATAGTTTTGCAACAGTAAATATGTAGGTTATAAGGCAACGCATGTTATCTGCTTCGTGGTCTTGAGCAACAGTTGTTGTTTTTTCGACCTATATAAACCTTTGTCACTGTGTGTTCGTGTTTAGCAGCATGATGCCAAATGCTAAACAAACAGACATGTGCTGCTCACCGCTGCCAAAGGACTTTTGTACCATGCCCTCTCAAAGCCCTCGTTCCTGTTGGGAGACATGTCCGCTCTGAAGCTCCACAGCCCGTTCAGCTCCTTCACCTCTCTGGAGGAGGACTCCCGAGGGTAGAGCATGCCTCCGGACTCCTGAAGACACACGACTTCCAGCACCGCACACAAGCACAAGACACGGAACCAACCAAACCGTCCGGGCGCTGCCATCTTGGGCCAGCTGGTTACCACCGTTCAAAGGTTTCACCCAGAGGCACATAGTGGGCTGAGGGGCTACTACTTCTACTTTTCCGCGTCTTTACGGCAGACGCGGTCACGTGACTCCAAAACTACTCACGTGACCGACAACACTTCCTGTGATGTTGTTTAATGGGAGGGCGCCGGTATCTTTTAGCAACTAGAACTACCTGTGTTGGGCAAAAAATACCCCTTGTCCGCTCACTCTCCAAATATCCTCCTGAATTTATAACAGCTCGGAAATAATGTTAGCCAAATATTATTTGGGTATATTTAATTTAGACATAACACTTTTCACACACGCAGCAATTAGTAGAAAAAATAAATCATTACCGCTACCACGTCGACTTTATTTAAAAAGTCAGATAAATCTGGGCTAAATACATAATATTTATAATAATAATAATAATAATATTTAATAAAAAAATAATTAATGTTGTATGACTGTAGAAAAGCAATCGTAACGGCAGCAGACTAAGCTCCTGCATTACTAACCAATTGCAACAAGATGGCGCCAAACAGTTAAACTGATTTTCTGAGATACAACCTCAGCTGCTCACTTAAGTTTGCATCATTTCAGTTCTGTTGAAACTATGAAGTAAAAGACAGCAAGATTAGGCAAAACACCGTACAGGTCAATAACACACTATCCACTTTCAAGAAACCTTGCAGCAACAGTGTTGTGTCAGTGTCTCATGTCAAAACAAGGTTCAGAATTGTATCAGTTGTGCTCTATTTATATACAATCTATGGGTGAGCTTGCTTTACACAATATGTAGTCTACTATGTGAATTTGTGTTTTTGTGACTGTGGCTAAATGATAAAGCAACATACTTTTCATTTGATGTTATTAAAAGCACCTGTGAAGATGTTACCCTTGATTTTAATGTGACTATAAATTTAGGCCCATTGCATATCAAGAGGTTAAAGCTTAGAATAGTTATGTAGACAGAAAAAAACAACCATAATTTTACAATAGACATGATTCCCACAATACCAGGATGAAAAATACATGGCAGAATTTAATGTTGGAAATTTGAGAGTTCAAAGTACCTGTCTAGTACCAAGGCATTAAGTGAAATTTACAGTCTGTGTAGGACACAAAGTGAATAACTTGTCCAAACAACCCATAGCACTGCCATCTTCTGAAATGAATGTGAGGTTAGAACTAGGGTTCAGATGTAATATCCTGTGTGAAGTCTGCTCCGAGCCATGTTCCCACCAATTTATTTTTAATGTTTCAAAGTAAAAGAACTTTAAATTTATTTGTGGAGTTTTTAATCACACTTTGTTGCTGACATTCAGAGTAATGTACCAAACCGCAAAAAACAAGTTAGATAAAATGAAACATATAGCTTTCAGTGCAATGATATGTATTTGTTTCTACTGTGTACAAAAATCAAACTCTTCCTAAGAGGCCTTATGATCCACACATCAGAGACTCTAAAAACTTTAGATCAATGAGTATGTTTAAGGCAGCAGACATTGTATTTATTTAATGACACATTTGTCCTCACATGCTTCATAGAGCAACAAATGACTTGAGACGGTGTTGGCTTTCGCAGACTGTTCCACGGTGCTACAGAGGAAGGTGTTTCCATCTACCTGCATGCTCAACTGTGCCCGTTTGCCCTTTGTATTATAGCAACATATCCAAACAAAGATCCTTATTCAGAGCTAAAATAAGACCTTGGATCTCGTTATATTTCTGCGTTTGTTTCTGGGTGTATTTTCCAAAAACAACATAACGCTGAGAGTAGATGTGGGTTATAAAAGAAGTCAAAGCCCCATCAGGAAGAAAATAGTGGAGGTCACACCAACACAAGCCGGGAGTGAGGCAACGAGGGTTTAGCTTTTGGCAAACACGTCAATCTTATCTCACTGCTTTGTTGTCCAAAAACCCTCTTTGTCCTTTTCAGTCTGCTGTATTTAAGCTTCTGTCAGTAGCACCAACTCAAACTGGTAAAAGGCATATATATTTAGGAATATTTTTAATTATGAAGGTACTGCATTATTGATAAGGTAGGCAAGATAGAGGGATGTATGTAAAGGTCAAGAATGAGAAAACAGTGGCTCTATTCCCTAAAGACAGCATCTTTCTGTTGATGTTATTCCCACTTCTGATGTGGGCACCACCATTTTTATGACGCAATGTACCAGTCTGAATTGATCAGAGACTGCATGCCTTTAACCGACTAATATAAAACATCAGAATGTTATCGATGATTACTGTGTGTTAATTTTAGACCCTGTTTTCCAAACCACCAGTCTGCGCTCTGAAAATATCATTAGTAACTGTAAATCCTTGCACTGATTACATCTATAGATAGATTACATATCAGCAATGATCATATGGCAGTGTGTTTTGCAAAGATTGTTAAGCTTGTTCTCATACTTTTATCTAGAATAAGAAAGATTTATTGGCTATGATTATTTAAAATAAGCATTAACATGACACTTCAATATCACAATTGAAACGAAATGTCATCATTCATCTGGGAAGCCTTTGTTTTTGTGAACCACTGAAAACATTATAGTCTAAATTTATAACTAGAAATGGACTGTTGTTAATTGAGACATTCTTGTGTGTTACGGATGTACTTGTGTGTTTCCTATAGTGCTTTCTACATCCTGTCTTGTGTTTCTTCCTTGTCCGAGTAGTCCATTCTTGTTAATGATAAACATTTACTTGTCAAGGGTGCGCCTGATAAGGATGCTGAAGCATGAGATTTTGCTATTGAATATCCAAGGCCACAAAAAAAATAAAGCATTTGTCCAGTAATATCTTACGGACCACTATAATACAATGAGGCATATCTTTTCCCATTTTTATTAAGTTAATTAATTTGAAAGCAACAATGCTTGCTTATTTAGTTATACATTTTAGTCCTATGTACTCCTGACTAACGTTAGTGAGGCGGAAAGAGAAAGCTCAGTTTTCCTTGGCTCTGAGCTGGTGCCGCCAGTTTCCAGTGAACACGAGTTACAAGGTGAAAATGGTCATCATTTTCTTTACTTTAGCCCCCACCTGTCTGTTTGTATATTCTGTTAAGTATGTTATGTTGCAACTCTTGAAAAAGCAAATTATTTCAAATGTTTGTAATAAAATGGTGTTACTTTGGTGTTGGATTATTTCAATGACATCTAATAATAGTTAATAACAAATGAAGGTGTGAATGTTTATGTGGCTTAATGTGCCAGCGGCTGTTGTACTTTAGCTCTATATAACGACTGTCTTTACCTTGACCTTATAGATCACCTTATGAAGCACCTGTCCTGCCATAGCCCTTATGTGGAACAGTTCATCAACTCCAAGGATCATGGGAGGTGCAGTCACATAGCAGTGGCAGATTGAATGTGTGGGCGCGTGCATGTAGAGTAGGAAGTGATCTCTTTAAATCCCACTGCGGCTCCCTCTGTGCCAGGGTTTCACGCTGCCAACACCCCGACAGTGATCAGGAGCTGTCACCGGACCAGCAGCACCGGGCATGTTCAGCCAGCCTCACAGGACACTGCAGACCAGAAGGATATGGGGACGCTTCCCTGTAGAACTAGAATAAAACAGGCATTAATGGGAGCTGTTGTCTAACGAATGTCAATTACAGATTTACAATTTTGCACTACTGCATTTTTTCATCTACTTACATTTTCACTGCATCTAAGTGCTTTTTATTAGTTTTATTAGTTTATCAGGCAAAATAAATAACAGTTAGGTGCAGTTTAATTAACACTTTTGTATTCAATTATCAGCATTGGCGCTATATTGCAGCTTGTTTTTGGGTTTTCAGCAATTTGTTTTTCATCAAGCAAAGGCTTATGGGACTTGATTGTCGCCTAGATCTGAGTTTGAAAACAATCCCTTCTTACCCACTGCATAGATTTCACTGCGTTTCGATTGTTAGCATTAATTGTAACCACACATATAGTCATATTCTGTATTCTGCACACGTAATGCTGTATGTATTGTGTTGCTTTCCATCTTAGCCTGTGGTAAAACTGAGGCTGAGGGGGCAGCTGTGAAGTGATTACCTTGGTTTCCATCTATGCACTGACTGACGCCTCTATTACAGGCTTATGGAAGTTAGAGTGCCAACTGAAATGTAGCCTGTTGTTTTTTTCAGTCGTGAATGACAACATATAAATTCGGTGCAGACAGGTCCCACCGGTTGCCGTAACATAGACGTACGAGGGTAGATCCTTGCACCGCAGAGCTGTGTGTGGGAGCTGTCAGGGGCCACAGCTGCACAGCCACACGGGGACCACAAGCTCGATCGATTTTAATTCCAAGTCACAATGGTCTCTTGCTGTCCAAACAGAGTGAAAAGGAAGACATACGGTACAGCATTACTGAGGCCGACACATCATTTATAGACAGGAGACAACATTTTCAATATCTCAGCAGAAGCTTGTTGTTTGGAAAGGGCGAGATAAAATGGTGCATTTCAACCTGTTTCTTGGCTACAGGGTCATGTGAGGGAGGGCAGTTATGGGAGCAAAAAGCAATGACCTGTCTGGTGACTTTAAACACTTCATTGTTTTGTCGTGTCAGGGGAAAGGTAAACTGTTGGCTTGTCTCATTTCTTGGTTTATTAATAATATAGTTTCACAAGGGAAAAGCTGTTTGTTTGTGATAAACTAGGTATAACTGTGCAGCTTTGGTAGTCATTCAGCTTTTATGCCTTCATCAGCGCAGATTCTGAGGTGGGCAAATTTGATGTTTTTCTGTGTTGTGCCAGAGTAACAACAGTGCATGAGGGAGAATAGGATGATATAAGGCTATGGGCATTCCTTGTGTTTTCCCTCACTGTTCTCATGTTGAAATACAAATAATTTATAACCTGTGGGAAGTGAATATTGCTTATGTTTGAGTGATTAAAGGATGCATGCTGCTGAGCTAAAAAAAAGAAGGGCTTCCCCCGCTGAGGAATCTCTCACCTGCTCCAAAAGAAAAAGGTGTACAGCAGCTTTTCATTGAGGACAAAGTGTTCAGTTCAGCTTGCACCAGAAGCTTATAAAGTGTATTTTTGGATGCACTTGTAAGCTCTCCGAAGATTTCTGAAGGCCATCAAAGTGTGTAATTGGAGTGAAAGGGAGAATCCAGGTTTGTGCCTTGTAAATAATACATGGCTGGCTGCAGCATCACGCACAGCTGTGTCTGCAGAGGGCTCCTCTCTAGAGCTGCAACTAACAATTATTTTTCTATAAATTAATCTATCGATTATTTTTTCAAATAAATCTAATGATTTTTTTTATAAGCAATTACTTTTTTCAATTAATATATTGTTTTTTTAATCAAGTATTATTATAAAACACAATAAACAATACATAAATTGTATAAAAAAAGGGTAACCATTCTTTATTAAGCACATGCAAAAAATCTAAAATTTTCCTTAAAACAAGAAATGCCCTACAGAAAGATAAATTCCCTTAGTGAAACAAAATAAATTCAGCCCAAATATAAAGTACACAGTAAGGCATTGTTTTTTTTTAAATAAATTAACAGGAAACAAGAAGGAAAGCTCTTGTGTTACCAACTAAGCCACGATGACTACTTTTTGTTGTGCAATATATTGCACCAGAATTAATTGCAATAAAGGATAATACTGCAATGTTAAAACCAATTTATGCTGCAATTTATGCATACCGTTCCTTGGAATGGTGGTCAAAGGTCACATGAGCTGTTATACTGGGGTTGGCAGCAGGGAGAGATAAAAAATAATAATAATTCATCTGACATATGGCAGTAGCTCAGTGGGTAGAGCGGTTGTCCTTCAACTGGAAGGTAGGTGGTTCGATTCCCGCTCTCCACACAGTTCATACTGTTGTTGTGTCCTTGGGCAAGACACTTAACCCACCTTTCCTCCAGTGGCTGTAACACTGGTAATTACATTAGAACAAGTCGCTTTGGATAAAAGTGTCAGCTTTAAAATGAATAAATGTAAATGTACAATAGCTTACTGTGGAGAATAAATGCATTCAACTCTTTTTTTCCTGCTTATTAAGCTGAACTGTGGAACTACAATATCAACAGAAGGACGAGAGATGATTTAATGTTCTATATTTAGATTTGTTTGTGATACCTACCTTCATTTAACATTTAACTGGAGGTCGGGGAACACAGAGAGAATATTTAGGGGAATTATTCCCCCAGCATCGAGAAGGAAAAAGTAAAGGAACATATACAAAGACAAGCACAAATGCAGACACAACAAGCACCTCTTCAATATCAATCAGTGTACTAAAGCAATTACTATTACTATCTTAGCAAGCTCAAATGCATCTAATATTAAAACACCTATGGCATTAAATGGCGGCAGTATTACCAAAGGCAAACAGTGTATCTGCAGCTTTCTAAAACTGAAAGAAGGAAATAAGTCAATGCAGAGCAGCAGCAACATGTATTGTTAAAGCTGCATACATCTGAACATCCCAAAGACTAACACCTCATTAAACTTGACCTAGACTTGATCCAAATCAATGTTAAACTGGATATTTTATTCAAATAAAGCAGGTAATAGCCATTTCCAGATTGGTTTCCTTATGTTTTTTATCACTTCTTGCATCATTAACTGATCAAGGGCACTAATCCATCACAACTGAATATGTATAATCACATGAAGACATTTAGCAAGAAATGTGTTCAGGATATTCAGGGAAAAGATAGATGTGTTGTCAGGAAGTGTATGTGACTTGTTTTCTAGTAAGAATGCAAGCTTGGAGCGATCAGAGGTCTGTGGTCCCACTGTGATCTCCCGAGCAGAGTGGCGTCCCGGGATGTTCAGCTGAGAAAATACATCTCTTTTTATCTTTGGTTCTTTAAGCTGGACTTGTTTATGGCTCCTTGAGTTTCTAAAATGGAGCCATTAAGGATTGGCATTATTGTCACATTTGTGTGTTTATAGGCTAATATAGGCTTGATAATTGTAACACATAGTTTTTTGAACTGAAACAAAAACGTGCTCACAGTTTACACATGAAAAAGGCTGCCAGAATTTTACCTATAATCTCAGGAAGTCTGAGCAGAACACTCCTGTCCTGGCTCCTTAGCACTGGCTACCAATTCATGTTCAAGCCTTTTTTCAGGTGCTTATTTCTTATTGCAATCTGGACATGCAGCCTTTTGTTTATGTGAACTTATTAAACTGGACAGTCCAGACCGTGCTCTTCTCTGGCCTTTTTTGTCTTTTTAATATTAGGAAAAAGATTCTGAGCACCTTCCCGGCTGAAGACAAACTGATCGCCCACCTTCCTCTTCCTGAATGTCTCTACTATGGACTCCAGCACAATACTGAACATAACACCCACATATATTTGTGGGTGTTATGACTCTACCTGTCCTGACTGCACATACTGTACGACCTGTCCATCCTGAGAGTGGAGCCCTTTGTCTGTGGCTTTTCCTGAGGTTTCTTCTAAATGTTCTTACTCTGAAGCGGGTCTAAGGACGGAGTATGTTGCCTTTTTACAGTCTGTCAAGGCCTTTGAGGTTATTCTGTTGTGGTATTTGGCAACGCAAAAATGCATTTCTTGTCTTGTCTTGTCACAATTGAACAGTCAGTTTCCTCTTCCTGCTTGTGAGGAGTGTGAATCGGAGGCAGACACTGCTGGAGAAAGGATGTCTGGGCAGCTTAGGGGAGTATTTAGGAGATCACGCCATGTGTGCAAACTCTCCACAAAGATAAGAGCTACATCCAAACGGTCAGATGGTAATCTGCATCAAATGACTCTTTGAGGTGGCCTCAGTGTTCAATGTTATTGTACCTGCCTTAAATCAAGTGAAAATATTACCCATTTTGTGCATTTTTATCATATTAGATAAATATTTCATGTAAAACTCAAAGAAAACAAACATGGACCTGTAATGAACAAAAGAGCAACTTTTAGTGCAATTTTGGGCTCCAATTTTGTACTGCACAGCTTAACTACAGTTTGCACAAATAATCCTGACTCCATCTAATTTCATCAGCTGCAAAAATAGCACATTTTTTAAACTGCTATGAATAATGTTTGTTGATGCAGTTTTTCTGAGGTCAAAGGTCTTGTTTACATCATAGTTTGCATCTACATATATCCTTTTATACTTTATACTTTTCAATATTTAATGACTGCGCCCTGAGTGGAGAATGTCTTTATTCCTGCCCCTGCTTTGAAAAAAGAAACACAAAATCTTCTATTTCTAGTAAAATTGGTGCTCATAGTTTTAGCTTCCATCTTTGCACTGAAATTACTTCCCAGAACCCAATAATACCTATAAATATCCCATTTACATCACTTGTTAACTTTGCACATTTGACTTAAAACTCTTGTCAGTTTGAAAACAAAAAGCATTGGGATTGTGGTAACAGTGGTAGTCGTGTTTTTCAGGAACAAGGCTAAAAAAAAACAACATGTCTGAAGCAGGTCTTACAGGGTTAGATATTTATTGTACTTTGTCTGCAACTACAGTACATATGAGAGTGTTATGTCTCAGTATGCATGTTGTAAATATTCAGTATCAGATGTATGGAAAAGTGTATTTACCTATAGGGAAAGGAATTTACCCCTTCACAACATTCTTTTAATGACCCAATCAGACAGGGAATACCGTGTATTGTGCTGATGGCACGATTGTCTGACGAGGTTGTACTACCACATAAAACAATTACAAACTCAATTTAGTTTCTTGCTTTTCTTGGGGCTCTCGTGTTTTTGTTTCAGGCATCAGACAATCCACATCTCTTTTCTCAAGACATTATCAGTGTTTCTAGTGTTTATGAGCACATGAGTGCAGCAGGGCATCTACTACTTTATAAGTCACAGCCAACGCTAGAGTTTTGGGGTCATAGTTTGATTCAGAATCAATTTGTGATTCAAAACAATTTTCGATTCATTGTCTCTGATTGAAGTGAATACAACTTTTGCTAAGAAACCTGGATGAAGATTATGCTATGTATGATTAACATTATGTATGACATGAGCATGTATACATTCATTCACAAATATTAATAGGTTTGACAACTTTATAAACTGCAGCCTAGTTAAAGACAGGGGCTCCACTATTTACTGTATGTCAATTTTTAATCTGAGAGCTTTATGGTGGATACTGGGAGGGACACCAAGGCCCTGTACTACGAAGCAGGATTAGACAATTAGCAAGGATTAACCCTGGGTTTTCGGTATCATAACTGGTTCACTTTATAGTGAGGTAGGTCTCTATGGAAACCTACGTTGACCGGCTAACCTGCTTTGGAGCAGGTTATTTTACAGGTATAGGACAAATATAGGGCTCACTGACCAATCAGCAACGAGAAATGAGCTGCTGCTGTCGAGGAGGAGGGAAAAGAGAAGCATCTGCACAAGCTGCAGCTGAGGGTCTCGACCAGTTTGTCGTAAACGACATGAGTGGGTAAATGCTCACATTGGCGTCTGGCACTTTGGAGAAGGTGTTCTCTTCACAAATGGTGGTCACATCAGATACTGATTGGTTTTTGGACCCACCCCCAATACAGTGAAACTCTAGCAGCCTTTTATTGTGGCCAGCCTAATGCACACCTGTGCAATAATCATGCTCTCTAATCAGCATCTTAATATGCCACACCTGTGAGGTGGATGTATTTAGAACTTTGTAATAGTTATGGTAGATCTTTTCTCTCATACCCTCTGGGGTATCCTCGCTCATGCCTCTTCTCGCTGCAACTTTAAGAGCTTTGGGACGGCAAATGACGCACAAAGACTTCCGGGGAATCGGGGAAGCAAATTTAGAGAAATGAGCCCAAGTCAAGTCCCGAGTCTTTGGACCGCAAGTTGAGTCGCAGGTCCCTGTCTGTGTGACTCGAGTGTGACTCAAGTCGCTGTGACCTGGATAAATGAACACAATTTAAGCTATTTATAGGATCTACAAATGTGTAATCACTTCAGTGTCCAAAATAATCAGTGACACATGTGTCAAAACAATACGGTACGGGATGTGTTTAGGACAAATCTGTACTTTGGCCCTGATCAAGTGCAATCAGCAGTGGCTTCTGCCACAGAAGAAAACTGCTCACATCTTTCTTCCTTAAAAATACAAAAGGAAAAGTGTGTCTCTTTCTAACTGTGAATTCAGTTCTACCTGATTGGTATAGGCCCTATCCTCAAAAACCCACATATGGATGAGTGCTTGTGGTGTTTAGGGTTAGGGGTTGTGGAAGAATATGTGGTTTTCTGATGGGAAGTACACAGTGATCATGAGAAAGTATTGGCCTTGTGCACAGACCACCTACAATAAACAAACTAGTCTGAAACATCTGCTTCAACATCACTGCTGTTATGCTACAGATTAAACATTCATATCAAATAATTAGACTATAGCTTTTTTTATTCCTTAAAAATGTGCGTTACTCTGGGTTTAATTGTTCTATAAGTATCATCTTCCTAGATATGCACTGACTTTCTTAAATATGATATCACCAGATGATGTAGTATTTGTCTTATCTCTGGGCTGAACTAAAAACAAACATGACTGTCTATGTGTATCTCACATTCCTCTCTCTGATCACGGTCCCCATCCTTGACCCCAAGTACAGACTCATCACCTCCACTGTCTCGTGTCAGAGTGGGCTGTGACTTAACCCCCGGTACACAATGGGGTAGGGAGCAGGGGTCCACAGTTTGTGTCTGCTCTGGGCGTCTGCCACAAAACAAACGAATGAGAGCGAATGAGGGCAATGTGATACAAGGCCAGGTCATATGTAGGTTTAGCCTTGTCAAATGGAATATTTTACTGAGATTAGACGCAGAAATGAAAAGAAGTGTGCACAAAGGTGAGGCTTCTGTTTATCTACTGCAGCAAAAATGTGCAATACTAGTTACTAATTACTGTATTGTTAGAAATGAAAGGCCTTCTTCACTAGAATCACTTATTGCTGCTGCTAATAAAATAAAATAAACTGTTGCCAAGTTCCCTGTGCACATTAATTCAAGTTCCTTAAAGACAATGCAACCACTTAGGGATTTGTTAAAGTTCAATGCTCCATTTACTTCCAGTATACCCTTGGAGTGTTTGTGCTGTCATGCCTCTGTTCCCTGTCACTGTCCTCAGTGAAGGAGTGAGTGACAAAGATACAAAAGAGTGCTGATATAATCAGGCTCATACCAGAGTGAAACAGGGACAGTCTTGGCTTTGAATGGAAATAGATTGAGAAAGAATTTAGGCAAAATAGAAATGTTTCCTTGACTCATGGGCAAAACGGCTCATCTAATTAAAAAGTTAATTCATTGTAAAACAGCAATTAATGAGCTCCTTATGATGCCTCAGGTCTGACCCATTTACATGCCGGCCAGCCAAGGTATCCCGTCAAGAAGGGGGGTGGAAAAGGCACACATCGCCTCTCTACGTTACATAATTTTCATCATCACATGGGTCAAAGGTCAAGCTCGGGCCACATGGGCTAAAAAAAATGTCCCAGAGTGGCGCCCTGTTTTTCATAAATAAACAGCCTGTCTTTATTTCAGCCAGTGACAAAATCTCATCCCATTCTGGAGAATAATTGACGGCAGGATGTGCAAATGATAAATATTAATAATCCAGAGGCCTGATGTTTTGAGAGCCGTTTGGTCGAGGCCAAAGCAGCCCAAACACAAATGGCAACACGGCTGTGGGAAAAAATAGAAAATGACACATTCAGGAAGAATATACATTTTGTTAAAATTTACACAAGATAAAATGTTTAAGGTTGAATTACATGAGGTTTATTTATAATATTGGGGTTGAACGGTCAGGAATTATTTATATATTTTTTTCTATTTATTTTTAGACAATTGTGTTTTAACAATAAGCATTATGGTTGGGATTATTACATGCCGGTTCAACATACAGTGTCATTAAACATTCAAACAATTCACATCCAAAATTACATTTATTATTTTACTGATCAAAGCTCATTTTTCTGAAAATTTAAAACGTGGTTAAATGATTTCTCCATACTTTAAAAAAAAGGCTAATGGGGTCTTAGGTTCCTTAAATTTAAAACACACCCATAACTGGCCTAATTGCTACATAGCAAACATTTAGCCGATCACCAGAAATTGCAAGATGGATTTTAGTGAGTCTGTGAACAAGATCAAGTAGATATACCCACTGCTGAAATAGTCACTCTCCCAGCAGGATTTCTCAGCTGCCATTGATTCAGTGTTGTTCAAAGTGGTGTAGCTCAATCCATCCAATGGCAGCATCCCTTATTGAAATGAGAGCAGGCCACTTTATGTGCAGCATGTGTTTGCTGTCACATGAACATTCTTATCTATTCAAATACTTGAAAACAAAGCCTGTATGCAAGCCCTATTTTTTCACAGATCATACTAAATCAGGGGTCTCAAACTCGCGGCCCGGGGGCCAACTGCGGCCCGCAAGACGATATTTTGTGGCCCGCAGGACAATATGAAAGTTTAATGTTAGTGCGCCTTGCAAGTTTTATATGAATGGCACGTTACCACGTTGTGTGTGGAAGGTTCCTTTTTGTGCAAGCTGGAACTGATCCAACCTACCATCACAGTGGAGTATATGGCTCCTGGGGGCGGGCCATCGGCTGGGCTTGATGCAGGCAGAGAAACATTTCACAACTATAGAGGAGCCCTTGTAACATCACATAGCCGTCAAAAATTACTGCTTCTTACTGTGTTTGAAATGAGCATTTTTGACCTTGAGCTGGACAAATTCAATGTTACTGGCATTGGATCATTTGAAATGGGCTGATTTGTTTGAAAGTTGATGGTAATTTGATTGCCACTATCCATGCGGATTTGTTATCATGACGAATCTGCAAATTAACGTTTTGTTGACAATATTACCGAGGGGAGTGAACATTCAATGGGGCCACTCAGCCAGCTTATTCATGTTCTTCAATATTCCATTTAAGTTCAGGATAACTCAGGTTCAGAAGAACTCATTGAAGTTAAATAATTGTTAGTAATTAGTTTGAGAGGATTTAACAAAGATTTTTGTGGAATACCTGATCAGGCCCAGTCTCACCCAGACTCTGCCTCCTGCGGCCCCCAAGTAATTTGAGTTTGAGACCCCTGTACTAAATAGTTGAATGGTGATTTATATTGTAAGGGTAGTGCTTTGTACATGATGAATAAAGTATTGTGCATTTTTATAAAGTATTACCTAAAACAATTTGAATTCAGCTTGCATACAATTAGGGTAAAATCATATGTATGCTAAAGCCGAGACTCTGATGACTGTTACTGATGCTGTTCATGACATTGCATTTGCTCCAAATCTGGGAAGGTCTTTCCATGTGCTCGCTATTGCAAATAAAGATGTCAGGATATTTAAGCTTGTTCCCTTGAAAAAAGAGAGCACTTCAACAGGACCAACCAAGTTTGAGGTTCAGATTGTGGCTCAGTTTGATAATTGACTTGTCTTTTGGCCTTTGACACCGTCGATCATGTGACCTTGTTAAATCGGCGTCATAAAATTGGTCTGTCTGACACTGCTATTGGCTGGTTTTCTAACTATCTATCAGGTAGAACTCAGTGTGTACACCTAGTTGGCATGTCTTCCTCCTTTCTTTCAATAACTAAAGGAGTACCCCAGGGTTCTGTTCTGGGGCCATTGCTGTTTTCTATTTATGTGAATGATCTTGGTAAAAAGGTGTCAAATGCTTTTTTTCACTTTTATGCTGATGACACAGTTATCTATTGTTCCTCTCCTTCAATTGAACAAGCCTTTGATTTCTTACAGTCTGCGTTTGATGCAGTTCAGTCTCATCTAAATCAGCTGAGGCTAGTGTTAAATGCGGACAAATCTAAAGTTATGGTTTTCTCAAACAGAAAACAGCTACCCTCTCAGCTTCCTAAAATAAAAACAGCTGATGGAAAAGAAATCCAAATGGTCTCTTCTTATAAGTATTTAGGCTTTGTTATTGATGAAAATTTGTCCTTTAAACAGCATATTGAGCATCTTGTACGTAAACTGAAGCTAAAGCTCAGTTTTCTTTTCAGAAATAAATCATGTTTCTCTGTTTATACCAGGAAACGTTTGATTTCTGCAACTTTTTTACCTTTATTGGATTACGGAGATCTCCTTTTTATGAATGCATCGGACCGTCTTTTAAAAAAGCTGGACACTGTTTATCATTGTGCTTTACGTTTTATGACTGGTTGTGGAAATCGTGTTCACCATTATACACTGTATGCTGCAGCTGAGTTTCCCTCCCTGTATGTTCGCAGGTGGTCTCATTTGTTGACTTTCATTTATAAATGTATTCTTGGGCTCCTCCCATCTTACCTCTGCACATACATGCGTAAAAAACAACAACAGTTTGCTCTGCGTTCTCAAAAGAACATACTGATGGTGGTTCCCAGAGTGAGAACAGAGTTGGGTAAGGCAGCATTTCAGTACACTGCCCCCTGTGCATGGAATGAACTGCAAAAGGACCTAAATCTTTCTGAACTTGTGACATTGGGAGAATTTAAATCTATTCTAAAGAAGCGTGAACTCAATGAACTTGGAAATTGTAACTGTTTTTAAACTTGTACACATTGACTAAATATCATTTGTTTTTTTGATGTCATGTATGTTTTTTAAATTGTATGTAAATGCTGTTGTCTTGGCCAGGTCACTCTTGAAAAAGAGATTTTTAATCTCAATGAGTTTTTATCTGGTTAAATAAAGGTTAAATAAAAAATAAAATAAAATCATAACTCTCAAGTTTGGCTCAGACACAGACGCAGGGATAAAAAGGTGAAAAACGACCTCCATGCATGTTCGATGTGGAGATGTTTGTGTGTGTGTCTTGTCTTGTGCATTCATCTGGCTGTGTGTACAGTATGTAGAGGCTAAGTATAGAGGAGTGTTACCTCTCCAAAAAGGATCATCTGAATAAGTCATTGCAAAATATATATAGACATAGCGCTATTTTTACTCCTGCCTCTTAACTTTGGAGCTAGAAGCTGTCAAATCAAACTAAGAAAGAGTATTCTTGGCTCGTGTGTGTCTCAACGTATTGTCAATTCAAAGTCAAGGCACTAGCTTCTCCTCACTTGGGCCGGGCTGCACGTCAGTAACTTGTGACATTATTCTATTATTATTATTGGTATGTCTGATCTGTCTGAGAAACCAGATTAACAGTCTGTATGTGATGCTGACACGACTTGTCATCCGCATTGCATCGTTCAGGGCAGAATGAGGACAGCTGATCACACACAAACAAATATGTGTGGCTACTGGCTGGGGGGTGGGGGGATGCTGAGATTACTTTGAAAAGTTCCCCTTCTGTATCAGCACAAAGTCAGCAGAAGTGAGGGAAAGAGGAGCCCCTTGTGCCCTTTAGGACACAGGCAGCAAAGCAGATATCTCGGAGCACGTGTCAATGGTCAAGACTTTAATTATATGAGCATATTACAGAAAGGTGCTGAGACAGTGATGCATTTTTTATATTCAGGCAAATTCAATATTTTCAGACATATTTTTGTTTTATATACACTACATATTTTTATGCAGACATGAGGTGATTTGTCTATGTGTGTGTTTGATTGATTTGGCCAAAACACAGCAAAGAAATGCAACCCTCTAAATCCTGCGGCGGCACTCTCTTTGAAACCAGACTACCTAATTCAGCGTAAAATTGAAGAAGTCGAATATGATCTGCACCTTAGAGCTGCCGTCTGCACAGGGCCCTAAAGCCCAGTCAGCTGAGAAATACACTCCTGATGAGGGAACTTCTCTGTCTTGTCTTGTTTCTAATGGTTTTGAGAACTCTGTGTTAATGACAAGCTGCTGAAAGCAAAATTAAAAGAAAAAATGAATTGGATATTACTTTAAAAAAACCTATTTGTTCATTAGTCATTACAAGTTTTAAATGATATTCAAATTTTGAGCGTTTGGTTCACCTGGACGTTTGAGCAACACATCCCAAAGGTAGTATTTGAATTCAAGGACAGAAAAGAGTGAGGAATGTTATCAGGCTGTGTGCCCAACCTCAATAGTAGGAGCACTGCACTATAATCTTCTGTCTTTTCTGAATGACTCATAAAAAAGGGAAAAAGAACACCAAAACTGAGGCACCAGTCAGGTTTTGAATAGAAAGGTGTGCACTTCATTGTAATAACTCCCATTGTGCGCAGACTACAACAGGATGGCAATTGCATCACGTACCTGTGCTGGATTTTGTTTTTCCATCACTGGTGACTAAAGCTGCAGAATATCATGTGATATAGTCTGTGTATTACTGATATTGTGCTGCTATCTCAACCTTTGTATGCTTTACTGTGTACATATTTGGTAAGGCTACCTTATCACATCTGTGTTAAGGCTGACAAATGACACTCTGTAATAGACATATGTGGATATCGGGCAACTTTTCTGCAATGTCTCATACTATTCAATCAGTGGTCTTTGTACCAAGCCAATAGAAAGAAGATGTATGATGAAAATATCTTAACATATTTAAGAATGTGTCCTATCTAATGAAACTAAATGTTTGCTCTCAAAAATAATCTGACCATCACCAAAACCACTGTCCACTAAGCATCTCTTGGAGGTAGTTTATTCACATAAACACAGAATATATTGCGACATGTTAAATTGTAGTCATATAGGCTACAGTAAAAATATTGTGCTAGGTCCAAGCCTCTCTCATGGAACCCCTCAAACGGTCCTCGAGTAAGGGCGCCACCATACAGCAATATACAGCGATATACCTCCGTCCACCAGAGGGCAGGCTCCAAAAGCTGAAATATAAGGATAGATTTAACCATCCTGACAACTGCAAGAAATGTATTTATTGTTTGTATGTCAGAAATATTAGCAAAATACTTTTCATTGAGGCTCACTGGCTTACCTGCTCCAACACTTTAGCTACATCAGGCTTTGGCCCACTTCACGTGCGATGGGATGTTACAACAGTGAACTGAACCGCCTGTTCAGTTTGGGAAACATACGATTTTTTATTAAGTTAAAGTTAAAAGGAGTATGTCAAATTGGCTTGAACTCACTGACTGAAGCCCCCTGCCTGTATTTTTTAATTGAGTGATTTCGCTCAATTAGTGCTACATTCTTCCAGATCTGTGAGTCCACCTGTTCACTGTCTACAAAGGCCCAGGCTAATCCCGATCACTTTCCCAAAGCTGCTGCTGAAGGGGATTACAGTAGTTAACCCCTTGATTATAGCTTTTTCTGGGAGCCCCAAAACCATGTCAAAGCCTCTCTTTTTGTCCCACAATGACCTATGTCTTCATGACCACCTAGAGCACTGAGGCATCCTACACCAACATACAAACAATTTACAGATAAGGGGATGGCTTCTCTGAGGGGCTTCAGTGTCCTGAGCTGACCACAATAACCTTTGACCTCCTCTGTAATTGAAACTTAGGTGTTGCTGAGGGAGGGAGTATAAAGAACTTTTAGATTTTAGATTTACCCATTGTTTTTGTGCAGCATCAAAAGGGTTTAAATTGCTTTGTTTTCTCTCATTTATCAGAGTGCTGCTGTAAACCGATGTCACCTGTTGTTCATAAATGACAGGATATTATCCCCGCTGATGGGAAACTGAAGCTAATAGCTGTAACAGTGTCTCTGATGTGATAAGTGGCCTCCTGAAAAGATATTAGTGGTTAATGGTGCCTTACAGTAGTTGTGCCATTTCCAGTGAGTGAAATCTATTCTGTGCTGAAAGATAAAGCAACTTTCTGTGTCTTTTTACCATTTTGTTTAAAAGGAAATGAACTTTTAAGCCATTGCAACAGCTTCCTATAGATTCTTATCCTAGGAGAAAGAAAATAAAACCTTGGCACAATGGCTTTGTGATGGATTTTGTTAGCTGCATGGCTAACGTTACACCGTAACTCCGACATTTGACACTTCAATAAGATGTATCACAGAACATTATTAGGGCAGCAGGTATTAGTTATGTTACAGTGAGTTTGAAAGGTTCACAGACAAGGGCTGAGTTGGCAAAATGTGTACTTTAAAAATCAAAAGTAGAAGTAATTGTAAAAGTGTGCATTTATGGCAGGATGATAACACGTCGGCCATTCTTGTTGCATCATATCATGATATAGCCAATTGTTGGGCAACTTAGTGTATGTTTGATAAAACTCAGAAGGCATGCAAAGAGGTAAAAGTAGGATAATGGGTAAAAAGGCGTCACTTGCACAGAAGCAGTTATGGTGACACTTTCCTTCACACCACATGCACAAAGCCTGCCCCACTGAACTTTAATTGTTGTGGTCTATCTGATGGGCAACCAGGCATATTTCATTTATTGTCGAGTTGCCTCTGGTTTCTCTCTTCAAAGAATGGTCACCCTTGTCCCCCACGCACACCCCTGGAGGCGCAAAGGGCCATTTGAGGGGAATCAACCGGGGTAATCCCGGTAACTATGGTGAGAACCAAAGTAACCCTGCCACGTTTGAAGCGGCCAGATCCCCAGTGGGTACCCTTGGACAATCAGCTGATGATGCATTAACATACTAAAAGACCTCAAACAGAGGGGAATGAAGTAAAGGGTTTCATTCAGGCTTCTGTCCTCTCTTTGGATTCGGTCCCGTCTTTCCCAGAAGGAGCTGTCGGTCCATCACAATATGCCTTTTCAGTCCTTATAGAGCTCTGGGAGAAGTGTAGTATAAAGAGACAGGTAACTTGCACTGTACAAGATTTTAGTGTTTAGGGTGTAATTCTTTGGATCTTTGATTGCTGTGTATCATATTACAATTGGCTTCAGTGAACTGTTGCCAAAAATGGCCTGAGTACTATAAAGAACAAGTCAATTAGAAAAGGATTAAAGACTAGGATCAGGGAGACTCAGCTCATATGTTTTTTCCCACTGGGAAGAAAACGTATAAGCTTGTCTGAGCAAATGGACAAACACAGGAGCCACAGGAATATGTCCTAAGATCAGTTTTCAAAAATGTCGGTTAAAACACTGCTTTGATCACTCAGGGAATGAGAGGAGACCGTCATTAAAAAGTTGTTTATTGTTCAGATGGAACACATTCACAGATTATCCATGACACTTTCAAGCATTACAAACTTGACAGTCTCATACACTTCAAGAGTAGATCAGACATGTTAGTACTTGGCATTCAATACAATATAAACAATACATAAATAACATTGACTGTGCGTCTCATCTCAACATACACATGTACAATTCTACAGCAGAGACAGAATACATTTCAGGAGAACAATGGAAAATACTGACTGTAAATAATCCTTTCTTGAGCAAACCCGCTGGTAGATTGCACGTCCTCCAGAATAAATTGGTGAGGACTCGCAAGAGTGTAATTCACAGTCAATAACATTCAGTGCATTCGAGACCCTGTAATACAATCCATGAACACACACTTTTCTTTAAGGTAAGCAACCTCATTGGTCCAAAACATAGGATATTGTAAGTGACAGAGGTGAGGGGTGTTTATTTTGGCAAGCATTGTCTAGTGTGTACCCACTACCCAGCAGCTGCATACTGTAACTCATAAAAACAATCACAACATGCTGATTCATGCAAGGCTCTGTGATGCATAGAAAATAATGATTGGAAAAGAGACAGGGGTGTTGTCAAAAGTGCTTCTGTCTCCCTGTGCTTTAGATGGTCACAAACCAGGCTGTGGCCCTATTAGGATCTCTGCTGCGTCATTTTAGTCTCAGATGTCACTGCCCTGTCACCCTGGATGCAAGGAGAATGTCAGCATGCACTTTTGGATTCTCGTGGAGCTGGAATTCAAGACCCTATCACCCACCCCTCCAGTGCACTAACTGCTGACCCAGTGGCTGTGAAGCGCCTCACCTGACGGCCCCCAGCTCTTTGCTACTGGACTTTGAAATGGAACCAAATCACTGACTCCTTTGACCGCTGGCTTTCAAATGGAACTTGTTTTTATGACTAAGTTTTGCTATTAACAGCTCCATGGTGTTCACATGACCCGCCCATCACACACTGTGCATTGTGTGCTAGTTCAGTGGGCTGATAGCGGCACGCGCAACAGCTATCTGCCCTATTAGCAGGAGCTAAATTTACCTGACATTGGACAAGGTGGATGAGCTGCTGGTGTTTAGGATGATGCTGTCAACAAACATAGCACAGCTAAGGGGTTTTCAATTTGAGTTCACCTATCTACTATGTCACCTATACTTTATGGCACATTCATAATGCTGAAATGATAACTAGCTTAACTATGCATGCACAGATGCTCAGGTTACCCCTATGTCACCTTTCATAAGGCGTCCTTCCAACACCTTCGTCATGTGTGTCATAGCAGATGAGCACCAAGTGGTTCATGCCTGTAGTATGATGAGGTTAATCGTCTTAGCAACCATGCGATGTTCGTGTTACAAACCAGGGTTCAGCTGAGAAGTGTTGACAAACTTAGTATTTGTGGATGCTGCAGTGCAATCTGTCTTGCTCTAGTTGGGTTGGGACAGACCCAGTGCTGTGGCAAATGCAGCCACAAGGATAACAGCACTGGCCAGGATCACTGTCCCACCAGAGCGGTACACCTGTCGCCCGTTCAGAGGCTGCACCGGTCTGAATGTGTCCACCATTGGCTTCCCGCCATGAAACTTAAGTTCAGAGAACATCCGCAGCTAGAGGAGCAAAGAAATACACATTTTAGCATACTTATGATTTGTCTTGATTATTGGTGTCAAAGAGTTTTGATTTATATATTACCGTTACCTGCTCAATGCTGAGTGGGATAGGGGTCTCAAACAAGGTCCAAACCACAGACTCTGTGCACCCTGGGGTTGTCAGGGACCCCTTGTAGCGGTAGAAACTGGTCAGATTGTGCTCAGCAGGAATGAGCTGACCCAGAGAAATTGGTGGCAAAGATGTGTTCCCATCTGAAGAAATGACACAGGAAATAATTTCACTGGACGTTGTAGCAAAAATCATTTCCATGTATTTAAATACACACTTGTTGCTTTAATGCTTTGCAGAGAATTGATGATGGGGTCATATTTTCGGTTTGCACTGTTGGACCTCTGAAAGTGAAAAAATAACATGGTTGTTATTTAATTTCACAGTGTGGTCCATTGCCATTGATAAAATTCAAAAATGTTTACTTCATAGAAAAAGCCCAGAACGGCGACTCCCTCAGAGTCTGCCAGTGCTGTTGTCAGATCAGTATAATGATGCTTCATATGGACTATGTGCATCTGGAAAGAAAATCCTGTTACTGATGGTTTTCATTTGGTTTATATTTTGTGTTAAAGGGAAACTACCTCCATGGGATACTGCTCCCCATCAATAGTGTGCTCAGATCCAGGCCCTCCGTTGGTGCCCCAGTGCAGATGGAACTGTATGGCCTTGTACGTGGTTGGCAGGCCTCCACCAGAAATAGTGTTAGGTGAGGGACTCCAACCTGGACTATGGAAAGAACACAGCCCACTGGACGTCACTCACAAGAACTCTGGAGTGTTATCTCACGTGGACAATAGAAAATGTAAATAAAGCTCACCTGTGTGCCCATTGTTCTTGATTGTGCCTCTGAAGATCTGACTGTAGTTGTTGAACTGAAAAGGAGTCAGGCGTTCATCAAGTAAGGTCTTACGGGTCACAACATTGATTGGTGACTGATGTTTGCCAGCGCAGTTGCTGTTGGCATGGTTCCACTTTTTCGGTGCTAGAAAATAAAAACAGTTGGCATTGAGCAAATATAAAAGAGAGCGTGTCCTAGTTTAAAAGTGCATTCGACACTTACTGTTGCACTGGTGCTCACAGGTGAACTGGGACGGGTAACACCAATCTAAAACAAAACATTTCCAAAAACGTGACTTGACTGACAGTTTGACACATCTATTTAAAAAATAAGATGTGCAAATAATGTCTGACATGTGCACACGCGGTTGTCCTGCATGGTAACTCCTGCCCGAGTGACATTTTCACCCTTCAACCTGTTTATTTACTAGATTTCCATATCAATTCACAAAACTTGTCCTGTTATGAATAACTTTGACCGCTAGTGCCAGCAGGGATTTGTTTAGTCTGCCGTTTTTCCAGCAAAACCCATAATAAACAAAAACTATCCTCCTTTTAAATCTTCAAATCAAAGTGTCTGTGTGTGCGTAATCTTTCAAAATAAACACAGCCAGTGCTCGATAAAACAGACGTCACATGTGTCATGTTTGTCTGAGGTTTATCAATATTTCACAACTGCTTGTAGACAGTGCTGCATCTATCACACAAATCAAATATTTACCCCCCCACACACACGTTTATGAAGGAAGTGTGCTGGTACAGATTCTTTACATTGTTGGTAAGTCTTCCCTCTGTCCTGCCACGACATTGACTTTAGAAAATAAACTGAGACGCCAGTTTAAAATGCATTCATGGGTGTCATTATGTTGTTAGAAATGACCAACAACCCAAATGTATCCCGAAATCTAGAAAATTTATAATGTAGCAATAAAACTCTCTCCCAGTGAACACCAGGCTGGAAAAAAAATGGAAGTAGCTTATGTTCAATACACTTTCTCTACCACTTTCTTTTCGGCCAATCACATCTCTATCCGCTGAACCTCAACGCCTGTCAGCGGTTCAGCGGATAGAGATGTGATTGGCCGAAAAGAATGTGGTAGAGAAAGTGCTTTTTCTTAATTGTATTGCTTAAAGGAGTGGAAGCTAACATTTCAACAAGAGTTTCTAAAAAGTGCTGAAAAGAGAAATCATTTGATCTCCTGGCAACCGGCGCAAATGAACACAATGGCTTTGAATGGTGTGAGCGCCCTGCCAAAAAGAAAAAACTGAGGAAATTGGAGAGGAACAAGAGGCAATGAAACGAAAACAAACAGGTTTCGTGTGCTTCCGTGTAATGAATACACGCTCTTTTTAATTTATTGTGCAGGCAGTGAGGCATAACCCGATCAAATTATCAAAAAATAAAAGAAAAATGCCACATGGGACTCGGGGACTGTTTAGGAGATTGGAGGTAGATTTAATCAACGATGAAAGTGCTAATAGGTGCGCAGTCTGAATGTCTGCAGCGCACTGACAGCTCTCCTCACAACGTGCTTTTTGTGACCATTGCAGAGTTTCCCCGCGCGCGCGTATTCCACGAGCAGAATCACACAGCACTCGCTCTCAGCATGAAACACTCAAGAATGGAGCCACGTGAGAGCGTCTCCAGCTCAATGGAGCCCACAGCTCAAACAGAGATAGTTAAACAGTATCAGAATATCAAATTTACAAATGAGCAAAAAGACAAAACTATTAGCTTTTGGTCGCGGTTTGGTTTGGTACACTGTGTTGCCAAGAGAGTGGAGGCTGGGTGAGCATTTGGCAACTCAACGCGCCTCTGTGTCACTGAGCAGGTGCACGGATTGAGGGAACTGAGAGGCAGCTTTAGAGACGCGCTGGAAGATGACAGTGCGCTCGCTGCTCTGCTGTGTCCAAACGTGGGCATCACACACTGGGCTGATGAAGGCACCATGCTGCGCTGTGGGACAAAGACTGGAGGACAGTCCATTACGCGTAAGGGAGTTTATTTTTGCATTCTCGTTCGAATGGCATTTTATCTCGACAAATTGGTATTAAATTCATAAAAACGGGACTGGGAAACTTGTGAGATCCTACGTGTTGGTTTCGTTGACTGAAGACGGATAATAATTCATTGCATGTCCATCGAAAGGTAGCTTAACCTTTAAACATCAACATCAAAAAACATGTTTTACATTTGTGCGTAAAACCTTTTCAAATCCGCACTAAACACCCGGCGATGGCATTCACACAGTCAAAGTTAAATGTGGCACAAAGACAAAATGTAATGGAGCCCACATTCACGTGAGTGTCCAAAATTAATTTTCTTGGGAGCGTACTCACCTCCAGAGCCTATGGCCAGTGTCCCAAAAGACAGCAGGACAACAGTGAGGACCAGGTGCTGCATCTCGAAACGAAACGGAGCAAGGACACCACACAATGGGATGTTGTTGCCAATATGATCACATTCTTGCAGGGGGTCCTTCTACTTATCAGCGTACCCCACAGGGGGAAAAAAGTGGAAGAGAGAGGCCCCTCCCCTTTAGGGAATCGCCTCTAATAAAAGATTCCTACTTTAGAACGAGGGCCTTGCATCACAATGTGTTTTACACAATGTTTTATACATATAGGCTACATTATTCACCAGTTAATGATCAGTGTGGGCTGCTACTTCACAGATAATTGACTCCAGAAACAACACCACAATAGACCACAGGTAAATACATTTGTCTAGTTGGGAAGTCTGTTGGCGCTCTTTTATTAAACACTGTTGAGACAATTAAATACATTTGTTTAGTAGTACTAATAATACTTTTGTGGGCCTTTGAATATAAACCTGACATTGTGAATAGCGGACAATTCCCTTAAACGTGAATAGTTTGGGTAATTTCAGACTTAAAATATCCTTGTGGTAATACATGATAATTTATTTAAACGAATAAGTTATCTAAAATTGGGGAACCAAAAATTAATTCCAATGCCCTCTCATCAACTCCTCAGAACAATATTACAATTTCTTCAACTCGTTACCAAACTGTTTTCGCAGCACTTGAGGCTGTGGTCTTAAGATTCAAATGAGCTGGCATTTGCAAGTCTGAAGACTAGCGCTGAATGCTCATTAGCACAGAGTGTGATCGGATATACAATGCAAATCCGTTTCCTCCGTGTAAAAACGGTAAAGAGAAATGGCCGCTGATAGAGGTCAAAGAGGAACTTGACGAGCCTTTCACGAGAAAAATAAAATGAAGAAATTAAGGTATTTGTTAATTAATTATGCAACGACCTTCTGAAAAGTATGTGGTTAACGTGCCAGCCGTGATGCAGAAGTAGAGCTATTGGACAGTGTTGAACGAGCACCGACTGGTGGAGGAAAAGAAGAAAGCAAGTTTCTGTGGAAATGCAATGTGACGAAAGTACAGTTAGTGGTCGTTTCACACAGTAGGCTTATTTCAATAAACCATATTTTTTTCTACCGGCTTTTTGACTAAATTTAAGCAGCTTTATCATTAGCATTTCACATGTGTGTGTAACATTTTCCTTGGCATGTTTTTGATGATGTTAACGTCCACCAGCACTCTCCTTGAAACCAAATGGAAATGTTACACACAACTTCTTTGCAGCCAGTTACAAATTTAAAAGACACACCAAGCAATTCATCAGATCATAATAGAAGCTTTAATTTTAACCCATTGGATTTAACTTTAACAGTGCAATTCTTTACAACAATTATTTATTAAGTGACAGGTTTTAGCCACCACTAGGAAACATAACTATGTTACATCTTAATGTCTTTTTGTGACATCATGAAGACCAGTCAAAAATGATAGTCAGATATCTTACACAGGTTGCCTAATTCAATATCTGATCATCCATTTCAATTGTTAGCCTCAATATTTAACTGTTAATCTTTTCTCAGTGTTATTTAGCAGCTAGCTATCTGTACCATTACAATTAAAGGCGACTTATTAGAAACCTGCTGCCATTCATGATAAACAAATGCTTTGAGAGACAAAAATACTAACAAAATATGGCACTATTGTCTCAAGGAACAACCAGTAGACACTAGCACATTTAAACAGAAGTGCCTAAACAGAAAAAAAATAAAATAAAATAAACTGAGCAGTTTGTTCAGCCTTTCTGAGCAGTCATTACTGCCAGGCATCAGTCAAGTGGACACCGAGATTCACAATGAGCCAGGACATTAAGTCATTTGTTCACAAACTTGTCAAAAAAACTCTCCTTACGTTCAAATGACCTTCAAGTCAGAAGAATAGATCTCATGATGTTCCATGTTTTTTTTTTGTTTAATGCATTTATGTCAATAAATGTTGCAGCTGCATGGCTATACTGGAGAAAAGCATTGATAGAGACAGAACCACGTTGACTGCATACACTTAATGTTGAAAACACATTGCAGCAATGAACACAAATACGACCCACCAAATGCACATTAACATCCAGTTAACCCATGATACGTTACCTTCAGACATCTAGAAAAAAGATGCAGTGGCCAGTAAACAGCAGATTTCTCCCTTTTGCTCAAGTTTGGTCTCAGATTCCCTCAAATACACAATAGCTTGTAGTGCACAAAATAAGAATACAAAATTAGACTTTTAAATACTGTAGCAGCATGTTTTCTTTTAAAGTTCAAAGCCTCCATTTGTCTGGATAAAGGCTTTGGAGTCCTTGACAACAGATTGTCCTCTCAGGTATGAGACTGTCTTTGTGGAGGGTACAGGTGTTTGTGTTGCAGTCAGGGCAACATTAGAAAACCATGGATGCTGCAGGATGCTGCAACACTCCAGGCTAACAAATGAACAGAAGGGCTTTTCTGATGGAGAACCCTCCCCTGCCGTTAGCCTCATTTTCAGTCTCCCAGCTCATTAAATTCTCTGTTCACCAATCTCATAGTTCATCTGTTCTGTACCGAGCCTCTGCAAGCACCCATCCCATCCTGTCTGCACGTCTTCCTCGTGCATTAAAAACCCACAGCAGCTTGGGATAACACTCGTTTGAGTAGTCCACAAGGACAGATTCGAGGCAGCAGTAATGCTCCAGTCTCTCAGCTAGAGGCTGTGGCGATGGCCTTCTTGAGCTGCTGGCTGCGAATTTCACGGGTTCGACACTCCAGCAGTTGGTCATGGCAGGTGTTGCAGACCAAGACCGGGTCGTACAACTGCTGGTCAGGGATGGGCAGTTTCAGGTGGCAACAGTCTTTACAAAACACATTTCCACAATTCCTGTGAAAAATAAACAAACAAAAATAAAATAAAAACACATGGTCAGGATGCTTAGGTTTTAACAAGAACATTTGTTCTACATCATCATAATATGACCATGGATATTAAATATGTATTCCATTTGTTTCATCAATAAGCAGATGAAGATGCACCTGCAGTGGTGACGTCTCTTGGCTATCCAGAACTCACAGTCACAGTTGAAACAATGGGAGGCCATATGGTCCGGCACCCACCTTGTGACCTACACAAACCCCAAAACACATCAGTGTGAGAATAGTGCTGCCCAGATTACAAGAGAGATAAAAGGGTCAGAGAGGAGATATATATATATATATATATATATACAGCTGGAGCTGGTAAATCTCAGAAGAGGCTGACCTCTGTGTCCTTGCGCTCCACTCGGTCCCAGCTGCCCTCGGACAGACGATCCTCACTGTGAGTGGACAGGGAATCCTCCTCATTACTGTTGTCTGATTCACGCAGACAAGTCTGGAAACAAATAGAGGCAAACAAAGCATACAGAGGACGACATGAGAAAATGTCCTTGAGTTAATTAAATGCAAACATCCCAAAGCATTTCACACAAAAATGAGCTACTCACAATATCATCCTCATAGTCAATGTCTGGCTCTGAGGGAGGGCTGCCATATTGTTTACTCTCCAGCCGCATCTGCAGCTGTCGCACCTGCTGCCTCAACACTTCCACCTCCTGCTTGTAGCCCGCCTCGATCTGCCTCAGTCTCTGTTGCACAGCATCCACAGGAACAGGCAGCCCATCATCATCAAGGTAGGCAGGAGTCTGTGATGGGGAAGGGGAGCTGGAGGGTGAGGAGTAGGAAGGAAGGGCTGCTAGGGAGTAGGAGGTCAGGATGGCCTCCCTGCGGCAGCACTGGGCAGCATTGGCCACAGCAGCAGAACGCAGCATGTTACCAGCAACCCGGCGGCCCTGGAAAGCACTAGGCTGCAACAACCGACTGATGGCAGAGTGCTGCCCAGCACAGGCGGACTGGACAAAACCCTGAACACTGTCCCACTGTGGTCCCAGCAAAGACAGGTTGGTCAGCGGACTCTGAGAAATGACTTGGCGAGCTGCTGTCTGGGAGCAGTCTGCTTTGCTCTTCAGTATGTCTGTCCTTGTGTCTTTCTCTGGTTCTCTCTCAGTCTCTGTGTTATTGAAGAGATTGGCGGTGGTCTGTGTGGTGTGAGGAGGCAGCTCCCCTTCACCTGTGAGAGTTTCAGTGGAGTCCTCCATGGAAAGAAGTGGAGTGAGCTGTTTGAAAACTAGCAGGCCTTCAGACTCTGGGAGGCCGTTGGTTTGGTGGTCAGCGTGGCCATTGAGCAGAAATGTGGAAGTGTTGGCTGTGTGTTGGGTACTTTTGCAGGGAGCGGTAAGCACGGCTCTGACTTGTGAACGGGGGACATGGTGGTGTCTAAAGTCCTACAGGAGCTGTTGTCCTCTGCTAGAGGCTCTGGGAGTGGTGGGTCAGCGGTCAGGGGTGACGCTTGCTGGAGGACCGGAGTGGGACACTGAGAGAGGTTGTTAACAACAGAAACAGGAGGAAGAGGCAAAGATGGCAGTGGCTGTGTAGTGAGGCAAGGCTCCTCAGGCGAGTCTTTACTGTTTTCCTCACATGGGCCATCCTCTGGAGTTGTGGCAGGGCTGGGGTGATATGTCTCCTCCTCACCATTGGCCAATCCACTATCAGGTGTAGTACTGTCAGAGCCTCCTCCAACAGGAGGCGAGGGCTCCAGTGTAGATCGACCATCTGGACAATGCTTATTGAGGTTAGGATCACTGGAAGTGCGGGTCAGAGGTGCTTCATTTTCAAAAGCCGACACCAGGTTGTCCATGGAGCGCGTCTTTGGAAGCCTGAAATTGAAAGATAAATGGTAAATGGCATGCATTTATATACCGCTTTTCTAAAACCCTTACATTCACCCCATTAACACCTGGGGTAGACAGACACACACCTAGGGCTCATGGCCTTCTATGACCACCACCAAACACCTCACACACTATCATGCAACAATAGTATGAACTTGGGAGAGTGGGAATAAAAGCGGACAAGCTTAGCCACTGCACCTCCTGGTCTTACTCAAATGTTTATCCATGATTATAGTGTCATTATTTATTAACAAAGGTTAAGAATAGACATCCTCTGGTTAAATCAAGTAACACAAAATGCTCATAGTGTAATTGTCCATTTGAGGCTGTAGGTGGCAGTCTGATGCTTTATATTTCACACTACATTTCCTGTTTTAGGTTTCGCATATTATGGTTAGTCTGTATTTGTTGTTTGTATAAGCTCTTCTTGTTACAAGCATTGCAAGCAATTAGCCCTGGCTATAAATATAACAACCAATTAAACATACTTTTCCCTATTAAATAAACTTAAAATTCATTCAGGTGACCGTAAGAGTAAACAGACATACCTGTCCAAGGAGCGGGAGGTGAGCTCATCTCCAGTGACATTGGGCGAGAGGTAGAGCTCCATTGCGTCATCCACAGCGGTGCAGGGGGAGGAGGTGGGCAGGTACACAGCTGTCCATAGCTGTAACGCCCGAGTGTGGCAAACAGGCTGCAGCACCTGGCAGACAAAGACACAGACGCAAGGTCAAAATGACTTGGCCTTTACCGCAGCTGCTTATTACGGATGGGGTTGTTGATCGATAATAATCACTTTCAGGACTGTCACAGAGATCGATAACAGAAAAGCGTGAGGATACAGTGTAACATTAAATAAAAATCCAATATTACAGATTTATACCAAGTAATAAGTCTTTAAAGTCAAATTGTAGTATTGTAACCAACAGTAGGACAAACTGCCACAAAAGTATAACAGTGAGTGTTATAATGAGTGGGACCCACCATATCATGACACGGGATGTAAAGGAAGTTTTGGAAGTTCTTGTTTCCTGTGCGCAGCAGAGACCAGACTGAACAGGTGCGTTTATAGATGTTTTTTGCTTCTCTCTCACGAGCATTGTTACACAAAAATGTGCCATAAAGACATGAGTATGTGTGCTGCACCAACTTGACCTGAAGGAAGAGTAGAAGACACAGGGTTGGAAAGGGTCATTTGTGCACAAATAAATCAAACCACATAAGCTCAGGGCCCAATACTATAATGATAGATTAGTGACTTTCAGGTTAATGGTTTTCAGTATAGCAAAGCTGGTTCACTTGCTATTGAGGTACTATATCACCATGGAAACATGGAGAATGGCTAACCTGTTCCAGAGCAGGTTAAAGCGGCACTTTGCAGGTCTGGCAGTTTCTTCGCTGTTTTTGATTGTATTTTTCCTGATAGAGCGCCCCTTACAGCTTCGGTCTAATGTTAAAAAACCTGTTGTAAAAACTCACTGGTGATGAGCGTCTCCCTGCCCTCCTCTCTTCCCGTTTGACCATGAGCAACGGTTTTCTCTGCTTTAGCTCCTTTTCGACGGGTCTGCCATGATGAATGTCTAGGACTGACTGGGGCAAGGGTTTGTTTGTGTAGTGTTGTAAACCATTTTGTTTTTTTGTGAGACCCGAGACTCCCGCGAGACTTTTTGAATCCAAGATGCGGCGGGTTGCCACACACATTTTGCAAGGCTGTTTTTTTTCCACTAAGAGGCGCCAGAGGGGTTTGGGACAGACCCCATTTAATAAGCCCTTAACCCATCACAATTATTTCGAAGCTGTTGTGTTAAGGTAAAAATCCTGCAAAGTGCATCTTTAAGGTCCAAATAGAGGATTGAAACACAGCATTGAAACCAACATGCTTATGGTTAGGTACTTTGACCACTGTTGTTGTGATATTGGGCCATACAAAAAATAAATGTCAATAGTGTGGCATTTAGACTAGTGATATTGTAAAAGCATAATCAAGTTGTAACTTACAGGTTCATACATGTTGAAGCAAGAGCATTTCTGCTCAGAGTTTAATTTAAAATAAAGCCAAATTGTGATACAACTTAATCCAGACCTTACAGTAAGGTCCATAAATATTGGGACATCGACACAATTCTAATCTTTTTGGCTCTATACACCACCACAATGGATTTAAAATGAAACAAACAAGATGTGCTTTAACTGCAGACTTTTAACTTTAATTTGAGGATATTTACATCTAAATCAGGTGAACGTGTAGGAATTACAACAGTTTGTATATGTGCCTCCCACTTTTTAAAGGGACCAAAAGTAATGGGACAACTGGCTGTTCAGCCTTTCCATGGCCAGGTGTGTGTTATTCCCTCATTGTCCCATTTACAAGGAGCAGATAAAAGGTTCAGAGTTGCTGTCAACTCTCAATATGAGATCCAAAGAGCTGTCACTATCGGTGAACAAACCCATCATAGAGGCAAAAACTTAAGGTGTGGCCAAATCAACTGTTTGGAACATCCTTAAAAAGAAAGAACGCACTGGTGAGCTCAGCAACACCAAAAGACCCAGAAGACCACGGAAAACAACTGTGGTCAATGACCGAAAAATTATTTCCCTGGTGAAGAAAACAGCCTTCACAACAGTTGGTCAGATCAAGAACAGTCTGTCCAGGAGGTAGGTGTATGTGTGTCAAAGTCAACACTAAAGAGAAGACTTCAACAGAGTGAGAGGGTTCACCACAAGATGTAAACCATTGGTGAGCCTCAAAAACAGGAAGGCCAGATTAGAGTTTGCCAAACAACATCTAAAAAGCCTTCACAGTTCTGAATCAACATCCTATGGACCGATGAGACCAAGATCAACTTGTACCAGAGTGATGGGAAGAGAAGAGTCTGGAGAAGGAAAGGAACTGCTCATGATCCAAAGCATAGCACCTCATCAGTGAAGCATGTGGTGGTAGTGTCATGGCGTGGGCATGTATGGCTGCCAATGGAACTGGTTCTCTTGTATTTATTGATGATGTGACAAAAGCAGCAGGATGAATTCTGAAGTGTTTCGGACAATATTATCTGTTCATATTCACAAATGCTTCAGAACTCATTGGACGGCGCTTCACAGTACAGATGGACGATGACCCGAAGCATACTGCAAAAGCAACCAAAGAGTTTTTTTAAGGGAAAGAAGTGGAATGTGGAATGGCCAAGTCAATCACCTGAATCTGAGTGAGCATGCATTTCACTTGCTGAAGACAAGACTGAAGGGAAAATGCCCCAAGAACAAGCAGGAACTGAAGACAGTTGCAGCAGAGGCCTGGCAGAGCATCACCAGGGATGAAACCCAGCGTCTGGTGATGTTTATGCGTTCCAGACTTCAGGCTGTAATTGACTGCAAAGGATTTGCAACCAAGTATTAAAAAGTGAAAGTTTGATTTATAATTGTTAATCTGTCCCATTATTTTTGGTCCCTTAAAAAGTGGGAGGCACATCTACAAACTGTTGTAATTCCTACACCGTTCACCTGATTTGGATGTAAATATCCTCAAATTAAAGCTAAAAGTCTGCAGTTAAAACACATCTTGTTCGTTTCATTTTAAATCCATTGTGGTGGTGTATCGAGCCAAAAAGAGAAGAATTGTGTTGATGTCCCAATATTTATGGACCTGACTGTAAGTGATAGTAAGAGAGACATATCCAGGGTTCATCTGACTTTGTAGGACAGGGCACAGGCCATATAAACCCAGATGTCAACTTTAGGAGTTATAGTTGTCCAACCTCAGAATCTTGTGTGAATTTTTTGCTATGCAAACTATATACTAGATGTATAGAACTGTCTAACAAGAAGATGACAGGTCACCTACCAGGAAGGCCTCATTGAACTCAAACAGACAGGGGAACTGTTTGAACAGCTGGTGAACACAGTCAAGCCACTGAAGGAAGACAGGACACTGCTCGCTTACGTCATCAGAGTTTTCTTGGTGACCACAGCGATCCCCAAATTTATGCCCAAAGTCCAACCACTCTGTCTCAACAAGCAGCTGGAATCCCTGTCAAAATATTTGCTTTTTAATGTGTATTCAAGATGTACATTTGAATCCAGGCATTTAATGGACTTGTGCTCTCTTACCTCCAGTGTCCTATAGTAGGGGTCCAGCAGTATCTTGGCCAAGGCTACAATCTGGGGTGTGCGGTCCCATCCGTCTGAACAGTGCACCAGGACAGGTCGACCTTCTCGCTCCACTGCTGAACACACCAGGGCAGCTGCTTTCAGCATTACAGAAAGGTGTTGGAGCCATCGGGTGCTCTCCAGGGCCGACAGCCAGCTGGACAATAGAAGACTCTGATCAGAGGGACTGCTATCACATATTCTCAACATTTCTTTTGACTACACACAAGAGCACCAATTACTGACAAGTATAGAAGAGGCTCTAACCTATATTTAAATACCCTGCTTGGTTACACTCATTAATTAGCGTAGATTATTTAATTAGATGTCATGTAGCTTAGTCGGTTTATTTACTTTCTGGGCTGTGTGTTTGACCAGAAACACACAGCCCTATTTGATCCACATGTAAATATAGCAACAGACACACATACAGTGGCAAGAAAAAGTATGTGAACCTTTTGGAATTTAATGGTTTTCTGAATAGCCAAAGATTTGGCTGACCAGATCCTGATGCAGCAAAGCAGGCCCAAATTATGATGTTTCCTCCACCATACTTGACAGTTGGGATGATGTTTACATGAAGATATGCCGTGCCCTTTCTACGCCAGATGAAGAGCTGTGTATTTTTAGTTCTTTGTTTCATCAGTCCACAAAACATTTTGCCAATACCACTGGGGAGTGTCAATATGCTCTCTTGCAAACTTTAGACGTACAGCAATATTCTTTATAGTAAGCAGTGGCTTCCTTTGTGGTGTCCTGCCGTGGATACCCTGCTTGTTCAGTGTTTTACGTTTTGTAGACTCATGAACAAAGATGTTAGCAAGTTCCAATGATGCCTTCAAATCTTTGGCTGTCATTTGGGGTTGTTTCTTTACCTCATTGATGAGTCTTTGTTTTGCTTTTGGTTTCATTTTGACTAGTCGCCAACTTCTTGGTAGAGTAGCAACAGTCCCAAAACGTCTCCATTTTTAGATGTTTGTCTAACTGTAGACTGGTAAATTTGGTGAAGTTTTTGAAATAACTTTGTAACCCTTTCTAGCTTTTTGTAAAGCAACACTTGATTGTAGCTACTCTCGCATAAGCATGTTCTTCTTGTGCAGAGCAAACTCCAACGTTTGAGGGGTTTTTAAATCAGTCAAAAGTAGCTGTAGTCCACACCTCCAAATATATTAACTTAACAAGACACCCGGGTGTGCTAAAACCTGACCCAATTTTTTGAGGTCATTACATTTTTACATTTATTCATTTTATCCAAAGCGACTTACATTGTTCTATGTAATTACAGCCACTGGAGGCAAGGTGGGTTAAGTGTCTTTCCCAAGGACACAACGACAGTATGAACTGTGGGGAGAGCGGGAATCGAACCACCTACTTTCCGGTTGAAGGATGACCTACCCACTGAGTTACTGCCGCCCCATTAACTCAAGTGTTCACATACCTTTTCCACAAGCACTATGAGGTTTTTTGGTTGTTCTCAATAAAGACAAAATAATTTTGTGTGCAATTACTTTATATTATGTTCGTCAATCTCAGAACTCGGCTCAGATCCCATTTTAAGACCAATTTATTCAGAAAACCATGAATTTCCAAAAGGTTCACATACTTTTTCTTGCCACTGTACAACACATATCCAGTGTCCGTGTGTACAGACAGACATCTGACCACACCACTACGCTGGTCTCATTCCTGTGCAGTGTTAACTTACTGTGGGGTCAATTTTTTTAAACAGGGGAGGGCGAGGATGGCACAAAAACGAGGCCAGAGCACACACAGAAAGGTTAAACCGATCAACTTACTTTCCCGGGTCTGGGATTTGACTGCACACAGCCCTCAGTGCCTGGAAGCTGTTACGAATAGCATGGATGTTGGCCATTCCCATGAACATCACTTCACAGTTGGGATAGTACTCTGCAAGCAAACAAATAATGAAGGTCAAAGTGTGCAAAGGGGAAGATGTCTGATCAGTTTGATATATCAATTTTTTGTGTCCTTTGTTCTGTTTTGAGTGAAAAGAAAAAAAAAGTTAATTTTTTTCCCTAGTTTAGTGCCACTAACCTTCACATTCGCAGCCTCCGCCTTTGGCTCTGTTGGCCACTGCAGCAGTGTATGAACGAGCATCCAGAATCAGCAGCTTATGCTGCACAGTGTTGTCATCGCAGCCTGAGCCTCCAGTCAGAGAGGAGTCTGGAGATACAGGCGGGTTTTGATTGTTTTAGTGGAAAAGCACAAGGTGAGCTTATTTGTAACCAACTGACAATAGATATCTTCAGCGGATGACAGAGCCGAGAGTGAAACAGAACTGCTCTTCACTGCTCTGCTGCCATTGACTCGCATAACATTTCTGTGCTACCATTGTCGTAAGGCTATTTTTAGATCTTAATTCTGCCCTATAAAGTGATTGGTCTGTTCAGTTACAGAGGCCAAAACATTGAAAGGGGTACTAATGAAAAAGTGTTTTCAGTAGAACTGAATAGCTGATGAAGGCTACATGGAATGACTTATTAATGATTGGGATAGATAAACACTAAGTGTACAACACTTTGCATTTGTAAAGAAAGAAAATAATACCATACCAAAATCACTATCTGAGGAGTCATGAGTGTCCCCGCGCTGTCTGCATCCTGCTGCACTGCAGGTTCCCTTTGCGCCAGTGTCCATTTGACAAGCTTTAGCAATAGATGTCACCAAATACTCATCATCTGTGTTTCTCCAGCCCCACCAGCTGATTTCAGGTTGACTACAGCGAGCAATAACTGCCCCGTTTCTTTGATGCCTGTAATTTACAGGGAACATCAATATTACTGCTGACATTTACAGACATATAAATAGTAATAAATGAAGGTAGTTACCTGTAGACAACCACAGGGATCCTTTTCCAGGACCTGAAAGATGCTACACTCTCCAGTTCTTTGTCAGTGATCCAGATTGGGACAAGAATCTTCTGAGGGTAACTGGAGCATAGCCTGTGCACAACCAGCACCATTACATGAGTAACACAATACAACTTATGTTGCTTTGCTGATTATTTTTTACTAAAAGAGAGGAAACACAGCTTAGCTTACTTCATGGGCAAAAAAAGTTGCAGCAAACAGAAATGCTCTGGTTTTTAGGGTCACTACTGCCTAATGAGCTTTGAACATTCCTTCTTCACATTATCTGTCACCAGTCCCACGCTTGTCTACCTCTCTCTTGATACTTTCCCCTTTTTCTTCTCACTGACCGCCTAAAGAGCGAGAGAGAAATACGGGCTGCGAGTATCTCTAAGGAAAAGTGAAACGCAGTGCTGAGTCATGGGTCTCAGCAGGCTGCAGCTTGTTTAATTAGCCAGTTGTCCTGTGTGTCTGTCTCCCTCAGCAGGATGTGCTCTCTTGGGCAGACTGTGTTTTTGGAGAACTGATTCGCAAACACCAAAGACAGGTACAAAATTATGCATTGCTTTGCCTTGGCTTGAGTGACTGCTACAAATTTGCTAAAAAAAAAAAAACAAAACAAAAACTAGTGTAGCTTTGAAAACAAGAGCCAGTACCGAATACACCTTTGAGCATCATATACCAAAATTGCAGAGCATGTCATTAATGCTTAAAAAACATAGCAGTTACTGTTTAGATTCAAATATTTTGGTTAATTACACGTGTAACATACTTGTAGTTGCAGTTAATGTCAGACACTCTCCAGACGTTTTGTGTGTCAAAACCCATCCTCTTGACCTCCATGTCCATTCTGTGACGCACATGATCACCTGCGCATGGGAGTGCAA
Organism: Perccottus glenii; assembly: GCA_024416835.2. Lineage (NCBI taxonomy): Eukaryota > Metazoa > Chordata > Actinopteri > Gobiiformes > Odontobutidae > Perccottus > Perccottus glenii. The sequence goes on along the minus strand of CM044561.2, from coordinate 13,853,170 downwards.
GTGGAAATGTTTACGTTCATACCTCTACATCTAAACTACTGCCAACAGTGTAGTGCCTTTTGTATTTATGCACCTGGGCGACATAGATGAACATGTTGGTCTTCGTCATCAGCACTGCCTCCAAGACACCAAGCGTGATAAGCGAGGGCAAACAGGTCCTCTAAGCGGGATGGGTGGGCAGAGGCCCTGTTCAGGCGTTTGACCCACTCCTGGCACAGCTTGAATGTTGCAAAGTGGCACCTGTAGGAAAACAGATGTGAAACTGAGAGAGCTGCAAAAATGACAGGGCCATTTTCTGTTGAGAATACTAAGAAGACTCCTTGTTTGTAGATTATAGGTGAAAGAAGAGTAATGGTAAATTACTGTTTATGAATTACAAAGGCAACTATTGGTATGAATACTGGACTGGAATATGGCAGCACTAAAATAATAATTAATAATAACATTATTAATATTATCATAATTATTAGTATTATGATGATTTAAATTTCTTTTGTCTAATCTCTTTGTTACAACTGACATTTTAATTTTGTCGCACATGGAAGGAATACCATGATATTGATGCAGATGCAGATATTACATACCATTATTACACATACATATTGTGCCACAGATATAAATTACAATGAAAATAAACAGTTTCATTGGTGTCTCCGTCTCACCTGACAACTTTGGAGTCTTTGCAGATAATGTGTAGCTGGAACATATCTCTGCTCTCTGCGCTCTCTATGAGCCTGAGAGGCACCTGTAGGGGGAGACAGAGAGCAAAGCGGTCAGTGTGAGAGATGGCAGACCTACACAGTGGACACTACTCCAGGTCTACAATAGCCAATCCAACCTGTGCTTTAATCTAACTGTAGAGATGAATGTTTAATAAATTCTATTGTATTTAATTGTACCTAATTGGGGACAAATTTAAACACACCATTATACCTTGCTTTATAACTAAATTTTTAAAAAGTAATTTCAGCCAGCTCTCAGCACATTACTTACTGAGACAGCATCCACTAGTAAATTATGGTAAACGCAAAATTAAACCAGTAAAGTTAAATACCAAATAGTTATGAGTGCACGGTAATCCGGCTACAGCATGAATGAGGTTGTCTAGACAGTGGCAGAGGGTGGTGTTGATCATATGGTACTCACAGATATTTCATTGTCCACACCTGGGTAGCTCTAATACACAGTGACACCATGGCGCACACACAGAGAGGGGGAGGAGGAAAGACACAGACAGGAGGAAATGGAAAAAAAATAAAATAAAATAAAAACTATTAAACCAAAATTTCAAGTAATTAAAGAGTTAAAAGAATAACTTCACAGATAAAAGGATAACTGAGTGGATCACGTAGTGTGCTACTTGCAGCACATGGCTAAGCCAAATGGAAATTATGAAGAGAAAGACAAACACGGAGAGGAGCAAAGGGCAAGAAAACAGCTTGGAAGTGGAGCGATGAGCTGTGAAGGGGGTAGGTGAGAGGTTGTGGCTGGTTGGCAATCATACATAATTCATCAAAGTTACTAGGGTCAAGGAAGGCCACTGGCCAGGAGCAAATAAGTTCAATATACACCACTGCTCTAGTCTTTGGTATAATGAGTCACAGTGAAGCATCCTAAAAACACTGTCGCACTGAAAAGTGGAGTCCTGAAAATCTCTTTGGGGAGAAGGAAGGCTTTTTCTAACTGTGAACACAAAGAATTGGCCTGTTTGTGTTTGAGTAAAGTCTGACGTCAGTAGAAGAGGGTAGCTGGACTGCAGTGGCAGTAGTGGCCCGTCCCTGTGGAGCCTTGATGTCACTTTAAACTTCCCCCTGCCTAAGATGAGAGGCGCCGCCACTCCTGTGGTGCAGCCCAATGCCAACTGAGCAAGGATAGGACTGCAGACACTTTACTGGTACCACCCCTAAACTATGTGTTGCTTCATTTGCCTCATCAGCAGAGTTATGCATTTATACAGCTAGTTTGGGGGAAAGAAAAAGACTGTTTGGCTCCAAACTGAAAGTTATAGCTCCCTCTGTCCTGCCATTAGCTTCTGTGGTGTGGCTGGACACTGTTGCAGTATAAAGAGTAACTACACCTCTGTGGGCTCAGCAGCAGCTGTGTCTCTTTGAGCAGAACTTACATTGATGACAGAGTCTTTGAACTTAATGTGGAGCCTGTAGTTAGACATGGCAATGATGGCTTCGTCGGCACGGCCAAGATACTCCACCCCTTCCCCCTGGAGAACTGAGAATGGCACCTGTGGGGAGACAAAATAAGAGTATCATGTCTGCACTGCAAAAACACGTATAATATAAAAAAAACACCAGTTTTTGTTTCAGTGTACATGATGGCATGTGGCCCAACAGTAGAGGTATGAGAACAAGAGGGGCACAGTGTGAAACTGTTTGCATGTTTAGCGGTCCAATTAGAGTGGAATACTTTTACAGAGAGAGCTTTGTGAGTACAGAGGGCTCGTTGCATGGCCTCAATGAGCAGCCGACAAGAGGCCAGTCTGGAAAGAAGACTGTCTGCACCAGAACTGACCGTACAGTGAGGGATTCCAAACAGGCCATTAACATTTTTACTCTTTTTTAATCAGACCAGACAGACCATCTGAGTCCAGTGCTGCCTAGCCATTTTTTTTTTTACTTTCATGACTTCTTTATACCAGTTCATCTTAGTAGCCCTGACTTGTATGCAAGTCAGTATGTATATTTCTTCTGGTTTCTTTATTGTAAACAGGTCTTTGGGGGACCATAAATTACGATCCAGGTTTTTCTCTTTTGTTGTTGGTTCTGAGAACAATGGTGTTGCTGGGAAACAACACTCAGCATTACCTCATCTTGCATTAGCATGGATTGCTGAGTCACGCAGGAGGACCCATTGATGCATATTAAATAGGTCATGCAGCAGGCCAGATGGGAGATTATGTTGAGATGTCATAGAAATCAGGCTTAGTTCAAACAACACAGTTAAAAGCACAGCATTCAACTACAAAGGGGATATTAAGAGTGTGAACACAAACATCTCTGTTGAGTTTACTGCATTATGTCTCAGGCACATAAATCAGGTATAAAAGAATGCAAAGAGATGGCTATACTAAAGGAGGTCGCACTGTGTCAAAAATAAAGAATTTATAGTGTCCATTGGACTTATGTTCACATTTATTAATTTAGCTGACGATTTTATCCAAAAGGGACTTAAATTAAGCTTCCATTCACCAGTGTTACAGCTGGAACACCACTTAAGGAAAGGTGTTTTTTTTTTTTTTTTTTTAAATATAGAGCTTTTCCACCTAGTAGGCACTCAAAGAGCTTTACATTAAGCTTCTATTCACCAGTGTTACAGCTGGAACACCAGTGGAGGCAAAGTGGGTTAAGTGTCTTGCCCAAGGACACAACAACAGTATGAACTGTGGGGAGAGCAGGAATCGGTTGAAGGACGACCGCTCTACCACTGCGCCCTTTGCTGAGCCACTGCTCCCTATGTTAAAAGATGTACCAGTGACATTTATCATTGCAGCTGCTGCTGCTGCTCATCTGTGACTGGAGCGTGTGTGGCAGGACTGTGTATAAAGAGGGAAAGTACAGCCTAACCTGGGAAATGGAGCACGTAGTACTCAGCACTCATCCAAATATAGATGGTGGGTCCCCTGGCACCCTGTACTGGGACATCTAAACAGCAGCAAGACTTCTTAATATTTTGATAAAACAGTTTGACAGTTTTGTTACAAAATGCAACAATGTGTAAAAAATTCCATCAGCTCAGCACAAGCACATTTATGTTATTGTCTGAAAGGGTGCTTTCTAAGCATAAAGGGCTGAAACGGTTGCAGTGCGCTGCTCCTCTGTGGAGGACACTGAACATTTGCTGCTGAGAGTGCACTAGTTAACAAGCTTCACAGACTGACAGCTGCATTAAACAAGCTCTGCTCCAAAAGTAGGTGTATGAGTCACCAGCAGGCAGCGAGCAGCAGAAGATACCGTGTCACGTTTCCTCTACAAAGCCTTCAGCAGCAGAAATAAAAACTATACCAGAGACGTGGCGAGGGGGAAGGGGAGTAGAAAGAGCTGTGAATAAGATTTGCTGACTTCTGAGTCGTGACTTCCGGTTCAAGCTGCTGCCTGTGAGGACATGCATGTGTTCAAACACACACAATTGCTGGCATTAAATGCAAGCACAAAGCTGTGGAAAGCAGCGGGTAAAAAATACAGTAGGAAATTCCTTTAATTGTTCAAAAGAAAAAAAAAAAAGTGGTATGAGAGTTCAGCTGTCAAGCGCACCGAACACAATAATGGTGTGTGAACGCAGGGGGAGGGGTCGGCATGCTTTAACAATAATGTGTAACGTGTTTTCATAGTATTTAGCAGAGCAGGCTCCTCAGACAGTAAAGGCCACATTGCTGTTGCTGTATGATATTTGGATGATGAATGCTGATACTGTACTTTAATTTTATTGATTTTTTATATTATGTAAAATTCAGCATTCATAGGGGAAGCCAAAAATCTGAAAGAAAAAAAATGCTTTAGGACATTCTTTTCGTTTGTTTGTGTCCTTTTTGAATACAGCTGACGTCAAAAATGGCCCATTCAGTTCAATATCTTTCCTTCGAACCAGATAAGATCCTGTTCCAGGCATTATCTCCACCTAGACTGCAGCAGTAGAACTCCCACGCATTCTCACATTAGGTCAGCCAACATTTAACAAAAGAAAACAACTGGTAGCTTCAGGCCTTTTTTTTTTTTAAATTGCATTTTATTTTAACAGGGACCAGAATTTGAGTGTTTGTGACGTGCATATTCTAGACTTCATGACCATAATTGGCAAATCAAATGAAAAATATGTAGATATAAGTTTTGCCTGATGTTCTGTGCAATAGCAGCTACATATTAACATACAAAATGCCCTTAGCCACTCGCACACTAACAAAAGCCTCTTTCTGCCTGACATTTACTGAGGCCATGTGTAAACAGGTCTTATCTAAATTGTTTTGACTAATTCAAAATGCCTTGTCTAATAAAGACTGGGAGTCATTATGCCTCTTTTTATAAGCTAGTGCATTATCTGCATACTTTCTGTAATCTTTTCAATTAGCCTGTTATCTCCCTAGTTTGCCTTCTAAACTTGCTCAAACAGTGACAGATGCATTATTGCCTAAAGTCACATCTCTGGCCTCAAATGTGCCGACGTGTGATTCTTGTAGTAATATGCCTATAGTCACAGGATTTAAATTTTTTAGTTTTTAACTTCTAACAGGCCTTGCTCTTGATGTATCCATTCCAGTGCGCTGTGATTGGTCCCATGGTTGTAATGCTGCGGCCACAACAGGAGCCGTTATTTAACCACACAGTTGTATACATTAGAGCACTTGATTAATTGACTGAAACAGACTTGAAGAAACTTGATTAAGACTTTCGGATGTGCTAATACATGCCAGCTGGAGTTTCAAAATCCCTACCATCCCACAGACATCACGTATTAGGTTAAATATTGACACCAAGTGATCTAATTATTTTTATGCAAGAGACCAGTGACCTTGTGTTTAATCTTGAGAACAATAATGAATTTTCTTTGCTCAAATGTGCACACTAATAATGGTGCAGGTAGGAGACAACTATTCTAAAATGCATTTAGTTTTGCCAAAGACTAATAAATTATTGCATGTGCACTGCCAGACAAGTTGGATACCTGAAGCTAAAAGCTTGTAGACTTTGTGCCAGGGTATTACAGTCTTGAGCAAACAGAGATACTAGGAATTACCAAGCATATCACACTTAAACAGCACTGACTTTCTACCAAGATTAAATATTTCTAGGTCATTTTTTAAATAAATACTTCCATGTAATTTGTAAAAGAAAACCCTTCCCGTCTGTAATATTGCATTTTGAGGCTGGGCTGATTAAGCCAATAAATTATTCTTATCAAGAACACACTTGTGGTATTGAAAGTTCGATTGCAGTGTTATTGCTTCAGCTATTTGAAAGTATGTCAGTGTTGCTCCTAGTGGTTAGACACACTGATACAAATACAGGTTTCTGTGTCCCAGGATGAATAAAATCTGTATAGTAGAAGGACTGAGAGGTCTGTTGCTTAAAGCCGGTTTAGGTTTTGATAGAGATAAGTTTAGTTTGAGTAAACCTTTGAGTTTTATGGCTCCAGACGGTGGTTTGGTTTTGAGTGGGTTTCATCTCCATGGTTACTTACACTACACAGCTACACTGCTCCAGAGCAGGTTTTATTCTGGTTTTGCACGGTCCACCAAACCAAACTGGACCAATCAGACTTGAGCAAAGTCATAAAACCTAAAGCTCTTTCTCAGCCTTATCTGTTTTTCCCTTGTACTTTAACAAAAACAATGTAGGAGATTAATTACACTTTGAAAGCTTTTTCTGTATTTAAATTTCAATTCCAGCAATAATATTTTTGAATATGTAAAATGTTTTTGATTAATTCTTTTCATAATTTTAAGACAGTTTTTAAGTCCTTTATGGCCTACAGTGTGAGCCAATAAGGTTTACATATTAGTACACCCAGCTTATTTGTCCTTTTTCGTTCTTTGGCTTTGACAATGTTGCTTCATAATTCTCAGCAGAAATAGCCCCCCACCCCTTTCCTTCGAGGTTGAATGCTTTTGGCTGTTCCATGCACAGACACACTCAGTGATCAATGGTTTAGAGTTTAAACATGATTTGAGAGAGAAAGTTGATGACCTGTGATCTGCAGCAGATGAACCCAAAGTTACTCAGTTTGGATTCGTTCGGTTTAATCAACTCAGAACTTACTCTGTAACTCTGAGTCTGCTAACAGATGGAGAATGTGCTCGTACAGAGCCCACCCTCCTGTACATGTCAGTAAACATGTCCCCATCGGATTTCAAAAGGCAGATTTAGAGAGTTATCTGTTCTCACTCATCTGCCAGATTTTCATTAATACCCCCTTAATGTATTCTCTGACAGTTTTCTCAGGTAATTGATTACGTCTAGACAATCAATGTCCTTGAAATAGACAACTATTATGGAGACAGGTGTCGAAGCAGTAGCCATAATCTTACTGGGTCATAAATTGTAAGAGTCTGCAGTGTTCCTGACAGCTCAGGAGGTGACTTTTGGGGCTTTACCAAAATGAAATGTCTGCTCCCATAAATCCATCTAGGGCTGTGTGGTAATATTAAATAATAAACATATAAACATTTTGTCTTCATTTGCTCAAAATAATGCATTAACCTCCGACAGTACATCATGGAGGAGGCACTAGGTAAGTTTTAAAATGGTCTTGTCTGACTGACATGCTATGTTTAGTCTCCTACAACAAACTTCACACCTCTTCTCAACAGAACATCCACTTGATGGTAAAGTTACTATGAGCTTGTCTGAACCATAGATAGTATAATTATGGATGATATCCGCCCATTGGTCCCCTATTCACCAATATTGTCATTACGAATGGGCAATAAAATGGTGGTTACATCCGGGATTTTCGGGTTTTACTCCATAGTAAAACAATAGTTTTTAGATAGCATAAACCAACGTAATTTTCAAAAATCCCCAGAGTTGTCACGTAGTAAAAACTTAGCTCTAGAGACCGGAGCCATCTTTTGTACCAGGCTGTAAACATGAGTTTTACTCTTGTAAAGTCGCCATTGGGTTTCTCCTTATATTTCCGCTTTTGGAGCCTGCCCTCTGGTGGACGGAGGTATATCGCTGTATTTTGCTGTAAAATCACCGTATGGCGGCGCCCTTACACGACGACCATTTAAGAGGTACCATGGGAGAGGCTTGGTCTGAACAGATGCAAATTCTTGCTGTGAAATGCAACTAAGGTTTTAACCTTTGACCTGAGGCAGGCTTCAACACCTCAAAGTCATGGGTCAGTGCTGTGGCTGAGTGAGCAGGGCAGTTTCAGGTACTGTTGCTGGGCAGTCTGAAAAAGTGGTGGGCCTGCAAGCTGGTGCTGCCATTTTTAATAGAATTAAGTTTATGGACATGTGCCAGACAACTCGCAAATGTATTACAGAAGAGCAAACATTCAGTCACGACACACATTGGCTCAGGTAAAGCAGTCATCCTATAACTGGGAGGTTGGCGGTGGGATTCCCGCTCTTCCCAGTTTATAGGAGGTGAGTTTGGTGGTGGTTGGAGAAGGCGTGAGCGCCGTGTGTATGGCCGCCCCTCTCTCTGACTGCCTCAACTATAAATGCACACCATTTACCATTTACAGTCCATAAGCTGCCTTGGCTCCTAAGCACATTATGTAATGCACTAAAGGGAGATACTTGGCACAACTTGCCCAGTTAGCTTGTTGCTCCGAAGCAGCAATGACTAGGCACAGTCCCTACTAGGACATAGTGTACTTTATACAAAGAAATGTAAATTGTAAAATAAATAATTACAACTTATACCCATTTTTATTCATCTTCATTTCTAGTCTAGTGTGCTACTCGCATTGTGACCACACAGACAACTAAAGTAACATCTAGTTACATATCATACACACACAAAATTTGTTGTTTTAGAATTTCCTCAACTTCATGTGTACAATGAGACATTCATCGTTTACAGACAAACATGATTTGAAACCACCAATAAGAATGAAACGCAAACTTGTTCTACTCCCAAAACATGTTTTTGCTTCGTCACTGCTGTGAGCTTGCACACCCTCCCCTACTTTGTCCAACCAGCTATCATAATACTGGAGCTGACATTTGTGCATATATTTTCCTTTCCTAGTATTTAATGAGCATTAATGTCAGAGTGCATACCATATCCTCATTATATCCACTTTTACAACTGCCATCAGCTGATTGGAGATGTGATGCCACAGGTTAACCCACTGTCTGGATAAAAGCAGGCCTGGTAGAGAAACAGAAAGAGGCTTTGAAATCATGAGTGTCTGGTTGCCATGGACACACTAGCTTCTTTTTTAGCATCAGAGAAGCAGAGTCCTTTTCCATCCAAAGCTTTTGGAAATAATTTGCTATGCTTACTCACTCACCAGATTATTTACTTAGTGTGACTGGGGCTTTGTCCTGGAGTTGTGCAGATTAGAAAAATCACTTTCTGTTGCAGAGGTGCCCTCCTTATTAAATGTAGATGAGGTCAGTACAGCATTTACACTTATGCTATCTTATGATTTGCAGCTTTGCACACATTACATATAGCAGACAAAACAAGTTTTCAGTGATGTCAATTTGAGGACTAACCCATGGTTAAAGCTACACTAATGTTTTACCATAAAATACATAGCTTCAAAAAATATAGCCCCAGTCATTTTGATGGTTCCCTAATGACCTCTTTCAGTAGACACCATGCAGCTACTTCACCGTTTACAGAACTATGTAATTAAGAACATACACACACCGGATCAACACAACCTCCACACATTTGATGCACACGACAGAGATAAAGACCTAACAGTTCCATGTCAATTTGCAGCAGTGGCACCAATGTTTGTTATTGGGTGCAGAATCTGTGAAGGTTATGCATTGTCGCTTGTAATGGGAAAAAGACAAAGGTTGACATGTGACAGATATAAAGCTGCTTTGTGAAAGTTAACTTTGCCAGTGAAGTTTTCATTGTTGGCCAAGATGGTGGCATATGCCGAATCCTTCTTTCTCCTGTTCCTCCTTCAATGTTAAATATTTCATAGACCACTGTCTTTAGTTCAGACCAGCTTTAGACATAAGCATTACATATACATTTATTCATTTAGCTGACGCTTTTATCCAAAGCGACTTACATTAAGCCTGTACCCAGTGTTATAGAACACCACTGGAGGCAAGGTGGGTTTAAGTGTCTTGCCCAAGGACACAACAACAGTATGAACTGTGGGGAGAGCGGGAATCGAACCACTGCGCCCCCCCCTAGGCCTTAGAACATGTTATACTCTAAGGCCTTCCTTATGATCAGGATTTAGAGCTGAAACCTCATATTTGAAAGCGGAATTATAAATGCCCCAATAATCAACAGGGTCCCAACATTCAATCTGAAGAGAGTAGCTGGTGACTGTGTGCCGTGCTGTGTGGTTTTAGTGGCATTTGTGTCCTATTAGACAGGACTTCAGCACCCATTAAATGTGAAAGGCAGGGTGTGCAGGGGCATGGACTAAAGCACATCTCCTAAAGCTTTTGGTTCTATGTGCACCTGATTCATTTAACTAGCACACATAATAGTCTTTGAGTCATGGAAAAATCTTAACCAATCCAATTAGACCTTTTATAGTCCCATTTAGTGCAGGCAATATTTGGCAGATGGGCCTAAACATGATATATTGGAACAGTAGCTGAAGATGTTTTTTCACAGTTTGACAGGGCTAATGTTAAACTTTGGTTTAAGGCTTAGGCTCAGACATCTTTTACGTGAGCAGGGTGTCAGAGCTGTACAAGAAATGGAGGACACAAACACTAAATCAAACACAGAGTGACGCAGGAGAAGAAGTGCCCACTCAGCCAAACCATAGACTTAAAGTATGAACAGAAACTGAGTAACACCTGGACTTGTCTGCCCAGAGCCACCCTCTCAAAAACTACACATGTATAAACAAAAGAAAATTAAAACAAAGATGGACATTACAGACTAAAACTATTACCGTAAAAGTCAGAATTGTCTCCAGAACTGGTTTCCTGTGTTTATACACAATTGAAATTTTAAATCCACAATTAAATAGTGATCCTGCTGGTGTCTTTTACAATAAAATACCTCTAATGCAGTTACATATTGCTCATCTTAAAATCTTCTCAAAATATATTCCTTGTTTTATTTCTTGTTTTGTGGCCACCTCTGTAGCTCACCAATAAGCCCACAGACTTAACGGGCTGGTTTTGGCTCTGACACTGCTATGTCTAGCATCTGTGCTTAAAAGCGGAATTCCTTGGCAAAAATAAATAAATAATGTGTTACTTTATTTAGTATGAAATTAAGAAGTAGCCCGGTTACCCTAAGATAGAGATGGTGAAACCTATCTCTAACCCTCAAGTGGATATCAAGGTTAACTTCAGATTCAGATTATTAAAGTTAACAGACTTTAGTATAAACAACCAATACTTATGACTTGCCACCTCAAGATGCAAACTGCTGTTGAACTACCGACTCGAGTCAATAGTCAAAACAATCAAAAAAGAGTGTCTGTAATCCTATTAACATCTGGACCTTTACTGCAGTTTAGACACTTAATTTCTCCGATGCTGCAGAGCTCGCTGCACAATGTGCTCACTCCGAGCACAGCACGTTTCACACTTAGGCCTCTCTGCTCAGGGCCACACACACACTGGCAGCTCCCAGCCTCGTACACAGCACGAATGAGTAAAGAAACAAGGTAATAAAAGTAGCCTTTTATCAGTTTAACTATTGCTAGAAATGCAGTTAACTGTTGTTATTAAATAACTGCAGCGCTCATGTGTGGTGACCAACACCCCCTTATCCCTCCTTACCCCATCCCCCAATGATTGGCGGATGCCACAACACATACACATCCAGAATCAAAAGACTTACAAAGCAGTTAAGCATGGAGCAGGACACCCTCCCTGCGAGGCTCATGTCGAAGAGCGGCAGGGCTGTGCCTGAGCGACACACAGCCTACGGAGCAGCAGCGCGGCACGAGCACGAGGAGCCGGCATCACCATTCTTCCCACAGCCCTACCCTCTCCACCTCACGTCTGCTCCCAATTCTCTCCCCCACCTTCTGATCGAGCTGCTGTGCAACTGGCCAGTCCTCTTTCAATAACACACCCCTAAAAAAGGTCCCAGAAGCAGAGGGAAAGGGGTGCGCTGTATGAAGACAGCTCCTGTTGCACCACTGAGGAGGGTACTCCAGAAAAGACAAATAAGATTCCGTCTGATCAGCTGAAGAGCAAAGTGAGGAAAGAGGGAACAAGCGCAGATGTGCCTCTAACTGCACCAAAAGGATGTGGGGAAAGTACTAGAGCGGAGGGAAGGATGAGAGAAAGGATGATTGAGGGAACTGCCTGATGCTTGGCTCCACCCACTGCATGCCCATCCACCTCCTGCTCTCACATTCACGTGCAAGCGTTTCTCGCTATATCTCGTTCTCATCCTCCTCCCCCCCGCTCCCTCCCCGTTCACCCTTCACCGACATATCCTCATAAATACGCTTCTGCCTCAGCAACGAGGGGCTTAAGCACATAGTGTTCTGCCAGGAACAAGAAGACGCTCCGACTCCAACACCTGAGATCAGCACCGGCATCACAGAGATGTCTACACAGCCCAGGCTCTCTGTGCCAGCTCAAAGCACGTCTCTGAAAATACAGCACAAGTTAACTCGCAGGTGAAGGGGAGCAGACAGCTGCAGTGTCTAGACTTTTACAAAAATAAATAAAAAAACTGTTTTTGGCAGGAACGATTTAGTACAGGAGACAAAACAGAGGACAGAGCAGTGGAGGGAGGGTGAGGAGTGACACAGCATTCTCTAAAGCCTACTCTTGTCTCAGTGTCCGAGAGAGTTGCTGCTGTACTTGTCCTAATGGAGCCTTTGCAGATTTTTTCTGCGCTTTTAAAAAAAAAAAAAGGAGTCAAGGGCAAAGCTGTGCACACGTTGTAAAAGGGGGGATGCTGGCGGTCACAGCCCCTCCCCCTCTAACCCCAATGTCCTCCCTGGCGGAGTCGTGACAGCCACTCGCCTTCAGCTGATGCCTGCATGAATCCCAACATTATGTAACATAAAGCGCACGCAGCGGCCATGGACGGGATGCACACTGCAGCAGGATTTAAATGCAATAATGTGGTAAAGCTTAGAACCATAGTATATTTTATAATACAGTTGAAACTACTGTTATATTCTCCATTTGCTCTCAGTAAAGAGGTGACATGTTGAGATCAATGCATCATGCAGCCAATCTACGAAGGACGCCAGATCCATCTAGATATACAGTAAATGTTCTTGAGCTATAACAAGGTTCTGGTGCTGGAAAACCTACCACTAAAAACATGTACAATATAGGACTACAGATGGAAATTAGCTGTTAAGCTATAATCTGTCCAAATGTCATATAAAATGTTACATAAGAATGAATTGGCCAGTGGACATCTGTAATTTTGCAGGACAAGCAAGTTCCTTGTATTCCATTTTGCCATAAGGCATAAAATTTCATTGTATGTAAACAAATAAATCGCATTTTCTTCTGAAATTGATATATGACTGGACCAATCACTATAAGCATCTGAAAGATTATTTTCTACAGTGGCAACAATGTAGCCACTTAACGTAGCTGTGTAATTGAATGAACTTTTTGTACTCCATGCATGTGTATTTAAAACACTGGCCATAGGAGCTTTATGTAGCAACATGGCTTTAATGCATTCACTTTGTGTACAGCTGATTTCATTAAGTAAATGGACAGACAGTCATTGGTAAAACTCACTTCCATAAATCAAGCGCAACGCAAGCATAGTATTAAAGTATTTTATAGGGTGATTGAAAAATTAAACACTGTATGGCGTTATGGTTTATACTCAAGCCTTACCTGAACATATTTCCTTAGCGGGACAATAGTTAACTGATGAATGCTGAAGTAGCCTGTCAGTACCCGAATTGGAACCGAGCACTAACTCACAACTCTTTACTTCACCTCGTCCTAAATCATTGTCTGGTTTAAATGATTAGCTTGAGATTACTGCAGATAGGTCAGATGTTAATATGAAGCAAACATATCTACAGTACAATAGTGCTGCCGTTTGAATAATTGGCACAACTCTCCTTTCTGTGTGACTGGCCACACCCAACACCGCCACAAAAGCCAGATTTGGCCTCCTGTGTCTCAGCTTTTATTTTAGGAAAGAAGGGCAGCGAGTCACCAAAGCAGAGGAATCCTGGTCAATGCTTCTTTAACAAAATATAAAATACAATGCTGAAATTTCAGCATGAGGACTGTGAACCTGGAAGAGACCACAAGGCAAGACCCATTTGGCCTTGAAAAATAAGCAGGACCAGGTGACTTAATTGTCATGTAACCTGGTGACATCATTGTGTAACAGCGACACATGATCTTCTTTACATGCCCCTGACATATCGGTCGTTCTCGCTCATGATGCACAACTATTGCATTGTGGACCACAGTAGAGCAACCCTATTGTTCCTTTATCCCACTCTCACATTATCAGGCTGACAAAGTGGACACTGGTATGATCTAAATCCATGCAGTTTTGTTTGCCTGAAAAAGCTGGAGGCTGGGAAGCAACTAACTGCTGCTTCACAGAAAGGTTTGGGTGGATCATGTTACCTGTGGAACAAACTGCTGGAACAATGTCACACAATACCAACCCCGTCGTCAGCGTCTCTGAGCAGACACAAATGGCACAGACTGGGGCCATTTTATACATAATTCACTCCTATGACAGTGTTCAGAAGTGCTTGAAAGTGTTGAAAAGAGTGTAGCTTGGTGTCAAATTACTCATTAATCCTTAAGACGCACATGTAATCTGAACTCGGTACACAACACTGGGCCTGCAATGCACTCATTTTATGTGCCTCGGCGGACACATTATTTACCCATCAGCCCCGCCACCAATTAAGCCCAGAGTGTGTGTGCGCAACTGTGTGTCCCATAAAAAGGCTGAGAGCCGGGCGCTGGGCCACAGTGACATTCTGTGGACCCAGTTGACCAGAAACTCGGGACACACATCCTCCTGTTACACTTCCTATTTCTGTCCAATAAAAGCAGCCACTGTCAGTTTCAAAAGCACCGGTGACTTATCTGGTCACCGCTTTCTTCCTCTTTCAGCACAGTTTATTTTAACTTTAGTCGCTGCAGCGCTCAAAATTCTAAGAGCAACGCCGAATACCAGGCCTTTTCCAAGACATCACTTAATAACAAGTTCAACAGTTTACAAAAATACTATTCAACCTTCAAGCAGCAGATCTTAAAAATATAAATAAATAAATAAATAAATATATATCAAAATAGTTTTTTGTGGTAAACAGAAGGTTAAGTTAAATTTTATTTTCTCTGCATGAGATACAAATCTAGTTTTAGGAAAATATACAGCATTAAAAGTACTAACGCTTGCCTCAGAGTTTCAGGGAATTCTCGTTCAAACAAAAGAGCATGCAACAGCTTGAAGATCATAATCATGGTTAGTGTCGAAATCCCTTAAGGATAATGTAAAGGTTGAGTACCTGCTGATATCTACTGTGGTACCTAGTGTCAACACAACAAACAAATTAACCTCAAACTGTTCTTATTAACGATCCACTTTATTCAGTGCCGAGTCTACATTTTACTTACCATTTTTGCTGGAGGGCACTTTGTTAGCAACAAAAAAAAAAGCATGTCAATAAATCTATTTGAAAATGTCAAGAAGATATTTAAGACTTTAGAGTGTTTATAATCTTGAACCTAATGTCTGAAACAGCTATAAAAGCAAATTTATTGAACAAACTGATGGTATACTATATGCATACCAGTGCATTACAACAGTGAGTCCTTTGCTTGGGCATGTGAGTGTTGTGTCACTTCCTAATAGTGTGACATCCTAAGTTTGTGCAGGCTGTAAGAAGTTAAGCAACAGCCATCATGACTCTCTAGTCAGAGTGTAGTGTAAACATACTATATTATCCCCTGATGTTAAGAGTGTTACACTACGATTGGCTCACCATGCTGTCAGCCAGTGTGAAGACAGTGGATCTGGGTGCTCCTCTGCAGGTCCCTCCCTCTCCGCTCTACTGGGCGCTGTCGTGCCAATGGTAGCTCCTGCCAAAACAAGAACACACACCTTCAGACGTGCCAAGCGTGAGGGAGCAAAGGGCTACTACATTCCTTTGAACTCGAATACAGAATGGAGACCTGTTATACACTTAATACAGCACAGTTAAAAAGAACATCTATCAATCTTACAAGAGCGCACACATACTTTACATTTTATAGAGAGTCGATCACAAGCTGAAAAGGAGCTGAAAAGTTTTTGAGCCTAGTCAACTTCCCGGGATGGGACTCCAGATAGCAAATAAGGTCAAGCCCATGTAAACAGTATCTCTCCCGCATACAGAGCTGCAGACAGACATGCAGGCACATGTGAGGTCTGCTTCCTGCGGATCGAGTGACACAACCTGATGGTGGAAAACTGATTTCCAGAAACACAAACTCAACATTCCTCCAGAGATTACCAGCAACCTAGTAGATAACAAGGAAAAACTCTAACACAACCATTTAACAACCTGGAACATGACACTCCCATTAATTTGAAAACAAAAATTATTCTTTAATGTGTTAAAGCCTCGTCTTTCTGTGCAGATCCAATCGGAAGTCACCAGGGGACGCTCGGAGCAAGATTACAATAAGAGTCTCACACATTTAAAAGGCAGATTAAAAAGGGGACATATTGTACACTTACCTGTTTTTTTTTAGCATACATTGAATTACAATATATATATATAAAAAATGCCTAAATCCAACTCTCTTGTCTACTGTTTTTTCCCCCTTCTGACACACCCCCTTTTGCACACAGCACCACAAAAACAGAAAACTACTTTGAACTTCCAAAATGCTGGTCTCCATTTTCTTACCGGCACAAATGTTGACTCGGCTGCAGTGAAATCTTTGTGTGGTAGCTTTGCAGTCAAATTAGAGCTAAATGCTTAGTAAAGTAGCAGTACTCTCGGTCTCTCCAACACATTCTGGTAGTAATCCAGGGCAGGACATGCCTCACGCTGTCCCTCCCTCTTCACCAGAACTGTCTATTGCTCACTCTTCACCCTCCCACTCTCTCAGTACAAGTCAGCAAAGCAGTACAAGAAGCTACACTACAAGACACACACACCTAAACATTATGACTAATTTTACCAACACACAAAAGCCTTTTACCAGTAATGCACAATAGGAGGACATCATTACACAAGCATGCACACTGAATTAAACATAACACAACATTTAGAGTCTTAAGGTGCACCAATCAAAAGAATAAAGCCAACTGGAGGCTACACCCATGCTAACAAACAACATGACTGACCTAACCAGGGTCAAAACATTTACAACCACAGTGGGATTATGCAGGGTTGACATGTCAATCAATCAATCTTGATGATTCCAATGGAAGATGGAATCATCTTCCATTGTATTTTTTTGCATTTTTGAAATGAAATGAATGAAACGACACAAAGATGAATTAATACTAAACTGGGATATTCATTATATACCCTATAGTTTTGTCAATTGCCAGTATTCTCCCTTTATAATTTAAATATTGTATAACACTGTGACTGCACTGTAGCTTTTAAAGGCTGAATCGACGTAATAAAAAGAATCGTGCTAATCATTAAAATGGACATTATTAGTATTCGAGAATTGCTATTGTTAGATCACGGGTTGAGGACTGCACTGCTTTCCTGTATAATTTATAACATTGTAATAAAAAAACAATATAAACTGTTTTTTATTACAAACAATAGCCGTGGTTTTGGAATTTCTGCAAAACTTCCTGTTCCTAATTCAAATGACTGTAGGGTGGGAAATTCCGAAAATTTCCTGTCAACCGCATGATTAAAATGTCAGTAAATCACGCTTTAATACCAGCTGTGACAGACAACAGGTGTGACAGAAAAGTTTACACGCTTGAACGGTGGAAATGAAACTGGTACACAGACTGACTAGAGCTCGCACAGTGGTCGGAGGTTACTATAGTAGTCTCCAAACCGAAAGTGTCTCTGTGTGTGTTATGTGCGCGTGTTTGCAAATGTTAGCATTGTGCTAGCTGCCGGATAGCTTCACTTCTACTAGCTGGCGCCTTAACGTCACCATTTCTAAGCAAAAGTGGTAAAATGATTGACACCCCGTACGTCTAACAAATGCCAATAACATACAAAATATATCGGGCGCGAACGCATTTGCAAAAGTTACTTATTTTTGAAATTTAACCCCAGTTACTCACTCAGAAAGAATCAGCTGACACAACGGTGACTCAGTAGACTATACTACTTCCGCATTCCCGCGTGATGACAGCAGCTAGAGCCAATGGAAGGAAAACAAATCGTGACATTTGCGCCAATTACGCTCAAGAATTATCTTGGGCCAATTATAATTCAGGACTCTCCGTCAAGTGAGTAGCACACGCCCACAGACGAGCCAATCAAGTGGCAGTGTAAATGTAACGGGCGCCAATAGAAAATCACAGCGCGGCACAAAGTGGACGTCCCCACGAGCACGGCGCCGTACGTGCGCTTGGTCACATTCATGTACCCGAGCGTGCGTGAGCTCACTGAGCTTTGAAATGGGAATAAAGAGTCCAATTATGGCCAATGTTTCACAGCAGCAGAGGGTAAACTAAATGACAATAAAATTGATTATTACGTTAAAACAAAATACAATAAAATTAAAATAAATAATGCTACTTCAACAAGCATATAATAAGATAATATACAAGATGGATAGGTCTACTATTTACTATGCTGTAGTATTTGGGACGTGAGGAGAAATTACACATTTGGTAACAGGGAACATTTTTTAAATTAATTTATCAGTTATCAATTTCTGAAATCATTTAATACATCTGTTTTCTGCTGGTTTTACAAATGTGGTATGTCTACTATGCTGCACTGTAGCTGTGGCCAGGCACTATTTTTGTGGAGCCTGAGCTGACCTCAGATGCTTTTTTAAACAGTCATGCCACCACGTGTTTGATATAATGACCTTTAACGTAAAAATCAGGGCAAACATGCAGGTCCCTGTCTGCTTCAAACTCGGACGGTGTATAATCAACAATAATTATTTTATGTGTAGTATGGTAATAGTTAATCAACAAGCGAGAAAATGAATGATTGTCTTTTACCATCAGCAATTCATTACAGATATATGACCACTTTAAACAGACTTTTATTAAAAGTGAAAAACAATTGGTCCCTTATAAACCCCGCGTCTTAAGAGTTAACTTATTTTGAAGCAAGGCACTACTGCTCCCTCTAGTGATGAACATTAAGAAACAAAAGTTCATGGGTCTTTGTTTTTCACTTTGTTGCTGTTATTTCCAGGATTTTTTTCTTTATTATTTCAGGTAATCTGTGTTGGAAATTGTACATAAATATACAGAAACTGCACTACATATTCAGTCCAGTAGGTGGTGGTACTTTTTCCAGGAAAGGTTTGGACACCAAGGTATTTCAAAATCTCGGGTAAATAATACAATTTCTAACGGTGGAAAATGGGCTATATACCCCACTGGTCAGGTACATTATGTAAAACATTAAATATTATGTAATATTATCTAAAGAAGCTCTAATCGTGATCAGTGCAGCTGCCAGTGAAATGGCCAAACTTCATTCAAACTAAAAATATATGTTGTATACCGTTTCTATGGTAACAGGGTCCCTCTAGACAGATGAACAATGGACACCCAGTGGATTCAGAAGAGATGACAGTGGTAAGGAGGCGGGCAGGTGGGTGTACATCCCAGATGACCAATCACAGCCGGACATCAGGATAGTACTTTTTAGGTGAGAATTGATCAGGTCAGTACTTTTCTGCACACAAGCACTGATTTAAGTCTTTCTCTTGTTGGAACCTTGATTGTCCATCTCCAATTAGACCATGGTAAGACTTTTCAAGATAGCATTCATAACAAAAGCATGCGTTTATCTCATGGATAAGAACTAATTATGTCACACTTGACTATAAAATGATACCTGTTTGAAAGTATTTATATCTTTGCTTTCTTTTTAGACGAGCTACACAGATAAAGGCGAGAAGGTAAGATTAAAGCTATCGATGAAGCAAAATCATGACATCTGATGTGGTTTGATGTTTAGACTTTACAGAGCTGCTCTTCAGAGTTAAGCACAAACAGACAAATATAGTCCGGGTTACTTATTGGCAAGAAATGTCAGTGTGCTCAACAAAACATGACATGCTTTTTATTTTTATAAGTTTGTGTATTTTTTATGATTTCTTTTGGTCCTCAGCACAAACAAGGAAGGTTTGTGAGGTTTCATCATATCACCTTCTGGGTCGGCAATGCCAAACAGGTCAGATTTTCTCTTTTGACAAATATAAAATTCCTTTTTTTACAGATTCAAATGGTGCATAAATGATCAGACTATACATAAATACAAAGCACATTTCTCTCAATTCAATTTATTTTTAAATACTATATTTGACCCCAGATTCAAAGACACAAACAGCATGCCTGACCATTATCTACAGTATAAAAATGATTACGATTCTCCACATTTGATCCCTTTTTAGGCAGCGTCGTTCTACTGTGATAAGTTGGGCTTCGAGCCTTTGGCCTATAAAGGTTTGGAGACTGGGAGCCGCGAGGTGGCGTCACATGTCATCAGACAGGGCAAGGTAGAACTGTCCCAATACCATAATGTGCACCACATAATCCTAAAATGAGATTATATTAATGGTGCATAATCCAATCACTCCATTCACATTTCTCTTGTCTTGTTGCAGATAATGTTTGTTTTTGAATCACCACTAAATCCTGGAAATAAAGGTTAGTTTTATTATGAAAAAACTAGGTCTGATATTGTGATGTGACCAACTGAAAAAGACAATGGCACGAGTAAAAGCAGAGTAAATGGAAGTTATTGTATAGCCGTGTCTTTGTTTATTTTCATCAGTTCAAACACTCAAATATTTAATCAGCAGACATGATCGTGTTTTATGTTCCTCTAGAAATGGGTGAACACTTGGTTAAGCATGGAGATGGAGCCAAAGACATTGCTTTTCAAGTTGAAAACTGTGATTTCTTAGTGAAGGTAATGACAATGTATTTTAAGAGCCTATCAAAATCTTATTCAAAAGCATCTATACAACAACCTTAACTGCAAAGAGTTTAGTATACACAGAGAAACAGAAAACAGAAGTACAGTCTCACGTACTTAATTCAGATTGTTACGAGGTAAAATGTGTGTTGAAATAAGGGCAAATGCTGCGGTGTTTGACAAGTAACTGTAAAGGACACCAGGTTCAAGTTGAGCGACTGGTTTGAACTTTAGAACTCAGACAAGGTCAAAGTGGAAGTTAGAAAACCTTCATATAACTCATTGTTGACCAAAAGAAAACAACAATTGACTTTGTATGCCAAAACCACAAAGCTGAACTCGTGTCTTCTCCACTGACAGACAGCAAAGGAGCGAGGGGCGGTAATCGTGAAGCAGCCCTGGGTGGAGCAGGACAGCCATGGCAAAGTCAAGTTTGCTGTGGTTCAAACGGTAAAAAAAAACTGTCACATGCTTTGACAAAAAACACTATGTAACAGCAAACAAGGCTAATAAAATTCATTTATTTTATGTTAATGACAGTATGGAGACACCACTCACACATTTATTGAGTACCTGGGACCATACAAGGGCCTTTTCCTGCCCGGATACAAAGAGCCCCTGTTTAAGGACCCTCTATTAACAAAACTGTAAGTGGTTACAGTATAAAACTTTAATTTGCCATTAAAACATGTGATTAACTACAATTCTTTCACTTCACCTTTGTGGAAAAGTACCCATGTTGTGTGCTTTCTTCTCTTTTGTCTTTGTAGCCCACCAGGAGGTTTAAACTTTATTGATCACATTGTGGGAAACCAGCCAGATGACCAAATGGTGCCAATTTCAGACTGGTGAGGCCCGTGTCCGAGCTCACGTACACACACACACAACAGCAGACGGGGTTCAAAGGACGAGTACACAGTGGCTGTGGGGTGACTTTAGTCAGTCTTATTGCAGATATTAAAAAGGGATCCTTGTACAAACACTCATGACAGACTAAAACAGACTAAAACAGATGGATAAGTTGTAGCGTAAATGTTTCCCTGTACCACGGCAGGTATGAGAAGTGTTTGCTGTTCCATCGGTTCTGGTCGATAGATGACAGTCAGATCCACACACAGTTCAGCTCACTAAGGTCCATAGTGGTGACAAACTATGAAGAGACCATCAAGATGCCCATTAATGAACCTGCGATGGGGTTAAAGAAGTCACAGATCCAGGTTTGTCCACACCTTCACATGCATTCTCTATAAACCAACACCAGATGGCAGTATTGTGTCAGACTGTATTTTTCCCCTTAGCATAATATTCTGATTTACTGTGTTTCCCTTTGCTCACAAAACAAGTATAGCCTAAGTCAGGGTTGAAAAAAAATATGCAAAATGGTCAATTTAAAAATCCAGAAGAAGATTTTGCCTTTTTTTTATAGGAAAGTAGAAAGACAGTGAAAACAGGGTGAGCGAGAAGGTCTCCCAAGTATATGGTACACATGCTACCAGGTGAGCCACTGAAGCCCCCAGAAGCATATTTGATTTCAACTCAGTGTGTAAGTAATATTTAGACTCATATGTAAAAACCATAAGCTTTAGAAAAACAAAGTCTCAGGTTGACTGGCTGAGTTTTAGACAACTCAGAAATCGCTGCACTTCCCTTATTAAAAAGAGTAAATCTGAATATTACTTGTCTAAAACCACAAGTAATCTCAATGATCCAAAGAAATTTTGGAAAGTTATAAAATCTTCTTACGGAAACTTACAGACCAATGAACTCCCAACGTGCATTATAAAAATTCACTTATTCTCACAGATAAATCTGAAATACTAAAATGCTTTAACAATCATTTTGTTTCATCTGGCTGTCTATATGAGACATTGCATCCCATCACAAAAACTGAATTGAACAAAAAGGGCATTCATCGCCCCCTTTTACCTTCCTCAATTGGCTCATTTGTTTTCAGACCAGTGACTGAGCCAGAGGTCTACAGAGCTGGAAACAGGCAAATCTGCAGGTCCAGACAATCTTGATCCTTTTTTTCTAAAAATGTCAAAAGATTTTTATAACTGAGCCCTTGACATATCTTTTTAACTTTAGCCTTTTAAACAAGGTTATTCTTATGGTCTGGAAGTCTGCTTTTGTTCTTCCTATCTTAATAACTACAGGCCGATATCAAAGTTATGTATCCTGGCAAAGGTCTTTGAGAAAATTGTTGCTGAACAGCTTAAAAAATTCATTGAGGTTCATTAAATTTTATCAAACAACCAATCTGGTTTTTGAAAATTACACAGTACAATAACCGCTGCAGTTAAAGTAGTTACATTTACATTTACATTTATTCATTTATTACATTACATTACCAGTGTTACAGTCACTGGAGGAGGTGGTTAAGTGTCTTGCCCAAGGACACAACGACAGTATGGACTGTGGGGCGAGCAGGAATCGATCCTACTACCTTCCGGTTGAAGGACGGCCGCTCTACCACTGAGCTACTGCCGCCTTGTTAATGATATCATTGAGGCTCTTGATTATAAAAAGTTCTGTACAGTGTTGTTTATTGACTTGTCAAAGGCCTTTGACACCGTCGATCATGTGACCTTGTTAAATCGGCTCCATAAAATTGGTCTGTCTGACACTGCTATTGGCTGGTTTTCTAACTATCTTCAGGTAGAACTCAGTGTGTACACCTAGCTGGCATGTCTTCCTCCTTTCTTTCAGTAACTAAAGGAGTACCCCAGGGTTCTGTTCTGGGGCCATTGCTGTTTTCTATTTATGTGAATGATCTTTGTAAAAATGTGTCAAATGCTTTTTTTCACTTTTATGCTGATGACACAGTTATCTATCGTTCCTCTCCTTGAACAAGCCTTTGATTTCTTACAGTCTCCATTTGATGCTGTTCAGTCGCATCTAAATCAGCTGAGGCTAGTGTTAAATGCAGACAAAACTAAAGTTATGGTTTTCTTAAATAGAAAACGGCTACCCTCTCAGCTCCCTAAAATAAAAACAGCTGAAGGAAAGGAAATCCAAATGGTCTCTTCTTATAAGTATTTAGGCTTTGTTATTGATTAAAATTTGTCCTTTAAACAACATATTGAGCATCTTATACGTAAACTGAAGCTAAAGCTCAGTTTTCTTTTTAGAAACAAATCGTGTTTCTCTGTTTATACAAGGAAACATTTAATTTCTGCAACTTTTTTACCTTTATTGGATTACGGAGATCTCCTTTTTATGAATGCATCTGACAGAGTCTGCTGGACACTGTTTATCATTGTGCTTTATGTTTTATGACTGGTTGTGGAAATCGTGTTCACCATTGTACATTGTATGCTGCAGCTGAGTTTCCATCCCTGTATGTTCGCAGGTGGTCTCATTTGTTGACTTTCATCTATAAATGTATTCGTGGGCTCCTCCCATCTTACCTCTGCACATACATGCGTAAAAACCAACAACAGTATGCGCTGCATACTCAGAAGAACATAATAATAATAATCCATTACAAGAGGCAAAGTGACACCCAAAGTGAAGTAAAATAAAAATAATAAATGCATAAAAACTGGAGGTTTTACTGGGAGAGATTGCAATCCATTTGGCATTTAGAAAAAGCGTGTCCCCCCAAAAAAGTTAGGTAATCTCTAGCCTAGCTTTGCACAATCTATGTTCCTAAATGGCCCTTTAAAATACTACAAGTATGATCAAACATAATTTAACAACAGCCACTAAGAGATTATGGCGTCCTTCATACCTTGCATTTCAATTCATATTCTGTCTGAAAACATGGGGCCAGCCAACTTGTTTCCACATTCTTCTTCTAGCTTCCCAATTTCTTTTTTAAAACTACATCAGCTTTAGACCGTTTAAATCATACTGAAAGAGTTGAACAATTTGGTACTGTCAGACCCACAGCAAGCTCTTTACAATTCTATATCAACTGATATAAGAAGTCTCAAAGTGTGAGCCAGGGCGAATCTGAGAACATGTGAGCCATATGCTTCCTCCGATCTGGCTGGATTTTAATGCCAGCTGTAAAGGGGACTAAAATTATTGTCCACTCTTTTTAAATGTTCTTCTTCCACTGGAACCATAATTACTGTAGGTGTGTAAAGGGCGTCACACATTTTAGTGGAAAAAGATTACACAAATAGTGATTGACATTGCAAGACATTACATTTTATTTTAACCAACTAAAATTTGAAAAGTTCAGCCAAAAATCGAATCTCTCTGTTATCACAGTTTTTCATTACGACTTGCACTAAACTGCTTTTGACCTTCTCATCCACAGGAGTACGTGGACTACAATGGGGGCCCGGGTGTGCAGCACATTGCTCTCAACACGAATAACATTATTGAATCTGTAAGTCTGCCGCTCCCACCTCTTCTTCTTCCACCCCTTGTTTCATTTAAAACCCCAAATTCCATCTTATTAGTGTTCCAGTATATGCACGAGTATGAACAAGCCCTTTATACGTCTATTTGGGACTTGAAACAGATAGTGAATCTGAGGGCCCGGGGGACGGAGTTCCTTGCTGCTCCTGAAACATACTATGACAGCCTGCGGGAGAAACTCAAAACCGCCAAGATCAAGGTGAAGGAGGACCTCAACCGTTTACAAGTAAGGAGAGTTAAGCAGTATATAAGTGAAATGATTTTTTTCTATGTTACCTAAAGTCATGGGAGTTTGGTAATCATTGGCTCCAATAGCTGTTACTTTTAGTGTCTTTTTGGTGTCAATTTGTTATATTAATATAACAACTCAATACATCATGTTCATTGTTAACATGGCAGGAAAATAAGATCAAAAAGTAATTTTGATAGATCTCTTGACACAAAAGGAACATGCTACTATATAGTGTAAAACATTTTATTGCCAAATCAACACAACATACATTTTGCATGTGCAAGATGTAACAATTCCATCTTGTTTTTGCAGCTACACCTATTTGTGGGTACAGATTCTTGACAAGCCATATAGTGTTCCTTTAATTCTTTGCACAAGTTCAACAGGAAGTAGTTACAATTAGCATTTAGTTTTGACTAAATAGACAAGGGAGTGCACGGTGGCAGAGTGGTCAGCCCTTCTGTATATAAATACACATTTCTTTTGACCACAATTTAAATTTGGAACTATAGGCAAACCAATATGTGCAATAAATACAGCATAGCTTTCAAATTCTTCAACTTTTTTTGCCATAATTTGCTCTTCATAACCCATTGTTTCTTTCAAGGAACTGAAAATCTTGGTTGATTTTGACGACAAAGGCTACCTCCTCCAGATCTTCACCAAACCGGTGCAGGACAGACCCACTCTTTTCCTGGAGGTCATTCAGCGGAACAACCACTTTGTAAGTTGCTGGTGTTGACTTAACTGAATTAGGCTGGGCTGATCTAAAAATAATCCCACAAAGCATGTGTAGAGTTTAAAGCAACAACTGTGTGAAGGGATTTACAAGCCCGCGGCCCCCGTTTCTTACCTTCAGCACCTTTAAGAAGCATGAACACCTGTTAACAGTCCCACCCAGTGTGAACAGTATAACAGTAGCCCTCTTGTAAAAGCTCAGTAAATCTATCACACATACAGATTAAAAGGCTCACTCTTTAACAGCAAAAAGGGAGAGGGGGGAAACCTTTTGGATTGGATTGCACCCTGTGGCACTGGATTTATAACACCCAGTACCTCTCTGCTTGTCAGAACAGGCGCGTCTTGTCACTCTGCAGCGTTTTAGGGCGTCCTACAGATGTGGATACAATGCATGAAAGCGAGAAACTGAACCCGAACCACACCAAAGAACCACCCAGAGCAACCTCCAACACTTGATCTTTTGATTATCTATGAAAATATTTACATGATTAATTCACAAGCTCGACCCGCTGTCAGAGCCAAGTGGAGGTTTGAACCCTGTGAGAATATTTATCCGCTGTTTGTAATTCGACATCAAAGTGTTCAATGAACATCCCCAGAGCCATAACAAATGACACTGAAGAAGGCAGATCTTTTTGGGGGTAATTAGCCATCTGTGTGTGTCTGTTCTATCTCCAGGGCTTCGGGGCAGGAAACTTCAAGTCGCTATTTGAGGCCATCGAGAATGACCAAGACGCTCGAGGCAACCTGACTGTGCTGACACCCGAGGGCCAGGGCAAAGCCTTCCACTGAGCCCCCCCCTCTCCAGACTCTACTGATCTTTCAACCAATGCTCACATGCTTTTAGACAGCTGTGCACTAAGTGTACAACACAACATCCTAAACACATTTTAATGGTATCCTTCAGTACAGCTCAAGGCTCATGCGTTAATGTGATACTACCCAGAGGTTATTTAATAGAATTCACCTCTTCAAACAAAGTTGAAGATAATTTACTAACCAATTTAATACAATTATATAAGAAATCTGCCATAAAACATTTTAAAACAACTGATTTGAATACTCGCAATACATGTCATAGGTCTCTTGTATTCTCTTTATACAGTTCAATAGACACACACACAATGTAAAATGAGAAAAGGTGATGTCAAGGTTTGTTTTCAATATATAATCTGTATTGTCTTTTAGGCCTTGCTATGCTAAAAGAGATCACTGATTACCTAGTCTAAGTCACTCTATGTGGAGAACAACTAATGGTAAACCCTAATTATAACATGTTTGAACAAAAAAAAGTTGTAATGTGAAATACAGTAACCACTTTATAGACATGTTGATCAGGTGGGACACTGGGCACCATGTTGTGTTGTATGTACATGTACATTTCTCAAGTTACAGTTTCTGTGAATTTTGTTAAAAGTGACTATGTTGTATTTTTACTTATAAATTTCAAGGTTGTGCATTGGTGGCAATGATCCTTAATAAACACGACAGTCAAACAGTGCACATTGCTTATTTCAAAATAATTTATTTGCATATAATTGGAATGAAGACATGTGGATATAGCTGTGATGGCACTGATCCATTTCCATATAGAAACATTTAGTCTATACAGAAACCACTCTCTTAGACCTGGACAAATGGATAAATATATTAGTAAATAAATATATTAGTGACATGTCACTTTATTGAAATGTTCTATTATATATAAAATACAACACTATTTTATTTCTGTTTCAGTTGTTCTCTTTTTTGTACACAAAGTATCCAAAATATACTGATGTATCCCTTAAATATCTGGAGGGATTTGTAAAGGCAGTTTCAGCTCATTTCTCTTGCAAAAACACAAGATTAAAACAATAAAACAGACGAAGAGAGGAAATGCTTTGATTGCTATTTCTGTTTCGATGAGTCTGGACTTATTTTAAATTAATACTCTGGGTTTTATATTGTCTTTCTATAAACTCTGTTACAACCAAAGTGCTGTCTGTAGTTCAGTCACTTCCATCCAGTCTTGGAGACTGTGAAGGCATAAGAGAAGAGCAAAACCTGACACTTAGGCTGGAGAACTGGTGAGGTATTAGTTTGAGGGACTGCAAAAAAACAAGGTCAATTCAAACATGTCTTGTCATCCAAAGTACTTATATATTAGGGAATTTAAAGGTGGGGTTTAGTTCAGGACTTTGCCTCTTTGGTTCGACAAATAAGAGCTTAGTGAATTCTATTTAGTTGCTGGATTTGGATACTAGCACTATTCCAACAGCAACATAAGGCACATTGATATACAAGTATTTTTCTAGAGTCTGTGTCTTTAAGTGCTGTGAGCTACTGTGTCTCCATATTAATATAAAACTGTTCTTGCAGTTACAAAAATAAATTCACATTTTCAAGAAGCTTTGAAAGGAAAATCTACATTTAACAGAAGTTCTGTTTCCTGCAGATATAGTCTGCTTTGTGTATGTACTTTATGTATGAAGACACTTGTTGAAATTGAGCTAAAAGTGACTTTTTAATTGCACTTACTGAAATAAAAGGGCTGCACAATTGAAAGGTTATTTTGCTGTAATAACGACAGCTAAGCCATCACAAAGGGAGCAGAGGGACCAGCACATCATAAACATTGAGATGGTGGTTTATCTGTCTTTTCTATTTAAAGGAAAAACGAATTATTTAAATTTTGAGATGGGTCACTCAGATTAAGTGCTAAAAGAACAAAAAATGCACATTTGACAAAGCATTTGAAACTATTGATGTGAAATCTTTTACAGTGTGTGACTTTTGTCAGAAATGTTTCTCAGAATTTAGAGTTTGGATTTTGGTCTCTTGTTGGCAAGCATTTATTTCTGACAAATCAGAAATAATCGTCATTTACCCCCATAAGGCAAAGAATACATTACATTTTTCATTGTATACATTGTATACATTTTAAATATAATTTAATTCACACATGTCTTGTATTTATAATTGTATATATTATTATATTAAGAGAAATGTGCACAACCATATCCAATTCTGGTTGTTGTAAGGACTCAAACCTTTAAGGCTGCCATACTGAGTTGACAAAATCACTGGGACAAAAACTCAGCATTACTTGGCATTTGATATTTGTTGGCTTTTTATGGCTACAATGTGGTAAATTGGAGAGCTTCAGTTGCTGGAGAACAGTCGAAGAGGAGGAGAACTTTCTTCGAAATAGGATTTAACAGCACCTCAGCATGACGTGGCCATGACAAAACAACACCAATAGCTTGTAATGAGAAAGACATTATCAGTCATACCATCAATTTGTTTTGAAAGATGAAAACAAAAAAGTTATAGGCTACAAAAAACTGAAGGAAAAAACAAAACACATGTTGAACACAGCTGCCATTTTTGAAATAATGAAAACAGGCCCATGCAAGGCTCAGAAACAAGGTAATGAAGGATCAACCTCTCTCTCCATTTTGGGCAGAAGAAAATATGAAGTTGAGTTTGGAAACGCTATATGGTTGTGAGGACAACTACAGCAGTACCTTTAGAGACCCCTGTTTGAGGCAGGTTAAGAAATCCAGGCTGAGGTAGGCTCTCTGTCAGCTGAGACTAGACTCAGCATAAAAGACAAGTATCAAGAACATGAAGATAAGTACCTCCAAGACAAATCAAGTCTGTAAAAAAAGTGAGGATGCAGAGGGGTGTCTCACTTCATGAAGCATTAGCTTTCACCGAGAAGCATGGGAACTACTCATACAATGTTGATAATGAATATTCTTCCTATTACAGCTGACAAGTCAAAACACAGAAATAAAAATGTTCCTGGCTGTTGTGGTTCTTTTTTCAGCTCTCTCTCTAAATACTAATATTAGGGATGCATTATTCGAATGGTTCAGCGTCACATCATATATTTTCTAATACAACTCAACATAATGGACATTTCATGACACATAGGGATTTAATTGTGGTTGAATTATGTGAAAGGCATGGCAGCGATTAGCAAACGAGAGGCTTGTCCGTTCTGGCTCCTATGTAGCAGCGTGATACTGGGGATGCAACAAGTTCTCACACACCTGACTCCTCTTCTGATCCTGCGGACACACAAAGAGCTCAAGTCACAAATATATCACACAATGTCATAATACAACACCCTGTCTGAAATGTAATTATGTTATCTTAAGTTCATTTCTCTGGCTGATCGTGTAACAATGCAATAAACTACAGATGTGTAGCTGTCACATGGTAATCTGCTCCAACCCAGTTACTACACATAGATGATTTTTATTAAGAGTAGGTCTATGTTTGTAACAATGATGAACTATTAAATTCCTAGCAAAATTGTATCATAGGGACCCTTACCCTGATTATGTTGTATTGTCTGGCAGTATAAACACATATCTGTGCCGCGGTCTGCAGCAGGCCCGTGATGGGACCTGCAAGGTGGTCTGTCCGTAGACGTCCCAGGTCCGAGCAGCTGGGGCTCTGAGTGGGCCTGCTGCACCCGCTTCTGCCACACCACATGTGTCCCGGCACAGCAGGGCCAATCGTCCATTCCCGCAGAGTCCAAAATAAGAGGCACTGGCAGCAAAGCGGGCCGCAGATCAGGGGGCGAGCAGCAGAAGCCCGCGCCCTGGCCGTAGTGGATGTGGATGCTGCGGTCGTCCTGCAAGTCCAAACTTTGGTGGAAGCGTACTGAGGGCCCGTCCATTACGCAGCCCCCCACCCTGCCCAGAGGAGGGGGCTTGTGAGTGTGGCCCGGGTGGCAGCAGTGGGGTTGCAGCTGAAGGGGAAGAGGAGACACCAGAACAGTAGGTCCAGTGGGGGTACTGACCTCTGCGCCAGGACTTGGCCGGTCTGTGGGCTCTGGCTTTGGGCACTGGCAGGGGCTGTGCTTGGGTGAATCCAGAGAATGGGAGGGGCCCGTGGGTGCAGCAGTGGCTCCCTGCTCCTCGTCCGAGCCCCGGGCCGGGGCCTGGCTGTGCTCTGGGTCCTCATAGTGGTGGTGTCTGTGACGGTGGTAGTGCACGTGGCTGAACACAGTCTGGGGCTGCTCCTCAGAGCCTGCTTTATTTACCACAGAGTCCAGGGACCTAGGCCTCGCCTGGGCCCTGGCCTCCGGACCAGGAGCAGGAGTTGGGCCATAATATACAAATGGATCATAATCACTGCTCAGAGAACTGCGGAAGGTGGACCAGCTGCCATAGACCCCCTGCAGAGAAACGTCAGTACAGTTCAGGACTGAGTCACTCGATGAGCCGTGACACGGCCCTGAGCTGGAGTCGCTGGCTGGGCCGTCCGCTAAATATCCACTGCGCTCCGTGTGGTAGCTGCCTCCAGAGCAGCTGCCTTCATTCTGCCGGCTGTGTCCTGCTGCACCGCGGGGCTGGGCTGTGGTAAGAGCTGTGTGGTGCAGTCTGGAGCTGGACACACTGCGCTGGGCCGGACAAGAAGAGCGATAGTTGTGGCAGGACCGTCGAGGGCCATAATGATGGCTTGAAGTCCTACAGTTACCTGCAATCCTGTGGGGCCTCCCTGGGCCCTCTGCTGGGACATGGTAGCCACAGTTTGAGCCCAGCGGACGTCCGGTGAGGAAACGTAATGCCTGAGGGTCCATGGGAGTTGAGCCAGTGTAGTGGCCTAGGGAGGGATAATGTCCAGAGGGCCCTCGGGGGTAATGGGGCCTCATTGAGAAGGGAATGGCGTGCTGGGGGAAGGGATGGTTGTGGGGGCTGCTGTACCCCTGGGGCAGAAAGCTCCGACTGTGCTCCGAGCCTGGCTGCAGTCTGCTCCTCTGACTCTGCCTCTCAGTCCCTGTCAGGAACAGCACACTTCAGTATGACATACAGAGCCCAGCAGCAGGACTATACTGGACTGAAGTCTTACCCATGATGTTGTGCATGCAGAGGGGACAGGTGCGATGTTGCAGAAGCCAGGGGTCCACACAGTCTTTATGAAACTCATGAGCACAGGAGATGATTCTCAGGTCCTGGTACAAAGAAAGGACAGACAATTCATTTGCAAAGAATAAACAGTGGAGTATAAACCCCTCAATCTCTTGATTTTACCTGTCCATCCTGGAACTCCTCGAGGCAGATAGCACACACTGGACTTGAGTTGCTGCTGGCGGACCCCCAGGCCCCACGGTGGCGCTGGGATCCTGAACAGCCCTGAGAGTTGTACGTTTTGGTCTCTAATCGACTGATGGCTCGCATTGTTTGCTGATGGACAGTGTCCTGTATGAGCAAAAGTTTAAAAAAATTACAATTCAAGAACAATTTTATTATTGTTCTCATGTGTACCAAAGTTAACTTAAAGACAAATTTTTAAGAAGAATTTAAAATTTTTGCTATGCATAAGTGCATTTTGACAAACATCTGAAAAATTCATATATTTAACCCAACACTACAGTGAGTGTAAGAAAATGCTAAACTTGTGTACAGTGGTACTCACCCAGGTTCTATTAGACTTGCATTTATATCGAAAAGCAAAGATTAGGATTATTGCCAAAATGGCCAGGACGATGGTAAGCATAATCCCAACATCATATGTTGGCTGAAAAAAGCATAGGACATTTGTTTATATACCACTCACATACATTTGTTAAATTAGTTCTATAATTTCTATTACTAACCCAATTAGGTGGCTCCATGACCTCAATTTGAACCATAGCCTCCTCGTTCTTGTTGACCAAACCCATCAACTCCTCAGCGTCCTTAGCCTTCACCAGCACAACTGGGCGAAGGAGCGAGTCTGCTTCTCTCAGCTTAGTGTGTGAGTAACAAAACAAAAGATTTAATAATAATGAATGGTAATTATATAGCACTTTTCAAGATACCCTGAGACTCTTTACATTATTATTTATTCACTCCACAGTCACACACTGGTGGTGGTAAGCTACATCTGTAGCCACTCGCCACAGACACTGGAGGCAAGGAGGGTTAAGTGTCTTGCCCAAGCTCGGGAATTGAGCCACCAACCTTCAGGTTATGGACGACAGCTCTACCACTTAGCCACTGCACCCCAAAGTTTACCAAAGTTTAAACCCAATCTTCTCAATTCATCATTAAGTTAAATTCATTCACCTCATCAGCAGCATTGGCATCATCACTGACATCAAAGATAACAGCCTGGGCTCCTTTATCCAGTGCCATGCGAGCCTGTGGGATAGAGATGGACCGTGTTGAAATACAGGAAGATTTCCAAACATGTCAGTCAGTTGTGACTGGTTTAGTGTTTTCAGCCACTAGATGGCAGTCATGTCATGAGCCTCTGGCTTCACTGCACAGACCAAAGTACACTTGTACACCTGCCTCTAAAGCCACATAGACGGAAAGTACACCTTTGCTGTTTCATACAGAAACAAGGAAAAGAGATAGAGTCATAAAGTAATATTAAAAATAGGTTGGGGCCTCCTTGCAAAACAAGTTAAAATAAGACAATAATGTCTCAAATTCCACATGTAACCACAATGTTTTGTTTGAATTGTGTAATCTCAATGTTTAAAAGTAGCAACAGACGTATCACTCTAAAGGTCATTTCTATGCAAACAAATCAGAACAATGTGTAGTCAAAGCTAAAGCTGATCAACCTCAGTGCCTCTGTCATGTGATAACATGTAACATGTACATGTACTACGGAACATATGTTATAAGTAGCTCCAAAACAGTACAGTACAAATAAGTAAAAGAACTCATAGTTGTTGTATACTTTTAATGTAATTTATTATTATTTTTATTATTATTATTATTATTATTATTATTATTATTATTATTATTATTTATTTATCCTGCTAAAATAATGTTACAAAATATTATGCTGGCATTGATTATGGGTAATGCTAATGATGCAAATAAATGTAATGTATAATTTCAACTTTCTAAAGTGACGGTTTTGGGCTGAGCCGAACCTACTGCATGACTCTCCATCTGTGCATCAGTGTTTTATATTGCATTGTGTTTACAGCCTGCTCTACAGTACTGTACAAGATCCCACAATCCAGTGGATGGGCATCACCAACAAGTGGCTGTCTTTTCATTAACATTTCATCACATCCCTCAAGAGCCTGGCCTCTGTCAGCGCCTAATGATGAGGAGACACAAGTTTAGACACCTAATCACTTGGGTCAAACACTACACAGTTACACAGTCATGAGTCAGTCTGAGAAACACACACAGGTTCTTACAAAGATTTACACAGTTTTGAACCAAGCCAGCATAGGACGCAACACCTTCAAAAATACGCAAGAAAGTCCTGGACCCTTCTTGTTGTGTGGAGTTTGCATGTCCTCCCCGAGCTCGGGTGGGTTTTCTCTGGGTACTACTCAGTTTTCTCACACGAACATCAAAACATGCTGGGCGCCCTCTGGTGGCCCACAAGTTTCCTTTCTGTCTACGGATGAGTACCATTGAAATTTAAGTTAGAAAAGGTCTGTATTGGGGTGCATTCAGGCACAATGTAGGTTGGCCTCAGAGAACGACTGGGTCAAAAAGAGTTGAAATCAAAATTAGCATATCCACTTTGATCTGACTTCCAACTTTGGTGCAATAGCCTAAGCCCTGTTTCATCTTTACAGTAATTGTAGTACAAGCATGGGCCTAAATCGGGTGCAGCCACATATAAGGAAAAAAAAGCTGGATGTTTGACATGTGGGAATTTGCTTTACCTGGGGTTCAAAAGTTCCCTACGCAACGGCGAGCCCATATGTCCTCTAATCGTGGTGGTAAAAGCAAAGAAGCCACTCTTGAGGTCCAAAACAGACACAAGCAGTTGTTACAAATAGCCTCCTACAGTTTAGAATATATCATAATATATTTCTCAAACAGCCACTGTGCTGTTATTATATCTGCGTATTAGACGTAGTTGCACCGCAGTGTGGTCACCAACCCGAACGCCTCCGCTCAGCCATTAACCGGAAACACCATGAGGGTTAGACAATTAAGTAAGGATACATTTAAGTGTAAATGCTGCAATAAAACAACAGAATCAACTGGGAGTTCAACGTTAAAAGACACAGTTGTGGTTAGATAAACACCCATCCCTAATGAGGTGCAACTTGAGACGTGCCACAATCGAGCAAATGGTGAAAACAATCTCAGTGAGCGGAAATAGCTGTGGTTTGCTTAGGTTTACGGCGCGGACGTCACGAGTGAAAAACTAACAATCACACAGACCACAACAGTCTGCTTCTAATTTTAACACCGCTGTCTTCAAAGAGCCTTGGAGTGAGCTTATTTAGGTGAAGAGGTGTAATGTTGGAGAGAGCGTGGATGTTTTGAGCTCATTCTCCATGACAGGTGAGTTTGACGGGGCAGAAGGGTTGGTAGAGGCTCTGCCAAAAGAACCAGTCACAAACACACCTGGGGCAATGAGGTCAAACTCAAACACAAGTAAGTTATGGCATAACCACTGAGTCAGCCTGTGATTATTAGACTATAGGATCAAATCCAGCACATAATAGATCAGTGAAGTCAGGTGCAAATTAATGTAGAGCCACACCAGTATCTGTTTGGCTTTCTTTCTTTTGGAGTTGGCTCAAACAGTACATTTGAATTGTTTAAATTGCCTTTGTCATCATTTTTACAAACAAAGAAACAACAAACAAATACACAATTGGTATGTCCCAAATAGACAAGTGCATCTGATTGAATGGTAATGCAGCTTAAGGAAGCTCTATGTGTGTGTGCCAGTTTAGTTTAATGTGTGCACTGGCAGTTTAGTTTAACCAAATGAACACAGACAGTTGTTGTCTTTTATCACTAAAATTACCTGCCACAAATTACAAAAAATAATGTTCCGTCTCCTATTTGCCTTTCTGTCTCCCCGGCTTGAGTAGGTACTCCAGCTGTGGGTGGCCAAGTCAAATCTGAATGTTTACATCTCAGCCAAACTGTGGTCATTGGCCCTGCCAGCATCACATTGCTCTCCGGGAAACAGCAAACTACTTTTTAATGTCTTTATTTACTAAAGAACAGAACATTTTTTTTCTTTACATAACCTGACTAGATCCCTTGCTTGTGTTTTTTATAGATTTTATGTGGCACTGCCAGACTTCCACTTCTTTGATCTGAAGCCATGTTACAATGTCATGAAAAGAGGACAAT
This sequence comes from Perccottus glenii, assembly GCA_024416835.2. Classification (NCBI taxonomy): domain Eukaryota; kingdom Metazoa; phylum Chordata; class Actinopteri; order Gobiiformes; family Odontobutidae; genus Perccottus; species Perccottus glenii. The sequence continues at coordinate 13,817,068 of CM044561.2, read as the reverse complement.
AAACAAAAAAATGGGAACACTTTCACTTGTTGACTAGCCACATGGTTTGGGACACCAGTAAATTATACTGTGGCGTAATATGTGTGGGAATAAAGAGTGAGAGTGAAAGGACTTTGAAAGCGAAGGGGGAGGAATGCAAGCAGACTGTGTGTTGCTGCATTAAAGTGTCTAATGACAGAGTGCAGAGCTCCGGGCCTACAGGTCTGAGGCCGACTCTCTGCTCTGTCATTTCTCCTGACCGAGCAGTCCGCACGCTGGAAACATTACGCACAGGCACTGGGACACACCGCACGGCTAAATGAGGAGCAGACGGCCTGCTGGGAACATGGTGGGCCACAGCGCCATTGGAAACAGGTGCACACTATGCTAATGGTATTGACTAGGGTCTCCGGTTTGATGCACAGCAACCCATAACAATTGTCGGAATGATGAACAGACATTTGGAATGTAGTTTCAACATTTTTCCATTTATCAACAGCAGGTGGCAGTACTGTGCAATAATCTATTCCCAAAACTCTGAATTACAATTTTTAGCAGTGATTCCCATTTCATATAGGGAATCTTCATCTTGTCAAACTAATGCCAAGATGTTCTAATAGGGTACGTGGTAAGTTGTTCTGATTGAAATTTACTTTTTTCATTCTAATCTGAGCTGTTCTTAGCCTAAGTGATGTTTACCTAGCTCAGAAGCTGTATACTTAAGTCTAATTGTGTGTGAATGTGCATGTGTGTGTGGTGTGATTGCCGGGTGCTCGCTGCGGACTGAAGGGTGTGGCTTGCTGGGTATCCATTACTCACTGGTGCACTTTGATGTGGGCCCGCTGCAGGCCTGTAGGATGAAGAAGGGGGGCAGGGGGCCGGGCGAGCGGGCGGGCATGTGAGGGCAGGTGAGCAGCTTCTATGCTCTCAGGAAAAGTTTTGAGCCACAGGGGGTGGGCCTAAATCACACACGTCTCCTTCTGTTAATTTTACCTGCTGCTCATTGTGGCACACACACATTAGAGTAAATCCAGAGGCAGGGCTTGGACACCTTTCTTGTGTGAAGCCATTGGAAAAAACTTGTGAACCTGATCTGGCTGTTTGGAGGTAGAGGGGTCAATGAGAGAACACACAGTACAGAGGCTCAGCCCACCCCTTGACTTTTTTCTGTGGTTGGATTGTGACACACATTTGAAATGCAAAGGTGACAGAGAGGGACCCGTGTTACCCGATACACTATCGCTCGCTAAACACATCCTTTATACATCAAAGTGCCGCGCTGTGGGTAGATGTGGCCGCTGGTGACAGCAGCCGTGATGGAGACAAGAGGCTCCCACTGCACTCAACACACGCCACAGGTGACCTCTCTTATCACCGTTACCCTCAAAAGCTTTGCTGCTCATTAGTTAAGGCCAGTTTTCCACACTACGCTACAACTACGTGGTGCATGTGCCGCAGAAGCATTCACTGTACATCACACCAACAGTTATGTTCTACAGCTTCAACTGAGCACACACCAAAGACATGTTATACTGAGTAACACCACTAACATTCAGTTAGTCTGACACAATTTTCCCAACACCACTTTCTGGATGTGGTTGATCACTTTGAGCCCAAACAGAAGTGTGGGGGCAGAAAAATGTCATTGGCTTCAGTTTCTGCATGAAATAAATCATGTTCAATGCCTTCTAAAAGCATTGCAGAATGTTTTTCTGACAAATGGAGCCTTGACACAATAAATAACTCCCACCACAATATATAACTAAAAAAATGTATACAGTATTTTGAACTTTAACTTTTAGCTCATCTCAGAATAAAACGGGGGAGGTGTGGCTAATGATGTGTACCGCAGCCTTATAGTAAAGAGACATCAAGAGAAAGTCTCCAAACCTAATTCTCCCTGTCTATGGGAATGTTATTACATGTTATGCTATTTTTGTCAAACAGGTACTGATAGATGTGCAAAACACAAACCACACATGGCAAGCTCTAAGAAGAGCTGTAAAGGCATTTGAAAAATTAATTAAGGCGGTAGATGTGCTTTAATTATGGGTGTACTTTACTATAATTACGTAAAGCACCTGTGTTACACGGCAGGGTGATAGACAGTGAGCCAGGAGATGTTCTTCTGATCTACACAAACGTCTCTAAACATGGACTGGGCCTGTTTTAAACCCCAGCTGTGAAAGTTGCCACATGTGAAACTGTCCGATCCAACAGCGGAGCCACTATCCCTTTATTGTTTGTATTGCAGTGAATCAAGAGATGCATCGCCAGCCTTTGAGTGGAAAGAGTCTTTTTGTGCACTCAGAGGTATCAGTATGTTGATACATTCCTGGCGCGTTGATAAGGCTATAACCAAAGAAGAGAAAAAGTGTCCTGTTAATTTCCCACTTTGTGACCAGAATAGATTTTTTTTTTCCACTGATGGGCGGCAACACAGTGACTCAAGGGAAGCAAATTAGAGGGCCTTCCCGGTCTTTTAAGAAGCAGATAATGTTCTTGTTTTCATAAAGCATCCTGTTATTTAATCAGGCCTGTAAGTGAGAAGCTGACACCCCTCCTACGGCCCTCCAGCCGCCCTCCTCGCCCGCCCTGCCATCATTCCTGCCCTGAGCCCTCCATCTCATTCAACAGCTCTTGTAAGCCTCCAGGAATTCGTTCTTGGAACAGGCTGTGCAGTAAGCCATGTCTTTATTCAGAGCAAACACACACGCATTCACAAACACGATCTATAGCTGAAAAAATGCCATCTCAGTTTTCCTAAACTAGATGACTGCTAGATACCATTAAATGAAGTCGCTGAATGCCTGTGTTTATTTAAACAAGATAAAGAGCAGCTTGGTAACAGTGACAAAGCAGATATCTGTTGTACCTTTTGTGACAAAGCAATAGATATTTTGTATTATTTATATTTCTGGTATCTTAGATGCAGTTTATTCAGATAAGCTAAGAAAAACTTTATTTGTCCAACAGTGGGGAAATGGCCTTGCAACAGCAGAAGTTCAGGAAGAGCAGCAAAAAGATCACACAAATTTGATTAAAACTGTGCTAAGACAAGTTAAACTAAATTAGACTATGCATACTGTATGTGCAGTATATGGATATGAATAAATAGTAGTGGTAAGGAAGTGTAAATTGCAGATTGTATAATAGGTATTTCACGTTACAAATATTGTATAGGTCAGGTCCTTTCTTTTCATGTTAAGACAATAGCAGTTGGGGCTATAACAAGCCTCTCCCATGGAACCTCTAAAATGGTCCTCGTGTAAGGGCGCTGGCATACGGTGATTTTACAGAGAAATACAGCAATATACCTCCGTCCACCAGAGGGCAGGCTCCAAAAGCGGAAATATAAGGAGAAACCCAATGGCGACTTTACAAGAGTAAAACTCATGTTTACAGCCTGGTACAAAAGATGGCTCCGGTATCTAGAGCTACGTTTTTACTACATGACAACTCTGGTGGGGGGGGGGGGGAATTTTTGATTAATATGTCCGTTTATGCTATCTAAAAACTATTGTTTTACTATGGAGTAATAACGGCCATTTTATTGCCCTTTCATAACGACACTGTCGGTGAATAGGGGACCAATAGGCAGATAACATCCATTTTTTTTTACAATCTATGGGCTATAACAGTTTTTTGGAGCTGTATTCGACTCTACAGTTATAACCATACGGATGTTTGTTAGTTGAATTTGTACGAACAGAACAAACAGCAAACACTTACTCTCCATTACTCATTAATGGTAAATATTGAAATACTATGTTATCCAGAATACTTCTCTCAATATGCCTCTGACTAGGTACTAGGTCACATTACTTTAAACTAAAAGCAACTTTAGAGTGATTTAGAATGCATGAAACTATGTCAATTTGGGTCATCAAGATAATATTTTGTATTGCAATATCCATACTTCCATACTTTTGTGATATGACCAACCATTTTTTCTGCTGTAACACTTTTATCCAAGGCCAGAGAAGACAGTGTATGGGCGTTCCTTTCTGAAACACGAGCACATCCTACATCAGTATAGCTCTTTAACTTTCTAACTTTATCGTGTCACGGTTTATAACTAATAAAGGCCATATAAATCTGAGTCTAAATAGTCTCATTGTGCCCTTCGAGTCTTCCCTGTGAATCTGTTTTGTCGAAGCCGTGTCAAAAGCCAGAGAGGGGGCACTTGGCGCTGACCCACCTGAGTCAGAGTTAAACAGATTCACACTTTGGAGAAGAAACACACTTTCTCTCATTGCTGGAGATGCTGTGTGTTCCTGACTGCTCACTTGCCTCAGGAAGCAGTTATTGGTAACACAAACCTGTCTACTTTCACTGTGCCCTTGCCCAAGCCTGAGGCACGCCAAAGGAAAAAAAAAGTGAGACAAGAGCGAAGGGGCACCGGGAAATGTGTTTTTTATGGGAATGTTTCGCTTAATCTCATAAAGGCAGCGTGAAAACCTCCATCTGTTTGCAGAGCGCTTCAAAAGAGGCTCCACATGCCTCCGCTTGCTGCTATAGAAAAACAACATTCTAATGCAGATCCTTAAAAAAAGGAGCGCACAATGAGAACAGTGGGACGTGCCAGACGGAGCGACGGAGAGAAGGTAAAAGGAGGGCGTGGGGTGACAACAAAGAAATGAGACATGAACAAGAAGAGGGCGGGCTGGGACAGAGGGGAATCAAAGCAGATACATTTGTGTATATGTTTACATACACTCCATGCTCTTTTATGAGGCCAACTTTCAGACGATGTACTGTAAAGGAATAATATGCATGATTTTTAAATTCATTTATTCTTTCTTATTCCACAATAATGGCCACTGCATTGTTTACCATTAGCCTAACCATTATTGTGGATGCTAAAAAGCTATAGCTTCTTACCCCTGAAGCTGTACACGTTTGCCAAACATATATTTGTAAGTCCTAAAACAATGCGTGTAACTCTAGGTCATAGCTCTGCACACAGATAACATAGTCCTAAGCATTCACTGAGGTTTCTTTATTTTTTTTATTATCCCTAAATTTATTGTCGGCAGCTACCACCAGGGGGAGCCCAGCCTGTTTTGATGTTGGTGGGGGAAATCGAGTACCCGGATTGGCAATTTGTGTTGCCAAAAATGCACATCCATACAAACAGTAAAAGGGTCTTCATGTTCCCTCCTCCAACCTTTCGTATCCTGACAAATTTTTCTTTTCAGTCAATTAAATGAGAAGGTTTCGGGATTGAAACTCCTGCGCTGGTTCAGAAGTTCTCACTTCCTGATTTGCCGCCATAAGTAATGCTAGAGGAAAAGTTGAAAATGAATCCTACGAACACAGGGCTCCAGAGCACTCAAAACCGGCAGATTCTTCTTCGGTTGTTGTTCGGTTCCTTCTCGTACAAGCGGGTGCACAGTAAACATGACACTGGATGCAGTACCGCTAACACCAGAGGTGGCACAATAGTACAAAAACTCTGGCTCTTCAGTAATGTTCCTTTAAGTAATATATAATAATGTACAATCTCTAAGTATACGTCTAGATTGCCTGGGCACTATGGTAGAAAAAAAAGAAAAAGAAAACACCTCCCAATTACCCCGTTCACCCCTCTACCTTTCATTCTCACCACATCCTTCTTTGTCATTATTTGAGGAATTTACTCGCTGACAAAGACATCAAGTGTTTTATTGAAAAGACGGCACCTTCATATTTTGAAGAGATTTCTTTTTTCAATAAAGCATTTCTTGGCAGTCTCTTCCCAAAAGGGTCAAACTAAAGCCAGCTCATTGAACACAACTAAACCGTGGTAATTCTTTGAGCCGTTAAGGTCTGCATGAGACTGCAGTGTGATCTCTGTATAGTCAGGTTTTCCTCTGCACACCTCCAGGCCTCCTCTCTTAGCCGGGGCAAGACCAGGCCCGATCCCCATCTGCAAAGCTATTTTGACGAGCCGCCCCAGTAAAAAACTCCAGGGTTGAAAACTTCTGGAAGATCAAACGCCTAATACTGCAGTAATAATAACTTAGTGCCCTGTGAACGGCTCATTCATCAGGGAGAGGCAACGATGTAAGTACAGTTGTATCTGGAGGGCCATTACACACTCATCATTTGATCCTATTTACCCTCCCTGTGTGGAAACATATCTTTGCAAGAAAGGTAGACTGAAAAAAAAACATGCACAAAAAAACACACAGAAATCAACACATGCACTTCAGTCAAAAGCCATCCACAAATAGCCAATTTAGAGAGGTGTATTTGTTTATTTGGAAACTACTGTCCTTCAATATCAAGCAAACAATGCATTTACCCATGACCCAATAACAGAACAGGGTCCACCTCCTCACTGTTTTCAAAAGAGAACAATATTTCATTTTGACATGCATAAAGAAATGAGCTTAAAAAAGAAATTGCGGTTTGGCTATTTTGGTGTATTTGTGTTTTGCTCCGGCTAAGGGAGCAAAGTTGTTTGGTTTGTTTGGGTGTGATCTGCATGTAGTAGTTTCTGCAAATTACTGTCATGACATTTGGCTCACTCTTTTTGCTGCTCTGTTTCTATGATCTTCTATAGCGCCTCCACTCTAACCCTGACTGTATACTTTGCATCTTCAGCTTTTTGTTTTGTAGGCATTGACATCAGGTCTTGATCTCTGAAAGCACTCCTGCATTGTTGGAACGGACCTGATGCTGTTGTAGTTGTATTTCTGTTCTCATGCTTTTTGGGACTCTTCAAAAAAAGGTGGTGGTCCTTGCAATTCTGGAAAAGGTAGAAAATGTGTCACCGAACAAGCTACTCTTTATGTGAAACTGAGCCTCAAACAGGACACGGTCTGATTGTTTTCACCAATTAATTTAATTGGAGTTTGGCTTAAATTGTCAAAGCCCCTGCAGACATTCTTCAAACATTACTATGCTTTCTTTTTGACAATATTTTATAAAACTTGTCTCAAACTGTTTTCAACTGAAAAACCCCGAAGTCCTGCCACTGAACTAACAGTTTGATCCACCTTTACTTTTCTTTATTGCCATTGTACTTAAATCATAACATTATCACAGTATGTGGCAGTTTTTTTAATGCCATTTGCTAACTTTAAAACAGATGTCCAGCCATACCCAAATTACCCTGATTTTGTTTGAATGGCTACTAAAGGTAACTATCCTCACCTGTGATCTATTTGCTTGTAATTATTTATTTTATTTATATAGCGCTTTTCTACCTACTGTAGTAGGCACTCAAAACTTTACATTAAGCTTCCATTTACCAGTGTTACAGCTAATCAGTGTGTGTGTGTGTAAAAGGTCAGTGAGTTTTCTTGCTTCTCTCCTCCAGTGCTGCAATGATGTTTCTGTATTCTGAGTCATGGGAAAAGAAAAAGAATTGTCAAAGGAAAAGGTCAATGGAAAAAGGTAATTAAACTGTATAAAACAGGAAAGGGATTAAAAAAATATCCAAGTAATTGAGAAAACCAATCAGCAGTGTCCAGCAGTGGAAAATTAAAAGGTCAGGTAGACCAAAAAACATTTCAGCCACAACTGCCAGAAATGTTGTTCGGGATGCAAAGAAAAACCCACAAATAACTTCAGCTGAAATACGGGACTCTCAAAAAAGTGGTGTTGCTGCACAATAAAGATGCACTTGAAGAAAAATGGGCTTGATGCTCGAGTTGCTAGGAAAGAGTTATTACTACACAAATGCCATTTACAATACGCCAAACAGCACAGGTATAGCTGCCGATCTTTGCCCGAACCCGACGGGACCCGACAGGTTTGGTCTTAATTGTTAATCATTTTACACAGGCTCGGGCCGGGCTCCGGGTTGCGCGGTAAATGAGCAGTCAGGTGATGCGTTTCGATTAGCGCGTAGGATTATTTATAGGTTTATGCCTAGGCCTATTTAGGGTGCTGAGAAGTTACAATGTGTTAGCTACAACATAAGATAATTCATTAGCTAATTACTATGGCTACCCCACCACGTTGGTACAAGAAAGACGTTGGAACAAAGAGATCTAACTAACAGAGTGAACTATAAATTTGAGGGGTGCTAGTTGTGGTGTAATTTCTTTAGTTAACAATAAATAAAAACAAGATTGAGTGAGTGATGAGTGACCAGGCACCTTCACAAGCTCTCTCTTTGCTCTAGAGGTGCTTCACAAACCGGTTTGGGATAGAGGTATTTTAATAACAGCAATTTGGCACAGCCCTGCATCATCTGGCTTGTGTCTCTGTTTATGAGCATGTCATATCGGTCTATATTTAGAGCCAAGTTCTTTCTTTTTTTTTTTTTGCACTCTCTGATCACTTGTGCCAAGATGCAACGACAACCTGATGAAACCCTGACCCGGCGCGCTGCCTTTGAAGTGACACGTGAAAGATGTGCCACCCATAGTACGAACGCCCGAGACACAAACACTTCCAAATAGCAGGAATAGGTCTGTGAGGCGCTGATGTGCTTGCCATCAGGAGGAGATAAACAGACAAGGCCGCTTGAAAACTCAGCGTCACAGTGTAGCTGTGAAATTAAAGTTAAATTATATCTGCAATAGACTACTTCAACTCAAGGGCTTGAAAATGCTGCAGGCTGTGTTTTAATTAGAAAATTCCAGGATTGTGTTGGAGTGCGGACAAACACAAACAGAGAATGAGAAACACCTGCGTTGGCGGCCAAGTGGCCATCTCTGGTTTGATGCTTCAAAAACATTATGGTAACCTTGACGACCAGTCTATTCTAGACTAATGTGTTTCCATTTTGATTTAGAGTTAAGGTTTAAGTTTGTGCCATTTATTTGGAACGAACTGGTGGTCACTGATTTGGTATTCTTTTTCAGAGAAAGCAACCAGGTTTAGTGTGGCATCCTTTTACAGGACTATTAAGACCAGAACAATTAGAACAATTATATAAACAACTATTATTTTATGTTCAACAAATATTTAAGAGCACTAGGCGTGTTAGTAAAACTTAAAGCATCTTTGAGTGCTTTTTAATCAAGCATATCCAAAAACTGGGATCATTTTCTATGAAAATCAGCTCATTTCAAGGCCAATTTATTTTAAAGGCTTATTCCTTATTTTAAAAAGTAAGCAGACAATCTATGTAATTAGTGGAGGTGGGAGGTTTTCATCACCAGTGAGCCAGCTGGACCAGATGAATGTAATTGATGTTGATGAGGGCATTCTCTGCAATCCGCAGATGCACACACACACAGGTGACATTCCAGCAGACTTCTGTTTAAGAGGAGCTCCTCCAACACACTATCGTATAAAAGTTTTGCGGTGATGCTGTCAACAGAGTCAAATCACAGAAGACCATGGGAATCCGGTTCCACCCCGAGCAAAGTCACACCCTATGTGTCATTGTAGTGAGGAAAAAGAAAAAAGGAAGAGCAGAACAGTGTGAAAATGGGACCAACAAGCTGCTAATCGCTAGGAGCTGGGAAAAGAGCATGGGCATCCAAAAACATTGCCTCTCAAAGCAAACAACCAGATTGTATGTACGTGCAGAGTCAGTGTTTAGCTTAGCAACGCTGGCAGAAGGCAAGACAAGGACAAGACATGTGGATGAGAGCCGTGGCCGCAGCTGGGATGGGTTATGCTCCAAAATATCCCAGAAGTCACTGCAGGAGTAGCACGGAGAGAGCTATGTAAAGGTGACAGGGCAACCAGAGCCATTGCCAATACTCCTGGCTCGCTGGTAGGAGAGGTGGCAGTGCTGTTGTTGTGATGTCAGGTCAAGGTGACATGCTTGAGCCGTGACCTGCGATCCCACTGACCCCTGACTCTGAAGACTTAAACACATCAAACAGTCATGTGTGGGATTAAGTGTATTTAAGCATGACTGATTATTATTAGACTGTCACTGGATGTTACGTTTGCTCGCTTACACTCCCTTGGGGCCTTTTAGTGCTTTTTGAAAATGCAGGAATGCAAGTGAGTTTCTTTCATGTTTATCTCAAATCAAATTCTGGGGAGAAAATATGCAAAAGATTGACAGGTTAGTTTGTCATCAACATACAGACTACATACATCCATCACTCCTATATGCACTACACAAGATTAGAGAAGTGATAAGTGATGTATTTGTGATGGGGTTCATAGATCTATATTTTTGCAGCAGTGGAATATACATTGTTAAACATTCTGTCTACTTCAATGACCGACAAGGCACAAATTAGCAAGCTAGTATTTTCTAGTGTTATCCAAATGACTTTTTAAAAAATGTATTATTAAGTTTATTTCAAACATTTCAAACAATAATAAATAATAATATAAAAAAAATTTCCAAAAGGGAGTGGGTTGAAGTGTAAACTTATATAATCCTTCTCCCCTTATAATTTATATTCATTAAATCAAATATCTAACAAAAAAACCTCAAAGGTGTCATTAAGCAGAGCAGCCCACTTTCTGAAGTGCATACCTCACGTACTACTGACTACTGTAAAATGCAAACCCTGCCAGCCAGTTGAACTTGACCAGGATATGTCTCTCCCACTCACTCAGGTTAGACAAAGCCTAAAAATTAGGATAAATTTGATAACCTACTTGTTCTCTTAACTCTGGGACTGGGTTTCCCATTTCATGATAACACATAATATAGGTTATGCACACATATCCCATTTGAATGTAAAAAGCTCTCTCCCTGTGGATTTACTGTGACCATTTTACTAGGGTCATAGTGGGTTTCAATAACACTTGGGTGAAAATCTCTGGTTGTCTAGTCTAACCAAGGTCAGAAAGTCTAGACAATGTTGATCAGTGTCATTTATCAAATGAGTCTGGAGATCTGTGGACATCCAAATTATAGCCGGCAAGAACATGTAATTTCAGTTCTGGACATAAAAAGGTAAACATAGTCGAACATGTTTGACCAATGTCATTAATCAACTTCTATAAACATTACTTGCTCAATGGGGAAAGTTTGGTATATAATCGACTACTAATTTATGAACGCTTGAAGCACACAAGACAGAGATGAAAGTGCATTAAATAAATACCAAAAAGGTTATAAGAAAGGCAATTGTGCATCACTGGCTGGGGATTCCATCACAACACACTGCTGACTTCTTTGTCACCATGGCCTAAGGCTCAACCAGCTCATGGTCCAATTTGAAAACAGTGCTTTACACTGACTGTAGTGGCTGGTTTCTGTCAACCAAATCGTACAAAATACTCTCGAGCCGTGCCTCGTGGGGATGTGTCTACTGCTTGTTTGACTGTGACCACAGCAGAAGACTAATCACCGGGCTTTCCTGGCCTTGGATTGTTCAATGGCATCAATGGCATTTACAGATTGTACATTTATACAATGGTCTGACACTTACAAAAGAATGTAATATGTCATTTTAATCTCTACAAGCAACTGATCACCACACTAAGTCTCTATATAGAAAAAATGACACTAAGTGAAGTACAAGTCATTAGCTGGCTGGACTTCCTGCTCAGTTATCGTTACATTGATATGGAACGCTAAGACAGAGACTTTCTTGAGCAGCAAAGGAAATGGGGAAGGAAAGACAAGAATAAACAAAGAACTGAGGCTAGCCATACGTCCATGGGATGATGGCGTTGTCTATAATCTGCACTTTATTCAGGAAAATACGGAGGGCTAAAATCAGTCTGGGAAAGACCACTCCCCTCCTGTCTTTTCCTTTTACTTGTCACCTCTTTGTATCCATCAAAGATTGTAAAAATGGATGCTCCTCATGGTAAAAAGCAGGATCTCTAGATTCCCCCTGGTGGCTGGCTACAATCTACAGTCTAAGATGGACAGTGGTATTTAAAAAGTAAATATTAACATTTTTGGTTTCATTGAAAAATACAATCTTTTTAGGGAATACCTTTCCAGAACAGTTCCAGGACCTTTTCTTGACAAGTCATAATGAGCATAATTTTATTCCTCAAATTACAATACGCAAAGTTTGTGTGTGTAGCCAGCAATTTTTATGCCAGAGTTTAAACTCCACTCCACAAACGACAACAACCTCAGAGGGTCAAAACTCAAACTTTATATTCCCAATGGGTTTGTGGTGAGGCATACATCTGATAATGACTCATTTATTTAAGCCAGCATAGATTCAAACAAAAAACTGACTGTAAATACATACTTTTCATGTAAATCATTTGCAGGATATTTCTACATTAACATGCCATAACACATAACTCTCAAGAAAGAAAGATCAGCCACTACATGCATACAGATTATGGCAGCGCCCATAAACAAACTGATCCAATTATACATTATATAGTTGTATTATAAATGGAAGCAACACCACTTTAATTATTGTCATATAGAAGCCAGGGTGTAAACTGTTTATAATAGCTATTCACTTTACACTCAATTAGCCATGCATTCCTCATCTATACAAGAAGAAAATCCTAAGAATAGTGACCTGAAAGCCAGTTCAATTTAACTGGAGAAGCTGTTGAGTTCCAGCAAAGATCAAAGAAGTGTAAACCTATCTTTCAAGGAGCAGAAGGAATATGATCTCTGGAATAACAGGAAGAAAATACTTGACCCAGAGCACAGACGACTGAAAAACAGATTTAGAGATGTCCCCAAATGGCTTGCAAACCTTTAAGTAAGTGACCTGGCATGCAAGAAGTTGAAAAATGCAGACATATGCAGGTGCTGTTTTGTGCTTCAAAGATGAAAAAGAACAAACGGCGTGCAGTGCAGCTTTCCTTGACGGTGTATTTACAAGAAATGGGTTGCACATACAGACAAACAACAGTCATCAATAGCAGTAAGGTATCTGATCCTTTTGAAGACAAGTGTGCAACTGTCTGGCACAGATGAAGGAATAATGGGTTTTTGTAAGTGCCGAATCAAAACTAACACAGAGGTCTGCAAACACTGGCCAACATGACCATTGTGTACCTGCTGTGTTTCACATTGACTCTGAAAAACTAAAAAAATCTCCCTTTTTCCAGATGTTCCCCTGTGTTCCTCCTCCTTAGCTTGCCTCTGATGTACTGAAGCCACTGAACGCAGCTTCTGAAGAAACAGGAGCCAGAGGTAGCTGCCATTGCCTTTTTTTCAAAATACTCAGGAACAGTTTGAGGTCAGTGTCACCCCCCCACAGACATGAAGACACAAAAACACTGTCATGAGCGCCGAGATTTATGTCCCCCTCGATGGGCTTCCCTTGTTTTCAACCACTTCCTGTTACCGGGACGTGTCTTCCTCATGCCAAAGTTCAGCTAACCATAAAACCATTTAGAGGTTGTCACTTTAGGCCAACACCGTAAAGGTTTTGTTTTACAGTAACATTAGAAATGTATACGTCTCCCCATCTGCTGTTCGAATACATCTTAGTTTCAACAGTGCTCCACTGTGGAGGAATGATACAGGTCCTAAAATATTGGACCTTGGGATGAGAAAAGGTTGAATTAACACTGGTTACAAAAGTGTATAAAACTTATGTTACTGCAAAAGTGCTGCAACCATTGAGTCCGAACGCCACAAGTATTAACCTCATCCAGCAGCTGCCTATATTAATATTTACGATGTATCTATCTTATGTATAATTATGGTTTGCTAATTACAGTGCCTTGCAAAAGTATTCGGCCCCTTTGAACTTTGCGACCTTTTGCCACATTTCAGGCTTCAAACATAAAGATATGAAACTGTAATTTTTTGTGAAGAATCAACAACAAGATCATGAAGTAGAACAAAATTTATTGGATATTTCAAACTTTTTTAACAAATAAAAAACTGAAAAATTTGGCATGCAAAATTATTCAGCCCCCTTAACTTAATACTTTGTAGCGCCACCTTTTGCTGCGATTACAGCTGTAAGTCGCTTGGGGTATGTCTCTATCAGTTTTGCACATCGAGAGACTGAAATACTTGCCCATTCCTCCTTGTAAAACAGCTCGAGCTCAGTGAGGTTGGATGGAGAGCATTTGTGAACAGCAGTTTTCAGTTCTTTCCACAGATTCTCGATTGGATTCAGGTCTGGACTTTGACTTGGCCATTCTAACACCTGGATATGTTTATTTGTGAACCATTAAATTGTAGATTTTGCTTTATGTTTTGGATCATTGTCTTGTTGGAAGACAAATCTCCGTCCCAGTCTCAGGTCTTTTGCAGACTCCATCAGGTTTTCTTCCAGAATGGTCCTGTATTTGGCTCCATCCATCTTCCCATCAATTTTAACCATCTTCCCTGTCCCTGCTGAAGAAAAGCAGGCCCAAACCATGATGCTGCCACCACCATGTTTGACAGTGGGGATGGTGTGTTCAGGGTGATGAGCTGTGTTGCTTTTACACCAAACATAACGTTTTGCATTGTTGTCAAAAAGTTTGATTTTGGTTTCATCTGACAGAGCACCTTCTTCCATGTTTGTGGTGTGTCTCCCAGGTGGCTTATGGATATCTTTAAGAAATGGCTTTCTTCTTGCCACTCTTCCATAAAGGCCAGATTTGTGCAGTATACGACTGATTGTTGTCCTATAGACAGAGTCTCCCACCTCAGCTGTAGATCTCTGCAGTTCATCCCGAGTGATCATGGGCCTCTTGGATGCATCTCTGATCAGTCTTCTCCTTGTATGAGCTGAAAGTTTAGAGGGGCGGCCAGGTCTTGGTAGATTTGAGGTGGTCTGATACTCCTTCCATTTCAATATTATCGCTTGCACAGTGCTCCTTGGGATGTTTAAAGCTTGGGAAATCTTTTTGTATCCAAATCCGGCTTTAAGCGTCTCCACAACAGTATCTCGGACCTGCCTGGTGTGTTCCTTGTTCTTCATGATGCTCTCTGCGCTTTAAACGGACCTCTGAGACTATCACAGTGCAGGTGCATTTATACGGAGACTTGATTACACACAAGTGGATTCCATTTATCATCATTAGTCATTTAGGTCAACATTGGATCATTCAGAGATCCTCACTGAACTTCTGGAGAGAGTTTGCTGCACTGAAAGTAAAGGGACTGAATAATTTTGCACACCCAATTTTTCTGTTTTTTATTTGTTAAAAAAGTTTGAAATATCCAATAAATTTCGTTCCACTTCATGATTGTGTCCCACTTGTTGTTGATTTTTCACAAAAAATTACAGTTTCATTCTTTATGTTTGAAATGTGGCAAAAGGTCGCAAAGTTCAAGGGGGCCGAATACTTTCACAACACTGTATGTTGCTGGGATGTGTTGCATTGTGGGATCTTTATTTTGGCCCAGAGATTTCACTTTACACACTTTTGTTTTTATACAAAGGTCTCGGACGCGCTAACACTGTTACTGTTATAGATAGGCCTACTAAATGGTATGTTAGTATCCATGGATACACAACTGTCAGTGCATGTGATGTTATGTTACAGATTACAGGCCAGAGCTCAAATGTCGATCAAAATCAATGAAAGTGTCCCCTAATCTTGGTATGGTCTTCTGACATTGAGACTCAAATTAAAATCCTGTTAGAGAAAACAGGATTAGTGCTCAGTAAGACCAAACCCTTTTTTATCTCAGAAGAGCTGAATAAATACACAGGGCTTTCTCTGGGAGTCAACAAGTTCAGACATGGGCTAAAAACACTGTGAAAGACGTATTGATGTGGTCTCATAGAGAAGCATCCCTTGTGTGAAAGCCACTTGCTCAGTTGGGTTTGGGCCTTGCAGCGCAGTTTCTGAGGCTTTACTGTAAAATGTCGTGGAATGAATCACATCACTTGTCACATCACACACATGGTGGCATTGGCCTGAGCATGTGTAGTGCAATGAATGGTAAAAGACACTGAAGCTTCGGACGCCTTGGAATAGGCCACTGTGATATTATTGTATTGTTAAAACGCTTTACTCATCAATTTGATATACTTTTTATCTGTCAAAATCATCCAAAATTGTCCAAAGAAAGCTTTTAATCAAACTGAGGTGCGTCCAAATTAAAATGTACTGATTTAGACCTGGTTTAGTCCTAGTTTAAACCTGTTGAGACTTGGTTTAGTCCTAGTTTAGACCTGTTGAGACCTGTTTAGACCTGGTTTTGTCCTAGTTTAGACCTGTTTAGACCTGGTTTAGACCCAGTTTAGACCTTGATACTGATTTGACGAGTGGAAGTTAGTCCAGAGTGTTATACTGTATTTATTTTTCTTCTAAAGGGCATCTGATTTGAAGAAGCTATGCTATGTGAAGACAATGTTTCAAAGCGCAGCTGAGAGACAAAGACCTTTTCTTTGCCGTTTAGAGATAATGTGAGACCAAGAGCATTAGACACAGGCAATCACAGCAAATCAAGAAAGGAATCTGACACATCCCTCGCCCGTCACGATAGCAAACGCCAAAATAAAAACAAAAGACAACAATGAAACCTTATACTTCAAGGTTTCCAGGGTACTTTGTTTGCTTTACGGTCTATTCTGAGTGTGTGTGGTGCAACATGAGCCCTCTGTGGCTGTCTGAGTATCTATAGATCAGTGGAGCGGGGACACAGGCAGATTAGAGTGTAAACAAGTGGAGTCCAGAGGAAAGTAGTGTGCGGACCCGGCACTGCACATCTAAACCATCTCTGTTCAAAAGAGCCGAGCGTGGACTCAGCTCAACAACAGCTGCGTGATAAATCCCCAATAAATCCAGCGCCGGGCCAAAAGCTTTGATTCAGACACCGGAAGTGAGGCTGCAGGTGGCTGGAGCGGAGTTTATTGCAACACATACTTTCCAAGGGACAGAAACAACAAGACTCACTCACTGCGCCTCCATCTTCATCCCTCCATCTGATCTGTTGATTTTTTTGAAACTGTCTTCTTAAAACATAATCTTTACTTATCGTTTTCAATAATTCTGTCAACACAGTATTTGGATTACTATACATACAATGGGTAGGACATCATGTTGATTCTTATTAATGTGTGTGAAGACACTAAAACACTATGGGTTAGTTAGACTTTTTTTTCATGTCATCTGTATAGATTTACTGTATATAGAGTCAAAAATATACAGTATATAGTGAATAATTAGCCCTTATTTTCATTTACATTTGCAATTTAGATTTACCAATTCACCAATTCATGCATGTCCTGGATGATGGGAACTCACAGTAACGAATGTTGTTGACGGTCAATGTGGGGATGGAGCTTCGATTTCTGAGGCAGGGGTAATAACCACCCCATGATATACTATGATATAATTGTATGTAATATTATTGTATTGTCTCCCTCTTGTGATAGATAATTGTATCGGGATGTTTTGTCAAAAAAGCCGTTTTCCATTCAAACAGTGGCTCTTGTGACATGGACTATATGAACTAACAGTCATATGTGTGTAAAAGTGGGACTTTGGAATTTCCTCAAACCATATGCATAGGTAGCACAGTGGTGCAGTGGTTAGCACTGTCACCTCACAACAAGAAAATAAAAAAGTAATTTGAGGGTAATGGCAAGTTTTGTTTTAGATAAATTATGTAAAGCTGAGACTACAATGCACTGACAACATTTTTGCATTTTATGTTGATGTTTTTCTATTTCAATCATTTTCATCTTGCTATATCTTTGCTGAATCACTGTATTGTGACATTTACTACGGGCAGTATATCACATCATGTATCATTACTAAAACAAAAGTTTACAGCTACAAACAAACCTAGTGAAAGTGAAAGTGTGAATCAAAGCAAGAGAATTCAGTTTCTCTGTTTCAGATCCCGCTAAAGTATGAGGTACATGTAAGCTTAGTTTAGTTTCATAAGGATACCAGTGTAATGATTAATTGATCAGAGAATGCAATGTGCAATGTTGGCTGAGGGGCCTCCAGTCTCTAATAAATCTTACAGCTCCGTGATAGACAACATCCAACAGGGCTGAAGAGAGCAGGAAGCAGAAGTTTTTGTTCCATGGCGCTCCTGCCGTGTTTTGTTTACGGGATAACACTGGGTTGCCATTAGGACTTCAATCAAAACTCTTTGGCCTCATTCTGGTTCCTCCTGATGACAGAGGAGCAGCAGGAAAAGAAAGGAACAAGGGGGTAAAGTTTGTGAATTTGTCCCTACATCGTCATGGCAGCTCCTAAACATGGCTTCAAATTAGGGGGAAAAGAAAACACAGACTAAAAAAAGCCAGTCGTCTAACTGTACTGTGCCTGCTAATTTGTCACCACTTGAAAAAAGTTTGAAAAAATAGCAGCAGGTTTTAAATCACGCTAGTGTGTGTGCTAGAATACTTAAGGATTTGGGTCAATTGTAATGCACTTAGACATACATTAAACGCTGCGGGTGGAATCTATGGACATAATTTCATATTAGAGGGAAGCAGAAGACGAGAAGTGTCTGGTTCTGGCCAGCTAGGATCGGACCAGTGACAGCTGCGGCTTCAAAGTCTTACATCCAAAGCCAGGGCTCACTGCCACTTGCTACATAGCAGCAATGAGCTAAGCCCACTCCCCTCCTGTCCAAGCCCCCTCTCCGAAAGAGCACCAAGAAAACGATAAAAACACCTGCAAAATACTTTGATCTCCTCTTTAAAGTCCAAATCCAGAAGCGGAAGAGGGACTAGAGAGAAGACAACAGGACGGTTTATCAGTCTGGTGCATGGTGCAGAGGGGAAGGGGTCACACAGAGGAGATGTTTGCAGAGTGTCCAATCTTTACATGGATGTAGTATGTAGCATATGAAACACCTACCTTCTCGAGCAGCGGCAGGCAGCGCGGGGCCCTCTGCTCCAGTTTGACAATGGTGATGAAGTCACTCTCTTGACGCTCATCTTCACTGGTGTTGCACAGAGACAAAGGGTGATACTGAAAAAGACATAAAGATCGTTTTTTAGGTTTCAATACAGCTCCAAAAACTTCAAACAATATTTATTAGAGACAATAATTTTTTTATAAATGACCACATAACTAGCCTCAAACAATGTGATGTGAACAATGTGCACATTAAAGTGGATTTAACCATATTAAAGACTGGACAGAACCAAGCCGAGTGAGAAAGTGCTTTCTAAAGTGACAGAGCTCTTACAGCTGTGTTTCACACCATCACAGACCAACAGTTGCACTCCATTAAAGCTGTTCTTCTTCAAATTGAGGCGTTACCTTTCTAAAGCCTACACAGTTGATATCAAGAGGAAAAACTTTGGCACCCTACAAAATCAATTACACGGCGGGCAATGTTCATTCCCACCCAAAGCCTTGAGGACTGAAAGAATGAGAGATAGTCTCTGGGAGGAACATTTGATCCCCTCTGAAAGGAAGGAAATACGGAGCTGCTGAAAGGCAGCATTTAAGAGCTCAAGGGATAGCAGCAGTGTTTGCAAGTCACAGACATGCTGTCACGGGTACAAGGAACGGCACAGCAGCTCGGGAGGGATCGGGACATGTCCGAAACACCCCAACACACTGACTAATCACTTCACATGACATCAGCGCTGCATCAGTAGCTCCTGCATTCACAGAACAGCAAACCAGAGTCTGGACACCCACACCCACACCCCAGCAGAGCAGTGCCACCCTGCCCTGCCCTGTTCTGTACTATACAGGCCCATCCCGGCCTGGTTCTGCTCTGGTGGGCCTCTTGATGTGGCTGTGGGCTGAGGTCATGCTCCCCCTCATCTCACCCAACGGAAATCCCTAAATTAAAAAGACCCATGGGTGACATCGACAGCTGGCATCCCAGGTCAAGGGCATTGACGTAATGGGCTGCAACAGATCTGGTGCATGTCTGTCAGAAGAAGAAAAGGAGGAGAGGAGGAGGACTGCAGACGTGAAAAAGATAGTGGTAAAGATGATGAGGCAAAAGGTAAAAAACATGCCATAATATGGACAGGATATACTGCAGGATAAACAGTTTCATGACATAAAACCAGCCCGTTAACATCCACATGACTACAGTCAAATACATCTGCTGCAGGTTCTGACCTGGTCCATCATTCTGCACACTCAGATTGTCTCTTTGTCTTTGTCTTCTGTTAAAAATGGATAGATGGAATACCAGAAAGTGAGTTACAGACTACACTAAAAGTGATGTCTGAGTTGAATCCAACTTTGTTAGCTAAAGATGAAGGTGATGGATAAAGCCAACTGACAGATACTTGAACAGAGATAATGTGACACTGCTCCAAACCCAGCTTCAGCCATGTTGTAGAATGACATATACTATGCAGGACAGCCGGCAGCACGACACCATGAATCCCTGGCCCGCTGCATGGTCTGCTCTGCCAACTGCCTCTACCAGTCCACATTTACTAGGCCCAAATTAGAGGCCTCCAGTTCAACTTGGCCCTTAACAAAGAAAAAGGAAGGAAAAATGTCCTTTAATGACACAACCTCAGGGAAGCCATGACCTCTGCTTTTTTTGCTATAAATTTATAGGAAGTATCAAAAAGAACCCTGTTCATGTTGTTTTAGCACTTAGCTGACTCTTTTTTGATCCAACTTTAGAGAGAAAATTGTTATACAACTAATGGTTCTCCCTCATAAAGAAGAAAATAATGCCAAAAGCCTTGTGTCCACTGGATTAGTACTGTGCAGTAGGGAAAAGGTGAGTGCGCATCACCATCACCTTTTTAAAAAAGGTACAAAACATCTTAAAAAAGAGTGTGGTACACATTTTTTGTACCTTTTTACCATATTAGTTTGCATATTTGGGTTCTGACATTATATGGTTTAGTTAACCGCAGCAGTCTGTTGACTGGATGATGGAGAACACAAAAATAAGAAGCAAAAGGAAAAACAAATGTTAATGTCAAATAAAACTAGAGTAATTTTCCAAGAAGAAACAATGCTAAATGTACTTTTTCAAAAACAAAGCTAATGTTTATTAGCAATAGCTGTTTCTGGTTTTAGATTATATTAGAGTCTCACTTTCTGAATTAATAACATTCTTTGTTTAAAATGCAGTTTATATTTAATATAGAAACACTAGTATCTAGCGAGGCACCAGGATCACTTCAGTGTTTACATAGCAGACCCTATGCTGCCCACAGTGCAGTTGAAGTTTCTTTAGGGGTTACCTATATTAAACAATGCTGTACTGACCTGCCCAATCACATATGAATCTGCAGAAACGTACCAAAAGTCAAACTAGAAGTGACTGTTTGCTCTGGGGCTCTACAAGTAACCATCAAGTAAAAGCATCTATGTTTTGCGTCGCGCACAAGACTAAACATTATCTTCTATTTTTGATACGACCACACTGCATACAATGAGATGATCGTGAACACTCTCCATGTGCCACCATGGGTGCCAACCACCACTTTGAAACGTAGTGCTGCTAAACTATAAATGGCAACCAGGACAGGCTGAAACATCTTCATTTGTTTTTTGTGTGGCCTGAGTAAATGGGGCCTGGGAAACCAACCCAAGTGAGTCTCCATTTCACAGAGACAAGAAACCACAGGGCATGCAAACAGTTCCCCACAGACTGTTAACAATGCTTACTCCTCCAATCTGCCTCCTCCTCATCTGTCTAGATCTGTTGCAAAACTGATGGGGACATGTCCCTCGGTTTATTTGTAGCAGCGATTAAAGGCATTCCTTTGTAGCTCAATCAAAGACTTCTCCAAAAATATTGCAGGGCAAGAATCTAACAGTCTCAAAAACAAATACAAGGACGGACAAAGGGGGAAAAAATAGCAACTGTAGTGAGAAGTCAATAATATTTTATTCCTCTTGCTTATCCTTCCAGATCTTCTTTTTCATCTGCCAATAATCAGCAAGAGAGCTTTCTAGTTCATGTGCTGCCAGCAGGGAACCAAGCCCAGGTCGTTATGTCAGTGTGTGTTAGAGGGGAAGCAAAAAGGGCTTGCACCTCTCATCAAGCTCCTCCATCAGCTCTGGTCATGGGCTTCTTGAAGGAATGAGGCACATAGGTTAAGTGGGAGATAATAAAATATACACCAGCACCATTTGGGATTATTCTATTTAACAAATCAAGGCCGGATACTTTTCAGTAGTGTTTGCCCCAAGCGTGGAGTGGCTGCCGGGTTAGTGCATATGAGGAAAGACAAAAAAAGACAAGAAATATTGCTAGTACTAGTAGACTTGAATTGTCTTGCTTGTTCTGTGTCATAAGCAGAAATAGTCCTGGGGTTCTTCATTTTATTAGTTACAGTTCAGTGCACAAAAATAACCTTGATGTGTTGATTGCGCTCAGAAATATTGCCACTTCTAAAGGTGTAAATCAAAGTTGTGGTTTTGTTTAACTTGGCAGACAAATCTGCAAAGAGTGCAGAAAAAAGACAAGATGTTTGTGTTAGAGGCAGGAAAAGCGGTTGGCGACCGAAGCAGCGAGACCACATGTAATACTTGAAGAGGAACACAATGCGGTTGCCAGGGTTTTCAAGGCAACAGTTTTTATATATCTTTGTTATTCCTGACAGATGGCTTTTAGTGACCTGAGAGGTTCCAAAACTGACCAACAATCTTCACAAAAGACAGGAATGTAAAGTGTGGGACTGTTTGTGCAGCGGTATAGGTTAATGAGTGTGAACAGTGACATTTATTGTTGCTAGCGGCACCTGAGCATGTGCTTGCATGTGAATGTATAGCATGTGTGAACTGATCTGCTGCTTTTCAAAAGTCCCTCCATGGTCCTGCAGGAAAGTGACTAAAGTGCTTCATGTTGACAACAATGAAGAATCTCACACACAACTGAAATCAAAAGAGGAGCTCTGCAAAATGATGAAATTTCTCAAACATTGTTATCTTTTTTTGTTAAAAACTGCCACATGCTAAGAGGAAAGAATGTGCATTAATTCAGATAAGCTCCAACAAAGCAGAGTCTTAACAGTAGTTGCCAGTACAGCCAGTACTACCACACTATTGGTCCAAATCTGCAGGTCACCAGAAATTGCTGGGGAACATCCAGAAGCAATGTCTTTATTCATTTCCCAATCTCTAGCCTCTCATAGCACACATACACAGCAAACTATTTGCTTCTTTGATGTAATACAAGGCATTTTGGACACATTTAAAACAATAGTTTAAATCTAAAGTTTTTTACTTTTACACATAGAGATGATACTGGATGGCCATGATCAACCAAACGGAACAATACCGTACTCTTTGGTGGACACAAGTCTAACTCTATCGCAGCAGTGTGTATTTGTAGGACTGGGGGTTTAAACTGAGTCTTACCCTAAATGTCAAATCAGTCCAAGCCATAAAGAAGCATTGCTAGTTTCTGCTCACACACTGTGGTCCGGCTCGCAGTCATAGATGACACAGATACACACTGTCAAACCACACTCCTTAATCAGACAGCCTTGTATCTTATGACCCTCCACTAAGTAGATTTTCATGAAAGGTTGCTGGCTGGAAGAGACGCCAGGTTGCCCGGTGCCAGGGAGCATAGCGAAGAGTTTTTTTTCTCCTCTCATCGTCGGGGCATCTGGAAAAAAGGGCTCTGAGGCCTCTTCTCTCTTTGCAAATGCAAACGAATAGAAGCATTACAGCTTTGGTCCTGTCAAAACAAAAAGCGTGTCATCTTTCTCCTCGCTTTATTGACAGTGTCAGCCCCATATCCAGTAACGGTTACCACAGAGAATGACTCGGGGAAACGTGATCCCATAATGAGGCCCAAATAATTACCACTAGTCCCAAATTTGCCTGGGCGCTTTCTTTAAGTGGGAGTGCTTTCCCCAATTCCAGTCCCGTCAGACTGTCTCTCTATGAAAAGAATAACAGTAAGAAGAAAGAAGAGAAGACGAGTTTAAAATGAAGCAAGGCTCTGATGTGCCCATTTGACTAAGCACCTGTTGAATGATAAGAAATTTTATATTGGATTTTGATGTAATATTATGTAGGATTGGCTGAGGTTATTTTAAGATATGCACTGATATATCATTGCAAAAAAGGATGCTGGGATGACCTTTGTGCACCGACTTGCAAAGCTGGGTGTAGTGCCACACCTGTGCTTTAATCAATGCAATAGATTTCTGTTGCAACTTAGTGGTATTGCATGTTAAGGCACTAATGATCTGCATTTGAAAGGAAATAATAACCACATCAGATACAGTAAAATAGAAATCATCAAATTGATCCATCTGGCAGAACAGTTAAAGCATTTCACCTTTTGGAACAAGTTTCGCTCTGGGCAACACAAATGCTTGCATACACACCAACAAGTAGAACCACTCCATCAGCCTGGATCCTGCGCTCGGCTATACATTTCAAAGCACAGAGTTCAAGGTAAACAGAGTACTTCCCTGTCATAACAAGTCAGCAAGCTTGATAACTCAGGAGTTTGTTAGCATTGCAGTGATCTCTCTTCCCGCAGACACAGGGGCCACGTCCACACGTCCTCCAGGCTTCCTCCGACCTGTCCCTGGCCCACGGCTCTGCTCTCTTGACTCTCAGGTTCCACAACATCAGTCAGGCAGAAAAAAAGAACACCTCTCAATGTGTCACTCACTTACGGTTGGCCACCGTAAGGTCAGATATGTGGAAAAAGATTAGCTAAAAGTATGAGGAAAAGGTGTTCACAATAGGAAAAAAGCAATTAAATTAAAATACAAAGACAAACACAAGTGCAAAGACAGTGGCAGCCTAAAAGAATGGAAAAAACTATTTGCAATTGCAATAGGCTAGATTTGCTACTTTAGGCTACACTATGCAGTAGCTAAAGGCAGTTAAAGAGCATAATAAAAAGTATTTTCTTTTAATTACACATTTTAACACAATAAAGACATGAGAGTAAGGGTGGGAGTTTTGGGTTACAGCAGCATTCATTTATTTTGGATGTTGTCAAAGTAGTGCAGGAACACCAGAGTAATCGGCAGTGTAACCAGTGTACAAAATGCTAACATTCACTTTCTGTGCTACATTACAGCAAATGACTCCAGAAAAGGCTCTCAATTTAACAAGTAACAGGTGTTTTTTTTTTTTTAACACACTAGCACATAAAACAATAAGCTCTGGGGGTGCTTTAAACACCTCTCTTTTATTTGGTAATGAAATTTCACATTTGCCCCCCCCAAACATTAATATTTCTCGACTGTTAAAGACCTTGCTGCTTTTAAAGAGAGGTCAAACTTATTACAGGGCATAAAATGCACCTAAAGTCAATGACAGCTAGCAAGTAGCCTGATGCTAATGTAGCTACAGTAGCACATTAAGAGAGGAGGCTTTGCCAAATGCTTAAAATATACTGAATGAACACTATACACAATTTACATTTACTTTTTTCGCTGATGCTTTTATTCAAAGCGACTTACATTAAGGTTCTATTCACCAGTGTTACAGCTGGAACACCACTGGAGGGCAAGGTGGGTTAAGTGTCTTGCCCAAGGACACAACAACACTATAAATTGAGAATTGATTGAAGTGATGTGTTTTGCCCTACACAAATGATTGATTCCTTTTCAAGAAGTCACATTCATGTGGTTTTACTTTATGTTGGGAACATTGCCGGTACAAAAGTGAAATGTAACTTAACTGCAGTAAGACACAGTAAAATTCAATCTAGGTTAGGGTTGACACCACAAATCATTTTCCTGAAGTATGCCTTGAAGCTAATCCATCCGACCAACTGCACTAAAAAAATGACTCAATCTACTGACTTCCTCTTTCTGAACTTGATTCTTCTAACATCTGCACTCAAGTATGTGGGCTTGCAACAGCTAAAACGCTTGCAAACATACAAATCATTTGGCCTCATCTTCTGAAGCTAGCCTATATCAAAAGCAACACTTGATTACTTTTTTTTTTTCTGAATTATAATTGAATCCAGAGTGCAATTCTATGGAAAGCAGAAAAAGCAGTATATTTCGCCACATCTCACTGTTATCCGCCATCCCACTGCTCCACCCCACCCCACAGGGAATCCCATAATCACCTGTGGCTAATGCTGGAGAAATGCAGTCATAAAAGTAAAGAACAAGTAAACACAACAACCAAATTAAGGGCTTTTCCCTGTTATTTTTACTCTTCCCTAATGTTAATGTGGTTGCACAGCTCTGGCACACACATGTCAAATCCTTAGCAACCCATCGGTAAATAGTCACAAACACTTCGGCAGAGAGGCCCTTAGATGTGGCCGCTGAGAGCTTGCAACACACCTTGTAATTGGCAGTATAATTGTTTTCTTTTTTGCGGCTATATTTCACTCTGGCCACAGGCATTGAAGCTGCCTGATTTATGGTCAGGAAATGTGCTGAGAGCTTTTCAAGACAAACCGGTGCAGATGTTTCGGTGACATTTGTGTAACAGCAAGGGGCAGAAGGAACAAGACATAGAACTAGACATGGGAGGACGGCTGACAGGCTGCGTCTCCATCTTCCCCAGCGGTTCTCCAGCACATGTGATCCTGTTTATATTTCCTCTGTTTGCAACTAAAAGCTCCCCGCTGGTGGGTGCTGATGCTTCCACTTGCATCTGGGTGCTTTCTTGCGTGAATGACCAAGTGGAGTTGTGTGTTCTGAAGTTTGTATGCGCTGTACAGGATGAGGACAGTGGGGGCGGTGGGGTAAACATTGCCGAGGCATGGGCACACAGCCAGAAGCATGGAGCTCCTCGGGAATGCCATGGAGAAATGAGACAGTGGAATGCAGACTCCTCTGAGCAGTGTAAACAGGCTGTGCTTGGAGTGTACTGCCACGCTGCTTTGAAGTTGCTTCATTCCCCTGTCCCAGCCCACACATACCTATGACCTACTGTTGCTTGATTTACAAAGAACTAATGCTCAATCACTTCAATGGCTTGGTCAATTACATCAAACCACTTCAATCAAAGATATTGTGGGTTGTGTGTGATATTTGGACTACAGTAGATGCATAGTTATGGATGGGTTGAGTGATTGTTCTTGGGCATTCCTGCTCTGAAAAAGGCAGAAACACAATGGCTTTTTTGTTTTGTTTTAGCAATGTGCTACATAGCTTTGTGTTGCAACTGTTGCTTTTGCAATTAGCATTTGTGTCTCAATCTTAAAGAGGCTTTAACAAACTCTGTTTATTACCGGACCACAGATGCACTGGCTTCGACACATGTGAACCCATATGCACCCACGCACATGCCGGAGCAGTCACATACTGTACATCCGTAGTTGCACAGAGAATCATGCTCAAAGCTCACACCTGCTCTCCCACAGCATGCACTGCTCATGAAGGGTTCTGGCCGGCTGACCATCGCCACTCCCCATTTTGGGTCAGTACCATGTCCATGCTCAGCACAGCTTTGTCTACTATATTGATATGGCTATGAATATGCACTCATTTAACTATTTTACACCTACAATATATATATAGAGAGACTTAATGTATTTGCAAACACATTTTTCTAATCGCTAAAAAATTAGCAAATAAAACAATCTACAATAAAAAAGAATATAATTGACTTCATATCAATGTTTGTTTTGTTTGATTATGATAACACATACAGTTTTCTACATAGGATTTTATGACACTAAGCATTTTACACAGTGCTGCATTAGCATTGTTTAATTGTGAATTTGTCAGAAGCTACAACATAAACATGTTTTATTTCTAAATTAATTTAATATTGTTAGGCTAAAAGACTTGCATGATTGAGCCAAATTAGGTAACTGACCCAAATCAGGGAGTGACAAGGATTCAGAATTTTTTGTCTCTAATTCCTTCATCCCTTTCTCTTTTTGGCCCCACCCCCGCCACTCCTTCGACCTGTTTCAATATGGCCTTTCAACATCTTTGTTGAGCGCGCAGCCCTGATATCAGGCTAAGAATGTCTCCGGTGTAGACAGTAGACACGCAGGCACCGGAGCCTCTAGCTCAGCGTCTGAGCCAGGCGGCTGAGGAATCCACTGAAGTGGGCAGGTAAACAGTGGTGCCCTTTGGAACACCACTCGAACTTACGACCAGTGTGTGCATGAGAGCTTTCATGAAATTGTTCAAAGAATGTACTATAGACTGATGTTTTTTGTAAAGGATGTTGATTATTATATTTTATTCATTATATATATATATATATATATATATATATATATATATATATATATATATATATATATATATATATATATATATATATATATATTATATATATATAATATTATATTGGCTTTAAATTAAGTTTTATTTATGGTTTCAGATTAATCCTATTTTCTTACGTCAGTGTCTCATAATTAGCCTTTAATCTTGCTGACCCAACAATGAACCATAACTGAACATTCACAAAGTAGGTATATCGCTCATGTTATTACCAATAATTGCATCACATTACACTCTAAGTCATTATGTGGTAATAGCAGTAATGTACTGAATGGAATGTCTCATAACAAACTGTTTAGATTACTCCACATGCTAGGACACATACACTTGGACAGTACTTCCTCCAACAGTCAGTGAATTAAATACGTGCTTATCTTCACGTCGGAAGTATCAAATAGTGGACGCTGGCTTGTATACTGTCTTGATAACATCTGGCCACTCCAACGCACACAGCCCATCCATATAGATTATCATAAAAGTCTCATTAGTGTACACATTTGTCTCCTCTCTTAACACTGTGTATACAGCACACACACAGACACTAACAAAAAGTAAAGTGGAGTTGCCGCTGCTGTCTGCCATTGGGAGGTTTTCATTTTCACAGAGCAGTGCCACCTCAGGAGGAAGACTCCGAAACCCTTTGAAAATTTGTCCAGAGACCTGTGAGTTAACTCCACATCTACTGTAGCTCTTTTTGTTCAAAGGCATTTAAAAATATCTCCGTAGACCTAGCACAAAATAACACATCAAAGCTTAGGGCGGCATAATTATTTTTGCACAAACAACATTTATTTCCACATCATTCCTCATCAAAATTTATTTGGCGCATAATTACAGAAGAGGCGAACTATGTTGTAGGTTGTGATCCAGACTCTATGTGCCTCAGAAAACAAAACACACATCTCTTTTTTTACCGCAGAAGCAACATTAAGGCTCTGTACTTCTTACTTGAAAGGGGCTTTGAGCAGTCTTCCGCTTTCCTGCTGTGCTTGGGGAGGGGGGGATGAAAGGTAGGAGAGCCCGGAACAGAGCAGGGGCCTGTCATCACCGCTGCGCTGTCGCATCAAATGTAAGCTGTAAAATTGGTACTTGTGTAGCCTTGCAGGGCAGGTCTGCTTTAGTATTCTGGTACATACATACAGATCTGTGATTTATGGTCCAGTCAATACTGTACTACAAGTAACCTCCTTTCCCACAGGCCAAGACCTTGGTTACGGACTAAGGTACAACAGCAAAATTCACAATCCACTTCAGCCATGCGTCCTGCATCCAACCTGGAGCAGTCTGGCCCCTGCACACAAAACATGGCCAGTTTTCAGCAGATTCTTGGCAAGAATATTCAAGGCCTCGCAATTCAATCACAAGCATCTTAGACAGTAACGTCTGTTCCTTTTTTAAATTTTTATTTATTTTATTTTATTTTACAACCACTGAGTCCGTTTCTTTGTAAACAAACTAAATCCTTCAATGTTAAATGAAAGAAATGTCAGAGAGAAAGCCATTTTTGCTCTTAGCTTATAACATACTAGCAGATGACTAAACCAACTTCAGGACAGGTCCAGCGAGCTTCTTGGGTCATTTTCTGTGTTTTCACTGCAAATACAGCTCTTTTCTTTTGGATTTCACAAAGAAAATCTGCAGGATTTATCAGGATCTGTTTTTTTATATGAAGTGGCAAAGGGCATAAGCTTAGTGTAATTCTATACCTACACAGAGGAAGATGGTCTTACCTAATGCACTGCCAGTTCTTCCAGCAGGCAAACGGTTAGCAATGAGCAACCTGAGCCTGAGCCACCAGGAGAGCTGTATTTACAAAGAGACATTACTTATGCTGCAGAGATCTTGTAAATGGTAGACACAGTGCTAAAATACAAAGTGCACATTAAAGAATAGGGGTCCGTATATTGCTGCTGATAACCGCTGCTCTAATAAAACCAGTAAACATGTTTCTAGACACTGTGTAAATTAAATCATAAAATGTCTATTATTGCACAAGCTACATATAACTGACAGCAATTTTTCTC
The DNA here is from genome assembly GCA_024416835.2 of Perccottus glenii. Classification (NCBI taxonomy): domain Eukaryota; kingdom Metazoa; phylum Chordata; class Actinopteri; order Gobiiformes; family Odontobutidae; genus Perccottus; species Perccottus glenii. Next base: position 13,787,217 of record CM044561.2, on the reverse strand, counting down.
ATAAGTTATAATTATGAAGCAGGTCTGACAGCTTTTAAATGCAACTAACTGAGCATAATGGTGGGTAATGTAATTACCTGTGATCATTTTAACAGATGTCCTTATTATGGTGGATGCATAGCAGCTTATTTTTCATAACATAACAAATGTTTATTTTGGTTGAATCAAACTTACATTGTCCAAAATATGTTGAGCTTGTACCTGGTCAGGCACACACTCTGGCCAATTACAGTCTCATTAATCACTGAGTCATTTTCTCTTTCGAGTCAAAAATTCATGAATGGCATTCCTGTGCAATGGAATGGAATTGAAATTTCTTTGGTTAGTTCCTCTGGGCATGTCCAGAGGTCTACAGGACCAAAACCAGGACCCTACTGACATAGACAAGAGCCCAAAGAAGATCAACTTGTCTTGTCTTTACAATACAGTCCTGGCTGCCCCTGTAATCCAATCTCCTCTGCTACACTGAAGTCACTCAGCAGTCTCACATTAGACCTTTACACTTCCTCTGCCAGGTCTCCTTGCTTTGGCCCCCGAGGGCACAAGGACTCCTGTTATCAGGGAGTCTCTGTGACAGTCTGTTTGTACCGAGATGTGTGTGCGCACTGGACACAAAAGACAGTGACCTCATATGACATGAAAGGAGACTCGAGAATCCTGTCTCAACCGGAGTCAACTGGAGGTTCCACAATGCTCACGGTCCTGTTGTTGTCACCCGAGTCAAGTTTGTCTGCTCATTTTCCTGGGGCAAATGGGGAAAGGTCTTGTATCAAGTTGTCCTTCCTTGTGTTTGACTAAATGATTAAAGTTTATTAGAATGATATCTCTGTCTAAGAATTTGGGAAGTGACAACATCAATGTGCCAGTAACATCTCATTACCTTTTCTTGCAGCTGTGGGTGGGTCACAGGGGTTTGGTGCAAAACATTTACTGCCATGTGAGGGGAGGCACTGAGTTTAAAGTGGAACCAGAATTTCCTGATCCATTTTTATGCCAAAGCTTTTGTAGACATGCCAACACATCTCCTCGGTCGAGTGAACAAACACCTGCACCCAGTGGGAAAGAAGGAGGTTGTGCAAAGAGGAAGAAAAAGAAAGCAAAGCGGACTCACCAAGTAAATAACCGCATAAAATTAAACTCCAGGCAGGGAAACGATAAAGACCGAGGGAGAGTGAAGTTGCCTTACTTGGGTCTATTCAAACTGGGCTGCTACGTGGGTGGGCTGTAAATCAGAACCAGCTTTTACAGGCTTGTCCCCTTAATCAGAGCGGTGTGGCAAAGGCTAGCTGCCGTTGTGCCAAACTGGAGACCCACATCACAGCCAAACCCTCCGAGACCCTGGACTTTCAAACCACTCAGCGCCTCCTAATTATCACAACGCTCCTGTTCACCATTCTCACCTGCTTATCACAGAGAGGGGAACGGGAAAATAACAGAGCTAGGATAAAAGTCTGTGCACTGAAGTGGTAACATTACATGCTAGTTTTGTATTTTAGATGCTTCAATGCTTAAGACTTTGGTATTATGATATATTTTAAAAAGTGCTTGAACTACAGTCAACAATTTGCATCATGTTGGCTTTAAGTTACCTTTCATACATTATGAAACGTATCTGTGAAGTGCAATTTAAAAAAGTGCTGAAAGACATCAGTTGATCCAGCCATGTGTCAGACACAAATGCCTTCAGGACAAAAATGAACAGACTGGGGGAAGATTTATTTCCTTTAATACCTTCTGTTCAGTTTAATTGACTTCATCTGCCTCCATGAAGGTGTGACTCATAGGATTGAATGAGGTTGGTAATGACTGAGGCATTAATACAGTGTAATTCTCATAATGCGTTAGGTAAGCTAAAGGTGTGTCCCTGTAGCTTAGCATTTAAAGCAGCGACGTAGTTAGCCTAAAGTGAACTGTTCAATCATCAGCAGCAGACATGTGTGAGTCAAGCAGTTGTTTAGTCATCCTGAGTCTCTGAAAGCCTTTTATCACCGCAACATACAAGGAGGCTAGCAGCCACTGTTGCGCTGTACAACACAGGGCGGTGCTACTATGAAGCTAATTGGTAAGACTATCTCTTTTATCTATAATTCTTGGCACCCAGGCACACACTTAGTTTCATATAGAGCCAATTTTTCTTTCATGGTGTGCTAGTTAAGCACGTCAACCATGTTAAGAAACAAGTCAAATATTATTAGACTGGTATATAGGCTACTTACTAAGAGGTCCTATGTGCTTTATGAAATTAAGAAAAATTAAATTATTGTTGGGTGTTATACTGTTATAGTGTTAATCAGTGGTTGACCCAGTCTATCCCTTGTATATTGAGAACTCTATGGGAGACCCTATGGGAATATTTGAATGGAAGTCAATGGGGAGCAGCGTGTCATGAATGCAGTCATTTGTTTATGTGCTTAAACAGCCATTAATTTTGAAAATATGCCTGTTTATGAACTACACTAGTGTCATAATATAAACCTCACACACATACCCCTCATATCAATGACTACAGTGATAAAGGTTATCATTATACTATTTAACGTCTAAATACCAAATACAGTACCCAGAGCAGGATCACACATCAAACTTTCAACTTGGTGGTGTGTTAAATGTTGATAAATGTTGATAAATGTTGATAAATGTTGGCAATACCCAATTTTTTTTGCCGTCCCTATCTCAGACCCCCACTTATCTACAACAGCAGTAGCAGCAGCCTAGGGACCTCTTCTGCTTTTCTTTTATTAAAAATGTAAAACCGGACCAATTTTTCTATTTCAGCAGTTAGCTACAACTAAAAGTTTTAAATACCCTTTAAATACCTTTTATTTCCCTTTTTTTTTACTCTTTTAATTAGCCTATATGATCTTCATAGAAGTTTTTAATGGCAGCCTATCAGTTCAGATCGCAAGACCACCCAAATAGAAAAAAGATTTATTACTTGGCCTAAAGTTAAAGGCTAACGCTAACCCTGCACATTCAAGCTAAATACAGTAGCTCATAAATTAGCACAAAATGAAAAACATACACAGTCCTGAAGCGGAGGCAAAATATAGCAAAAGCAGATGAAAGTTAGGTTGGTGTCTTATTTAGACAAAAAGTTAGCAGTAGCTTTTTTGGTTTGCACTATGTAAATAAAGGGAAAAGACTGTTTTAAAAGAAACATGATCCACTTAATGTCCAGGCCAATGTTGTATTATAATACACACTATGGTGAAGCTGTAAATATATGTCTGTGTATTTAAGACCATCCACTGTCACTGGTCAAGGCTGAAACACCAGTGAACATCTGCGTCTGTGGAGAAGTGCAACAGCTGCCCAGACCTCACTGTCTATGTGTGGTTTACTTTAGGCATTCCACTGACATAAATGAACGCACAAACACAACATTCATTTTCAGGAATAAGCATGAAACGCTCAATGTCATTTGAAACGGTAAAAGGATTTTGCTCTGTTTCTTTGTGAATCTATGTTTGACTGGCTAATTTTGAGAACCCGGAGGCCAGAAAGAGCTTGTGAAGACAAAATGAAGGATGAGCTCCGAGATCACTGCAAACGGGTGTGATGGCAAGGTGGGAAGAGTAAAAAGGGGGAAGGAGGGAGGGGTGCGTCTCAACATGCAGCCCCTCTGGGAAGATGGGCAATGTCATCCAAAGCACTTCCTCCCCCAAACTCCCTACAAAGAAACATGTTGTAAAGGTTGAACGGAACGCCAGTGGCAAAGGCAGGTTCTTCAGACGCCAATTTTCACTTTCATCACTGTTACAAAACTTTGTGATGTGATGGTTTTGTTGTTGAAGAGTGCTTTGGATTCAGTTGTTTCAAAGAAAAAGAATAAAATCATTTATTCTCAAAAGTAAAATTTTTAACAGTTCAATCTGAATTTTGTGGAATTGAGGATAAATCTTTGGAGGATTATAAAAGCCACTGGCATGTGAAACCCCTATCGTCTGAGCAGGAAGTGGAGCGGCCCAGGGTGTTTTCCACATTACATAGAGTCCTAATATCAAAGGAGATAACAATTCCAGCTGTGTTGCTGTTGCTGCTACACTCTGGATCATCTGGAGGAGTCATCGGTGACTACAACCCACCCACCCATGTCTCGGCCACCAAAAGCAGCACAACAACTCTAAACAAGTACACAGATAATTCCTAATGCACAAATATAAAGAGGTTTTACCACACATCTGGTTTAATTTCTTACTTTTTTGCAGAAAGGGCGTGGAATTTGAAGGAGGCAAAAGAGAGGAAAACAGTTGTAGACTGTTATATCTCTATTCATAATAAAAGCTGTCGCTCCCTTCAAAAGCTTAATTAGAGGCTGAGATGGTTGCACGCGATGGATTTGGCCCAAGGCACTGACCTTCGACAGCTTGGATGTGCTCAGAAGCATGCCGTCTATTTGGGCCTGCAGGCCAATCAGACGGAACATGGGAGTGGAGAAGGCAGGTAGAGCAGGTATAAATTAAAAAACACGCCTGAGACCCCCAAAGAGAGACAACTCAACTCTGCACAAACCTCACACATAATAAGTTGACACTGCTATTATGATCTTTAATCCCAGGCTTTTATTATGGGTTTTCACTGATGAAATGTTGCCCTCATTGAACCCAGTTTATTGACAACAACAAAGCAAAAGCAGAGATTAGACCGTCAACATTTATCTTTTACAGACAGCGGATGTGAATGAGATGGATGTCATAACAGAAATGATTAATGTCCCTTTTACCCTACATGTAAACTGTGCAGAAAATAATATGTAATCATGGGAGTCAGGGATAATGCAGTAAAATAACAGCAAACTACTGCTTTTGAATCAAAGACTGCTTTAATAAATAACAATGTGCCGAACCTGAGGCAATGTCTGATATGGGTAAACAAGTGAAGAGAGATTTTCTTTCTCTGCCTGACATTTTCCCCATGGCATCTGCAGTGGGCCGGGCCCCTCGTGTTTTTAACAGTCTCGTCTCTAGTGGCCTTGGATCAGGTCCTCTGAAGGACTTTATTATGAGCAACAGTGGAAAATAAAAGCACGCCGACAACAGACAAGCATAAGAAGAACAAACCAGTGCATAAAAGAGAACTGATAAGCAATGGAAGACTGGTGATAAGAGACAAAAACCTTGCATGCACAAACGCGCTAAGACCAGGGAGATGAGGGCCCAAGATAAAACACGGCGAGCAGAAAGGTGGCGAAACACAAGGGTCAAAAAGAGAAGGAAAGGAAAAGACTGTAAGATGGGTTGGAGATGAAGGAGGTGGAGATGGATGTCTCCAAACACCACCTGTGAGTAATGTTTGGTCCGACACTGTACTGCAACAGGAATCTTTGAAGGCTTCACTTCCACTAAATGGCCCAAAAGAATATGTAATCTGGCCTCTTTCATCCGCGTCCTTTATTTCCAACCTGGATTCTTAAAGTCAGACACATCCATGCACACAAGCCACAGAAAAGACACATCGGATTAGTACACCCACAAAGCTAGAGAACAGCGACTGGCCATTAAGGTAAGGTATTATGGAATCGCTCGAAACCACTGAACTTTTTTACTGCTCAAACCCCAAAAAGACAAAATTATATGAATGTGTACAAATACCTATGACTCAACAATAATTCTTCCAGGTGTTCAGAAGATTTGGCTTTAAAAGATTACTTATGGTCCAGCTCCTACTCTGTTTTGGAACAAATATAAACTTCCTTGGCTGAAGGAATTTCAGGACATTCGCAACGCACACATACACACCTCTTCAAGCTGCTTCTTCAAGTGGACGCAGGACAAACAAGCAGCGTTACAGAATAAAATAGTCTTTCATACTTTTCTCGTATTTGATTTAACAATGATTTTTAGATAAGATGACATATTATTTTGGTGGAAAGGTAGTCTCTGGCATATGACAACACCATGAGCAGTTTGGTAAAGGTTTGAGTCAGTACAGTATGGTTAATCTGAAGAAAAAATACTCACATTATCAACCAAGTAAGGATTCTCTATCCTCCAATCAAATGTTACTAAAAAAAAGTTACTAGAGAACTACATAAATAAAACTTAAAGATAAATTCTGTCCAGCATTTCAATATAAATCAACTTTGAGAGTAAAGTCTACCATAACTTTCTGTCACTCACACTGTCCACTAAGTTGATTAGGAAAATGCAGTTTTCCTCAAGACACGACAAGCTGTCTCCTGTCCATCAGTCCACATCAAGCATGTCTAGTGTGCTGCCCTCTGCCTCCTCCTCCTGTTAGAGACCGAGGACCAAGATGGGCGCCATGCCAAATGCACCAGATAGTTTCATCCACAGCTGCAAGCAGGCGGCCGTCCCAAGTAACAATGGAGTCCACTCATTAAAGCTAACCCGACTCTGACAAAGCGGCGTGCTGGGAGAGAGTTGGAGCAAGCACCGACATATTAAAGCATAAAATGCAGACGGAGAAGGCCCTGAAACCGATACTTTCACAAGACTGTCGTCAAAAGTCTTAACGTTTAATCAATTTGGCCTTGGGGAAACAGAAACCGCAGAGACAAAGCTTCTGGAGGGAGGAAAAACAGTAACGTAACCTCCAATGGACAAGACTCAAGACGTGAACAGAGCTGATATCAGATCCAAAAGATATCTGGATTTGTGTCCACAGGCTACGGAGAGCATGCCTCTCACGTGCGGAAGAGAAACCAATCACTAAATCGCTGCCAAAACCTGCAACAACACTTTTGGTTTTGAATAAAAGTGTAGTGAAAACATTGTGAAAATTCTCTAGCTTTCTACACTACGTCCTACACTAGAACTAACTGCAAATACTGGAGACTGATTGTGGTTCCATGTGTCAATGTCTAAAAATTTGTGAACATGGCCAACATGAATATCACAACTAATTATATTCTTCTGCTACAGAGGTTGCACAGCGATGCTCCACTGTGCTGTGATTAGCCACGGCTTCAAAACAGTCTTACATTTCTTAAAGTAACATACAAGCTGCCCGCAGAAGCCTTCATTTATTTCCTGGGGTCCCAGCAGCGGCTTTATGTATAGCTTGGGACTCCAACATTAAAGACTGTCGCTTGCTATTTCTGTTGTATGGTTAACTTTTTACAGAATAGTGCTACTTAGCCTTGAGAGCTGTATGTTTGTGAAAGAGAGAGTCCAGCACCATGCTCGGAGTGCACTTAGCATGTAGCACACGAGTTTCTCACCACAATCTCGGTTAGCAGTGCGGGTTGGGTGGGGGGCATATCTTGGTGCGGTGCCCACGTAACCTGACGCCTGATACTGGTAATGGCATTTCATTCTTTCACACAAGTCTCACAATTTGTGAGGAGGGGGTCCCGTCCAGGGTAAAGGGGGAACATCTAACAGAGGCTTGGACAGGATGGCAGAGGATGGGGAACAGCTGGCCTTTCATTGACAAGCTTTGCGCAGTTAAAATTTCAGTCCAAAGAGGGGGTTTGTGGTGGGAGGGGAAGCACTAAAATTGTTCCAGTCAACTGCTTTTGAAAAATATGGAAATTTATTTAGGGGTTATACCGAGCTCTGGATGGCTACTGGGGTTGATGTATTGTCAGGCAACAAGACAAGCACTGCCACCTCCTCAGACGACACAATTACTAGGACGACTATTATATACAGCTATAAAGATTCTACCACAATGACAGTGTATGCTATTTCTGGATAAAATAAAGGCTAAGTAGTCTTAACTTTGTACCAAAACTACAAATCACACAACCAAGACCTTTATCTGTGATGTTATGCCAACATAGCACCGCCCTTCTGACAATAACAGTAGAGCTAGAGTGGCTAAAAATGTTAGCTTCAGCGCTATCACCACAGAATAAACCAGGCTCATTAAAAAACATAGAAAAGATAAAGTTATTTTAAACTGTTACCACACTTTTTATGACTTGACAGTGAGAATAATATTGTTAACAAGGACAATGCTTATGTTTTTTCATTTTGCAGACTCATACAGTCTGCAAAAGGCAGGGTTTAACTGGACAATGTGACAACAACTGTTCAATGTATGCAGTTAAAATTTTAGAAAACTGGTACTTTTCTTTCCGTTTCTCTCAAAATTGGAACATTGCACTATCAAAGTAGCATGCTAGACAACTGTTAGCTTGCCGTGTTAGTCATGTGTTGTGGTAGTCCATTTCAGTTTAGTGTCGGCTTTCAGAGAAAATTCATATTAACCCCCTACTGTGTAGATGCCCGAGGCCAGTCGGGGCTTTGTCACTAACATAAGCAACTCTGTTTGTTGTAGGCCTCGACAGAAGAATGCTACCAGAGGTTAAACCAAGGTCTGTATATCATGGTTCCCAAAATGCACTGGACAAACTGGACTGATCTAAAAATGATCAGCTAGCTTCCATGTGGTAGGCTGCTTGTAAATAGTTAAATTAGATCTTGTAGATGGCTGAGCATATAGAGTTGCAGCAGCCAGTAGTGCACACACTACAACCCCACCTAAAATAGTCTGACAACAACATTTTTGCAGGAAGCTCAAAGTGCAAAAAAACCTGAGCACATTTATGTTATACAAAATTTGAGTATCAAATGTGGTATACACACTTTAACACCACATGTAATGGGTACATAAAGTTATTTATAGAGCAAGGCAGAGCCTAAAGCAAGCAAATGTGTCCCCTGTCCATGGCCCCCACAGTTCCACCAGCGACCTGCTCTGACCAGAACTAGGGCGCCCAGTGAAGAAATCAACATGCTGATTGTTGGGCTCCAGGACATTCACCTCATCTTGTGCCCCCTGCCCCCATCCTGTGCACACTGGCTGCTTGGTTCCCACACTCCTCTTCTGTAAGCAGGCATCAGTGCTCCCCAACCTTACCCCCGCAATGGGGCCAACAAGTGGTGACCTCACCGACTCATGTTTAACTTGGGTACGCGGGAAATATATTTACTACATCTTCATAACTCCATGTATAACCTGCAAATCAAAAATGGCTTCCAAAACAAAAACATAAAAAAAAGGAAAACGAAGATAAAGGAAAAAAACAGCAACAGCTATTTGCATAAAACCGTATATCTATCCATAACCCTTTTCTTATACATTATCAGGCCAAACCCATTCATTAAATCTTTCTACACACTGGGGCTTTCTTACACTGTCTCACTTTTGTTTGCCAACCACTTCCTGCTTCTCAAGCTTGTTGGCAGAATAAAAGCCCTCACTGATCAAAGGCCCCTGAGACAGGTTCCAACTGAAAAATCCTGCAGCTATCATAACGGTTTGTTTATTCTGCATTGCCATGACTATATCAGATAAGAGATCTAAAAATACGAGGAGGTAAAGGAGCGGGTGGGCGATGACAGAGTAAAGCGTGCAGGTTACAGTGGGTGAGTATGTATAGCAGAGGAAACAGGGAGATAAAACAGGGAAATACCTGTTTCCAATGCTACATGATACAAACACTGGCAACAACAGCACAGGCTTGGGGTCAGCTATTCACTCCATTCTGTGTGGGATTAAAGCCTCTACCTGTCTTTTATTCTCCCATGTCACTGCTATAAACAGCTGATCAGTAATAATAAATACTAATGCCATTATGTGCTGCATGCTCTTATTAATGTCAGCCATCTTTAACAAACAAGGTCGATTCTTTCGACTGACGAATGCAAAGTACACGCTGCAATCATGTGCTGCAGTTTTTTTAATTGCTGCGCAAACTCTGTGAAGTTGTTTTTAACAGTCTACGTCTATCTGTCAAAAGTTTAGATAAACAAACTTGCACACAAGCAGGAGAGCAGACACGAAAAGAGGTCACTGTGCTTCCACCAGAGCAGGGCACAAAGAGCTAACTGAAGCAATAGGCGGGACTGTCACCATGAGCTTTTAGTGGACCATTTGGTGGAACACACCCCTACCCAGTGTGGCCAATCATCTTCAGAAAAGTGTCACCCTGAAAAATGATTGACAGGACAAGGCTTGGACTGCTGGTGTGAGTTAAGGAGGGAAACAAGGTTTGCATAGCAGTACAGCTCGGGAAGCATAACTCACAACCAGGGTTGCCTTCAATGTTTCCAATGAGTCCCTTTCAGAGCACGGTCCTGCAACGCTACACCTGCTAACAAGGCGGCCTGACATTCTGCCTCCACTATTTACTTTCTCCTTGTTTATGATCGCTTGTATATTCCGGAGCCAAGCTGTCTCCTGTTTCCTTTTGATTGCCTTATGCATTTCTCTCCATTAAAGTAGTTTACTGTGTCAATGATTGCCCGGCCCTGTGTCTGAACTTTGAACCCATGAAGCAAAGTTGAACTGTCTTGTATGCTACGTGGACGTGAGGCATGAAGAAAGGGTGTAGAGGTAAGGCACGGGGGTTAACTCATTTAAGATCGGCTCCATAAAGCTTCCTGAAAGGTTAACGAGGATGAATAAGCAAGGACCTTAACCTTTCACCCTTCCACCCAATGGCACTGTAGAGTAACAGGAAACGGCTACATGTGGGTGTGTGTTTTTAAAAATACAACGCAGAGAATATGAAAAAGGGCTTCCAGACATGTCTCCTTCTAAGAGCAGGTGTTTGTGCAAGCTGTCCCCAGAGAGGCGGCTTGGCTACAGTGTGGTGAGATCTGTCCCACCTGTTAAGATCAAATATGAGACATTTATTATACAGGGGGGACTTATCTAGCACTCCCTATCTGATGGGCTATGTAATGGAGAGGGCCTGGACAGATCCACTTTCACTGCCCTGAAAGGCTCGAGAGGTGACCCAAAAGGAAATCATTATGCGAGGACACAAAAGGCGTCATAGGCGTGGAGGAGAAACCCTCTGAACGACGCTGCCCTCTTTCCTCCTACGTTGCTTGTGGGTTGGCATGCTTTAAATGTCAGCGGTTTTTAGTTTAGTTGGGGTATTAACCTTGAGTTCAGAAAGATGTGAATGATTGTGCCAACTGCAAACATTTACACCAGGGATTGAACTATATATTCTATTGTGTGTCTGCATCCTTTCAGCGAGGCTCTCATTCAGAATTATACCAACAGGATTATGTTGGTAGTCGACTTCAATCAGTACTCGTTTGGTAACATTCACATTCAGTGTGATGCAACAAGTTGGCAGGGCTCAGAAAATTAATATCAAGGTGTTAAGAGTTTTATTTGTTTATTATGTACTTATGTGTGGATTCTGGCAGCTGATGTAACAGAAAATATAACTGGTATTAAATCTTTATTTCAGGGACAGTGCATATTAATAGACAGAAAGTCTTTAAAAGTAGCATTTGAGGGGTTGAGAAGGAAAGGATTATCTGTGTAGTCGACCTAGGAATATCTGACATCACTTTCACACAGGCTCTTTAAAGACTGCTGTGTTTACATGTCAATTAGAAAGAATCAGATCTCAAGTTTAATATACATAACTGTCTACACTTCAAAGTGACATATGTTTACATAAAAGGATGAGTGCCATGTGTACACACAGCTAGTAAGGGCGAGCACCTGGTTTAATACCATGGGGAGGACACCTGGTTCAACAGAAACATAATGCACTGGAACAGAACATAGGCATGGAGACGACCATCACTTGGCTTCAGTTTATCAGGTTTTAATCATTACTAAACAAATGTTAATATTAATACAATCAAATATTTTGTATATATAGTAAAGTAGAGCCGCTTTCACTGAGTGTACCAGAACCAACCCAGAGACTGACGTTTGATCTCAGTGACAGTCTCAGCAGCCTGTTAATTTCAACTTCCAAAGCCTCATTTTCCCCTTCATTTTCTTTGAAATGAGGATTTCCCAGCACATTCTGTCATGTAAAAATACCAAACTACTATTTTGCACATCTCATTGGTCTGATTATACAATTACATTCAAATCCAATCTTGTGACTCGTGACCTACATACTCTATGTCGGTATCTTGTGAAGCCACATTCAAAAGTGTTGGCAAGATTCTGGAGGGACTGACGCAGATACAAGCCTCCACATTAATGTGTTATGTAACTTATAGGCCGATAATAGCTTGATGGGAAATGTGAGGTGTGATGTGCTATAACTTCGGTCTAAATCAATGAGGCTATCCGCTTGGATCTCTGTAAACCCACGCTCTGGTAAGTGAGATATAATGAGATAATAAAGCCATCATAAGACTTTGATGTTCGATGGAGCAAGATAGCCACTAACAACTGATTAGCTCAGAATTATACACCAACAAAATGGCCCCACTATGCTCAATGTTGTCATTTATTATCTGCTGTAATAAGATAATTGGAAACTGATAAAAAAAAATGGCAGTGACATCTCATTTCTCTTTTGGTTTTTGAAAGTGATAAGACACTGTGACACCACATAGCATTTTTACATGAGGCCTGATAAAGAGTAGCCACTATAAGGTAGTGACATAATGTTATATTGAATTATAGTGAGGAATAATACAAGTTTATCAATTTCCCCCAAGACATGACAGAGTCTACGGGATATACTTTTCTTACATGTGAGGAAAGCTGTTTCAAATCTAATAGCATACTGTAACAGGAGTCATATGTTTACACAATGGAAGAGATAACTGCAGTATGGCAACGGTCTAAAGTTGAACTCAGAGCTAGAAGTTTAATGTAAGATGATATTTGATTGGCTGAAATATACACACTTGTCCCTCCTAAATAAAGAAATTAAACAAAAAACAAACAGAGGGAAGTTGATTTACAATTACATGTACCTCAACGAATAAGCCAGGAAAGGGGTACAGTAGGTGAGCTACCTGATCGAGACAGTTTAGCGCGTTGAGGCAGTGGGATCAGTTGGAAAAAGAGGTGGGAGGAGAAAGGGACGGGGACACAAAACAGGAGAGTGCTGGGATATAGTTCTTGAAGCACATACTGGCGCTGTGGCCTTTTTGGAAGGACTCCAGGGCTTGTAGTGCAGGTCTTCTTTGATAAAGGCCCGCAGTATGTGTAAGAGCATTGGGCTGCAGCCAAGGTACACAGCCTTCTGGTAATGGTTAACAGAGTGGGCAAACAGTGGAAGTCAGCGGCATAGAGGTAGGTCAGAGAACTGCAGTAGACGCACCGATGCCCCCCGCGCCCTCAGACCCAACCGTGCCACCATCCACATGTTCTACCCCTCCCGGCCACTTGCCTACAAGCTTCTTAGGTCTGGACTGGAGCTGTACACATTTTGTTGAGTCAAAAGTACACGCAAAAGATTATTCTTCATAAAAGGAGGCATAACAAGTTAGCTAACCTTCAAGTACCTACAAATTACAAATACTACAAACACTGCAGGTAATAAGGCATTTGTTTGCAGCGCTGCCAATACAAAGATTAGGAAGATGTTTTCTCGAGAGCATTCCTAGCATGTACAAACAGACAAGTGGAAAGTATGCACAGCGGGATTAGCACTAATTGGGTACCTCTTCTAATAAAATACTAGGATGAGGATCACACATTTATCCGCACTATCTTCACCATCAGTCATGTCTTTGTCATCGTGCAGAAAAAAAAAAAACACTGACAACTCGAGTGGAAAGAGGCCAAAATGAATGGGTTGTTATTTCAATCATAGTATCATCATTACACAACTTTTAGTAGTGGCACAGTTACTCCAATGCTATTTTTAGTAACATTCCGTGGCTACAACATGCTCCCCAATGATTCTTGCAGTGTTTTGATTCTAACATATACATTTACTAAGACGTAATGCTCTGTTTAATGTGATTCTGACAATGAGTGGAACATTATGTCATCTGTGGGCCTTCGACTATTAGTGGCTGACCATGTCACATCTCATTTGGCAGAGCTTCTAAATGTAATGCTGTTTCCATCACCGCAACGGTCTTTGTGACTCTACATTGCCAAATTTACCCACTGGTGGGAGCAGTGCGAGGCTTGTGTGTATGTGGTGTGTGTGTGTGTGTGTGTGTGTGCATCTTGTGTTCAGCCCCAGACAGTCCAAGGACTCGAGAGCGGTAGACATGTCATTAGCTGATCCTCTGCCAACCTGCTTCTCTAATCTCCAAGCGAACAGAGCAAACACCAAACCACACGCAACTCTGCTTTAGTCTTTTAAAGCCAGCTCTTAGGGGCTGCTGTGGTGTAACGCTGCGCTAAACCTAACCTAGGGCCCGGGACAAAGAGTCACACCGTGCTCACTCCACCGTCACACAACATTCTGGGGTTTAAATAGCAGGCTGCGTGGGAATGAGGTTTGGCTCCTCCGTTTACCAAAAGACCCATTTCCAAGTCCATCCAGCCCTAAAGACATGCCTTATTAGCTGTCAAATACTACTTTTATATGTCTTTGGTTTGTTTGGCTCCGGCAGTTGAGGTTATCAGGTGAACGGCCCTGATGAGATACCATGGCCCTGTTCTCTTAAATACAGGCTGCCTTTTGATCCGCCCACCTAATTCCAGTCAAGCCCCAAGGGCAGCTGACTTTCAAACAGAAACGATTTGGTTTTTTTTTCTCCAGATTGAGACCTGCACAAAGTGTTATGTTAAATAAATGTCAACACAGAGGTTTTGCAACCAGAATGCATTTGATACTCCAGCGCTTTCACAAGGCCATGTCTGAGGATATCAGAAGAGAGCCCTTAGTTAAAACGCAACACAGCATGTCCCCATGGAAAAGCCACGATAGTCATGCACATTTTGAGCAAGTTAAACAATGAGATCATTTGTGTTTCCGTTGCAAAAGAGGGTGAGCTGTTTGTGCTGGCAGACTGTCACTGCTAGTGTACACCGCCTGTGTGTGGGTTAAGCATGAGGAGAGTCAGGGGTCTCTCTTGGAGCACCCTAAACAGCAGTCCATCAGCATTCCTGTTGGTGCCAAGGTATTTACTTCAGTGAGGCAATAAGGGACTGAATTCAATTAGAGAGCAGACAGTCAGGAGGTCATGGCCAACTAGATACACAGTCCTGTCTTGAGGGCAAGCTTGGCTTCAGTTGTTTTTGGAACCTGTAAGGTCAGTGCAGCAGAGAGTTAAGTCAGTAACTCCACCTGGGTCGAGACTAGACGATAGGCTGGTGGAAACATTGTATCAAATTAGACACAAGTGTATACTACCAACACTGTATACAACTCTAAAAAACACCTACAACCAGACAGTCTTTGAAGGTGGAGTTGCAGTGCCACAGTTGCTGGAGAAATATTTGCCTGAAACACTGTCAATTATTGACCTGAATATCCTGCAGTTATTTATAGAGCTCCACCGACCAAATGTTTTCTAGTGTTATTTGTTCCAGCAACAGCTACACTTACTAATGTTTTTAAAAACCAAACATATTGTTTAAGTGCTCAGAAAGAGAAAGATGTGGCATTTTGGCGTCTTGTTCACATGCAAACAGTTGTTTAGGTCACGCACTCCTAATAATGTCTGCAGGGAAAGACTTTTGGAAACTGATTATTGCACTTACGTGAAGACTGGTTAAACAGTGTGTGGTAACATCTTACCAAAAAAAATATAAGATTAAGATACTCATCAATCTATTTGATCAATTATTAGTTGTTCTGCATTAACACACACTGCATGTGCCAGTATGCCATCTCCCCAAGTGTAAGCAGTAAGAGAAGAAGTCAGGCAGTAATGCGTTTTATACAAGCCTCTCCCATGGTACCTCTTAAATGGTAGTCGTGTAAGGGCGCCGCCATACGGTGATTTTACAGCAAAATACAGCGATATACCTCCGTCCACCAGAGGGCAGGCTCCAAAAGTGGAAATATAAGGAGAAACCCAATGGCGACTTTACAAGAGTAAAACTCATGTTTACAGCCTGGTACAAAAGATGGCTCCGGTCTCTAGAGCTAAGTTTTTACTACGTGACAACTCTGGGGGGGGGTGAATTTTTGAAAATTACGTTGGTTTATGCTATCTAAAAACTATTGTTTTACTATGGAGTAAAACCCGAAAAGCCCGGATGTAACGGCCATTTTATTGCCCATTCGTAATGACAATATTGGTGAATAGGGGACCAATGGGCGGATATCATCCATAATTATTTTACAATCTATGGTTTTATATTGCTGGTGTGACAAGAAATTGCGAATGCTGTTGCAGGAGAATGCATTAAAAACATAGAGGGGGCTACAGCTAAAGGTGCAGAGGCAACTTTGCAGGGGGTAAATAAAACTTTTGGTAAAATCAAAAATTAAATCAGTTAAATCAGGCCAACTTTGTGAATGTGATTTCTGTGAATGGAAGCGGCGCGAACTTGAAATGAAAGCATGTTGTAGTTGGAGCTGGGGACCGGTCAGTGAACTTTTAAAACTGCCACACATACATATATGATGCTAGTTAATTGCCTCTAATGATAAAAATATTGCAATGTTAGTAGCATTCAGTTTTAAGGTTATCCCTCTGCTAATCAATAATAGATTGTAAAAATGATTATGATTGTTAGTTGCAGCTCTAGAATAATCGTGAATGCAGAACTGGACAGTAAGTAAATGGATGCATTTTTTAATAGATAAAATCCCTTGATGATCACTTATCGATATTAAATAGTCAACACTGACCTGATCATCTATTCTCAAACAGAAGGTTTTAGAGTTCATAGGATGTCAGTTCATACCCTCTTGAGTCACATGCCTTTCTCCCTGCTTTTATGCATTCTCCAAATAAATCCCTCAAGACACCCTGCAGGTGCACAGAGACAAACGGAGCTAAACACACTAGTCTGGCAGACATGCAAGCCCTTTGTCTGACTCAAAAGCATGCACTTTTCATTTAGTCCGACTGACAGAACACTCATATATCATGCTGGCAGCCATGTGACAGAGTGTATGATGGTCAGCCATGTTCAAAGAGAGTATTCACTCCCAACAGACCGGCGGGAGAAGAGAGCAAAAGCCGAAAAGCAAAATACAGAAATACAAATACTTTTCACTGCTGTGTTATTACAACTATCCATTGGTTCTCCTTCAGAGTGTATGGCTTGTCTTTAAATCTGACCTTGCTTGCTAATTCAATAACTCAAACTCTGCATGAGGCCTAGCAGTGAGCGTGCCATAATTACAACCAATACTGAAGCCTCTCTGCGGAGACAGCATAAGGGAAAGGTCAAAAACGGGACATGCAGTTTGTTGTTTGGGCCACACCATGTGACTTGGGGAGACATAAAGCATTTTTTGTCAGCAGCGTTATCTTCCTGGATCTGGAGTTACAATATGGCTTTTGTAGTCATGCAGCACTGAGAGATCTAAGTCACTTTGATCCTGCTTAATAGAGTTTGGTAAATGATCTCAGTACGGGGCTCCGCCTCTTGCGCTCAAACACCGCAGACACACTCACAATGGCTCACTCATGCTTGTACACACATCCATAAAGAATCAGACAGTCACACAGGTGAAAGCTCTTCCTTTTGCGGATCATTGAGCCAAGCATTCAAGCAGAAAAGTACCAAACTTCCATGGAAAACATTAACTTTCAACAATATCTGTCTGCTAACTGCAAACATTTTTTTGTGCATAAATTTATATTGCAGTGTGTTTTAGCTGAAAACTGAGTGAAGAAGCCACAGGGAACCAGAAGACACAAGCGAGGTCTGGTTAGTCAAAAGGAGGTGAGTGAGACGGGAGGGACAGGCGTCATATTAAAACATGCCGTGTTTGTGATACCGTTTGGCTAAAACTAAACTATATTAGCTGACTAATGACACTGTATATCATATCATACTTTTTTATTCGATGTTATGTCACATTACTTAGGGATACTACAAAGCTAACTAAAGCTAGGAGTTAAAAACTATCTTTGTCTAAACACAGCAGTAGCTGATTCAAACCTACTGTTCTACTTCAACTTCACCATCAGGGGGCGTCCAGCATGTTCTGAAGTTGGTGGGGGAAACCGAATACCCTGAGAAAACCCACCCATGCACAAGGAGAACATGCAGACTCCACACAGAAAGACCCCGTCCGCCCCGAGTCAAACCCTGGACCTTCTTCCTGTGAGGTGACCAGCACTAGTTACTTCCTGATCATTGGTGTCTCTCTCCCCTCCCTCCAGGACATTTATGGAACACGTCTCACCCGCAAAGCCCTCTGCATCACAGGTGATCCCACTCACCCATCACACAGCTTTTTCAGCCTGCTACCATCAGGGAGGAGACTGCAGAGTCTCCAGGCCAGGACCAGCAGACTGAAGGACAGCTTCATCCACCAGGCTGTCAGGAAGCTGAACTCCCTCCCGAACCTGCCCCCTCCTCTTCTTCCCAGGCACCACTGAACTATGAAACCCCACTAATCATATGATGACATGCACTAGTCACTTGTGCAGCATTGGTCTGCTCACTCACCGCACACTACCTCATTCGGCATGGAACTGATGTCATTCCACTACCTTATCAGTCAGTTAAATAACTGCTCTTGGACACTTGTCACTTTAATCAGACAAGATATTTTAATAAGTGATTTTTTTTTGCACTAAAAAAAATCTTTTAACTGCACTGTTGTTCACTTTATTGATTTGCACAATATCTGTCATTTACCTTGCGCTGCTTTATTTAACTTTATTTTTAGCTTTATTTTTAATTTTATTATGTATCTTTTTTTATCATTTCCCTTATTGTATAGTTGTACCTACATTTTTATATTTGATCCAGTTATTTTTTAGGCTTTAATGTTAATGTTATCTGTATGCACCGGGGACTGAGAGTAACGCAATTTCGATTCTCTGTATGTATGTACTGTACATGTGGAAATTGACAATAAAGCAGACTTGAAACTTGAAACTTGAAAACTTCCTGTTGTCAACTCCTAACGTTTGGCTAATTATCTCCTTCCTAATAGAATAACCATTCATGGATTAAAAAAGGGTGCCAAGCTCATCAAATACGCACATACTGATGGGACATGACAGGTTACCCAACCATTATGGCCTCCTTCTCCTTCCTAGGAATTCCTCTGCAATGAGATGCAATTGTCATCTGTTCCCATCCGGTTCCCTGTAAATCTGTCTGTATAAAAGTGACCTTGATCCTCAGGGGAAAGGATAGCTTGGCCTCCACACCCGCAATAGATCAGCAGGCTTTCCTCTTTACTCCCAGTGGATCGGTTTCAACTGGAAAGAGACAGGTGCTTCACTTGACCTGAACTGTCGGGACAAATTCAGAAAAGGTCACACAAGATACCCATCTGATAGTGTATACAAAAATGCCAAGGTATTTGTCTAACCCCTGGACTTGTAGACTTGTACATAATTGAATTCCTCTGACCCTGAAAACACCCGAGCTCCGCCTGATCCTTTGCCAGGTATGGTGCCATCAAAAGGATATGTGCCGCACCATTGTGTATATAAGAGTGCATGTGTGTGCTCTTTTATAGCAGTACTTAAGTGATGACTCATTCCACTCCTTTGTAATTGATGCTAGGCCACATAATGGCACAACTTAAAACAGCTGCCTACATTCGCTGCTCCTTCAGCGCCCTGGTGAGAATCGCTTTTCTAAGACCTACACAATGAAAGAAGGGCTAGACAAAGGCTCCGGGCCCTGTTTTTCCACCAGTCTGTCTGAGATCAAGGTGTGCCAGGGTTCATATATTGTTTCTAAAGTTTAATTCAAACATTTAGGACAATTCAGGGATTTTTAGCACCTTACAACTGCAGTGCAACTCAGCTGCATCTGAGAAAAAATTATATTAGAAAAGAAAAATGTTGGATTTTAATTGTTTATCCTAGATGAGAAAAGGCACATCTTTAAGAATTTGTGCTTTAAATTCCAAACCCTAAAATGCTATATGAAATGTATGCATTAAAGTACCCATAAGACCACTTGACTACAAAAAAAAACTTTTGAAATGTCAGCGATGTCCTCCTGTCCCCTCATGGATAGATGCCTTTGACGTGTATTCTCAGGTAATACTATGTTTTTTTTACTCACACACCATACATATAATACACAATACATATACATATGTTTGTATTCTAAACAAAGCATTACCTGAGTCAACGAAAGCACTTTTGCACAAGTGGAGGAGGGAGGGACTTGCTGAATAAAACTGTGATAGTGGCAGCAAAGAGAAGAGTGAGGGAAAATATGTGTTGTGTAACTGAGACACATTCAACAATTCCAGACCTGGTCTAATGAGTTAAAAAGAAGGAGGCCGGCAGGATTAAGAGATTTGCCATGTTTCCCCTACCTGCCTCTCCCTTCTTCCTTGTGCCCTGAGAAACATTTCAACAGCCATCTCTTGTGGAATAAGGCCAACAGGACAGCAGCAGCCCCTGCTTCCTGACTTGTCAGATCCATGCTCCGGTGAAACCATTAGTCCAGTGCTTGTCTGAGAGGTCGGACGCACAAGGGAGCATACTGACATTTTGAGTAAACCTTGCCTGCTTGGGCAAACAAGAGATAGGATTAATCTCTGTACCAACAGTGCTGTGTATAACATAGAGCACATGCTGGTATTAGAGATGACGTTTGTCCTTGAATGGCCCTGCTTTCTACACAAAAAGCACTTGATCATAGAAAAGTCAGGATTCTTTCACCAGGTGCTGTGGCAGAGTAGAGGGAAATTGTGAGCTTATAGTGATTTCAGCCATACTTTACGTAACTGCCAGTGTCGCTGAGGGGCAGATAGATGGATAGAGAAGTGACTGTACTGTAGTTCATGTTCAGGCAGTATTCACTCCTAAAGAAAGGTAACATTTTTCCTTATGAAAAAGATATGATCTGCTTCAAAGTATGTAAACGGCCTTTCTCATGACTTTAAATTAAGCTTTGAGTTACAATATTTGTTACAATATTACTCAAACTGGAATAATACCATACATGTTATACTTGGAGAAAATGGTCCAAAATATATTAACTAAAATTATTTTAAAATTTTGGAAAGGTTTACATTTTGCTACTTTGCAGGTTGAATAAATGAAGCTGATTCTAGCACCAGATTTAATAAGATGCTCTTTCAACGGTGCCAATGGCCTCGTTTCCACTGTGGGTACGGTACGGCTCGGGTCACAGCACGGTTTGGTACAGGTAGCCCCTGAAGAGGCTGTGTTACCACTACGCTGGGTCCAGAAGAGCCTCTCCTATGTAAACAATGACGTCACAAAGGTGCCACAAAAGTTATGTCTCAATTTGAGATACAAATTGTATTTGAAGCAGACTTTGAAAGTTGGATACATTGCCAATATTTAATCTAAATCAGAGCAAACCCTGGTGTGTAGTTGCGAGAGGTTAATAAAGTTGAATTGAATTGTGTTTTGCAGCAGTAAATATTAAACAGTTTCCAGTTTATTTCCATCTCTATGAACATTAAATTCATAGATCTGCACTAATTTCCTATCATTTCTGGACTCAATATTTGAGGCACATGTTCTGCTGGAGCTTAAAGCAGTGTAGATACAATACAATGTTTAAAAGCGAATGAAAACTATCCATCGTCCAATCAGCCGCCCGCAGTGTTGAACTACTCTCCTCCCAAAGACAAACCTGCTTGGGACCCTTTTGGTAATGGAAACGTGGCAGAACCGACCTGCACCGACCCACCCCTTACCGTCCCAGCAGAAACTACATCTCTGTCTTATCCACATCCAAAACTGACACTGCACAGGAGACATCTTCTGCTCAAAACATCTGCAGGGTAGAGATTGGGCATTAGACTAAATATTTATAGGCTTTAATAAATGTGCCAGATATAGTAATAAAAAATGAGCACTGTTTCTCACTAGCAAAGCCACTCTTGGGGAACTATATATGCTGTGCAGCCAACAGTGAGGTAAAGCCCGAAGGATCCTTGAGGAGCTCTGGACAGACTGTTATCTCATCCAGAGAGATAGGAAGTACGGACAGGAAATCTAGAGGGAGGGGGAGCAGAGGGCCCATATGGGAAGTGCAGTGTAAACAGTCTCGCTTTTTAATCATCCCAGCTCACGTTCAGAGATGGACACACTTTGATGTTGTCCCTGGGGTCCCCCTCCACCCTCCCATCACTCGTTCCCAAACGACAGTGCAGCGGCCGACGGAAGAGAGCCCAGGGAGAGGGAGGAGGAATCTGTACCTAGTGGGACACAGGGAAGGAAGGCAGAGGAATGTGAAGTGGTGTTAATGGCGTTCACTTGATTGCCTTCATTAAAGCTGATTTGTATATTTATGGGAGCTCTAAAGGTTGAGCCAACTTTAAAGAAACCCGAGAGTGAAAATAAAAGAACGTAAAAGTTACAATGTTTGGCTTACTGATTCCTAATTTGGCACAAGGCCCAACAGAGAATGAAATCCTCTCAAGTGGAGAAGCGCTATCCCAGGAGCCTTTGCAGTGCAATGTTCACTGTGCAGGCCTCAGTTTAGAAGAAGCAGAGTCAAAATTCCTGACCACTTGTATTTGTCCAAATAGCGCTGGCCAGAGCCCAGCCACTGTTCCAGTGAACGTGTTCATTTAGAGGACAGGGCAGACTTCCAGACAGATCCCAGTTTAATAGATCAGAGGGAGCTACAGTCCCATGACTTCAATACTCAACAAATCTGGGGACTTCTTCAAGCTCAAGTGCGTAATACCTGGAGGGATTTGGTGTCTTCTGAGTGTTAGCCAACACAGTCAGTAGGTATATGAAAGGTAAACTTAGGGCAGCCAGGGCTCTGTGAGGTTGTCATGCCTGATTAGTGTCTTTCAACTTTGCCTTGAAAGAACGTTTCAGAAAATACAATTGAATGAAAAACTCCAATCACCTCTGCTTATTTGATTTTACAGTTATAACACACGAGCCACTCTACAGAGTCTACTGCACATACACAGTGTCCTCTAAGAAGCTTAAGCTTTCATCCTACCATACCTCGAGGAGACAGGAACTTAAAGCAGGTCCATAAAGCAGCCTGCAGAGCTGAGGAGGACCTGTCGAAACAGGTCTAAGCTGCAACAAAGGGCATCCTGTAGCAACACTGCACTGTGGTACAGCCTGATAATAAAACAACACCACAGCTTTGTGGCCTTGGGTCAGGTAGACATAAATATCATCAACATCTCGAGGGGACAAATGTAGACTCTAGGGTTAGCGTGTAAGAAAGCACAAGTTGCATTTTAATAATAATACATTTTATTTTTTTCGCCTTTCAGAACATTCAAGGTCATCGTACAAAAGAGAATCAGATTTTTAATCAAACCGGTTCTTTAAGTTTTTGAAAAATACTGCACATCTTATTGTCTATCTTTAATTTACTGTAACTTTAAGAAACCACACGAGATTTCCCATGTTTTTTTGGCTGCAACAACATAAGGAATGGATTTTTAAAGACAAAGTGTAAGCCAAATAAAATCTTAATTTGGGCACAGACATGCCCCTGAGGCTCGACTTTGTAGCCTAACAGAAAAAAAAAAAGTAACGAAAAATAAATAAATTAAATAACCTAAATACCTATATAATTGAATTTGGTAACCTAATATCAACACATCTTATTCTTACCCCCCACACACAGTGCTCCTCTGTTTATAACACACACAATTTATAGTTAAAGTTGTATCAACGATGAACAAAGAGGGTTGGAAATCCCAGAACGCATCTTTAATCTCAGCAGCATCCAGGACATCCCACACACATCAGGGCCGCAGACAGTGCCGTCTTATTATGTCTTATCATCTCCAAAGAAGCCATGTAAATTCTTATCAATTTCAGCAAACTGTAGCGTTTGGCTTGCCATTCACCGAATCTCCCACACCTGGTGAGTGAGGAGAGACAAGAGCCTACAGTGCCTCAAATCTGTCGTCTCGTTTCTTTGGAGACAGTAAATAAATTGACACAGCCTTGCTTTATGGTCGTGGAGTCCTAATCCACTCCTGAATCCTAAATATGCACGTTGAATAGAGTGCATACTTCACATTTACAGGCTGAAGGCGCACTTTTTACACTAAAGAAAACACTTTTGCTTAAATCATACGTTTTCTTAAGCTTGGTTGTTTAACAGTTTTAACCAAACTTTGATAATGAAATGTTGAAAGAGAGTTGGATACCACAGATAGTTTAGAGCAAAACAAAGCTGTCCCCTTCGCTGACAACCCCAACCAAACCCATGTTTTTCCAAGGTTGAGTAAAAATAGGCTGAGAAAAACTAACCTCAATAACACTTGTATGTCATCACTATTGTTTAAGGAATTTAGATATTCTGTCATCAGTGAGTGGGAAGTGTGGCTCTCTTTTGGAAAGGTACACAGCCCTGCAACAACTACAGTACTGTAACAGTGCACAGCAACAAGGAACGGTTTTGCACACAGTGGATGCTGGGTAAATAGGTCTAATAAGACAGGAGAAACAGACAGAACATGTTTACAAAATCCATTTACAAGTGACTCCTTTGATGTGAACTTATTAGTCCTTCATCCTTCCCTATACACAATCCAAAACACACCCAAATAAATATAAATGACATTTTCACCAAAGGTTGACCAGGTGGGGTTAGACTTAACTACATTTAAGTTCATCACATTTTCATGAATGCAAACAGCAATCCAAAGTGCATTATATAGACTAGATGAATAATAATATGACTATAACATGGATGTCTGCATTATGCATATATCTGCTCAAATACAAAGTGTCTTTATGGATTTATAAAATTGTGATAACATGGATCACACACTTTCTAAATGTAGACTATCTTTCTACACGACAGACAGTGTCAGGATTCACTTGGACAATAAGCAGCCTACCAGTGCAACTGTAGATTTTGTTTTGTGTGCGACACAAATATCTTATTGACGTTAATCGTGGGAAATGCTCTTTCTCACTCAACATGTGTTCACACGCTGTAGACTGTGCTCAATGAAAGCTCACCTGCATTAGTTTCCCCTTCGCGGATCTCACAATTCCTCCCACGAACTCCCCCTTCAGAGTGATGGGCTTCCCTGTGGGATCCTGATGGAGCAGGGTCACCTTGATTATCGCGGACTCTAGGCCCGGCTGGCCCAGCACCAGCTGCAGGCCCGCCATGAGCAGCCACGGCCAGAGCCCGGCCAGGCGCCGCGGGGGGACGCTCATGGCCTGGGCTGGAGCGGCGTTGGCCGGCCGCACATGGTGGACTTCAAAGCACACAAGCACCGCGGAGAGACGAAACAAACACAAATCACGGGCCGCTGATTCGAGAGGCGACGATTAATGCAAAACAAATCCACACATACGGTTCCAATCGAAAAAGAAGCGTTAAAGTCCACCCGCTGTTTGTGTTTAGATATCCAAGGTTTACACGTAGAAGAAATGCTTCCAACCCCTCAACACAATGGCCCTGAAGAGAAAACGGCACTCCCCAGATAAAAGTGAGCTATAATGAACTTTTATCCTGTGTCATTAGTGTGCACTGCATGCCCGAATGCACCGTGAAAACACGTTGTGTAGTGGAGCCTGAAGTGTGCACTGCCTTCAATAGCCCAGTTTTCACAAAGTGGACTCCAGCTTCAAACACATGTCAAACTTGAACTAATGTAGGCTTCGGTGCTGCTGACCACGTCTTGCTCGATCTATCCTCGAAAATTCTATCAATGTTCGTCAGTCACTATACCCTACGATTTAAGATTTTGAACCCAAAGTAGGAGTTGACAGAGGTCCCGCAGGAGGCAACATATTTGATATAAATCCATAAAAGCGAGGGGAAGCCACGACTTGAACTTCAAAGGCTGCTTTACAGGTTGCCGCCTCGGAGTTCGAAGGCATACTGACAGATAACGCAACGTGCCAAAAAGTTGCTTAATGTTTTTACAACCACGGAGTTGCGAAAAATATCCTTTAAGAAGTTGTTGAATGTTCCCTAATCATTAACCAGATTAAATAGAGCGTAGTCTTACTCCACGTATAACTTGATAATTACAGTGCGCTGGCAAAACCCGTGTCTAACACATCTTGTATCCTTCTGTCGCTCCATTGAAGTTGGCTCGTACAAAACACGCACATTCAACGAGTTCAGTCTCCCCTGTGCACTTAAAGAAGTAGGATACGATCCTCTTGAGAGCACGGAGGAGAAAATATTTTGTTTTTTATCAAAGTCAAAAGCAAGAACAGTGTTGGTAAAACAAACAAGTCACGAAAAACGAGAGGTCCATGCGTCTGGTGTTCTCCATGCTGATAAGCCCCAGCGAATCACTGTAGCTACACTCCTGACACCGTCCCGCAAAAGTCTACCTATCGGACTCACTCCGTCTCGCTCCCCTGAGACCTCATCGGCTCTACCTGCTCACAGCTACGTCGCCTTCGTGGCCTCGGGAATATCAGCACAGTGAACATCCAAGAGAACAAAAACTTCATTTGTTTGCAGTGAGATGCTTTTGGCACCAGCAAGTTGCAAAATAATGAACTCAGAAATGTCTTTCTTTCTTTTTAAGTTGCTTTGATCACATTTAGTTTAGCACCTGCAAACACCCATAACCATAAGACAGACATTACAAGTAGAAATTATGTTTAGATGAACATTAGATTACGTTTTCTACATGAAAGCTCTAGTATTGCACACACTTCTTATTGCACCTGAACGCAGCAGAGGGAAGAGGGCGGAGCAGCCGCGCGAGAGCAGTGTTGTTAATAAACGAGCGAGGAGCGCCCTCTATTGACAACCCAGAAAACTAGCCTCTATTAGCAAAACATTAACTTAACATTAAATGTACAGATAAAGCCAGAGAGAAGAGCAAATAGTAGAGTTCACCAGAGTTTATTAATCAATATTACATTTGTATTATTTGATTTGCAAAGTTTAAAACATGCAAAAATACTTTAAAATAACATCACGTGAAATAAGCATTTAAAATAATAGTATAACCACCACCCTGATGCAATAATAAACAGCATTAACACCATTTAATTAAAATGGGTGTTATTACAATTTCATTTTAAAATTGTAATAAATAATTCACATTTGCTTTGCAAATCTCTTTGACTCTTTGTTATTTTGAAAAACAAACAAAAACAAACACATACTGATAAATGCGTAGATAGTACTGAGGCTAATGTACAGTGTTAGCACCACTGTATAATGTTTAGTAAAGTCATTACAGTTTACAGAATTAAAATGTTCAACTACTCAGTGTATAAGAAAAAAAAAACTAATTCTTTCTTGTTTTTATAAACAAGGACAAATGTTGCGTGTTTCATTCAAAACATGTGTAGGATAGAATAAATATAGTATGGAAGTATAAACTGAAGTCACCGTAGAGTTCTTGCCTTTTAAAATGTGAGCATCTAAAACAGAGAATATTATAATCAACTGTCCTGTCCTTTACCTACAGAGCATAAATCACAGCCTGGCCGTTCAGTAGTGTCTTACCTAAATGATTTCTGATGCTGCTTTCCTATATCTGACTGGTATCACTGACCTCCACTAGTATGAACTCAGTGTTGTTTAAATCATCTCTGGTAACCTGACACACAATGAACAAACCCTGTGGTAAACAAATGCAATCTCACTTGTAAACACAACACATATAAATTTACCTCAGATATGGTATCTTCAGGCATTTGCTCCGGGACAGTGACCACAAATACCTCTGGCTCTGAGCATGTGACAGCATTACCATTGTCTATTGCAGTCACAGTAATTGGATCTATGCACAAGTTGATCTTTTTTGGGGTATTTCTGGAGAAGTCTCCTTGTGCAGAGTTAGGTGGTGTCCCCCTACAGGACTGCTTCTCCGGGGTCACTATTTTAGTTAGGTTGCTATTTGGTGCAGTTTGCATCACTTCATCAGCAATTTGGAAAATAGTGTCCAAGTTAATATCAGATTTTTTGATCTCATGTTTATTCTTGTTTTGGAAAAAATCTGGACTACTCATGTCATTCACAGGATATGGTGCCTAAAGAGGGAGATGGAGATACAGAATTGTTCAAAATACATACAGTCACATTGTACTGCTATCATTTTGAACAATACTGTATATGCACAAAGTTTCAGAAAAACACATGATCAGAAAACACATTAAAAGTGTTAAGTATACTGACAAATATTTTCTTTAGAGCTGATAGAGTAGTAGTGAGCAATAATAGATAATAATTGACAATTGGTTTTAGATAAATCATCAAAGAAACTAATACAAATAACATTGGTAAGAAATGTTGTGTTAATCTGGAGGTAGGAAACAAGTTTTACTTTGGGTAGCCTTGTTATTTCCTATATAATCAATAATCATTAAACAATTTCACAGGTTGAAAACAAATCATGATATGAAGGAACATAGGCATAATATTGCCTCAAAGATTTTTTTAACACAAAAAAACTTCTTTTACTCATAGTTAGTGGTTGGGTGAATCCATTTTTGTCAAACAACTGTGTTTACTCTTCTTAAATCATAATAACAACAAAAACTACACAAATGACCCTGATAAAAGGTTAACATACCCTGGTGATTTTAATAATAATAATAATAATAATAATAATAATAATAATAATAATAATAATAATAATGGATTTATATTGCGCTTTTCTCCCGAGGGACCAAGGGACTCAAAGCGCTTAAAGGCCGTCATTATTCATTCATACACAGTCACACTGGTGATGGTAATCTACAACTGTAGCCACAGATGCCCTGGGGCAGACTGACAGAGACGTGGCAGCCATTTTGCGCCTACGGCCTCTCTGACTATCACCACATACATTCACTAAACATTCTTACACATTCATACGAGGAAAGTGTCTTGCCCAAGGACACAACAACAGTATGAATTGTGGGGAGAGCGGGAATCGAACCCACTACCTTCCGGTTGAAAGATGACTGCTCTAGCACTGAGCCACTGCCGTACTTAGTGTGGTTAAAAGTTCAGTGAGTCCTGACAGACCCTTGCTTCTCTCATCCAGTGCTGCACTGACGTTTCTGTATTCTGAGTCATGGGGAAAGCAAAAGAATTGTCAAAGGATCTGCAGGAAAAGGTAATTGAACTGTATAAAAAAAGATATAAAAAAGATATCTCAGGAATTGAAAATGCCCAACAGCAGTGTTCAAACTCTAATTAAGTTGAAACCAAACCAAGGTCAGGTAGAAAGACAAAAATTTCAGCCAGAACTGCCAAGAAAATTGTTCGGGTTTTAAAGAAAACCCCACAAATAACTTCAGATGAAATACAGGACTCTCTGGAAAAAAGTAGTGTGGCTGTTTCAAGATGCACAATAAGGAGGGTCTTGAAGAAAATTGGGCTGCATGGTCGAGTTGCCAGAAGATAGCCATTACTACACAAATGCCACAAAGCATCCTGCTTACACTACACCAAACAGCACAGAAACAAGCTTCAAAATGTCTAGAACAAAGTCATTTGGAGTGATGAGACCAAAATTAAACTTTTTGGCCACAACCATAAACGTTACATTTGGAGAGGAGTCAACAAGGCCGATGATGAAAGGTACACCATTCCTTCTGTGAACCATGGAGGTGGATTTGCTGATATTTTGGGGATGTGTGAGCTACAAAAAAGGAAAAGATGAATGCAGGATGTTATCAGAAAAAACAGAAGGAAAATTTGCACTCATCAGCCCGGAAGCTGCGCATGGGACGTACTTGGACGTTCAAACATGACAACGATCCAAAGCACAAGGTCAAGTTGACCTGTCACTGGCTACAGCAGCATAAAGTGAAGGTTCTGGACTGGCTTCAGTCTTCTGACCTCAATATCATTGAGCCACTCTGGGCAGATCTCAAACGTGCAGTTCATGCAAGACAGCACAAGAATTCACAGGCTTTCTGCCAATGGGCAGCTTTACTATCTGAGAAAATAAAGAGCCTCATCCACAACTACCACAAAAGACTTCAAGCTGTCATTGATGTTAAAGGTGGTAATACACAGTATTAAGAACTGAAGTATGTAAACTCAGAGTCATTTGGGTAGTTTCTGTTGTCATTATGATTTAAAAAGAGTAAACACAATTGTTTTACAATTAATGACTTCACCCAACCACTAACTAGTGAGTTAAAGAAGTGAAGTGAAAGAAAGGTTTTTGTGTTATCATTCATACTAATTTTCTGAAAAATGGCCAAAAAAAATCACAAATTCTGCCAGGGTATGTAAACTTATGAGCACAACTGTACTTACCTGGTAGTAACCAAGGGGTGAGAATGGCTGTGTTCGCAGACCAGTTGGCATAAGTGGTGGGCGGTAGCACTGGCAAACTTATAAGATTACATTATTATAAGATACACTTAAAAAGTAAGTATTTATCATAGCAATGAATATGTGGTGGTAATGTTTATTTAATTTCTGTATTATGTGTATTTGATACAACATATTATACCAGTGACTATCTGTAATGCTTACCTGAAGAGTAAAAGCCTGGAGGGCACTGCTCGTGTCGAGGATGTAAACCTGTGAAATTTGGGTTGCCATAGTTAAGACCACTCTGCACACCGTGCTCAAAGGGGCTGGAGACTACTGAGGAGTATGGATGAGCTAAAGAAAGTGGCCCGCCTTTGTTAGGAGAAAAGACAGTGGAAGAAGGAGTGACACCATGATTTCGTTGTAAATAGCGTGGAGGGACTGGGGTTCCATTATGGGGCATCACTGGCATGTCTCTGTTTGTAAAATAAGGAGGTGGCGCCTGACGTGCACTGCCAGTGCAGCAGCCTACAAAACATCAAAAGAACAACTTTGAGGCTTGTAAATCTCAAGGTGTTTCTTGGACATCAATATTACGTATTATGTTCACACATTACCTTTCATCAAAAGTTTGTGCAAGTCATCATTCCTTCCAAATACTCGCTGGTATTTACTTGGAGGCCTAGACCTCACATCATGACCAGCTTCTAGTTTGGCCTTATTGTCTACTGTTAACCTCTTTAGATTTATAAGCAGGTGAGGATGGTCGCGCCTGAAGTTTGGGTTGGAGAAGTGATGAAGCGTGCTTATGCATTCAGGGGAACTGTAGATGTCATACTCAAAGTGTGTTTTTGAGGCTGGTTCTGCTTTCTTGAAGCCGTACAGGTTGAGTTGGCGAACAAAGCTGGAGAAGTGGGTGGTTTTAAAAGTGTCTAAGCTGTCCACGCTGTGGTTACCAGGAGACAAGACGAGTTTCTCAAAGAGCCGCTGGACAATAATGATGACCTCTCCGCGACTGTCCCAGCAGATGGCGCTGTTTGTCGGGCTGTTTACCATACGCCACAGTTTGGCAGGAAAGTTATTGGGATTAATATCATCAGGAAGTGTATGATCACCTTCAGTCATCTTTTGCGCAACAAGAAAAGGAAACAAAAGTGTGACACACTTTTTTCCATATAACATTCTACTATTTGTATATAACTTTCTAAGCTTTTTGACAAAAAACAAACAAAAAATAACACAAAAAAATAATTATAATATAAAATGCAGTTGAAAGTTAATTTGTTGTCCTGCTCACTTAGCCAGTTAGGTTAACTTAGCTGAAGTTGTCCCGCTTACAAGTAAATAATTGAAATAAATATGCAAACCTTACTAACTACCAAACGAACGGGACCAATGGAAGTAACATGTAACAATGTTTCACATAATTATACAAGAGATATAAATAAAACACACGCACCTTGTTTTATCGTGTGTTCTCAGATCCGTTAAGTCCCGACCGTTGAGTTGTTAAACGATTTACGTATAGTGAAGCCAAGACACCAATTTTACCAGTTACCATAGAAACAGAATTTTACATTTTCCAAATATTTATTATTGTTATTTACTTACAGGCCGGTCTACATGGTTAACTGCGACAACCAACAGCGTCAAAACTGAAATTTATGAGATTTAGGATTTACAACATAAGACTGATATAATAATAAAGCAATAACTTTGACAGTGAGTGTATAATTTTCCGGTAGCTTTTAATTTTTTATTTTTTTCCTTCGTAAACAGCCGCTCTTTTATTTTATGCAGGCGTAAGATTAGACACCTAGCTAGATGCTGGTCCCTTGAGGTCCTTCAAACTGTTTGACGCATTTACCAAGCGACCAAAACCGTTCAAAACAGTCCTCTCCTTAATGTTTTAGTGAATACTGATATTTCCAGTAGGTTATTGGAATAATGGCATTGGAAACTGTTCCCAAAGACCTTCGGCATCTGCGAGCGTGTCTTCTTTGTTCTCTAGTTAAGGTAAACTGAGAACAATGTGAAAATAACAGTGGAGCTTGCTACTCCGCTAGCACTCAAATACTCTTGCCTTTGTAGCGTATTTTAATAACGACTTTTATGGTAAAATGATTATCTTTTCCAGACGATCGACCAATTTGAATACGATGGCTGTGACAACTGCGAGTCTTATCTTCAGATGAAGGGGAATCGAGAAATGGTCTACGAGTGCACGAGTTCCTCATTTGATGGGTAACAAAGAATTATTAAATACCCTTTTCTTTGACTGACATATTTATTGCATTGTTAATTGTATTGTCTGTGTTTATTAGTGTGATTGCCATGATGAGCCCCGAGGATAGCTGGGTAGCCAAATGGCAGAGGATAGGTAAGAATCAATCAATAATGTTCTTTTGGGATGTCCCTGGTTGCTTGCCTGGAAGCACACACTACATAGGACACATAACTCCACTTTAATAAAAACTGCCCAGTATTATATATTTTTAAAAAGCAAAGCATTCTGAATAAAAAAACAATGTTGTGTTGCATCGCGCAGGTAACTTCAAACCTGGTGTATATGCAGTGTCAGTGACCGGACGACTACCTCCAGGTACAGTACATTCAACACTGATTACTCTGTATATACATGTACACTTTATAGTTACCTTTCACTCCATAGTACACCCAGTCACTTACAGTTACCATTTGATCCATGCTTCACCTTGCTTCTTTATTTGTGAAGGTGTGGTTCGAGAGCTGAAGAGTAGAGGAGTGATCTACAAATCCAGAGACACGGCAGTGAAGACATAGACCACTGCAGGCTTTTCAATTCTCAAGACTCAACCTTCAAAAGTATCGCAGCAGAAAGACTCATTGATTTGTCCGGAAAATATATTTTCTTCTATACCTTTTGTGATTTGTTTTTTTGTCAACAAAACTAGACATTGCGCATTTGTGTTAATAACTGTTATAATAAAACTGTTTTTTTATGGCGAGTACATTTTTATTCTACACGTAAAGCAATTTATTATGATGTATTAAGTGCACAATTACTTTGAGACCTCACATTATTGGAGTAAAAGGATCTTGTTCTTGCATGATGAAATGTAGGTATTCTAGTATTACATAAGAATATTATAGCATTACATAATTATGTTTTCTCATCCAGGTTTAAAAGCTATAATGATAACATAACTTATTGGAATTATATTTCTTGTCTTGTATGGCTCTTAATAATATAGTGTGTATTTATTTGCCTCTAGGGGGAAGCACACGTCAAATTATAGGAGGAGTAAAAATTGTTTTGCAACGTCTCAGATTATCTGGTAGCCATCGTGTGCACCAGATTCTGTTCAGTGAGTGTCTTTGTTGAGTTTTTGAATTCTATTCATATCTGGTATCGTCTCCCTCGCTATGGATTGGGGTTGCACAGGATTACTTTTTTAACTATTTAGTGAGCAACAATGTAGTCCAGTGTTGTCATACTAGAATCGTGGCGGTGGTACATTTGGTGCTGATGGCATGTTGCAAAAACACAATCATAAGAGGAAACTACGTGTTTTAGTGAAACAAATACAGATGGGGTTTTTTTTTTTTTACACAACCAGGTTAAAATGCCTGGGTGTGCAACCTTGAAACTGGAAATATTTCTAAAGTCATATTTTTAAGTTAAGCTTGCCTGTGTAAATTCATACACATGTGGTGGAACAGGTGGACCCCAATTGAGCACAATGAAACTAGTTTAAACTATATATATTATATTCATGCATCATCTGAAAAAAGGAAATGGCCCAGTTTGGTGTAAAACCTGGTGTAACTTTTCTGGAAAGCCAACAAAGGGAGCTGAAAGGTCACAATACAGTGACCTGTAATTCTAACTAGAAACTGTTTAATATGACTCTATATCATGTTTATTCCAAAGGTGATATAATACTTATGTATTTAAAGTAGGCCATATATTGAACCACTTTGTTTCCAGCGCTGTTGAAACATATTGAGTTTCTTTGCAGACCGTGGGACCAGATTTCAATTTGGTGCAGGGGCTTTTTACTTTTTGCATCATGCACATTTTCTGTGCTTTAGGTTAATGTACAGTCAAGCACGAAATTTTCATACTCCCTGCAAAGTAATTTTTATTCAACCACCAAGTTTTTTTCTTGATTGGAAATCACACAGGCATCTTCCAGAAGATGTACGAGAGGCATCATTGAGGAAAAAAATATTTCTCAGCTTTTATTTACATTTGAATACAAAGTGGCATGTCCAAAATTATCTATACCTTTCTCATAATCAATAGAAAAGCCTTTATTGGCTATTACAGCAATCAAACGCTTCCTATAATTGTTGTTCAGCTTTTTGCACGTCCACTGTGATTTTTGACCATTCATCTTTAGTAATAACCTCCAGCTCTTTCAGGTTGGAGGGTCTCATGCCATCATCTTGATCTTTAGCTTCTTCCACAGATTCTCAATTGGATTCAAGTCAGGACTTTGGCTGAGCCACTGCAAAGGTTAAAGTTTTTGTCTGCTAACCATTTCTTCACCACTTTTGCTGTGTGTTTTGGGTTGTTGTTGTGCTGAAGTGTCCACTGGTGCCCATGGTCAAGTTTTTCTGCAGACGGCTCGGTGTTGTTGTTGAGAATCTTGATGTATTGTTCTTTTTTCATTGTGCTTTTTACTGTGATTAGGTTCCCTGGGCCATTTGCTGAAAAACACCCCCAAAGCATTAGGTTCCCACCACCAGTGTTTGACAGTGGGGATGGTGTTCTTAGGGTTGAAGGCTTCTCCTTTTTTACACCAAATGAAGGATACATCATTGTGGCCAAACAATACAATTTTTGTTTCTTCTGACCATTAAACAGAAGACCAGAAGTTTTTGTCTTTGCTCAGATGGGCATTTGCAAAAGCCAAGCGGGCTTTCGTGTGCCTTATCTGGAGAAGTGGTGTCCTTCTTGGTCTGTGTCCGAGGAACCCAGCAGTGTGCAGTGTTTGTTGGAGTCTGCCTTGAGACGTTGCCAGCAGAAGAGCTCAGATTCACCAGGATGGCCTTGGTGGTGATCCTTGGCTTCTTTTTCACCTGTCACTATCCTCCTGGCCAGCACAGGTATCACTTTTGGCTTCCGACCACATCCTTTGAGATTTTCTACAGTGTGGTATTTTTTAACAATACATTGCACTGTAGCCACTGGAACTTGAAAATAAATAGATATGGCCTAATAGCCCTTTTGTGACTTGTGAGCAGCCACATTGCACAGCCGCAGGTCTTCACTGAGCTTCTTTGTCTTAGCCATGACTTTCCACAAACCAACTGTTTTTCACCTGTTGAGTTGATTAAAACAGCTTTTTCCAATGAATCAGGGTAATTAGGATGCTTTAGAACAGCTTGGACTATTTGGAATGTTACAGAACTTTAGATTTGTCCATAGAATGTAACAATTTAAAAAGGGTATGAATAATTTTGGACATGCCTCTTTTTGTTCAAACGTAAATAAAAGCTGAGAAATTCATTCATTCATTCATTCTCTACCACTTAGTCCCGTTAGGGTCACGGGTGACTGGAGCCTATCCCAGCAGCTTGGGGCCTGAGGCTGGGTACACCCTGGACAGTGGCCAGTTAGTCGCAGGGCTAACATTTAGACATAGACAGTGACATACAACCATTCACTCTCACATTCATTCACTAGGGACACTTTAGAAATGTCAACTAACCTATACATGCATGTCTTTGGACGGTGGGAGGAAGCCAGAGTACCCGGAGAGAACCCATGGTAACACATGGAGGACATGCAGACTCCTCACAGAAAGACCGGAGTTGGCCTTTTTTGAACTCACGATCCTTCTTGCTGTGAGGCAGGAGTGCTAACCACTCTGCCACGTGAGCTGAGAAATATTTTTCCCCACAACGATGCCTCTTGTACATTGTCTTATTAAAGTCTGAAATATGCCTGTGTCATTTTACAATCAAGAAAAAACTTGCTGGTTGAATAAAAGTATGAATAATTTATTTATATATATATATATATATATATATATATATATATTTTTTATTTAACCTTAATTTAACGAGGATAGTCCCACTGAGATTACAAATCTCTTTTGCAGGGGAGTCCTGGCCCCATGTGTGTTTGGGGGGGACTGTTGTTTTGGTGGAGTACCTGGAGGAAATATACGCAGACACAGGGAGAACATGAAACTCCACACAGAAAGGCCCTACCCTGGATGGGAATCGAACCCAGGACCTTCTTGCTGTGAGGCAGGAGCGCTAATCACTCTGCCGCAAAATATTTGGATGCATTGCTGAGAAAGCTGCTGATCACATTAGTGTGAAGAAATACCAAAAAATGGCTTTAAAAAACCCGTAGAACACAAACTAATCCAACCCTTTTTAAGTAATGCATTGCTAAAACATGAATAAATAAACCCTGGGACTTACAGTAACCTATTTTGTTACTTCTTTTTAAGATGCTTTTTTTAGTTTCAGCTCCACTGAAAAATACCTTAAAGCTCCTACACTACAGATCTGAATTCAAATCGATTCATTGAACCTTTTCAGTACATTTGCCTGCTAAAATTATACTCATCTACTGGCAGAAAATATATTCACTCTGATCTGAACTGATTACATTTCAACTCTTAAATCTCTGGAAAGAAAGACTTTGGGTTTCCATTAAGGTGGGCCACTTTCGTGTTTGTTGCAAATGATACATTTCATTTAAAAAGATTATCTGTGGTTGAATAACTGTTCTGAGTGGCTAACTAAAAATGAAACTGCGCTCAGTGTTTTGTGACCGCAAGTCTACTCAGGAAGGCTTTGAGCGCTGCCTCTGCACTGTTCTGTACACGTGTCCGGTCTTGGTGGAGCTGCATCTGTGTGAAGAGAAGCGCGCCAGTCATTTTCACACATGAGAGTGCACACATTGGCGCTCACATCTCTGTTTTTTGCCCTTATTTGGAGATGTCAAGGCCTGCCACAGTGAGCTAAAGGCAACGTGTTAGATCAGTAGATGCCAGTTCTGAATGGATTCAAATTGTACCTTACCTTCAAAGATGAAAAAGAGCCTTCTTTAAAACTGTGAATAAACAGTGAGAGGATAGGGAAGTGAAGGAATGGGGGATGGACATTATCGACAAGAAGCCACACACATTTAAACTGCTGTGTTTCATAAGTCTGATTAAACTTCCTCCCTGGTGCAGTGCAGAAAGTGTCTACAGAACTGAAAGCAGTGACAGTTTGTGCTAACACGAACACCTCAATTCCTATAATGCACATACCAAGAGCACATGTTTAGTTTTAGCTGTTGGTTAGAGTGGATGGTGGTTAACTCCAGTTTAGGCCTCCCTGAAAAACTGCTGCTGGCGGGTCATGGTGATGTCGACACCCAAGGGGGACCCAGGGGCAGGCAGGGAGGGGAAATGGCTGCCACTTTAGATAAGGCAGGGTATCACGTAAGGCAGGGTGGCTTTCCAAAGACCCAAGTATGTTCTCTCACTTGGCTGCAGTACTGAGACATTGCAGCAAGACTGAGTGGAGGCTGGGATTAGTCAAATGTAGGCCATGGGTCACAAGAGTGGATGTTTAAAAGCTAAATTGCAACATGTGATGGATATTTTTCACAACTTCTCATTCAAATAAACATGCATTGTGCATAGAAGAGACCAACAAGAGAAACATGTGCAGGGTTGCAAAAAACAAAAAGAAACAAATATCCGCTGTCTGTGTTTTACAATAGCCCAGCCTTTTTTGTTCTCAATGGACAGAAATACTACACAAAAGTTCTTCAGATCCTCCGCCGGCCAAGCCATGACAAAAGTATTAATGTCAGTGTGACGTCTGTTTCTTTTCATCCAACTGTTATTTAGGGTCAACAGTCATGGAAATATAGTAATAGGCAACACAATCATGTAACCCCATTTGAAACAGGAGAGGGATGTTTTCATCTTTAAACAACTTTCTGTGACATTAATCAATTAGAGTGTTATTAGAGTTCAAATGAAAGAAATTCATTATTGGTTGACCTTGGTATGATCATATTTATTCAGAACCATAGGAAGTCTTTATTTCTGCTAACACATAACACGATACTCACACGCTGACTGTAACTCCTGGTTTATCTTGACAAACCTCAGTTGCAGTTGGAAATTTGCATTTAGGAGGAATTGAAACATGTGACCTTTACTTTATATAAGCAGCGCTACCCATCCTTTTTCTAACTTCATGCATGCTTTATCGTCCTGAAGCTGTTGTACCTTATACAGACGAAACTCCTCCACATTATACGAACAACTTGACTGATTTTTAAGTAGAAAGGTCACAATATGAGGGAGAAAACAGTTTCACAGGAAGTGTTGTGTTTTTCATCCAACAGGTACTTGACTCACGTAACCCATCCTTCCGGTTGCCTGCTGCTGTCTAAGCACTAATTCAAATGTGAACAAAGATTATCAGACGATGTGTGCTTTATATACGTCAAAGCCCAAGCCACAAAGCATTTAATAACGTTAGATTGAGGTCATATATAAATCAAATGACAGGCTCACACTGACAGTATGTTGATATTGTGGCCTGTAATCTCTCTCTCTCTTCTCTATCACTCAGGGCACATTGCCCAACTTCACATTACGCATGTGCTTTGGAGGAAACTGAATGCTTTGGTTAAAGCTGTCTTAAAGTGACAGCACTGTCTGCAGCCAAATATTAATACTCCTAATGTTTGTCATGTTTGATTCATATTTTTGATAGAGTTGTTCAAAAAGTTGATCCAGACAATATTTTCTCTAGCTAAGTAATATTATTATAGTACTTCATCATAAGCATGTATCTTTACATATTTGTATGTATGTATGTGAGTCCTAGATGGAGTTCTATAGAAATAAGGTTTTTTGAAAATGTGTTATGTTAAATGTTTAAAGTCTGGTAGAGGCTCAGTTGGAGCCGGAAGATGAGAAAGAGGGCGGCTTTGACTGTTAAACCTCTTCCTGTGGTTACATCACGTGTTCACGAAGGGTTCAAAAAGAGACGGCTTCTTCTTCTTCACCCATTACTTGGACGCGCTGAAGACACCTGCGAGGCTGCTGGGCGACTGTCACTAACTGAAGAGAAGAAAACCAGGTTGAGGTAAAGTATAAACCATTCTCTACTGGAAAATAATGATTAATATAATAAAGATGGCTGATGGTATTTTAACGGCAACACTATATAAGATAATACTAGAACTTAATGTGTACTAACCTTTTTTTCCCTTTACTGTAATTCTTGGTTTAAATGTCATTGATAGCATTGTTATTTTAAATTGTAACTTTACTTAAAATGTATTCTAAATATTTCTTTGCATATTTCTCCCTGGATTCAATTTAATTACATATAACTTTCTTTTAACTAACTTTTTGGCTTATTATAAACTTTAACATGTACAAAAAAGTCTGTGACTTAGATAAAAAGAGCTTACTCATGGCTGTCAAAATGGCTTCCTCAAGACAGCGCTTCCTCAGACGGTTCGTCATGACTTTTAAAACATTATTTTAAAACTACTCTGAAGCATTGTTAGTCAGAAAGCAGTGCTCTATTAAATGAATATTGCAGTGTACAGAAATGTTAACCGGCCTCAAATGGAGTTTTTCTATGCAAATATGTCATTTGAAATCAGGAAGTGTGCATTTTCTGGGTGAGTAGAAATTGTCCAAGATGGGTGTGCGTTGAGCTGAAAAATGACGGTTTGCGCACGAGTGCATGAAAGTGGGTCTGGGTGGGGCTGCGGTGTGCAGCTGTGAAACTGTGGCAGGTGCACAAGAAGAAGAACTAAAAGTGAAGATGGAAGAGACACCATGGATGTACAGTGCAGTCATCCATAAAGTAGAAAGCACTACTAAACTCCACGCCAAAGTGTAGTGTTTCCTACTTTATGGATGAGTGTACTGTTGGCTACGAGGAGATGACTGAGGCTGCGCACAGGAAATCAGAGAAGAGGAAACTACTTTGGCTGACAGCTGTGCATTACCCACAGTGTTCTTGTCACTTCACATGGGTAGTGTGCAGCACAACAAAGTAGACACTTCTTTCTGCAACTTGTCTCTATATCATTCTATATGTAATTCAAACATATTCTAATAAACCTGCAATATCTCTATGTGATGTGTTGGAGTTTTTTTTCCTCAAAAAATACACGTGTATGTTTGATGCGAAAATATACATTTTATTCCTGTAAAAAGTTCCATATTCAAAGAAACCATCACCATTTCAATATGTCTTCTGTGCACTACACTTGTTCCTCCATGAACACTGCTTAGACATGCAACAAACATTTGAAGAAAAAACATTTACAAATGTGCTTTAAAAAAAAGCATTATAATATAAAAGGTCAAGTGAACAATGATTTAGGAAACAACAACCTTTCAGTGCTATATGAAAACACAGCACGTTCCCAACACTGTTTATCAAATATGTACAAATACCTTCATACAGCTTCCCTCACTGCATTCACAAGTCAGACATTGCAAACAAGTCAGCCTAGAAAAACAAAAATATGACAGTGACATAAATAAGGCCGAACCTGAGTTCAACATTGCATGCAGTCAATGAACATCTTGTAAACGATGTGTTAAGACTAAACAAGGTCTTTTCATAAGGCTAAATGTTTGAGCTATGGTTCTACCTATGTGACACAAGGTCCTATGAGTCAGCAGAGCAGGAGCACAGACTGAGGTGGGGTGTACTACACAACAGGTCGAGGAATAACTGTTCATTCAAGGCCGTGAAAAAAAACAGCAGTACAAATATTCACTGTAAATTTCGGCAACATCGGAGCATCCATTACCTCCACTTGAGTAAAAAAATGCATACAGTACAGTCTTGCCTCTATCCCGGGTACTTTACAGCTAAAGTGTCGTTGCAATCAACCCCCCCCACCCCGAAAAAAAGTCCCTTTAACTGTGGGCATCAATAGGCTCCCTTTGTAACACTGAAAAAACAGTTAAAACTAAACAATCATGACATAACAAAACCTCTACCTTGTGTGTGATGACTCAATGTCTGTGATCAGGCCAGCCTCGACTGTATATGTTGTCTGTTCCACTCAACAGACAAAGCACCTAAGATTTTGGCATATGCTGCAGTTAATGGCAGCTAGAGTCAAAGGGTGGCTTGGCATAAATTAAAAAAAGAAAAGTAAAAACCTGAGAAGTGACACAAGAGACCTATAACAAACAGCCCCCAGCAGACAAACACTGACCAGACTGAATATTAAGGCCCTCTTCTTCTGACAGTTACACTTCACTACTGGTGGGTATCACTTTTAGAATGTGTAATGTCCTTCCACTTGTGTGATAAATGTGGCCTGGAGAGAACAAGCCTCTCAGCTGACCTGGGAACACCTCACAGAGGAGGAGCTGGAAAGGTCTGGGCATGTCTGGATAGCGTGCTGCTCTCGAGACCGGCCTGGATTCTCATACACTCAGAAAACATACAGATCATGCAACCTATAACAAGGAACAACAGTGCCACAAACCACAAGTGTCTCTTTAAAAACACTGTAATGTAATTCATGTAGTCATGTGATAAAGTAACACTCAAAATGTGAAAATCCATCAGAAGGCTGACTTCTAAATGGTACAATTACACTGCATATGAGTATTACAAGTTAATAAATTAGGTTAATAAATTATCATAATGTGGAAGCAACCTTTACATACTGCATTCACTAACACTCACACCATATGGGTACTATGCCACATTTAGGTAGTTGTGACCGCTGCGATAGTGTTTCTGTGAAAATGTCTGAGAAAGGCATCTGTTGTCAGTCTCAGCAGTGGACAGAGTAGTTTTGTCTGCACACACAGCAGAAGGTAAACCTTCTCGCTCATAAACCACCATTCATCTAATAACTAAAAGTTATTACAACTGTCCACATGCACAACCAGATCTGAAATAGATACAGTGTAAGAATGAATCAAGCCAAGACATGACAATGCATCATGTAATAAATAGTATGTTCTGTACAAAGTATTGAATAAACATTACAACAGAAAATGTGCAGGACAAGAGATTAAAAATACATCCACTGTGGATGGATAGTGCAATATTTTAGAAACAGAGAAAGATATACTGCTGCTTTTAATTATTTTGCTTTGATAAATAAAGTGGCACCAGTGTGTGAGCGCCATGCTCTTATAGCTAATTACATTAGATGAGCTGAAACTGAAGTGTAGAGCAGTTCATTCTGTGGACTTTATATGAGGCTTTACAGCCTCTCTTATTTTAATATTATAAAGCCTACTGGGACTTCAACATGCATTTAAACATGCTTGAAGTAAGATCTGTAAGATGTTCAAAAGTAAACAACATGTAACAGCTGGTCTGGAGGCACGCTAAGGTATTTGATATTATACTGATATTGGTCTGATAGGCTCTAACCGCAGACTACCAGTGGAAACAAACAACAGGAAAAGTGCTTTCAGTTTGATGCTAGTGTTCAGAGTCAATTTCTTTTGCTGGATCCCAGCTTTTTGAACAGTCTCTTGCCTTTAGAGAAGAAGCCTTTCTTCTTCTTGGCCAGTGTGGTGCTGTCTCCCTGCACACCACAGTCTGCTGGATCAGGGGCTGGAGCAGAGCAGGCATCCTTCGCTGCCTCTGCTGCTGGTGCCAGGTCTGACATAGGGTTTGCAGATGGGGTGATTTCAGGAGATGGCTTTGTGTTCTGAGTTTGCTCTGGTTGGTCTGGACTGGGAACTTTGGTCTCTCTGGAACAGGTATTCCCTGGGACTGAAGGCTCTGGATCTTGTTGGAAACTTGTCCAGGCAGCCTTTAGAGAGATAAAGTACACTTTTAGGGTCATCAGCAACAGTGCTGCTAAAGACTTCAATTGTGATATAAGGGACACAGTTGTGGGAAACAGTAGAGCTACTTGGTTCTGTGCAGGGTTTAGGAGTGTACAAGCACTGGGATATGGATACACTAGGGCTGACCACTGAGCTTACACTTACAATCACGTCTCAAAGTGTACAGTTCGTTTCTGTTTCTGCATGCAGCAAGACAAATGCAGTACAAATGCAGAGAAAAATTAACAAAAAACAAACGTTAAAATGTAAAAAGTAAACAACTTAATTGAAACAGTAAAACATGGATGAAGAAGTAACATTTCTCATGAAGAAAAGAAAATACCTGGGATTCTCGTTTTTGTTCGAGTGAATGCTGAGCTGCTGGATCTGCCTCAGGTAAAGCCTGCAAGAAGTTAGAGGGCACCAGCCCTCGCTGTCCATTCAACTCTCCCTGAAAGATTCAACATAAGAGTCAGGAGTGTTACACAACTCACAGACCACTGTCATAATTGCATGAAATATAAAACAGTATAGTTCTACTTACATAGTAGAAGCCATCTTCATCCATGTCTCCAAACACATGTATGATGTCACCTGCACTGAACGTCAGCTCAGCCTAAAGAGAGTCAGAACAAATTCAATAAAGAGACATACAAAAGACAAAGTGGGATTTATTTGGCCAACAGACCTCTATGTCCGTGTTGGGCGAGCTCTCTCTGGGATCATAATCAAAAATGGCCACCATCTTGCAAGTTTCAGGACCTGGGTTTGCTAAAGGAGTGGGGGCAACAGCAGGAACACCACCTGTTGCACACGCCTCAGCAGCAGCAGTGACCTTGTTGGGGTCTGTCAAAAAGAGAGAAGTGTGACTTTTTAACTCTAGAATGTTTACAGGACGGAAATGTTTGGTAACTCAAACCAGCACAGCTCCAGCTCAAACAGCCTCATGCTATGCTGAGAAAAGGCACGCCAATGAAATACATTTAGTAAAACAACACAAGGTTAGCAAATTGTGTCGACAGTTTAAAGATGGCATTAATAACAAATTATAGAATGAGAAGAAATTAATGACAGTAATGGAACTGCTTGATATGACAATATGTGTCATGCACTTAAACTTATGCTATAGCTGTTGAAATGGTTTGTGGCAAAACTTCAATAAATGTTCAATTAAATTTCTATCAATCAAACAGTCCCTAAAAGTTTGGATGACAGGTTACCAGAGCGACCTGCAGAGCAGACAGAAAAGTCTGTGTGGAAAAAAAAAATGGTACTAAGAGTTAATTAAAGCATGCTGGTTTCCGGTAGACTTTGAGTTGATTGCACATGCAAGGAAAAAACAAAACAAACAAAACAGCTACAACAAACCTTGACTAGGGGAGTCAACACTAGGCTCCCAAAGTGTTGCAGACTCCACTGGAAGAGAGCAGGTGGTGAAAACAGCTTAAGCACATGGAGCCAAGACAGTTAAAAAAAGTAGAAATAAGTATCACACATAAAACAAGAGATGAAGATCAGAGGGGATGGATGCTGCAAGTGCACCGTGAGTGTTCAAATTTAATTGTGCCTCAGGTGTAAGGTGATCATTTCTAAATTGGAACAATGTAGATTAATCAACAGTGAAAATAATTTAAATAAGCCTAGAATTATATTCAAGCCTACTCATGTCTGATGATGGAATGGTGTTTCATTATATTACTACAGCATACAATCTAAAAATCCCCTCTGGTTGCTGAATGAGTAGTGGCAACAGCTAAAGTGAAAGTCAGAAGGAGAAGCAAATCAGAAACAAGACAAACAGAGGGAGGCGGAAAGCCACAAACTGCAGTAAGACACACCTTTCTTGGATCGCCTCGGTTTCGGTGGTGG
This sequence comes from Perccottus glenii, assembly GCA_024416835.2. Taxonomy (NCBI): domain Eukaryota; kingdom Metazoa; phylum Chordata; class Actinopteri; order Gobiiformes; family Odontobutidae; genus Perccottus; species Perccottus glenii. The sequence continues at coordinate 13,742,620 of CM044561.2, read as the reverse complement.
AACAGGGCGACGAGGAAGTAGTGCATGTGTGCAAGTGCCTTGATGAAAGTTTGAGGAAGGAGCAAAATTGAAGCCAAAAAGAACCATAAAGGTGCCATTTTGAGAGAAGCACATGGGACAAAGAGACAATGAAAAAGCCAGTGACAAGCAATGTAAAAAAACCAGCAACCAGTGAGCAGCAGACACAGCTCTGAAAACAAGTGGAAGTGAAAAGGTTAAACCATCTGCATAAACTGCTATGGGTAAAGAGCAGGAAGCAGAGTGTCTGCTTGATGTTTTACAGCTCTTTACCACTTTACACAGCCATCCGCTTTATAGATACCCAGCAACAGCTAGTTTGAGAATAAATAGAATTTGAATACATGGATAATAGTATTAATAATTAATAATAGGGTTAAGAAACCAGTAATGCAAAGAAATACAGAACTGGATCTTTTTGTTTCCAGCATTATGTGCATCTTTCTTTTTCAAAGGCATCTGCAACACACATTTGCAATTTCATGACCACTTAGACGTAACAAACAGAAGTGATATTATGAATAGAACATTCAGTTGTACACAGGAGGTACACTTTTCACAAGAGTGACAGATGACTTTTACTAGCACAATGAATAATTATCCTTGACAAATACATAAGTGAAGTAGCTGCTTGATAAAGCGTAGCTGAATTGCCACATACCTATCTTTTTCATTGAGCCTACTGTTGATAAAAAGCCCTGCTGCAGTAGCTGCTGCCGTGTCTCATCATCTTCAACTTGGATTTCAGACACCATGTTACATGGCACCAGTCCCACACGGCCAGCACACTCCCCTTGGTAGAATCCATCTGCATCTTTATCTCCATAAACCTAGGAGGAGCAAGAAATATTTTTATATACAATAATAACGTTTCAAAATTAATTAATGTTATTTGTGCATGTTTCCATTGTGTTTGTCTGTGACAGCACACAGGTCATATCAGCAATGACAACATGAGCCATATCTAATCATCCCAACAGGAAGAGGGGCTTTACTTTGATGATCTGTCCTTCAGTAAAGGGCAGCTCCTCCTCAGTGGCGCCAGGATTGGGTGACATAGTGGCAGGATCATAAGGGAAGAGGGCCACAAAGATGCGCATGTCGCTGCATCCTTTCATCCTTTGTTGATTCAACACAACCTACAAACACACAAACACATTTAACAATGTGTATGATGTGGTATAATGGAGTCAGTATGTTATAGAGTAACGGAAAGAAAAAAAAACTGTGGTATGTGATTCTTGTTACCATTTAGTTTTGCTTGATACATCATATCAGAATATTTGCAGATTTTGAGGTCTAAAGCTTGCAGTGATTTTTGAATAGTATATCCCCAGCTTGCCCCTCCCCCAGCCACTGCAATGCTGCATTGATCAGGCTTTAGTACAGGGAGAGCCGTAACGGCTAAAAGCCCTGATCCTAATCTGTAGGATGTAATTGACTAACACTTTTTGCAATAGCTATTTTTTTATACTGCTAACTATTCTTACATCTAAACAAAACATTCAAAGAGACAAATGTAAAGCACTTGGCAAGTAAACACTGTCCAACCTCTTAGAGACAGGTCTTACAACAAGAAGACTATGTGACTGAAACAAATACTGTTGCAAGTTGATGCAAGTTGCACCATGAAGTGTTCTCTACCTCATTAGAGAGAATAAGCTCATCTCTGGCAAAAGTCATGGGCAGACAACCTCCACACTTTCACCTCCTCACTCCACCTAGTAGCTAGAGTTCAGCTCCGGTTCTCTTTTTACTCCGTGCTTGTGAAGAATTATCTCCATCTCTATGCGTATCTATCAATCTTTCCATATATATATATATATATATATATATATATATATATATATACACACAGTATATATATATATATATATATATATATATATATATATATATATATATATATATATACACACACAGTATAACATATTTATGAAGATTATCTTTAAGGGGTGCACTCCTGCCTCACAGCAAGAAGGTCGTGAGTTCAAAACCCGGCCGACTCAAACATTCTTGGCCGACTCCGGTCTTTCTGTGAGGAGTCTGCATGTCCTCCACGTGTTACCGTGGGTTCTCTCCGGGTACTCCAGCTTCCTCCCACCGTCCAAAGACATGCATGTACAGGTTAATTGGCAACTCTAAAAGTGCCCCTAGTGAATGAATGTGAGAGTGAATGGTTGTCTGTCACTGTCTGTCTCTAAATGTTAGCCCTGCGACTAACTGGCCACTGTCCAGGGTGTACCCAGCCTCAGGCCCAAAGCTGCTGGCCTGCGACCCCTAACGGGACCAAGCGGTAGAAAATGAATGAATGAATGAATCTTTAATAGCTGCATCTAAATTTAGTTTTATCATTAGCACAATAGTATAGAACAGGAGATAGAAAAAAGAAAAAAAAGAGAGAGGTGCCCATTAAATAGAGCCATTTCTTTGCTTGCTAATCAAGGTTACTATTTTAATGTCTGTCACTTCCTCCTGTCATGACAAGCCACTTTGTCTTAAGCCGGTTCTCAGCTTAGCAGACGCTCACCCATTGCTCCACTGCAGTTACAGCACCTCCTCCCACTGATCCCCCTCCCTTTCAACACAAGGTGCTAATCTGACTACTATCATGTGAGATGGGGGAAGGTTTACCAACAGAGAGCACAGGTGTCAGCATTGCCTTTGAGACTTTTACGTACATGTCTACTAAAGGAAGAGACAGAGTGGCTGACCTTTAGGAAATGATGTTGATTTAGAAAGTAGTTCTGCCTGGCCTTGCCATGATGGCCCTGCCTCAGCTGCAGGGACTTGGCTGGGCTCCTGCACAAAAGGACAAACGGAAAGTTCAGGAAAGGCATTACTCTGAGCCATCAAAAGAAAATAAGCAAGAAAGCCTACTACTACAGCCAGAGGCACATAAACACACATAAATGTTTCCTGATGAAATGCTGACATTTATGGCCGGGGGCCCGAGATTGACAAAGAGATTACAAGAGAACACAATTATATATCAATAGCCACAGAGAATGGTATTGCCATTATCTTTCTTTCTTCATTTTGGCAAATAACTGTAAAGGAATGAGCACCTTGCTCTTGCTGTCAGCAGTCCAAAGCAGTGCTGATAATGGGAAATGTACTAAGCCACTGCATACTACACGTTGTTAACTGTATACAATATAACTCCTATAAGGAAGGGAAAGGGAGAAAAGGGCTGGGACAACACACCCATTGCTGCTGGCCTGCAGTAATATTTGCCAGTGTTTGGGGCTTGGGCCCACGGCGGTGGGGCTGTCTGCACTGCTCCTTCTGAGCCCTTCAACCCACCACTCTGAGCTCATCTGCTCCATTACCACCTCCCCAGGACTGTACCCTGCTGGTTCCTCATTGTCAGTACCATACTCCACATCGATCTCAGCTGCACGGCCCAAAGGTGATCTCACAGTGTGGACAGATTTGCTGACAGGGTAGGGTCTTGGTGGGGCAAGGACATGGCTGGGATCGCCTGCAGCAGCGGCAGCCATTTGGCTCCTGAGCATGGCCTCCCTCCTAAGGCGGTCCCCAAGCCCTTTGAGCAATGCTCTGCCATGGGGGTTTGGCTGGGGAGGACAGCGGGCTGACAACCGTCGACTGGCAGGACCCTCGTACAGACTTGTATCTTCTTCTGGATAGCTGGTGTCCACTGGGTCTGCATAGTGAACCCTGTGCTGTGTCTTCGGTCTGACTTGTGAGGCTGCATGCCTGGATAAAGGCTCTTTGGTCACATGCTGAAGATGTGGGGGGACCTGTGGTAGTGTGTGGGGGCTAACGTAATGCTGTGGTGCATGCTGCTGAAGTCTTGGGTCTCTGGTGGGATGGTGGCTGGGCCTGGCCCGGGGCTGTGTGCGGTGCGATAAAGGCTCTTTCTGACTGTTGTCCACGTCCTCTGCCAACTCAGGGATGCTAAACAGCTGCTTGCTGTGGTACACCTGAGGAGGCAACTTAAGGATCCTCTCAAGAACTTCCTCATCACTGTCTGATGTGTCTACTTTGCAGGACTACATGTTTCAAAGCAACCAAGGGTGTGATGCAGATTGTATCATAAAGTTCAGTAGAAATAAGGCAAGTGCAGAAGAGAAAAAGACACCAGGCATGCAAAAAGAGAAGAAACAAAGACAAATAAAGAGTCAAAACAACAGAATTAACAATTTGGGACTGATTGATGTTAAAAATGAATGAATGAATGAATGATGTTAAAAAGAAATAGATGATAGATTTGGCAGTGTAGCATGCATATGGGTAAGAATCGAGGGAATCATACTTTTAGCCTGTTAGCAGCAGCTATGTATCCCATAGTTTGTGTTTCTCCAAGATGGTCAGAGGATAGATCTTCCTCTTCTTCCTCCAAAATGTCAGACAGGTCTGAACGACTGTTATCTGCTTGGTAGTCACTGGGGGGTTCAGCAAGGCCTCTTCCATAACTCTAACAAAATATGTGCAAACTATTAGTCTTTTCCACATAACTTAAAGGCAAAGGCATATTTAGATTCTTAATATTAGAAATATTTTGCATTAAAATAAACACTAGGGTTACCTTCATTTTTTACATCAAATGTAATGTCTTTACTCATTGTAACATGTTTAATTAAAGTAGAAATAAACCCTAGATTAACTTCTTCCTAGCCTCCAACTGACCTGCTGCCTTCTGCAGTATGTTGTCTCTTGGTCTTGCCTCAAGAACTCCTCTATCGACACCAAGCGTGTATTTTCCTGTTCCTCTTCTACTTCAGAATCCAGAGGTGAAGTGCTTGGGGGTCGCAGAAGCTGGGTGTGTTGTGGTTTAAGGAGGTCTGTAGGTGGGGCTGTTGGTGGTGTAGGGATGCGCTCAAGCTTGCTACATGGGTCCTCAATGAACTCTGTAATTGACGGAAATGGACGTATTGTTCCAGGGCTGTCCGTGTCCCTTTGTTGCTCCAGCCCCAGTGCTCTTGACATGATTGGTCCTTGTGCAGGTGCTGGAAGTGGGTGAGGTGTTGTGGTGATGGGTGAGGTCACACTAACCTACAAAGGCATTAAAAACATGTGTTTTATATATATATGATGTCTATAAAACAAAACACAAATTAGTGAAGTTTAATCTTCTGAACAGGAAGATGAAAGAGGATTACCACTGGAATGATGTTGGAGGCTGCTGGTAACATCGTGTTACCCACAGCCAAGGCTGATGAGGGATTGGCCCAGGACTGCACATATGAGGCAGAAGACTCCTCTGGGTGGAGCGCATAGGGCAGATTGGCAGTAGGTTCCACTATGTGAATAGTGGCTTGTGTGTTTGATGGCGAGGTGCTGGTCAACATGGGCACTTTGGCAGCAGAGTTCCCGTAGGACACAGGAGATGGCAGGTTACTGGGGCATACTGGTATGCAGGGTGTGAGTGGCACAAGTGGAGGAGTAATAGCTGGACCTGCAATGATGGCATTCAGCTTGGACGGTACATTGACTGGCAAAGAGTCGCAGGATTCCCCATGAGCAGACATTGTGCGCACAGTGAGCTCCTCCGTTCCCTGCAGGGACTGGATCTGAGACGGGCCCAGCAGGGCACTGCCAGCGGTTGGGGATGACACCTCCAGAACCTTGGGTCACAGAATAATGTATATATCATTCACAAATGATAAATGACAAATGATGAATCACATAAGCAAAATAAATGTGATTCAGTAGTTATTATCAAGGATTCCTGAAGTAATTTTAAGCAGAGCTTACCTTTTTCTTGTCAGCATATATGCTGTACCCTGTGACACGGACTCCATTGGAGGTCCCTGCAGCATCAATAGTAACTGGCAGCCAGCTGATGAGAGCAATGCCAGGAGATGGACCCTGCTCCAGCTGTACGTCCAATGGAGCATCAGGGGGACCTGTACACACGGCCAAGTCAAACACGTTACCATAAGAGATACATTTCATAGACATAAAAAATACACAACAATTAATATATTTACAGAAATAAAATATTTATGATGGCAACATATCCATAGCATATGCAAGGCCAGTGACCTTAATAATGGATGGGTGCCAGTGTATAAAAGGCAGCACAGTGTCTACAAAATGTCACTTTGTAAAATAGTGAGCAGAACTATCAGTAAAGGCCAGGCAGTAACGGACAATGCTAACCTGCCATCAGTGTTTTGAAGGTGATTGTAGAGCTCCTGTGTTCACGACGCTCTACAGGTAACTCCCATGGCGTGCGGTGCGGTCGTGCCTCCACTTTGACTGTGTGCTGCAGGCTCGGCGAGAGGTTAGTGAGGCACAGGGAGTAACAGCCAGCTTTAACCAGTTCATACTCCTCCCCATTCAAGGACACAATGTGCACATAGTTACTGTTACTGGGGAGCCAGCTCAGGTTAGCAGTGGTAGCAGTGACCCTATTGACATTCAGCTGTGTGGGTGCCACACATACATCACGACCAACCAGCATGCTGCACCGAAGCTGATCTGAGAGGCCCTTCTCTGTCAGGCTCTGCACTGACACACGGTAGGCCTTGAGGTTTATGTCAAGCCGCTCCAGCACTGCTTTGGTCTGGGAACCGAAGGGCACGTTGAGGCGCAGCTCCTGGTCCACATACACGTTATAGCTCCAAATGTTGCCCCAGCCGGCCGGCACCAATGGAGGGTCCCAGCCGATGATGATGCTCTTGGCAAGCTGTTTAATGAGGGTGAGTTTCCGTGGGTAAGGCACAATGTCCACTCCCACCTCCTCTATGTCCAAGTCCAGGCCGTTGGTGAGAGGGGCTGGGACAGCCAAGGCTGATGTTGAATCTAAGGGGGCTGAGGCAGGACCAGAAGTTGCTGAGACCTCTGTCCTTTGGGAGGCGCTTACTCCTGTGAGGAGGTGATGCTGGTGGCTGGCACTGTGCAGGCTGCTGTCAAGCAGGGAATTGTGGGAGATATCCAAAGTCTCTGGATGGTGAGCACTCATAACATCATCGTCTGAAACACGCTCCACAAAGTTAGATGGGACCAGCCCTCTGCGTCCGTCCATAAGTTCCCCTGAAAATGAACAATATTGATCACTATAAAGACAAATTAACAATAAATAAAATCAATCACACATATATGAGTGCTACCTTCATAAAAGCCATCTTCATCCATGTCTCCGTAGACATAGATGTATTCTCCAGCAGTGAGTGGTAGCTCCACTTCAGGGTTGTCATTGGGACCATCATAAGGATTGTAGCTGTCAAAAGAGGTACCAAAAGTTTACCAAAGTGACTGAATACTGCAGGTATGACCACTTACAATAAACATACCTGTATCGTGCAATAAAAACCTGAAGCTTGGATGCTCCTCTGATGACTGTGTAAGGCGCTGGAGCAACATCAATGTCCAGCTCTTCTACTTCACTGGCTGTGTCCACCTAAAAAGTAGAAAAAAACATAAACATATGATATATTAGCTATGGAATAAGAAGGTTGGTTACCAGCAGTAATACCTGCCAGTGATCATCAGTAATGGTTTAGAACTAAAAAAAAAAAAAATATTTAAATGTGCACAACAGCTTTGCTTGGCTGGGATAAAAAAAACTAATAAAGTCACGATGCAATAAGACAGACGTTTATAGTTCTCTGGAAAAAACCTTTTCAGCATAATCACTTACAATGACTACTGTATATCCTCCATAATCCACAATAGTGTGTGGATTATCTCACTTAATATGAGCTGTATTGAACTGTGGGCAGGCAACTGACAAAATTAATGGACAAACAACTGGTTTGTCAAGCAACTCAGACACTTATGGAAGATTGACCCGCTTGGCTGTTTTAGTAATCTTGATAAACAATCTGTCTGTATTTCTAAAAAACAAAGAAGAACTTCCAGCAGCCCCCTGAGCAAAATTAAATAAACCTTTTCCAAAAGTGATTTACATCTTTTAAGAAATAACATAGCAGGTTGTAATAGTAATTCAAATATATAGTTAGAAATAGTGTTGACATGTGTAGATATTACAAAAGCAATATTTTCTTACAGTGTGATTGTAAAGATGTAAGGTCACAAGAGATTTTATGAACGTGAAAGTTATTACCTCATGTGTTGGGCTTGATTTATGAGGGCTTAGGTGTGTGTCAGACTTTGGGGTGAGATGCGTTGCTCCAGACTTGCAGGAGGAAGAGCCTGACTTGCTGACACTTATGGTGGGCAGCTCCCTGTGCTTTGTGACAGGCGACCGCTCAACCCTCGACAGGCCTGCAGCATGGGGTGTGACACCCATCCGAAGAGCAGCAGCCACATCTAGCAGGACAGAGAAAGTAGATGTATGTTGTAAATATATATAATCCACAACTCTAACAGACAACCATGCTCTCCCTGGTCAACCTGCTTGAGTCTGTGAGCAGCTAGGTGGGTGGGATCACTGGTTGACATGCAGGAGGCTCAAGGTTGAACCAGGCTGATTAAACAGTGGAGAAAAATCCTGTCTCCATCTGTTTGGGTTCAAAGGTCACATGGCTACCTGTTTCACATCAGCACTGTTAAGGGGCTTAACTGGTCCACGTCCACAGAAAAATCTCACCTCAAGCAAAGGGTAATGACTTCTATGTAGAAATTAGAGTCAAGCTCTGTAACAGTGTTGGACTGAAACAGTGTGGCGAATGTGACATGATGGGTGAGAACATGCAGTGCTTTTGTGGCTGCAGTCAACACTAACACGAGTAGCAGAGACAGAAAAAGTACCAAGTGGATCATTTCCCTCCATGCAGGAGAGAGAGTCACCCCCCTCGAGACTCCAGAAGGCTATTTCACCCAGGGACACCATATCCAAAGAGCCACTGCAGTCTAAAACACGCCAACATTGCATCAATGTAGCAAAACAAAGAAAAAAAAGGATAGAACAATATAAACAGAGCTGTTAGCAGGAAATCCTAATTCAGATATTTAAAGTCCTGACCCTTGAGAAATTTTCAAAAGTAAATCTGATGGAAACCATTTATTTTTAGTAATAGAAGGTGAAGAAACGCAATTTTAAACACCATTGTGTGCTCACTCTTTCATGCGATCCAGATGGCAAGAACCAAAGCTTTCATGTGGTCTGACACAGATATTTAATATACTTTTATATCATATGATAAGGTTATTCTATTTTATAGGACAGTTTGTGTCCTGGGGGCTGAATGTGAGTACACAGTGGTGTGGCTTACCCCTGTCAGCGGTCAGGCCCAGTCCATTGGTCAGAACAGACAGGCTGTGATTGTTGTGGAGAGCAGAGGCAGCCAGGTCCACTTTTGAGGCCTGCAATCGAAACTTTTCCAGCTCTTGGGATAGCAGGCCAAACTGCTCACTCTGGCTGCGGCATTTTTCCTCCAGATCCCGTACCTTTGACTGAACACAGTATACCGCATTTAAAGCACAAGAAATACTATCAATAGGATGTATACCACCCCCCTAACCATGGCTTCAAATCAAAGACATCATGGTTAAAGGTAGATTTCTTCTTTAAGATTTGTAACTTTGCAATGCATCATACAGAAACCTTAAATTTGACCCTTTGTGGGGCATCCCCTGGTAGAGCCCTATCACATAAGGCAGACTGGCCTAGGTTTGAATACCAGCTTGGGACAGTTTTCTACATGTTATCTCCTCTCTTTATCACCTTGTTTCCTGTCTACTGTCTAACTATTTATCCCCCCCAAAAAATGCCCAACAACATATCTTAAAAGGAAACATGTAATGTTTCCGAAAGACAGTAAATTGTCAAACTCTGATTATACATCTATAAGCACAGGGTATTAGGTATTATAAGACCAGTTGTAAGGAGAATGGGGAGGACAAAAGAAAAACTGAAGTAAAAAACAACATGGATTCATAGCGATCATATGTGACCTGCACCTTATTAGAAAATTATGTTTGTAAGATGAGCCTGTGCAGTAGCCATAATTAATACTTACTCAGATTTGTGTACCTTCTTAGATTCAGTGCAATACAAGTGTAATTGTAAATCATGTTTTGTCTCTTCCTTTTATTAACTTGTTGCTGTTCTATTGTCTGTACTAATATTGTTTTTGTTGTCCGCAGATGGAAATTAGACCAAGGCTATAATCTGGCATATTTATGTTTGTTTTAATGTTTATTAATATGCATTGTTCCCTTATCATAAATACAATAAATAAGTAGGCAAAGTCCTTGAGTGGTGACTTGACTTTAACCAGCTGCTTGTCTGCAGCCCTATGAGAAATGACACTACCAGTCTTGTTGGGGTGAACTTAAATATGTGGTTCATTACAGTTCCGGATGTGGTGAGAGTTTCTGGTAAAGCCTCTGCACAAAACTGTCTGTATATCAGTTCCTGTTTGTTGTAACCTGTACAAAGTGTTGAGTGCCACTTTTTGTACTGAGCTGAGTACCAATGAGAATTAAAGTTATTTTCCATTATAATATGGTCAATATGGATATTGTGATAAGAATATCATAAACTAATCTATAACTAGCTTTACTGTTGGCATACTCTGGTCACATATGCATTTAAGTGCTACAAAAACAGCACTCTGCTAACACTTCAGCACAAACTGGGAAATGGGGTCAAGCACTCTTCAATACCTGCATGCAGTCCAGTGTACTCTGGTTAGCAAAAACAGCACAAGAGAAAGTACACAAATGTAAGCACATGCTCAGAAAATTATGAGAAAATAATATATTAAATAACAAGATATTCTGCAGTTTAGTGGAGTGGAAGATTCTTGTTAGAAGTCAGTATCAGCTTGAATTTCTCACAGACAAAAATGTTCCCTGAAGGGAAAGAGACTTTTTTCCCGTGATACTTTGGGTTTAAACTAAATAGAATAGAGTAAGTAAGACAAATAAAGCAAGAGGAAGGAAACAAGCCAATTTAGAAACAGGTGCAACTAATACTCTACCAGCTCCCTCTGCAACACAAGCTGAATCAACTCCTAAAACAAAATACATCATTTAGAAACGCGCTCCATTCATAAAATGCACTACAAGACAATGAAGAGCTGGAGAGCAATGATGATTGTGAATAACTTCTCAAACTCAGAGCAAGCTTGTCCTGATGTAAGCAACTGAGTGCTTTAAAAGTCTATAAAGTTTGTATTTATAGGAATAGTCTATACATATGATGAGAGAGGATCTAAGGAAATATTTTGGGTTTAGTTTGTTGAGTTTCCTTCTTTTATTAAGTGTTTAAGGTGTTAAGTAGGATTGGTAAAGAGCAGTGAGGGGATAATAACAACGTACCTCCAGCATTTGAACAACTCCTTCATGTTCCCTCTTGGCAAATAACTGAGCCTGTTCATAAAAACAATGAAATCATTCAATCTATCATGCATTTTCTGTTCTTTATAGTGCTCTTATTTAAAGCTTATTTTCAACCGTGTCATTGTTGCCCAAATATCGCCTCCTACTGGTTAAATCTGGATTTTCCTATTTCACTTACCCGCTGAAGCCGTTTAATTTCATCCTGTTTGAACTTAAGGATAGCCAGTGCCTGTTCATGCTCCAATTCCAGCTGCTGCCTTCGCTCAGCAACCTCTCGCATATGCTGTTAAAATGAGACGTGTTATTATCCTGTATTAAGGACAACTGTTAAGAAGTACTTGCTTCATTAGTACCTTTAGGACCTGCTCTAAGTTCTCCAGTTTGGCACGGAGTCTTTGGTTCTCTTTGAGAACAGAATTGTGCCGAGCAGTCACTTCAGAGTGATCTTCCTTTAGCTCTTCATTTTCAGCCCGAGTCTGAGAAACGAGAAAGACAAGTAAAATAACACAACCAAATGTTTGTATGTCAAGTATTGTTCGCCATTCTGAATACATGTATTGCTTAGCCTATCTATAACTAGGTGAGCAAATAATAATTGCTGTTTAAAAAACTGATGGCCAATTACTAACATTACGTCTGTCCGTCAGCAGCTTACCGCCACCACAGTGTAAATGTGTGAGTGCTCGTGTGTGTAAATGGGTGATGGGAATCATGATATAAACAGCTTTGAGTGCCCAAGAAGGTATATACAAGCGCTTAATAAATGCATACAAAAAGACATAGTATAATGGTATAGTATAATGTATAATGGAAGCTGCAGACCTGGTCGAGCAGCTGTGCCTTCCTCCTGAGGAGATCTGACTCCTCTTTTAATTGCTCATTCTTGCCTCGCTCCTCCTCAAGCTGGCTCTCCTGTTGTCAATCAAAAGGCAAAATTCAGCAAAAAAACTCAGCAAATCTCCACATTGTCCAGAATGGTTGCTCATATCTACCTCAAGACTTAGAGACAAGGAGAGACAGAATAACTTACCAAATCCAGACATCTTCTCTGTCGCTTCTTTACTTCATGCTCAAGACTTTCACATTCTTTTCTTTTCTTGCTTAGCTCACTTTCCTAAAAAGCAAAATAGTTACAATGCATTACAAAACAAAAGAAAAAGACCCAATGCGTAGTAACAAAACCCAAATATTTAATTTTTTGCATTGATACAAACATGGGCTTTTATTTCCATAATGACCCCTGACACAACAACAATGAGGTTTTCCAAAGCTTAGCAACCTTTAATTATTCTAAATGCAGCTTACATGCGGGACCAGCATAAGAGAAATCAGCTTATTTCAGCACGGCCACAGGACCTCACCACAGAAAGGCTAATTGCATACCGCTAGCAGCTGAACAGAAGAAAGGCTACACTCTCAATAGTGATGACACAGCAAGACAATAATCATAATTAAATTGCAATCTGTTGTCTGGTTTGCTGGATAGGGTTGTGAATATTAATATTATTTACATGAGCATATCCTGGTACTGCCTTCAAAATAAAACCAATACATTATTAAACAGGAAGGACAATTTTGATTGTGAACATTCACTGTGTTCATGTCCTAATACTATAGATGGCAGGGGCAATGTGCTACTCTTCTGTTTCCAAGAGACAAGATCAAAATAATCCCAACATTACATAACCGATCTAACCCTGTTTTTTCCTTCAGTGGCATTTGGCACAGTCAGACTCAAGCTTTGACTTCACATGACAATGCTCAGAATACAAAGACATCAAAGAAACATTTAGGCATTTAAAAAAAAGCATAAAAGAACCCAGGCTGTACTGTATATTGTCGGTCTGAGCACAAAAGTACAACGAAGTAGTGGCACAGAAATACAAATTTATGTTAAGTTGTAACTGACAAGTTTATACACTTGAATAGAATTATGCTCTGAGTGGGTTCTATCGTCCGCGTTATGTTGATTGATGATATGATGCAGCATTGTTTGTAAAAACATTTCCTCAGATTTACCTAATTTTTCCACAAGTTTGGTGTACTGCTCATGAATCTGCTTATGACACGTCTGAATCACACACTGCACAAGTAGCCTACCAATGTGTTTACATGCAGCACTTCTCACTGTCTCTTTTCATTGGCAATCAACAAAATCATAAATCACGTCGCCCCACACACTGTGTGCTAGCACTTTGTAAACGTTTTTAGCAACTTTACTAACATTTTTTATTAATTGAGAGTTGGATATTCTACTAAAACTCAACAGTAAATACTGTATTTCTTGTTTTTTATAATTAGAGCAAGTAAAAAAACTTCAGATTGATTAATTTTATAGCTCTACCAGAAACTGTAGCCGTTGATCCTCAGGGTGTTCCTCCTGTTGGGACAGGGAGGTCGGGCTGAGGCCCTGGGGGGGCGTCACACGCTGCCCCGACTCCTCCTCCTCTTGGGGGTTTTTCTCACACCTGGATAGAACTTCATCTAATGACACACAAGGGGTTTCACCAACAACCTGAAAGAGAGGAAAGAAGACAAAAATACATGAGCGCTAAAATAAAAAACTACCAACAAAAATTAAAGAGGGGAAATTAATTTCGGACAAAGGTTACTGTTTATCTTTAGTGCAACTTTAGCCAATACCACATTTAAATTGTCATGTTTGCAAGTATTTCATACATCAGGGCATTTGCAATTATCTACTTACATTTGTGCTTTGTAATTCAGATAGAATGCAAAAATCTAACTTTATACAACAGACAATATGTTTTATAAAAGATGATAAAAGGTTAAATGTTAAGCTTTTGACCCTCAAACTGTCAGTTAGGGATTAACAGCAGAGCTTCTTCTCTGTGGTCCATCTACGTTCATACAATTATCCTTGGGGAATCCCTCTAGGTTAAAGACTAAAGAAAGACTTTCCTATCCAATTGGACATGCACAAATTACAGTCATACTTATGGTTTCATACACAAAATTATTTGTTTAAAAGACACTCAGATGGGTGACAGGCTAAAACGGGTTAAGGGTTAAAGGGTCAGGAATCAGCATTTATTTTTAGAACAAACCTACTTATGCTCGGAGTAGAACTGTGCTAGTGAAGCCAAGGACGTAACCCAATAACAGGATCATAGGCCACGTGCAGAAGAGGGAATCTCGTTGTTACACTCTTCCTTCTTTCACATGTTTTAATCATATCCATACAATAGCTTACATAATATAGATTATACATAATATAGATTATACATTCTGGTATAAGAGGTTTTAGCAATGCTTGCAGTAATCCAAACATTTATGTGGAAAAATCAAGTAATTCATTTTATACATGTCACTGGCAAACCTGCTTTAAAAATGTAAAAATAGACAGGATTCTGAATGGTGCACACTAGCAATGCAATTCCCAATTAAAATAATAAAGAAAGAACTACACAATCATTTAATTGTGCACAATCATAGCACATACTACTACAGAATAAAAGAGTATTCTTACTAATTTTGATTTGGAACATACACGACATAAAACTATGATGAGGTGACCTTTTATCTGGTGAAAAGCACTGCATAGTAAATCTTTTAATGTGTTAAAGTATACATATATTCAGTATTTGTATTGTAATGTGACTGTTCAATATTGAATCAGTGTAATGACTGCCAAGTTAAGCAAGGCTCTCCCTTGGTTTATCTTTCGAACAGGACCAGATGGTGTTAGTAGCGGTGATGAAAGGCCAGCAGGAGGCACTAATTCCATTGGCCTCTGAGCAGAAACACTACATAGGATCGTGGCACTAAATGGGTGCTTTACAGTTTTCTGCACGCGGATCACTTTTGGTTAGTTTTTTTGTTCAGAAATGGGTTGTGTTGAAAATTGCATTGGGGCAAAATGCCAACTTGAGCCGCTGGTCAGTCATGGTTTAAGCAGTATGTGTTCTTGTGAATCCTATTTAGCTTGAAGCACTCCATGCTGGCAGAATTAACAGTGTGGAGTCCTCTTTCACAAGCTGGCATGAGCTGAAGTAGATTAGTAGTGGCAAAATTGACAAGTAAAACAAATGCTGTGAGAGGTCTTTTCAGCTTATGTCTCACTAAAAAGAAGTACAACTGTAAAGCTTTTACAAGTTCAAAGAAACGGCATGCAGCTTCCAGCAACTACAGCATCAGTCAGACCAATGCAGGCGGGTTAACTTAGCTGACCTACCAGGCCTGTTTTGAAGCTGTATTGGTATATTAGCATGGATGTAATACACAAGTTGCAAACAGTATTTACAAAGTTACATTTATTACTATTGGCTCACAGGTCAAAGCCCTTAAAAGAGCAATCCTTACAATGATGAGTTTCAATCAAATACAATCAGGTTTTAGTCGACGTGTGATATAATTCTGACAAGGTTTTGGCGAATAAGCACAGAGAGGGAATATTACATAATGCCTCATTTATACAACATTATGAAGAATAAATGGGCTGCCATAGAGAGCATTAGACCAGGGCTTAGGCCAAAATGAATTATTTCAATGTTTTTTGTGCCAACATACTAACCTAACAGGTCCAATGTGATCACAAGCTGGGTAATTATGGGACATCATGTTTTAAGACACTTTATGACAAAAATATAACATAATTTTATATAACAACATTTTTTATAAGGATATGTATAGTATTATTTAAATATATATCGCTGATAAAAAAAGAGCCATACAGACAAAAAAAGGTCTGTCCAAAGCTAGTATTGCGTGTTTTTAATCCAAAATAACTCCTAATCAATGTTGTCTATGAAACATTCATGCAATTTGTTAAAAATTACATTATAAGAAACATACAATAAATTTTTATTTCCTTACTTTTGCATCATTTGAAAGTATGATGATATATTATACAATTTGTGTCAGTGGCAGCAGAATACTCTCTTGAAATTATTTGTAAAAGTGCATTAAACACTGTCAAGTTCATGTTCAGTGAGGCAAGTTCATGTTCAGTGAGGAACCCAAGATGATTAATACCAACAGCCATTGTTTTCTAAAATAAAAAACTAACTAAAATAGCACTAGCTAATCTGTACACAATACAATGATATTATGCAATAAAATGTATGCAAAATTAGAGCTGACAGTGTGATGACAGTATGAGCTTTACTTTCAAAAGCTGGTATCTGGTCACATAGTTGGGACTGCTTCTATTGCTCTTAAATACATTGTTCTGCCTCAACTGTCCACAAACAGGCCACTAATAGACTCTTTTCACAACTCCATTGCTGCAAATGCAGAAAGTTTTGTGTTCGTTTGACGAGATTGTTTTTCTGTTACATGGTGCTCCATCCCTCTATAAAAAATGCATCTATAAAAGAGAGAATATTCTTGTATTTTGTGTTAAGGAACTATGAAAATGACTTTGAAGCCAAATAATCCCAAGGTCTTGACCTTTTTATGGTGTAAAATCACATTGTGTTGCTTTAAAATATGCTGGAAGTATGTGACTGTTTTAACACTAAGAGAAAATCTCTACACTTTGAGATTATCTAATATTTATAACTGAATATAGCAATGGGGTGTGGCAGCCTCACATCTCCCCTCGTATCAATGTAGAGTGATCATAAAACAAAAAACACATTAACACAAAGAAAATCTAAAATTACCAAACATACAAACATCTTGGCGGTGTACAGAATGGAATAGTCTAAAAAAGTGCAAACTTATTACAGGTTCACCCTCAATAACAAGGTCTACTTCAAAGATCCTTTATTTTTTAAGATATGAGGTCCCATAGTTAGTTGCCATTTTGGACACTCTTCCTTTATTTGGTTGGTACATCCAAAGAACATACATCCTGGGCCCATGCATACTAAACCTGAGTCAGATCCCATTCAGTAGGCCCAGAATGCCATAAGCACATTGGTGTAATCCCTACAGACTACTGAAACGGGTAACTGGATCACTTCTTTTAAAAGCACCTTAATGGATTGGCCCGGCCGTTGATTTTCTTTTTAATACAGGGCATATCAATGCCCAAAAATCAAATGCTCTGCAGCCACTGCCACTAAGTCGGACTGTCCAAAACCTCAGTCTGGAGCTTGAGAAAAAAAAAAGCTGTTATAAAACAGTTTCTGGCAGGCGGTCCTTTACTGGCAGATATGCATTTGAAAGTGCAAAAAACATAGTAGTCCATCACTGACATGGGTGGAGTCCTCAAAGTGAATATTTAAAACCAAGAGCAGCTATGATACCTTAAAGTATCATATCACTCAGCAAGGTTGTGAGACAAACATATAAACAAATGTTCTGTCAGAATGAGTGTGTTAATTTTAACATAGATGCACCAGCCATTGTCTTGAGAGACTACTGATTTGTCATGACACTGATTACATTACGCTGTTAAGTCTTAACTTTAAGTGTGCACAGTGACACTTCCACATCTAAGCTGTACATATGAGGTTAGCCAAGGAGGACTACAGTTGACCGCAACAGACACAAACACAAAACTGTGAAGACAACCTACCCCTCTTGTGTGACCTGCAACAACGTCAAGGCTTCCTCTGGCCTGCTAGTTATCCAACGCAGGACGACATAGAAAAGTATTTAGTGCGACTGGAGTCTTACCTACTACCCAAAACCCTCTCACCGCTGCCACAGCAACAGAGAGGATTACAGGACTGTACCATTCTGTTGTTAGAGGGGATTAGAGTTCACACAACATGGCCCCTTTCTGGGTGTGCGCACACCACCGAGTGTGTCCCACAAACGAGAGATTACCACAATCGGCATTCTCATTTTAGCTTCACAAGCAGAGACTATTATTAAGGTTTTGAAATCATTAAAATTGCATCAGGGAGAAATATATTTTTACAAATAGAAAAAATATTCTGTATATTTAATTTGATATAAATATTGTATATTATGTAATAAAGACATATTTTGCATTTTATCAATGCACGATTCCCCTGGTTGGTATTTGTGATTATCACTGGTGATAAGTGAGTGTTTCTAAGAACTAAACACAGAGTAAAATACTATTTAAAGCAGAAGAGATCAGAGTGTGTGTGTGACTATGATCAGGCGTAAGTTCAAGACACGGAATCATCTCATTACGGCTGTGACAGATTAGTATTATGTACAACCATCCTTATATAACACTACAAAACAGACAACATGCCAATATACACATTACACTAAAATTCAAAACATCTTGAGAAAAACAAATCAGTGTAGACTAGTGCATGAGGAGATGAATATACCTTCTTTTCCTTGTCTCCCTTTTCAGTCCCCCCACATTTGTCTGTGTCATCAGGCACATGGCTGTTGTGCTGCTGTGTGGACGATGTGACTGACAGCTGTCTCTGCAGCCGCAGCACCTCCTTTTGAGACTCCCTCAGCAGCTTCTCAAATTCTGTACCGGCAGATGGAACAGGGGATCCCTACACACAGCACACAGACACTTAAAAAACACTTTCAAATAACAGGGCATTCAAAGTGTTTAAAACTCTATTAATAACTCATAAATAACTCATTCAAGTTTTACATAGATCAAAGGTTGTTTTTTTTACTGTAAGAGTTTAATGCAATATAATTTATAAAAAAATACAGATCGCAGAAAAGTAGTAACTGCAGAGAGTGGAGTTCCTTGTTGCAGCTCAGACTTTCTCACTAGATCAATGAACAGCTAAGCCACTGAGACTTTATTAATAAAGTCAACAGATGTTCACATTTAGGAAACTGAGCTTAAGTCACTGCAACAGTAATTAAAAACAGGCACTTAGAAAGGCAGCTTACTCCTGCTCTGTCATGTTGGCATCAGCCATGACGCAGCTTTTGTAACACTGGCTTAAGAGGAAGAGGTACCAATGTTGTCCAGCAGAGGGCAAGCTTGAGGAATGTAAGTGGCATGTGTGAGTGGGTCAAACTAAGTCCTGGCCTGAATTATGTTACCTTTGCAGTGCCAAGCCCTGCCTCCAGTTGTCTGCACTCTTGCTGCAGGGCTGCTATCTCCTTGTCTTTACACAGCAGAGCATCAGCATGTTGAGCTAAGTCCCGTGCTCTCTGACGGGCAAATGCCCTCTTATACTGTTCCACTGACCCCGGCCTCATCAGTGGGGCACTCACCTGAACAAAGTAGAGAAATAACACTTAATAACACTACAGACATTTTATAAATCTATGACAATGAACAAAATGACATCCATGACAAAACATTCCCCTGTCCTTAAATGATAGCAAGAGGTGAGGGGGCGGGGCAAAGCAGCTGTACTCTTTAGAACAGGTGTACAATGATTGCATGTCAGCGAACAAGAAGAAAGGTGATCATAGAATGGTCACTTGAATGACGCAGATTTTCATTCAAAAGCCATTGTAACACCAGATCATATTTCTACTAAAAGGTAACAAAGCTGACAATAACATAAAGTATGTGCTGAGGGTGCAACAAAACTACACTTGAGGATTTACACTTGTTAGTACACTGTAAATGTAAAACACGTTTTATTTGTTGAGTGTACCACTTTGAGGTTGGCCTCCTGCAGTTTCCGTGCCCTATCTTCCAGCCTTTTAGCAAGAACAGCCAGCTCTGTGTTCTTTCTCCTCAGTCGCCTGACCTTCTCCTCGGTCTCTGGGGCACTGCTCTTCCGCTAAACAGGGGGAAAACAAATATCATTACTTAACAATGTCTGCAGCAAAAACTAGCACAGCAATGCTGAAAACTCAGTGATTCAGTAAGCTCGAATAATGATGGACTGCTCTCAACTTCTACTAAACATCAGCTTGTGCAACTACAGGTAGCTTGGAAAATACACCAGCAATACTGAATTTCCACAAACAAATGCAAAAACCGCACCTGGCCTACTTTTGCCTATAAGTCTTCACTGGAGACACAAAGTCATTTTTATTTTTAGTCTTACCAGCAAACCATTTTCCTCCCTCAGCGCCGTGCAAGTCTTCTCCAGTTCATCAAGTGCTCGCAACAGTTCAGAGTTCTGCCGCACAAGGATGCTGTAGTCAGTGCCGTTCTGGAAAACAAGAACAACAAAAGCACATTCAGAACCTGGCAGAAAACAACCACTTCTTTTTTAAGAAAGGCAACACATAAAACAAGTACATCAAGTTTATTTATATGAAAACAGTAGTGTGTGAAATCCATCTCTGTTGTAAAGCTAAAATCATGTGCCATGTCATGTGTGATAGACGATCCATTCTTTGCACTGCCTTGAGGCCAATGTTTACAGGGCTCTGTCTAATTGTGGCAGACAGATGACAGCCCGCTGAATAGGCTTTTCATTACCCGCATCTCATTCAGCCTAGTGGCACTGACGACCCATTATACCAAACCAGCTCAGCAGATGAGCAAGACAAGCCCAGAGCACACATTAGGATAAATGGAAAAATTTGAAGAGGAACATATAAAATAATTAAAAAGAAGAGGGTTAATAAAGTACATCAAGTGAAACCTTTTATTTTGTCTATCAAAGTTACATTTACAGTTTTATTATTCCACTTTCTTATTCTGTTGAGCCCTTTGAGAATTTTAGTACACCAAATTATCTCAAGCTCCAGGTATAGTATGGCATGTGCGTCAAAGCTATATTGTTTCAGAATAACAATCAATGGGACCTCCTACTTTTCATTATATGACTCCATTTTTAACAAATGCAACTTAAGGCACAAGCTGCTATACATAAAGAAATTCCAAACATTAAAGAGAATGCCCTAATTAGCTTTTTTTTTCAAGCTCCTCGCTTATTTTGGGCAAGCTTGTGAAACTGTGCATCAAAACAGTCAGTCCTGGCCAACAAGAGATTCATGAATGTTTAAACAGGAGGAAAAACACACTTAGACAAAGCAGCATCATCATTTTAATTGTCAGATTTTTATCTGTTCTTCTTGGCTTGTGTAAACCCAAAAATGTTCTCTCTTCTAAGATGCTCCACATATGAAACACTAATAGGCCCTTCTCAATTGTGTTCAGTAATGTCTCCAAAATACTCTTGAGACCTCATTACCCAACTGAAAGAGCGTCAGGAAGCCACAGGAACATTAACCATGCCACTGACATGGTACAAAATCATTGAGAGATTATGCTGCCTCGATTACTGTCCAAAATGTGTTGCCTGATGTAACCCTGTAGGGTTTTTAAAGCTGTGTACCTATTATTTAAGTCAACACTATTGACCAGCTGTTACATGTACTGGTTCATGCTCCAGTACTCTTTATCATAATGAAAAAATAATGATCTCTACTGACCGACAGTGCCATTTCCATTTTAAAACAAATTTTAATGAGAGATTAAATGTCCCCATGCATTATCCCTCAACATGACTAAACTTCATTTGCATTTTAATCAGGCTCGGTTTATTTAGGCATGTAATCGAAGAAGAAATGTGATTATTTCTAGTCAGTGCAGGCACAAAGATTCATTTATAATCAATACAACTGAATCAGCTAAATCTTCCTAAACATTACAGCCCTGCTCTGCTCTGAGACATGCAAAATATCACATCATTCAACTAAAGCTCAAGTGTCAAAGCAAGGTAGAACTGCTACAGTGTACTAACGCCCAGACAAGCAAATTATATTATAAATTCAGTTTATGTTTACTCTGCAATCCAACCTGTATCTGTGTGAGATCTGTCTTTTTACTGCAGCACAGCTACTTAATGTATATCTCATAGATGTTTGCCCAGCACTTTATGATGAATGTAGTATTTGCTTAGTTGATGATACACACGTTTTTCAGGGACATAGGGTTACTACGTATACAACAGCCTTGGACTGATTTATCTCCTACAATCATTATCTCACCTTGTGAAGATAAATAAAACTACAGCAAACACAGCATAAATACTTATTTATCTAAACATGAAGCTCCACATGCCAGACATTCGTGCTGAACAAGAATATTCCTCCTAAAGATGAATGCAAGTGTCTGTCAGAGTTATTTTGTGGCTTCGAGCAGTCAGGCGGTGGTTTCAGTGGCCCAATCTCCCCTCCAGGACAGCTATGCTAAAGCCCCATCAATCACATCTGAGGAAGGCCAGCTAGAGCCAGCTCAAGAGCCATTCTGATTCTAATGATCTTGGACTTGATCCATGTCTTGTAATTGTTCCTGTGGAATCAAAGGGAAATATACAGAGAGAGGGGTCTTTTTAGCAGGAGATTAACCAACACTGCTTTTCCTTCTAGAAAAATAAGGCTGCATGTGGTAAGGTCCAGACAAGGCTGGTGTATAAACATTTGCAGAGTCCTCGCTCTCAGCAGTATTGTTTCTACATTAGGCTGGCTCGATAAGCAAAACAGATGCAACTCTGTAGCAGGAGGGCAGGGGTCTCTACACATAACGTCTGTTAGGACAGTCTGAGTCTAGGGCAGGATTGTCCAATAGAGCCATGTCCAGCCAGCTATGAAAAACAAACATTCTAATTCTGAAAAGTGAATTGAATGCTGTTTGTTTTTTCAGGATACTTTTGTTCTTATACAGCTTCTCATTTAAAAGCTTTCTACAAATGTTTCAAAGGACAAACACTGGCAGAATATGACGGCATAGCAGGTGGTCATTTACTACTGACCTTGTACATCAGTGCAGAAGGATTTTAATTATGCTAAATATAAAAGGAAGGTTTAGAGGTTGGTAGGAAAGTACACACCAGGCTGTACTACAAAGTAGCTGACACTGACAAGAGAGTGCTGTAAAGGGAGCAAGCTAAATTAATTCTTGATTATCTGGGTCAGTTGCTTTTTTATATGACTTTAGGGGAAAAAAAAAACTATGGCTCAGGAGTTTTCTGGAATTTATTTTTGTGGGCATCTTAATACCAGACCAGATAAAAGTAACAAAGATACTGAACTTATTGAAAACAAATATTAAAATAGCAAAGAAACCAGAAGAAAATTGTGATCTTTATAATTTTTCACCTTAAATGTTGGTTACTTAAATTAAATAAATAAAAAATAAATAATAAGAAACACTAGCCAATCAACAACAGAAGAATGAAGCATATTGTATTATGAAAGGAGTAGTGACCTAATTAAAGTTTAAACAGATCATTAAATGTATTCTTTAATATTCATAAGGCTGTACGGATTATTTTAGATTATTCTTGTGCCTGGAACAAGATTGTGGCATATGGAAATTGTCTGGTTTTAAAAACATCAGTATCAGCGTTTTGAGTTGACAGCTAGAAATCTCCCCCCCATGATCCTCAAAGGGGCTGCCAGACAAAGACGCAGACATGCCATTGTTCACCGACATTGGACATGAAGGCTGCAAGTATTACAGCCACAAACCATAACAGACGGCTCTTCGAGAAACACATTAGAACCTTTCTGTCCCACTGCCACACATGAAAGGGCCCAGAGAGTTACACCAATAACAGGAAGGGGGTTTAAACAAACACGTTCACAACACAAACACTGTCATTCTGATGTTTCCGAGGTCTAGTATTCAAGCGTGTTTCTATGAACTGTCATGAGGTTGAAATAATCTCGAGGAAGCTATGTTTAGATTAGTATTTTCCGCTGCAAGTAGTCAGTCATTCAAATATTTGCTGTTTTAAAATGGCTGTCAAAACAGTCAAAGAGAGCGTCTGCTGGTTCTGACAATTAATTTATCCAGGAGGCGAATAAAAGAAGAAAAGCCTTCTGCTGTTTTCCTTACAAGCAGAGTGGAGAAACCAAACTCAAGTGGGGACTAATGGACTAGTTAAGTGCTACAATTTAGAGCCAAATCAATGGTTTGTTTTCATTCTCCAACAGGATTAGCGGGTTTCTAATGATGTTTAACACTCCACTGTCAAACATCTTTAAACACAAACATAATAAATGAATACAGAAACAGAGAAACGGAGAACAATGCATAAACATACAGTATGATGAAAATAAGGACTGTGGTCTCAAACAAAGCAGAGAAATGCAACAGACAGCAACACTAAGCAAAAAGACACAGTCTGTAGCCTACAGTGTTTCATTAACTGCAGTCTTCTCCCTTTTCCTCATTTATAAGTCATAAGGAAGCCCTCTGAAGTGTCCTTTCCAATCCCCTCCTGTATTTATCAGGACTCACCTCCCCCGGGGTACCTGACGATGACTGATTGGGGGGTCCCTCTTACAGCGTCGGAGAACAAAGGCCCAACACAAGACACCCCCCTTACTAACCCTCCAAAGCATCGAACAATGTGCCTCTACATCAGATCATCCTGGTGCCCTCTGGCTGAGTTTGGAGAATAATAAAATGGTCGGTCTGGATAATATGCTTGTTAGTGTTCTCCCCAGCATGTTTCTGAAAAGATGTACAAATAAGTGAATGTAGCATCCAAAAACAATTAATAATGCATTATTTAAATGACGTTTTCTCAAATATCAACAAGGATGTAGATTTTATTATGGCTTGGCACCGTCACATGTAACAACATTTGCTCTCTACACCAACACATTCATTTGCTGCTTCACCACCTTGGTTCACAAATATAAATGCCACAACAATGCATGCCTCTCAGACTTAATAAGCTGTCAGACATGCAGAGAACATCTGGCCATTATTAAAGTCTAAAGAGAACAGAAGGAGGGGTCACTAAGCTATTTCTATTTACTGTGGTGTCAGCAGAAAGTGGGAGGCAGAAGGTTATGGAGATGATTTGTAGCTCCCACAATTCAAAATGAAACCTTCAAAAGACCGGACCCTTAATCAAATCAGGGTGAACTGCATTTTAACCATGGAGAGACTTAATCAGACACAAATAGTGCGGTGCAATAAATTGTTTATTAGAGAAAAGGTTTTGGCGCATAGACCCTGGCTGAAAGAGGATGAAGTCGATTTATTAGGGAACATCCCACCCCCGGGGCCTAGACACTGGTTGTGATGAGAAAAAAAAAAATGGAGTTGCTGCAGATGAATCTGGAGGAATAATGCTCTGCTGCTGAGCTGATGGGGTGGAGCAGGGTTGTGGCCGTCTGAAAAAGGTGAATGGCAGAGAGAGCTTAAATACAAACATGAGCGATGATTGGCTGAGAGGTAAAGTGGGAGTTTGTGATTGGTCGCGGCAGACAGGTGAACAGAGAGAGATGAGGGAGAAGAGATACAACAGACTTCCTGGTTAAATTTTTTTTTAAACTTCATATGCATGTACAAGCCAACATGTACAGCAACCAAAATCAAAAGCAACAACTTAATTTGAGCTCTACTGCAAAAAGTGTAAAACCAAATCGTCCACAATAGGCCATATTTATTTAGATGCATAAAAAGGACGTACTATTCAAATTTCTACACTCCAAACACAGCATCACATCCCTCAAAAATAATGTTGTTCGGCTTGATTACTTACCTTTCACTATATTCTTACAAAAGTGCAACTATTTATGTTTTAGGTTTAAACACAGCCAATTTCATTCTATAATAAGTCTAATCTCCAGGGGGCTGGGCAGAAACTAAAGCGCATAACATTAATTGGAAAAAATGCAGCCAACTGTGGTGTTGGGGAAAAAACACTCCACTTTCATCACTGAAGCATTGAGTTCAGCTCCAATGACCTGAAGGCCCCTATGATGAAGGGCCAGAATACTCCCAGAGAAGCCGCTAGTGCGGAGCATAAATTAAGTTGCTAATGCTGTCCCCGGCCTTCACTATGGCAGCTTATAAGAAAAATCACCACAATAGAGACTGTCTGAAACAACAAAATTTCTACCATATTTCTTTAGGTGTCGCCTTTCATAAATGCACTCTGAGCAAAAGCACTTCAATAATAAAAGGCCGGGGTGACCTTTCTTGACATTCAGTGACTGTTTGCTGTTCCTCCAGGCAAAAGTATTTGCCATTGTGGGAAAATATTGGTAATCAAAAATTTCATTTGACCAACATTTTCAGCGAGTGCAAATAAAATATGTGCTCTAGGGTAAAGACAAATACAAAGGTCTGTGTGTTAGATAGGGATGGGTACCGAAACCCGGTATTAAACTAGCCCCGGGGCTAAATTATGAAAGACCGTATTATCAATAAGATCTGACGCTATCGGTTCTGCTTTCGGTACTGGAGGAGAAAAAAATAATGTACTATGTATTTTCGCTTAATAATATGTTATCGTGCACATTTTATCTCACCAAACATTTCTAATGTGGACCATATTAAGACGTTTGTCTGTGAGATCTGCAAGATCTCTCATGCGCGCCGCGGAGGCTGTCTGTCACAGCGCTCTGTCACACACACACACACAACACAACGAGCGCGGCGCATGCGCACATCAGTATGAAAACCTCCGCTTAATACAAAGAGTGACGATGGCGGAGAGAGCATAACCTTTCAAAGTGTGGTTACACTTCTCTAGAGTTAATGCAGACAACGCTCGTTGTCATAAGTGCAATAAAATGTTTGGGCGGAAACACAAGCAATCTGTCTAAGCACCTTTCAAAAGTGCATTATACAGACGGAGAAATGCAAAGTTTTTGACTGCCTAGCTAGCTCAGCTCTGGTTGTTGCCCCATCTACGTCTGGTATGTATGCTAAAATCATGTTGAATCAACGTTGTTCACGTCATTTAAAATAAATGTAAAATCTCCCTGGTTTGTTAACCTTATGTAGAAATTCTGTTGATTTCTTTTGTTTTTAAAATTCCAAATAAAGAAAAATGAGTATGTAAATGTAAACATTTATTTGGCTAACTTAAATGAACAGCACTTAAATGCACAGCACAAACTCAAGTTAGTTTACTAATATATATATATATATATATATATATATATATATATGTGTGTGTGTGTATAATAGCTATATGTTCAAACATGGCTGTTTCTTGCACTACAAATAATTGTTTTATTAATAAAAAAAAATAAGGAAATGTTAATTCTGTTCTCAACTTGTTCTTAAAAAAAATACACACACAACACAACACAAAGTACCGATAAGAATACCGTTAAAGTACCGGACCGTTAAGCAGTATCGGTAAGAGTAGTAATACCGTTAAAACCTTAGCGATACCCATCCCTAGTGTTAGATATTCTCAAAAGCAAAGGAAAAAGTAGATTAATAATCTGTGTATCATGAATTATGTACATTTTCCATTTCATTCACAAAATAATTATGGGCAAAAAAGCACATCATTATTCAGGGATCAATAAAGTTCTTCTAATCTAATTAATACTTTCTTTACATTTGCACTGGTGAGGAGAAACATCCATGAATCTGTAAAGAGATCTTGGATTCAAGTTAAATGCTATATTACATTATGCTGCTTTGTATAAACTTTTATTCAGTTTTAACACTTAACACTTGTCTAATTTGTTGTTGTCTTTCTGCTGCTGCTCCTCTTACCATCTTCATGTTAAATTTCCAAGTTATAATTCTATTGTTATCTTATGTTTATATGTTTTATTTTCTTTAGGGTGTCTTTGTACATCTGCCAAGGAACAATAGACAAAACTAGCCTTATGGCTAACTCTGGCATGTTGACAATTGTACTGTTTATTAATATGCACTGTCTTTTTAAATAAATAAATTAGTGATAGTCACCACAATGTCTGACCTCTGATCCAGAGAGTCTGCAGCGGTCAGACAGGCAGACAGTGGTGTCTGGGTTGAACTATGCAGAACATACCCCAGAGATTACATTCATACAACAACAATCAATTATTCACAAGGCACAACAGAGACAGGCACACATCAAATCTGCACACCAACACATAGAAGTAAACCCTGTGTCTTAAAATAGGCATGCTTTGAAGATTCTAAGGATCAAAAGTAATATATTTAGTCTTGTCATGTTAAAAGCTTGATTTATACTTTGCTGAGTAGAATTTAGGGACATTTGAGATGAACCAAATGCTCTGAAGACAGGTGTTTGAGTTTCCACTTCAGAAGACCACACAGTCAAATACTTCAATAGCCTTAGAGCAAATTTGTCTCTATACACATATATATATTACACATGACATAAAGCTCCTCGGATAGTATCGATACAATTAAGATGTAATTTTATCTTCTCGACACGACTGGACCAAATTGACTTTCAGCTGCCTGACACCTGATTTTACAACCACAGTCTGATGTAGCGGTTTCAGCTGACTCAACAACAAATGTAAATACACAGTAAATTCTTTTTCTACATATACAGCCTTCCATGTTTGACAAGTTATCTCTAATAAATTATTGTTTATTTAATTCAACCTCATCTTATCAGGTGCAGTTAAGTTTCCAGACAGCAAAAGTAATTAAAAACATTGAGGTAAAACTAGCAGTCCACAGCTGAAGCTCACAAGTACAAGCAACGATTGATCTGAAATCTTATTTACTGCTTCAATAAATGCTCATTTTCAGTGTCTGTGGCCACACAACCACAGATTGAGCCTGTGTTGATGGTTCACCGGGGGCTTGACTAACCTGTGATTGTGGTGATTGGATAATGAGGTTTTGGGGGTGGGGAGAGCAGCACTTATGTGAAGCTAGAGATGTGAAGATTCTTCAGGTGTTCTGCATTATGTGTATGTGTGATTTACCAGTATAAATCAACAATAACACATCAAGAGCTCACAAAGCAACTTTCACTGACTCATATCAACTATTAACAACAAGCTATTACCAGTGTTACAGAACACTCACTGGAGGCAATGTAGGTTAAGTGTCTTGCCCAAGGACACAACGACAGTATGCGAGAGCGGGATGTTATGATGTTTTGGGATGTTTAGCTGGTCGGCAGTAGCCACTCAGTGGTCGAAGGACGGCCCTTCAACCAGTGTAGCAGTGTAGCACAGGTAGGCGGTACGAATCCCGCTCTCCCCACAGTTCATACTGTCGTTGTGTCCTTGGGCAAGACACTTAACCCACCTAGCCTCCAGTGGTGTTCCAGCTGTGACACTGGTGAATGGAACCTTAATGTAAATGAAAGCGTCATCCGTAAAATGTAACACTGGTAAGTCGCTTTAGATAAAATGACTAAATGTAAATGTAATGTAAAATGTCAGCTGATTTCTCAGGACGAACTTTAGTACCAGTTTTGAACATGGCTTGAATGAGCTTCAGTTTCCCTACTGTGAAAAAGGTCACTGTTGGTCAAAATAAAATCAGTTACTCCTGATAAAGAGCTAGGGCTTGGCCATGAAAAGGGAATAATTATTTCTATTGTAGTCTAGAACTCTACTTTATATTTTTAATATCTCATAATGTGTCACTAAAAGGTACAATGTAAAACTGTATTCACAAATTCATCGGTAATAAGTAATGCCTGCACACTTGCTCCAAGGACTGCATCAAAACCGCTTTTGACCTGGGGAAGATCCATGTAGGATCGAAATGTTGTCAATAAAATGCAGTCCTTGGAGTAAGTGTGCAGGCATTACTTCTTTTATTTCTACTGACAATGGCTGAGCACCTTGTGATATGCTATAATTACAAACTTTTTCATAAAGCCAAGAAATAGGCCATAGATAATGCATGGTGCAACACAAGTCCTTGCCCAAATATTTCAGCATTTTCTATCAGATGACTAACAGTTACCTTTCTCATCGCTTCCCCTTCAAAACCATTTAGACTTGCGTAGAGTGAGTGGTGTCTTTTCCCCAGCATTGAAGTAGTCAACACTTGCTTGTCTGTGATCCCACGTTGCTCACTACTGTGCTCCTCTAAACTCTTTACATCCTGCTGCGGTCCCGGAGCTGCTGCCTCACTGCGACCGGCCATCTCTGTGTGTGCCGGTTTGGGCTCGGACTGGTCAGGTAGAGTCATATATCACACTTTGTCAAAATCAAACAGAGACAAGATCAGTATGCCAAAATGAGGCGCCTGGCTGAGAACCAGCCATCACAGGCTTTTCATTTGCGTAAGAAGAATTACATGGATCCGCTTCAGAATCTTCTGATTAGTTTCTTACACATTGGAGTGTCCTGATCATTGTCAATACACTGACGCAGACAGCCATTATCTTCTTTTATTAGTCCTCTGTCATGTGGTTTGTTGTAATCACTCTTAAAGGTAAAAGAAGAGGTGTTGACTACTTCCGCTGAATGACGCTGAAAAATGTAGGCCCAGCTGAAAAAGCAAACAAGAAGAGGCGTGTGTAGAGAAGGGAGCGAACAATCTGACTAACAGGTCTCCAGTCCCCTTTTTCTCTGGAAGCCCTGGATGTGCGTGGCATGTCAAGTCCTCAGCTAGAAGAGTCTGCCTATTGATGTTGCCGTTTCAGAAGGTGTTTGATCCAGATGCAGTGAGACTCGGCGAACAGTTTGAGCCCATGACGTTTCCAGAGCCACAAAGGTGAAGAAACAGGACGAAGAGAGAAAAATGTGTGTGTAAGATGGTGAATGTTGTCGCCCAGAGGAGGGGGTAGGGAGGGCTCCTGTCGTCCTATCACAAAAAAGCAGCCTCTGAGACGGGGCCCAATCATTACCACGTCTAGAGCTCGTTTCCATGGAGATGACGCTGGAATGATGTAGGCTGCCTATTGATTGTTGAAGAGGCAGTCCTCAGTGAAACACGGGGAGGCTGCACGAGGCAGGCAAAGGAACAAGTGTATCCAATCCAGGTTCATTCTCATGTTTTATGGCTGGTCTTTTCTATAGAGACTTAAGAGTGTCTGACAGCGGGAAGAGCTGTATCCGTATTTTAGGATGTCATCCCACTGAGCAGCTTCTTTATATACTTGTCACTAAGTTGTTCATTGTTTGTTGAGATGTATCATAAACATCTCAACAAACAATGAACAACATGAAGTGGCTTAAGTACATTAACATAGCAATGATGATTAATCATTGTATTAGTACAGCTCTACCACAAAGCTTATATCCTTTTGTTAAATCAGCACAACATTCAAGACAGATAATATTTACAAACCATAAATATATTGTCTTTTTTTTTACTTTAAAAATTTAAGTTAAATTCCATGTCTCTTGCTCATGCTGTTGTCTTAGATTTGCTTCATATATAATGTAATTAGTGTTGATTTACTCAATGGCATTTGTGCAAAATCTGGGTTTGTAAGATTTTAGATTATAAAGGTGCCATGGCCAATCAAATTCAAGGCTAACTGGATTTAGAAAGATATATTTGTATCAAGAGCTACAATGCTTGTAAATGGGTTCATCTTTTATTATACTAATATTATACTTGTTTAGCCTAAATAAATGCAATTTTATCATCCCCTGTTTTAAGAAAATAATTAACTGTGTATGAAGTGAGAAAAATAGATTACTAGAAAGTAACATAGTATAAAGTGTAGTAACAAAACATAACATGATAACCTGTAGACATTATTTTAAAGGGACAGTAAGTGGAAACATAAAAATAAACAGCTCACCTCCATGTTTGTCTCCAAGCATTTGGAGGGCGATGACCTGTCTGACCCAGAACACTCAGTGCGGCAAAAGGCTGGGTCGTCCCAGTCAACATGGGGAGGGTCGTTTGGGTGACAAATTTTTAGAGTGCTGCTAGGACAGGTGTCTCCCTCTATAGCAGCGGGGCAGGGGGCAGCTGCACACAAGTCCCGTCCAGAAGCCCACTGTTGCTGTCTTTGAATGGTTTTCTTCTTTACAGATTTAAAGGATATTTCTGTGGTCTTAAGAGAAGTCCTGGAATAAGTTAAACGGCTGTCTGTTCGGTCACAGTCCTGAGTCTTTTTTGAGTGACTTTCTCCTTTGGTAATATTACTAGAATGGCTTTTGCCTTGCCTCTTCTGCAAAGATTTTCCATGAGCCTTTAGCAAGTGGCAAAGTAGGAGGGCCTTTTCTAGGTCTGATTCTTGCTTATGATGCAGTTTATGGCATGCTGTCTCAACATTTATCTTGTCATATAATGTCAGCAGCTGCTCCAGCCCTGTGTACCCTACATCACTATATGTATTTTTCTTTGGGTCCAGCTGGGTGCCTTTAATGTCCACCTCCTCTGTCAGCGGCAGCCAGGATCTGTTTAGATGCCTGTTCGTTTGGTACCCACGCCGGGACACCAGTTCCAGCAAGGCCTTCTTTAGCTCCCCTTCTGCTTCTTCTCGCAGGTGCCTAAGCTCCACCCTTAGGTGTTTATGGGTCGGCTGTGAAGTTTGGTCCTGGCATGGACTCTTATAAGACAATGACAGATGGTTATCGTCCTGTTTCTTCATAATGCCACATTCACAGCACAACATGCAAAGTAGGAAAAACTATTGATTTTTGAAGATGAAGTGCAGAAAGATGATGGATGATAACCAGACATGCAGCATGCATTTTTCAGGCCGGGTTACTGAAAATTTTAAGAATGAAAAGGGAAAAGATTAGGTACTTCATGTTTGAGATGAATGCAGTAACAATAACAACAATGTGAAAGCAGGTGTATATTAAAAACACAACAGCGTGGACAGCAACAAGAACTATATTGGTAGAAAATTATCATGTTGAAGCAATTGTTACAGCCAACTAATACATATCGCCCCACGTATCACAACTGATATGTGAAAGAATGGAGCAGCAACAGTAAAAGCACAAATACGTCTATAGCTAACCTTTTATCAAATATCTGGAGCCAAATTTAATCATGAGCAGCTCTTATGGGAGCTTTGCCCATATGGCTGCTGGGGTATGGCTTCATATTACAAAGAGGCTTTCGGCCGGTGGCTAATTAATTGAGCTTGAGCTTATTAAGGTGTAGTTGAGGTTAATAATACCAAATATGCTTATTATTCGCAAACACGCCAGCATGTGGTTAGCTAGCGACACAAATAATAAGAACCAGTTAGCAACATTGTCCCTTTAGCTAACGCTAGCTTACCTTTAACTTTTCTGGACACAACTTGTATCCAAGTCATTTCTGCGCGCATCAAACAGCCATACTGCCAAATATTTCTTCACGTATTGTATTGTCCTTTGACGCGTTAGAATAAGTAATAAGTTATCTCTCTTGTTGTAATGTTCATTGTTAGAGGTCTTCAGAGCCGTGCAAGGGAGTTTGTTTATGTTAGGTAGTGACACATTCACGCAAAGTACGCGTCTCAGTCTCAGCCCCGTGTCACTGTCCGACTACAGTGCTGGCTTCAGGTACACGAGAGGAAAGTGAAGCAAATTTAAGGCCAATAACCAACGCATGAACAAGCGAATGTGCTACTTTGAACGTAAGATATAGAATACATTTTATTAGCACATAATGAAATCGTTTTCATGCATTACAGACAACTTATAACTTGTTTTTACATATCATTATTACAAAGGTACTAATTTTCCCAATATTCATGAAAGCATCTTAACTCCCTTACCCCAACTTGTGTGCAATGTACGTCCACTAGTGGTTACAGGCTGCAAGTGCACATTGAAGTGGTGTCTACTGTCCAGCCTTTAAAATACTGTATACCGTCGGGGCTAATCTACAATCCTTACCCATTTCGTCTGCCCGGGGTCTGATTACCGGTGGAGTTAATCTCATGGGAGAGTTCAAGTATGAAATGCTTCCTGGAAAGGTTCATGGTGATTTCAGTGCCTGGGGCTATATTATCACCTAAATGGAGCTGTACAATGAAAACTTCACAATGAGGTAGCCGTGCGAGGGAAGTGGATACATACAAAAAATGAGCGGCTCAAAGGGAGTGTCCTGTAAGTGGGTTTTGTTCAGATATGTCCATGACAACACCAGGAAGGGACAATGTGATGTCAACAGAATGAACGCAAACTCTCCTTTATGGAGCTTAACATTTTACTGACATTTAGCAAAGGAATAGTATTGGAATAAAAAACCCTTAAAAGGATGCCATTTGACTGCTTTCAGTGCATTTATTTTGTGCCCATTTTGAACCAATCATTATAATGAAATCCACAATGGTTGAAACAAATGTATTGTCTAACAGATTAAATACTGCATAATGCAGACATGTTTCTTTAAATATGACTGTCACCACATTGTGTTTGTTTTTTTGGCTATATATAAGTGCAGCATATTTATGAAATGAAGATTGTCAAGTCAATATAATATTAAATATCTAATTGATTCCTAATAAAATTCTTCTATACATTTATTAGGCTTCCAGGCGTTTACTCATTTATAATCTAAGAGTTCAGGATGTTATAAAGTAAGTTTAAGTGTTGGTGTATAAATAAGAATGCTGATGTGTGTCTGCTTTCTCCACCTTGGATAGATATAAAATACTCTTTTACTTGTCTTCGTGACCCACTTAAAATGATTGTCTAGAACAAAGGTGATATGATGTCTCACTGGACTATTTGTGTCAAGTTTAAATTCAATAGTCTTACAGCTTGAGAAAAGTAATTAAGTAACCTACGGCTTTTTTACTTACATTAGATATTTAGATATATAATCTTGGGGAATTTCATAAACAGCATGTTATGCGAAATCATCCTGCTCAGTAATAAAAGCGTTTTTCAGCTTGCCACTATTGCGTATCACACTATTATCCTCTTTATACAATTCAACTGGGAAATGAGGAAACTGAGCTTCCTTGAGACTTTTCCTCATTATTTTCTGTTCCTTTGCTTCTTTTTTTTCAGAAGTAGTAATCTGTATGAGTACTATTCCATGCTGTATCAGATTGGGTAATTATTCTCTCTTTTCTTTTTTTTTTTAAGAAAAAAAAAAGAAAAAGGTTTACATCTTTACCTGTTCCCATCAGTGTCGGGAAACTCAAGCACTGGGTGAGAACACAAGGGAATTGAAAAGCCAGTGGGATTTAACTGGCAGTCTGAAGAACTGATGCGCCAGGTTAGTGTGGAGCTAAGCACTGTTCACTAGTATTGTACGTCTTCTGTTGGACCCTATAAATATGTTCTCGGAGGATCCATAAACCACACATATCATTTGGAGAAGGTTATCCCAACTACAGGTAAAATATATTACCAGGTCCCCAGGAGGGAGGGCAGCCTTCATAACAGCAAAATCTTTTGGTCCTTTTTCTTTGGGGTGCTTGCATTTTAAAGCCTAATAGCTTTACAGGTAAGCTTTTTGGCTTTTGTAAGCTCAGTTTACCAACATTTTCAAAATAAACAACACACAGGTTTGGTTCAATGGCTCACTGTGAACCCATTGTAAATTAAATGTCAACCTTCAGCAATTAACCATTGGTCTATGGTTAATTATTTAGTCGTTTTAATCTGTGGTTTGAGATCTATTTTATTAATAGGAAGTGTTCTTATTTCTATCTTGGAGGTTCAGAATGTAACAGAACCCATGTACAGTATTTTGGCTCAGGCAGTGATTCGGAGACACCACAGACGCAAATAGTAAATTGGTAGCCTATTTTAATTGGCACAATGGCTATGGACAGAAGGCACTTGTCAAAAAGAATCAGTGTTGGGGTGCAGACAGGCCCAAGGATTTTCATTTTGAGAAGACATTAAAGTCAATGTGGCTTTTCTTGAATATCCAAAATGTAACCACAATTAAAAAACATTTATAGGAGAATAGTTTAAAAATAAATTAGTATGATGTTATATGATGAAATAAAGTGGTTACAGATGTTTAGTGACTATTCGCATTGTCTATGATTATTCTCAGAATAACAAAACTTGTGTGTGCATTTATAGGATTGCTTAGTCTATCCAGTTTAATGTAGGTTATACATGTATATGTGAAATAAACGGGGTTGTAACAGACTTCACATTGGGAAAGACAAAAGTATAATGTAAATTTGTTTTAAGCCATGGTTGTAACGTGTGCTAAACCTAACTAGCATGGAAAAAGGGAAAAATTGTTGTTAATAAATAATTATAAAAAAAATGTTTTGTTTCATTTTGTCAGTCCATCTTTCTGTTCATGGACGTCATTTGCACACACCAACATTATGGCACACACGTCCCCCAGCTCTGGCCGCAGCCTCAGTCCTGTTCGCCCTGTGTGCAGAGATGAGCAGGACTCACCTTCTCTGAGAGCTACCTGAAACTGGAGATGCAGGGATACTATTGATGGCTTGGCTTTCACCACCTTTTGTTTTGTTATTTGGC
This sequence comes from Perccottus glenii, assembly GCA_024416835.2. Classification (NCBI taxonomy): domain Eukaryota; kingdom Metazoa; phylum Chordata; class Actinopteri; order Gobiiformes; family Odontobutidae; genus Perccottus; species Perccottus glenii. Next base: position 13,706,521 of record CM044561.2, on the reverse strand, counting down.
CCCTCCCACTTTTAGTAAGAAAAGACAGATAGAGGGGCGTTAGAATATTACTTTGTGTTTATTATTTTACGTAATCTCTGTCATGGACACCAGGTACTTATAGCCAAGAAAGGATCGAGGAGATGAAAGACCAACAACGGCCTGGATACTACACTTTCCTTCATTCCCACACAAAGCTTCTGTGAATTCTGGAGTTAACCTCCCTGTATAATTTAACATTTTTTTAAAGACTGTTGTTTCGTTTTGGGAACTACTCATTTTTGAAGAGAATTACTACATTTTGGTATGTATTTTTGATATACTGTTTGCTATAATGATTTTTCACTATGAACAGTAATATGTATGACACTTGATGTAAGGTTTTGATACTTATTCAATAAGAATTTACTGTAGTATCATTGTGTTGACTATAAAGGAAACATTTGTCACAAAGTCACAATTAGCCCAAATGATTTCAAATAGATAACATGTTCCAATCTGTCAAATATCCATTTACACTAATCAAATGTTGTTTTGTGTGATTTGTCTAAAACATTAAGGGGTATTTTTTGTGGGGCCTGAGATCTTTCAGCTATTTCTCAGCACTGGAAATGAGAAGGGAGGGGAAGCAGAGCTGACACAAAAGGCAACATTATTCCCCAGTGGATCTGCGCTATATCCTACTATGAATGGAGTATTGAAAAACATAGCATTGAGAACTAGATTATTTTTCATCCCTCATAACTAAGCCATTTGTCTCAGAGTTTCATGGGGTTTTGTTAGCACTGTCTGGAAAAGCGACAACGGTGGTTCTTGAGTGTTGTGCTAGTGTTAAAATGTCCCACCTCACCAACTGGACCGACTCAGTTCCTTGTGATAGCAGCATCTAACAGTCCTGAGAATAGGTCTAAAGATAAAAACAAACAAAAAAAACTTACATAGGCCCAATTGGCAAGACCATTATTAGGTTGTTCTGCCACAAATAATACAAAATCTTGCACTGCATAACCCACCTAAGTTGAAAGATTTGAACATCCGCTCATCCTTGTGGCTCATACTCTCCAAGGAGACGAGCGGCGCCCCTCTATTGTCATCAGGTATCTAAGCGTTTTGGAGGATTTTAGTGACAGATTGCAGGAAGCAGTGGTTATGCCTGACTATGGGGACCACAGAAAGCAGAAATGTCTTTTTGTGTCCCATGGGCTCGGAATGTCCACTATCTCGAGAGGCCAATATCAAATTCTCCCCTCATCATCCCAAATACACATTCTTGCATAAGGTCAGGGGGGAATCTGTATGGGCAAAAAGACAAACAAGCCAAGGCTGAACCACACAGAGCCGCCGCCTAATGATAACGTGATAAAAAAGGTAGTTGTCTGCAGTCAATTCAGGGATTTAAAAATGATACAAACATGATAAAATGATACGGGTACAACCTGTCATAACATTTTAAAGAAAATGATTTGCTGCTTGCCTTAAAACTACGGTGCAGGCAAAATTGTATTGAGTATTAAATGTCTAGCTACTGTACAATCTAACTCAGTTTATTGAGTGATGTCAGTGAATCCCTGTATTATCTGCCTCTAGGAAATCCCCTTCATTTTCAAAAACACCCATGCAGGTGGCTGCTTCTATCTATCTTGTTGGAAAACCTTGGACTGTTTATGCCCAGACTAAAACAGTTTTGATTTAAAAGTCATAACCTTTGATGCACTTTACATATTTTCTATGCTACTTCATTGTTTAAACCTAGGAATTGTGAAGCATTTAAATAGACATATTTTGTTCAAAACTGAGACTTTTGTTGTCTTTTCTAATTATTTGCACCAAACAACAATAATGTAGTTTTCTTGCTGATCAGTTTATTTGAAAGTATTTCTGAAATGCTGTTGTGAGCTGTTTAAAATGAAAATGCATTAGTGTGGACAGCCTTATAGGGCCATCATCTGTGACATAATCTGCTGTATCAGAGGCCAAAATTGAGTAGAATTTACACTTAAATGTAAAGGTGTAAGATCTTTGTTATTATCTGTTTCTGTGAACAAAGAACTAAAAATAGTAATTGTTCTGCAATACAGTGGTAGTGAGAGATCCAGGCCTGTTGTGACCTGTGTATGATGGGCAATGTGATTTACAGGTGGATGGTGTGTCGAGCAGCCATGAGAGGTCTGCGCGTGATGATGAACGACTGTCGGTGTTGGAATTCTGGCATGTGGCTCCTGGTGACACTGCTGGGATCTCTTATCTTTGTGGTGGTCAGTTTGGTGCTGCGATTCGGCCAGGACAACAAAGGTAAGATCTTTAATGAGGCGTTATTGTTGAAATTCCAGATGGTGATCCATTTTGTGAGAAAGTAAATATGTCCTGAAAAGAAAATTAAAATGTTTTTGTATTGTTTAACTATCTTTGAGTTTTAAGGAAAAATTGTGGGTTCAACATATGGGTTTATTTGGCATATTCATATTAAAGAGTTAAAGTTTACCATTTTGTCAGGCCATAAAAAGTGTCCAGTAAAGGACTCAAAATAAATTAGGTTTTGAGACTTGAGTGCACTTTTTAAACTTTACAATAAGGCTGACCAATTGTGTACTTCCAAGTAAGATCCAAGTAAGAGAGCTTTTTTTGTATTCACCAGTTTTTGCCTGCAATGTGTTTGCCTGTAAACTGGCTGAACCCTGTAGTTGTTTGAAAATAAAAAAGTTAGCAATTTTTGGAAAATAAATTGTTCAAAGGTAAAATCATATTTAAACTACTGCTGACCTAACAGACAAAATTTAATTTTGTGTATTGTTCTTGCAGATGACTTGAAAATACAGAAACGGGATCTCTTTGATGGTAAGTTCCTCATTTAAAAAATAACAAATGACTGTGACCTTACTGTAAAGAGAAATTTTGTAGATTTACTGTACACAAATACAGAAATGTTGTCAACACTGGGGGTTAAATGACTGTGATGTGAAATGCTTTTGTTGAAACCTGTTGTATCAATGTTCCTGTATTTAGGTCAAGACATTGACATTGCTTGCTACAGTATGAGAGGACAATGCACATATGTTTGGCATGATGACATAAAGTGCTTAGATGTCTATGAGTCATTTTTAATTTACCTTTTTAATTTGAAGATTTTTTTTTTATTTACAGATTTTAACGGGACATATAGTGTATCTCATGTCATAGATCTGACTGTTTTCTTTCACTTGCCTCCATTTTTAGATAGCCCATGGGGCTCTCCTTTCCAACACATACAAAACCCAAGTAAGTAACACTCCACTGTTCATTTGGTTTGTCTCTTGCCTAAATCATGTATTAATTTCTCCTCCACCTAAGATATTTGATGGAAAAATTAAACATTTTTCTTTTCTTGATATAGTAAGACTGGTGAATGGGACTACCACCTGTGAGGGTCGAGTGGAGGTGTTTCACAATGGCACGTGGGGCACAGTTTGTGATGACGACTGGGACATGTTGGATGCCAGTGTGGTGTGTCGGCAGATGTTATGTGGAATACCAATAGCAACGCTCACAACATCACATTTTGGGCAAGGACTGGGTCCCATCCTGTTGGATAATGTTGAATGTAGCGGAACTGAAGCAGAACTGGGCCAGTGCAGTAATGCGGGATGGGGTGTTCACAACTGTTCCCATTTTGAGGATGTGGGTGTCAAATGTGAAGGTAAGAACCATGTAACTCACCAGGCTGAATAAGGCAATGCGCAGCTAGTTCTTTATTATTTTTTCTTGTTTCATAGATATTTTGGTTGGGCAAAAGGATTTTGGATCATTCCCCACATTGTTACCCACCCCAGACGGTAGGTCCTTCCTACTTTTAATCTGTACGTCATGTGTCAAAAAATCTAATTATGAACCAAACCATAAAATGAGGACAATTATTTTACTCTCACACAAAAGTGAATGGTCTAATGAAAAAAAATTAATAAACAGGTGATGATCTAATGAGAGAACTTTATTAAAGTAACGCTGTGTAACCTTTTTGAATTTGCATCTACCAAACACATCAATCTGCACTTAAACAAACTCACTTTGGATTCCAAATCAGAATCAGAATTAACTTTATTGGCCAAGTATGTAGCACATATAAGAAATTTGGTTCCAGCAGCTGTTGTTGCTCTGGTACAAGACAATAACAATTGGGAATAGCCTTAAACACAGCCTTAAAAAGACTTAAACACAAAAACACAAAAAATACATATACTATACAGCTAATATGCCATATACAATGCAGACAGAATGCAGAACAGAAAAGATGTTGTGCATGCTGTGTGCATTAGTGGACCAAATATGGACCTTTTAAATATGGGTACTGTGGAGATAAGTGTTTAGGCGAAATAGTAGTGTGTCCCATCACTCAGAGTTGTATAGTGGAAAATTTGTTGAGCCGGAGGCAAAGTCTTTAATTAAGCCAGCAGTATTCCACCCTGATTCTGGGAAACACCACAAAGCGCATCCAAAACCCTAGCAGTCCTTATTGTCTACTGGCCATTGTTATGCTTTCCCAGTTGACTTTTAATTCCCATGTGGATCATGAGAGACCAGTAGGGAGCCAGATTTAGTTAAGGTGTGATGTATCTGGCTAAAACTTTAGTGGCATTCATGAAGCCCACTGAGATGGTACTGGCAGATTCAGGGATGCTTTTTCAGGTGGAGAGCATCTGTGAATGATGGACACATGAGAATGTGTATTGTCCTAATGTCTTTTTGTCTGGGTTCAGGCGTAAGGTGACCAAATATGTGCTAAATAAAGTATTAGATGTTCAACATTAACTCCATACAACCATTTTTTCTGGTGTAACAGTAGTAATAAACACTGCAGGCCCACACCCTTCTCCTTTCTCTGCCTGCCTCTTGCCCTAAGCCTTAAGCCATATTATACCCTTTCTTTTCATTCCATACTTTCTCATTGAAATATGTGCATTTTCATTTGATATTAAAGATACTTTTAATAAATATGTAAATTACAAATCATTAATGTGTTTCTTATGATAATCCTGGTTGTTTATAAGAATTATCAGGTGCATCAGATGGTGATATTCGTCTTGCGAATGGGCCCGATGACTGCAAGGGCCGCGTCGAGATTTTCTACAATGGCACTTGGGGAACAGTGTGTGATGATGATTGGTCCTTCAAAAATGCAAAAGTTGTGTGTAGGCAGTTAAACTGTGGGGAAGCTTTGGCAGCACACACAAATGCTTACTTTGACCATGGAACCGGTGAAATTTACTTGGACAATGTCAACTGCACTGGCAATGAGGTTAAGCTGGAAAAATGCTTAAACCTGGGCTGGGGCATAAACAACTGTGGCCATCATGAGGATGCTGGAGTTTCTTGTGCTGGTATGCTTCTCTTGTGAAATAACAGTTAAATTTGCATTCTTGTTTGTAAAATATGTACAATTGTTCAAAGTAAAGTTTGAGAGGATGTAACAATCAAATATCCTGTTTAAACCCATCTCAGGTCCTGTGACAACATTATCAACAAATGACAGAATGAACATCACAACAGGTATGAACATATATTTTCTTTTTTAACCCCCAACTGTATTTCTACTTAAGTTTGCTTTATGTCTTGCTTAAAAAAAGTAACATAACATTTTTTATATGACCTAAAGGGGTTAATGGTTGGTTGTCAACATTATGATTTGAGCAGGGTTGTGTTGAGGCCTGATTACATTTTATATTTATATTTAACAATTTTCTTTCAGCAATGAACCACACTCCTGTCAATATAAATACAAATCTAACTACCACACCAACCCCAGCTACCTCCACTACCACCACTACTACAGGCACCTCCACTACCACAGGTACCACAGGTACCACACCAACCCCAGCTATCTCTACTACCATCACTACTACAGGCACCTCTACTACCACCACTACTACAGGCACCTCCACTACCACAGGTACCACCACCACCACACCAACCCCAGCTATCTCCACAACAACCGCTACTACAGGCACCTCCACTACCACAGGTACCACCGCCACCACACCAACCCCAGCTATCTCCACAACAACCGCTACTACAGGCACCTCCACTACCACAGGTACCACCGCCACCACACCAACCCCAGCTATCTCCACTACCACCACTACTAGAGGCACCTCTACTACCACCACTACTACAGGCACCTCCACTACCACGGGTACCACCGCCACCACACCAACCCCAGCTATCTCCACTACCACCACTACTACAGGCACCTCCACTACCACAGGTACTACCACACCAACCCCAGCTATCTCCACAACAACCGCTACTACAGGCACCTCCACTACCACCGCCACCACACCAACCCCAGCTATCTCCACAACAACCGCTACTACAGGCACCTCCACTACCACAGGTACCACCGCCACCACACCAACCCCAACTATCTCCACAACAACCGCTACTACAGGCACCTCAACTACCACAGGTACCACCGCCACCACACCAACCCGAGCTATCTCCCCTACCACTGCTACTACAGGCACCTCCACTACCACAGGTACCACACCAACCCAGCTATCTCCCTACCACCGCTACTACAGGCACCTCCACTACCACAGGTACCACACCAACCCCAGCTATCTCCACTACCATCGCTACTACAGGCACCTCCACTACCACAGGTACCACAGGTACCACAGATACCACACCAACCCCAGCTATCTCCACTACAACCGCTACTACAGGCACCTCCACTACCACAGGTACCACACCAACCCGAGCTATCTCCCCTACCGCCACTACTACAGGCACCTCCACTACCACAGGTACCACAGGTACCACCGCCACCACACCAACCCCAACTATCTCCACAACAACCGCTACTACAGGCACCTCAACTACCACAGGTACCACACCACCACCAGCCAGCTATCTCCCCTACCACTGCTACTACAGGCACATCCACTACCACAGGTACCACCGCCACCACACCAACCCCAGCTATCTCCACTACAACCGCTACTACAGGCACCTCCACTACCACAAATACCACACCAACCCACTACTACAGGCACCACCACTACCACAGGTACCACAAGTACCACACCAACCCCAGCTATCTCCCCTACCACCGCTACTACAGGCACCTCCACTACCACAGGTACCACAAGTACCACTCCAACCCCAGCTATCTCCACTACCACCACTACTTCAGGCACCTCCACTACCACAGGTACCACAAGTACCACACCATCCCCAGCTATCTCCACTACCACAGGTACCACAAGTACCACACCAACCCCAGCTATCTCCACTACCACCACTACTTCAGGCACCTCCACTACCACAGGTACCACAAGTACCACACCAATCCCAGCTATCTCCACTACCACCACTACTACAGTCACCTCCACTACCACAGGTACAACAGCCAACACACCAACCCCAGCTATCTCCACTACTACAGGCACCTCCACTACCACAGCCACCACAGCCATCGCAGCTGCCAGAGCTGCTACAACTCCCACCACTACTACAGGTACCTCCACTACCACAGCCACCGCAGCTGCCAGAGCTGCTGCAACTCCCACCACTACTACAGGTACTTCCACTACCACAGCCACCGTAGTCACCACACCGACCAGGGCTACCACAACTCAAGGTAACAATACTATTACCCAATTATAATATCCTTTGTATTAAAAACCAGCCATATATGTAAACATACATTTACCTCTTTTTTATTTGCTGCACAGCCCCAGGCCCAGCCCCAGCCCCTGTCCGTGTGGTGAATGGTAACGGTAGCTGCCAGGGAAGAGTGGAAATTCTTTATAGAAATGTTTGGGGGACAGTATGTGATGATGACTGGGAAATGGCTAATGCAGAGGTGGTATGCAGGCAGCTTCAGTGTGGCAGTGCCATAGCAGCCACAGTCATGGGCTACTTTGGCTATGGTTCTGGTCCAATACTCCTGGACAATGTGGGCTGTACTGGCAATGAAGCAGGGCTGTCCTTCTGCTTTAACCTGGGCTGGGGACAGCATAACTGCGGCCATAATGAGGACGCTGGAGTCATCTGTAATAGTAAGTTAACAGGACAGCAGACTTAACACGTAGGCATCACTAATGTCCACAGGTTCTAATGGTATTTAAAAACAGTAGTTTTTAGTAGTAGTAAAACAAAATATATCAGTGTGTGATATCATGTCATTTTTATGTCATTAGGCATGTTCAATGTTTGATTTTATTACATGGGCTATTCTCTTGTGTAGTAGTCTTGTGGGGATGTATGGAGTCAATGTATGGGGCAACAGGAAGCGAGGCTCCTATCTCCCATCTGGGGAGATTAGATGTTTAATCTTATAGGCTCTTCTCTTGTGTGGTAGTCTTGTGTGTGGTCAATGTATATGACCCAAGCAAGGCTCCTAGCCCCTGTCCGGGAGAGATTATAAACCTATCAATATGCTCTCCAGTATATAAATATGATTATGGTTTCCTGGGATAAGGACCCCTCTCTACAACAGGATAAGGATGACAATGATGTAAAACAGATGCTATTTGCTAGGAGGTATTTAAGGACCTGTCAGATTCTGCTTGTCGGTGTCTGAACCCAGATCTGGAATAAACCTGAATGAACCAATCAATCGGCTTTGCTAAATTTTGGGATTCTCTCTGCTTGACTACAGTGTGCAATTATCTACTAATTAGTATAATAATAGTGCAATTAACTATTTGTCACACATCACAAACCTTTTCTTCTTAGAACCCCCAGCAAACCAAGTATCAGTGCAGTCCGTATTACCTGAAGAATATGGTCGTAACTTAGCATTGCCAGGAACGATAGCCCCAATGATCACCGCGGTTACCACAGCTCCTCCAACCACAGCTCCTCCAACCACACAACCTATTTCAGGTATGTTACATTCACTTCTTATCTTATCTGCTGCATTTAGTTGTATTTCAATGTATTTTATGTTTGGTCAAAATTTTGCTCCAAGGTTCTTTATTTTGTAAATGTCTTTGAACTAAATATCACTGTAGGGACCACATGTTTGTTGTTAGATAAATATAAATATCTACATAGTGTTTCACAACAGTTACATAATGTGATTAATATTAGGCTTAGACACTTTGCCCCTTCTTTTTCCAGCACTCAAAAGCTCATGAATATGTTTTTCAGGAACAGTTAGGCTGGTTGGTGGTAAACACTCTTGCGAGGGCCGTGTGGAGGTGTACCTCAATTATAATTGGGGTACAGTGTGTGATGATGCTTGGGACCTTCTGGATGCACAAGTTGTTTGCCGCCAGGTAGGCTGTGGTCAGGCTGTAGAAGCTGTGCTACAAGCAGAAAAGTTTGGGTCTGGCACAGGAACCATCCAGCTGGACAATCTCAAGTGCACTGGAATAGAGAGTTCCCTACTGACATGCTCCCATATACTCTGGAACGTGCACAACTGTGACCACAGTGAAGATGCTGGTGTTGTCTGCATAAAGTTGTGATTTAAACAGAACTACTCTCCTACAACAATCGTGACTGGAGATGGGAGCGTGCCAAACTTCAACCTGTACACAATCTGTAAATAACAGCTTTCACTGGCACTTCCCTTACTGACATTAACTTACATATAAACATTTATGACATTATAAGATAATATTCTCCTAACTTTAAATTAAGCACTTTAAGTATATACACATTTGTATTTGATGAAAAAAGAAAACACATGTGGTGGTCTGTCTCGATTTGTTCTTCCCCAAAACAAATGCATGTAATGAAACACTGTCATGAAGTTATAAATGATGAGCACTATTGTATGCTGGATGAAGGCTATTAATTCTGTGAGTATTGTCCACAAATAAATGTATCTTGTGTATATATTTTGTGTGATTGGCAAAATACATGTCCATAATCATACATGTAACTAATTATGTGAAAAATAAATGCTATTTTCTGTATTTTTGAGATATTTACTGTAAATCAAATAATAATAAAAAAATCCTTTAGTAAATAGAATGCATAAGCTATAAATAGAAAATCTTTATCTAAAACTTTCAGTTGGTCTATCTATTGAGGAATATTTACTAAAAATCACTAATTTGTGATTTACACAAAGAAGACAGATGATTATGGTAACCTTGCAAAGAAAGTAGTGTAACTGTTAGCAGTTCAAAAACTACTGTACATTATTTTAGTTTAAGTATTCATAAATCTTTGGCAATTGTGAATAGATGTGAATTCATTATCAAGAAAACTGTCTGAATCACACAGACTGGCAGTTGTGGCTGAAATTGTTTTTGGTCTACCTGACATTTTCATTTTCAACTTCTTAATTAGAGTTTGAACAATGCTGTTTGGCATTCTTAATTCCTTGGATTGAGAATATTGTTTTGTAGCCATTTCCTGTTTTATACAGTTCAATTACCTTTTGAGCTTCAATTACTGCAAATCCTTTGAAAATTATTTGTTTTTCCTATTACTCAGAAAACAAAAATGTCAGTGCAGCACTGGATGAGCGATGCAAGTGTCTGTCAGGAGTCCAGAAACTCACTGACCTTTTATACACACACAAAGCAAACAGATCACAGGTGAGGATGGTTACCTTTAGTATTCATTCAAACCTGTTTAGTGTGTCAACTTGTGCATGTTATCAGGCCAAAATCACCAGGGTATGTAAACCTTTGATCAGGGTCATTTGGGTAGTTTTGTTGTCATTATGATTTAAAAAGAGTAAACACAGTTGTTTGACAATAAATGGATTCACCCAACCACTAACTATGAGTGAAAGAAAGGTTTTTGTGTTATCATTCATATTCTCTAGAATATGACCAAACATTCTGCCAGGGTATGTAAATTTATGAGCACAACTGTATATTTTTATTTAATAATGGATTGGATTTATATAGTTTATATAGTTATATAGTTTTCAAGACACTTTCCAGAGTCCATTATTCATTCGCTCCACAGTCTCACACACACACTGGTGGTGGAGACGTGGCAGCCATTTTGAGCCTATGGACTCTCCAACCTCCAAACATTTTCATACACTAAACATTTTCATAGACCAGTGCCATAGACACTGGAGGAAAGGTGGGTTAAGTGTCTTGCCCAAGGACACAACCACAGTATGAACTGGGGAGAGCAGGAATCAAACTACCAACCTTCCATCCAGTTATAGGACAACCACTCTACCACCTGAGCCACTAGGTTCTGTTATAAACTTTAGAAAAATAGCTAAATAAACTAAGCAAAGAAAATGGCCAATTAAATAAAATGACATAACAAAACACAGACACAGACATTTGTCCTTTTTACAGTATGTGAGTGTGCTCAGACTAAGGATTTCATGGCAGTATAAATAGATGTTTGGAAAGCTTTTTTATTGGGGTTGTCTTCTATATTGGGTTTGACATTTGTCCATTTGAAAAAATGAATGTAAAATTACATATAAATAATTAGGTTCAACATAAAATATCATTTATATAATCAAAATGATAATCAAAAAAAGTAAAAACATAATGTCTCTCTTTTTAAACACATTTTTACATCACATAAAGATTCAAATAGATTTTAAATTTCAAACTAAAAAAAATCTAACATCAACACGTTTATAAAATAGATGTAAAACTAAAACTAATTTCTTCTAATTTTTTTCCATTAAACAATTTTCTAGGTAAGTTAAGTGGATTAGTTTAAAATACACCTCGGTGGCTATGTTATCAACTAAATATCTATTATTATAAATCCCAAAATCATCCCATTCTATATTCTTTGTAAAAAGGTTATTCCAACAATGCTATGCAGTCACTTTCTCCTGGTGCCATGATCGTTACGTCACTCCGTAAAGGCACGCCTTTAGGATGGTGACACAACCAAGGCAAAGTGCTCGGAGGGGGAGGGGTGTCCCGTCGGCAGGCACAGACAGCAGGCAGCAGCTGCAGCGAGAAGATCCGCTATCGTTTCTCTGCTCAAAGAAAAAGTATACACTGATAGTACGATTTTAGGCCCCAACACATAAGACAGCTGCTCATAACTGCTATTTAAAATGGTTGACCGCGAGCAACTGGTGCAAAAAGCCAGGCTGGCCGAGCAGGCAGAGAGATATGACGATATGGCAGCTGCCATGAAATCGGTAAGTAGGCTTCAGCTCTAATAATGAGCTATCTTCTTTCAAATCTTTCCTTTAGATCATTATTGCCTCGTCGATGTGTGTGTGTATTTGTGATAAATGTGTAGTGAATTAGTAATGGCAGCAAAGCGCACATGTCGAGTTCATAGGCTGATTTATAAAATGGTGTATGAAACATATAATTGTAGACAACATTGAAGAAGAATACACACTCTCAAGCATAATAAACCACGGCTATAATATAATACGGACAAAATCGTGGAGAACCTAAGGCCGATAACTCCTACGCCCATTCTTGCCCATTGCTGTCCGTTTTATTTATTTCGTGTAATAATTAGATGGTTTGATCAGCACAGTGATTCCCAATCCACATAGAACTTTAGTTTTGATCAAGGGTGTGCAGCAATTGATAGGGTTATTTAAATGCGGGCTGTTTGATGTTGGGGCGGTGCCTTTCGACAGTCTTCGCTGGAAACGGACAGTCAGCTTGAAAGCTTCGGGTGAAATAAGCTAAACCCGGCATAAATGGGTACCGTTAGGATATGACTATATATCTATAGGACAAAGAAGGATGTAAAAAGAGGACGAGCTAGGCGGTTCCACAGTGTTATATGCTGTACCAATAGTCATGTTCCAGTTTACGTGATGCTGACAAATCAATCAATCAGAGGAAACTGCCCAATATTTTATGTGCCTTTAATGGAGTAACAATTTGCCATTTTCATATATTTCATATTCACGATAAAGAACGAAACTGGCGCATTGGAAAATGCGATGTTGGCTGAAGGATGATCGATTTGCGCAGAACGAGGGCAAGATACAAACCGTTCACCTTTAAAACGTGGGTGGTAGTGGGTGAGCTTTCTAGAAAGCTCTGTGCATGTCATATTGCAGCAAATGCGAACAATAACATGATGGACTGAGACTTTGAGTTTTGATCGATGCTGTGGAGGAGCCGCATCTCTGCGTCCTCGACCTCTTACAGCAGGTTTCCACAGAGGCGTGCCGCATCATCTGCCAAGACGCAGCACTGGCCCACCCGTAGTGCACCATTTTACGGACAGCCAAGCTACACCTAGGTTGCATCTTACAATGTCAGTATCAAAATGAGACAGTTCATAGTTTTATAAATACTATTTTAATACATACATATAATAATAAAAGGCTGTGCCAAATACCTTATTTGGAAAAAGATATCCTTTCTGTATTGTTTGTTTAATGCACACTAACACTTAAGAGTCTTGTGCTGTTTTGCAGATCTGTCTTTTTGTTTTAATCCAAATAACTGTATGTATTTGTAGACATAGTTCATTATGCAACTAACTGAGATCATGGCAAAGTGAACAGACAGTATGGGAAATTGTGGTCATCAAAGAGATTAGTATTTTTTTAGGCCAGAATTATCTCTAGAATCAGCAAGCGATTGGTCTTTGTGTTTAAAGCCAGACGTAGTACACTTTAGGACCAGTCCTAAGGCAAAGGCGGGCAGGCTCCACCTCTACAGTTAATGCCGAGTCAGGGAGCTGCTCCTCACCCAGCCAGTCTCTCTGCAGCAGTGGGCAGTGGGGTGTGTCTGGTGCCTCGCCCATCATTTAAGGGGAATCCCTTGCTGCTATTGACATGGTTACCATTTGGTAGCAACAGCACCAAATATTTAGGATCACAAAAAAGGCCACATTGGGAGTATAGGGCATAATGATGATAGCTGTTTGGCAGTAGCCTACTGTATTTTCTCATCGATGTAAAGCTGGACATTATGACCTCAAATCACAATGAATTATTGAATAGTTAAATAAATTTTAATTGATTGTAATATTGCCCCAGCCCTGCATCAACCATTAATAAGAACCACATCAACCCTATTTTTCTAGCATCTATCGCTTTCTGCATTTCCATTTTGATTTCATCACATTTTTTATGAACTAGGGTAGCAATCGTTCACATGTGACAATGAGATGGCACAATAAAGTTTAAGAAACTAACAAAATGACCCTTAAAATCAAATATATATATGTGGATTGTCTTAAGTATAGCACAAAAGCTATGACTACATTTGCCAGCAACATGTACATTAATGACAGTTAATTGTAATCATAATAACACTCTATAAAATACAACCCTAGTTTCTGCTGCAGCTTGTGACTTCAATTGCACTATAAAGAACAGTTGGAACATTATGCTTCTATGTACAACATATAAGATGTGAATGATGTGTGTTTCAAGTTTCATTGTGGCTTAATGTTTCAACCTACCTACTTCAGGATGATCAATACTTGCTAGAATCTAGTCTGTGCCACTTTTCTGCTAATAATATTGAGTATGTTACATGCCTAATGGTTGAAAATATGAGACAAGAAAAAATCGCAATGATTGGGCTGCTTTACAGCTAAGAACTCTTTTATTACATACATGTGTAACGTATGTCATGAAGTTATTCAGTATTCATGAAAAACCTTCTGGTAACGTAAAAAGTGCTGTGCTAAATAAACTAATCCAATATGTGCTATGCTCTGAAGAATTTGTCTTCATAGATCAAGGGGAGCAGCTAGCCCTCTTCTCAATGGTAGTGACGTCAGGTAGTGCAGTGTCTTTGTGCTCTGCTGCCTGAATGAGGCAGGGGGGTTGTCACATCAGTTTAAGAGAGCCAATGAGCATGGAAAAGACAGAGGGGACAGTGTGGAGCCATGGGACCACTGCAAGGCTTCATTGTGTGAATTGTAACCCATTAACATAAAATGGTAAGGATTCAGTCCTAACCCAGCCTCTGTAATACATTTTCTCAGTGTCACTGCCTTGCAGGCCTTCCAGTTTCTCTTCTGTGGATATTAATGATATTAATGGCCCTGCAGAGAATTGTCAAATAGGAAGTTATTGATTGTCTTTCCTGTCCTATGTTTGTATTAACACTCAGTTGTTTGAAAGTTTGACTGCTCAGTGCAATGATGAGTCACAAGAGAGCAGGCGCGATTGATGAGCTTTATGGGTAGACAGAGCTCTATTGTCATTCGTGCACCACAACATCCATCAGGGCTTTCTGTTCACCCTGCAGCCTTCTGAAACAAAGGCAGCCATGTTTTTACAGTTGGGTAGTTAGGACAATTTTCTAACCTCCCCGATTGCTCCAGTGTTGTCCGACTCTGCTAGCTACATGTGCGAGCACAGTTACACGTGCTAATGACCCCACCATGCTTCATGAGTAACAAGTTGGGGGCAGGTTTCATACTGTATAGGTAAATAGGTAAAGCTCCCAAAGATACTTAGAGCAGTATTCCAAAGCTTGTCACAGAGCTGTAAATTTCTATGTCCATATTCCATGTTTGCAAGTTTGCAATTAATTGTGAATGGCCAGGTCTCCAGCAGAGTTAGGCTATCAAACAAAGGAGTTTTTGCAGTCACCATGGAAACAATGCAATGCATCATAGACTGCACTTTGCCCTCTACTCCTCCCACCTGAAGTTATATAAAAGGACAGGGCGTTCCAACCAAAATTATTGCTATGATTTAGAAAGAAACATTGGTTTCAACTGATTGGTTTATATTTGATATTTATATTTGATTTTATGTGTGTATGAACCTCCAATCAAAGTCAAATCAAAGTAAAGCAATGCAAAAGGAAGTATTAATGTTGTGGACATAAAAGTAAAAAGTATCTATTTGAAACACGTTCGGTTTGGGAATTGCACTTACATTTATTTAGCAGACGCTTTTATTTAGCTTTATTTCACCAGTGTTACAGAACACCACTGAGGCAAGGTGGGTTAAGTGTTTTGCCCAAGGACACAATGAGTATGAACTGCGGGGAGAGCGGGAATCGAACCACCAACCTTCCGGTTGAGGGTCTACCACTGAGCCACTGTGCCATATTCTTAACCAATGAAAAATTGTTTAAAAAACTAGCTTGTGTTAACCCATCAATCTACATGTTCTGTATTTTATTTAATTAATATAGACACCTTTTATAGGTTCTTAGGACAACCAATGTTTGTGATGAGTAAATGTTTCCTGTTTTATACTTGTTACTATATCTATACAAGGTTGTGCATCTCAATGTTATTTGTTCAATCATGAATGACAAGATTGTGTTAGAGCAATATTGCTGCAATCGTGTTCAGCTAGTATTTACAACTAAGCAACCTCAGTATTATAGTTTTGTAATACACCATACTCATGCTTCAGACCTTAATTATAAAAAGGTGTGTAAAGAGGATTCTTTTGGATGGTGCAACAAGATTAAGACGTATAGGTAAGCCAATTAAAGTGTCATCAGAGGGGGCTAGAGCTAGAAATGTGTATACTTCATTTAATATAACATCTGTCCTTCCATCTCACTCAAATTTTCCTAATAAACTTATTTTTGGGGTTGTCTTCGCAGGTGACAGAGCTGAATGAGGCATTATCCAATGAGGAGAGGAACCTGCTCTCTGTGGCGTACAAGAATGTGGTGGGGGCAAGGCGTTCATCCTGGCGTGTCATCTCCAGCATTGAACAGAAGACATCAGCTGATGGTAATGAGAAGAAGATTGAGATGGTGCGTGCTTACAGGGAAAAGATCGAGAAGGAGTTGGAGGCTGTTTGCCAGGATGTGCTCAACCTCCTTGACAACTTTCTGATCAAGAACTGCAACGAAACGCAGCATGAAAGCAAGGTGTTCTACCTGAAGATGAAGGGTGACTACTACCGTTACCTGGCTGAGGTGGCCACAGGTGAGAAGAGAGGCTCTGTGGTGGAAGCCTCTGAGAAGTCCTACAATGAGGCTCATGAGATCAGCAAGGAGCACATGCAGCCCACTCATCCCATCCGGTTGGGCCTGGCTCTCAACTATTCTGTCTTCTACTACGAGATCCAAAATGCTCCCGAACAGGCGTGTCACCTGGCCAAGACCGCTTTTGATGACGCCATTGCTGAGCTGGATACCCTCAATGAGGACTCCTATAAAGACTCCACTCTGATCATGCAGCTGCTACGAGACAACTTGACACTGTGGACAAGCGACCAGCAGGACGACGAGGGAGGAGAGAGCAACAATTAAGTCCAAAGTCCATTCTGCCAAACGACACAACACGCTCGCTCACAAATGATGAAAAAACAATAATAGTTTAAAAAATGTTCTTAGAAAAATTCAAAAGGGGGGGATGATGGAACTTTGGCTGATGATTTAGCTAGCCGACGGTACTAACAAGGCTGCAGTTCTTATTTTTTTCCACAAATAAGTGATAAAAGTTTGAGGAGAGAAGACTAATTAAGTTCAAGAGGTTACATTAAAACAAAAGTAAAAGAATGAATCCTCCTTCTTGATAGTATCTGCAGCATTTGTCAAAATACCAATTAAAGCAAGAGGTTTGGCATTCATCGCAGTGACTATTGGTAAAGGTAACTCTACACTGGCAGCGACTGATCTCATGGCGCAAATGAAGCTGCGCTGTCTTATCTTTGTTGAGGGAGGGGCATTCAGAAATTGAAAGTAACGCTTAAGCAACAACTAAATTCAAGTAACCTTGAATGTCATGGCCTTGCTTATTGAGACAAGAACATGTGTGAGAGCAGAGTTACAGAGCTGAACATGAGATAACTGAGGTGTCAGACTTTATTGTGTATTTTCAGCTGTACCAATGTGGCATCTTTTATCACACCTCACGAGGATTACTGAGTGAAAAGCAGGTGGTCTGTGTCCTTGAAGGTAACATTAAAATTTTCTGTTTGCTTTGTGTCAGGTATGTGTCCAGTTCAGTCACACACTCATACTGTAACTAAAATACAAGTTCATGGAGTAAACCTAGTGCAGCTTGTCCCTCTCATGTGCTGATGTGCTTTAATAAATAAATTAACCATTTTTGGACACCTAATTCCTATTGTCAGTATTGTCGTTACTATAACATCCCACAGTGAATTTACTGACTCACAAAATTCCGATTCAAACATTAACATCCAATTTAAAATTTGTTGTTGATACCCCAATATCTAGACTACACATACCCAATCATTTAGCTACTTCAAAATAATCAGTTTGTTCTGTGAAAAAGCACATTCCCCTAAATTCAATGGCCTGATGATATGATGTAGGGAGGCCTCAAAACAGGTTTGTGGATTTTCTTGTCTTCATTTTCTCATTGGTCAAAAATGCACTTGCCTATTATACTGTTGCTCCAATATTCTCCACAGTAATCCACAATATTGTGCATGCTGGTGATGTATTTATACAGTAGCTTTCATTTCTTAATTTATACTGTAGATGTTATGTATTCGTGAACATGGAAGTACCAGAGCCTGATTGAATTATTTTATATTTATTTCATTTTATTGCAATTGTTAGCTAGGTCTTATTTTACCTGTGTTTTTCTTACTCCATTTGCTGCAGTACACATAGCATAACAGTGATTGTTAACAATAAATTGATCTGTTACAGACATCGCTATGGTGACATGCTATTCTTGATGAGGGTGTCAAAATGACAAAAACAAATGCATTTGCAGAATATTCATTGGGCATCAGTCACAAAGAGAGACAAATAACCAAATAATTTGTTAACACTGATTCAGGGAAAATATTAAATGATTACCTGGAGTTTAAACCAGAGCTTAGAGCTTGTTTTTATTCTCATTTCAGAAAACCAGTTTAATGTTGATTCACTCAAGTTTCTGCCTGGAAGAAAGCCATTATCAATGGACCCAAGAAAAGAGGATTTGCCCTCCCAAAAGTAATCAAATAGAGGCCACCATGTTCATAGGCAAATGTGGAGAACCTATTCAGTTTCTAATATAAAACGAATAAAGATGACCCACTTTGGCGTTTAACATAGCCTTAGGTTTGAATTAACCTGATTCTTGGGCCAAAAATGCAAAAACAAAGCAGTTACAGTATATATTATCATGTTTAAAAGCATTTTAACCAGCATCCACTTCACATAATGAAAAACGTCTTTAGGATAACAGAAACAGATTTCACTCACAATAGATGTTTAGTAAGTAATTATGTAAAACAATGAGTACCTTCTTATCCATCAGTAGTCAGAGACCAGCTTCAACAAACCAGGATTTAGTAACCTAAAAACACAAAAATAAGGCGTGATGGCCTATGTTTTTTTCACATTTAATATATTTGTTTCATATTGCCTGTAACATGATAGGTTATTTATTTAGCTTGCGAAGCAAAAACGTACGTGGAATGGTTCAACAGGACAGCCAAGAATAAAAAAAAAAAGTCTAATTAAATTAATAATAATCATATAGGCCTCACATTTAAAGCTCTACCCTCTTTTTATTTCCCAGGCTTCCTTTTTTTATTCTTTAAAGACAGTTACTCATCAGCTAGCCTAAAACTGTTAAGAGCATTAACCAAATGCATTTTTTTGGCTTCATCAATGGATGACGACGCTAAGGTAAATCTTTTTTTTTTTTTGCATGCTATGGCTAAAACGATATGGCTAACATAACGTGTTACTTTCAAGACTAATCAAGAGCACTCCTCATGGGGGTAAAAAATATAGCTAGGTCAAACGTGGTGAATAACGTAACAATGATCATCTTTTTCTAACACCTAATTAAAAACTACCTTAACGGCTCCATGTGTAACTAAGCTCCTCCCCAATAGCTGGAGCCCTACAACTGCCATCTCTGTAGGCCACACCAACTGTATTCAGAGTAGGCTACACTACTTCCAAAATGGATAGCGGGTTACGCATAAAAAAAAAAAAATAATACTAATATACAGACATTTAGTGATATTCTCTTTGATGACAAAAATTATGAGCTAAAACAAATGACCCTTCCAGCAACACGCTTTAGGCCTACTGCAGTAAAATACTCTCATCTAAGTTGTTGATTAATAGATTGTTGAAAGTTTAAAAGAGATGCACTAGTTTTTGTACATCTATGGCTGAATTCTACAGAGACTGTGGTTCTATACTACCAAGCCAAACAAGGTATTTTGTGAATGAATTCATGTATTTTGTGAGTGACACAGATTCATAGTCTCAAAATACAGAAGTAAACTGTCTCAAGATTTTTGAGAGCCTTTTACCCTTTTTACTCCGCTGGCATGAAGTCCACATGAGGATGTCCAATCAGCAGCCTGAGAGCTTCACATGAGGCACTTTCCTTCCTAAAGGAGTGAATAGCTTCTGGAATGATGGAGATTTTAACGAATAATTCAGGGGCACATTAAACAAAAAGGAAATGGTTAGTCACGGAAGAAGAAAAATGGAAATTCTCAGTGGTTTTGCAACTTCTGTCTGGTCTTGAGTCAGCCTATCAATAGCATAAAATAACTTGGCATGCATAGAATGTAAGGATCATGAATCTAATATCCATTTACAAGAGGATTAAATGTTTCTAGTGGACATCTGGTTGGACAGATGTTTAAAGTCTCTCTTCTGCACAAACACATCAGTGCAGACTTTTGCATTGTTGACATTTACTGCTCTCTTAGTTGGTATAAAAGCTTGTTATTGTTGTACAAATGAGTAATCTCAAAGCCATTGAAAGCAGGTAAGTTGTCTATTTGTCACCAGTCTACAATGCTGGTAAAAGAAAGAAAAAGGAAAACACTGCACCAGGCCACTTTAGTTATCCACCCTGTGCAATTTTACAGCACGCCGGGGCTCAGTGGCTAGTCAGGCTTTCTATGAATAGCTCTCCCCTGCAACTCCGGGGTCAAGAGTACAGTTAGCGTGTGCGTTAGTAGGCTGGGATGCAACATGAATGTGGAAGTTTGACAGGCAGAAAAAAAGAATGTGACAAAACTACCAAGCAAGGGCATACCACCAGTTCTTTCACTCTTTGCCTCAAGATTGCTGAATTTTCTCAAATGTTATGAACTGTAACAGTGCAATGAGTCATTAAGATAATACATTGACTTAGGTTCAGGAGCAATGTCAAGCCTCAACTGCGCCTCCAATTTTCCTAAAAGCACACTTACTATATCGAGGAGACCTGTTCAGACCTGCTTGGTCTCGATCGCACCCTCACTTTGCCCTTTAATATCCATCCTCATTCATTTATTCTCTCCCTGGACACAGTGGACCCAAAACCACATATACACACAAAATATTATAGTAATTTTACATGTACAAAACTCAAGCATACCTGTCAATCTCCTCCAGGTGTTAAAAGGTGTATGCCACTAACATTTAAAAATCTCTTATAAACTTAATTCAGCATATTTTTGGATTTAATGGACCCATTGTTTTTCAATCCCCAGCTAACACCAAGCCTGATGCAATTGTTTTAAATGACCTTCCTCACCCAAGAGATGAGAGCAACTCTGCATCATTTATGGATCCATCTGGATATGAATAATGCATATGAGACATTCGGTTTGATAGAATTATGCAACTCTAGGCAACATGACACATCCCTCTGCAGATTCACAAATCGACAAATGGCCCTTGATTTTGTACAAGTGCATATGACACCCATCTCATATCTCACATGACATCAGTTTTCCTACCCGTCGTTTACTACAATAATCTGATGAGTCACCGCAGTCATGGGAGTGGCAGGGTGAAGGGAAGGCAAACGTTACAAACCACGTGCACGAGAAATAGAAAAGAGATTTGCATTTGAGTTGATTGGAGAGATAATAAAGTGAATGCATTCTGGCACCTTTATGAAGATACTGTTGTCATGACAGTAGAATGCCAATTTAATGCAAAAAAAGTCAAAATAACTTGGTTAAACAATATTTTTTATTGCAATACTGACATTTTGTTTCCAGGATCACATCACAAATCCAATAGTGAGACCACAGTGTGAGCGCTAACAGTGCATTTCAACGTACATAGTTTACCAGTCATTGTGTTTTGTTTTGCTGTGTGTTGTTGTTGTGCATGAGTGTAGAGTTTCTGCCACAGTTGAGAAATGTGGATGCATGTAAGAGACAGATAAGGAGGAGGATGAAAAGGTACAAAGACATAAGTGGAGATTTGTAGTAATTACATGAGAAAGAGCAGGACTATGGCACCAGTGCAGATGTGTTTACACTGTGCACTCTGCTGCTTATTATCAGAGTCATTCAGAAGAGAGATGTTCAAAAAAGGGCTCTCACAGGTTTTCTTCTTTTGTGTGTGTAATAGTCTGACAGGATATGCTGGAAACATCTCTTTAGAGTAATAAAGTGCTTAGTATTACGTGTGTCTGAGTTTGTTGTGTTTGTTTAGAGACACGGCTTTGATTTACTTCTTTGCCACAGTGCTCTTGTCGACAGTGACAGGAATCGCGGTCTGTGAGGTCTCTGAGGACTCGAGAGCCAGTTTGCTGAGGGGAGCCTCCACGGTGAGGAATCCCTCTGGGGACAGGGATGAGATCACCTTCTCCACGTTAGCAGTGGGTGGCAGACTGTAAAGAAACAGCACAAAATTTGCCATTTGAGAAACAACAATTCTCAGCTAAAATACTGCTGTAAATCCAAAGCAGCTCAGAGTAGCATAAATTGGAACTGTTGGAACTGTTCTGTGGCCCCTGGATGGCAGCAAAATCTCGCTCAAAGCAGGCCTGAATGTTGGAGGTGGAGACTGCTTACTGCTAATGCCACTGCTGTTGCTGCTTTTCAGAGCATGAAATTCAGCTATCAGCAGTGGCCAGCCCTCTACAGACTGGACAAACCTCAAGCTAAACTTATTCAACTCACAGCAGAAAGAAACTGATAAGAGTAAATCATGTAAATCAGCACCTGATGACAAAAATGCATTTCACCTGAGTAAAACTGTTGTGCTGCCATTATCAAACAGCAATTTAACTGTATGTGAAAGTTTTCAATGACATTGAACAAGTGTAGGAGTACTTAAAATAAATTGGTTCATTTTTTTGGTAAAAGATTTGGCGTGCTTACGTGTATTTCCTGGTAAAGCTTCTGGACACAAAACCATGCTCGTCCTTTCTCTCCTCGTGTTTCCCTAGAGGACAGGAAAAACAGTTTGAATACACTTTTAAGGATCAACTGTGCTCAACTTTATTGATTAGAACAGAGAGAGACTAACATTGCACCAAAGTTTTTCTGGTTCAAAGAAAAGTGAGTGGCTGTGTGGTCTTACTCTTCTGTTTTTGTAAAGGCATGTGCACTGGTATTTATATCCGTCTACATGCACTAGCAGCCATTTGTTGGGTCTTAATCAGGTGCTTCCAATCTGTCACAGTCACTCCCATTTCCTTGCTACAGGACACCACAGTATAGTTAAATCTAGTGTCCAGCCGTGTCAAAAAAGGTTTCTACTTAAAGGGCTATTTCTCTTGCATAGAGAAGAAAGTGTGACTTTGTAGATCAAGGGGGTCACATAAAGGTCATTACTACAGCCTACCATTTTCAAAAGCCCTTTCTATCATGTTATCTGTGTTCTAAATATGAGGTGGCAAATTCCACTTGGAATGAGCCCTGTGCTGTTGTTTATCTTGTGGTTAATGTTCAGTCTCTCAGCTCTAAGATATTCTGGTTGGGACCTGGTTACTGTGGACTTGGAGTTGATCCAGCAGTCCTTAAAAAGTGTGAGTAACCACTATTAATCAGAGTATTATTCTTTTTGCAAGAGGAGAATGACTGAGGGAGGACATTAGGATGCATTCCATGCTTTAATCACTTTGCATTTTTGGCTTTGGTCCATCACAAGTGAGCGAAGGGCACAGAAGTAATTCTGTTTCTTAAACAGTGTGTCTCTTTCAGAAACTGCCTTTGGGCTATGTTCATAACAAAATTGCTTTGGGGCGCCTACTCCCATGTGTTTTGGATTCCACATTGTTTTGCATCCGAAAAGCCTCCACCCCACACTGCACTGGAACTCATTGTCTCTAGATATTATGTAACAGCTTGCAATGCATCTGACTTGTGAATGACCACGGAAAAGGCTTTTCCTGTCTTTGTTATCTTTTCCTAGCACTGTAGAAACTTGAACATGGAGAGTCCACTAAAATAATCAAAACTTGCACCTCTTCTGGCATATTGCGATCTTATTACAGTATGGTAACTGCTTCTAAAAAGGTAATGTCCTTCAGACACTTTGAATGTATGGACGTTTTTTACAGTATGAGCAACAAGACAAACATGACTTACCACTGATCTCCACAACACCATCTTTGGTCTTGACCACCAAATCCTCGGGCGAGAAATGGTTGACATCAAGGGACACCTTCCAGCTGTCCTGTGTCTGCTTGATCTCTGACATACCACTGCTCATCTGGCGGGCCAGGGCACGGGCCTGCTGGTTCACAATCGGTGCGGGGTACATCATGGGGGCCATCATAGAGTTCATGTCTGGAGCCAGGACTGGGGGCCTAAGGTAGCCAGGCCAGTGGGTGGTGGGGAATGAAGTAAAGTCCTCAGGCATTGCCGGCATTCCGAAGGTCTGGTCAAAGATTCGGCTCTGCCAATCACGGAAAGGATCCCAGCTGGGAGTGCGCATCAGGGTGAAGGGGATTCGTCTCTCTGCCATGGCTGAAGTGTAGAGTTGTTAGAGAAGAGCTCTTTGGCCTCTTTGGAAGTAGTTCCCAGTGGGTATGGGGTATGCTGTGAGCTGAGAGCTTTTATACACACACACAGACACCACCCCTGACAACTGAGTCCTCCCATGCCCCCTGAACTCACACCCCCGACATGCCTGTGGAACGTACTGGAATATCTATTTGTGGCAGACATAATACTACTGTGGAATTCAGCAGGAAGGCCCTTCACAGTAACACATCCCCAGTGCACACTCAGACTTTTGGCCTTCCAGTTGTAATGTGTACATACACTTGGTATCCTACTCCACTTCACGTGAGTCAGAATATTTTGGAGGCAGCTAGAAAGTTACATGGGCATCCTAAACACATACAGGACATACTGTGACCTTTATTTGGAAACATAAATTTTACATACATTTATGTGTTTGTATGGAAGTTGAAATATAATCTACATTTTGAAAAGTACTTTTTCAACCTATTAAGTCTTGACTGTGACCATATCAATCACAATACATTAAGCCAATTAAAAAGTATACAAACATATTTTGTGCGCCTATAATGCATCAATGGTAAGTTAAGAAACTATTCTGGAGCTTTCCCAAAGATTTTATAAAAGTTTCTTAATCACTGTATCAATTTCAGGCTATTTTTTCCACGTCGGGGGAACATTCTAGCTCAAACTTGTAAAGTAACATAAGGTCTCACAGTCACAGGAAGGTTCTCAATGGCGCCATCTGTAGACGAGTCCAGGCATTGGACATAAAAGACTGATGGACAAAATAATTACATCGATTTCCCATTTGCTTCTGTTTATTGTCAGGTATAATAGTTTTATACACAACAAAGAATGTCATAGAGAACAAAATGGGCAATGCTATAGTTTGAAGTAACTTGATATTTTGCAAAGTTGGGGTAATTCTAAGTTTTACTGCATGGTTGGCCAAAGACACTTCCCTGATGGTTTGTCTTTGTACTAAAGAAGTGCAATGAGGAGACACCAGGAGATAACCAGGGGTTCTCTAACAGAAATAATGGAATGGGAGACATGGAACAAAGAAGAATAAATCAATCTTGGCCTCATGGAGAGGGCTGCTTTAGTTCTGTTCATCATAAAAGCAGATGAAAAATCGGACCCCTTTATACAGCCACAATAGCTGGCAATTAAAATGAGCTATTACAATAAGCCATGGATGTCATAATGGCAGTAGCGTGGGCAAATGCTCATTGACGCTCCACTGGCAAAAGTCAGAGCATAATCAACACACAGCAGTGCATCTTGGTCCTGTGCACTAATCTGACAACAACAGGAAGCCTTCTGTCAAAAACATTTCAAAGAGAATAAAGCGGCAGCAATCTCATCTGCGAGACATTGTCGGTCTGCTTTACAGCTCAATAAGTTAAACAATAAATAACATAATAAATACAAATAAATACAATGGTTTTATAAATAGTGAAATGAAAGTGTGCATGGACACTTTTGCAGACAGTTTTTCTGTACAGAGGATGTACACTCTCACACATTCGTACACGTAAAAGTCAAGATTAGCAACATAATCTTTTCAAGAGGGAAGAGAAAGTACATAATACATAGTTTTCAGTCCCATTCACCTCTGTATGCAGGCAGCTGACACACTGTGGAGTTCAAAGGGGAGCGCAGATGCACACTGGCCCAGCGAGCTCTCCAAAGAGCAGCAAGTCCTTTCCTGATGCATCATGCTAACCTTCAACTAAACAACTCCTGGAACCATATGGAATATACAGTGCATAGTTTACAAAGCCCGAAATAAAAGGATCTATATAGTCCAACCTATAAATTATTTAGCTTAAAAAAGGTCAGTTTTTGCTTCCTATTTGTTCTCACTTTTGTTCATATCTGTGCTTTGATAAAATTAGACTATTCAGAAGGAATTGATTTTAACAACTCTGAATGGTCCACTTTTAAGATGCACAGTAAACTCTTTCAATGAATGCATTTTTTTTACCTTCTACTTAAAAAGACTTATGTTTAAATATTTTTATATAAGTACATATTTATATATAGCTTGTTTTAATGATTCATTTTTGGTTGCTTTGTGGAAGAAAGGAAAGAAAGTGCTCATAAACACATTTGTTCTACAGGCTTGACCCAAAACTTTTTGACATAGAATACCTTGTGTATGTGAAGATATGAAACAGAATTGCCAGATATCAAAACGCATCTCTTCCCTTTGATCCAGGGTCTTGTAAGGAAAGACCTGATGTGGAAGAGACGTCCTGTACTAAACAGTACAACCACCGCCTCCTTGTAAGTCAAACCAGAGTTCAGAGCAGTTAAGCGGATTGTTTCCTCTCAGAAGCCAGGGCTGTCGTAGCTGCTGTGGCTGGAGTAGCTGTGGTGGCTCCGGGAGCGGCTCCTACTCCTGCTCCAGCTCCGGCTTTGGCTCCTGGTCCAACTGCGACTGCGACTATGACTGCGGCTTCGACTGCGGCTGTAGCTGCTGTAGCTTCGGCTGCGACTGCGGCTCGACCTCGATGGACTGCTGTCATTGCTGGACGATGAGGGACTGGGACGGTAGTATGGGATCGGTCGCTTCCGAGCACTAGGAGAACAAAAATAGAAAGATTGTTAGTGGAGACAGAAACAGAGAAATGTAACATGTTAGTTGGGCTGGGCACAATTACTAGTATAATTATTCTATAATCTCTCAACATACTAGTTTGTAAAATAAATGGACAATGATCTCTCATTTATTCTGAGCTGTATGCTCTGTAAAATATTTCTAGTTTTTGTTACATTTTCTGTGAGTATCTTTACTCATTGTGATGTTCATTACCAGATAAAACAGGAAAATTATCAAATGAGTGTAATTTGAACTGAGACAGAAGGGATAATCTTATTTCATATTGCCCAGCCCTTTCTGTTAAAGTCAAAACACATTTGCAATCAAAAACCCATCAGTGTCAGTGTGTTTAGTGTTTAGATATGAGCAGTGCAGCTTCTGAAAGACAGAATCTATGTGGGTTAAAAAAAGCCAAGCTGTTAATTCAGGTTCACTCAAAGCAGAAAAATGCTAGTGGGTTAGTTTAAGCTCCCAGAATGTCTTGTTAATAGCCACCCGCCAGTGTTTCCTGTAAAGTAATTAGCCATTAGCGCCCAAACAAACCTTTTCTTCTCAGTGGAGGCCCACATCCCAAAAAATCAACAGTCAACAATGCGGGGAGAAATATCTACGCTATCAAGGTATTCCTGCTGCTGTGAGGTGTGTTCCGCCTCGTCATTTGAGCAGACACGGAGATAACACCATATCTTGTCTTCCATATCTGTCTGCTGGTGCAATCAGGAGATACCTACTTAAATTAGCTTTGATAGCGTAATCTCAAAACCCCAGTGTTAAAACATTAGTGCATAACCACAATGGAGTTTATCTTTGGATGCAAGGTGAATTTGAATGTATTTAAAGACACAGATGAAGGAACTGGCAGAGGACAGAAAAGGCAGGTGAAAGCCAGGTTTTACTCTAGGGAGCTCGGCTGGTTTTGCTTCAGGAGTCAGACTAGCAGAGTCCTGCTGCACAGCAACAGTTACCAGGGTAACTAGCCTGCAGCTTGGTTCAGCAGCATCACGTTGTCTTGGAATCAGGACCTTTAAGACTGGAGTGAGAAAAATGACAAGGCATACATATTTCACCCATGTACACATGTGGGACAAAGTTTGCAGGAGACTTTTAATTTTTCCTGTTTTACAGTCAGTGTCATCATTTAAATTTTAATGTTGTGGAAGTTGAAATCAAAATAAATATGGGATGATATTTAATAAACTATTGCAAAATAAGAAGCTTTAAAGACCCAGGAGCGTACTATAATTCAAACTGCAGAAAATGATGCTTGCTGTGATCCAAATCTGTTCTCAGCGTGGAGGAGCCTTAAATAGGAAATGTATTCAGTAATGTTTATCAGAGCATTAAACACATAAATAAACCAACACCAGACAATGTTTATTAAAGTGATTATGTATTTGTATAGACTGTTTTTTACTCAATGCTTGCATCAGTAAATTCAGTTTGCAAAGCAAACTGTGTTTGCAAAACCTCTACTAACTAATAACTTCTTAGTATGTGTTTAACAGTACAGTATATTCTAACACTACAAACCCCTGTTATATTAAAACTGTCCAAAGGTAGATGTAGGTACCATGTGTGGCCAATACAGGAGACATTATCATAATGTCACTTATCCATTGTGTGTTGTAAAAATGCACCTGGTGATTCTGCGTGCCTCCATGAAGCTGGGGGAGTCTCTTCTCCTTTTGCGAATGGGCGAGAAGCTTCGAGAGCGACGTCGAGCTCTGTTGTCTGTGTCAGAGCGGTTTGCACTGTCCCTCTCCCTGTACGACACAAGGATGACGTTTACTACCATGCACTTATTCTAAACCCTGATGGGACTTTAAGAGAGTTGTAACCTGGAGTTGTTCTGTCTGGTGTGTGGGGACTTGGTTTTGCTGGGGCCTCTATCCCTGGAGGCAGAGCGCGATGACGAGCGGCCACTGCTCCACGAGCTGCTGCGCTGCCGGAGGTTCTGCTTGCTCCTGGACTCCTCCTTCTTTTTGTGGTGTCCTGGCGATGGTGATTGGCTGTGGTTGTGTGGCTGGCCTCGACCTGAGCGGTGGTGTCTCTTAGAAGAGTGTCCACTTTTTGTTCTGTGAAGAGCAAGAAATGAGTGAGTTTGGAACTAGTTTGTGCTCTGATAACATGCAGCTTGGGGCAACAGGACTTCCACACTTTAGATTTTGTGAGCCCATTATAACACGTTACTGCAGTGACATGAGGCACTTGCCTTCTCTGGTGTCGGGAGGTCTTTCCTTTGTGTGTGTGGTTGTGGTGGGAGTGTGTGGAGTCGCTGCTGTGAGCCGGGGAGTGGGAGCTCTTGTTCTGGCCTCTGTGGACCCCTCTTCTCCCTGTTGCCTGGGTAACTGAGCTTCCCAGGGCTGAGTTTCTGCCGTCCACACTCCCAGCGTCGACTGTGCCGCACATCTGTCCTGTATGGCTCCTGTTGGCGGCACTGTGTGACTTATGTGACAGTTGCCTGAAGACCCAGAAGTCAGCACACGGTGCTTCTGTAGAAAAATGATGACCAACAAAGGAGGGAAAAAAAAGAAAAAAAGAAAAGGGTAACAGCAGCATTAGAGAGTTTCCAGGTTGGTGTTCAAGTGCTACGGTGTACTTGCCAAAAGAAGGTAAACATCTAAAAGAAAAAGATCAAGGTTTTCTCCATATGGCTTATAGATAGTCCTCTATGGTGCAGCGCATGCAATACTTGGCATGCAAAACCATAATGAGTAGAAGAAATCATAATCGCAAAACAAACAAAAAACTAGGAAGGAGGAAAGAGAGAAGAAAACAAAAGTAGAACTGTGAACTGAATAAGTTTAAAGAGCAAAGGCAGAAAGTAGAGCTACAGATTTTGAAGAGTAGAAAACAGAGGACTTCTCCAGTTTTTAGTAATGGTTCAAAAGAAATTAAACGAACAGAAAGAGAAGACAACTTGACGGAACATCACAGAAATGGAAGGAACAAAATAAAGATCACAATTATTGAATCAGAAAACAAATCATCTGCTACTCAATTTTCACTTTCTGGATTTTTTTTTTTCCTGAAGACAATTGTTGAGATGTGAACAGCGACCCATTTTCTTTGATTTTTTTAATGGTTACTCTTGTTTAACTCCCTTCTGGTTAACATCCACTTACCAATAAAGTGGTATTCCCTCCTTTAGTAGGTAAGGTATGAAGAAAAGGGAAAAGTGGGGCAACATAAGTGCATCATTAGATTCACAAAATGCAAGAGAAAAAGACACAAAACCCTTCCCTGCCAGTGACTCATGAGACAATGCATGAAAATCAATGGAAAAGAACGGAAAATAAAGAGGAGAAGCACAATGTGCAGGGAATACCTCACACAAAGTCAATCCTCAGGGCCCAGTGACCTGCCTGAAATTTACAGTGTGTTTTTTT
Source organism: Perccottus glenii (assembly GCA_024416835.2). Taxonomy (NCBI): domain Eukaryota; kingdom Metazoa; phylum Chordata; class Actinopteri; order Gobiiformes; family Odontobutidae; genus Perccottus; species Perccottus glenii. Next base: position 13,676,055 of record CM044561.2, on the reverse strand, counting down.
TTACCTCTCCAGGACAGGTGTTGTTTTATCAGTTGATAACGTCATGGGTTAAGGCCACATCACTGTAGTTATTGTTTCTCTTAATATGGTTTAAGTAAAAAAGAAAGAAAAGATTGGCTATAAACAGACCACTATTCAAATTTCATGACAGTTTTTCTCATTTCAAATTCAGATTATTTTATGATCTCATTTGGAATATTTTACATACATTGTGTAAGGGCAGTAACAGTAAGATCACTTACTGTCTGTGGATAATATGTAATAATAATAATAATTTGCAGTTTGAGTTTAAAATACTCATACAGAGGTCAGAGTTAATTTTAGTGAGCTTTTTTCTGATACAAAATAACGAACAATGACCTTACACCTGGCATTGTCCACTGTACACTCTGTTGGTGCTTTCTTCTGTTAGGGAACTATCCTTGTCTGCTAAACAAGTTAAACTAAAACTCTTGGTAGGCAAGTCTGGTCTGTGATGCACGCTTGATTATCGGCAGGTGATAGAATCTCCACATGAGAACGGTATGAAGCCAAATCCATCTGGCTGGTTACATGCATTATCACCTGCTGTTGACGCTGCTCTGTAAGCTAAGGGTTAAAGCAGTAGCTCCAACGTTTTTTTTTTTTTTTTTTTTGCAGAAACAGACTGTCTACTAAACAGAAGAAAACTAAAAACCTCTAGATTAAGAATAAAACACACAACCACTGAACTTTGCGGAACTTAACATGGTGAAAGAAATATATAAATAAATAAATAAAATAATGCTAATACACTGACAAACAGATGCCGGACAAACAGGAATGCATTCTACCAAATGAGAGATTAAAATAAATGGAGAAAAGTAATGGACCTGGAAGATAAAGCGGGACTTCAGAATGAAGTTAAATAGGAAGAGGACAACCAGAGTGCTACGTACTCCAATCTCCAAAGAGTCAAATCATAACTGATGAAGAAAATCAATTTGACCATTGAAAGAGATAGAGAGAAAGAAAGAGAGAAACATTGACTTCACTCAGGCTAGGGTGCTTGTCACATTCTCATCTGCATATAGATCACGTGCGTAGGCAAAGCATTACCTACCTTCCATTTCAATCAGTGACACGTATGCAATATCAACATAAAAACAGGAAAGAAGGAAAGAAAGAAAAAACAAAAAAAGTAGAAAGGAATGTTCTCCGCAGCGAAATGGGAAAAAGACAATGACCTCTTTTAGTATCAAAGCTACAGATTTGGTTCCTAAGGAGAATAAAGCAACCAAAAAGAAAAGGGATAAACAAAAAAATCCAAACCAAAACTAAAAGTAGATGAGTCTAACAACACTACATGAGTTGCTTTGTCTTTTTCGCTTGTACAAATGCAGCCATATTTGTATCAACAGGAAGGGAGGAGGGAAGTGGACAAGAGTTATTAGTCATAGTATAATTATTAGTGGACAGAGTGGAAAGAGGAAAGGAGAACAAAGAGAGAGGGGGCATGCAGAGCTGACAGATGTGGCAAAAAGAAGAAAAAAGAAAAAATGTACAAAAGCCAGGACAGAGTGAGCCACACATGACACGGATGAACAGGTGAGGGGGCGGGGTTACAGGAAGTCTTGGAGGGGTGTACTGACTGATAAAATGGACAGCTAGAGAGTCTTGGGGAAAAAAAGGGACCCCAGTCACATTTTGTCCTGGGTCTTCAGCATCCACAGCCTAATTCAAGGCTTCAGTTATCTCGTTTAGAACTGCCTCTGGTCGTTTTGTCAAATCAGCTGTATGTGTACACAATGGCTTGGGTCCCTTTAAAGTAACACTGTTAATAAATGTGTCTGATTACGGTAGTGTTTAAAGATTAGCGCAGCTACTGGGACACAACCTAACAGGACAGATTTATCACCAAAGAGCTGCCTGATACACATGGATAAAACAGTAATAACCATTGTTTCTGATAAGAGTGGCGACTGCGTGTTGCGTTAAAAGGTTTCCACCATGGACAGTAGGAGAATATTGGACCAACAAACTGCCAGAATGCTTGATCATACTTGAAAAAAAGCAAGTCGGAAAGTAAGTTGTAGTTGTAGTTTATGATGGTGGGAGGTAAAAGGTCATAGGTGTGGAGAAACATTTCCACTACATGTAAATAAATCCGGAAATCCCTAATGGAACTTGGAGCCTACCCTCAGTTCCAGTTAAGCCTCCTTATAAAAAACAATCCCTCGGTCCACTTTTCTTCTACTGTCTCTGGTTAATTCTTATGACATGATTGCTCCTCCTGCATAAACCTCTGGCATTTCCCAGTGGCCTGAACAGATTATAGTAGAAACTGCAGGGGACAGAGAAGACTGCCACCCAGGGGCGACATGCACATAGTGAAGCGATAGAGAGGAGTGCACTACACTCCTGCAGCACTTTGACGCCTGGAGGAGAAGAGGATCTATCACTGAGCAGAACATGTTGTAGAAAGAAAGACAACTGTATTGACAAGAAGAAACTATTACACATACCCAGTTTAACCTACTTGGTCCAGTTCCAAAGCATTTGAGTGCTTTTTATATAAACAAGACAGAAAGAATGTGGGCATTTATTCATGGGCAAATACCACTTAAAATGTTAAGAAAATAAAAGGAACAAGCAGAAAGAGACAAATAAATAGAGATCTCTAATAGACACATGCAACTTGGTGGGGGAGATAGCAGACACAGCACTAAAGCAGTGTGTCTATAGCCCATGTAGATGTTTATTCATCATAGAAAATATTATGTAGTTCTTCTGAGTAATGTTTTCCTTTTAAGCTAATAGTCATTCTAGTGTAACTTTAATGATCCATTTACATTAAGGAAGAGCAAAGTTATTTCCATAATAAAAGATGAAGCGATTAAAACCCATCACAGGCTGTGTCTATCGGGTAATAATGGATACGGTTACATTCCATGAGCCAATACGAACAGAGTAGAGGGAGTAGACAAGTGTGTTTGTGATTTATAACACAATGCATAATTATGTGGACTTAAACTTTAGAGGCGATAGGACACAGGTTTTTTTTTTAGCTCAGGGAAAAATCATCATTGGAGTCACTTTTAAGCAACACCAGCTCTTTGAGCAGGACCTTGTTATGTTATGCAAATAATTTGTTATTATTATCATATTGCTTTGATGCTTTTTGATGGCCATAGACCTCTGAGGTACCTTCACCTGCCTCTACTCTGTCTTAGCTTAACTTAGCAGGAGGCCAAATTGGAAGATACAACACTCTTTGCTCATCCGGGTGGAAAGACAGTGTGCCTGTCCTATGTCCTATTCATATTTCCATTTCTGAGATGTGCTATGCTAATGCTATGCTCTGACTCTGAGTGGTGTTTGCTGAATAGGAACACTAGAATTTTGTTTTCTTTTGCGCCCTCCCTCTATTACTGGTAAACAACAGCAGTAAATAAATAAATAAATAAATAAATAAATAAAATAAACCAGATGGCAGAAGAGTCAAAAAGAGCCAGAAACAGGAGTGGCACATTTTACACAGGACAGATATGTCTGACACACGTCAAAAATATACTCCTATAAAAATACACTAATCTCAAGCTAAGAAAAACTAAAACTAAAAATAACAAAGAAAGAATTAGTGTTAGGAGTGAAGAGACAAAGACAAAAGTCATCTGAAGCCTGTGGTTGATACCATTGGAGTGGTGGGGGAGGTGGGTTTGGGGGTAAAATAGAGGAGTTTACATACATCATGGCCCTTTTCAGCGTCAGCGTGATTGAGTCGGCTGGCTCGGCCGTTACGGCTCTGTTGGCTGTGCTCCCCGTTGTGCCGTGTGGTGGGGCTGTTTGGACCTGGAGACAGCGAGGTGCTGGATGCCTTCTGCCCGTCTGCCTTGTGCTTGGAGTTGATCCTGAAAGAGCAAGCACACAAGTGAACCATTATGTAAAATATTTACTTAATATTAACTGTGAAGGTTCTCAGTCATTCAGGACATCTTGAAAAAAAATGTTGAAGTAAAAGCATCTGGACTTAAAGTGAAGACGTTTTGTCTCTAATTCTAAGAGACTTTATCAATTCTGAGATCAACTGGTAAGAGCTGAGCTTCTAGAGGGAGGACCTGAAACCAAACCTGATGGACCAGGCTGATCTGGTCTCATATAAGAATCTATGTGTAAACAGCAGCAGCAGAACACTTTCATATTATTTGTATTATTCAGTAAAGTAAAAAACTTTCCTCACATTTGTTGTACATTGCCAGTATATAAATAAAACTGGATTAAGAATTAGAGATAAAAAAAACTGCATTAGTTTGAATGTAGCCTAATGATCTCTGTTGGCCTTTTACTGTAGTAAAAAAAAAATCGATACTATTTCTTTCTAAAATGTAAAAAACATTTTTAGCAGATTTTTATTAGAGCATTTATTTGAACAAATTATATTTGTGTTTAATAGATTTCAGTGTTAGAGATTAAAATATGTTAGCTATCCAGAATGATATTGCAAATAGTGCACAAAAGCCCCTCTTTCATCAAAGTAAATGAGAGTGGAGTGAGATGTCCCAGCTCTTTAATAGTTATTATTATTATGCTGAGGGGATCCATTTAAATCCAAATCTATGCCCAAGGGCTTGCATTAAATGAGAGACAGCCACCTCCCGGCAGCTTCATATTATTGTGTGTGTGTGTGTGTGACTACCTGGTAGGAGACTTGGAGATGCTTCGTGCAGAGGACACAGAGGCGCTGCGGGAGCTGCAGCAGCTGCCTTGACGCTGTGAACTCCGACTAGGGGTCTCCCCGGGGGACCTGAGAGATGACAACAATATGCACCAATACACACATATTTATACATAGACTGACCTATACACACATATAGACAACAGCTCATGCACCACCAAAAACATACAATATATATTCTAATCAAGATCAGGAGAAGTTTTTTGCATGGAAATTTTGTTGAACTGTCCCATCATTTACAGAAGACGCACTCCACTCTTTAGGCTCTTTAACATTCTCTGCGAGTCCGAGCCTGAGATAATAGGTGTAAAATAGCAATATAAATTTATGAGACACTGAGCGCCAATGCAGACTCAGGCTAGCCATAGATGATTGTTTTACCTCTGTGCCTACACAGCCTCTATTTTAACAAGCTGTACATCAAATGCACAGAATAAATATGGAAATGTGTTGTTCTGTACAGTGAAAACAAACAAATCTGTATGTGTCAGCAAGAAATTTACATTTAAATGTATCTGACTCTTTCATACATTGAAAATATATATATATAATACATGGCTCACCTCTTTTTCTGCTTGTTCTTGTCTTTGTGTTTGTTCTTTGGGCTGCCTGAGCTGTAATGAAAGGAAAACAACTCAATGAAGCAGTGCGGACAATATAGTAATTATTATGCACCTGTATTATACATGAAATGCTTATGAATATAAATGATGTGCAACACTTACCGGTGTCTTCTCTTTTTCCTGGAGCCAGATGTGGATCTGAGAGAAGGAATAACAAACACTGATAAATAATAAAGAAATAACGTGACTTCTGTTTGTCATAATAGTTGCATCATACAGTAGCGTTAAACTTTTTGGGTAAAAATATGTAAATGGTCTGGAAGTCTGGTTTGGTGTAAAATATTAAATCTTAATCTTCTTTCAACCCCATTTATTTAACAAACTGTTTGAGCTTAGTATTGTTAAGTGCATTAACAAAAATCATATATTTTCATGTGACATATTGAGAATATTTGTCCACAGATCCAAAATAAACACAATTGTAATATGTGACAGGGCTCTTACAGTTCGTTTTTCCATTGCTCCATTTGACGATGCAGCAATAATAACCACAGACATTCAGCAGCTATTTATTCCTTCCACCACAGACTGGACTGAATGGGTGGACACTGGACAGCCATTCATCAGCTCTCACTGCTTGACTGACACCTCACCTCTGTATCCCTTTCCCACTCAATACAGTTTCCATGGTGATTAGTCAGGCTGGTCTGTACAAGTTGTTGCTATTTTCCTGAAGAGGCTTCTTTTTTTTTTTTTAAACACACCTACAGCACGCCGAGTGTGAGAGTGGGAGGCAGCCGCGGTGGCAGTGGTGGCACAAAGTGTGTTGATTCACTGTAGCTCGCTGAGAGCAGTGTAATAAAGCTGTCACGCTAATGTACGCTATATGGCTGATATGTGTCTTAGGGCTGTGGCCCCCGTAGCGGCCTGTGTTTCCCAACTGGAGGGAATCAGCTAGGGGCCGTGTGGGGCAATGTTCTTGAAAGCCTATTATTCTTGCCTTTCACACACTCTGGCCACCTCAGTCCACCGACAACATAGTAGATACTTTGGCCTCACACTAGAAATGCATTGAAAATTGCGCGCATAAAGCTATCATTTCAACAAACAAGCAGCAGTTAGCTTTAGTAATAGCCAAAGGGGCATTCTCTCTGGGGAGGAACCAAGTGTGCTGATCCCCTCTGCCCTGTCTATAAATTATTCATATATCAACTGTACCTGCAATGCAGAGAGCACTTTGGTGTGTGGCTCTGAGAGGGGGCGCCCAGGAAACAGGACGAGTGGGGACTGGGATGTGTGTGGATGGATGAGAGGTGGGAAATAAGAGTGGGCCGGTGCAGTGATGCTCAGCAATTTGGTGAGAGGCTCATTTTTCTTGTGTTGCGCGCAGCCCCCGTGCAGGCTGGGTTATTAGAGCGACTTATTTAGACACGCCCCTCCCCCGAGTCAGGCTGCCAATGAGGAAGGAGAGCTCAATCCGGTTTGTTATTATTTGTTATGATATCCCAAGGCATTGCAGGGGTTAGGTGGTCTTCCTTATTTGTTATTATCTACAACACGTATTATCTTCCACTTCCTTGTTTTTCCATTTTCTACCATTGTTCAGCTTGTTCTTTAGTCTATATAACTGTTGTTTCTTCATTCTTGACCTGCTTCTCTCCCTTTTTATATTTTGACGCCAACATTCTTTCTTTCACTCTTTATTTCCATAATTTTAACAGAGTTCAACAGTTTAAAAATGACTTGTCGGAAACATATTGAGGATGGGCATCATCAAATTTCATACTAGATGTAGAAGTGTATTATTTTCAAATCTTTTTTCTACTGGAATTTCATTTCTTTTAAATTGGAAACCTAAAATTGTGTGAGTCAATTTTAGGGCAAGTGCTGGCAACCCTTTGAAACAGTGAGAGCGGCTCCTCCGCCACTGTGTACAACTCACCTGTCGCGCTTGTGTTTCTTCCCACTTTTCTTCTTCTTCTCTCTGCGAGTGGGCGAGGAGCTGCCAAATCTAGTGACGCACAAAAAGAAAGAAAAAACAAAGCCTCATTGATGCTGAATGTTTTGAGTTTCCATTGAACACTGTGCATTACACCGAAAATTCTACCATAAAGAGTAAGATTGGGCCTATATGATTTTTTTCAGCCGATACTGATATTCTATATTTATCCGGCTGTTATGGCTGATAGTTGATGCCAATATATAAAATAATGTATTGATAACCATAAAATAAACCTTTTTTTAATGGGATTTTTGATTTTTAATACATCCATTTATGCTATCTGAGAACTATATTTTTACTATGCAGTAAAAGCCAAAAAGCCCGGATGTAACCGTCATTTTATTGCCCTGTCGTAATGACAATATCGGTGAATAGGGGACCAATGGGCGGAAAATGTATATTACTGTATACAGTCTTTGGGTGTCACAGGGAAAAACAAACTAGTCGACAGAATATAATATCGGCTCAACACATCGAGCATTTCTTGATCATGAAATGCCTGATTCTTCAGATGAATAAAAAAAAACACACATATCGGCCAATATCATCCCTAATATACAGCATAAATTACAATTTGCAACTGGCTTTTTTCATATGATTCATTTGGCCTCCGCCAGTCCACCTTCACACATTCACACTTCTTGTGACTCACTGTTTTCAGACTGTCCTTTTACACTTTTAAATGGACTTCTACAAACCCACGCTAAAATTAATTTGGCCAAACAAGGCAGAAAAACATCAGCAGAAGCCAATAGCATCTGGCTGCAGAAGCTGGTCCCACTCACCGGCTCCTTCTGCGGGCAGATTTCTTTTTCTTCCTTTTCTTTGGACGTGGAGATGGAGAGCTGCTTGATTTCCTCTTCACTCTAAATTGGCCGAGGAGAATAAAATAGAGAGGGGAATCATTTATAAGAGATTGTTATTTTGATATTCTGCAAAAAAGGGGAAAAAAAAACTTAATTATAGTTATTTGCTTCTGAAGCAATAACAAGGAAGAACACATCAAATCTAAGTGTCAATTTTCTCATTGCCTCAACTCATTCTGCCATAAGACACAATATTATTGCAGTATAGCAGAAAAAGAACAGGATATTGCTTTGGGGAAATTACACTTACACTTAATCTGCTTTGTGAAGTTACACAAGCAGAAATCTAAATGGCCATCTTCTTTGTAATTCTCAAACATAAATGGATGGTTATCTCGCTGCTACAGCGCAAGATGAGCTTTGATAGTTAAGTTGAAAAGCATTTGTGAGCTCTGATGATCTGGTATATGAATGAATATCAAAAGGAATGCAGTGTATAGAGGACAGTGCAATCAACTGAGAAGATAGCTGAGCAGCTAAAAGGCCAACACATTGCTGTTATTCCGTACATATTCAGAATACTGTAGCGGTTACCTGTTATCGCTGTGGTAGTCGTAGTCTCCATCTTCATAGACAAACTCAGGGTCGTCTTCGTACTTAGGCTGGTAGTGCAAGTGGTTGACCCTGGAAACAAACAGAAGCTGTAAAAAAGGTCGGTCTGTAATGCTAGAGAGATAAAAGCTTGTCTGAAATTTCCCCTGTTGAAACAAATTAAATTTGTATTATTTTGTGGCATTACATGCAAACAGTGGAACTCAGTAACAAGCAGCATACATGGAGACAGACTGATAGGGAACAGGGATATGCAGACTATTAAAACATGAATAAATGGTTCCAATATGAACATAAAAAACACTCAAACACTAAGGAGGATAATGAGAACTGACCCGAGCTTAATTGAAGTGAGTCTTAGTTTGTCAAGGACTATAATTAGAGATGAAAATCATTTACCTGAGTGGTAAGTGATTTATGATGGGTAAGACCTTTTTAAATGATGACTCTATTTAGGCAAACGCTGGTCTGTCTTTAATGGTTAATTTCATGTGCAGTGTAAGTACTTGATCTATCAGTACAACTAATAAATACACTATTAGTATCTAGTTTCCTAACATATACCCAAGCCAAATTTTTTTTGGCACTCATGTATTTGTTTTCACTCGAGCAGACAAATACTTGCACTGAATAAATGCAAATTAAGATTTTGAAAAATATTTCACTCAAGCTCATTTATCATACTGACCTGTGCTGGAGACAAAATAGCCACCAATTTTTGATCTTTGAACTCTTTTTGTGTATATAGTTAGTGCTTGTTTTTTATTTGTGTAATAGCCATCTTTCATTTTCATTGCATTTAACCTCCTAGTAGTTTCTGCAAAAAAAGGAAGAAGTCACATTCATAGATACAGCACACCCGGAACACCAGATATTTCCCAATGTGACAGCACGTCTGAATATGTATCTTGTATATAAAAGATTTAGGGCTTGTTTATTCAATCTAAGATGAGATGGAAGCGTTGAGAACTGATGACATAGACTTGGACCAGTTCACAATGCACTTGTAAATCACACTCAGCCACAACAACACCCAACCACTGCTGGAAGTGGTCCTGCAACGACCCAGAGGTAAAGTTGGCATATAGAAAACTAAAATCCCTCAGACTGGCAGTTCAACTATAGATGACTTGACTCGGACTCTCTTGACTCTCTTGACTCTTGACTCGGACTTTTTCAAATTTTTTGGGTGACTTGGACTCAGACACTGAGGACTCCACTACAACATTGTCACCATTACACAGTGGAGTATGTGTGTATCAATGATAGAGGAGTTATTCTGACTTTTACGATTGGCAAATAACCACAAAGTTTGGGTAATAATCCAAGCTTTACAAATTTGCAGCTCATCACAGCAGAAGGCCACCACTACAGTGTCAATGTAAACGTATTTGATGACACGCTGTTGGCTGACATTTAGCATTCTCCATCACCCCAGCAGTGAGTGTCTCACTCCCAGCTTGTGGCATCCATATCATCCCACTTGGGGTTCACACATGCTGTACATACAGACAGATGGCAGTAGCCTCCTCCATAATCCACCAATAACCCACTACCCTACTATGCCTTCTGCATTAACCTGCTCTTCTTTCAGAAATGACCTCGTCGGCTTCACGGGGCTGCGGAAAATTTGAAAAAAAAAACTTCACTGATGATTTTATTACTCGCAGCACTTACCTTGCTGCTATAATATAAAACCATCTGGTTGCACTGCAAAATGGGAGCCGGGAGATGTATATAAACATATATGTAAGGGTTAGAAACGTTAATGATTTTAAATAACCTTCACTACCCACTTTAAGCTTCTCTTGTAAGGAGATCAAACGTAACACGAGTGTGGTTCTGTTGTTAGATCGAGAAAAAAACAGGACAATAACAAGGAGAGAAGAGCTGCTCGTTGAAGTAAATAGTGTCTGAGAGGCGCATTTGAGCAGGGCACAAGCCTGACAGTTTGTTATTGGAAGAAGATAGGTAACAGAGCCCCTAATTGGCTGAGCATCACTGAGCACAGCAGGGAATGCCTAGTACCAGCAAAATAACCCTACTTCACACCCAAAAGCCTTTTCTGCCCACATAGCAAAGTGCTCCAACAGCATCCTCCAAGATTTACCCAGTGCTGAGCCTGCATCATGAGAATTCTGGTTATTTCAACAAAGCAGCAAATAATTATTTAAGACTGATGACATTAAGCCAAATATTAATTAACAAAAGGCACTGGAAATAAAAAAGATGCATTTAAATAGCCTCATGGTGTGATGGGCCGGTTGTGCCCCTTTTCCTTCTCTAATGCAAATAAGAGTGACTAACAGCAAATGGAGCTATTGTGTATTTGCCATATACCTGTATTTGTCCCTTCTTTTTAATAACGTAATTGACAATGTTGTAATCTGACTGAGATATTCTGTCTGGTCCGGTTGGGATAGGCTTGTTGCTGTAACTGAAGGCAATGGTGTCCTCGGGCTGCAATGGCTGCGACAGTACTACAAACCCATTCAGCCACACACGCAAGCTGTACTTCTGTACAAGAAGTGATAGTTTGTTTTTTATGGAGAAGAAGTTTAGATTGATTAATATGCAGCAGGGGTCAAGTTACTCAGATAAATTTGAGTTTTTAATTTTGAACCATGTAAAAAAATAACCATATTGCAAAATCAAATTTAATGGAAAAGGTATAACCCTGTACCTAACCCCCTATACATGTGTTAAGGCTAATGCTGCTGCTGGGTCCTAGAGCCGCTCAAGTATTGGTCAAAATTACACTCTCTAAAGAAGCTAAACACAATAAAAATCACCAGAGAAAGGAGTCATATTAACTCTGTCTACTTAGTTCAGTGTCTGAATACTTTGTTGGTTTATGCAAATTAGTCATGTGCTAACAAGATTTTCTGTGATGTGAGACAGAGAAGGCCAAAACTAAAAGGTATCCAACCTAAACTGCTTTATTTTCACTTTAAGGGGAAAGAACACTGCTGCTACTAGCAAGACAGAACGACCAATCAATTAAAATGTCAAATCGCCTGAGAAACTGAATTTGTAATATTTATTTTTTGCCATATCGACCAGTTCCACTCTGCAGCAAATAAACACGACACAAACCTAAAATAAGCTACTAAATACAGTTTTTATTTTAGAAGCCCTTTTGTTAAATACCCAGGTGGGAAGTACAAGTTAGATCTGACTGTTCTTTCCTGCAACCTGCTCAGTATGCACACTCCAGGCAGACATCCCTACATCTAAATGAAACATATTTTTTTCTTTTAATAAAGAAACACTGGCCTCTGGCATTTGGTCAAATATTGAATGCTATGCAAAGCCTGGAGTCAGCTTTCCTATTGATCCAGCTGTGATCGGACAGCACTAGGAGTGTAATCAAGAGTGAATGTGAGAGCCAGTCTACGTGCCGCATTTCTTCTCCTCACTCCACTGTTCCATCCGTTCTGCAAGAAAATCAATGCAGGACATCGGTAAACAGAGTTATGAGCTCACACGTGCATGCTTACTGCAGGCTGTTTATTGGTGGTGTATATAAGAGCATTAAGCTACTTCTGACAGGCCGGTGTTGTCAATAGTAACAGTCCCTGCGGAAAATGGGGGCATCTGAATAAAAAGCTCCCCTCCTGGCGAAGTCAAACACTTTGTGGGCTGCAGTATTTTTCAGCCTAATACCTACATCTGTTAACTCTGAGTTTAGTTAAGGTGATTCAATGCTTCTAGTCACACATCAATACAAAACAGACCTTGTGGTTTGAAACATAATAGTTGCTGTAGTCTAAAATAGAACCTCATTCTGAAAACTATACATTATAATACTTTGACTATTCTATGTTAAATTAGTTTGAGCTAAAGGACAAAGACAAATGTCAGCTATTCAAGGGAGAAGCCCAAACAGGGACACACGCTAACATGAGAGTCCCTTATTGCATTACCTATTAATGAAGGGGAATGAGGATGCACTTATTGCTGAGGGCAGGAAGTACCCTGGGAGTGACGCTATAGAGGAGAATGGCCTTTGGTCAAGCTGCAGGTTAATAAAGCTGGGTTTACAACAGTTCTGCATTTCTACAAAGTTCTTTTGTCAAGTTAATGAGGACAGGAGGCAGTAGTTCTGTTCTGTGTAAGGATAAGCACTCTGCAAATGACTGTCTTCAATTTTCTACATCAAGTCCTTTTTGTGGACGGAATGCTCCAAAATGGACGCAGAACTCGGCATCCTGACTCAGAAGTGCCCTTGTGAGTGAACTAATGCTAACAAAACTTTTCTTCTGTGCGGTCTTGTTCAGCACTCTGTATCATTTGTTCCCTCCTCAGATGGTCCCCCTCAGTTTAGCACGGTCCGCTTAAATGTCAGGCACGGGCTCGAGTGATGAGGAGGGAGCGCCATTAGTCGTGTCTGTGAGACGGGAAGCATCAGCGTCATTAGCAGTCATTAGCTCGCATACAGCAGGTCACACCGTCGCTGCTCGCTCTGTCATTCACACATAGAAGCCGAGGGCTGACTCAGGAGAGCTGCCACGCCTACATCCTGATGTTTCACACACGGCTGAAGATGACATCTTCAAATTGCCGTATCATTTCATTCCTTCTATAGCTGTCTTAAAGCTAGAGAGCAGCTACAAATTGACAATTATAATGTCAACTGTAACCTCCATTGGCCTCAAGCAAAGTTTGGAATACTGAGGGTTACACATACTGTACCTTTCGAAAAAGCATCACCAATTTCTTTACAAGGTTTTACAATAGTGGTCCATATTCTTTGGAATTCTGTGTCTGCCCAAAGACAATATTAGACAAGCAAGCCATTTATCATATGGACTAAACATCAATTTATGCAGGCTTTTATGATTTATAGTCTTTTAGGTCTATCATATTTGATTATTGTGAGCCATTTTGTCATGTAATTCATTTAAGAGCCCTAGAAGCCCTATAATAAATAAAATGGATTTGTGGGATGATGAGAAAAGTGCAGGAGTGTTTTGGAGACGGAGCTTACAGTGGTTGTGTGTTGGAGCCCTCTCTGGTGATGACTCCCTCTTTGTCCATCAGCATTTGTCTGAAAGTGCTCACTTTTTGTCGAATCTCCTCCTCTGTGTACCTGAGAAGACATAAAAGAGAACATCATTTATAAAACACACATCCACACACTACTATAGTCACAGAAATAAGCGAAAAATGGATCCAAGGGAATCCATTAACTTTAAAGAAAAAAGAAATGTCTCACTATAACATTTCTCATGTTTAGGCTTCTCTGTAAGCAAGGGCAAGTAATATGTCAGATGGATGATATGTGGCCACTTTTCTATCAGGTATTTAGTGTCGGAATTGTAAAATGCTTTCATTGTAAGTGTGAATGTGGGATGGGACATGATGAACACTGCACCAGATTTTTATGTGTTCGGTTTTGCAAAAAACACAAACACCAGACTCTGACCACAGACTTGCCAGAGTGGAAACAGTGACAGCTCAGTGAGGAAGCCTCTAATAATTTCAGTGGCTTGACAGCCTCCCCTGCTGTACGATTGTTATGCAAGGGGCTGTACTACTGTCAGTACTGTACATGGCCTCTTTAGTGCACACACCACTGAAATGATCTCCTGGCCTGTTCACACCGTCCTTACATTTTCCTCTTTTGTCAGTAATAAGCTGTAATGATCTACAGAGGCAGACATAAGGAGAAAAGGTAGGGAGTGTTAACAAGAGGAAAGGTAGCAAGACAAAGTGAGACTGATTGGAAGCTGCTCAGTTGTGTCCAAACAGAAAGCTCCTTTGCAATTAGGCCCTATTAGAACAGGGGTGGGCAATTGTTTTTCCCCAAGGGCCACATTAGAACATGGAATTCTTGTGGAGGGCCGGGCCAACACAGGGAACTCACTTATGCTCAATAAAAACATGTTTCTTTTGCCTACGGTAAGGGTATTTACTGTTTGGAGCATGCTGTATACAGTGTAATCAACTGATGCAAAATATTGAAGGAAAAGGCAAAATATATGCAGTGTTTATACATCAATAAAATATTAGTAAATGCTTGGCGGGCCACATTGAACAGCCCAACGGGCGGCATGTGGTCCCCGGTTTTAGTTTTCCCACCACTGTATTAGAACATCTTGTCATTAATAAAAGGACACGTATACCTTGCAAGGTACTATAAATACTACAGTGAATTTCATGAACAAAATTGTCTAAATAGAATATTATTAAATATGGTCTAACAACAAGAGGGAAAGTATTGGAGAAAAACTATGCCACAAGATGAACAGGAATAGATTAGAATTAGAAAAGGTACTTAAGGTAATCAGGAACTTTATTCTTTATTGTTCTATAAGGTGGACTGTAAATTAAGCAGATGTATTTGAGCGTGAAAACAGCATTAGCCCTGCAGGGTGTATGCTCTCCTCAGATTAAATATAGAAGCTGATATCTTGTATTCCGGGCTGTGGTGCTATCAGTCCGTTGACAGTGCGGAGAATGAGATTAGGAGAAGTGTGATAGAGAGCTGAAATAGCTGGAACATGGCCCAAACGGTGGGTAAGCCGGGCTGTGTGACAGCGCCATCAGGTCATGCTGCACAGCAATCTCTCAGCACCGGCAGCTGTCAACTCAGCACAATAGAGACCACAAACGCACGCTCTATATTCATGGCTTTTCATGCGCAAAGCATAACCTATCACCATACGTTAAAGCTTCCATCTTCACTGCTGCTCCTGCTCGCTTTCTGTCTGTTACACAGTGGAGATTGGTGGACAATAGGAAGAAGAATCAGAGAAGACTTGGGGCTTTATTTTCACACTTTTCCAATGATGGTCAGTATGTTAGTGCCTGCAGGCTTCTCTGTCGACACACAGTTAAAGCACAAAAAGAAGGTTCAAAACTCGTGAAACAAAAGTCTCTGTTTGAATTTGACCTACATAACCTCCTTGTCTTCCTTCTATTTTTATTGGACAGTTTACCTGCAAAAACATTTGTCTCTCCTGATCTGTCCTGTTCTTACTCTGGTCAAACACAGAGGTAGCATAGCCTGTACAAAACAACCTGGGGTTTCAGGGTGAAAACAAATTTATCCACAGGAAAGAACTCAATGGCCAATGAAAGCCTCAGATAGAAGCCTAGCCATGTGGGAGTCCAAAAAGCATTTTAGAGCGTGAAGCAATTCATAGAGAGCTCTGCTTAAACGGCCACATGTCAGATGTTTGTCAGCACAAAGGAACCGCACATGTCTTATCTGTACATTTAATTAACACTTCCTCCAGCTGTGAAGCTCACTGATTTTCTATTCGCCATCTGCTCTGCCCTGCCACTGGCTAATGCAGAGTACAAAGGCAGTCCGCTTTAGATTGGCCAGTGTGAACAGAGCAAGGTAACAATTACACAAATAGGCTTTGTTGGTTTCACTGAAAATTGTGGATTACTCGCAGTCAATGAAACCTCCAGGACAAAGGTGTAATAACAGCTCCAAAATGCAGTTGGTCTCAAGATGCGTTTACTTTGCTCATTTTGTTTTTGTTAATGATCACTAACACTAGAAGGGATCTTGAAAAACTGGAATAAAACAAAAAAGGGAACATGCCTGAACATATAACAAGCAAACATTGAGAAAATGAAAGATAATCTTATGAGTCAAATTATACAAATTTGGTTATTTAGAAGTTGTGTTATGTAATGAATAAAAGTAGTCTTAATATCTGATTATGTGGTAATATATTGTAAAAAACAGTTGTTGTGATGAGTTTCGTTTTATTATACTGATATTATTAATGGTGATATAATACAATAGAAAGGGATATGATTACATGGCTGAGTAAATAATAATAATGGCTGAATAATTAAAGCTGCAAGCTGTAATGAATAAAGTAGTCCTCTGATTCGTCATGACGGGGCTGGTGCGTTTATTATAATATTTATTAATGGAGATAAAGTGTTCTGTTTTCTATGTATATTATATTATTATTATTATTATTATTATTATTATTATATACTGCATTAATATATTTTTGCTCAAAATAAACTCAATCAATCAATATATGTCAATAAGACAGTCTGACCCTGTACTATTACTTGTTTTGTTGAAACTGCTACTGTTGTTTATGTTGTAACTGCTACTGTTGTTATAACTACCTGTCTGTGCTTATAAAGATTTTGTTTTTATAGGGGCGCTACATATTTATGGGAGATAAAGTGTTCTGTTTTCTATGTATATTATATTATTATTATTATTATTATTATTATTATTATTATATACTGCATTAATATATTTTGCTGTAATGACAATAAATTGAATAAATAAATAAATAAATAAATAAGACACTTTGGTAGCATATAAAGAAACCAATGACAATTTTTTTGCTTAAAAAGAAAACTAGATATGTGCCTCATAATCACTCTAAGCTATATAACTCAAACCCATGACTGTAGCTATCCATGGATAAGTGCTTCATACAACCCCCTTTAGACGAGCCGATTCAACATTTTAAACTTGAGTGAGCAAATACCAGTGAACAAAGTGCCACCAAATGTCTAAAGCATTTAGAAGTTAACCAGTGGAGCCCATCAAAGACTTTTGATGCAAGCTACCTTATTTCCTACTACATTCAACATCACAGTGATTTCATTGGAAAGGGACAGGGTACATTGATGAGTGCGAGGGTCTCCTCACCGCCCCCCACCATGAAAAATCACCACGATTAAGAAGTTGATTAGAGTAATTAGACAGCTCCGAGCAGCCGCAGATTCCCTCCATTAACTCGCTATCCTGGGAAATGAATAGTTGCAGCCCGGAGACCATCCTCACACTGATAGTCATCGATTTGATGAGCATGTGGCTATGTGTGACGGGTGGGTTTTTTGTGCAGTCGAGCTGAGCGCCGGCGAGATGCGTCTGAAAAGCCTTTTCCCACAAGCTGTCCCCAGGCACTGCTGCACACCTATGAACACTGCAGCTCCCACAGAGTAATAGGCAGAGCGATGCCAGTGTAGTTAGTGAGATTGAACGGTGCTCGAACATTGGAAGGCAAACCTGGACGCCCCCACATTTCTATTTCAGGGGCAGAATTAAAATGACCTGCTGGTACCACAGAGGAATAGGCAAGCTTTCCATTGAAGAGGATTCAATTGGAACACTCTACTGTCATAGATTCCCCGGTTAGATAACACAGTAGCTAGCATGAGGCACAAAGAGTAGAAAATGAAGAACAGACCTCTCTCACACAACATAAAGCTGACCTTTTCACCTCCCCCACAGTCTAAGCAGATCAATGCTCAGAAGAACACAATCTGCTATTGCCACTCTTTCTGATTGCTCATCTTGTCTGAGCACTCCTATAACTCTGCCAGTGGAGGCTGTTTTGTCTCTTATGGATCAAGTAGATTGGGTTGGAGCTCCTCCAGTGACAGTGTACAAAATGGGTCATTCTCCCAGAGATGCTTTTCCCTTAATTTAGTGTCTTTGGACACAGGCTTATCGTCTTATGATGCAGCTTGAGCTCACAAGGAAGCCTTCATCAGAGCACACAGAGAGTTATTTGCTGTGGTCTGGCAGCTTTTTTAATAAGATCTGTGCTACTTGCAGACCTCGTAATTCACAGAGTGCAGATGTTTTTAAATGCACTTCTGTAGCTGAAGTAGTCAAACTGGGCCAATAGACTGTTCCAAACGAATTCACATCCCTGCCTTTGCACCACCCCTCGACCCACCTTTTAAAACAACACATTCATTTTTTTCAATATACAAACGTACATGTAATTTATCCGCTTGGTGAAGCACAAAGAGTGAATTATTCTATTCAGCATGCCCTGTACCACCCATGATACATTCACACTGATGCAGAACTAGGCAAGCCACATCCATTTGTGAAGAGTCATCCTTCGTCTCTAAAGTAAAAGCATGTCTTTGTGTGTGTGTACATGCAGTGAATAAAGGACCGTGCAGCTTTGCGTTTAAAAGCAGCAGCATGCAGCGTGTAGTTTCAACTGAGTGGGGTCCTGTGAAGAGAGCTCATTAGAGAAGAAGAAAAAGGCACTGACACGACACGAGTTCAAATCATGCTCATCATTCAGCTTCAATTAGTCTGGAAAAAAACATGACCGAAATAGAGTCCAGAGCCTTGAATGCAGAGTTGCAGACTTTGCTATCCTTGTATTCAATATTACATTTGTTACTTTTATGATGCAGCTCTCCTGTATAGCGATACACTGATTCCTCCTGTTTCATTATGAACACCTTTATGACGCCTATACTCAAAGCCCTTGTGCTCTTTACCTGCTCTGAGTCCTGTACAAATGGTTTCATGTTCGTAACCTCCAGCCCACCCCATATATACATAAAAGGACAATGTTCCCTGCAGAGGGCTAGCACTCAGACAGCCAATAGATGAGGACTGCCAAGCTCTGGATGGCTAAATAAACCCTCTCCGTTAATTGAAGAGCCATTCTAATTGGCTCCTGGGGTGAGGCCATCATTCTTGACAGCCTATTTATCGTAGCTCTAGAGAAGAGCATGCTGGGATGTATAAAAGGAGGAGTGTCTGCCAGGTTTAGAGAATGGGGCAGCCGTCCAATTCGCCTCTGAGCTCAATCCTTCATCTCAGGCCTCTGTCAGGAATGAGACTCGGAGGTGAGGAGCAGACTCCCTCTGGTTTAAATCTACAACAAATGAAAACAGACTCCATCTTAATTGTGTCTAATGCCTGGCATTGTAGGGACTCTATTCCAGTGTTTCATCCCCCGCTCGATCCGTTAATCCTGCACACAGGCTCTCATTTAAAAAGCCACATTAGGAATTGGAGAAGGAAGGGGAGCTATGTCGGGCCAAGCTGCCAAATGAGATTCTCCTTTATTATGGCATTAACAAGATGACTTAGGTCCTTCCAGGGTCTTAACACTCAGCTGATGTCCTTCAAGTGTGACTCTGTGTCTCTAACCGGTCTGTCTGCTCGACGCATGTTCTGTCATCATTAACCAAACTGCAACTACACTGCCCCGCCAGGCGTCATTGTTCTCAGACCAGGAGCCGCAGTGTCGCCAAAGGAATGACAGGGCCTTGACAGATGGCATGCCCCCCCCCCCCCTTTTTATAAAGTCCAGCAGTTCCTTTTAAGCTACATCATAAAAGACATCTGTCAAAGGCCACTATCAACAAGGTCCTATTGGCTGACATGCCCGTTATGCTGGTAAGAAATTACTTGAAGAATGGGGCAGATTTTAAAAACCCTACAGAAACATAAAATTAAGCGATCAGCATGAAAAGGTACAGCAAAGAAAGGCTGTTAAAGGAGCTGTGTGAGACTGACTTTTTGTCCCCTTTTAGAGACAAGAAATAAAAAAATATAGCACTACTCTTTTGAAAATGTGTCTCTCGGTCTGGCTTTAAAAAGCACCTGTCCCCTCTTTCATCCAGCTCAGAGGAACGCTAACCAATTAGCTTGACCTTTTTGCAATTACACCCACCCTCCCCTAATCCTTCAGGGATTATGCGGCTTTTACAAATGACAAATGTGATGTGAATATAAAAAATATCTGTGGGAAAAGGACCTTTTCATGTCCTGGCACCAGATTATTAATTACAGTTATTGCTAACCTGTGTTTTTCTGTAACTTTATGCACACGTGAGCAGTAGTGTGAATAAAGAATAGACCTGAGATTGCAATTCAAAGGTGACTGCAGCCACTGCATGAGGCCTGGAAAAGATGTGTTTAGCATTTTAGGTGGGGGTGTGTGGAATTGCTGCAATTAAGGCTGCAGTAGGCAGAAAATTGGAAGAGGGTAAATGCAACATCCATGCTGTGCCGCTGCAGCTGTTGCTTCAGTACATAATGTGTAATAAGAGGGCACTGTATTTGTTTTAAGACTGCTAATGTTGCTGTTTGAAATAAACCAGAATATTATTATACTTTCCTTAACAATACCACAAACAGTGAATACAAAGAATATATGGGCTGACACGGTGTCCAGCCTTTTCGCTTTTAAAGGAACCATCCAAATGAAAAAGAAATAGCTTACTTTACTTGCTTAAAGAAAAGAAAATGATTGGATAGTTTACTTAAAACTTTTAAGTAAACTATCCAATCATTGCTAGACTTTTAAGTTAAAAGTCTAGCAAGCAAAAAATTGTTTCCTAAAATCTGCGTAACTTTTTTAGAACAATCTCAAATAGTCTACATATTCTAGTGACTGTGTAGTATCTCCGGTGACTGCAGCATATGTGCATCCTTATTTTTACCCACCAGCGAGGATCGTCACCTTCTCCTGGATTTTCCGCGGGCATCTACCCAGTATGTGGCAGGACACAAAGGCATCTGTCACCGCTCGTGAACAGTGACAAGTGTGCTAAATAAGGCACCCAGCTTAGCAAGAAGCCCTCAAATCTCTGCCAAAACGATTCAGTCTTGGTGGAGCCTACTTTAACTTCTCAAACCATCACCAGTCTGTTTTCAGATGCTGTCTTATTCATGGGATGTATATTTGATTTATTTTTCTCCGTATATAGGCTGTTGAGGCTGTATATCTGTAAACATCACAGTCTGGCACCACTTCTTAACTGAAATAGCTCCCCTTGCTCTGTTTTTTTCCTCTTCCTTTTTACTGCAATATAAATGACTTTTGGCAGGTAAAAGGTTTGAAATGTAATATTTTTGCAGCTTGTGAACTCAGCTTCCCTACAGCTACATACATGTCAGCGGTGAGATTTTTACAACACCCGAAATGCTTTCATTGCTCACACTGCAATGACAGAATATTAAATAAACAAAAAACAGCTACTTGTTCGGGGAAAATGGTAATAGACCTCGACACTGACTCCCAGTGCAGCTGAAGTACTAACAATGTAAATGTCTTGTGGAATGCTTACCCCTGCTCCTCCATCATCTCCTGGAGCTCCATGCACTTGAGCTCCACCCTCCTCTTCCTCTCGTGGTCTAGGATCTCTCTGTGCGGCTTTTTCACCAGGACAGGCTCTGCAGCGGGCTCTTCCTCCTCCACATCCGGCTGTCCGTCTTCAGTTTTAGCCTGCAGGACTGCACCTGACATCTGACCTCCCGATGCCGTTCCCACTCCCGGGACAGCTGCCTGGGCCAAACTGTTGGCACCATCTTTTGGAGACGGTACCCTCGCCTCATCGTACATGGCTACTGGAAAGAGACAGAAAATAAAGAGGGATAAGTAGGTGCTGATACTGTTGGATTTAAATGAAAGATTTTCAGTCAGTCTTATTTGGAAAGACTTTGATTAGCTCGGGTTTATACTGAATTCTCAGCTTTGCTCCTTTTGATGTGTTGATTCAAAGGCATGGCACACATTTAGTGAAATGAGTAATAAAATGCTGCCTCTGCCTCTGAAGAACCCTTCATGGTCCCTGAACCCTTGTTTGGCAGCTACGTGTATAAAACAAAGCTGTCAGTTTATTGCAAATCTTTCCAGCCATATACAAACATTCACATATTTTGTGTTTGGAATAATTTAGCGCTGGGCTGGAGGGTACAACGTGAAAGGTGAGCTGCTTGGAGTTTGACAGTAATACTTCTGGACAGGCTGCAGAATTTCTGCCTGAGCTGAGCAGCGCACACACGTCAACAAACTGTATGCACAGATATACAAGCACACGGGCACATTCTGGAGCGTGACTACATGTAGACATGCATTATCAGCGACAGCGCTGGCAGCAACTTCTGCTCCATGAGTCAGTTCAGAGGTGCCTAGAGGCTGCTTGGGGAAAGAGGAGCGAGACACACAATACTCTCTAAATCTAGCTTAACAATGAACAAAAGCAATGAATCACAATATATGAAATGAAGCAGTAAATATACATATATTTTATGTACTGTATATAAAACTTTTTCTTTGCAGTGTTAAAATCTGATTTAAGTGACAAAGCATCTGCAGTTCATGAAATTGCCAATGAGACTGTTACAAAGGCATTTTAGGCATTCATACAATATCTTCCATTCTATTCTTTCGTCTGTTCATCACAATCTTAATTTACACAGCTCACATTAAAAAACAGTAATCTAAAGGCACTCAACATAAAAACAGGTCAAGACTAAGACTAAATTAACATGTTTGCTTTAGCTTTTAGAATCCGTTATTGGTTCACTTAAGGAGAAAATGGTAATGATGTCATCTGAGTGAATAAAACCGTCTGCTAGTGCTGCGCGGCGGGCTACTGATTAAGATGGACTGTCCTATTTGGGCCAGCATGCCGGGAAAGAGGAAGGCCTTCCTGATCGCACGAACCTTGGCTGTCCTGCACCTCCCCTCTCCTCTGCAACTAATGGCTTCATTTTTCATCAGAGAGCCAAAAAACCCAGACTGAGGCTCTTCATCACTGTCACCAGCAGAGAATACGGGGCAGGATTCCACTGAGACTGGACAGACACACCTTCAGAACTGCAGATACACCCCGTCCCGACTTTGATTCCTCTTATCAGGAGAGAGTTTTGAGCAGACAAGTGAATCTCTCCTTTCGGGATGGGGAATTCTTTGACTGGTTAATAGTGTGGTGCTTGTTGTCGGAAGAGCTGTGCGCTGCTAAACGAGTCGTGGATGTGTGCGTAGCGTCACGGCTCTCGGCTGACAGAACAGGTGGCGGGACAGCAGGAGGCATCATCGCCGAATATATTATACAGTAAATCAGCGCTTGATATTCCATGACAGCAATCTCTCATCTGCACGCTTGTCACAAAGACTTGGTTCAAAGAGGAAAAAGTGTGATTTATCAAGATCAGCTTGACGATATTAAAGTAAATAATCATATATACCACCATTTGAGCTACTGTGAGGGTTTTAAAGTACAATGAATGATTAACACTGAAATGTCAAAGCTGAGCACTTCCTTCCTTGTGTTCTCTTTTTGGTTACATTAGACAATGTAGCACCAAGAGCACTCAGGTCTGGATCTTTCATCCAGAGGGGGCCACCATAGATAATTTGGTTTGTGCTGGACATCATGTCTTGGTCACTGGGTTGTTCCGGGTTACAACACATGCCCCATTCCCAGCATTAAAGGCTGTCTCAATAACAGCCAGAATAAAAACGAGGACATCATCGAGAAATGGCAAGAGAAAAATCCCTCCCATCTCAAATTAAATTCTCCGCCATGCCAGATGTGGGAGTCAAAAGCTGCGGGCCAGGCGTCTGTGTGTGTGAAACCATGCTGTAAATATCTAGGCGTCTCATTACACTAATGCATCATCATCATTATTCACATCCATTCCCCAAGGGTTTCCAAAGGGGCGACACAAAAAAACTGCTCCTTTCAAGTTAAAACAACTAAATCACTTAATTGTGTAATGACAAAATCCAAGCAGAATGGGAGACTTGTCAGTTGTGGGTTGATAAGGCACGGAGAACATAGTTAATTGTGTGGGAGTCCTCCACAGGGGACTCAAGGTTATCTGCAGCTACTGTATTAATGCTGGCACCAACCCCTTCTTCTGTTACAACAAGAATACTGTCACACTGTCACATCACAACAAACTGTGCTTGTAATTAGTCATTATGCCAACTCTGCATTACCGTCACTTATTTTACACCACAAAGTTAAAAAGTTTATAAAAAACAGCAGAACATAAATAAAAGAACCATTTGCTACTTTAAATAGATTGTACCTGATATGTTTTTCCTCTTTTTGAGGAAAATGGTTTAAACCCTTTTCATTCAATTTTACCGCTTAGTCCCGTTAGGGGTTGCGGCTGACTGGAGCCTATCCCAGCAGCTTTGGGCCTGAGGCGGGGTACACCCTGAACAATGGGCAGTTAGTCGCAGGGCTAACATTTAGAGACAGACAGTGACAGACAACCATTCACTCTCACATTCATTCACTAGTGACACCTTAAATTTGCCAATTAACCTATACATGCATGTCTTTGGACGGTGGGAGGAAGCTGGAGTACCCGGAGAGAACCCACAGTAACACGGGAAGGACATGCAGACTCTTCACAGATGTTTGAGTCGGCCGGGTTTTGAACTCACGTTTTGAGGCAGGATTGCAAACCACTCTACCACGTGCACCCCACTGGTTGGTGTAAACCTCAAATAATATATTGTAAAAGCAATAATTTGTGAAAAGACATGCTTTATGATGGCATCTACTGTTTCTTATAAGGGGTTTTAATAGTTGAGAACTTGTTACTCAGGAACGGAAGACCTTGGCTAATGCTTGCAAAACTACATGTATGAAAAAGAAAGCACCGGCTTGTCATATGACGTTCCAGGAAGTTTTATAAGTCGATAAAGTGTATTTTCAGTGCATGTAATGTGTAATGTAAAACTCAATGAATACTGTCAATTCAATCACGTAATGTTGGCGGAGATAATTGCTGTCCTTGCAGCTAAGCTAACATTAAGCTAACACTAAACTAATCCTAAGCTCTTAACTTCAGTTTGGTGTAATGTATTTATATTTTGTGGAGGAAACATGGGTCTGGTTTAACTTTTTTGATAAAAGAGAAGCAGGAGAAGTCCCTCTGCTGCTGTTGGGGGAGAGTGGAGTCTGAGACAGTCATGGCAAAGACAAAATCAGGTTGTGGAGCTTTAACAGTTTGTTTTTATCACATGATATGTTTGCCTTTTTTACTCACCACTACCACATTAAAGGTACCAGGCGACTAGAAAAATGGCCCTGCTGAAGTACAAAACAGCCATATGTAGTAAAGTTTGATAAAAATCAAGTAGAGTACATTTTTGAGTACCTAATACCTATGAATCATACCCAGATTTGAAAACAGATTTCTGTAACTGTCTCAATACAGGCATCAAACGCTGTCAGAGTTGATAGTGGCCCACGCAGGAATGACTCATCTGACACAGAGATGCACTTACAGCTCAGTTAATAAGGATAGCATTCGTGGCCATGGCCTAATGAGGAACTGAATGTTACATTAGGCTAATGACACATCAGAGTCCCCGCTGGGCGGGGCCGACCATAACTGTGTCCAGCTCATCCCGTCATATCGCACGGCCCTAAGGAGGGGAAAAACCTCATCAAACATGTTAAGAACTGGACTGAGGAAGCAATCCTGAGTCCACAGGGTTGTTTTGATTGCACCGACTGGGACATGTTTAAGGACTCCTGAACCAACATAAATGATCTTACAGATGTTGTTAGTTGTTATGCTTCCTATTGTGTTGATAATGTAATCCCTGATAAAATTGTACAGGTATATCCAAACAATAAGCCATGGGTAAGGAAATCACTAAAGCTGTTACTAAACAAAAAGAGGAAAGCATTCAGGGAAGGAAACTTTTTAGAATTAAATAAATAGAAAAAGGAAATAAGAAGTGAAATAAGGAGGGCAAAGCAGGGTTACAAAGAAAAAATAGAGAAAGACCTAGGTGGTAGGAATTTATGTTCAGCCTGGGATGGTATGAGAACTGTTATCAGCACCAGGAGAGAAAAGAATGTCAAGGTTGTGTTAGAGGGGTTTAGTTGTGACAGTTTGCTTGCAACAGAGCTAAACAAATTTTATTTGAGGTTTGATACCACTAATTTTAGTGATGTTATTTTAGAACAGAAATCACATTTATCTGGAAATGGTGTTGTCCCCTTTTTTGATGAACAAGCTGTGGTCAATATGTTTAAGCACTCCAGATCAGGAAAAAGCCCTGGGCCTGACAATATAAGTAGTCGCCTGCTCATCTCTTGTCCAATTTTTCATTATATTTTCCAGATGTCCCTAGAGCAACAGAGAGTGCCAAACATATGGAAACAGTCAACAGTTATTCCAGTGGCCAAACTAAATCATCCAAAATTATTAAATGACTTTAGGCCAGTAGCTCTGACCTCCGTAGTCATAAAGTGTTTCAAAAACTGGTTAAAAAAGTCATACTTACAAAAACAGAGAATCTCTTAGATCCACTACAGTTCGCTTATAGGGCTAAGCGAGGGGTAGATGATGCCACCACTACCTTGTTAAACTTACTATTCAAACATCTTGAAGGGAGTAAAACACACGCAAGGATCTTATTTGTTGATTTTTCATCGGCTTTTAATACAATACAACCACATATTTTAGTTGATAAGCTCTTAAAGAGTTTTGATCTCAATTTTAATATTGTGGGATGGATTCTTGATTTTTTAACTGATAGAACTCAGAGAGTGAGGGTAAACGGTTGATGTCATCATCCACTGGGTCTCCTCAGGGGTGTGTCCTCTCACCTCTCCTTTATATTCTTTATTCTGACGATTGTCAGCATGAAAATAGACATCATGAAAATAGACATATTTTAAAATTCCTCTCTAATGAGGAAAGTGACCATGGTCCTGTTGTGGATGATTTTGTACTTTGGTGTGATAGGGCATTCCTTCAACTGAATGTTGAAAAGACAAAGGATATGCAGTTTGATTTTAGGCGAAAGTCATCAACTCCACAGACCACTATTATAAATGGGAAGATGGTGGAATTTGTAGAAACATATAAGTATCTATGCAGTTTGATTGACAATAAGTTAACTTTTATCTCCAACACTGAAATGCTTTGCAAAAAAAGCCAACAAAGACTGTTTTGTCTTCGCAAACTGTCAAAATTTCGTGTTGACAAGACTCTTATGACCCTTTTATTAAATCATACATTGAGTCTGTTTTAACATTCTCATTAATTTGCTGGTATGGTAGTCTTACTGTCAAGGCCAAATCTGCCCTTTCTAATATAGTGAAGGTCAGTAGTAAAATTATAGGTGTCCTGTATGATAGACAGGTAGTTAGGAAGGCTAACGCAGTTATCTCTGATAGCTCCCACCCCCTTCATTCTGAGTTCAAGATATTGCCTTCCGGGTCTCGGTACAGTTTACCTCCAGTTAAGAATAACAGATATAAGCATTCATTCGTCCCGAGAGCCATCTTGTTTATAAATTCAGTCCGAAGGAGTAGATAGACTTTAAATAGTGGTGGGGTTATTATTATTATAATATGTATAGTATTGCTTGTTTTTGATGATGTTGTTGCTGAATGGGGTGGATTATGGAAGCGTTACTTTACTATATTATGGAAATTGTCAGATTTTACTTTACTTTAACAAGGGCCTGTTATAGTATAAAGTAGTAAAGTATTTCTTATGTGTTTTTTGTCTTGTATTTCTGCATCTGTGATTGTTCTGTGTTTATCTTGCTGCAAAACCAATTGCCCTATGGGGACAAATAAAGTATAAAGTAAAGTAAAGTAAAGTAGAGGAAGGTCTGTCTGGACACAAGCCACAGCACAATTATAGGGAATGCTAATTTTTTTATCCATGTGGGACACAATGTAATTAGATCAATTACAAAAAATGAAATGACAACATTTGCGTCATGCTGTGTGACTCTTATGTTCACAACTTTGGGTTTGAGATATCATTACGAATGCATTCAGACAAAGAAGGATTTTGTCACACTACATTTCAGGCAGGACCTCGATAAAACAAAGAATCATGCAAAAAGTAATAGCGGGCCTGATGTTGACATTTATGATCCAGTAAATGGTTTCCAATGAAAACAAGCTGTTTTTGCAAAGGCTTATGGTGTCCAGTAAAGGCTACAACATAATAAACCATTACAATGTCTGTGAAGCTTAACCTCTTGACTATAAAATGTTTCATAAAGG
Organism: Perccottus glenii; assembly: GCA_024416835.2. Taxonomy (NCBI): domain Eukaryota; kingdom Metazoa; phylum Chordata; class Actinopteri; order Gobiiformes; family Odontobutidae; genus Perccottus; species Perccottus glenii. Next base: position 13,647,822 of record CM044561.2, on the reverse strand, counting down.
TCACTATTACAGGCTGAGACTATTGTTTGCTTTTGAATTCAGTACATGATATCCATTTTTTTCTGTGTCAAATTTTTTTTGTAATGCTAAATGTTGAGCCAGAGAAAGTTAATTATTTGACTTGGAATAATAATGTCTTTAATTTCCATAATGCATAAGTGCATAATAAATAACGGGAGTGAGTTTGTTCTTAGATACATGTGTCTGTTTGCATGCATTTAAATGATTCTGTAGTACTGCAGCAGTGTCGTATGTGCTCTGTGTGCTCCAGAGCCGATTTAATTCTAGTGACAACAAACTTGGGGCTCGTCCAGGCTTTGAGGAAATTCCACCCCAAGCTTTCCTGAGATATCATCTTGGGATTGTAACAAGGTTTACGTGACCTTCACTTTCGCCCTTGCTCCTGGCTGTAACCTGAAATCAAAATGCCCGCAGCCACATCTGTCAGCGGCAAGAGGCATAAATATTCATAGTTTGTGTCCATGAATTAATAAGATGGCGCTGACATTAAAAACAACAACAACTGTTGGGGGAGGATCCTTGGTATACAACATAATGCAGAGCAACCCAGATATATATTTTAGGCTTGGGTTCATCTGTTCTAAATCATTTGCTTTCTGATCCCCCCATCCTTTCTGTATCTTCAGTCACTATTGAGAAAAAAAAAACATCTTTATACGACTAAAGGGCAGTTTCAGTACAGAACATATGCAGGACCATCTGTACAAGAGCATTCAAGGAGGCTGTTCATGTAAAACATACCGCATTAGCAGGGACTGAAGAGTGATTCTGTATGCAAGTCCTTCCACTATAAATTTCCAGATTAGCAGATTTATGCGGCTGTAACCTAGTTTGTGCCAGAATGCAGCTGAGAAATAGATTTTTTTTATAAATATTGATTGGTCTACCATCAATGATTTATCATCAATAAAGAAAGGAAGGAATACATTTGGCAGTTATTCTTTAGCTGGAAGATTGCAGGAACAGGCGGGGCAGGTTTTGTTCAGTAACAGCCCCCTCTTTTAGCATCGACTTCCTTGTAATAGCGTTTGTGTGTCTTTTCTTTGCCCATTGAGGGTCATTGTGTCTGAGCACCAAGGCTTCAATGATTGGATCTCACTCAGAAGTGGCAGCACCCTGACAATGATTGCAGGGTGGCGGTAACAGGGAGCCCGACCTTGCCTGAGACTGGCAATGGATGAGAAAAGCATCCTGGGTAACTATCTCTCACCTCCCCCTCAGACAGACGGCACAAAAGATATATCCTGAGTGTGGGTAGGTGTTCTGGCAGTCTTCTTTGTGTGTTTTAGTAACACCTGGCTAGATCTCTCTTCACAACAAAACTTGCCTTTACGCTGCCCCCTCTCTCTAAAATTACCTGTTCCCGTGGCTGGAGGCTTGTGTTTTGTTTTTAGCACTTTGGCGCCCACAGGACGTGTTCGCTCTCTCAAGGTCAGCAGTCTCCATTCCAGGCACGCTGGTGTGCCAGGAAACAAGCAAGGTTTTTTTTTCTCCTTTCCTTTTCAGAATGTTACTTGGATGGAAGGTGCATACAGAATGAGAAGCAGAGGTTTGAGGAGCTAAGAGGCAAAAACAGCCCTGGTGCACGGTGGCCCTGTTTGAAGTTGTTTGCTGTGTGCATCTCAGCTCATCTCAGCCCATTTGGACTCAAAGAGTGTCGTACTGCAAAAAGACAGCAAACAGGTGCTTTTGTAAATACATATCCAGATGCTGCCAACTATTTAGGTGCTTTATTACAAAGAAATCTGCTGCAAAATGTTTCACTTTCTCATCTGAGGCGCGTCGGGAGCTGCAGTGAAACTCAAGAGCAGCTTAGAGAAGCAAAAGCTGAAAGAAATCCCAACTTTTGCAGGGTGAAGATGGGGGGCCAACGCAGAGGAGGAAAATGACAGCAGTGTGTGAAAGAGCTCCAGCAATTTAGAACATCAAAACAGCCTCTTCTACATGCAAAAATACCGGTGCTTTCTTTTTGAGCTACAAGCAAAAACACTCATCTGGAGCAGGATGATAAAACGTCTCATTTTGGATGACTTGGAACTAATAAGTGCCATGAGACAGATACACAGGGAAGATGAATCGACAGAAATAAACCCCTTGTGTCCCAGTTTTAACACTGAGAATTCCCTCAGAGGATAAATGAGACGCTGTATGCATGACGTGACATCTGGGCTGCCCTAGGTTCACCCTCAGGTTGACAATCCACTTCAGAACCAGGCCGAGAACACTTTGGCTTCCTCTGCTCCAAACGGGATCAAAGGGTCCTTCTTTTTAATCTTCCGTCTTTTCTCGGGCAGGTTCCCAAGCACTCACCTGGCACCAGCACTTTCACACCGCTCCAACAAAACTCTGCAATGTGTTGGAGTGCGTCTCGGGGGAAGGGTGATTAGCATAGCATCGCTGCTCCTGATGCAATTATTTGGGTCAGCGGTGGGTTAGAGAGACAGGTCTGTGATTAGGTCCCTGCCTGTCAGGAAGCAAGAAAACCACAATACAGCATTGGCAGATACTTAAGAATAGTGTTGCATTGATGATTTAAAATTCTACTACCATTCTACCATTCAGAAAGAAAGAAAATCCATTGTTCAGAACACAGTGTGGGGTGTATATTGAAGGAAATGCTGTGTGACATCGCTACAATGTCCAACTGGACTTTTTATCATTCTTACATTCACATTGAAGACTCGAACTTCAATCGTTGAATAATAACCCTGCAGTCCTTCGAGAACAATTTACATAGAAGTGCAGGGGATCTCATTAAAAGTTCAGTCTGACTTTTCCCTCTCGGAGCCACACAAAGACAGAAAAAGTGTGTTTTCATTTCAGTGTCTCGATAGATTCTGCCTCCATCTCGTGTCTTTGTTTTCTCAGTCGCCAAAAGCGTCAAAAGCATTGGCCTTGATCCACTACAATTGGGCGTACTACTGTTTTGGCCGACAAAGGGGTTTTCTAAATATGAGTTGTCTTATAGGGTGATTCTATTAACCCACGTTTAACTTTCTGTTAAAAATGCTGGACAAGGTGAACAGTATACCTTCATTCAAAAGTCAAGATACGAAAAGTGGTCTCTTTTTGGGTCCACTTGTCTCTGCCCTCTGTGAATGTAAGAGAGAGTCCAGAGATTATCCCCCTCGGTCCAAACCCACCATCCATTACAGAACTTATCAAACTTCCAACAGACATGCTATGCTTAAATTAGCTCAATGTCGCAGCACCAAGCACTGGCCAAGACACGTTCTCCCAAATGTCAATGTTCTCTTTGGTGTGTATCTTACTGAGATTAAATTATTCCCAAATGAGTTTCGAAAAGATTTTTTGTGATAATGATCAAAATAAAATTCAACTTGTGGCCAGACTGGAGGGAAGGGTTTTGACATGGGTTTTGACAAAATGAAATTATCCACAGCAGGGTCAGCTTCAAAGGGAGAAAAGCCAATTTAAAGTTAGCTAAGTGTGGCCATGGTACAAGGTCGTTTAAAAGTAGTAAGGGTGTTACGTTTGCATCTAAAAAAAAGTCTCTGAGTAGAATAAAAAGAAAATGACAATCATATAATTATTAGGACCTCTTTGTTTTGCTTTAAAGTTGAATTTTATTAAAGACCTAACAAGCATCACTGCGATATATGAAATTGATTTTTTCCACCTGTCTCCTGCTGAACATGGGTGAGTGAGCAGGTCAAAAAGAAGTGGCTAAAAAGAGGCAATGCCTGCAGCAATCCAATCTCCAATCTCCAGAGGTGTGCACACAGAAACAAGGCTGTCCTCTTTCTGCTTTTTAATTGAGCCAGCAGTGTGGAGCCAAGAGTGATCAACTTCCTGATACAAAGTGATGTCTGTCAGTTTTTCTGGCTGATGTTTATACTCTGGTTGCGATAACCCCTGGACGTTTCTCAAGGACTCCTTCACAGGAAACAAAGCCTGCTTCTTCTCCAAAACAACAACTGCCCAACATTTTAGACACTGGCCCTTTCCACTTTCCATAGGTAGGAAACTTGTCAGGAGTTTACTGTGGTATTGTTGAGTTGCACACAGCCAAAGGTTTTATTCTAATTACAGGTTTATCTGCCTACAACACTTAAGGATTATAATCACCACAAGCTGGCGGCCCACTACTGTTGTCACACACAGCCTTATGCAAAACAAAAATCACGTAGGCTGATGAGTCATGAGCTTTAAACCTCTGCTTAATTACAGCGGGGACTTAGGCTCGCTGTCACTTAGTTCCAGGCGAATGAACCAAATAATTGTTAGTAGTTTCCTGTTCGCTCACATTCAAATCTTTCACGACTTTTCTTAGAGACATGTTTCTGACATGAAAGTGCGTAGCTGTATTAACCAATTACTGATTGTATTATTTTCTGTATTAACCAATCACTTTGTTCCCTAATTGTACAATGGGGATAATGAGCATGTAAATAACGATAGCTCTCTGTTCAAGGTTATTTCTTCTCTCCTTTTAAGACATGATTCTTTCAAAGCTGCATGAAAGTTGCTCTAAGGCCTCCGTCTCCCCAGCGCTATTTTTCTTTTCAGACTTGTAAGATTTTAATACGAGCATCTGTTGGCGAAGTGCAACATATGACTCCAAATGGAGCACAGCCAACGATGTTTCTAAGTCCTTATTAGATCTGGCGTGTTGACGAAGGCACTACATTCAATATTATTTACAGCCACAGCATTATGTGCTATGTCCATATGCACCAAACTAATTAAATGCTTTCTTGGTATTTACACACTTACAAAACAGTTGAGCAGCAATGACTAAATATAAGTTTGGCCTTTTACAACTTCATTTAGTTGCTCAGTGAGTGGCAGTGTGTGTGGCAGTTGCTATGGTTATAAGGTAATGTAGACTGGCATATTGGTAAAACACTACCACCAAGATTTAACAGTTTTGAGGCACTGGCTTTAGTTTAACAATGCAATAATCTAGTTGGTTTAATTATATTGATGGATCCAAGGAAGGATTTCTTAACCATTTAATTGTGTAATTCTAGAAACTCATTTAATTTGGGTATATTTTCATTCCACTTTGAACAAGAAGCTTTGGCTTGTCCTCTCAGTCAGAGCAGCCAAGGAGCCATGCGCAGGCACATAAATCATATCCACTTTTCCTCAACTAGTCTTCGAATTTAAAAGGAAATTGAAATAAGTGGTGAACCAGTCTTGTTTCCAAAGTGAAACAACAATGGAGGAGCCTACCCCAGACAGAGAGGGGTATTGGTAAAGTAAAGTGTGCAGTCAAGAAGGCAAGAAGACCAAGAGTGAGAAAATTACAGCGAGAAAAAAACATGGTGGGAAGGAGACGTGAATCAAAGGGAGAATAAGAACATTCTCCTCCAATGAACAACTTCAAAGACGGTGATTTATTGCTCTTTGTGCGGCTGGCATTGTATTGAAATGAGCCGACTGCGTTTAATGTCAGCCTACAACTGTCAGGAGCTAAAGCGCGACTCGCGGAACACTGGCAGCGTAGCTTCAACATCAGGCTAGGTAATTGGATAACAGCAAGATGAGCCGCAAAGACAGGAACAAGAATGGAGGAAGGGGAAGATGTGCGGAGAGAGACGAGGCTACAACCACAACTGTCACATCTGGAGCATCAATCCATAGTGCTGAGGCCGTGTTTCCTTTTAATTAGAACGATTTTTAGCAACAGAGCAAAAAGAAAAGCATTGGAGAGTGGAGGGTTCAGGTTGAGTACGAGATGGAACGCACAACATGCTCATTAGAATAAGAGGCATGTGAGATATTAAACAAACATGCTCCACCAGACAAGTGCAGCGCAGATGAATTTATTACCCTCCTAAAAGGAAATCTGCCAGCGTTATGTAACGTGTTTTCATTTCTGTTCTAATTTATGCAGTTTGAGATTTCCTTAACACTCAGGGGGCAAGCTCTCTCAAGTTCTCTTTCCATTAGCAAATCAATGGACGTCAATCAATCCGTCCAAAAGTTAAAGACGAAAAGGTTTCTAATGGCTTCGCACAAACAACACATTTAAGAAAAGTATTCATCTGTAAGTAGACAAAGGCTTGAAAAGTTAAACGTCTGTGACAAATCCTCACCTCACTTGAATGACTATTTCTATTTCTATTTCCGAGACGCACTTTCTGTGACAGCTCAGGTGAGTTACAATGGCACACATCCACCTCGGTGTGTCTCCAAGGCAACCCCCGACATTCCATTTCGAATTAATTTGGACAGGCGGCACCTCTTATAAATTGAGCTGCGCCGCGAAGGCTTCTTTCCATCTTTCAAGAGAGTGGGAGAAAAGGAAAAAAAAAGGCAAACCAGGGCCAACTGTCACTCCATTAAGGATTGTTTGTAACTGTGCTTCTTCAAATCAGAAGAAATGAGTCTTTAAATGCAGCTAGAGTGCGTGTCTAGCCTCAAACCTGCGCAATACTTTATTTGAATGTGAGAGGCTAAGTGATGACATTCTCTGAAGGTTTTTAAGTAGCTTTATTATTTACAACGGACAGTGGGATGAGCTTGTGGCATTTCTATTTCATGGTTAACAGCTCATAAATGTAATCAGTTACAGGAAAAAATGAGAGACATTAGCTGGTTCAAATTGGATTGAGGCATTGCTGTGGGACAACGTTAACAGGCCAGACATTGACGAGAAGAAACAAGTGTCAGTGGAGAGGACTTCTCTGACGGAGTGAAGACACTGTCTCCTGTCATACTAAGGCCTGCTTGGCATCAGGATTTGGATGGATGACAAGATGGAGAAACCTCATCATTTCTTGGGTTACTTGTATGCTGACAACGTCCACTTATGTCAGCCCAGGTGGAAAACATAAATGTTTCTATATATAACTTAAAAACAGATTCAAGTGTAGCCTGCTATACTCTTAGCCCCATTTGTCCCTATCAGTCTGAAGTAGTCTTGATGTTATTGTGATGGGAGATCTGCACTGCTCTGGGTTGATGAGATATACGTAGGTTCTCACACATACTGCCATCTTCAGTTTATAAATAAAAGTAAGGATCTCTTAACTACATACAGTATAATCCAGAAAGATAGAGATAGAAGACTGCAAAGTTCTCATTTTCATTATATTCCAAGCTGATCACTGTAAATAATCTTTTTACTTTCTCATACCTGTTTTTCATTTAAAAGGAGGCTGTGTTCCCCCTTTGCTCTTTTATGCATATCTATTTATGCATATTTTTCCATCTAGGCAGAAGTGGGGGATGGACAAACAGCATGAACACATGCTGACAGATCAGGAACAACCGATGCTGCACCACAAGGGAGCGACTAAGGAGGGTTTTGTCATTTTTCTGAATCTTATTGTGGCTTGGTTGTTTCATTTTTTTATAGCCACACAATTGCTGACAGCCACACTGCCTGTCACGATAAGGAAGCATCCTCTTTCGAGCAAGGACACGCCATGATTAACCAGCGCTACAGGACAGATAGTGCCCATCGAATCAAGGTCAACCTGAAAAAGATTTTTAATGGCTTTTAGTGAAAAATGCAAAAGCTTAAAATGGCATCCTTCTGTATGGACTAGATAGTGGTTTAAAGCAGATGAGACTAAAATAAATCTAGGACAGGTATTGATGAGCTGAAAAAGAAGATGGAGAGAATGTTAGGGGGAACCATGAAAGACAAACCAAATTGATTAATGGGTAGAGTCTCATATCTGATTTTCAGTGACTTCAAATATACCCCGCAGGTCAGACAAAAACAAAACAAAAAAACAAGCGTCCACGAGAAGAAAAAAGATGAGGGTGTTTTGACAGGTGCATTGGAGCCCTGTCGGGTCCCACAGATGTTTGTGCACAGAGGCACATGCAAGTTGAAAAAAACCTCCTCCCACAAACTGTCAAGGTGATAGCGGTCACTCCTCCCTCCTTAGCCTTGTTGCCTTACATCTCAATCCTCGCCGCTCCTGTATCAGCGGCCATGCGTGAGGCGGTGGGACTGTGGCAAAAGGGAGATAAGAAGAAACAAACCACAAGGCCGCGATGGACATCCCACCTCTCTTCTCTGTCTGCTCAGATTTCACATCTCCTCTGGGCATCTGTCAGAGAAGACTACATGCTACAGGCCTCTGAAGCAGAAGATATCCCAGCATTAACACAGAACCCGCTGCCCGACCCATAGAGGAGATGCATACATGCAGTGCACTAATGCCTTTGATATTTTGGGAGGGCCGTTTTTACCCCAAAGTACAAAGCAATGTTTTGGGGCTAATCAGTGTTGAAATGTGTTTACTTGCCGGAGGGAAGGAGATGATATTGAATAAAATCTTGCAAAAGCGTGTGCCTCTAAAATGCAGGCTGGGAGCAGGATTAAGGCACCTTTCAGAGGAAGCCTGCTGCAATAATCCCCGCTTTCGGTACAAGCAACTGTATCTGTAGTGTAGGGGGTATTTTCATCCTCATTGCACTGAGGTAATAATAAAGTAAAGTAGTAAAAATAATCACCCCTTTTTAGGAAAACATTACAACAATATATGGTTTAACATTACATTGACTTAATACTGTAGTTTTCATTTGGTGTCCAGTCAGTTAACATCTAATAAGAAGGTGTGTTACTTCTCAGTTCTTTTTGAAACTGCCATTAGTCTCTAATCCAAAGGTGTTGACTGTTGACACCAGTGAGGGCTTGCACGACTGTTATTTACTGTCAACTTTCATAACATTTCTCACAGAAAACTGCTCTGACAGCTGTGAAAGAGGTCACCTTTATCCAAGACTACTTAAACTTAAGGCACTCACTTTATGGATGCACAATCCTGACTTTTACGCCTCTTAGACATCAAAACCGCAACCATTACAATTCTCTTTTTGAGTCAAAAAATGATAAGTGTCATAAGTAAGTTTTGAGTTTCATAAAGTTGGTTTATTTGGGGTTCTTAAACGGTGCAATAGTTCCAGGTCTGGACTGTCTGGAAAACTGTGCAGCTGCGAAAAACTGCATTGTTTATGTGTGTTGAGAAAATGCATTTTAAACACGGACCATATTTCTGCCGTAAAACGTTATATCAGGTCATACTGTAAGGCAGCAGGTATTTTAAGGACTCTAGTTTCCTAGTCTATGGCACACCAGGACACTTTATCCCTTTGGAAGTCTGATGTTTTAAGGAAGTGCACAAGTACCCCATATAACCCTACTTCAAAAACCCAAACTGTCACTTTAAAGAGACAGGGTGCCTGGTCAGCTTTTCCTTAGTTCAGCTCTCTGTTTAAAAGGAAAGGATCTTTAATAAAGTCCATTAGGTTTCTTAAAAGAGGTGTTACCACAAAGAACATTAAATATTGTATGAATGTACTCAGTTTCTCCGGTTTAGTAACACGACCGGTACCTGAGCCGGTAATTTCCCATTGGAGATTTTGTTTAGAAATAAATACTACCTGACACAGGCACATCATTACATGTCCAATATTTTTTCTCCAAACTGTGCAATGTATTTCTGACTAGCTTTTTCCACATTGTTGTTTGGACGAGTTCAGATTCACACACGACAGTGATATGGTGCTGCGTCCACTAAAAAGGAGCCCCTGGTCCTATTTGCAGTAAAACTATCCATTGTCGGTGTCTAGAAGTGGAGCTGAACTGTCTCTTCTCATGTGCCATCCCTGTCTGCAGGCCTATACCCAGAGACAGGCTGCAGAGGCTAGCCAGCTCCCGGGGGAACCGAGGACAGCAGCACTTTCAGCTTGTCAGCAGTCCACCGGCAGACAGAGACTTGGCTGGTACACAGGGTAGGGGGCACTGTGAAAGCACTCGCAAAGGTCAGGTGAGCTGGCTGCTGCTGCTCCAAAGGGCTACCACTCGGCGCCTCAAAGGTTAGCCAAGGCCCTTAGCTGCACCGAGGGCGATGTGAGAATACATAAAATGTCACCAACACAAATACTGGTCCAGAAAAGTCAATACTGACACAGCAGCAGCAGTCTCACAAAATGCTGTTGCTTTTGTTAGAAAGCAATCAAGTCAAGGTGAAGTGTTAAATGTCCTTTGGTAGCATCCAGGAAAAAACACTAGACCCGGGGTGTGCCTTCTTATTTTTATATCAGTTTTAAGGTGAGTCACCTGTTTGGCTGTGCTGATGCAAAAATAACTACACAATGAACCCCTGCAGTCGGTTAAGTGCTTTCAGCAGACTTTCTCTAACCTCTATTACCAGACAAAGTGAAGCTGAACGGTCAGTAACATCTGCATTGGACAGCACCCTTAAACCACACACTCAGCTCAAGTGCTGCATTGTAGGACAAAATTGCTTAGCAGTTGCAGTATGAGCCCTCGGGTGCCACATCCCCCCAGTGTGGTCTCCATATGGGCAGCAGGCTTGATGGGCTTATTAATCCCCTGGGAGGCACAGGACAGAGGATGAGTGTATCCAGGCTGGCTGTCATATCCTCTGGCCAGGCACTGCCCGCCCCCACTGCCTCCAAAATGGCCATCTGTTTCCTGCCCTCCTCTCTGGCTTACAGTCCCCGCTGAACGCTGGTCTCCTCTACTCCTCTGGCTCGCTGAGAAATGTGCCCCAATAAGCTGTTATAGCATCTCTGGAAACATAACCAGGTTAGGACTAAAACAACATGACTGCTTCTTGGTAGAATATTACCACTGTATAAGGTTCAGACTGAATTTGCATTAAAATAAACCTGCAGTGTAGATCACTTTGTTCCTGTGACATTTATGGACAGAATATACAAGAATACACGTATTTCTGTTACAGCTCAGTGGGATTTGCCATCTTTTAATGTAAGCAATGTTATGTTATTATTAGATTAGTTTATTTCTTTAGGGCAGCATACAATGTACATTAAGTTGACTATAGCTTAACAGGTCATTTTTATCTGTAGTCCTATATTGTACATGTTCTTGTTGGTAGGGGAAACCAGCGCACCCGGAGGAAATCTACGCAGACACGAGGAGAACATGCAAACTCCACACATAAAGGCCCTGCCCAGTTTATCCTTCACACAGTCCGATCATGCATCCATTTCTTTCCTTCCTAATCCTGTCCATCTACTACTTGGTAATCATATTTGTTACCAGTGAGAAATCGCCCTATATCCTTTTAACAAGTGCAGAAGTGTGCAGTGTGAAAGCCAAGGTTCGACACGCACAGTCCTCTGCAGCGCCCTGAAGGGTATATTCATCAGTGTTGCATAGACATATCTGTATTGCTGTACTGCCTATGTGGCTGGGCGACCCCACACATTTCTGATTCATAACAAGATGCCTTAAGGCCCTATAGGGTTCATGCCTCATGGTCTACAACTTTTAGCAGCACACCCTGAGGAGGTAGATTCCACCATTTCTCCCTAATGGAAAAGGCATTGAGCATGAAATTTCCCCTGACAGCTGACTCCTTTAAAGCCAGCAAAAGAGCTGCTCTACACTACAGGGTTAATCGAAGGGGTTGGGGGATTGAGAATGGAATACAGATGAGAGCTGATGTAAGGACGAGCTCCGGCAGACAAAGCCTTTTTCCACCATCGTTTTCTGACAATTTGACACGTTCAACCTTAAATGCCTCAAGTCACTTGAGTGTGTTTGGGCTACAATGGACTTTTCCTGCTGCAAAGTGTACCAAGCGAGAGCCACTTACTTTTTCAAAAGGTCACTTTTACCTATGTGGCTATAGGAGGCCCAAACACTTTCACAAATAATTGAAAGAAACTTGCAAGTGGCTTTTACTTAGTTGACAGAAAGCCACAGGAGATCCATCATACTAAGATTTTTTATGACCTTACAATTACGTTTTAACGAGGCTTACACTGCATTTTGCAACAGCTGATTTGGAAAAAACGCACTATGATATCCCATTTATGAATCTCTCTCATTTATATTTCCCTCTGATCAGACTTGGGACTCTTTGAACTCTGCATCTTCCAGTGCACATCTCATTGGTCTTGCTCCCAATAACGATCCTCTATAACAGCACTGCACCAGATCACAATGACTACAGGCTGCTGACGTAAGAACAGCTACGAAGCCTGTAAGTGCGTTTTGCTCTTCACAAAAACACACTTTAAGAATGTGAGTCCAACAAAAGCCTTTTTTCATGGCTATAGCAGGCTTTGGAGATAGAAAAGCTGTCACTGCGTGTCTTTTATCAGATTGGTTAATATAAGTGGCTCCCTGCGGTAAATAGCGTTGCTTTATTGCTGACGGCAAATGCTCTGACTCAAGCACAAAGGCAATAGTAAAATGTCCTACTTTATCTCAATTGAAGCCCCTGCCTTGTAACTTATTGAGGCCAGGGAGGCAGCTTTTCACCTCATACTTCTGCACCACTACAGCAACATTAGGACCAATGAAGCCTAACAGTTGCCTGAAAGCAAAATGGACAATCAGGGTCTATAACTGGTGCTGCGTCTTTCGGCTGCACTGTCTCATTGTGTGCGTTTTTTTATTCTTTGGGGTCTCTTTGTATTAGCGTCTGTTGTTGCTTCTGCTCATTACGATGATGTGCTATTCAGTTGTGATTTACTCTCTGTAGTGCCTATGCAGATAGGAGCTGAATTTCAACTCATTCTTCATTGTTCTCCTTGTTTAGTTTCCGGCCGCAAACCAATTTCATACAATATAGTATAATGGCCTCATTAGCATTAACATTGCAAACTGTATAATTTCTGGATGACTGAATTGCAAATTGCACTGATTGCAAAAGTTGAAATTGCTTACTAAATCAGGGGAAACTTTGATGGCAGTGTCAGACTAAAAAATACTGAGGATAAAGTGTAGTGAGTGATGGTTTGTCATAAATAGAAACAGCGCAATTATTTAGATTAGATCTAGCAAATTAATTGTTAGAATGAATAGAAGCTAAGTATAACAGATTAGAATAAGTATAAATATAAAATACTGCACAACATGAGAAGTAGATTTATGTCCTTACATCGTTCTATGTAACTTATATTTTATTATAACACTATCTAAAAGCTGTTTTAAGTTTTTTTTTAAACTAACAAGGTTTACAGTTAAATGTGTTTTTCAGACAAACTCACCAGCCATTTTAAAGTCTAGAGCAGACTTTTTACATGATCAATATGTTCCTAGCAATGGGGTCAATGTTAGCAGACCCCTACATTATTACAATAGTGCTGATATTATAACTTTTGTATTAGGCCACCTGAATGAACATTTCTATGTCTATAAACTATAAACACAGTGCTCAAATTGTCAAAGTCATCCACTGTTGCTATGGAAGAACTGGAGTCTCGGATGAAAAACCACTGCCACCAGTGCTCCCAGTCTGCTACAGTGGACATCATCAGTGAAAGAATTTGTGACGTGAAAGGTTCAGAGAAAAAAGAAGTGAGATTAATAGATTACAGTCACTACCGTCATGTATCAGTCAAAAAGTTTCCGTGTTTTTCTGCTCTACTTGTAAATGTTGCTACACAAAGCCAAACAACACTTGTATTGGTTCTGCTCAGATGATACTCTGCTGGAGAATTACCCACCAACCCATGCTCCTGTGACACAAGATCCATCTGCAGTGCTTGCTCTCATGATTTGCAGGCTGTATCGAGCAGGAAATATAGAGCTCAGTGGGAGGCGTCACCTTCACTGCTTCACTTCTCACATATCAGTCCAATATGAGTTTGTGATTCACAGCCCGGGCCTGAGTCTGGCAGACACTGTCTGATAGTGCTCCTAAATAATTCACTACCAACTATCCATGTCCATTACCTGTAAATGCTCTCCCAAAGAGGCTTGTTGCCATAGATACACACACCCTCCTGTTTGTGGGGTACAACCATGTTAGGTTCTCTCCATGAATAACTGCATTTACACAGAGCTTAAAATAAATAAGGGCAGCTCCCTGCTACCGCTTCTCTATAAGAATGACTTTTTCTGCCCTATTACACCAGTTCTTCCCTCCGGTGTGTGTTGAGTGAACATCATGCACACTGCAGGAGGCCTCGCTCTTCAAAGGAAACAACAGTTGTTTTGGTTAAACAGTCAAGTCAAGCTGCAGTGGAACTTCTTTGGATTTTACAAGTATGAATGTATTTACTTAAGTTATTAATAGTTAAGTTATAAATAGTTAAGTTATTAATAATTAAGATAAGAATATTAAGACTCGTGTCTCCTCCTGCAGGTGAGTATTTATCTCAAGAGGCTTTTGTAATAGTCCGTTAGGTTACAATGTTAAACGGTTAAACGGGGGGTAACCTACACAACAACTTCTACTTTACATAATCACACCGATGGGAAATTGATTCTCTCCTCTCCGCGACAGCTTTGACACAGACGAACGAGCTGATGGCCTATGATTTCAAAGAATATAAATCAAAAGCAATCACCTGTATAGATTTACATAGAGGTCAATGCAGCGGCCCCAAACTCCTGATAAAGGGAGCAAACAGTTATTTTAAGCCTGGCCCACTCTAAATAGCACAAGGGAATGGAATGACTGCAGAACCCCGAGCAGGTATGAATTCCCAGTAAGCCACGGAAAAAAAGATGAGAAAGGTCAGTGGCAGCATTCATCTTTTCAGCATTTTTCTTTTTTTGCTCACCTTTTTCAGTCCTTTATTCCTCAATGCCCTTGGCCTTTTTCCCTCATCTCTCCGGAGTAAACAAATGGAACTCTGCCACTCAGCGCGGCTCAGCGCTGATGACATTTTGTCATCTGCCACTGTCTGCTGCTCTCACTCATAATGAACAATTGTCACACACCACATTCCCCCACCCACAATGTTTATCCAAAGCAATTAAAATGGTATTTGTTTAAAAAATAAAAATAAACATCGAGATGAGCTGTCACTGAGATTTGCTGTCAGAATGTAAAACCCAGCTAGTGTGGTTTAAAGAAGTTTACAGGTATAAGTAGTGATTATGAGAGGTTATTAAGTCAACAAACAAAGCATTACGAAGGCTGAGTCTCATTTCCTCCTGTCAGAGCTGCTCTATAAGACATTATCTTATCTTCACACCGATCACCTCCTCCTCCTCCTCCTCCTTTCCACCTCACTCAGGATTATCACCACTGGGGTGGATGAACTGCTGAGAGCATCATTTCTCCGCCTCTATACTTGTTCCGTATCTACCAACACAATAAAATTCACTGAGAAGCAAAAAATAATAATAATTTGTACTTTGGGCACCTGCAATTAAGTCATAAGCTTCTCCTTTTGAAGATAAACAGCCAGGGTTTGCCTCTAAGGTGCCTGTTTAAATTGCCTGTCTTTTGTGGCTTTTGAATAGATTTCTTAATTAAAACATGGATAGAAAAGCCAATATATTATGGAAGTTAATTAGCTCATCGATCTGCTTCTATGTTGATTAGAAAAACAGTGCATGACCATTTTCAGGAAAGTTAAGAGTCAAATTATAAAGTAGTCAAAATCCCAAAGTATCCCTTTCAAAAGCATTTCTCCCTGTTGCAGACTGCCTAAAAGACACAGGTATGGTTCGGAATGCTTAGGTGCAGTAGATATTACATTGTGCTTGGCTGTTTTCCGGAGTCAGCGCAGCAGATGGGATTGTGTTAAGGCTGTGTTGGCTGCAGCAGCTGCTCTCACTATAGGCCTCTCTATTCTTCTTAGCCACTCCCCCCACCCCCACTCACCCACAAAGACAAACACTTGACAGGGCTCCTGAAAACTACACCGGGATCACCTGATGGCACCAGACACCAATCCTCTCCATTATTCATCAGCAGAGCCTGACCGGCTACATGACCGCACTAATAGACCGAACAGCATAAACAACAACGGCATCATCTCTCTGCGACATCTGCAAACGCTCCAAAGCAGTCTCCCCAAACAAATGTAGTGTTTCTAGAAATGACTCATATGTGGAAGGCCAGTGTTCCTCTAAAACATGTTTTTCTTTTGTTTACATCACTTCTGCTTTAAACTTTTCAGTTGCAGGAGTATACCTGCCTAATTTTATTTTATTCGAAAAAAGCATGGCTGAATCAGTTTGCCACCGCAAAAAACTAACCCCAATTTAAGTAAGTAAGTCATGTAGACCAACCAGCCAATGGGAGCATCCCTGTTTCCAATGAGGGCGATCCTCCTTTTTATTGGAGAATGTGATTGGCCAAAGCTTGCCATCATAGGCTGAACATTCTCATCAATTTAAATCCTCAATAATTAAGCCTGGACAAGGTCTTAGGGTCATGTTTTTTTTTTCACAGATCAATCTTATTACAATATGCAACTAGGTGATTAAACAGTTCCTCAGTAAAAAATCATTAGTATTCAAGATTTCTGTCTGCAGTAAATGCACCACTGATCAGCAAATATCTTTCACAGAGCCTGGGTTGGTAAAACTACATAGGCAACATTTGTCACATTGTAGAATGACATCATTTTCAAATTGGTGTGAAAAAGCCCTAGACATGAGTGGATTGCAGGAATAAAATGATTTTACTGTTCCCTCCCCCTTTGGCTCTTTGTGTCTCTCCCGTTCTCCCCCTCCTGCCTGCCTTCACATCTCCTCTGAGGAGAAACTTCAAAGTAGCTCTGAAGTCGGTGGGATAGAGGAGGGGGATCCCTGGGGACAGTACAACATACATACAGTACATACACACACACATACCCAGTGCAAGTGCACACTGAGCCTGAAGATGGCTAACAAGCCGTCAAACAGTGCCCTTTGAGCAGTAACTGGGTGACAGCTTCAAACAGGCCCGAGTCAAAAAGACTGCAGCCGTTTCTCATGACTGTATTGACCTCAGTAATGCAGTTTCATGTGCGAGCCACACACACAGATGCAGGCGAGCTACACACAGAACAATGCTGTTTTTAAAAGGGTAATGAGGCTGATATTTAATTTAGAAATAACAGTTCAGAGAATGCTAATGAATAAAACATTCCTCTGTTTAGCTATTATCACTGCGCAAGAGGACAAAGTTCATTATAAGCCACCACACAGCCCCTCAAAGAAAAAGTTGGACTTAATTATTTAGTTTTTTAGTCCTTGATCTAAATTTGATTTAATGTTTTTTCACTGCTTCTTGATGAGGATGAATCTGGGGCTAAGTTTCCTTTGATCCTAAGATGAAGAAAGTCAACTCTTCATCTTCCAAGCTATGCTTTCCATAGAGGGCTGGCCTCAAACCAGTCACACTGGGGATGTATAAATGAAAATGATTGAGTGCTGAGTTGATTTATGAATGTCAAGTGCCATTTCAGGGAAGGCATTTTTAGAAGGGTTTGAAACAGATTAACTGCAGCTAAACTTAGCATCTTTATCCCTATACAAAAGACTCAAAGAATGTTTTTGTTGAGATGAGTCACAGTTATGCAAGCCACGTCATTTTTTGTGGGCTGCAGTGCCAAGCTCTTTTACCGTTGGCTCTCAAGACATCAGGAAAAAAGACAGCACCTGTGTTCCGCTGCAAGACTGCCCTGTAATAGGATCAAACTTAAAAAGCAACTCAGTGAGAGCATGTGCGTTCTAAAGACGGGGATTAAAAATGGATGCACTTTAACATGGGAACAGGGGCCTACTGTTTTGCCACCCGCGTGATCTGACGCAGGAGAAGTGCAGTGTATGTTACGTGTGAGGGATAATTCAGGTGTCCTAAATGGAAGAGTGGCCAACAACAGCATGTAGATTATGGAAGCCTCTCAAGGACCTTTGTCATACTAAAGCCCACTATGTACCTACCTGTATCCACCGTGGGCTGCTTTGTTAGTAGAATTTATGAAACTGATCAAATATAAATAACCAAAGACACAAACCCAGGTTTAAATGTACAAAAATGATAAATGTGTGTCTTATCAGTGCACACGCTCTGTTAGTTTTTAGAAATAGCTAGTGTATGCTCTCTCCAATTGATAATTTGCAATGTTTTCTTCATCAACTTTTAATTAAGACGGGCTGTAAAACCACAGCTGTTGGATCTCATTTGACTCGAATCCTGACTCACAGTTGTCTTGGCTTAGTTTGCTGGTTACAACAGCAAGAAACAGAAGGAAAAAAAAAGAGAAAAAGAGAAAAAAAGAAAGCTGCAGGATGGATTTCTATTTTTTGTAATGACAGACTTATTTGCTTTGTTCAGGCATCCGCAAGAGATCCTTTACAACTAGTCATTATCATCGCCATCAATCGTGACGCTTTACAATTGGATCAAAAAGAAAAAGTAAAGGGTAAAAGGGTGCCTTGCTGCAGCTCTGGTTGGTCTAATAAAAACTTAGACACCTGTACTTGAACATTCAAGAAGTGTTTAAAGTGGGCTAGGCTGTCATTTTTAATTAACTTTTGGTGGCCTATTTGCTGAAACTACGACTGCAGTCGTGATGACAACAACAAAACTAGGTCTATCAGCAAGCTTTCTGAAGGAACCGGTGAAGAAAACAAATGATTGACAGCTGTAAGACCAAAGAATCTGTCAGACACAAATCGGCTGTTAGAAATCTGTGACTGTAAAATGCATCACAGCAGCAACATGACAGCTTCCCTAACTCTGATGCTACATTCTCTTGTCTCCATTGTCAGCTTTTTTTAAAGTTTCACTCTGTTACATTTAAGTTCTCTTTTTCATGCAAAAGTTTCAAGCAAAAAATGGCCAAACTTAAAATAAAGGGTTGTCACTTTCCACCTGTCTCAAATGACGCAGCAGTAAAACTATAACCACCAGCCTATAGCTCCCAAAGTGAATCGGAATTGCAGAAAGGAACACTGAATGACAAGCCTTTTAAATAAAACATAAAGAATTTACCACCCGGGGTGTTAGCATACAGCCCAGCAGCTTCCGAGTCCTCCGCCAAACTGCTAAAGTGCACTTTCAAGGAGAATCACAAAGTAACGTTTCAGGCAGAATTTCTTGTCTTTTGTCGAGTCGAGCTGGCATGGCTTTCTTTGAATTAGCAGAGGCGTCCTGCTGCGTCTTAACATTGCACGGTTTTGCATGCTTTTTTTCTGATTTAAACCAACTACCCAACCACACCATGAGGTGTTATTTCAGTTCGGTTTGACGCTTGCCTAACTTAACTGACACTGGTTTATCCATCTATCTCCCCATTTTCAGGACAAGCAGTGGTAATGCCCTTGAAGAATGATGAAGAAGGAAATAGAGGAGGAGCAGTGTTTGAGGCACGCATTGACAGAGACTGCAGGGACAGAGGATGGAGAAAGCTGCAGAAATATACAAGTATAGTACAGTTTGAAGACAGGTGCTTTGTGGAGTTATAGTACAAGATATAGAAAGAAGGGACAGGCATTCCTCTCACTTGTCCATGAGCAGCCTTATACAAGCTAATCCCTCTATCAGCCTCTTACCTCACCTGGGTCTGTCTGGCCAACAGAGCAGAGACAAAATGGAAGACTGCCTTCTGAGAGTGTTCTGAGTTTGGTCTGGCTCAAGTCCATACATTGTCAAGGATTTGATCAGCGCTGTCACCGTTCGTCTCACACACACACACACACACACACACACACACAGCTCATACGGACTTTTCCTTTTTACTCAAACAGCATGTCGTGAACTGATTACTGATTCATGTTGAGTTTGAGATAAGGTCCGCTGGAGAGAAAATCCATGATTTTGTCTGTCGGCATGAACAATTGGGCATTTGTTAAAAGAAAAATACCTCCAGTGAAATTATTTGACTTTCTATTTAATCACAAATGTGCATCAAAAGACACCGCTCTGTTTTGGTTAAGATTCAATATGTAGTGCCATGAAATGTATTTATTGATGTGTGCATTTTTAGAACCTAATTTATACAAATGCAACTCTTCTTGCACAAAACTATTATGTTATGTGTAGGAAAGTAGTTGCAATGTAAGAGACCGGACACTTTCATCGGCAGTGGAGTATGTGCCGCATATGCACACGTTATCACCTACATTATTCAGTGCTTCACAAAATTGTCCCATATATTGTCAAAACACAGACCCATACTTTCCATTATGATTAGAGCTACAGCCTTAAGCTCTAAGATCCAACTAATAATTTCAATAAACTTGAAAGTTAAAATTATACCTAGACACTAATTTCCCAACACGATATACAAAATCTTGTGCAAAAATGAACTTTTTACAATGATAAATCCGCTCTAACAATAGCTTAGCAGATACAAGCGCATGTGTGAAGTACTCCCGATACATTTGACCAAGGCTGTCCACCAGCACAAAGCATTACCCCGTCTCTAGGACAAAAGGCGAGCAAAGGCGTAAGCGTGTGGGTGATATCTGATATCACTCGGATAGGACAGGGCAATGAAAGGAGCACCAGCTGGCCACAGTGTAACGTTAGCTACGACTATCGACGACTAATAAAGCAGCACCATCTGCAAAACGAGGTTTCCCAGCAAAACGCCATCCTCGTGCACTCTTGTATTATCAGTCAGTGCGTCTTCCTCTGATAAACAACACAGCACAGAGAGAACGAACGGGCTAAGACAGAACAAGAGGCCACCGTAAACACCGCCTTAATCTGGTCATACAGTTTTAATGAACCAGGAAGGGAAGAGGAGCTTGTTCTCCGTGGATGCGTTGCCTTTAACTTGACTATTTCGTATTGTTCAAAAAGTCTTACCTTTCTGTGGTTAATCTCTCGAAAACGCGTCTATTTTGGCTTCCTTTCGTGTTAGGTACTGGGGCCGGGGCTGGTGCTGATGCTGAGAGAAGTCCCGTGTCCCTCTTCAGGATTTGTTAGCCTGCTGCCTCTGTTAGGCTTGTGGTGCTGAAGTGGACAGCGCACCAAGGAGCTCTGGGAACAAAAAGCCTACACTGCGCTTCTACGCCCCTTTGGCGGAATAGCGCCCCCTGCCGGGCTGGAGAAGCACCAGCAGTCTGAGACCACGTTTAGAACTGGGACAGCGACTCCTAGTGTTGTTTTTTTTTGTTGTTCAAGGCGAGCAGTCATTTAGAAATCTCATTACAATATAGAATAAATGTTCTGAATGGTTTATCTTAGGTAAATAAAAATATACGAAACAATTTATAAAAGCATTCATGTTTTTAATGTTTTTTTTTCTCCACTTGGGACTGGGATAACTTATAAGAAAACCTAGATCTTCAGAAATAAACACTGTTTATTCATGCTTTAATTACTAAAATTAAAATAATTGTGCGTATAGCATTTAAGTCAGTGACAGTTCAAACACGAACATAATGTGAAGTGGCCAGCTAAAATTACACATTACTTTAATTATTCTTGAAAAGAAAATTACGCAAGTCTTCAGGGACAATAAAAAAACAATAAACTAACAAAAAGTACACCCTGGTTCAGAATTAAAACATCCATACTTTGTATTATTTAGCAGAACAGTAAAATAAATTATTTTTCCAGCTGGTAGGTTATATTTAAATATGATATAAACTGTATTTAAATAATCTGTATAAAACAAACGTGTTGAGTCCTTTTCAACCACTCCAGATTACTTCACATCTTCTGTGTTATGGGATGGGGTCTTCCAAGTCACATTGGGTGTAGATTATCCTGTGTGGCTGGTTGTAAGGAGTGATCCAGGGCAGCAGCGGGGTTGCCTTGAGTGACAGCAAGGGTGGCCTGCTCTGGGAGAAGGCTGGGGTCTGTCAGGATAGCCGTGGTGGTACTCAAGAGACGAAGTGAGCTCAGAACCACTAAGGCAACAAACAAGAGATTTGATGAAAGCTATCAAGCTATCTGTGATGTTTTATATTAAAGTTTTACTTACTGGGTCTTAGGGCAGGAAGAGAACAGTGCTGATCCAACCATGACAAAGTGGATCGACAAAGGTCTTCAACACTGGCAGTGGAAACCATGCCATTATAAGACTCAAACAGAGGCTCAATGATAATACTGAACTGAAAACTGAAGTTAAGAAAGAAAGGCACACTCACAGCTTGATACCTGGAAAAATATCATAGTTCCCTAACACTAGTTTATCTTATTTAACTGCAGATTTAGTTAACGTTAAATAATAACAAGCAACATGAGAAAAACAGAATCTGTCTTGTGGTAGATGCTTATAGAAATATATATATACACACACACATGTATATATATATATATATATATATATATATACACACACACATGTATATATATATATATATATATATATACATGTGTGTGTGTATACATATACACTTCTAGGATGGCTACGTCTACACGCGCGGGTCCTCAGGTTACTATGGTTACGGACAGAGCAGCGGGAAATTTCAACATGTTTAGCGTAGCCTGATAATGAGTTAGAAACAACTAAAATTTAAAAGCCTTGGTAAAACATAAAACGTATATATATTTAATCAGAAAATAATTCTTGAATTGATGATTTTGTATTTAAAATGTTCTCACACATGGCAGGATTCCAGGCTGTTGTCATTAAACCACCAGGTCCTGAGCTTTAGCTTATAGCTTCTTTTGATTTTGTAGTATTTTCCTTTTGTCTGTGAGCTGTGTATATATATAAAGCTAAACACTCAAACATCCTCCTCATGTAACCAAATAATAAAATACAGAAAACAGTGGATTATCAACATTCATCTCCATATTGTTTAAGAGGCTGTAGGTGTGGAATAAATGAGACTTATACTTTAAAGATATTATATTCAAACACATATCCTTTTATTAAAAATTTCCGGACCCCTCACGGTGAGGAAAGTTAACTAAGGTCTAGCGGACCTTGGCTGATTTTATATTTATCTTTAAATAAAAAAAATATAATATTGTGACAGTTGTTTTCCCTTTGGTATCGAATATCGATATTTTTGAAGGTATATATATCGGGTTAGAAATTCCAGTATCGTGACAACACTACATATATATATATACACATATATATACATATATATATATATATATATATACATATATATATATATATATACATATGTATATATATATATATATACATATATATATGTATATGTGTATATATATATATATACATATATATATATGTATATATATATATATATATATATATATATATATATATATATATATATATATATATATATATATATATATATATATATATACATATGTACATATATATATATATATATATATATATATATACATATATATGTATATATATATATATATTTACATATATATAATGCTAATACAAATATATATTTGCCGTAATAATGATGCAGTAAACCTAATTCCTTGTCAAACATAAAAGCAGCCATATTTTTTCACTTGAAATTTTGACAACTGTGCAATGCCTTAAGAAATACTTAACATAGACTTGCATATTCATAAGGATAGCTTAAGGTGTTTTGTGTACACAAGAAATTATAAAACAGTGATTTAATCTTCTTATCTTGACTGCATACAATGGAGAGGCGGTCATTACCGCAGAGTATTATGGACTACATTTACATATTTAATACAGCCTCCATCTGCAACACAAGGCATTTATTTGATCTGCCTGATTACACAAAGATGCAGATGAAAAATATACTTTTTAATTGTGTTCAGGATTTTGGTTTAAAGTCTGTGCAGTCATTTTTGGTAAAGTATCCTTTTCTGTAGTCATCTCAATCCTTTGATGTATTTAGTTAAACTAGACTAAACCATTAAAAATATTAGCCCATGTTATACGTTTCTTAAACAGATTGTACATCATTCATTTTTAAACTACCACATTTTATGCATTTTCTATCAACTCCACTGTCAATTCAAATGGAAAATAGAATTCCAATCTTTGCACTTGGTCTGCAGATAATTTTCTGCTTCACGTAATGTTTCCACATAGGACAGCTTTAATCAGGAAAAGGATACTATCCAAAACTTCCAGTTTTGCAGTGTCTGGGCGTGGACATACTCTCTGAACTTCTGCCTCATGTGGTCAAAGCGTTGTCGTGTGATGGGCACACCGGTGGCTGGGAGCTGCTGCTGGCATGCACTGCATAAACAATAAAATAATAAGTTTAACTCTAATTTCTTGTCACTAATCGTAAGACAAAAATAAAAGGCCTACTTAATAGCAGAATTCAGAAGCTGTATCTCCTCTCTCAGTCTCTGGGCCTCTTCATGCAGCTGAGCTCTCTCCTGCTGCATTTTACTAATGTACTCTGCGGTTTTCTGGAGAGTGGTGGCTTTGCTGATCTGTGCCAGCCAGAAAACAAATGAGTTAGCACAAGTAGTTGCAAAGTGTATGTATATGTGGTTGTTAAATATTTATTTGGGGTGCATCAATATGGAATTTTATGTAGCTTTATGGCTACAGTTTACATAAGATGCTCATTAGAAACACTCTGTGTTTATCCTTTGGCACATCTATCAGTGATGCAGATGCACATCTTCTAAAGTACCTTTATGCTTGGCTGGGAGCTCAGTGTTGTCACAAGGTTATGTAAAGTGTCAAATCCCAGTCTGATGTTGAAACGCCTCTTTTGTTCTGCAGAGATGTGGGTTATCCGTCTGCTCTCTGTGTGCTGTAGATAGCACATCTTAGAATTGCGTTACACGGAAACAGTGTTGATGGACCTATATCATCCTAGATACCCATGAACTATGTGTAAGACTGCATCATACCTTACTTGATTCTAGTTTTCCATGTCCAGGGAACCCTGAGTGTGGAGTCTCAGGGTTAGGTACTTTGTCTAAAGGGTTTGGGGGTGATGTTTGACCTGGATGTGAAGAAAAATAAAATTCATATTTCAATCACAAAGTTAATTTCCGAAGAGGTCCAAAAACATACGTCTTTAAAATATTGAGTTAGAACAGTTAAGTATAATTTATCTCTACCTGTTAAGCTGCTCATGTCAGTGCCATAGAGCTGCACAGGAGATAGTTTCTCAGACTTGGGGATGAGAAGAGTTGTGCTGGTATTAGTGCTGCTGTGTGTGAAGAGGGTAGACACCGCTGAGCCTCTGGAGGTGCCAGCATGAGCTCCACTCTGGCCCAATGTGCCACTCTGGCTGTGCAGTGGCGTCAACAGTGGGATTCCTGCAGGCCAGGCCGCTCCGTGCTGTAGCTGTGAAGTGTGCATACTGCTGCTTAAATGCTACAACACACAACAGCAAGGTTCTAATTATGGTCACCAAGGGTACTATAATAATAATAATAATTTATTTGATCGGGACAGTGCATGTTAATGAACATAATTGAACCATGAAGACATGAATGTAAACATGTCGGATTGTAGCCTTAGGCTAGTTTCCATCCGTTGTCCCACAAGGTTGTACAATACAAATTACTATAAAAATATGTACATACAGTTCACATACTTTTCAATAGTCCAGAAACACATCCATCCGAAAACACACACCCACACATGCACACTGTGTACAAACAATGCTCACAACTGCCTACTACACAGCCTACTCAAACACACACACCCAAGCATACATAACAGATTTTATTCTGGGATGCATGCATTATATTACAAATAAGAAAATTTTTGATTCGACCGTAGACAGTTTCTCATATAAGCTTTAAAGGAGTTGTATGTGATGGTTTCTCTCAATGTCAGTGGTAAACTGTTCAACAAGTTTCCACCTCAAATCGACAGCACAGTCTGACTAAACATTGTACGCCTGTGAGGAATCATTACGTCACCTCAGTTGGTAGCTCGCATGGTCCTTTGTGTTTTAGTGTTACGTTTAATATATTTCCTCAAAGGACGAGGTGCAAGAGTATGTAGTAACTCTGTACATCAAACAAGCTGTTATTAAGTTAATCATGTTTTGAAAGTCCACCAACTTATGCTTTCTTAAGACATGACAGTTATGGTGTGATATTGTTTTTTTCCCAAATATTTTCAGTGCTTGTATATATAAAGGTCTTTTAATGAGTTGTTGAACAAGCAAGTGACCAGCTAGTTTAACAATAGTCAATATGAGAAATAATCAACGACAATGTTGAAACCAAGATTGTACCATGATATTTGAATTTCAGTCATCTCTCTGTCTGCCTCAGGTGTGAATGTGTGTGAATGGGGTGAATGGAAGCATAATGTAAAGCACTTTGGATGCCCAAGAAGGGTTAAAAAAAAGCACAAAATAAATGCAAAATTCACCATCAAGTTCTACTCTGTCAAGAAATATATGAGATCTAGTTGGACCTTGATGGCTTTTAGAAAAATACATGTAAACGGTTTTCCTGGAGTTTAACAGGAGACAAGAATCTGTGTGCCAGCAATGCACAGAAGATAAAGCAGCTGTGAGGGTATCTGCAGCTTGCTTGATGTTTTTAGCTTGAGTGTAAATCACTGGGTCGTCCGCGTATACATTTGTGCAAATACATTTTGACATGCATTTGGTAGGTTGTTGACAAAAAGAGAAAATAAAACTGGTCCAATGATTGACCCCTGCGGGACCCCAACATTGTAGTCTAGACAGAAAGATTTGACACAGTCCACTACCACATAATGTTTCCTGTGTGTTAAATGGTTTCTGGTGTCAAAGGTTATGCTAGGTATACTATTTTTATACGAAGATTTTGTAGCATTTGGGCAACTTTGACACCCATTTTAGAAATCATATTTCTTTTAAATCCACAAATCTTTTGCACATAGATGAGAGCCGTTATATCAATTAATTCTTTGTATTTTGTGTTGTATTATTTACCTCTCTTAACCACGTACTTTAAGTCACTGGTTCCCAAGTGGGAGTGGTGGGCAGGGGGGTCGCGAGATGATTATCAGAATTTAATTTTTTTTAATGAAATTTCTTTTTTTTTTATGATTATTATTTTTAAAAATAAGGTTGTAATGATGCAAGTTAAAATAAACTGAAAGTAAAAGTTTGTAAAACTTAGTAAAACTTTGTTTGCTCCGATTAATTATGACGGCGTGTTGCCAAGTTTAACGGAGTTGTCGCGGGCTGTTTTTCATGTGGATGGAAGTCGAGAGCGAGAGAGAGAGAGAGACAGAGAGAGAGAAAGAGAGAGAGAGAGATTTGTTATTTAGTCATTATTTTTATCTTTTAAAGTCCATTTTCGCGGATCGTCAGCAATCTAATATTGGGGGTCGCGGTCTGAAAAGTTTGGGAACCCCTGCTGTAAGTGATCAACATAAAATAACAAATGATATATGAAAAACAAAATGACTCACTGATGAGCCAGGAGATGATGTCCTGCGACCTTTATTTGGCGCAGCTGTTGAATCTAATCCCAGAGAGGTCTTCCCTACAAAAAAAGTCATTTTACCAAACAAACCAAAACTGACATGTTTCTGAAATCTGTTATGTTATTAAAGGCTGACTTACGTTCTCGGGTGCCAGAAGAGAGCAGTTTTGCCAGGCAACTTGTTGGTGTGGGTGCTGTAGAAGGGGGTCCAGGGTTTCCCCCGGTTTTCTGCTTATGCTTCCCTCTGCCACCTGTAGCAGCCACCTGCTCTGGCACAGAGAAGCAATGTGGTGCTGTAACAGAGGGCAACGTGGCATGGACTGGGTCAGACACGACAGGTGGAAAACTGAGAGAGTGGCAGGCACTTTGAGTGTATGCGTCCCCTGTGTGCGAATAACTATGAGCCTGGAGCACAGAGCCCGGAGAGCCCATGGTGGAGGCAGTGTGAGTGATGACAGTGGAGGTTACGCTGCTAGGTGAATAATAACCAAACTTGTGACATGAGAGTGGATACAGAAAGGGGACACTAGCAGAGACTGGCTGCTCTATGTTGGTAGTAAGGGCTACAGAAACAGAGGGATCAGGGTACGACTGAAGCACATAGGGCACAGCTCCGGATATGACGCTAGATGTGGAATATTCACGGCAGTCATGGCTTGACCTGGTCTGGTCTTGGCGGGAGTTGGATGATGAAGGTTGAGATAAACTGTTAGATGAAAGACTGGGCTGAAAAAAGAAAAGTGCAGTCCATTTTTAAGTACTGTTACTCCTGCAGCAATAAACAAGGAAGCAGAGTTGTTAAAACAGAGGCTGTACCTGAGGCAGCTGGTTGTCAATAAGCAGCTGAGGAGTTGTTACCACAGAAGAAGGAGCTGGAGCGAACGCTGCACTGGACGAGCTCTCAAAATAACCGCAGTCTGTAAAACTTGGCTGTTCAGACGGGCCCCGGTAGTTCATAAAAATATCTGAGAAATGTACAACAAATACAACTGTCAAACATAAGGCAGCAATGCCTATTAATCTTGGCTTGTAAAATGCACAACTTTTCAAGTTTTAAAGTTCTCCAAATGCACTTGTCTTGTGTCTGTTAGTTCACATAAATATAAAAACAATAAATATATGAGCATTCACAAATATATGCATTCACATTTTTTGTCTAATACCATGTTATAAGCACATACCTCATTTGAATTCTATAAAATGAGCAATGTAAATCCATGACTAAAACATGTTCCACAATACATAGCAGTTGATATGTGCTCTCAGTAGGCTCAAAGTGCATAAATTAAACCCATGGCTGCCTTTCTTTGACAGACGCTCACTGGCTCTCTGAACCTTGTGACCAAAAGACAGGCAGACAGCTGACTCCTGCCAGCTACAGCCACACATAAATACGGCACACAAGCACACATGGGGATAGCAGGTTGCCTGGAGGTTACAAAGGGTGACTTGTAGCCAGAGGGTTGCTGGATTGCTGCACTCAAGTAACAGAGAGCCAAAACAACGTCTACAGAGCCTGAATGGTAATAATCCAAAAACTCTTCTATTCTACTATAATACTAGTGAATAAGGATGAACTTACCTGGAATATCCATAAAATCATCCAAACTAGGCTGCAATGGAGTTAGTCCAGGCTGAATTATATCAGCGTTGCTTGTGTATGCTGAAGAATGAGTATAAAATATTAGACATTTTGAATCTCAGTATTTAATCTCATTTTTTTATATATTTTGCAGTGTATTAGTGAAGGCAGTGATTTTTGTCTAATAAATTATACTCACTGTTGTGTCGGTCACTGGCCCAGGGACATGGCTTTTGTGTCATAGTGAAAAGTGTATCAGAGATGTCAGACAAGAGACAGTCCAAGTCAAACATGTGGGCCTCCGCTGGTGCTGCCTCAGGCTCCTGGTACATCTGATTGGTCCATTTCTCCAGCTTGCCCTGGCAGATCTGACTCTGGATCACAGGGCACACTGGGAGTCAGTGTCTAATGTATGCAGCTCCCTATAAACTGGAACTACTATTATACTATTACTACTAACTAAAGTTAATAATTAGCATTGTCGACTAATGACAGAACATTCTACCGTTTAGGTCTAGTTTGTTTCTAAAAGTAAGTAAAGCACTCACAGAATATGAAACTCCAGTCTTTACCTCTGAGATGCTAGCTTTGCCCTGATCCTGCCGACTTTACCCTCCAATTCTAAGTTTGAGGCAACATTTATAGGAAACCCAGACCAAGCCGTAAGCTGTTTTAAGCAACATCCCTTCTTGTAATTTATTTGTTTACTTCTCAAATTGTCTTTTTTGAGGAAGAATATAAATGTGTACAACTAGAAATGAGGTAAGATTGTTGTGTGCATATAAAGTATGTGTATGCGTGTGGTGTTAGTGCGAGGGCACTACGTGATGAAAAAGCACTTTCGGCATATTGTTCCAAAACACTAGCCCCTTTCAGTTTGTCATTATGTTGGCTTTGTTCATTTCTTTATTTTGATGTCTCACCATTTCAATAAAGGCAGCAGCCTTTTGTCCCTGACCTAATTCTGTCTGTCACACTCACGTGCAGGAAAATGGGAAGACCTGAGAGCCCTCTGAAAAAAAAAATTATAAAGTCATACGACCGTCTCCCATCCCACACTTCCAACTGGCATTATTTACATTTAAGGGGTTTTCCTGCAAGTTTTCAACTGTGACAAGTGACATTTCAAACATATTTAAACGGAAGTAGCTCAGTGACCGAAGGGTGTTCAATCCCCACTCGAAACATCCCAAAAAATCATAACATCCCGCTCTCCCCACAGTTCATACTGTCGTTGTGTCCTTGGGCAATACACTTAACCTACCTTGCCTCCAGTGGTGTTCCAGCTGTAACACTGGTAAAGCTGACACTGAAGCCACTTCAACAAACCACTGAATTCAATCAGTGGCTTGAATTCAAAGTTCACTTTAATGTAGGTCAGATAGGTAGGATGTGACGTGTGACCTTTGACTTGTCTGATATGTGTCCTTTCAAGTGGCGCCAAGACACACACAAAGATAAGCTTTATCAAGGCATATGTAAGTAAACAGTGACTTCCCTAAACAAGAGGTTGTTTATTATAAATTCAATATAGTATATTCTGTATGCCATAGTAAAAAATCAGGAGAATGTGGTTCTGATTGACTGGTTTTACAAATACTAAAATAGAGGATAACACATGAAACCTTAGCGTAGGGCAGATTATGTGCTGGAAAGATACATGTGACTCTGTGGCGCAAAGCTAAAAATTAGGACTATTATATGAGTCTTTGTCTTAGAATACTACTCTTGGAACAAAAAAACAAAAACAAAGGACAGTTGGCAGATGTGATTTTAGGACCAGATCTCATTGCGATGCCAGTCTATTCTTACAAATGAATAAGGTGCTTCCAAAGAGTCCCTCCCTCTCTGAGTCTCTTCTATCAGACCGTTTTTCTCATCTGTTTGTGCCACTGCCCCTCAGCTTCACAAAGCGCTGCTGGAAGTAGGTCAAATTTGATTAAAAGGCATTAACTTTTGGACCCATTTGACTTGAATAAAGATAAAGCCTGGGGGTTGGCCATTACAAGTATTGTCACTGCTTGCAATCAATGTATCAATTTCAAAGTCTTTCACTATGACGCAAGTTGTTTTTGCCAGTTTTTTGTTGAGTCCTCTATGGTGTGCCCGCGTCTAAACGTGTTCTAAAAATAGCCATTTTGAGGACTTTCATGATATGTTTGAGTTTGCAAAAGTAAATAATGTTAGCAGGTCAGGGTTTCAAATGCAGAGGGCTGGGTCAGTCTGACATATCTCTAACCTTAACTTTAGAGCTTCTGTACATTGTACATTAAATTGTAAATTTAAACCTTAACACAAAGTTAAACTGTGATATACTTGGATCTGACTTTTACATTTGTCTTACCTCTTGGAACATTAAAAAAATGTCATCCTTCTTTTTCTGAAGCTGCAAAGACAATAAAATTGCGCACTTTTGATTTAACACAGAAAATAGACAGTATATTAAAAAATATACAGTATATATGTATAAATACCCTCTTCTTATAGTAAATCCTCCACTTGTGGTACTCCTTTATCACCACCTCAATCCGACGCTTCCAGTAGCTGCCTTCTAAAACAATTGCCTGGTAAAACACAACAAAGTTTGTGTCATTAACTATAGAAATATCTTTTGAAGTTTGTGATGCATGCTACTCACTTCAGGCTTCCGATGTGCATCTGCCTCTGAGCCCTCCAGCGGGCTGACAAACCCACACACTGGGTTCTTCCTCTTCTCCACATCTAACATGCACCAGAAGAAAGAAACAACTTATAAGAAAAGTCTCCCTTTAAAAATGTTTTGTGACATTTTGTGAATTTCTGAAACTTATGTTGTACACCACTTTGGTTTCTTTCAGGAGACTCACACTGGATGAACCACCCTCTCCAGATTGCATTGTTCAGACGAATTTTGTCCCTCCACAGTAACCGTAAACCCTTAAAAGACTTCCACTTTGGAGACACTATCTTCCCACTGTAGAGAGCACAACATTAATGTGGTTATTATTGGCAGGTATTGCAAAAGCATCTAACAACTTTATGAGACAGAGGCATGTGTGAGTTATCGAAGCCACTGGTTTCCTCCTGCTGGATTCTAGGAAAGAGCTGTCCTGGTTTTTGACTAATGGTAACCCATTCAGCCAGCTTGTTTACCATTACTCTGCCAGGCTGTTTGCACTTTTGCAGAGTCCTTCAGCCGCTCGGTGGTGAGAAAAAAAACCTTGTGTGAGATGTGAGATGCTCAGGGAGTTGCTAGGAACCAAGAGGGTTGTTTTTGAACATGCTTTTAAAAGAGCAGCGTCCGAGCTTGTCAAAACAGTTGTTTCAGCATACAAGGAAAAAAACAGGAGACGAAAATCATCCTGGTTCATATAAACATGCCATGGTATGCACCTTGTGACATTTAGTAAAGATTAAAAGCTGGTTTTGTTGGAACATCTGTGTAGCCTAAACACAGTAGGCCACAAAAAAATGTGTGGCAGCAAAGCCAAAAAATAAAATAAAATAAAAATAAAAACTACAAAAATAACATCTGCGATGGTGGGTGGTTCTAGTAATGGTTTATGCATCAGAATACTAGTTTAGGTGTCTGCCAACCTAAGAAAGAGATCCAGATATAAAATGGATGTTTGCATCTTGTCTGTTTACAGCTACATTATCGATGTGAGAATCTTGACTTCTTTCCTTAGTTTCACTGTAATCTTTGCAGCTGCCAACTAGAGTCAAAGTCCAGTTTTCAGAGTTTTTCCAATCTGTTGAGCAAGAGACTAACAGAACAAACACATCAGCTCAAAACCAGCAATACAAAAATAATTAAAGAAAAAGCAGTAGGCTAACTTTGTTTAGTCTCTCCATTATGCTTTATTAAAGATAGGCTATTGGTGAAATGAGAAACATGAAAACACCTGAAAATACACCTTTCAAAAATTAATGATGCTGTATTCTGTTTGTCATTTATAAAAAAGGGTACAACTGTGGAGTAGGCTACACTAAATGTTAAATGTGGACCCACCTGTAGGCTAGGGACATGCACTCGAAGAGCCGGGTGAGAGTGGGGTCTATGCTCAGGCTCGCGGAGCTGAGCGGGCCGTAGCGGTACGTCTGGCACCACCTTCTGTTCACCGTATCAAAGTCATACCTCTCGGAGCTTCTGTGTCGCCCCACAGCCGAGTCACTGTGGGGCGACGACACCATGAAGTGCCCGCTGTGGATCACCTGTGTGCGCGGCAGGAAGACGGTAGACGGCCCGCTGCAGGCTTCCCGCGCTGGTCCTCTCTCCTGGTCCGAGTCTGAAGAATCGAGGGAGTGAACTTTTCCTTTGCTCACCATTGTCTTCCAAAGTTGTAGTAAACTCCACTCTCAGGCAATTTCACCTCTCGTTTCTTAAGACGACTCCAGGGATTTATTTTTTTAAATGCAGTGCTTGAAAGAACCCCTCATTTGTCAGCTATGGGGTAAACTATCTGCCTACAAAGTGCTGCTCTGAAGATGGGGTTGTTGTGCAAGAGCAGACTATCATTATGTCAACTTCCCAGGGAGCTAAAGTCCTTAGGAAACCAGCGAGGGCGGTAATAATTAATAGGATACCACATCAAAACACATTAGCTGTTTTTTAGATAAATCATGTACCCACTCTTTACCTGCAACATGCTCTCTAAGACCGAGAAGACGGCAAATATAACCTTTAACATGGTTTAAAATTATTTGTGAAATAAAAAAAAAAACTAAATGGCATAATTAAATGGTTTAACTATTAATTTGGTCCTGCTACATTAAAAAAAAAAAGTGTACCAAGTATCAAACTTTTTATTGGACAATATACATTAAATTCCAATTACAGAGACTGATCTTATCAAGGAGGAGTATTGTCATCCGAGTATAGTAATAGTGGATAGAGATGAACAGGACACGTCACATTTTGGTGAACACTTTGGTCATTAACAAATGGCAGAATGGCATTAGTTGCATTATTCTTAACCTTAATCTCTGCTCTATAAATTACAAAAAAATAAACATTTTACCGGGACCAACTTCCAGCAAGGTATTAACACGACACCTGCCAAAAGCATGGCTGACTGTCTCAAACAGTCACAGCAAAAGTCTTTTTAGAGATCAGTCCGAGGAACAAGTCCTGCAACATATTTAGCAGAGTTAACCTTGTACCTCTTATAAACTGTATGTGTATTAAGCAAAAGGGAATTAAATGTACATTAGTTACATTTTACAAAACTCTGGAGGTTTTCTAGAAACTTGATGTACTCTTGATGTTCCATGGCAGTGCTCAACTCAATCAGCTCATCAGCAAATGTGTTGTCAACTCCGCGGTCAGCAAGAAAGTCCATAAGGTGGTCATACAGGGCCTAAGAAAAGAAACCAAACACAATAGATTTTAAGTATAGTTAACCACAGGGATAACAATAAATGTAGTCTAATGAAAAGCAGCATTCATAAACATTTAGTGAATGCAATAAACCTAAAGAGTAAAGGGTACTTGGACCTACCCAGTCCAGAGAGTCTGTGTTAAGTGTGTAGCTGGTTTCCTTCCAGTCTGCGTCCCCTTCAGGCTGAAAACTGACCTCACGAATGGCAAATATGTCACTATCCTCTTCTCCTTCACCATGACTTACCTAGACAAATGTCAAAATATACATGATTAGACAAAGTATGCTTCTTTCTGGTCTTTTTCAAAGTCTGAATAAAGGATTACCTCATCTTCAGGAAAATTGCAATCAAACACTAGGGAATGTTTTGCACCCTGCTTTGTAACTTCTACAACAAAGTTGGGGGTTGAAACAATTTCTGGCTGTGAAAAAAATAAAAAAAAGTTACCATTTTGTCCATTTTATACATTTATTGTAATTGAGCTAAGGAATAGCTAACTTTGGCTAAGGTGTTAAACTGATGTTAAGCATTAAAACAAATTTTCAATTATTAGCAAATTTAAATTATGAGCATCTTCATGAAATGGAGTAGTTACTAACACAACTATGGCTTACCTCCTCCTCTGCTGGTTTCTGCTGCCCTTGTTCTAGGTCTTCCTCAAAATTAGGAGGTACGCTGTTGTTGACATTGAATGTGACAATGATTCTGTAAAAACAATAATAATAATCAATAATTTAACTGCCTTACAAGTGTGCATCAAGTGTATTTTAAGAAGTGTTTGTGTGACGCGAATCAGCCTTACTTATCCCCAGAAGCAAATCTGGTGAGCTTAGCTTCGGTGCCAGTCATCTCCAGCTCCCATCCTCCGGACATCTTAGGAAGCGTTTTACTTTTCTGAATCTTCTTCTCTTCTTTGATTTCATCAGAAAGGAAATCCCCAAAGGCTTTATCACCTGGTTACGAGAGAGAACATGATATATGAACAAGTGATATTTCATGCAGGGGTCCTATGCTTTAGTAATATGAACAAAATTATATAGGGGCCTCCGGTCATAGGGTTTGTCCAGGGCCCCATCAAGTGTGTCAGTGGCCCTGATTTCAGGTATAGGTTATAGCCTACTGCAGTAGGTTCTCTTCCTATTTTAGGCACTAACGTTAAAAAGTTGTATTAAATATTTAAAGGAGCAAAAAAATGCTCTTTGTGTTTAAGTTAATTATCCAATATGTTAAATAAAATTCCGATAGTAATTAGCCCTAAACTTTAGCCCTTCAAGTTTAAGGATAAAGCGGTACTTTCAAGGTGAACTTACAAATTAAAGTGATGCCCACTGCTTTTGGCAGATATAAAGTATACTCTTATGATAGAAC
This sequence comes from Perccottus glenii, assembly GCA_024416835.2. NCBI lineage: Eukaryota > Metazoa > Chordata > Actinopteri > Gobiiformes > Odontobutidae > Perccottus > Perccottus glenii. Next base: position 13,612,536 of record CM044561.2, on the reverse strand, counting down.
AGTTATATTAAAGCTTTGAAATCGCACAAGGTCATAGTCAAAATAAAACAAAAAAACAAATGTAAGCAGGATACAAAGTTAAGCTAACGTTAGCTTAAGCTTACAGATTCATACCTTCTGTGTGGAGTCCACCACATCCACAGGATACAGAGTGGGTTAGTACTTTTGAGCTGAACAGTTTCGGCCTATAACCCGAAGAGGCTCCGCTGTTACTGAGCATCCAGAGAGACCGGGTGAAGGGCCGAGTTGTTGCCGCGCTAGGGGCGCACAGTACCGGGCAGCTAAGAGGAACAGCACGTACGGTAGATGAGGCAGCTGTGGAAAGGCGGACGGCAGCTCCAACCGCACGGGCGAGCGATTTAAGCATGGCTCTACGAAACTAATATAACACCAAAACAGCAGAATAAACCACAGTCTCCTAGCCTCCTCCCTGCTGCTTCTGGAAGATTACACAGAACACGTGTGGAAGGGCACATTGACCTGTCGTTACTATGACCTCTGCACCGGAAATACTATTTTGTAGAACTATTAAAACAATTGTTAGTTACAGATTGTATCAAAATATATATCTTAGATTATATAAATATTAAAATGACTAGAAATGCGTTCATTAAACGTACTTTTATTATTAAATTAGCAGCGCCTCTTGTGGCTGTATATAGAATAACAAGGATGACGCAAGAGTAGGAGCATAACCTCATGACCTAAACACTGACCATTTTACAGTCTTGGAACTTGAGAGTTCATACACTTTTGTGTAATCAAGAATGAAGGAAAGGAGTTGGCTACATCTATTAGTCATAAGGACGATAGTTATAGTATTACTGGGAATACTGAATAGGCTGCTTTCAGGCCAATGCAATGTCAGAATATAACTGTCTTGAAAAGTCAGGTAGCCTTTGTACACACTAATAATAGGATCCTATTCTGGAATCTATTGTTGCCATTTTCTTTACCGAATGTACTCCACAAAATGTTTGTGTCTTGGAGAGGCTATAAAATGTAAGTAAGTGGTAGAAAATTAATGAATAAACTTTGAATAAAGTAGTAAAACAAACAAAAAAAAAACTTCTGGTCCACTTTTTTATCATAGAACATGCAGATATTAATATAGCTTTCCATGGCTTTGTGAATAAAACATTTTATAAACATATACAGTCCATATTATATGCATGACATACATTAATCAAACAATCTGTGAAAATTGTTGTCATTCTACAAAATCTCAGGTTGTTTTTTATTTGGTATTTTGAAAAGTAATAAATATGTCATACCTAATAATACAATCCTGAGTCCATTCCTATAAGTGTGAAAGACCTGAGTTATCAGATCATTATCTACAATCATCATGCATTGCATCCATTTTTTTTAGCATACACCAATTAATTGATGTAACGCATATATTATGCAACATATGTACCATAGCAAAAAGTACAACCTGCAGAATGAGGCATGCACCTTCTAAAGATGTGCACGTCTGTAGAGGAATGGTAATACAATTATATCATCTGTAGGAAAAACTAACACCTTATTTTGGGGGATTTAGGACTGCAATCAGTGTTAGCCTTTGACATTTTTGAACACAAGTTCCTAAATTATCAACATCTCATCATCTTAAGTAAAATATTTTCAAAAGCCAAACACTGAAGAATTGTGCTCCTGGGACGTATGAAGTTGAAAAGCATGCACATTTTTGTCAGTACTAAAAAATGTTGTTGTAAAATTTCAGCAGGCAGAGAAAATGTTTGTTTTTTTGTTTTTTCAAATATATATAAACAGTTTAGAGGAAGTTCAGGAAGTTGGAGCCTGCTACAGTCTCACATACTAAATGCCATCCACTTAGAGGTAGTATTTATGAAACATACACTGTTCTACCATCATCTGTAGTTTTATAAAACCCATGTTTTATGGATCCATCTTTACACAACTATGCAGAGAAACGGAAATAACACAGTCATGTTTCGGTTTCGGGTCATTCACAAATACGTGTGTTTTGTTAGCACTGTGTCATTATGTTAACATTGGTTAGCTTTTGGTGAGATGAAGTTTGCGTCCAAAGTATTCTGGTGCAGCGTCTAGCAGCCAGTCAGCATCCACCAAACACAGGTCTCTCATGTAGCAGCGGGATGTGTGCAGCAATTCATTGAAGACCACATAAGCTGGCTTTGCTTGGAAGAGGACAGAGGACGGGTGGATAGCTACAGGCTGATGGGTATCCAAAGCTAAATAGGTGCCATCTGGCTGCAGCTCTGCAGCATTGACAAACATTCCATGTGTAAGACAACGACGAACATTTCCTGTCTCTGCCCCGCATGACTCCAGCTTCAAATTGAGCTAAAATAAAAAGTAAAATAATCAAAAATAATTATAAAACACTTAATATAATCATAATCAAACACTGATATTATAGCTGTTTAAAAAAACACTTGAAAATGTTAATCATTGCATATATTATAATTTATTTAATCACAAAAGCCACTTATAAAGTATTTTATATATATATATATATATATATATATATATATATATATATATATATATATATATATATATATATATATATAGCTTTTTTTTTTTTTTTTTACCTTAAGGCAGATTTCTTTAAGTTGTGCCTGGACCTCCTTGACTAGACCCATGTTTCTGCTATTGACAAAGTGCTCCCGACACCAGTCCTAAAGCAAAAATTATACTCCATAATTTCACTTAGGTATTTTTTTTTTAAATGAATGATACAGTATTGTTCAAAATATTTGCAGTACATTGTGACTAACCAGAATAATCCAGGTTTTTTGTATATTTTTTATTGCTAAATGGCAAACAAGTTACCAGTAGGTGCAGTAGATTCTCAGAAAACAAACAAGAGCCAGCATTCATGATATACACGCTCTTAAGGTTGTGCAATCGGGCAATTAGTTGAAAGGGGTGTGTTAAAAAAAAAACAGCAGTGTCTGCCATTGACTGTACAAACTCAAAACTATTTTGTGCAAACGTTTTTGTTTCTACGATTTAGCAATCCTGTGAATCACTAAACTAATATTTAGTTGTATGACCAGTTTTAAAACTGTTTCACATCTGTGTGGCACCAACTTGCGGCACCTCTCATCTGTTATTCCACTCCTTGATTCTTTAACAACATTCCACAATTCATTTACATTTCTTCGTTTTGCTTCAGAAACAGCTTCTCGATTGGATTAAGGTTCGGGGATTGGGCTGGCCACTCCACAACATTAATTTTGTTGGTTTGGAACCAAGACTTTGCTTGTTTACTCGTGTGTTTGGGGTCAGTGTCTTGTTGAAACAAACATTTCAAGGGCCTGCCGCTTCAGCATAAGACAACATGACCTCTTCAAGTATTTTGACAAATGCAAACTGATCCATGATCCCTGGTATGCGATAAATGGACCCAACACCATAGTAGGAGAAACATGCCCATATCATGATGCTTGCTTCACTGTCTTCACTGTGTACTGTGGCTTGAATTCAGAGTTTGGGGGTCGTCTCACAAACTGTCTCTAGCCCCAAAAAGAACAATTATTATTTCTCTTTAGGCCAGTGGATGTGCTCTTTGGTAAATTGTAACCTCTTCTGCACATGCCTTTATTTTAAACAGAGGGACTTTGCGGGGTATGCTTGAAAATAGATGAGCTTCAGACAGACGTCTTCTAACTGTCACAGTACTTACAGGTAACTCCAGACTGTCTTTGATCATCCTGGAGCTGATCATTGACTGAACCTTTGCCATTCTGGTTATTCTTCGATCCATTTTGATGGTTGTCTTCCATTTTCCTCCACGTCTCTCTGGTTTTGCTCTCCATTTTAAGGCATTGGAGATCATTTTAGCTGAACAGCCTATAATTTTTTGCACCTCTTTATAGATTTTCCTATTCTCCAATCGACTTATGCTCAATCAAAGTTAGCCGTTCTTCTGAACAATGTCTTGAACAACCCATTTTTCTCAGGCTTTCAAATGCATGTTCAACAAGTGCTGGTGGCTTCATCCTTAAATAGGGGCCACCTGATTCACACCTGTTTTTCACAAAATTGATGACCTCACTGATTGAATGCCACACCACTATTTTTTTGAACACACCCCTTTCATCTAATTGCCCAATTGCACAGCCTTAAGAGCGTGTATATCATGAATGCTGCGTTGTATTCGTTTGTTTGCTGAGAATCTACTGCACCTACTGGTAACTTGTTTGCCACTTAGCAATAAAAAATATACTAAAAACCTGGATTATTCTGGTTAGTCACATTGTACTGCTATTATTTTTTAACAATACTGTATGTTGGGATTTCCAAACTTTTACACACCTTATTACCACTGACTTTCTTAAAGGCCCTGTAAATATTGAGTAAAGTCATGTGGTCTCCTTCACTAGAGGTGAACTTCTTTCGAGCTGCCAGCACCTCATCCCGCCGAGCAGGAGGGTTATACAGCACAGTGTCCACTGACAGCAAAGACACAATGCTAATGACCTCCTCTGCACACGAATATTCTGGAGCGAGTAGGATGGTCTAAAAGTCAGCAGCAACAAGACATAGGTGTTAAATCAGATGTGAACTAAACTCTAGACACCATATAACAGTAAAAAGGCTATTAGGGAAGTTGGACCTTGGCATATCTGGGTTCTAGAGGAAAGCTGGCCATTTTCTTTCCCAGGGCAGTGAGAACAACTTGCCCCTCTTTCTTCTCTACAGCTCCCAGCAACTCTAAATGCTCCAAAGCAGAACGGACAGCCTCTACATAAAAAAATAAGAAAACACACACAACATGTAACTTGTGGAAACTATAGAGGTGTACAGTGATTGTGTCACAAGTTCCATCTTACCTGGAGAAGGCTTGGACATGAAGTCAAAATTCATTACATCTGGAATCCCCAAAGCCATAAGCTGTAGCATTACACCAGCCAAGTTACACCTGCAGTACACACACACACACACACACACACACACACACACACACACACACACACACACACACACACACACACACACACACACACACACACACACACACACACACACACACACACACACACACACACACACACACACACACACAGAGACACAGACACACACACAGAGACACAGACACACACACAGACACACACACGAGGGAAGGAACAGAGTGTTTAGTCACAGTGACCTGAATACATCAAGCTGTGAGGGAGGGAGATTTATCTTTACATAGTAAAAGATACTGCAGATCAGTACATACAGTACTGAGCTTAATTATGCACATTAAAAAATATGGGGTTCTACCTTTGGATCTCAGGCACCGTCATAGGGATGAGATTGTCAAATTCATACTCAGTGTAAAGACGATAACAGGAGCCTGAGTCCTCTCTGCCAGCTCGTCCAGCCCGCTGCCAGGCCTGGGCCTTTGAAACCCGCTGCACAGCCAACACTTCTAGACCACTGTCTAAAACCACACCAAAAATTGATAAGATCTTCCAAATTTCCACAGCATTTATCCAAACTTAATTGATATAGTTCTATGTGTGTTCTTTAATACAACGGTTGTACCACACATAATAAAAGTTACTTACCAGGATTAAAACTTTTGGCCTTCACCATTCCTGTGTCTATGACAAATTTAATTCCAGAGATGGTTACCGATGTCTCAGCAATGTTGGTTGAGAGGATAACCTTCCTACTTCCCTGAAAAGAAATAAAGGTATGCAAAGAAGACCCTTTATGCACGTAAACGAGTATGGTCATCATACATGATTTTTGAAAAATAGTATGACATACATTATATATATATATATACTATTTTTAAAAAATTGTTGAGTTTTGTGCCTTTACCTTGGGAGCAGGCTGAAAAACTCTGAGCTGCTGCACTGGGGGTAGCGATGCATAGAGTGGAATAACTACCATAGGAGCACAGCTGTCAGGCAGATGCTTGGCGATGTCCCTGCATGTTCTTGCAAGGGCCTCAATTTCTTCTTGTCCTGTCATGAACACCAAGATATCTTGGGACGGAGGGGCTTCCTGCGAAAAAAATTTAACAAATGGTCTTGTTCTTTTGCAATGTCAAAAGCAATTGTATTTTGTGTATTCTACAAACATGGATGGAAAGGTTTTGGTGTTTTTTTAATTGTTGCATAGATTTAAAGTTCTGTTTTAAAAAAAACATTGCTAATTTAATGTAAAAAAAAAAAAACAACTACATTTCCAACACAAGCTCCGTTTGGGCACTACCTGATGTATCTGGAAGATGGAAACCAGTGCAGCATGTAAATAGTCAGACTGGGGCTGCTTGGTGTAATAGATCTGAATGGGATGCTGCCTGCCCTCCAGATATAGCACAGGAGACTTGTTAAAGTACTCAGAGAATAAATCCACATCCATCGTAGCTGACATCACTATAACCTAAGCAGACAGAGTATGATAGTATGTTTAGAATTTATTTGAGGAAACACAAAATTAACCTTATGTTACTTTGTAGCCAAGGTATTACAACTGTTTTTGTACCTTCAGTGGGATCTTACTGAGCTCTTTGCGCCGGTGTTGCGCAGCCTTGACAACCCCAAACAACACATCAGTGTGCACTGTGCGCTCATGAGACTCATCTAATATCACTACTGTGTAGCGTAGCAGTAAGGGGTCTCCTATTGCCTCACGAAGCAGCATGCCATCAGTCATGAATTTCAGCTTGGTCTCAGAAGATGTAACATCCTCAAAACGAACAGTGTAACCCACCTGGAGAAACAAATAACTTTGGTGAGGTTAAGAAATAGGGTGATTCTGGCCAGGCTTTTAAAAGGTGTAAAACTTGTATGTTATCTTGTTACCAGCTTGCCAAGCTGAGTCCTCTTCTCCTCTGCCACCCTTCCTGCCAGTGAGATGGCAGCAACTCGACGCGGCTGAGTGATGGCAATGATGCCCTGGCGTCCAATGCCAGCCTCATACAGATACTGGGGAATTTGAGTAGTCTTCCCAGAACCAGTCTCCCCTAGTGTACAAGATACAAAAAAGGCATTTAATGTTAAACTATAATTGTGAAAATACTATACCAAACAGCCATAACATTATGACCACAACTAGTCAAAACTATCAAGGTTTACTATTTATTGCCCTGAGTCATGGAGGCCTTGACTCCACCGTTTCCTTTTTTCTTCTTTGCCTCACGTTTAGTTAGTAATGACCACTGGCAATAGGTCACAGAAAGTGCTGTTATGGAGATGGTCTGATCAATGGCGTTAAAAATAACACACGGTCCCATGTATCTTATTTCAACATCATCTCGGGTAAAGATGTTTGTTGTTGACTTGTGGCCCGAGCATTTTCATTCTTGAGGCATGGTAAATTCCTTCAACGTCACTAGTTTTGTCAATGAACCAGTGTTTGTAGAAGATATTAAATTGACAATGAATAAAATAATGTTGACCTCAAAATACATTACTTGAGGTGACACCGGCGAGGTCTAAGGCAGTTGAAGCTTTCATAAAGCACATTAAAAGCTTTTATAAGTTTATAAAGAGACTAGATACTGTGAAATTTTCCTATAACCAAGTGTACAACTGCGGATAGCGTTAGCCCGGTGTGGCACAAGATCTTACCAATTAAAATAGCATTGTGGAGCTGCCTCAGTTGGTTCAGTAGCTGAGGTTTAGCCTGGTAAATTGGCAGCTGTTTCCGCTGGACGTCTATCGGAATGATCGCATTTCCTTTTCTAGGCAGCAGCATTCCAGGTTTCTTCTTGTTGAGGTTTAAGAAAACGGACCCCGGCTTGAATCTTTTAGCCGGAGGAGGGTCGGGATCGTGGGGCATTGTCTGAAAGAGAAACGGTGCGAGTCAATCCTTATAGGCAGCTCCCAAGGTTTTTGTGTTGGATAATAAAACTAAAAAGTACTTTCATGTTCCCAGTGAAAGTCACGCAGGCGTCACTGCAGTTGTTTTGCTTGCGCTACAAAAAATCCTCCCCACGTGGTAAAAACTTGGCGCGGCTGTTTGACGTCATGGCTTCAAAATTAAACCCTCAGTAAAGTCTGTCAGGTGTAGCTGAACTGACCAACTTATTTATAGATCATTATTATGATGATTATAGGTGATTACTATGATGATTCGCAAGGCGTCAGAGAGGTATGTAATAATAATATATATATTTTTATATGACCGGGAGGGCCTATTGTTTTTGCTCGGATTATTTTATTTTATTTTATTTATTTATTTATTTATTTATTTATTTATTTATTTATTTATTTATTTATTTATATATTTTTCTGCAAAATGATCCTAAATTTGACCCAGTGAACATGCACGAAAAGTCATTTTTATTGGTCCCAGACTTCAAGCTCGGCGAAAAAAAATTACAAAAAATGACTCAGTGGCGACCCCTAGAAAAGTCAAAATACATTGGGCCTATGGAAAATGAAAGTAACTTTTTTCCAATGTAGAAATACAAAACTTGGTACATCCATAGGACACCTCAGGGCAAACAGAAAAGTTTATTACAGCCATACCGTAAACTCAACAGAAAATCTACTATGTTGGGTGGAATGCGTGACCACCTAAATCGCACCCCTTGTGTCTAAAGGCTTTTCATCTAAACAGCTCCAAATTTGGTGAGTATCATCTAGACACGTGTGCCAAAAAAGTTATCAATTTGTTTTTTGATACATTTGTGGCTGTAGTCGTAATGAGTCTGTGAAGAGGCAGCCATTTATTTGGGAAATAAATGCCATTTCCCAATTGCCAGGATCCTTCCTTTAGAGGAGGCCCCTCCAGAGCCACGGCTAGATTCTTAGAAAACTCCTCAGAATCCTTTGGAACTTGTAAACTTGTACTTTCAGACAAGTAATATTTACCTTAGTAATTTTGCCTTTTTAAACAGGAGGGTGCGGCGATTCCTGAGTCATCTCAAATCTCCAGCCAGTACTTTGTTTTTCTCGCCTTAGCCCAAGCATTATCTATTATTTTCAAAAGTTCAGACAGCTCCCAGGAAAACCAGGGATTGTGGAGACCTTTAACTCTAAATTACAAGGTGGTGTAGCAGGCCCCAGCAGTAGCACAGGCCCGTTATTTGACATTACCGTGAAGTTTACACTTTAAAGCACGAAATGCAATCCTCCGAGTGCATGTGTCCCCGCGGTCTCAAGGGAGGCGAGGGCCTTTATCGCCGCTTGCGGCTTTAATTTATTATTATAATTTTATTTGTTTATTATTCATTTATTTTTCAGGGGTACTTTAGTACTACTAACACATATTATTACTATTACTATACTATTAACAGTTATAACTTTTTTACAATTTTACAGTCTACACTGTATTGTAGAAGTCATACCATTGTTGAGTGTTTTTTTTCTGGGCACTAATTAAAATTTATTTAGCCAGCACAAGCACACCCATTCCCAAAATTTTAAATTTTATACAATCTAATTTTATATATTTACTGTGGCACAATATGGAGAAATCTATGATTGTCTGTGAACAAACCCAGTGTAAATTCATCAGATGGTGATTTTACAATGAAAAAACATAAACAAAATTATTTTAGTTTAGTGTGCTCCTCATAGGACGTAATGTAACAAAAAAATTGCTCCCTCCATTATTCTACCATTATTTCAACAGCTTCATAATTTATACAATTGTGTATATATATATATATATATATATATATATATATATATATATATATATATATATATATATATTCCCGCTCTCCCCACAGTTCATACTGTCGTTGTGTCCTTGGGCAAGACACTTAACCCACCTTGCCTCGTATGAATGTGTTAGAATGTTGATGGTGATGGTCGGAGAGGCCGTAGGCGCGGAATGGCTGCCACGTCTCTGTCAGTCTGCCCCAGGGCAGCTGTGGCTACAGATGTAGCTTACTACCACCAGTGTGTGACTGTGGAGTGAATGAATAATTGATATGTAAAGTGTCCTTGAGCTCTGGAAAGGCGCTATATAAATATAACTATATATATATATATATAAAATTCTTTAAACGTACAAACATCTATTACTCGTGCTCAGTTAACTCCTCTCCCCTAGGCTGACCTGTCTTTAGCTCTGTCTCTCTTTTGTACATTATTATTATTAGTAGTAGTATTAGTATTACATTGTTATAATTTTTTTATTTTTATTATATTTATTTATTATTATTTATTATATTTTTCAGGGGTAGTACCTAGTATTCAGTATTATTACTATTACTATACTATTAACAGGTATAACATTTTTACAATTTTACAGCCTACCCTATATTGTAGAAGTTATACCATTGTTGGAGTAAAGCTTCCATTACTCCAAGTAAAGTATGCTTTTTTTTTCTGGGCACTAATTTAAATTTAGACATTTTGGGAATGGGTGTGCTTGTGCTGGCTAAATAAATATATATAAAAAAAATTCAACATACACACATCAATTACTAGTGCTCAGTTAACTCCGGTGTTCTGATCTGAGATTGTCATTATCTTTAGCTCTATCTCTCTTTGAACATTTGAACTCCAAAATCATTAGTGTCTATTATATTGACAGCTAAACCAGTGACTCATAACACTAGAGACATTTATAAAACCATAAAACTAAAATTGTAAAAGTTGCCCTCTGTTTACATTTGCCTCGTGGCCTTGCAGTTATCAGACTGTAGCATCCTGTGAATTGTGTTCTGTCAGTGATCTTTCCATTCAAAATGAATCAAATAAACATTTGATAAATATTTATTTATATTTGTGCTATTATATGAAGGTTTTGATGTCATAATGTTTCTGTGGCAGCTTTTAAAATCCACACAAAAGCCTTGCAATCCCATCAAATCCTTAAAATCCTACTACCCACTAAGCATGGTCATATTGTGGCCAATGTATATTCATATGTTTTTGAAAATAGGCTTTAACCAGATTTAGATATCAAACATGATTCCAAAATAAGATGCCCTATAATCTCTGCAGATTAGAAACTAGTCTGTGGAACAGTTTTCCTTCCTTCTTTTTATTTTTTTTATGCAAAACCTTTCAGGATTCAAGCACACACATACTCTTATATATGTTTACTTAATGTATTCATTCTTAGAAAAATTGTGTTCTAATTGTGCTCCTTGCCTGCCTGTGAAAGTGCAGATTAGGAATGCAAAAGAGGAAGAATGGGGTGAGAAAGCCTTACACCAGTTGAGCCTCAAACACCAAACAATGATAAATCATAAGGCGGCTTAATGTCTCCAAACGGTGACGCGAGAGGAGCCCTGAACTGTGCCTACATATTATGTGTTTGTGTCAAGCCAGTGTTGTGTCTATCGCTGTTTGCCAGACAGGAAAAGTGCCTGTCAAAATGATAAGGAGGAGGAGCTAGTGTATGTGAATGAGAGGCAGCTGTGGAGTTTCTTGCAAAGTCATCTCCGGCTTAATTTTGAAACTGTGTTGAAACTATGACCAAGATATATAGAGAGAGGGAACACGACTGTTACAAATCTTGTGTTTGCTGAGAGAAAGGGAGGGAGCAGGAGTGGGAGGGGAGTTGGAAGTCATCCAAGTCCTTACTTTTGAGAGCGAGCAGAAGTCCTTTTTTGCTACAAGTGAGAGGACAGAGGGGAACAGATCAGGACCAGGAGGAGGAACGGATTGTTACTGTTTACATGCCACTGTGTGACGGACTGACCCTTATTCCCTTCTAGGGGTCAGCAGGTCAAGCAACAAGATGAAGAACAAGATCACCAATGCCCTCTCTGACTTCTTCTTTGAATATGAGACCCCTCGCCAGGTGCTGGTGCGGAACAGGAGGGTGGGAGTGGTGTGTCGTCTCATTCAGTTGGGGGTCCTGGCTTACATCATTGGGTAAGACTGGACTTTTTTACTTGGAAAGCAACAAGAGATAATTACAGTGAGCCTTTGCTTTGTCTTGCGTGTTGGTGCATGTCACAAGGGACATTGTGCAACAATTTACGTCTTAATATGACTCTTGTAATTTTAGCTAATCTCTTACATGTGTGGAGGCCACTCATTCATAGAATCCCATTTTATTCCCCAATATCCTGAGATGCCAAAGATTCCCAATACTCATGCATAATTGTCCACAGAACATAGCTGCCATTGTAAGTGATGACTAATTCAGGGCTGACAGACATGGCATGTCAAAAGCATGAGATAAGAAGATATACTCACTTTCACACAAGTTTAGACACAAATCACAAAGATAGGACATGTTGGGTTTATTCATCAGAAATGCGGAAAAGGAAGAAGTGTTTTCATATCTCTCTTTAAGATAGTTTTGATTAAGAGGCTGTTTGTTTGTTTGTGTGTGTGTACCTCTAAGTAGAACCTCAGGAGTTGTGTGAGATGAACAAGTGGAGGCATATGCTAACACAGATAACAATCAGATGCTGCCCATTTTGCTGGAAAACACTGCAGCGACTGGTTACCTTTTGGTGATGCTGGAGATAAGAAAACCGTCATGGACAAATGCAAAACATTATGTGTCGCTAATGGCAAAAAGTACACAAGACCGAGAAAAAGAAAACAGAAAGACAGACAAGCTCTTAATTTAAAATAATTAGACAGCCACTGGTTATTTCTGAGTTTGGTGTGTATGTGTCCTTTCCAGTTTCTTCACTGTGACAATCTTTATGCATCACGTCAGAGTGAGTGAATTTGCACTTTAACTTTTTTGTGTCACTTTAACTTGTTCTGTCTTTGTGAAAGCTTGGAGGTCATTGTACCAAGGTTCAAAACGAGTTTTTAAAGCGTGGCAAGGTCCTTTATTTTTTACCTCTGTCCTCCTGTCACCAGCTTTTTGCAGCCATCCGGCCACTTTAAGAGAGGCTATGATGGGCACAAAAGGAGATGTGATTATAAAGCTGTAGAGGGCTGACAGCAGAAGTTATCTCGCGCTCTTGCATTGTACCACTATCTCTCTTGACTACTTTTCTGCCAGTCTTTAGTGTTAGATTATTTCACTGTTGATTTTAATTAGACACTGCTAAATGTACAGTGTCAATTTTATACATCATTATCTCACAACTGCAGCCTCATTAAACCAACAATGCTTTTAATTATTTCCTTATCTTCTCGTAGTTTTCATTAATGACGCACTATTGTTTGTGATTTAGAGTGGATTTTTGAAATCCCGCTCAAGATAAACAGTAATCGCAGTGGCACAATGTTGCAGGAAGAAAAGCTCTGAACACATCAAGGAACCTCACTGTTCCTCTTGTTTCACAGATACATATCTCACTTAGACTGCTGTTTTGGAAGCACACGCCATTACTCCATGCTTTCTTTTTCTCCACTTCCCTCTTCACTGCCACTATGAGCTCCAGCTTGAATAACTTGATTTGTCAAAGCGATAGAAGTGAGATAAGTACAGTTGTGGTTTTCTTATAGTTCATTGTGCCTCATTTGTTTCATGGCATTGTTCTCTAAACAAAGAATGTGAGCGACAAAACATGTCGCTTGCAGGTTTTATGCCATATAGAAAAGTGTGTGTACATACACTATCTGTGCACTTGCCAGCTGTTACCAATAGCTCCTTGCCACACACCTACAAGCATGACACGCTGTGAACTCTCCCATGAAAGATCAAAGCACTTTTTACTTTTTATTAGCATTTTCAATTTGATTAATGTTTGGGGAGCATATGAAATACAACAAAAATAGCATGATATCAGTATACATTAGAAATAATAATAATAATAATAATAATAATAATAATAATAATAATAATAATAATAATAAACAAAAAAATAGAGATACACCAGAAAATTTAATAATGAACTTAAAAGAAAAATAATGGGTTGCCTTCATCCTTAGACTTGCAGGTGAGACTAAAGAAGTATTGTCAAAAAGATCAATGCAATGCCCTTATTGTATAAACTCAGGATGTGGTCTCTGGTTGGAAAGTCTTGTTTGTATTACTCTAAATTCTCACACTCAATATTTTATTCAGCAGCATTAATTCTGGTGGTGCAAAGCCGATACACATCAGACTGAAATATGGTGATCCGATCATATTTGTGGGAATGTGCTGGATTTGTACTGCACTTTCCAATAGCAAGTGCAATAGAAATAGCATTACATTATGGTGTGATGGTTTTGTCCCAACAGAAACATGTTGGAGCACAATGACATTGCATAACCATTCTGTGGAAGTACACTTGAGGTATGCTAATAGCTACATGTCAGTGTTTCTGTGCAAGTCCTTGCCTGTGGGCTGCGGACGTACTGTTGAGGTTGAATGTGTGACTGAGGTTCTGACAGGCCTGAAAATATGTTTTTTCTCTTTTCTGTGACCTTTTCAGGTGGGTGTTTATCTACGAGAAGGGCTACCAGTCCACAGATACAGCTGTCAGCTCGGTCTTTTCCAAAATGAAAGGTGTCGGTTACACCAATGTGAGCGGGAAGGAGCAAGTGTGGGATGTGTCTGACTTTGTGTTCCCACCGCAGGTTAGTGAATGTAAAGTGTGTCACATGATGGTTAATCAAGTCCAAGCCACCGACCATTCTTAAGATTAAAGTAAATCTGAGTCAGAGAATATTCAAACAACATGAATTAAACTCATACTTAGTCACACAGGCTGCTGCAAAAGACTTACTAAAAGATGATCAATAGCAGAGAAAAATACCTAGAAGAGTGGATCATGTAACTAGCTGAATGAGTCAAGAAGCTTAGATTTCTCCACAAAGCATCCTTCCAGAGGACGTCCCATTCATAAAAGTTCGAAGTACTATTACAACTGTTTTCTTTTCCATCATGTGAAGGTACTGATGACTGAAGTTAGACAGCTTGCACACCAACATGCATGTTCAAGGCTTCTTTTTAGAGCGGGACATTGATTGTATTGAAGGCGGACTACTTTCAAATGACTGTGGTTAACCAGACCCTCTACATCAGGGGTGTCCAAAGTTTTGGGAATAAAGGGACACATTTAATGAGAGGGAATTTCCAAGGGCAGCTTTAAATTGGAATTGAATAAGTTTTAGTTAATTTGATCAGGTTTAGATGGATTGATCAGAAATTGTATTTTGCTGTACATTGTCTTAATGCTGGAGCAACAAGCAATATATTTTATCTCTAAAGCTGAGGGCCACATAAAATCTTACCTTGTGCCACGATTGTCCCCCGGGCCAGACTTTGGACATGTTTGCTCTTCATTATATACATTAATACAACATTATATATGTTCAGCAGTACCTACACTTAGTCTAGTTTGGAGACTACACACACTAAACGGGGTATGGTAACCTTTTCTGCCTCAATAAGAGCAGTATGCAGAGTTCTATTGCTTCACGGGCCCATTACGAGGGACTTCAGTTCATTAGTGTCACTCTATGGTGTTTGTGGTTATTAGTCATACTATAACAAACCTATTACTTCACCTGTTAAAACATATGCCCATCTGATCTGCCACTATCAGCATCTCTAAGTCAGCGTGCATTCTATACAAACATAAAGCCCCCAAACACACATGGGGCCAGGACTCCCCTGCAAAAGAGATTTGTAATCTCAGTGGGACTTTCCTGGTTAAATAAAGGTTAAATAAAAAATAAAAAGCAAATAACATACCAAAGAAAAGACTGCAGTCAAATATAAATGTCATGACTGTTCTATGTATGGCTTCACATAAAAAAAAACTAATGTTGCTGCTTTTAAAAATGGTTATAACGTTTCAAATCAAAAGTTGCATATGTAGTGTTCTCTTAATCTCTGTATGGATTAGTAGACTAACAGCCGACAGAGCTTTTATTGGGACTACTACGTCTAAAGTCATGTCACAAGAGATTAATATCTTCTCTCATCTAAACTACAGGGAGACTCGTCCTTTGTGGTGATGACAAATTACATCATAACTGAAGGCCAGTCAATGGGAAAGTGTCCTGAGGTATGTGGCTTAACTTTGTTGCCCTCTTTCTCCCTCTGCGTCTTCCCTCTGAATTACTGAACTGCTTCCATAAATAGTAATGCTGAACGGAAAACAGCCTCATTCCAGGACTGTTTGTATAATTGGCCAATTGTGTAAGCATCAGAAAACACGGCGCTTATCATTTAGCATGAATTAACAACAACTTTACTTCTAACAAAAATGTAAATATTTAGTTGTAATGTAATATGACTGTTACTGTATGCCTCTTATTTATTTCAGCTCCCAGGCAGGTACAACTGTAGCTCCGATTCAAGCTGTGAAGGAGGGAGTTACAAACGTACGGGACATGGTAAAGTCTGACAGCCTGACAGTGTGTGACCCCGACTGTCCTCACTGAACACCGTCCCGCCTGCGACGTTGGGCACTTCTTTCCTCACATCGTTGATAATAAATAATAGATGAAAGGAAGGAAAGGTGTCTTAAGACGGGGTTAAAGGTTTTGTTAGGTATTTGCAGAACAGGCTGTGTCTGTTATGAAAGCACAGTTGACTTCATTCCCTTGTAAGGCAAACATTTCGACATGTTTTTGTCATTGAGGGAAAGGAGCATAGTTGGTTAATACAAACAAACAATCTCTTGGCAACGTCTGTTTTTTTATCATGGGTTGTTGGTTATAGGAGCATGCCCAGCCTTAAGCAAGCAGACACTAGCGTATGCTGCATGTTAGCACAGGGGTTTACACATAAGAGGACATCCTACTGCTCGTACTCAGAGACCTAAGAACAAATAATGCTTCATAGAAGAGTCCTTTGTGTGTTATATTGGAGGTGATATTAAGTCATCTGCTGCTACATCTGCTTTAATGAAGGCCAAAAGGACCTGTAGCTTTAGATGTGTCAGTCTCAGAGCAGTCAAATTCAGCTCGAGGTGCTTTAAGAGAAAGCGGGCTGTCATTTTGTAGACAAGTAAACAAGGGTTGGCACTCCGAGAGCCATAGACACAGATTGGTGGACTCTAGTAAAATGTCACACAGACACTTGGAATAACCCACAGCACAAGTTGGACTGTGAAAAAGTCATATGCAGAAAATGCTATGTTGGGCTCAAGTGGAGATAAAGAAAAGAGCATTTTCAGCATTAGATCCGCTCCGCTTTGTATCTTGCTGCTCTTGATGCAAAGCCAAGATAAGATTAGAGAAGTATCTAACTTTAAAAATGGTTTAATATTAACACCAGTGGATTTTCTGTTTCTTTCACCACCTTTTGTCTCTCTGACACTTTTATGTCTACATATTTAAGGTGAAATGACAGGAGTCTGCAATCAAACAACAAAGACCTGTGAGGTGTTTGCTTGGTGTCCTGTGGAGGATGATAATACTATCCCAGAGTATGTTTTATATATCCACATACACAACGTGTGTGTTAATGTGCTGTTGTGCCTGTCTTATATGTCTTCTTTCCACACAGCCCTCCATTGTTGATGTCTGCAGTGAACTATACTCTTTTCATCAAAAATTCTGTCACTTTTCCTTTATTCGGCGTAACAAGGTGATGCACATTTTTTATATCACATCAAACTTAAGTCAGGAGAGACTACAGTGTGGTGCATATTTACAAAACCAGTGTATAGTGTGTATAGTGTATATATACAGTACATAGTAATGTGTCGAGCTATAATAGAGAAGTCAAGCTTCATATTGTCATGAATGTATTGTCGTTTGATTTGAGTGAAGTGGCTTTGTATTTTCAGAAGTAACCTGGTGGAAGGTATTGATGCAAACTACATCAGTCAGTGTCTTTACCATCCAGTGGATTCTCCATTATGTCCTATATTCAACTTGGGAGACATAGCACAACTATCTGGGTTTAACTTTGAAGCAATAGCTAAAGTGGTGAGTTCTTTTTTACTCAGACATGAAAACACCTGTTTTCTTTGATGTTTTGTGTCCTTTGTTAACCCAGTAGTGTGCTGTATTATGGTGTGTCTCCTGACAGGGAGGAGCCATTGGTATTGTGGTGGAATGGACGTGTAACTTTGATGTGGATGTGCAACACTGTAAGCCAGAGTACCACTTCCACGGCTTGTATGGTAACCCAGATGAGAAGGACAAAGCTCGAGCATCAGTCGGATACAACTTCAGGTGTGATCTATTTCATTAAATCAGCCTGAATTATTATCACTAGTCTCTTCAAACTTATATGAATATTCATCTTAATAAAACACCTAGATGCTTTCACTGGAGAGCAAGTCACTTTTTTTTACCGTTTAAGTTCTGATAGTCAGCACAAGGGAGGCATGTGCTTTTTCTAATCCTCTTATATAATATCAAAGACATGGTTGGGTATGGATAATGTAAATTGTATTTCACATTTGAGGTGACATGTTATGTAATGCTATCGTAGGTATGCACGGTATTATTTTGAAGACAAAATTCAGAAAAGGACACTTTTTAAAGTGTTTGGAATAAGGATTGATATAATTGTGAACTCACTGGTAAGTCTAATGTTTAAAACGCATGTAATATGTGTATCACAAGCATACCCAAAACATGACAATACTGAGGCATTATGTGTCCTACACAGGCCAGAAAATTTGATATCATCCCAACACTGACCGCTATAGGCTCAGGAGTGGGCATCTTTGGAGTGGTGAGTTTTATTGTTTAGTTACTATCAATAATCTCAACTGAAAACCTCGTAACTGTCATTTCTTTTTATATTTCTCAGGCAACAGTAGTTTGTGACTTGGTACTACTCTATTTGCTTCCAAAAAGGGAGTTTTACAAAAACATGAAATTCAAATACACAGATACACTTGATCAGGTGAGCTCTGCATGGTGTGTGTTTTCTTCATTATTCTCTATTCCCTTTATTCTCTCTATTCTCTCAGGATGTCTTCCACTCTTTTTAAACACCAGATGGCAGCAGAGCAGCATGTAGCTAAAAGAGTACCAACACACTACTGCTTCTTGGCTGTAGCACAGTTCTTGAATGTTCTGCTTTAACACAGAATATGAACCTGTATTTGCTGTAAGGCTATGTTTATTCGCATGATGCAGCTGGCCAGGGCTGAGAATGAACACTCACTACAGCATAGGCAGCTTTCTGACAACAGATTACGACTTGTCCCTTCACCCAGTCCAGACAGCTTTCCCATCTATTTTAAACAGGCAGGACGTTTTGTATTTACAGCTTGACCATGATTTGCACCCATTACATCCTTGAAGCAAATCCAAGACAAGTCCCAGGAACTGGCTGTGAGTTCATGAGGCAGTCGGGACACACATGAAAAGATGTTGTTAAAGGAAAGCCTATGTCTGTTACCTAAGAGCTCTGAAAGTTCTGGTTTGACCTTTGCTCTCTACAGGATGAAGACTCAGAGGTTGGTTCCATGGAAGTTGAGGCAAAAGTGAGTGAACCTTTTTAAACACTGTTATTTGGCTATTGCACGAAAAAAAAATAGTTAATGTATCTATGTGGAAAATTGACAGCCACAGTCAATTTACAGAGTTACCCTCTGTTTTGACATGTTTTAGAAAAAAACTAAAGCACTAAAGTATTCAATATTGTAAGTAGGCTAATAAGATCTGCTTAACTTTCATCTTTTAATTTCTTAGAAAGCATTGGTGAAATATGTGCCTTTTTAGATTTTTTCTGTTACTCCGCAGTGACAAGAAAGAAGACCAAGCCAAGCCAATCCCAATGCAACTTTGAAGGTGTACAACAAAAGACGCCTGCAACATCCTTCAAAGACCACTCAAAATACACGAACTACGAGGATAATCCAGCCTAATGACATCTTTTCAGTTGTCCAACAACCTGAAAAAGCTGACCCGAAGGACTGCATCACTTTTCACTTTTGATTTTCTTTGGTAGAACCACAAATAAGAGTAGACCAGTCCGTCTGTGTAGTTTTTGGGTGTAACGTGGTCACTTTTGTTCTTTCTTTGGGCGCAACATGTTTACTGTAACTGTCTCCTTTGTCTATATAGGCTATAGATGGGTGAACAGTTATAAGACACACACAACCCAAAACCAGAAGACTTCTATTACCTCTAACATGTCATTGGGAAGCCAAATAATGCAACCTCTGTGTTCACCTTGTGGTTAATAAATTGTGTCAATAAAAGCTGTACAGTAATTTTAATTTTGTTGACGTTTTCATGAAAAATATCCATCAGACAAGTCATCACTTCCATATTTTATTATGCCTCATGTACAAAAGCATGCAAAAAATAGCTTCCTTTATATATTAATACATATTTACAAAGTTACGAATGCATTCCATGAGCATGTGCTGGACACAAAAGAGTGAATACATTCCAAAACCTGCACCAGACAATGACACAGAGACAACAGGCACATACATTGAATATACACTCCCTGACTCAACATTATATACATTAACTTAACTCTAACACAGATACAGTAATTGGCAACCCAACCCAAAATCAGTAAGTATTATATTCCCATTTCACTGCACACATTATTACCTTTGTGTTTTAACAGAGGTAACAATGTTATGCAGGAACGCAAAAGTACAACCTATAATGTTCAAGAATTTGATGGTAAAGAGATTCTGCAGCTCACTTCCAGATTTCTGCAGATCCAAAAGAAGTGTAGCTCATCATCACAACAGATTAACACACGCAGGACTAAAGCACAAAGAAATGTATTACCTGTTTTTTAGGAATGTAAACAGTGAATGTAAAGTGCGTTAAAATGAACAGAAACTTGATTTCTCTGCACAAAGATCATACAATCCTTTCTGTGATCATATCTTAAGATAATATTTAGTCCGTGCTGATCTTGAGTGGGAGTAGTTCAAACAGGAACATTTAAACAGTGATAAATCCACTGTTAAGAACACTGTTGATGTGTGGTTTACAGTTTACAGTTTTTATGACAAGAAGACATCATGTGGCAATGAAAGGGCTCCAATCATGGTGTTATATGGATATGCAAAGCAAAGGATTATATAAAACCAACACAGTTTCTCGGAATATCTCGAGTATCATTGTAAAAACATCATTCAGATTCTGTCACATGCAGTTAAAAAGCACACACTTAGACAGGGAACGTTAGGACAGACATATTGAGACACAGTTAACAAGGCGTTGGCAGGCAATGACTGCTGGAAAATTGTGTGCAAGTAAATGTCAATAAAAATACATAAATATACAGTTATATACAATGCAAACAGAAGCCATGTATCACCTTTATCACTGAGCACTCTGAAAACAAGGGAATGAGCCAATAATGCAAGCGTGTTAAAACAATATTGCACCTGGGCACATCTGTACAAACAAATGCAAAGTTGGTGGCCACAAGTAAGTATAAGCCACCATTTTGATTTGAGCATTTTTGGTTTAAAAAGCCCTTCATTTAAAGATGTCTTGCACATTGCATTGCATTTTGTCAACAATCACTACCACCTTCTCCTCAAACCAAACAATCAAAACTAACTATCATGGACTTATTCATACAGAGTATAAAATGTGCACATGCGTCAAGAGAAAGATATTTACATCCTGCAGAACAGCAAAACTACATTCTTCCCCCTGAATAATTTAATCGACATTCTACATCATATAGGATTGTGTGCATGAACATAAAGCCCTCACAACACAGGCTTGGTGTCAGTAAGCAATGACCATTCATTTACTGTCCCTCTCTGTCCACTGTTGGGCCCATGCACTGGAGAATAGTGAGGGCAAGGTTGATAGAGGAAATGCAAAGCAAAGCACTTCCATGTTTCTAATCAGCTGCACTGGGGATAGCACACTCAGAGGTTTGAGTGTTGTTGTTTGCAGCTGGGCCCTAATCACACTGGATTGAGCGATCAGTGCACTCAGCAAACATGCTTTTCTTTTAGCACAATGAGGCCTGTCAGAAAGAGGAAGGGGAGTTATGTAAACATGTGGAGCCAATTGTGTCACAGAAGAGAAGTACTGCAGCCCATAGTGTGAAAGTTTATACGTAGTATATTTCCTAGTGACTGTTACTGTCAACAGCTGACCTCTCTTACCCAGATTAGTGCTAACTAAATTAAAATAAAAGCTTACATTGCTGGACCTCCTTCAAACAACAGTGGGCTTTGTCTGCAGGAGCACCCGCTGACTTAATAAGCCATATGTTAACGTTTCTTTTTGAATCTTTTCACACTCACACAATGTCATAGCTTATGCTCTTATGCTCTTATGTTACTTCACATTTAGCCACAGCATGAAAATACTATAGCATAGATATAGCGTTAGCTTCCAATGACCTTTAACAGAAAAGAAAATAAGCACATTAAAAAAACAAAAGAAGTGTGTTCCTAGACCTGCTGTACCCCATGTGTACAGTATGAGAGCTCTAACAGTGACACAGACAATTACACTGATAATCTACAAGACAGACCTGTATATAAGTGAAGAGACTAAAGAGAGATTTTATAAATGCTTGAGTCTCAAAAGCAGTTTTATAGGTGGCCTTTTCTGAACCACTTCTTGTTTTGGATACGTTTTTGATGTGGTTCTTTGATGAGGCACACCTATGTCTTAAGCACATACAGGCAGCATGCACACAGCCATCTTTGCTTGTAACTGGACAATTATACAGTATTAACAGTAATGTCTGGTCATGTTGTGATGTAAAAAATTCACAAAGCCTGAGTGAAATTGTAAATGCCATCATGAGCATGTTGTGAGATGTTTAGTGTCTTTTCTGTAATGTTTTGGAACGTGTTGATGAGTGCACAGTGGTATTAGCAAGGAGACTTAAAGGGGAAACGGTCTGAGACCAAGACACGCCGAGTATTGTATAAGGCTCAAGACGAAGGCTCATCTTCATGAAGGTCCTCCAGCTCCCCTTCTCTGGGCCCATCTCCTGTGCTGCTTTTTCTATAATGCACAAAAGAAAAAAGTATAAATGGAGCTATTATATTTTATCCTTCTGCTACAAGGCAATTGGAGATGACTTATTTTCCATGTGTGATGAATGTAAGAAATTTACATGTACTAAAAGACAGAGACGGAGAAGAGGTTACTAAACAAAATGGCAGCCTGGGACATTTCTTGATGGCAATAAGCAAGAGCTGAGGACCTTGGGATGAAAATGGACGCAAATGTTTGTAGATGTTGGAATAAACGGTGTGCTGTAGTCAGACTAGTTGACAGCACATGGCATGTTACCTTAATGAAGGGTGCAGTTTTAAAGAAGGCCGGAATGGCCAACCGTCCCTGCAGCAAAGTGGGAGAAAAGATGGAGAGGTCACAAGTAGGAGGGCAAAGGTCATCTTTGTGGTTGATAGAACGGTCAGGTACTTCCTCCACACTCTTGTTCCTCAGAAGTGTGGAGTTGTTCAAACAAACATGGGTGTAGCAACTAATTCATGCCAAGTCCAACCCACACAAAGTGCTTCTACAGTAGACAAACATTATTTGCTATTTCAGTTTCTCCTTGATGCCAAATATTAACAGTTGACATCTCTTTCCAGCTGGGGGCAGTGTTGCCTTGAACACCTATGGCAAGACTTTCACCTTAGGTAACTCAGAGCACTTGAATGGAGGTGGAAACCTGATGCTAGAAGATGGGAAAATCATCTAATAAAACAGAGACAAAGGGGAATTGAACCCATCCATGTCCAAAGCTAATACTAGTTACCGAAACAGAACAACAACTACAGCAGAGCAGTCTGAAGAGGACAATGATGCAATCTTTATGTTGAATTACAGGATAATGTAATTGGCCATTTTCCATGAGATGCTCTGAATATATGCAAGCAAATATCCAGGGGTGACTGTTTCATTTTGGTAGTGTATATCCGTCCACATTTGAAAGCTGAAAGCAACACACAAAGAAACACTTATAAAAGCTGTAAGCCCTGGTGCATACAATTAAAAAATGAATTATGGTGCTATGGCAACACAAACAGCTGCTGCTGCGGGAATGAGTGCTAGTTAACCTGATACAGCAGAAAGGACAAACAAGTGCATTGTTTGTTTCAAAATCTCAGGCAATCTCTGCAGAATGATTGTATCAGTGGCTTTGTCTTCTGGAAGAAATCTTAAGTGTGTGGTGTGTTTGGAGGGGGATGTCCAGATGGGCTCCTGGATGCTGTGTACTTACATGAGCAGGCTGCCAGGTGCAGACATGGACCTCTCCTCCCTCCTGCTTGGACACTCGAATGGATTACTAAAAGAGCGCTTCCTCAGCATGGCTTTCACCAAGATCTGTAACAGAGATGGTAAACATGGCATTGTTCCTACAAAGAGTGGATTTTGTTTGTGTATTATTTAAAGAAAATTACCACTTAAAATGTTTTAACACAGCAATCATCCTGTGCAATTTCAATCTTTGTGCAGCATTTATGTTGTGCTTCCTTTTGTGTTAATGTAACACCAATGCAATTGTAGCTGCATGTGCTAATTAGTGGCATTTAGAGTTCCTCAGTCATCATGTCCTGATGGCACCAAAATAATCTATGACATATTATAACATAATTTAAAATGTTTATATAAACACAATCTAATGCTTAATGAATCCTATTCCTTTAGGAGGATTACTAGTGTTTAAATGTAAGTCCTTACTGAATAAAAGAAAACATATAACATATAAACATATATCATTTATTATTTACCATCAGAGCTTTATCTGTGTCTGGTTTGGTGATGATGAAAGTCAAAGTCTAATTCCTGTTTCCTATCCACTGTTCCTTAACCTTTGTGAGCTACATCATGAAGTCAACAGTAGACGTTAGGAGGTTCCTTACTGATGAAGGAAAGGAGCTTAAGTGGTGTTTCCACAAACCGACCCCACTAACCTCAGCAGGAAACAACGGGGAAGTTACGTTGACGCACAGCGGCTTAATAAAAACTACACATCCCAACATTCAAATGATGTGCCTTCCATAAAGGTAGACAATGTTAATAGCTCTTCAAATTCTCTCTCAATTTTTATTATTTTTGTTGCATTGTTTGAGGATTTTTTTTTATTTGGCACAATTCTTTAATGAATATCACAACCATCATTTACACAAGAAAAAATGTGCTGTTAATTGACGCAGAACAGAGGCTGCAGATGTGGAAAGCATAGGAGGAACAGGAGGGGGATGTACAAGCACTTTTTGACAAGGATTTTAATAGAAAATGTAAAATCCTTGACAAGTTGGACTGAACTGGAGGCTCTTGTGAGGAACAACAAAGCAGATAGAGATGCCTGAAGTGGGAGGAGTCAGGGAGAAGGGCCTGCCTTGTACGTGAGCAACTGATGGTGCATGTGAAAGAGATGATCTGTGTCAGGGTGTGGGACCATGGCAGTGGGACTGAGACCTGTTGTATACCAAGAGTGTTGTCGTGGTTACAGTTGAACAAAAAGCTGTACCAGACACTGCCTGTGACATAATCAACAAAACTGTTTCCAGGAACCAAACCCAGCACCTGACGCTCTCTCCATCAGATCAGTGTTTACTTAGACCAACCCCCTGCCTTCGCTTTTGAACAACAGAGAGCAGCCAGTGGACGTCTAAGATCACTGATCTGCAGGACAGAACGCCACAAGAACTCCTTCTTCAACTGCCATAAGACTGTACAATCAATCAGTCAATGGCAGACAAAATCTGAATCAAATAAATCTGAATTTCCCCTTGGGGCTTGATAAAGTTGAACTGAACAACAAGCAACCAACAAACGCACCTGATCCTCCACCAAGCGCTGAGTTTAACGAGGCTCACAAACAGGATAATTTAGAGAAATAATGTAAGCGACTTCATACCAGTAGCCTAATGTTTGTCTCTTTTGAATAAAAAGCTTTGTACAACACTAAAGATCATCATTAAACATTTACAGCAAACACAGCAACATTTCCATCATCTGTAATCCACCCATAGTCCTGGTCTGGTCTTGTTCTGGTGCTGAACTGGTCCTGGTCCTGATCTGACCAAACAATCCACCAAACCACGTCCTTTACATTTATTTGTGTTCATTAATGACACATGGCAAATGTGGTTGTGGTTTTATTCAAATTAGCCACGCGGCTTAAGTAGGCTTTTGTTTCTCACAAATATAAACAAATGTTTATATTTGTGAGAAACAAGAACAATAAAATGACTAGAGCAGTGTCTTTTACTGTGACTTATGCAAGTATTTATAGAAGAGCGTAATGGTTGATGCAGTCACTTTAAACTCATCACTAACTCCTCACATGGAGTTTTTGGAAAAGTTCAGGTGGTTGGGCAGTGGATTGTGGGATGCCAATAACCTCCTTACTGTTCGGTAAGGGATGTCCAGAGCTACTTATGCTAAAGGAAGTATAAAAGGAAGCATTGAGGCTCCTTTCTTAACCTCCTACCTTACTAATGTGGGAATTCGGATAGCTCTTATCATGGCAATCATGAAATACATCCAGGTCAGTTCAAAAGAGTTAGGACCTTTCCTTATCAATTAGAGGTATTGGGATTGGGGGAATGTGTTTTTCTTACCACTGCAGAAAGACTGGGGACAAATTTGACTGAGTTCTGAATGTCCTCCTCGGTCACCTCCACCACAGTACAGTGCTCCTCTTCCAAAGGCAGTGGGTCAGTGCCCCCCTTGGTCACCCACTGGTCCATCTGAAAACAAACAAATGAACTAGTTAAGAGGAACATTACCAGACACATGAAAGAAACATAAATCTATCTGTTTTAGGACAATGACATATAGTGTATATCCGAGCTGTGGTTCTACAGTCAAGTTTTTATTTTTTCTAAAGAGTTCCATTTTCATTTATGATTCATTCATTCCATTACTCTTTGCAGCATGCTCTAAAGCTGGCATAGATTTATTCCTTCCAGGGAACCATTTGTTTTGATTAATTGTGTTGCACAAAAATTCAACTGAAAAGACATTGCACATAGCACCATTGAGACATGTAATCCGTCATACTGTCCAAATAATCTTTGTCAAAGTTTATTATCTCTCATATTGATTTAAAATGTCTATACGCTGGTCCATTCACTAGCGCGTAGGGAAGTTGTGACATTTAGAGAGAAACACTAAAGTTTTGTGAGTTTATGTTTTAAAGGCAAATGAAATGTGTTGTGCCCAATCATCTGCTGTTTCATAAAGAGTCCCAGGGGCAAAGGTGATTGTGTTGATTCATGGAAACACAATGTGAAGAGGGGAATATCATCAGGCCGTGGCTGTTGTGGGACCTGGCTGCGTCACTAACACTGACTCAGTTTTACCCAGAGCTCTGCTGGGACAAGCAGGTTTCGTCATCCCCTGCAGCAGAGGGTTAAAAATAACAACTCTCATGTGTCAGGAAAGACTTTTTAAAAGCCTGACTATGAACTTAACCTGAAAACCTTTGTGTTCTTACCTTAATCTCAGGAAGTGTGATTCTTGTGTCAGGGTTCTTGTCCAGCATACGCAAGATGAGAGTCCGCAGCTCTTCACTAACCTTTGGCCTGAGGAAAGAAAACAAAGCATCAATACACTTTTGTTGTTTGTTTTTACCTTTAGCTTGTGGTACACGATGTGAAATGTACTCAAAGTTACACCCACAAAGTTACATCTGTTTTAAGAGCTTACCTATCCTGTTTATTATCCCTTAGAGCCTAAAATGTATTTTACGAGCTTGAGAACTCCATCTAAATCACTTGAGATGGTCTTTTATAAGCACATTCAAGCCAGTCAGATGCTACACAGACCCCTTGTGCATCCATTTTCCACAGTGGTATATGAAAACTGAAATTCCACACTGACAACATATTCTACAGAGGAAGTGCTGTTAATAACAAAAAGGGCATTGTAACTTTTGGGGAAGTAGCACAGACATTTAAAAATATTTCATGAGCAATAAAAATTTAGACTCAGCAATGCAATAACAAGGTTCACTATTGCAAAGTCAATGTACTCTGCCTGTGTTTCTTCAGACGACAGAGCGGATAAGTCTCAGACAAGTCTAACAGTGACTTTATTGTATATATGTATTGCGTTTCACACAGCAACAGGATCTCTCAAGCCAAAAGATGGACAGCATTTATCATTGAGAACATGACACTGTACTAACACATAATCGGGCTACTACTCACAGACCTTCTATATTTGCTGTGTTAATAACTCCTGTCGCTCACAATCACACCCTACCTACCTAGTTGCTATTTCCTTTCTCTGTGTCCAACCCAGACGGACTTCAATTTTTTTCTCTAACCTTTTAGTCACGACAAGATGAGTGTAGTAATAGACGTTGGACGTGAACGAGCTACTGATACACCTTTTGGTAACATGCAGGTGACATTTAGTGTGCTGTAGCAAGAAATCCATTTTACTACAACGCAAAAATCAGTGTTGTTCAAAAAGCCAAGTAGTAGTAGAGCTTTTATAATCTGTAGAGCAAAGGGAAGAAGAACTGGGGATGTGCTTACGATTCTGGGAACTCCACAGGCTTGGTCCTTATTTTATTGTGCAGAGCCAATATGTAGTCATCTATAAACGGGCACTGCAAGTGAAAAGAGAGTAAAAATACAGAAGGAAGGAATTAGTACTGAGCTGTTTCCCTGAGACAAATGTGATGAAAACAACAACAGCAGCAATCAACTGCTAAGATGTGTTTGCAATAACTACTGCTTTCCTGGAACTGATATTGGATTCAGTGAAAGCCACCTTTACCAACTTTAAACAGAGAGTGACTGACAGAGAAGAAAAGGTGTAAAAGTGGAGACTTGCTTTTCCGTAGACGAAACAGTAGAGAGTCACTCCGATCGCCCACATGTCCAGCGCCTATAAGAAACAGCAAAATGTAATGGTAGACTCACTAATTGATTGATTTGAACCCCTGTGCATGAAAACAACACTAAATCAAGGATTTACAATCAAATGGATTGTTTCCAAATAAAAAGGTGCTGCAGCCACCTGTGTTCTGTGTTGTATAAAAAGACAACCTCCCACTCTTGAAGTAATCCATTTTTATTCTTTATTCTTCAGAGGCTGTCAAGGCCATACATTGAAAAATGACTAATACTGTATGTGCTGAAACTGGTTTGCAAAAGAAAAAGTTATCTTATAGATTCAAGATGTCTAATCAAGATAAAAGTGTCACTTTGTCTGCATATCATTCTTAGAAAACACATTTGAAAGCTATTGCAATTACATTTTCTCTCTAGACCTGGTATTTTTATGGGCCTACAAGGTCCTTCTGTGACCAAATTTATCACCTCAAGCAGCTATTGATGGGAGGAAATTGACTGAGGCTGATTGCAGAGTGGGATGTTATGTTTAAGAGCAAAGGCTGGAGGCGTAGGCGAGGCATCTTTGGTTTGAATGTCACATGTTTGAATGAGTGAGTGGGGTAAATGCACAAGTCGATTAAAGGCAAGGTAAAGTCAAATCGATTCTGCTCCAAACAATAGACAATATCTTGATTGATCTAGAGGGATATGACTCTGAAAGTACAGTTCAATATAATTATCTGCAACTTCAAGAAGTACATAGAATTCCTATAATACCCACTATTCGGACAGAAACAAACTTACGTATGTCAGGATTTACTATAACTTCATAATGTGTGTTGAAATATTATTATACCAAAAGCAAAATTGGTATTACATTAATTCTTAATATCTATTTTATCCTACAAAACCATCTGTATCTAACATAATTATGGTACTCTTCTGTATTCATTATGTAACGCAGGAAGGCCTTGAGATGATCAATTCCAGTTAACTCGTGGGTACAAAAGATAAAAATGGAAGTTTACTCTTCAGATTAGTGAGCCAAAGGTCTATTCTCTTTTTCAGATGTAGGCTTATGCTCTCACCTGCAAAAGCTTAAGCCACAGGAGCCCTGTTCACCAAACTGAATACCAGATGAGCAAATTCATATTTTTGTATGATGGTATGTGCTGCAGGAGCTCACTTACTTTGCCGCTAAAGCTCTTGCGTTGGTCAGACAGCGTCTCTGGAGCCATAAAAGCCGGTGTGCCTGCCGTGCTGGACAGTAAGGCGTCGTTACCCTCGAACTGGTTGCTCACACCAAAGTCGGCTATCTTCACGTGGCCATCATCCCCAAGCAATAAGTTTGAAGGTTTGATGTCGCGGTGAACAATCTTCTGGTAGTGCACTGGTCATAAACATAAAAGCACTTGTGATTAATTAACCAGACCAGACTAGACCTAGACTGTTTTAAAGGTTGCTCATTTTACTTGTATACAAATACCTTGAGGACTATTCTGTTGATTCCAATGGCATGTGTTTTCTTTTTTTTTTTTCATAGAACTATTTAATGTTAAATGTATCTTTAAAAACAAGTTCAAAACACTTATGAAGTGTATTGACTGTACTCTCAGCTTTGATTAGACTGTGCAGAGGACATTACCTGCAGCTGATGAATAAACAAGGAACTTGATGCACAGATATTGACAGCATGGTGGGGCACAAAACATAATTGGCGTGATTACAATTATTGCTCTGACCTTGGTTTGATAGTCGCCTGATGTTATGAATGTTATGAAAAGAGTTTTTGAATCATTCTAAGTTCACTTCTTGCTGATTAGAAAATTGGGACCTCTTGTCTTTTTTAAACACAAAGCTCTTGATTTATCAAACGTTGATAATAACTCATTAAACTACACCAATTCAAAAGACATATAAAAAAAAATCCAGAAAAATTAACAGGATATCAAATTTCAAGGCTTTCCCACACAGCACACAGCTAATTTAACACGTGCACTATTTTATTATTCAGATGAATGCAACACTTTATTTAACCGGTAGCCTTTTGTTCATACAGTACATGTATAGTAGTTTCAAATTTCAAATGTTTCAAGATGCAGCTCAAGGCTAAAAAAGAGGCAGCATTGATCAGTAATCATTAGGTTAAGAGCCCAGTGAAATGGATCCACTACAGAAAATGAGCACACAGTCTGAGAAAAAGCTCACTGAACAGGGGCTGATGAGGTGGACAGGACAGTGGAAAGGCTGTACAATGTTTGGCTTAATATATGCTACATACATAATGAACATTTTCCAAGATACATAAAATGGATTTTCTAGAAAATAAAATGGGTTTTGTTTTCCAGTCTTTAGGATACTTACAGTACTCAATGCCAAGGATGATGTCTCTGAAATACTGCCTGGCCTGCTCCTCTGACAGAAGATTGTCTGTGGGCACTTCCATTACTGGACTAACATAAACCGAGACAAAGAAATAGACATAAACATTTCTCTAGCAGTGGAATTTCAGACATACCGTATCCAACAGTCAAGCATGGTTTACCATTACTGGAATTCAGTAAGTGCCTTTTAAAGCAACGGTAGCAGTGGGAGTGGCATTAGCGGTATTTTATGTAAAAGAAGCTGGGATTATTACAGCGCTCATCAGTCATGATTTGTTTTGATAGTCGCTGCATTAATCAAGTGCTTGATCATGTTCCCACGAGGGGCAAACAGATTCTGTCTTGTAAAGGCCAAAAAACACAACAGAGAATAGCTTTCCTTTTAATATACAACTAACACCTAATTCTTACCATATGTTAAATAATAACATCTTCACCCTCCTACCTTTATTAACTTGTAAAGTCTTGGAATATTAGACAATAACTATTTTCCTCTGGGTGTGGGAAGAAACAAATTGTGCATGAGAACATTTACAGGGCTGACTGCCACTGGTAATAACTGTGAAAAGCTAAGAACATTATGAATCCCTTTGAAGTCTGAGCATGAAACAAAGTGTCAGCTCCAGTAACAAAGGAGGAAAAGGCTGCAGAGAAGCCGGCCCTGGATGGATGGAAGGATGGAGGGATGGTGAAGGTGGAAGACAAAGAGCAAAGGAACGCACTTTGAATTATTTAAAAGGAACGTGTTCTTGACTCACCCTTTGCGCATCAACTCAAACACTGTCAAAAGAAAAAAGAAGATAGGAAGACAAACAATTATTAATTTCTTCACTTCTTTGGCAACAGCAGCAGTGATACCACTTCAGGCATTAAATGAACCCAATGTGCCACAATGTGCAGATAAAGACTGACATTTCACACTAACTGCAGCGTCCTGACAGTGACCTGACACAGGAACTTCCTGCATAATGTGTTTGTGGAGCCCCGATGGCAGTGAGATGATTTTTTTTGAACAGTTGTTTGTGGCATATGTGCACAGTGCCATGGGCTGAAAAGGACTGAGATTTGGACACAAAATGGACGCTGTGCTTACCCATGTGAAGGTTGTCCTCCGCAGGATCATCCAGCACCTGAAACACAAACATGTTTAACCAAATCTGCAGCATCAACATAGAACTCAGTATATGCAGTGAAGTACTGTTTGTTTATTCAATTCTATGAGACCAATACCAATAATGAGCAGCTCTAAAGGAAGAAAAAACATCACTAACCATTATTTCTATCTTAAAACTCTACACCCAGTATTTTGACATTTACTTTAAGACAATAGTTCAACAAAAGCCGGTCGAATAATTCCACAAGGACAGACTGTGCAGTTCTGGAAAAACAAGCATGACAAACAACTAAACAAGACTCTTTACTTAAGTCAGTGTCAACACGCATAACCATAGTTGACTTTTACTGTAGGCTCTAATCTGTCTGCCTCTAATAGCACTAAGTTGTTCTTCTGCAAAGTGTGCCCCATTAGCATGCCGGTAATGACATTTGTACAGTGCATGTTGAGGGGGTTCTTGGAATTCAAACACAAATGCTTCTTTTTTCTCTTACAACGCTACGCCATGATGAGAAAGCCACCAGTTCTGTCTATTTCCAGCCGTCTGTGACAAATGACCATATCGCTTTCATCAGTCTGAATCGGTTCCACTCGGCCTGCGCTTTAATGTTTTTCGAAATAAGAGCCCAGACCGTAATTAGACAGACCGGACCGTGGCCTCACAGGATTCAGTCGGAAAGCAGTAATGAATGCCACCCTGAGCCATACACATTACATGAACTGAAAGTGAAAGCGAGGGAAAAAAAGAAGAGGAGGAGTAGGAGAGGGGCATCTCATTTCCACTGCCTATGTATGCTTATTATGAGAGCAAGAGGGCTGATGGGAAATAGGGGAGCAATGCCTGAGTGTGTGTATGTAAGAGCAGGACTCCACTCCTGGTTAAAAACCTGATATTTCTGGCTCAGACTCAAGCCAGACAGCTGTCCCACTCAGTGAAGCTTAACTCCCCAACCGCGACGTCCGTGCCCCCGCCATCTGGCCCAGATTGAAAACAACTCTGATGCTATCGCAGAAGGGGCGGCGGGCATCTTCACTCACAGCCCTAAAATTGCTTCTCATCTTTTATAAACAGCCGCCCCTGCATGAACTCGAAGTCGCTCCATCTTGAAAACTCAGTGGGAGAAAAGAAGCTTTGCACTGATGAACCATTGTTTCTCATGAATTAAACTGACAGTCAAAGCAAAACTATGGGTGAGGGCTTAGTTTTCCCCATTTGCTCTTTGACAAAATAGGATGACATACTGCATAGTGCATCAGTCAGTTAAATGCTGGCACCGTGGTATTTAAACCCACAGTGGATGCCAAATGCAAGACAAAGAACTCCTACAGAAACACATTCATTTTATGCCTGGGTTATGAGTCACTCCATAAAGTGAATACAATATTATTTTTCACATTAGGCTTTGTTTTATCACAGCTTTCACCTCCACCAGTTTGACAATGTTGATATGGTCCAGCTTTTTAAGAATGGCAATCTCTTGGTAAACCCTCTCCAATGGTCCTAAGATTTTGGGGTGCTCTCCTTGGGCTGCTTTGGGTCCTCTGGGAGGGGGACGACCTGTGGAGCACCAAAACAGAACACACTTTTTATTATTTAAGCATTATTTAATTTAACTGTAAAGCAAACACAACACAATAGTGGAGCCCATTTCTGAAGGTTGCACAAAAGTCTTCTTTACTTTCCTGTGTGCTCATAATGGTACTAATGGTGTCCTGTTTACCTTTCTTTGTACTGTTCCTGTTCGGGTTCCTGTTACAGGATCATTCATCAATTCATTAAAAAAATCATTCATTTTTTAAATCTTATATTTGTCATAAAAGAGTCGACTCTTTTGGCAGACAATACAATTCAGTTAAAGTAAAATTGCATTTATGACGGCTAGTGTCTTTGTAAAATTCCTAGCAAATGTAAAATGTTTTGAGTCTAGTTATTGTTTCTGAAGTCTGTAAAAGTAAATGACAATTAAATAGGACATACGTGGAAAGCCACACTGCTTCATGAGTTTTTTCTTGGACACCAGCTTCATTGCCTAAAAAACAGAAACAGACAGTGATCATCAGTTAAACAGTCAAAGAACTTTTTGTATGACACTGTAGGTTTACAGGTGGTTATGTTTGCATATTCCAGATGATGTGACAGATGACACTATTTCAACTTACGGTAACTTTGCAAACCCTCCCTGGATGGCAAAGGTAATGTAATGTGCCACTATGATAAAGTGATTTAATGTTAAAAAATTGAATGTGTTGGCAAACTTAATGTTTTGATGTCTATAGTTTTTCCTCCAACAAGCAATTCACTGTTGATTAAAACATCGTATTTACCGAGGTGCCAGCATGTCAACCTTGTGTTTCCATTTATTCATTAATAGATAGAGCTGTGTGTGAGGAAGCACAGTGGTTTCTTATAAAACTGTGGTCACCATGGCTATGACTAAGCACAAACCAGGTTTGGTAAGAAAGCCCATCCTCTCCTGGAAGCAGTTTCCATGGTGTACTTTGTGTGTGGTGCGCATGTGTGTGTGTATGTGTGTGTGTGTGTGTGTGTGTGTGTGTGTGTGTGTGTGTGTGTGTGTGTGTGTGTGTGTGTGTGTGTGTGTGTGTGTGTGTGTGTGTGTGTGTGTGTGTGTATGTGTGTGTGGTGCGCGTGTGTGTGTATGTGTGTGTGGTGCGCGTGTGTGTGTATGTGTGTGTGTGGTGCGCATGTGTGTGTGTGGTTCGCATGTGTGTGTGTGTGTGTGTGTGTGTGTGTGTGTGTGTATGTGTGTATGTATGTATGTATGTATGTGTGTGTATGTATACATCTTTTGCATCTACCACCGCAGAGTCCACAGAAGAGCTGCTTCCATCCTCAAAGACCCCTCCCACCCCCAACATGG